>OX392462.1:23049685-25449685 GCA_947623515.1 Neoascia interrupta
TAATCAATCAATTTTGAGAAGAAAGGCAGCATCACGACCTCCTGTTGCAAATTTATGTGCGAAAGGTGAGGAGACCTTTGATAACTTTTACACTGATGTTAGCGCGATGAATTTGATGATGACAATACGAGTTTAGTAGACTTGCAAAATTGTTAAGCAATTTAAGAAGACTTTATATAGACACCAATACAGGCGAGTTGAGAGACACCTGACAGCAAAGAATCTAAAATACAGACGCAACATTAATGGAGTAGGGAATGACGGATACGAAGAAATCAGGTTTTTTAAGTGACTTCAAAGAAGAGCTAGACGTAAAAGTAGCAGCGTTATCAGCCAAGAAGTTAAGACATGCTTGGAATAGGAAAGACTAATTTGATTGTATGAAGAACCCACCTTAAAGGTTCTGTCTGACTAAATCCCGTTTTACAGCCGACCTTGTAGTATGGCTTTTTGAGGAAGGTTTTCTCTTTCTTCGTGGGTAAAAAACTTCATAAGTGCTTTAAAATCACTCAAAAACCTCCCATTATACAGTTAGACTACGACTAAGTTTTCTTAATAACAAGTTCACGCTTGTAGGGATATCATCGTATTCGGTTAGTTACCACCCAGCGAGAGCAGGTACCGTTCCAAAATAATATGCGATTTTTCATATGAAGTCGGTGCGCAAGGTTTTTTGGTCCAGAGTTTGTACAACAAAAAAACCAAGCCGTGCACAAAGTTTCAGCTCTCAAGTTTGACTTTGAGGACCTAAAGCTTTCACACATTAAGACGGACGGACGAACATGACTTAATCAATTCACCTGTCGGTCTCGATTATATCTCTAAAAGGTCTTAGGGGTCTACGGTGCTTATTTTACTGTGTTAAAAACTATGCATTAACATTAATATAGCCTCGACCGGGTATAAAAATGCCTATAACTTCTGGAGCTGTGTTCATTTTATCAACTAAATTTTAGGGAAGCATAAACAACTTGAGTACCAAGATTATGAAGATTTTTTTTTTAATTTTTAGCCCCGAAAATCGATCAAATAGTAAAAGATGTCCTCTTTATTAACTACACTGCAATGGCAGCATTAAAAAACTCCCATATCTTATGCATAAAATCTTCTTAAAATAACACTCGAAATAATGTTATAAAAGCAAAACAAATATGTTATCGAGGTGCCTTTGAAAAAAATGCTATATAAAGTCGAATGTATACTAATATCTACTATCTATGTCACAAATATACTAATATCTACCATGTCTCCACCGGCAATAAAAAGACGATTAGCGGGATGCGATTAAAAAGTAAATCTCAAGTGGCTCCACCGGTCAAATATCAGATTTAAGAAAAGTACTCTTTTTCTGCCATTTTGGCACTCAAAAGAGAGTGGCGATGTCTTTTCCTAGAAGTAAAAAAGATTTCCGTCGCAAAAAATTTCAATAGAAAACGTGCTTGTGACAGTTCTGTCCAACAGTGACAGTTTTAGTTTTTGATTCTCAAACTGTAGCAAAGTTGCTTTATGCACCTAGGTTCGTGAATAGGATAAATGAAATCGTTTGCCGAGAGGATTTAAATTTGTATGGTAAATCGCGTAGTTTGTAGAGAATTTAATGTATAAATCGGGGATTAGTGCCCGGTGGAGACATGGTATAAATTACATTTGATATAAATTGTGAACTAACTAAGCAATTATAATTATACGCTACGCTTTCAAAAAAGCCGACGGACCGCTTCGTGTATGACTTCACACTTGACGTTCTTTTTTGGCTTTTCAATTATTTTTGTAATAAATGTATGTATATTCGTATATATCATATAAATCTCTTTTTGAATTGTATTGATAAGCAAAAATGAGCGAAAACAAATGGGAAAGTGCAACAGTGCGTAGCAAAAGTTTCAGTCCATCTACGACGGATTGCAAAATACCCGACCATACAAAAAAACTGCCACGCCTCCAAAAAGTGGTCGGGATACAAAAATATAACTGTTGAATTGAATATGAATTGAATATAACTGAAACTGCTGAATATAATTTTAAGTCAAATTTCATATATATTTATTGAAAAACAGCCATTTTAAACTAAATCCCTTAAAAAACTGGGCATGGTCAACGAAAAGGCTTATTTTTGGATGACTTCAAAGAATGCAGTCAAAGGATTTGGATGACAAAGAATGCAGTCTTATTCTACAGAATTGCAATCAATTGACTTCAATCATAAAATTGTTCCTTAAGACTGATCCAATCAAACATTAAAAAAGAATGTTTATTAGTTTTGATTATTGATTTATAAGTCTGAGGTTATTAATTTATAAAAAGTCAAGCGTCCCATTGTTTTAATGTTATATTAACCATTAATTTATTTTAACAACCAACTCCCGTCCGTATAACCAGCATTCTTAAGGATCCCGATTGATGAGTCCCATTAAAGTTGGGTTAAAAATGGTGAAGTTTAATCCTCTTCAAAATATGGAAACTTTTAATTTTTTCACTTCATTCTTAATTCGAGCATAATTCTCGTTTATCGTACTTGAACCACGAACTCAGTTTTAAATTTTGAGATTATTGTTTTTGAAGTGAACCCCATTTTGAGAATTTTGTTCTGCAGTGTAGTTTCATTTCGAACAAACTTAGTTAACTAAATTTTATAACTTATCGAGGGACAATTGCAGCGTAAAAATACTTTTTGTATTCTAACATACCCCAATAGGAAAACAATTCTGGATCAGCAAGCTTACCTGAAACGAAATAAAAAAAGTATTAACGATACCAAAAGGTTTGATTTTCAATATAATAGAAAATTGATTCTAAAGAGCTTCAAGAGCTTCCATTCTTTTATGCTTTTGCAACTACAAAGCACCGCAATAAAACTTGAAAAAAAAAAAACTTCAAACTGTTCAGCTGTCAAATGCCATACGACAATGTCGACATTCTGTTGTCATAAAGTTAAAAGGATATAAAATTTTTTTTATTATTTGTTGAGAATTCAAATAAAATCGAATTGAATCTAAAGACATTAGTTCAGAGCCTCAAGCTTCCTTATTCAAGCAGTCGAAAAATCGATACCTAAGACTAATAGCCAAAGTGACGCAAATGGCATTCCAATCGATCAATTTTGTCTAGGAGTCTAATTTACATATTAATTTGTGTCAAATTATGCCTATGATTACAGTGTGCTGATGTTAATCAATTCTTTTATGACTAATTTGATTGATGATTGATTAGCTCGTTCATATGCCTCGGGATCAATTTAGATGGACTCACTTTCACGTGAACAGGATTCTGCTGGATTCAATAATTGAGTTTTTAGTTGGTTGAATTTACTTTTCTTTTCACGAAAAATGCTTTTATCACACAAATGGTTTTTCTATAAATGAAGAGCTTCTCAATTTTTTTTTGAGAAAGTATATCTCTTAAATTTAGTAAAATTACGTGTTTTAGACCATTTTCAATTCATTCGGATAATAAAATAATCGAAAAGTGATTATCTCTCAGAAAAGATAGGCAATATTGGCAGGCTATTGTTCGTATAAATTTAATTAAAAAAGTGTCTGGAAAAGTCTGTGCTGTCCGAATCCTTATAATTAGCAAATAATACCACGAGAAATTCAAGCGACTAAATTTTTCAATCAATTCCAATTTGTTTCCTGGGATTTTGTCGTTTTTTCTTTCGTTTTTTTTTTACAGCAACATTAACAGGAGACAGGATAATTTAAATCCAATTGTATACATCTGGCGCCTATACCCTTAAGTATAGAAGATTAGAGTGCCAATGAAAAATTGAATAGGAAATCCCAAGCTATGTTTGTAATTAGATTTAACAACTTCCTAATGAGTTTTTGTTATGGTTCGACGTTATAATTCTATTGAAGCAAGAAAAAAAAATATTTGAAAATGTTCCTTAAACTTTAGAGTGACCAACAGGCCAACAGTAATTTGCATAAATTAGTTTTTTTTCCTCACCTCATTTTTCCCCAAACGACTGTTATGGGCACTCGGTGTTATTAGGTATTTCTTCTGGGGAAATAGAAATGTAATCGTTACGAGATTGTTGTTGTTAATCATAAAAGTTTGCATTTTTTGGGGAAGGAAATATTGAAGAGTTCTTCAGGGAATCACTCTTTGAACATCATAGATGGAGCGGAGAACTCGTTTTTGTGTGAATTTAAGCACTGCTAAAAGTCCACTTTTTAAGTACCCTCTTAGCAAGCGGTGCAGCAGGTAACACTTTTTTTGACTTTACAATTGACTTTGACATATCAAGGATAATTGTCAAGTTTTCATACACCGCAAAAATTTTAATGAACCAAAACGCTGGAATTGCGAAATTCGAAAAATTATCTTATATTCTCCAGAATTAGCTTAAAGCCAAACGGTGCCAAAAGTGAGGTTTCAAAAACACCATAGATTTAGTTTTTCAAACTCTGTGGCTCGTTTTTAGCTGCAGTCAATGCAACAAGAAAAGTAAACAACTTTAATCTATTTATCAACTCCGATCAAAAAATATATGTATGAAATAAAAAACCGGCCCATGTACAAGGACATACCCAAAAACATAATTCGCCCACATGCTGAGAAGTAATTAACTCTGAAATGGGCATTTTAACAGGACAATGCGACCCGAAACTTTAATTAAACATCGTTTAAAAGTGATTTATGGATAAAAAAAAAGTTGACGAGATGGAATTGCTAACGTAGGCTCCTGATCTTTATCCCATCGTAAATTAAAAATAAATAAATAAACAAATAGAGTGGCGCAACAGCTCGAGGTGAACCAGGGCCAACTTCTCAACAATGTATGCTGTGCGTGTTAATTTCTTCACATACAAGGGGATCTACAATTTTTTGCCGAATCCGAACGGCACTTCGAGAAGTTTTTCAAGACAATTGATACTCTCGGAGGGCTTGTCAAACCCTCGCGGAGGTAGGGACCGTGAAAAAGAACAAGTCTTTTTTTTCAGGTGACGGTGGCAGGATTCGAACCCAGACCTCCGGCGTAATAAGCACACACACTAACCACTACGCCACGGCACCCCACCCCATCGTAAATTAAAGATGAGAAAAAAATTCGGGTCAAATGCAAAAATAAGGACTAGTTTTCATTGTAAGCTAAGGAGGCTGGGAAGTTCCGTTATTTAAGAAAAGATGAATGTACACTAAGAAGATGCTCTGTTTCTTTTTAATTAAACACCAGGGTTGTTTTTAACAAAATATTGCACTAGCAACGGAAAATACAAAAAACAGCACACATTAATTTATATGGAGTTTCTGTAGTATATTTTTTTTTGTTGTAAAGAATTGTGTTTGTTTTTTCGATCTAGTTTCTTAGAACTGTAACAACATTTATGAAGAAAAAATTAGTAAAATATATTTCATTTTAAGCCGTATGGGTTACATCATCTTTGCATTTCGTATAAAGTTTTTTCAGTTTTGGTCAGCACTAGAAAGTGCGATAAGGCGCGGGTATTCTCGCCTTGATCAACCCAATAACTTAATATTGTAAAATAGCCGATAAATCTAGCAAATGTTTACCGCCGAGTTAACCAACGACCGTACCCTTTTACGTCCAGAGGTGACTGACTCAATTATCTTTCCTCTGACTGCCCGGTCGTTAGCCACTCTCCCTTCTGAGAGGATAATTTCTGATTTTCTGATTGAGTCGACTGAGGAAAAGGATCATTTTTATTCCCCGCGCAATGTCGCTCAATAATATCATGTTTCCACCGGGCACTAATCCAAGATTAATAGAAATCTTCATTAAATCCTCTACAAATCACGCGAAAAACCATAAAAATTTATTTTCACAATTTTCACAAACCACTTTCAACCCTTTTCGAACACCTTTCTTACAATTTGAGCATCGAAAAAAGACACTGAAACTGTTCACGTATGACAGATCTGTCAGATTTACGATATCTATTGAGATTTTTACAACGGAAATCTTTTTCCGCTCTTAGAGAATGACATCGTAACTCTCTTTTAAGAGCCAAAATGACAGAAAAAGAGTACACATGTCAAAGTAATCGCATATTTCTCAGGTGAAACCACTTTCGGATTTATTATTAATCATCTCTCGCTAATCCTCGTATTCTTGCCGGTGGCAAAAAAAGTAAAAGCTTAGTAGAACATTTGGAAGGGCACAAACCCCCCCCCCCCCCCCCCCGAGCACCCCCTTGTCTACGCCACTGACAACTAGTATAACTTTTTCAGCTACACTTTGTGAGGCCTACGCTTGAGCAATATGATTTGACTCTTATTTCTTGCGATCTCTTGAAAAAAAATTATTTAGTCTTATACCATGTCTGCACCGGGCAATTATCCGCGATTAATATAAATTTTTATCAAATCCTCCACAAATCACGCGATAAACCATACAAATTTAAATCGTCTCGGCAAGCGATTAAAAATAAATGCTCTCATAGATTCCATTTACCCTATTCACAAACCTATTTTCACCTTTGTAACATTTTGAGAACCAAACAAGGAATCTGAAACTGTCCCTGTACGACAGATCTGTCACAAGTACGTTTTCCATTGTGATTTTTACAGCGAACATTGTTTTTCGCTGTGGGGTGCGGTGGCGTAGTGGTTAGTGTGTGTGCTTACTACGCCGGAGGTCTGGGTTCGAATCCTGCCATCGTCACCTGAAAAAAAAAGTCTTGTTCTTTTTCACGGTCCCCACCTCCGCGAGGGTCTGACAAGCCCTCCGAGAGTATCATTTGTCTTGAAAAACTCCTCAAAGTGCCGTTCGGATTCGGCAAAAAATTGTAGGTCCCCTTGTATGTAAAGAAATTAACACACCTGCATACATTGTTGAGAAGTTGGGCCTGGTTCACCTCGAGCTGTTGCGCCACTCCATTTATTTATTTATCATTTTTCGCTCCTGGAAAATGACATCGCCACTCTCTTTTGAGAGCTAAAATGATAGAAACAAACACTCGTGTCAAATTAATCCTATATTTGCCCGGGCTCCACCTTTGGAATTTATTTTTTATCGTCTCCCGCTAATCCTCTTTTAGTTGCCGGTGAAGACATAGTATAAACTGACATCAAAACAAAACCGCTTGGCACAGTTTTAGGCGCTTAGGTTACACCCGAAAAGTTCTTCACCAATGAAATCTGGACTTTTTGAGGTTGCTTTCTACTTCAATTTACTTCATTAAAAAATTGAAGAGGACATGACGTTTTTTAAAACTCTAGACCAGATTTAAAATTTCACTAATGTTCTAAGCTAACACAAGTGGGGGAGCATTGCCAACAGTGAGACAATTTTTTTTAAATTTCCAAAAATATAAAAACGTATTTCAAGTAATGGGTTATTCGTACTTTGCAATAGCATACTTCAAATTAAATTTAACTTTATCAATAAAGCAATTTAAATTCAAATAGCCGTGGACCTAATTAGTCTCTCTGCTTGTACACCTACTCCAACAGTGAGACAGTCCTTCCCCAACAGTGAGACACCTTCAACAAATATTTTAGTCGAAAAAGTTTTGTAAGATAAACATTTCTATTTTATAAGGCCAAAAAGTTTAACAAAAATAAGGATCAATAGTAAATCGATAGTGAGAAGAAACCGATCTTAACAATGAAAATTTATCATACTTCAATTAGGTCAAATGGTTTCCAAATAAAAACTGGCTTTTTGCAAACTGGTATAGCCCCAATTAATCGCCTCTGGGAGAATCATTTTAATGTGCTCTTTGGCTACAAATCAGATATCTTCAACTTGAACATTTGAATGAGTGAATTAAGGTGTCTAAAAAATCTTATTTCAAAATATTCGTCGAGATGTCTTGTCCAAAATCATTTTGCCAATATAGCAGATTTAATTTTTCCCGACTCAAGGTATCTACTCGACGAGAAAATTTTTTCCATAAATTAGGTCTCCTTAAAGCTGATAAAAGGCGAATGTTTCTTCAGAGCTATATGGCATTGAGCACTGGCTTTTCTCAAGCTCGTTACCACCATTCAGTAACGAAACTGCCTTCTTCATTGCATCCTTAGAAAAATTTCCATAAACACAATGAGCCATGGCTTAATAGAAAGAAATAGCAGACAATTTTGTTTAAGTATTTACCAAAGAAAATATGAAATCAACAGTGGGACAGTATCGCACTGATGGCAACCAGTCCTTGTCTCACAGTTGGTAAATCGTCGAAAATTGTAAAAAAAAAATCAAAACAAAAAACCTCTGTATGGAAATGCCTCAACCTCTAGTTAACTATTTTCTCTATCATATAATTTGCACAATAAAACATTTAACTTAACTTGGCTAAAAATTATTTCATTTTATTTAGACACCTAAAATTTACTTTTGGGGGGTTTTCGCTACGGCCTTTCAAGGCGCACCTTCTCCTCATCGAAAGAAAATTCAGAGCTGAACCAACCGGAAAAACGTCTCTTGCATATGACAAAGCGCGGGGTGTTCGTTCTTACATGTTTCTTCGGAGTTTATAGTAATGTCTCACTGTTGGACGTGTCTTACTGTTAATAACGTTTTCCTACTTAAAAAAAAAACGATTCTAAAAGGTGTCGAACACAATTTAAAGTGTTGACGATTCCTTTTCCAACAAGCAAAGTTTTTCCGAAGAAACTGCCACTGAACTCTTTTAGAACTGAACAAATGCCAAAGTAAACAAAACACGTCCTCGCTTGCGTTCCTGTCACTATAACAGATGCTGCACTTTCTATCTCCTTCAATTTGAAAATCGGGGCACTTTTACCCTGTTAAGTAGCTTTCTTTTTACAAAGATAGATGTCCGCGTTTCAGGTGCCGAAAAGATTGGAAACTTAATTCTTGTTTATTCCGAATAACTCGTTTTAGTCTTCTGCAAAGCAGGGTGAGTTAAGGTGAGTACCTACATATTAAGGCCCAAACTCACCGCAAACTTCTAATCAGATAAACTATCACACCAATGATAAAAATACCAGCCGGTTGAAAAGATATGGCAAACATGTTTCTTTCAATTAAGAGAAATATTAAGGCAACTGGAATTATGTGCACCCACTCATGAGCTTTTACACACAAGCATACATATGATCTGTTTGTGCCCACGATAAGCCCCAGGCTCAGAAATACGAACCCCTTCCGCGCCACGTAAACGCCCGTGACAAGGGTAAAACACACGTTCTACCACAGAAACCTCAAAGGCCATTTCATTTTCAAATCTGCCAAAAAAATTCTTTTACCTGCACCTGAAGAAGGACGAATTTAAAACCAAATTCCTTGTTCAGATTGAAAATAAATATTAAAAATTTCACAACCCACATCACCGCAAGGAGTGGTTGTAGGTATTTTGTGTTCTCCATCAATTACACATAATAAAACAAAACAATCTCATCAAATTTCCAAAAATTAATCAAAATTTGGTTTGATTCACACCCTTTGGAGATAATTGAAAAATCTTATCAGCCTTACGGTTGGTTGCGTTGTTATCCTTTTCGACTTCAAGGACAATTTGGTCGTTAAAGTCTACAACGCGGCGCGCCTTGTTGTTACCGAACAATGATCCGTAATTAGAATTTATACCCCGAAATCAATGGGCTCATCCTTTGCTTGATTCCGAGCGAAAGCACAGGTAAGTTATTAATGAGGCCCCTTTAATGTGTTGTTGTTTATTGTATTAATGGCAAGAAAGATGGGTCTGTGAATCCGAATGCTACAATGGTTGTCTCATTAATCAGAGATTTATCGTGAAAATCCGTGTTCCTGCGATTGGCGCATTCAGGCAAACATAATTCATTTTTGATCCTGTTGATGCATTGGTCAATACAATCGGTTCGTCTGAGTGGTCCACGCGGCCAATGGAGTTAGAGTTCATAAATAAATTAAGGATATCAAGGAACGAGTGAGTTTTTCTAGCCACTGAACAGGTGAGTGCTCAACGGGGTTCACCGAAACCTTTTATCGGCTTTTATCCGACTACAGTCCTGCTGCATAGTTTTTCTATCGAAATTTATTTTTATCCCTAACAAGCCGAATATCGATTCGACCCTGTTTCGTTTGGAATCGATATCACGCAGTGTGAGACTTAAAACGCATATGTCAGCAACTATACTCAGTAACAAAAAAAAACACTCACACGACTGAGTTGCACACTTGCATCAATCATCCTTGGCATAGTGCGCTAGGCACGAATCACAAAAGCCTTTCAAAGCCGTCAGTCACCGTGTGTTTACACTTGGAGTGCACTCGCGGTGACGTGACAAAGTGCTTCGCAAATTGTGTAACATGCTCACACATTCTAGCATATCCAACAGACTTTAAGGACAACAAAATACAACATCCTTTACACCTTCGCGCATTTGGTTTGCCACCCGGGTGATGAAGTTTTCAAATATCGGGTTACGCTGTGTGCATTTTACATTCTTAGCGCGACACTTGACTTCCTACCTTGGAATATGCAACGCGAATCACTTGGCAATTTCGCCTTGCATCCTCTGCATCCCAGCAGCAATAACATACACTTGACATAGTGACTATGACAACGGGTTAGCGAGACACCTGCTAAATAAACTCTGCTGCATGCTTTTAATTCAATTTTCTTCTAAAATCGGGTGGTATTTCCCCGAGCAGCATTTTGAGTCCTGTGCAACATCTGCGACTCTGAAGGAGTTTTTCATTTTCTTCGTAAACACTTTGGTGTGGATTTTTTTTCCTGCGAAAGCTTGCCCGCTACCCAAATGGAATTATAGATTTTTATCTTTCCGCTTCGTAGTTCCTTTAGGGATATTATTTTATTCTTACGAAACTTGTGTGCGGGAGCTTAGAAAATTAAAACGCTGACTCAACAGTAGATGTATCTGCGCGGTGCGTCTGGGCAAATGGCTGATGGCCATATTGAAGAAATGAAAGAGGAAATTATAATCCCTGAAAAGTACTTAAGATATAGATAGACTTCCCTACCGCGTTGACCTTTTTCGTGCGGGCAAGGAATTGGTTATGTCTTAGGGAAAATTTAGCACGAAAAAGGACACGCAAATAGAGACACAAAAACTTTCTAGGTCAGGGAAGAAAAACCAAACAAGAAAAAAAATCCTGTGTAGGTAGCATAAAGTTTAGAAAATTTGCGGCATTTGTAAACTTAAAGTGCCTCTGTATACCGTACGTTGCCAGTGACGTTTTTTCAGAGAAGAAACAATGAAGACCGTAAGACACTCGGCAGCCTGTTAAGTTTTAAGAAGTACCTTGGTATTTTTTTTTTTTATTATTTGCCTGTGGGTAATTATAGCCCAAAAGGAGGGCAAAGTTATTCCTGGTGTTGTGGTGTGAAGTTTTGTTTGATTTGTCTTTTCAATTTTTTAAGCAATTTTCAGCTGTGAAGAACTGAAAGTTTATTAAGTCAGTGCCGGAATTTTGATATTGATTCTTACATCTGTCAAGTGATAAGATATAACATAAACTGAATTAGACTCATTTAAAAGAGTTCCGAAAGTAAATTATACCCTCTTCGGATATGGTTGAATTGACACCATATTGCTCGAGGAAGAAGCCCCTAAGTTAAAATTGGTTGCATGGGTTTTCATAGGTTTTAGGACTTCTGTTTTAAGTCAAAGAAGTACCGCCAGACAAAGCTTTTATAATGCACTATATCCAGGGGGCAGTGAACCATTGAACAGCAACACAAAAGACTATCATTCACCTTTGGGAATGTCGCTTTTTAATACGAACATTATTCGTTTTATTTGGGGATCCTTTTATGACCCTGTTTCGTTTTGCTTTGTGTACAAAAATAAAAACCAACATAACAGGAAGTATTCGCTTTGATGTTGCTTCTATTCATTTTAAAGAAAACATTTAGAAAATAAAGAAAAGAAATTCAGTAACTGACAGGAGCAGAAATTCGACGGTGATGGGTCGATAAATTCCTACAGCGGTATTTATAAACGCTGGGGTCTTACCCCAGTTATATAAACACCTAAAGCTTCCGACAGACGATCACGTGTAAGGTTCCCAACCTTAAGCAGTCCACGTATGTATTTTGGTAGACTCATCCTAGTGTTTACGGAAAAAATATAAATAAACAGAGTTTAGAGCGAGTAGAAAAGGAATATAAAGGAGTTAATGAAAGAAGAAAGAGGCACTCGTGTACTCTGGTTTTGAGCCAGTTCGCTGCTCGCAGCATCGCGCGATTGATTTTGCTTGTAACATTGGAACTAAGTCAGCACCCTGGGAAGGAAAGGGAGTACTAGCCCGTTAAAGGACCACCTCGAAGTTACACTCAGCAAGCAAAATAATATTGTTTTGCTGACCTCGTTATTGCCCCACGGAGAACGTCTACGCCAACTAGACTTTTTCCCAATACCAATAAATCATCCTCCCTGCCGCCTGCCACTTAAAAGAGTCGAAGAGAGAGAGAGAGAGTGTTAAGGTGTCTCTGTAGAAGACGTGTCACTGGACGGATTCAAGCAGTTTTCAAAATTAATCTGAAGGCCTAAACTCAAAGCTCACTGACAAATAATCAAGTTTCTAGCTGGAAATCTAAGGCCTAAAAGTTGTTTACATACAGATGGACGAATTAGGCTTACTCAAATCTTCTGTAAGTCGTGACGATATCTTTGAACGCATGATATCTTACGCAAACTTTACATAAAACTTAATGGCAAACTTAATGGCATGTCTTTAATACCCTCGGTAGGGTATTAAAGACATGCCATTCTTTGGTTGGTGTGAATTGGCGAGTAGTCTTCTTTATCCTTCCTACCTTGGATGACGTTTTACCCTGCGACCACATTAATTTAATCTTTCTGTCCTTTCAGAGTTTCCTCACATCCCTTGTTTCCCTCATCCTGATATATCCTTTCTAATTCAAAACTATTTCAAAGGTGGTCAAATGATAGACATGTGCACCCAAGACAAGACACCCAAGACACCAGATACAAGGATCCACAGGTTTTTTAAATAAGCATTTCTTTCTATCTATCAACTCCTACTCTCAACTCCTCGTGGTGAAAATCGGGTGCGCCTAGTAGCTCAACTGGAGATTGGGTTTCTCCCCTGGATAATGGTGGGGTAGCAGATGAGAAATGGGGCAAGGGTTTCCACTAAGGCACTTGGATCCTGGAATCAAAGCTGACGTCCACAATTTCAATTTGGCCGAAATAATTATAGTGAACATCTTTTGTGGAATACAACGACGTATTTGGAACTCAGGCCTATAAGGAGCTGATTGTGTAGCTCTCCGTGCTTGGAGTTTTGCGAAGGATTTGGTCCCCCAGGTTGGGGGTCCCCGATGTCTTCTCGACCACGTAAGGAAACCCCTAGTTTCGAAGCCACAACAGGCTGTTGACGACCAATGCAAACGAAAGAAGAACAGCTTCGGATCTGAACATAGAATGTTAGGTCCCTCAACAGACAGAATATAGGGCCTTTTAGCAGCCGAGCTACTAGATGACATCCAAGATGCGCGATGGGATGGGCCGGGCTAATAAAGAATACCTGAAATATTAATAACGACGCGCGACTTATACCGAGAACTAAAGATGCTCATGTTGTTTCGTCGTTGGAGGCAGACTAAGGTAAAGAGTCTTGAACTTTAAGTATTTGAGCGAGCACATTACGACGATCTGTGTGAAGGCTAGAATCGCCAACATAAGCCTCACATGCGCTCACATGCCACCACGGGTAAGAAAGATGACGACACTAAAGATAATGTTCTACGAGCTCTTTGACAAAACGTGTGGATACCAGGATTGTCCTAGGACCTAGGCGATTTTAGTGCTAAGCTATGAAGGAAGAGCATCTTTGGTCGCACAGTCGGAAAACACAGCTTGCATGACCTCTGATAACAGATACAGGTTGATCGACTTTGCTGCGGAACGACACGTTGTGGCAGCTAGTACACAGTTTCCGCATCTCAACATCCACAAAGGGACATGGATATCTCCCGATTAATCAACTATCAACAAAATTGTCAACTTGACCTTTCTGGTCCAGTATCCGGATGTCCGAACTTTTCAAAGGGACACAACTTCCTCGGATTCCTCGTTGTTGGAAACGTTGCCCTTTTAGAAAGTCACTTCCTGCATATATCTCGACCAGCACCAAGGAACGGCAATACTGTGAGAAAATTGAGGTCGGATTCAAACGAATCTCTCAAAACCTTTTACGCATCAAGTGTTGATATAGATAGAAGCATCATTGGAAAGAGTCTATCACAGATGCCGCCATTGATGACAACAAAATTCCTGGTCTTACGCGATCAATGCAGCTAAACAGGAAGCATAAAAAGCGGCTCTGCTCAGGAGGACTAGAGCTCTTGCGAGTTCTACGAGCAGAGGAGGAGAAATGGACACCGTGGTTGAAGAGTTATAGATATGCTACAACAGAAATGAGGTTCGAAAGAACCAGGGGATCAAAAGTTCTGCCAAAAGTATTAAGTTCGAACTAAAGCCGGAAAGGAACATCAAGAGAATATATTAATAGTTTTGCAGCCGGTGCTGAGGATTTGAAAAAATCCTCTCTAGAAACTGTAAAACGGTGAAGGCATTCAGGTCCCGATATCAAGCAGAATAAACCATTCAACCTGGATGACGAAGTCAATGACCCACCCGACCTGGATGAAGTGAAAGACGCTAGCAGCTGTGTATAAGCTTAAGTGCAACAAAGCAGCCGGAGCTGACGGCCTAGCTGCCGATTTTTCAAAAGTCACTGGCGATGAGCTAGCTAGGAGTATGCACCAGCTTATCTGCAAGACATGGTCGGAGAAATGCCCGACGAATGGAATCTTGCCATTGTTAGCCTGATCCTCGAGAGAGGAGACCCCTCAAATTGAGCCATCTACCGAGGCATCAGCCTCCTTAACATTGTATACAAGATCTTTTCAGCTGTACCGTTAAAACGCTCAAAGTCTTACGGTCAGGAAACTCCGCCATCGAACAGAAAACCCAGAAAATCCAAATCGATTTCAGCATATTCAAGGCCGCGAAGGACAGCGTTTATAGTAACGAGCTGTATAGCTCTGTATGTCTAGTTTTGGCATCCATCCCATATTCGTCAGTTTGTGCAGGTTGGCGATGCACTGTGCAAGACGGGTAAAGGCCTCACAGACTCCTTAGATGTCAAAAAAGGATTTAGACAAGTCGACGCACTATCCTGACTCCATGAACTCATTATACATCTTCAGAGAACTATGCGAAACTTCCGCGCCAACACCAGAGGCACAATCCTTAAAAAGTCCGCTTAATTAATCCGCAGACGGCATTGAATAATCAGAAAAACAAAGCCTGATGTCAGTTAAGCCTACTTGAGTCTTGGGTAAAAGCGGCGAATATCGGCTAAGCAGTCAACTAGGGGAAAACCAAGTGTTGTCAACAAGATTACAAAACATCACTATAGACAGCTTTAACTTATAGGTAGTTGAGGACTTTGTCTACCTGAGTTTTGCTATAAATTCAGACAATGACACCTACGTCAAGATCAACGAAGGTCAGCTATTGCCAATTGGTGCTTCTATATGCTAAAAAGCAGTTAAGTAGCATAGCCCAACAAAACTGTCCATTTATAAGACCCTCTTCATCCCAGTCTTGAGATTTTGTATATGTACCTTGTTCATTGTATACGGAAACAAAAAATTCGCATTTTTCCTTTCCAAGCTAACTAAATTCATAATGAATGGAGTGCAACTCGCTTAGGCTTAGTTACATGACCCAATTCTGTCATATCGACCCGTTTATTCGAAACTCAATCTAAATTATAAAAGCCCACTAGAGAATGGTTGATTTCGTTCATACGGCACGCTAGCCATTAATCTTCCATTCATGGTTCGATTGATGCGTCCTTGCATGTCATAATCTAATTACGATCATTACTGCAAATAAAAAGCGCCATCAAAGGACAGCAATCATTGAACTCGGAACACTTTTGTTCCTGACTATGCGGCCCCATGTTTAATGCGCGTAAAACAATAAACATTGCCAATCGACTGGGTACACTAAAGCACACCGCATTACGGTTTATTCGGCACACAATAAGTATGCTTAACATCACCAACCCGTATCGGATGACAATGAAAAGTGGCATCACAGAGAACGCCCGCGCTAATGGTGGTAAATGATAAACGCAGTCCATTTGAGGTCATTTTCGACGTCATTTGAATCTAAAAATAGGTCGGCACACAACTTGGTTCGGGCAGTTGGAAGTAATGTCAAACAATCGGTTTTGTACACAAATGTGGCCGCAATTTGAGGTGAACAAGAAATACGGTTATACACCCCCTGTAAAGTTAACTACTCTAAATGTCAAGGCATAAACAATCAAACCATCCTGATGGGGACGCTAAGACGCGGAGTACAACTCGTCATCGGAGCTTAAGACTCGATTGTTCACTGAATGGCAATGCAATTAGCGAGAAGTATACACAGTCGTTTCCGTTGTGTAAGCCCACAAATAGATGCCAAGGGGCACGCAATAGCACATCTGCAAATACTACATCACGTATTTTCCTCCGGACACATTTACTGCGCGAGGAGAAGGTGTTGGCCAAGCGTAATTACATCTCCTTCGCCGGATTAAAGAACCTCTCCTTGTGTGGAGTGTGAGTTTTGTTTTGGAGGGCTCGTACATCACCACTTAGCAAACACTAATGCTGACAACACAGCATGTCCTATTTCTTCGAATAGGACTCAATTCCCAGAGTTGTTATCCTTCTGCAAATAGGACGACGCAACATACAATCTTACAGCATACAACCTTCCAACCCCATCATCATCGACATCATCATCATCAGCAGAACCATCACAACACCATAACACATCCTGGCGTTCAAATCGAAATTATTGGCTTGGTCAACTTAATCCCTGACATCTCCCACACCATACACGCATCGTCGGTCGTTCATTTATTTCAGTTTGATTGGTAGTAGTTGTGGGTAGATGACCCAGGCTTGACCATGACCAGCCTACAACTATGGCTGACTATGAACTTTTCATGTGTAATTTTGCTGAGCAGCTTAAAGCAATATAATCGACTGTGATGAGAATTCAAATGGGAAAGGAATCTTCAATTGATGGCTGAGCGTTGATCTTTCGTGCACGCATCATCCAACTGCCAGGGGCTATTTTCCAAAGGCGTGTCATGTGCGGCAGGCAATAAAAACCAAAATAAGCAAATCAACACAAATTGTTAAGCACACATAGGCGAACGTGATGTACATGCGGTGGAAATGAATCACTCTGGACTTATTGTGTGAGTCCTTTCGACGTTGGCGCTAATAAGTTTTGATTAGAAGCTGTGCGAGTACAGTTGCGCTGCAAGGAAGGTCTCCTTTAGTATAAGATAGAGCTGGGCTTCTCAGAAAATAACTGATAGTAGGTGTCTTTGTTCATAAGTGACAGGGACTTTAAATGTCAAAAAACCTTGCTATTGAGTGACGTCAATTAAAGTTATAACCCTGCGACCAGCGGGAGAAAAATCAAAATAAATACTGACGTTGCTCAACCAGACAGACATAGGATTAAATTGACACGAGCACTCTATTTCTGTCATGTTGGCTCTCAAAAGATAGTGACGATGACATTTACCAAGAGCGAATTAAGATTTCCGTTGTAAAAATCCCAATAGAAAATGCATTTGTGACAGATCTATCATACAGGGACTGTTTCGGTTTCTTTCCTCAAGTTACAAACTGTTATAAAGGCGTGAGGAAATGTCTAAAACTGGTATTAAAACAGATTTGTAAAAAGGGTAATATTAATTACTTGCCTAAAGGATTAAATTTGTATGGTAAATCGCGTGATTTGTAGAGGATTTAACGAATATTAATATTAATTGCGGATTAGTGTCCGGTGAAGACATGGTATTTGCGCAATATTCGAACCATTCTTAAATCTAAAATCTGTGTCTAAGATTACGCAAGCAGTTTTACCAAATTCAAATATATTTGACCACCGCAATATATTTGACTCTAATCAGGTGTATTTGACTAGGCCCATGAGCAATTTGCTTGTGTTTCGAAAATATTTAGGAAAGTTATGGAATTTTAAATTACAACGAGACGATGTGTCGATTTTCTTAACGAGTAAAATATCACGTAGTATGATAATCGACTCGTGACTGCCTACATCACGAGGAAGATACAGGCCGAAATATATTAAGGATATTCTGGCCAAACCATCTCTTGAACTCCCCCAATCCTTGTCTGAAAAAAAATTAGGAGCCAGAAAAGATAAGCACAATTATCTTATGACAAAAGTGACAGCAGATGGGCCCCACTATAAGGAAAGGTGACAATTCTATTGTAAGTTACGCAATGGAATGGAACCCATTAGCCCAAGCTGGTAAAAAGTCGATAGACCTCTAAACACATCGCGCAGAGCTGTGGAGGATAAATGCAGACATAACTGACAAAGAGTTGGAGAAAACGAAAACGCATCGCCGGAAACCTCTCACGATGCCGCGCAGCTGTGGTGGATCGTGGATGCCCCAGGCACCATAGGGGAACACAGGAATTAATTTAATATAGGGTAAATCACAGCTGTTCTCCTGCCAAGGCTAAAATTTTTGACCATGATAAAGACTTTTTGATGACTTTTCAAAGTATTTCGATTCCATTCTTAAAAAAAACAAGTGAGTAAGTGCAAGAGTTCGTCTGTGACAAACTTCTATTTACCCGACCCTATATACGGTGTAACACGAAATCTTAAATTTTTTTGTCCCGAATTTATATATTATTTGTATAGGCCACGCCCCCCAAAAGTGGATCTGGGCTAAAAATTAAAATCAATTAATTATAATTTCGTTAGAACCATGACAAAATGCGCTGAACCTGAAAATTATTGCAAAAAATAACTGTTTTTTCCTAAACACGCCCCTTTAAAGTGGGCGGAGCTCAAAATTTTGTATGGAGTAGACCTAGCAAATAGTAATATCTTGAATATTTGTTATATAATTTTTTTTTTCGGTTTAGAGTAAACTTTCCGAGAAATCGGGTTTTTAAGCATCTAATATGGTAAAAGTGGGCATGGTCGATATTGTGGGGGGTCCAATTTTTGCCCTCTAAGAGGTTTTGGGCTATTATTACTCTATACCAAAATCTGAACTCCTACGCCTTGTCTTACTTGACCAAAAGGCATTTTGAAAGAAAATTTTAAATAGAGGTTGTCTTACATTGAAGCCAGTAGTGGGCGTGGCCGTCGGCGGATTTAACTAATTTTTACACTTTGTCTGTACAAAATAAGAATTAAGATATGCTCCAAGTTTGAGCATCCTAGCTCAATTTTAAAGACCTAAAAACTTCACACATACGGACAGACGGACGGACGGACATGGCTTAATCGACTCACCTGTCGGTCTCGATCATATCTCTAAAAGGTCTAAGGGGTCTACGGTGATTATTTCACTGTATTACAAACTATGCATTAAAATGAATATACCCTCAGTCGGGTATAAAAACGATCAACCTTTTTAGGTTCAGTGCAAGAGCAGCTCGTTGAAAACCAACTGGAGAACTCCAAGGGTCGACTTTGGGTGCCAATATCTTTGAGCTAGCTAACTTCAAAAGGTCCCTTCTTATCAATTATTTGTTATAACTTAAGAAGTTGATAGTTGCATGTTGCGTGGCTACCGATAGCGGGAAGTGTTAGAACTACCAATAGCAGGAAGAGCGATCAGATAGCAGATCGGTTGAGGTCTCCTGGCGCTATACCCCGTAATTGAGGAACTTTTTACTATCGCTTACTTGCGTTACTCTAATCTTGAAAGAGGTATTCGAGGTACCAGGTGCAGCTAAAAAGGCTACCAGGTAGGCTAAAGAGGATTCTTTCATTAGTCCCAAGTATAGACTCATCAAATGAGAGTATTACTGAAGAACAATTTGAGATATAAACTTCGAATTGAAGATGAAAAACAATTCGAATCCCAACATTGATAAAGAAATACTCGAAACGTATATGAAATTTGAGCAGAATAGAGTTCATTGCCTGAGTAAGAGCTGAAAAAAAATAACTGTTTATGGAAAGTTTTACTGTATCTCTCAAGGTGCTCCAAAGTAAAACTGAGATTAGCCTTAGTGGAACTTTGTCCTCAGTTTATCCTCAGTGCTTTTTAGTCAGTTTCGATCTGAGTTTAAACCTACCACATTTCCAGGCCTAAACCGGTCCCAGGTCAGGAAATCAATTTTCCCGTGTTTCTATAGAAAGTTCCATTTGAGCAGCTTAGAGTCAACCATGTAAATAGCTCTATCGACAAAAAATTTGCCCTGAGTTAAACGCAGGTATGAAATTTAATTTGTGATCAGGTAGTTTAACGCAAAGTTAAATCGGAGTAAACCAATTTGGCCCAAAAGTCTTCAATGGCAACCAATTTAAATGGAGAATTCAGGGTACCCTGCCTAACCTCAAATTAAGACCATACCTGCAAGACTAGGCCTATACGCTACTGCCGCGCAGTTTATAGTTTTGAGCGAAATCGGAGTTACTGCTTTCCAGTTTTCAAGCCCGCGATTATACCTTAACTTGGGCTTACCTCCAGTTAAACCAAAAAACTAATATTTGATTATGTTTTTTTGCAAATTTTTATGTGTATTTGGTCGATTTTAACCTGATGTGAATATTCACTAGTCCGAAAAGTTCTGGGACCAAACCTTATTTCACTTGGAAGACGATTCATATTACCTTTTCCAAATTTAAGATAACAAAATCGGTAATAAGATAAGTTTCTCTTTTGCGTTAACCGTGCAACGGAAAACTGCCTCACGATTAAGACTTCAATCGTAAGGCAGATCAATTTTAACCCAGGATTAAACTTAAGTTTCTCGTTTGCGTTAGCCGTGCAACGGAAAACTGCCTCACGATTAAGACTTAAATCATAAAGCAGATCAATTTTAACACAGGATTAAACTTCTGGGTTTTCTAAAGCTAAAGCTCACAGCCAGGCTTGATAAAACGAATGCAACTTACTGGTCATGTGTCTAATTTATGCATAAATACAGTTTTCTTGTCATGGTCGACTAGAAATATGATCCAAATAAGTATTCGGTTCGTTTCTAGAAAGTACTTTGTAGTTGGTTTGGCGTGAATTCAGAGAAATTTTACAAATAAAACAAGTCTAACTTAGTTCATTCTCTTTCTTGAAGGACGTGATGTTTGTATAATTTAGAGTTCTCACTGGAAAGGCCTTGATTTCCCGGTTATGGATTTCATGACTTGCTGTTTGGCACTTCAAGGAATTAATTAAAAGAATTTAGTCACGCGACTTTTCAGATTTTATTTATAAAAGTTGTATCTAAATCTAAAAAAAAAAGTGTAGAAGCTGCTCATTTTATGCCTGCGCACCAGACTGTCACATCCACGAAACAGCGTAGAGGTAAAATCGAATTTCACCAGCAACCAACCAATCCCTACTCTCTTATTCCATAGGCATCAGAGATCTGACACTGACACACACATGGTGCATGCCGTAGGGTGTGTTCTTAGCACAAAGCCTGCGGTGTAGTTTGCTTTTGATTTCCCGTCAATAGATGAAGTTCCTAAGTGCTTCATTTGGTCTGAAGACAAGTGCGTCCTGAATGCTAAGTGATAAGTAAGAAGTTTGTTGGTGGGATTTTCTCCATTTTATTTAGAGAATACAGTTTTAGATTCAGGCGTTTTATATAGGCACTTCGATTGCCTAAATTGTAGTTTAATTTTATGATTTCACCATTCTAGGGAAATTTTATTTTCATAGCATGGCAGTATACATTGTTTGTGACACGCGTTCATCGTAAAGCAGCATAAAAAAATGATTATTTTCCAATAATGATTATGCAATTGAAAATAAAATAGTTTTAAGGTCAATGAAACATAATTATACGCTTTCCACCTTTAACAAATTAACACCTACCGGGAATTGTGGCATTTCCCAAAACAGTTTTGTTTTTTATTTGCACGCTTGAGGTCTTCAAATATATTTTGTTGACACATTTCACGGTTAATAACAAAAACATTGTGTAAATACTTTAATTTATTTTAATTTGATGCCATACTTATTAATTTAATGTTAAGCATATTAAATGCTTAATAAGACTATGATGTATGTGCATGAAAGTACAATATTAAACGGCAAATTAACCGCCGCAAGTTATGAATTTGTAACAACAAAAATAATGAGTACGACTCACTCACAACTCACTGTGGCCATTAAATGTGACATTAAATGACAGTGTTGGGAACAATTTCGACTAATAATTTCTTAACATCGTGTTGGGTTGGCTTATGTACAGGGGCTTGATAGGGAAAGTTAAGACCACAACTGTGACACGAAGTCATTGGTAATTCTCACTGTTTTGACACTTAACGCAACGGAAACTTTGTCCTTGATTCTTATGTTATTAAGTTTACCACCGAAGGATGCATACATACTAAAAAAAAATAATGTCAGCCGAACTACTTCTGGCCATTGCATGTTTTTGCAAACTTTAACTATCATAAGGTTAGTGCCCCTGGCGGTTTAAGAATAAGATTTAGATTCAAGAAACCAAATTCCTTATTTTAAGTCGCTGTTTATTTATTTAATTAGTGAAATTTTGACTAAATACGATTAGAACATTTGAGCAAAGTGAAAGCGATTAATTAGAATTGGAATGGCAGTTGACGATCTTTCCATAATGAGCTTCCTAAGAGCCAAATAAGAGATACGAGGTTTTGCATGGTCCTCATATCTCAGTGCAGTGCGATCGTTGCTGGTGAGCGGTGGTGGTTGTAGTGTACATAAATATTAAATTCAATAGACCATTTGTTCCGATCTGGACTTAAGTGGAAATGTGCAGTTTACACATTATGGCTGAGTTTCTCACTGAATTGCCTGCGGTCTGCGGGTTGTTCGTAGGTTAATATTTCTAGTTTCATGGTGAACTCTAGTTTTCAATTATTAGAAATCGTAGAACAGTTTGGCTGTTTGTAAATGCGTAGGTTTATTGCGCATTATTGTATTTAAGTATTATCTCTTCTACTCAAAGAGAGCTACGTTTAGTGTGCATGTGTACATGTAGAGTGAAAGGGGTAGTTCTTCTCCTTGACTCTCTTTGTGTATTTCACTTTGGGTACCTTGTACCTTGTGTGCTTTTGCAGAGCGCAGTGCGGATTTGTGTGGAATCTATCCGCAGTGTGTGGCACCTATTATTCTACGCATGCTAAATATTTGGTGGTTGGTTTGCCAGGCCAAGTCAGTGTTCTGGACTGTAGAGTCAGTTTAAAGAGCAAGAGGCTCATTTTGTTTTGCTGATGCCGATATCACCAGGTTCGTGTGTGTGTGGCGTGGTGGAGACGGCTGGGTTTCTGACCCATGATGTCGGGAAAGCTTGGAACTTTTGGTTCTACGTGTGTTTAGCACACTGTTAGTCCCATGGCTTATGTAGTCTTGTGCGTTTCCCTTGAGGAACGGAAAGTTATCTCCGATATCTCGGGAACTTATGGGATGAGATTTGTCCGTATTGGCTCCCTAATTGAATTGGGCAAAGAGCTTTACTCTCGCTCAGTATTCGTGAACTCAGGCCTTGCGATGGTAGTCCCGCTTAGTAGAGTGGATTCATCATAAGCCCGGGCATTGCGATATACATCCCGCGTTCGCTGGTTGGAGTGGAGTTGAGCATGGAGGATATGGATTTGGCTCACTCACTGCTTATGATCCAGGTTCGGCGATGGTTTTACCCAATGGCCTGATGGGAGACAGTTGTGGAGAATGTTCTCGCACTCTATTAAGTGGTATGGCGATGATAGTCCCACCTATTATGATTCGATTGGACCCTGAAGAGTGGAGTCTTCATGGGTAGTGTTCCCTATTCTAGACCAATGGCAGGTCGAGGGATGTTTTCTGGGCGGTCAAAATGCAATGAGCTGTGATGATGGCTTGTATTGAATATTCGTAGGTGGTCATACACGCTGAGGTAAATTAAGAGGTGTAAGCTGTCAGAGTATGAAACGCTGAGGCATAAGTTGTTAAAGGCTGTCAGAGGTTGACAGGCCAATATAAATTAATTCCACTGACTTGACTTGGTAGATAAGACCTATCGTCTTATTGTTGTGGCTAAACTTTTTATTTTGTAGTGGCTTGCTGCCAATATAATTTGTGCTCTGCACTTTCCTTATGGTTGTCTTCCATAGGTATGTCTCTTTTGCTGACAACAGCAATTCATGTGTTGTTTTCTTTTGTTTTAATTTCAGAGCATTCAGCCTCCAGGTCGCATGGCCAGCCTCTGCAGAAATATTGTTTTTGTAATTTAACGGTTTTTGTTTGTTTAAATAAAATAAAATTTTATACCTTCCCTACAAAAGTGATGAAGATTCATAAGAGTGACATTCCGTGCTCCATACTTCTTGATGGAGGGTGATCCATTTGTTTAAGAAAGCAAGAGAACTAAAAAAAGTGAAAAACTGCAAAATTGCGTATGTTAAAACTTCAGTTAAATTGCCACGCCTGCAGAAAGTGGGCGGGATGTAAAAATATAACTTTTGAATGCCTTACAATCGGTGACTGCATACATTTTGGACTAATACCCCGCCTTTTGAACTAAAAAAATTCTTTTCTTAAATCACGCCCACAAAAGTGGGCAACAACTATTATTTTAGTGTTTATTTGGCTTTATCACAGCAGGATATCGAGCTTCGCAAAATATAAGGTTGTTACCTTAAATTGAAAACTAAAACTGAAACTGAAACTGAAACTGAAACTGAAACTGAAACTGAAACTGAAACTGAAACTGAAACTGAAACTGAAACTGAAACTGAAACTGAAACTGAAACTGAAACTGAAACTGAAACTGAAACTGAAACTGAAACTGAAACTGAAACTGAAACTGAAACTGAAACTGAAACTGAAACTGAAACTGAAACTGAAACTGAAACTGAAACTGAAACTGAAACTGAAACTGAAACTGAAACTGAAACTGAAACTGAAACTGAAACTGAAACTGAAACTGAAACTGAAACTGAAACTGAAACTGAAACTGAAACTGAAACTGAAACTGAAACTGAAACTGAAACTGAAACTGAAACTGAAACTGAAACTGAAACTGAAACTACTGAAACTGAAACTGAAACTGAAACTGAAACTGAAACTGAAACTGAAACTGAAACTAAAACTGAAACTGAAACTGAAACTGAAACTGAAACTGAAACTGAAACTGAAACTGAAACTGAAACTGAAACTGAAACTGAAACTGAAACTGAAACTGAAACTGAAACTGAAACTGAAACTGAAACTGAAACTGAAACTGAAACTGAAACTGAAACTGAAACTGAAACTGAAACTGAAACTGAAACTGAAACTGAAACTGAAACTGAAACTGAAACTGAAACTACTGAAACTGAAACTGAAACTGAAACTGAAACTGAAACTGAAACTGAAACTGAAACTGAAACTGAAACTACTGAAACTGAAACTGAAACTGAAACTGAAACTGAAACTGAAACTAAAACTGAAACTGAAACTGAAACTGAAACTGAAACTGAAACTGAAACTGAAACTGAAACTGAAACTGAAACTGAAACTGAAACTGAAACTGAAACTGAAACTGAATCTGAAACTGAAACCGAAACCGAAACCGAAACCGAAACCGAAACCGAAACCGAAACCGAAACTGAAAATGAAAATGAAACTGAAAATAAACTAACAAAATTCTCTATTTGATTTGAGTTTGAAATTGATTCATTCTAGACACATTATTAGGGTGAGTGAAAAAAGAAGTGCGATGAGAACTCTTTGTAGACATCTAGTTTATCCGACTCCAAATAACGCTTGTCGATTTTACACTTTGGTATTAAAGAAGCAATAAACCTAAAGTGCCCAAACAGGAACTCTATAGGAGCCGTACTATAGTGTGTCTGCGATTTTTAAACAAATTAAAATCATTCCACAGTTCTTTGTGACGACTGCTATATTTGACAAAGGATGCTCAATGTGACGATGAAGACTTTATCACAAAAGTTGCCTCAACTACACGGCACCTACTAACCAACTTTTCATTTGAATTTAAATGTTCCTCCTCGCACAGTTGCCGCATAAACTTTTATATTTGCCATGATAAGCTTCTGCTTCTTCTCCTCCATACCAAAGTCTTAGAATAGGGGAAACGAGGAAAACAAAAAGAAATGGTCCTTTAGCATTTGGCATCAAATTAAGTTTAAAATAGATATCATCTAGATTCCGATCTAGAGACACACACTGCCCCCACCACCAACCAAACATCACATCCGCTCAAGCCTATTCAAACCAACGTAACATAAGCAACAAACAAGAACTTCTATTTTTTTCTTCCACTTTTCAACACTTCAAGCAGAAATGAGCAGAACACAAGAGGATTTCCGTGAAACAAAAGATCCTTCGCACGAGATTATCTGTTCCAATAAAGGACTGGAAATTTATTCCTATTTTACATATCTTAATATGCGAGTCAGAGGAAATGTAATTTCTCGCAATTGTTTTACGCAGAGGTAAGCAGAGTCATGCCGCATATATTCGGAGAGGGTAACACAGCTAATTTCCAAATATACAAACTGAAAATAAATATAAATAAAAAAGGAGTCTCCCGTCGTCGTCGGTATGTGGAAAATTGATTTTCAATAATATCATCTTACAGACTGGAGATGGAATTTTCTCATATAAGACTTTTTTGCATATGGAATACTACCAATGCCCCCCACATTTTGTTGGCAATGCTACCGCGCTCCGAATCGGAAATTACGTTTTCCCTAAATAAGGATATATCCTGCAAATAAATCATGAACACACGTGCTTAGCTGATTTGGTTTGACTTGGGTTTCCGGCGTCTTTAGCGAAATTAACGTGGCTTACATTTTAAGCAGGTACTCGATATCCCTTTTCCATCAGGTGGCTTTGCATTGGCAGCAGGTGGTTTTCAGATTGTTTTACTCCTGAATGATCTCTTTCGGATGAATATTTTTAATGGCGTGATGGTTCTGATGGTTGATTGGTTTTAAATTTTAAGTGCAGGATAAAAAAAATATCTATATATATAAGACTAAAAAAGATGTGCATGCAATGCATTGAAGATATACACCCCTGCTATACACTTGTCATGATTTATTCAACTTGACCCCGTCTATTGACCATTCTCTTAAAATAGCCCCACACTTTGATCCTATTTTTGTATTTACCTCTTAAAAAGTCACAAACTTTGTTTCAATTTTTACTTTAAAACCTGACAGCGTAGACTAAAAATAATCCAGTGTCGAATAATCAATACAAATATCCCTGGAACTCATGTTTTATTCAAGACCTACACTGGGGTTCGCACACGAATGAGTCGATGGCAAAAATTATACTTCAGAATCCATTACGGGTCAGAATTGGTTATCACATCATCCATTTGCCAAAGTGACATTTTCTGTGCTCTGCCCTCGTTCGGTCAGCATTCACCTGGCCCGTATAGTAAATTTATTTCTATCGTTTTCCGTTGCTAGGACTATCCTGCTGCGCCGGTACACCTCTTCATGCACTCGAATGAGAAACAGTTCGTAGAAAGTGTTAGTTCCCCGGGTATCCAATATGGTATGGTGCACCAGTACTTCGAAAACAACGTGATATTTGAAAAGCTAAGCACAATCGACCGCCACTTCATTGGTTGCTGTCAGTCATAGCTGGCGTCCATTCGAATGGATTTCAATGTGGTTGGAAACTCGAGCTTATACAATGGCACATTTGATGGATACAGGATGAGTGAAATGGATACATTTAACTCGCGTCATAATGGGTTGAGTGGTTGATGTTGTTAAAGCTCATCCGAATAGTGAATTAGCCGAAAATTCTACTCACCTAGACTAACATCTTTATATCCTAATTGGCTAAAAACTAGCGAATCAACAGAGTGTAAACTTGTGTTTATTTACTCCTGATATTTTATTTTTCTACTTCAAATTTCGGTCACGAGTGAAACTCCTGTCCAGTTCCTATATACCCACTGTTTAAATTGGCAAACAGGACGAGTTTACAACTGCAACAGATTACGGGCTACTTGATTCTAAATTTCTAAATCAAAACACGTAATTCCACTTTTGACATGAGTTTCCATTCCAAATAGACACACACACACACACCCCCTATATAGGACGCACAAGGTTGCGAAGAGCTGCTCTTGACTATGATGAATTGCGTATGTCTACAAGAGGAAGCTTCACCTTTTCCAAAATGAAAATCAATAAAAGAGGAAATCCTCTTCGAAGCTAAGTGATCTCAACGACTTAATTGGGCTTACCGTCGAGTCGTGTACAAAGAGTAGTATCTATGCGTCAGAGATAGAGAGGATAGAGCATGAGAAAAGCGTCTACCCAGATAAGTCCTTTCACAAAACGGCAATACCAGGACACCAGGAGTATCGCGAGTTGACAAGTCTATTATGGCAGTACTTTGGTTCAAGTAAATGTGGTGGAATGCTCATTTTAGCAGATTAAGCTTTGCTGCTTCGTTGTTTTCTTCCTTTTTTGCCAAAAGCAGAAGGCACGACAGAAACGTAGAAAAAAAAAACTTTAGGCAAACAATTAAGTTTAAAGGTAAAGAAGGACGATGATTGTATCTAGCTTTTGACGAATGCAAGGTGAAACAAAAGGTACATTTTTATGTCAAACCAGACGGTTTTTAACCACTTGTCATGCGATGGAAATGTGTGTTCGGAGTTGGAAGCTGCTTTTCACAGAGATTTAATGTTTTGTCAACTGAATTTTGGTAAGCAAACACTTTCTTTTCCTATCTTTTTCGCGTTTTTAAAGATAACGCCGTCGCTTTAACAGCATTAAGGTCTTTATTTTTTCATTTGCTGTGACGTTGAATGGCACTGTAGAGACTGAAGATCTAAAGCTTTGTACCAGCTTTTCGAATTGCGCAGGGTTTTATATTTCTGCGCGGCTAAGATTCAGGGCTATTACCTCTGATACTAGTCACACTTGATACTCGTATTTGGAGGATCATTTATAAAAACAACTCTGTTGGAAACTGATTCTACAAGAAAGTTTGTTCGACAAGTATGTTCGACCACGAAAGGTTCAAACCGCAGAGTGTGCACTGGATATACGCGGCAATCTTAAGCCTGATCCTTATGCATGAAGTATTGGTATTGTGGATTGCACTGGACAAAAAGCAACATTGGTATACTTAAGATATACCAAAAACATTAATTTTAACTCTGAACCCCAGTACACAGCGTACAATACTTACAATGTGTTTCCACCGGACACTAATCATCGATTAAGACAAATCCTCCTTAAATCCCCTCTAAATCACGAGGTTTGCCATACGAATTTTAATTTCGTCGCGAGGAGATAAAAAATTAATCGCGTAAATAATCTCTTCCACGCAAGAATTCTCAAATCAAACCGAACAGAAGTCTATGTGCTCTTTACGTTTCCTGACGAGTAGTAGTAGTAGTAGTAGTGACTTTATTTTAAACAGATTTTCTTTTGGGTTTACATTATTAAAAATCTCTTAGAAAATAATATGTTGCAATTTGTAGAAAATCTAAAGACGATTTGGTTTGGCAGGAAGCCGCCTGCTAGACTGACATTAAAATAATTGTGCATGGTTGGTTGCATTCCTACATTTAGAAGTTTTCGTTGAAAATGCGGGTTCTATAAGATAGAGCACTAGCGGCATAATTATAAAGCGGCATAAACGTTTCCTGAGGAAACAAAACAAACACACCTTTTATTGACAGCTGTGTATCATCAACTCAGCAGTGTTTATTGTGTGATGTAAAGGGGTGCGCTGAACGGCTGATGTTGCTGTAGATGTGGATGTTGTTGTTTCTGTCACAAAAGCTTAATGCAATAAGGTGTGCTCACTGCAAAAAAAATAATGGATGTTGGTACTGCTGGCTGATGTTGATCAAGTCCACTATTGACTTCGTGAACAAAAATCCCAATAAAATATTTGACGTTTTAATCGTAGAGTGAAGTTGAAATGTTAGCGGACGGAAATGTCAAGAGAAAAAACCGTGTGCGTTTTCGTCCTAGATTCGAACTCAGGACCTTCCAATCGTCAGTCATAGGTGCTACCATCTGCATCTTCTGCACCACTTCCATCTCGGGTGTTCAAATAGCCTAAAGTATGATCCGTCTGCATAAATAATGCACTTTAACCAACAATATGAAATATTTGACGTTTTGTTTTCCTATTTTTGGGTTATTTCGTTTGGCATATAGAAAAAATCGGAGGCAATTGAAACTGAATTTCTTTATTTCTGAATCTGAGTTGCCCGAGAGATAAAAAACAAGTGGGAAAGTGCAACAGTGCGTATGCAAAAACTTCAGTCCATCTACGACGGATTGCAAAATACCCGACCATACCAAAAAAAACTGCTACGCCTCCAAAAAGTGGGCGGGATATAAAAATATAACATTTGAATGAATACTAGGTGATTGCATACATTTCGGCCTAAGACTCCGCTTTTTAACTAAAAAAATCACATTTTTAACGCCACGCCTACAAAAGTTGGCGGAGGCAGATACTGCATACACTTTAAAGTTAAGAATGCTTATATCTACAACTTTTGTCGTATAATTTTTAGTCAAATTTCATAAATATATATTGAAAAACAGCCATTTTAAGGTAAAATCCCTTAAAAAAGTAGGCGTGGTCAATGAAAAAGCTAAACTTTTTCGGCTACTTCAAAGACAATTACAAGGCAATGTTATATACCAAAAATGAATGCGTACACGTATGATATGCATACCAATAGTGCTACATTGTAACATAGCTAAAATTTGGGAAAAGTATTTTTTTAAATTAGAGATGGTCGCACATACAATGGTCGCCTGTAGTGGGCGTGTCTGTGGGCGCATTCGGCTAATTTTTAAACTTGATCTGGTCCAATGGACTTCCTGGCAGCCCAGCTCCGTACCTTAAAATTTAAGGCCTAAAAGTTGTTTACATACGGAAGGACGGACGGGAATGGCTTAATCGATTCTCCTGTCGGTCCCATTCATATCTCTAAAAGGTCTTAGGGGTCTACGGTGATTATTTCACTGAGTTACAAACTATACATCAAACTTTATATACCCTGGGTCGGGTATAAAAATTCACGTTTATGTCATTGAGAAATGTCAAAAATGAAAGAATACGTCAAGTAAATCTCCGCTATTCTGGTGGAAACACTTTGGGATTAAGTTTTAATCTTCCTACGTTAATCTCTGTATTATGTGCGGTGGAAACACTCTATTATAGTCCTGTAGAGAGTTCTGTTCGAACTAAAGAGAGTTCGAAGATTATTTTGGCCTAAGATTCTTAAAGTTCGAATATAATACTCGCCTATGTAATATTTTTGGGCCTAAAATTTAAGGCCAGATTTTAAATATTTATATTAAATAAATAAATATTTATTCATTTAATCGTAATTCGCTCAACTTTGTACAAGAAACATTTCAGGTCTATGAGTCATAGTGATACAATTTTTTACATCACTACAATGTTGATATTAACACAAAACTTTTTTAACAAATATTGTTTGTCATGTCAGAAGAAAAGATTTTAAAAACAGTAAACCTGTCACATTGGGACACTAATCAGACCACCTCTCTGATGCCCCTATTACGAGGTGTTCCAATAGAGATTTGTATAAAATCTACAAAAATTTACAAGTTCTACAGAAATCTAACGATCTTTGAATTCCTAGAATGAGATTAAGATGCGAACATTCAGAAAATGGAATTTTACAGTCCCGGATAACCAACTTCTCTAAGCCACAAATATTTTTTGTTTCCTGTCTAGTCTAATTCAAGAGTTTGATTCAATTGCCCTAATTATAGGAGTCTATTCGCTGTTTTTTTTTTTTTTTTTTTTTGTAGTAAAATGTCTCAAATAGGGAGTTTGGCCCCTGTTGCGGAGGTTTAAAAAAAGTTCAATTGTGCGATTTAATTTACTGAATTTCACCTATCTTAGACGAACCTTCATTTTTCGGGACATTTATTCCCAAATCTACATACATTAGATTAAAAAATGTTAATAGTCTTGGATACTTTTAGGGAAAAGATCACCTGGCCTGAAAAAATCAAAAGGCCTGGGCCATAAAGATTGGATGATACCAATTCCATTTTAATGTAACCTTCAAGGCAGCGCTACGTGACACACAGTGCATATGCAATAATTGATGCTCCCCAGAGCAAATTTGGCGAATGGGTTGTCTATGATTCAATCCACAAACATGATTTCGATCTTATTTTGTAATTTTTAAGTTATTATAATATAAATTGCAGTTACTGAACCGTATCTACGCAAGAGTGAAAGATTTCAAACCGGCCAAAACCATTTTTTGCCGATATTTCAAATTCATCCCAAAAAACGTGTTTTGCAAGTGGCTGTGTTTGGCACTGCAGCGTGCCTCCCTCTACACGTTCAGCTTAAATTTTCTTTTACCTTGCGTCAGTTTTCTTTTAATTTTATATCCATAATCCAATAAGGGTTTAATGTCCATTATCGAAACCGTCAATCTCTATTTCATGATTCTATTTAACGCGAACTTTTTCAATTCTGACAAGACTTATTCTGGGAGATTTGACATTTTATATTTTTGGTGACCTGTCAAAGTGTCAAATCACCCAAACATATTGGGTGATGCGACATTTTTTTGTCATGGGCCCTCTGTCATGGGTCCTGAAGGCTTTAGATTTTAAGACCATTATTTTTTTTTCTTCTACAGCATTGTATCACTGGTCTTATTGAGCGTTGCTTCTCCACATAGTATTTTGATTCCTCCAAAAGTGCGCAAAACATATACCAAATCCGAAGACATAAACGTATCCGGCTTTCCTGTTCAAGGTTTTTAAGGAATTTGTAGAGTTTTCCACCCTCCCTTTTTTTAATTACTTGACGGATTGTGTTGTATGTGTTTTTACTTTAACGACTGTATACCAACGTTGCTAATCCACCCACCAACCCGACCATAAAAAAAGGAAACATCTGTATTCTGTACTACACCGAATGTGAAAAGTTCCTTTTTTCTAGAGGAAGTTGAAGTGGTGTGTATCCTTCTTTAATTCTCCAACTGGATGTTATTGCCTGTTTAAGACATTTCCTTTATTGAAGGCGCCTAAACATCTAATTTTGTTAGTCTAATTGCAACTGTAGGTGTCTCTAAATTGACTAATTTTTCATTAGCACTGACACATAATTTGTGCCAACCTTCTTATTACGTTTTTTGTACGCTGTAACTCTGCGATTTAGCTTCTTTTTTTTAATGAATATCAAAATACAAGAAAAAAGCGAATTGAATTTGTTTGATTTTCAAGGTCCTGTGTTTTGAACGATTTCATTATGATTTATTCAAATGTTTTACTGCTGCCATTGCATCATTGAATGTTTTGGATTTGGGCCTTGTTAAATTATGTACACTTTTTACGAAAAGCACCAACAATATGAAAACAATACAAAACGAGGAACGTCGTTAAGGATTCGTGTAACTACCCGCAATTCCATTGGACAACTAAATTATATAGGATAGGGTATGTAGATGTGGAAGTGAAATGAATAAAAAATTAGCAAAGGAACGTCTTGATGTCCTGTGTAATATAGGGTAAATTTTGGTGCTGGTAGATGGTAATTTGTTAAGGATCTGATTTATCCGTAAGTATGGAGCATTTAAGTGCATTCAAGCAACTTTATATCCTGTGCATACGGCAGCATTTATGAACCTTTAAATTTGAGGTCAAAAAACGGAACGAGGATGTTGACTTTTAAGGACTTTCTTGAAAAGGCAATGGTCCAAATAAGGAGTACTACTTGACACACAGTGCATGCACTAATGGATCAAGTGTGTCACAAATTAGACACAGCAATTATTTTGCATTTCAGCTATTAGATGATTTCCGGATACCAAAAGCCAAAAACAGGAAGTTTACACAGTTGCAATGGAGCAGAAAAATCAAAATTTTCTGAAAAACTTTCGTTCACACGGTACAAAATCGGATGTTTCCCTACATATTGTAGGACATGTACATATGTAGAACACCATTTTAAAGCGCCTTTATAAGTTGTAAGAAAATCCTTACAACTTATAAAGGATTTGCACATGCACAACTTGCACATGCTGTCACTGTTAATTTACTGTCGCTGTCAAAATGTTGAAGGATGTCTTCATGCAAATTCAAGAATTGGTTTAATTACTTGATATGCCTTAGATTAGACTATGTGGCTTGGATCCTATAAGGAGTAGCCTTAGCTTCTATTGTATTGTATAGAATACAATAGAATCTATTGTATTCATTGTATTTTGTGTTCCAGAAATCAGCTTTCAGCGGGGGTTATTCTTCTCACGAAATCTTATTTACTGACAGCAAAATCAGCGCAAACGTAAGTGTCTCCACCGACAATTAAAAGAAGATTAGCGGGAGAATATTAAAAATAAATCCTTAAGTGGCTCCATCGGACAAATATAGGATTAATTTCACACGAAAACTCTATTTCTGTCATTTTGGCTCTCAAAAGAGAGTGGTGATGTCATTTCCCAAGAGCGAAAAACGATTTTCTCAGTAAAAGTCACAATAAAAAACGTGCTTGTGATAGACCTGTCGCACAGGGACAGTTTCAGTTTCCTTTTTTGATTCTCAAACTGTTACAAAGTTGCAGAAAATAGGTTCGTGAATAGGGTGAAAGAGATTTATGAGAGGATTTATTTTTAATCGCTTGCCGAGAGGATTTAAAGTTGTATGGTAAATCGTGTGATTTGTAGAGGATTTAATGAAGATTTATATTAAACAAGGATTAGTGCTCGGTGGAGACATGGTAAGGGTCGTTAACAAGATCCTACAATGTTTACAGGACCTTAACAGGATTTTGTTGTAAATTTCAGGATCTTAACGTGCCATAGCAAAATTGCTGACTTCAGATAGTAAGTGGCAATGCCTGGACGTACGTAAGCTAACTGCTGGAAAGTTGTGTAACTATAGAGGCCAGTTTATTTTAACCCATATTTAATACCGTGATGGCGGCGGTACGTATCACACAGTCATTCAGGGCAACCGATCGGCAACAAACGTCGCCAAATGGCGACTTTTCTACTATCGGGACGCTTGGCGTCAACATTTCGATATAATCGGTTTTTGGACCCTTTTTTAAAACAGGCTACATTGGGACGCATTTGTAATTTTCAAATCAGTTATGCATATAACAGCCACAAATTCAAAAAAAAGTTATTGCATCTTCCTCTTGCTAAGCCAATTTCACTAAAGACTAAACGAAATAAATGAGTCGAATAAATTTTCTTGTCAGCAGTAAATCAGTCTAGTGTTTTCTTTGCGTAGCCGGGAGGGGTAGTTAACCCCGACGGGACGACCGACCTGAAGAAATAGATCCTTTTTATAAAGTCGATGGCGGACAGCGGGATAACCCTTCCTTAGGGCCGGTTTCTCAGCTCGAGACCATCAGAGCTTCCGAGCTAAACTGAGACTAACCCCAAAAATGAGTTTTTCAGTGAATTTAGATCTGGGGTAAATCTCTCCTAAACTCACTAAATTTGGTGACTTGATCGCAGATAAATTTTGGAGAGCAGTATGAATTTCCTTGAATGTTGTTTCTGTGTGGAATGGCAGTTGCTTTGCGTGTTTCTATGAAGAAGCTGAGAACAACTCGAACTTCTTTTCCTGTGTTTTTCTATGTCAAGTGAGATTTTGGAGAGTTAATAATTCCGTGAGTCGAAGATTTTGACAACTTTACTGACGAAGCTAACTCTGCAAGGGGATATTATTGTTGGTAACTCTCAGTTTTTTTTTTGCGAATAGCAGGTGAGCCGCCTACGTCATGCTATGCAAGGGATGATCATGTCTTGTCTGATTCTCAACTCAATATTCTAATACGTATGTAGAAGTTGAAGGTCGTCTACATTAAACTCTTTGTTCTTTTTCACTATTTTTGGTATCCAGTGAGCGGCGGGTCTGAGAATTTAAGTAGTTTTTTTCTATCGTGCTACGATTTTTTTTTTTCTGTGAATTTTCAAAATTAATGTATTTTTTTAAGTGAGACGCATTTTTGACTCGAACGACTTTTTTGGCGACATTTGCAAATTGCCCTTCGGTAACGCTGGTCATGATCATGATACGATGGCCATGCTGCGCGAGTGTTTTTAAGAATTCAGCTCACACAAAGAGAACGTGAGAAATTGTACTTCTTTAGAAATTTTCTTTTGAATGGTTCTGAAGTTGTTTAAGCGGCCAATCAATTTCTTTGGCCGCTAAATCTTTAAATAGGTCACAAGGCGAAGACGGTTAAATGAGCTTTTCTGCGTTAAATAGACGATCTTCCGCTTCTAACTCAAGAAACACAGACGCGATCCCCAGGCGAGTCTCGGAGAGGTTCTTCACCTTCTCACACCACAGGTTTCTTGGCCTACCTGGGGAGGCGACGCGCCTACATCTTGGAAGCCGCACATAAAAAATGTAAACTTTCGATCGGCTTAAGAAAAATGCTCGTTTCTTGTGATACTGCTTCCTCATTAAGCTCAAAAATTAGTTCGCGCGAATTTTTTAACTATTATTTTCTCCTTTCCTTCCCATTCCGAATTCCTTCCCATTTGGAAGGCAAAGGAGAAAATAATAGTTCCGAAAATTCGCGCGAATTTTCGTAAGATTTTCAGATTTCAAATTTGCATATTAGAACAACAACAACCGGCCCGGAAAATCTTCGAATCCACACCGCAGGGACGACGCGGTAGAGGAGCACCGAGACTCAGGTGGCGCACGCAAGTGGAAGGGGACCTTAGCCAACTTCGCGTGCGAAACTGGAGACGGCTAGCTAGAGACAGAGCTGGCTGGCGAAGCTTGTTGCCTGAGGCCCAGGTCCACCCCGGACTGTAGCGCCACCTTAAGTAAGTAAGTATATAAGAACAATTAGGTGCAGTGTATTGACACCGGGGAACATAATTCCAGCTTCCTCCCTGTGTACAGTGGGGTTCCACAAGGATCCGTACTCGGTCCTATACTCTTTCTCGATTACGTTAACGACCTACCCAATGCTGTAAAACATTCTGTGGTGCACATGTTTGCTGATGACATAAAAATAAAATAAAAATAAATAAATAGAGTGGCGCAACAGCTTGAGGTGAACCAGGGCCAACTTCTCAACCATGTATGCTGTGTGTGCTAAAAATTTTTTTCACATACAAGGGGACCTACAATTTTTTGCCGAATCCGAACGGCAGTTTGAGAAGTTTTTGAAGACAAATGTTACTCTCGGAGGGTTTGTCAGACCCTCGCGGAGGTGGGAGCCGTGAAAAAGAACAAGTCTTTTTTTTCAGGTGGCAGAGGCAGGATTCGAACCCAGACCTCCGGCGTCAGAGGCACACACGCCGATGACACAGGCACACACGCTAATGACATGCAGCTACATATTTCCTGTCCCACGGATGACATTGATTACTGTGCAAGAAAAATTAACGAGGATCTCGAACTCATTCGAGCTTGGTCGGCCGAGAATAGTCTTCTTTTGAACCCCACGAAGTCAAAAGTCATGGCCATACACAGAAGCGAATTTGATCCAGCACTCCTTCCCCCTATCATGATGGACTCATCGGTGATCAAATACGTCGATAACGCGCGGAATCTGGGCCTTATTTTCAATTCCTCTCTTACATGGTCAGATCACATCGATTCTGTAGCAGGCAAAGTGTATGGAAGTCTTCGTTTCCTGTGGCAAATTTCTGGTATAGTACCAGTCAACACAAAAATGATGCTAGCTAAAACATTGTTGCTTCCTATTCTGCTGTATGGGTGCGAAGTTTTTTGTAACCCCGATTACCGAAGTAAAAGGAAACTCAACGTCCTCTTTAACACTATTGCCCGCTTTGTATTTAATGTGAGAAGACAGGATCACATCTCAGAGTACGCGAAGAAAATTCTCGGCTGTACATTTGACAATTTCTTAAAATACAAAGCGTTAGCATACTCACACGAAATAATGATTTCCGGGCAACCTGAATATTTATTCAACATACTGGCGTTTGCTCGATCCCAAAGATCTTTTACATTAATCCAACCTAGGTACTCCTGCCTTGTATCTGAACGCCAGTTCTTCGTCCATGCAACCCGTCTGTGGAACTCCCTACCAATCAATTTAAGAAGAATTGGATATTCAAACTATTTTAAGAATTCACCTTTAAGGCACTTGGCCAGTGTACACCTATAAACGTTGAAACAAAGTAAAGCAATAATGTTAAACATTCTTCTCCTTTAATCTATTTTTACTTAGTTATAATAAATAAATTCTTTTTATTTCAAATAATTTTAAATTAGCTTCACAATGTAATAAGATATTGTCTTACTGTGGCGCACTGATCTTAATAAAATTGAAATTGAAATTGAACAATTTTCTTAGGTGAATCTGAAAACAAGTCGGAGACCTTGGCTAAAAATATTTCTTAATTCAAAGCAAAATAGCGCCGAATCAGAATAATTTCACTTTTTCAAAGTGAGGCATAAATTTGGTACAGTTCCACACCCCAAATAAACAAACCTTCTGTATTTTGTTGTCGAATTTTTTATTGACGAGAGTAGAAAAACCCCCTTGTAAGTTTATGATGCTTCTGCACCACAAAAACGTTGTTATAGGGTATTCCCGAATCCCCGCAAAACTTAATTCGAGATTTCCCTCATGTTTTTAATCAATTTCCTCTTAATTTAATATTTATCTCGACTTTTATTTTGCGTATGCTTTTATTTCCCGCCCTCTGTGGCATGGAAATATAATTGAAAACAAAAAAAAAATCTGCCAAAAAATAAAGAAAAACGCCTTAAATCACAGACCTCAATTCGTTTTTTCACTCCGAATGGGTACTCGGGGAAAAGGAAAGCAAATCAAATGGGAAACTAGGGACGAAGCATCATAAATGGGCCGTAAAACCGATTTAGTCCCTTTTTGTGTGTTCACTCCACGGTGAAAGCGAAAGTGAAAAGCTTCACAGGATTGGTCTTCCTGGATGCAAAGGTCATGCGGTTGGTGATGGTAAATAATCCTTCAACGAGATGTATCTTTTCCCACCACTTCAAACCTTCGTTTTGGAATTACTAATGGTCAGATATTCGTTTGTCATATTGAAGCAATTTTTAAAGGATCCTTACGAGAGAATTTGTGTCGCCAATTTGCCAAAGTGATAAAGAACCGTGCCTTAAACAACATTTGCTGTTAAATTAAATATTTGAATTTCTAAAGGCCCCACACGGCCAAGTCGACACTCCTTAAACTTAATCATCATATATACGAGAATCCAGTATGTGTAAGGTTTAGTTCTCTCTCCCCAAACACTGGAAGTGTTTGAACTCCAACAAAGGGAATCCATTTATTGGCTTTTTGTATAATTCGATAATATTCAGTATAGCTCCAAAACGACTGAATAAGCACAAAAGCCATGATGCTTCTTAGCCTGAATAGTTGGTTTCTTATCTCTTTTGAATGATTTACCCACACCAGATCCTGTTTTATTATCAAATCGAAAGAGATTTTCCCTAATCTTTAGGGACGACTCTTTACGACCCTCTGCACAAAACATGTGGAAAAGAAACTTTTCGTTTTTACCCCCCGCACGCCGCAGCCAGTCAATACATCGTGGCCATAACAATGAGCGAACTTAACCAGATAATCTCATCTGCAGACGGGGCTTATTATCACACAAACGCAATGCGATATCGCAATTAGCTAATTAGCCTGACTTTTATAGGTTAAGTGATGGGTTTCATGTGAATTTGATTAATGTGTGATAAGTTGAGATGTTGAGATGCGAATAAATTTTTCAGCTAAATGTGAAAATCGATTTTATGTATCTCGACTTATAGGATATGGGTTCGTTTTCGTCGCCAAAGTTTTTCTTTCGGAGGAGTCCTGGAAGGAAATGCTTTATTGGAATCGAAATTCTCGCGTACCCTTGGAACGTAGTTTTCAAAATTCTACGTTCTTTTCATAGTACAATTGTTTTTATTGAACATTCTTTTGAAATCTGAATAGGGAATAGAGACGTTTGAAAAATTTATCGCGTCTATTGAGTATAGTTAGAAACAGAGCACCACGAAATGGCAACGTACTTTTGACCAACTTTTGAACGGTTTTGATGCGGCTCAAAAACTGCGCTTAGGTACATGTTGCGATGTACACGACATAAGATTTTTTACCGAAAAAGTCACATGTTCCTATACGAAAGTAGTGGCGGGATGGAAAGTGTTTTCATATGTGCTGTTGCATGCATTTTGCACATATGTAATTTTCTGTAATCTGTAATTTTTCGCTTAAATCAAAAAGCCCATTCCAACACTTCAATACCAAATTCATAAAAAATAAAGTCCTCTCTTTTTGTCAATCCATGGAGATGGCATAAGTCACTCGTGTTGCCATTAAACGCATTTCTCTAGTGTGACACCATACTCATCATTCGTCTTATCCTGCCAAAAGCTGATAAATAATGAATATCCTGTATGAAACATAATGTGCTACACAAATGAACACACACATTTCCAACCTCATGCAAACAAAATATTAAAGACTCTAAGGAGCTTATGCAAACACAGGTAGGTACACAGAATGGATACATTTGCCATGGAAGCAGACAACGACACCGAAACCGAACTCGCGCTGATGATGAGTATTAAACCACAACGAGATGAGAGATGAAAATAAATCTTAAACGATATGAATCAAGATGAAGGTACTTAGTTAAAGCCTCATATTGTATACAACATGTTTGGGAATTGTGCTTTTAAAAGCACCCGATGCTCAAGTTATTTGTGCGTAGGACTGCATTATTGCCACAAAAGGATATTCACTGGTATTTCAACCAACAGACACGGCAGCATGAAAATAATTGTCCGACAGAGCGAAATATGTATCTAATGATCTCTCAAACAGGATGCTTCTTTGTGAACTAACAGCACTTAATTGGAGAAACTCATTGAAAATGTCCTTTGCATGTTTGTTGCTAAGAAACTCAAAGTGTAGCACTTTCAAAGGCTATCTTGTAGTTAAGTAAACTTTCTTCTATGGAAATCTCTATGGCTTTATTCGAAGCCAATAATTCTAGGATTTCATTTCTTTTTTCATCTACGAAGTGGATATAAAATAGCAAACAAATCCGGTCGGTATTTTCTGATATTTCCTTTACCATATTTCTTGCTGAATTTACAATAAATTTAATTTTGCAATCTTTCCATTCAAAGTTGATTCAATTTAACTTTTTCATCATGCTTGAGGATATTTGCGTGCGTAAATATTTATTTATCTTAGATTGAGCTGGTAAGCAATTTAAATAACCATCGTAAGGTATATAAACTGGCAGGCATTATGATGATTTGAAATAAGTATTTTTGAAGAGCAACACGAGTCTCTGAGAGTTTTTGGTGCTTAAATGCGGAATGAAATTCGTGTTGAACAATGTGCATAAATTAAAATGCAAATCAAATAGTCTTGTTGTAGAGCAAAAGAATTAAGTAATGTCCGTCCGTCTTTCCGTCTGTCCGTCTTTCCGTCTTTCCGTCTTTCCGTCTTTCCGTCTGTCCGTCTGTCCGTCTGTCCGTCTGTCCGTCTGTCCGTCTGTCCGTCTGTCCGTCTGTCCGTCTGTCCGTCTGTCCGTCTGTCCGTCTGTCCGTCTGTCCGTCTGTCCATCTGTCCATCTGTCCGTCTGTCCGTCTGTCCATCTGTCCGTCTGTCCATCTGTCCATCTGTCCGTCTGTTCGTCTGTCTGTCTGTCCGTCTGTCCGTCTGTCCGTCTGTCCGTCTGTCCGTCTGTCCGTCTGTCCGTCTGTCCGTCTGTCCGTCTGTCCGTCTGTCCGTCTGTCCGTCTGTCCGTCTGTCCGTCTGTCCGTCTGTCCGTCTGTCCGTCTGTCCGTCTGTCCGTCTGTCCGTCTGTCCGTCTGTCCGTCTGTCCGTCTGTCCGTCTGTCCGTCTGTCCGTCTGTCCGTCTGTCCGTCTGTCCGTCTGTCCGTCTGTCCGTCTGTCCGTCTGTCCGTCTGTCCGTCAGTCCGTCTGTCCGTCTGTCCGTCTGTCCGTCTGTCCGTCTGTCCGTCTGTCCGTCTGTCCGTCTGTCCGTCTGTCCGTCGGTCCGTCGGTCCGTCGGTCCGTCTGTCCGTCTGTCCGTCTGTCCGTCTGTCCGTCTGTCCGTCTGTCCGTCTGTCCGTCTGTCCGTCTGTCCGTCTGTCCGTCTGTCCGTCTGTCCGTCTGTCCGTCTGTCCGTCTGTCCGTCTGTCCGTCTGTCCGTCTGTCCGTCTGTTCGTCTGACAGTCTGACCGTCTTTGTCAAGTTTTTAGGTCTTAAAAATTTGAGCTAGGACACCCAAACTTTGAGTGTATCTTGGATTTTGTTCCTATTTTGTGCAGGCAAAGTGTGAAAATTGGTTAAATCCACCACGCCCATTACTGGCTTCAATTTAGGACAACCTCTATTTCAAATTTCCTCTTAAAATGCCTTTTGGTCAAGTTAGACAAAACGTAGGAACTGAAATTTTAGTATAGCGCAATAATGGCCCAAAACCTTTAAGACAGCAAAAATTGGACCGCCCACAATACCGATCATGCCCACTTCAGTTTCTCGGAAAGTTCACTCCAAATCGAAAAAAAAAATTGTAAAGCAAATATTAAAGATATTACTTTTTGCTAAGTTTGGTTCATACAAAGTTTTGAGCTCCGCCCACATTTATGGGACGTTTTTAGGAAAAAACTATTCCTTCTCGAAATATTTTTCGGTTTTAACACATTTTGTTATGAAACGAAATTGGAATTAATTGGTTTTAACTTTAAGGCCAGGCCTACTTTTGGGGGCGTGGCCTCTACTACTAACACATGAATTCGGGACAAAAAAAAATTGCGATTTGGTGTTACACGGCATGTAGGGTGGGGTATATAGAAGTTTGTCACGAACTCTTGCCCTTACTCACTTGTTTTTTTATAATTTTATATAGGTTAGGTTAGGTTGGAAGGATTGGGGAATTACGCGGATGAAGCAAACGGCCCGGTAATACTATTGGTGTCCCAAAGTAGATGACTCCATTGAGGCAACGATAGCAGCATGCAAGTCCTGCCAATCAAATGCCAAAGGAATACTCCAGTTGGGCGGAACCAGAAAACGTTTGGGAGCGAATTCACGTAGATTTTGCTGGTCCTCTACACAAATATATGTGGCTTATCGTGGTAGATGCGAAATAAAAATTTCCTTTTGTCATTCGAATGTCGTCCGCTACATCTCAGGCTACCATACACGCATTACGTTCATTATTCGCTTTGGAAGGACTGCCTAAGTTAGTTGTATCTGACAATGGAACCCAATTTTCTCCTAAAGATTTCCAGAAGTTTTGTCGAGACAATTCAGTTCGACATATGACATCAGCGCCATTCAACCCTGAGTCAAATGGGTTGGCTGAAAGGATGGTAAAAACCTTCAAAGCATCTTTCCTTAAAATTATGATGGAGAGTCCAAAAGATGGTGATGCACTGACGACATTTTTATCTACTTTTCGTACTACTCCAGATGGAGGAGGTACGTCTCCCGCAGAAAGATTTCACGGTCGTCAGCATCGAAACTTACTCACTGTTTTTCTTCCCGAACCGAAACGAAAAGTCAACTCTTATGATAAAAATCATCCGAAGTGTCAGAAGGGTCAATCCGTATTCGTTCGACAGTACCTGCGGGGAGTTAAGTGGATAACTTTCCGGATCAGTAGGATTCTGGTAAGAAGGATGTTTGAAGTTCAAACACTAGTTGAGACCTGCAGACGTCATCAAAATCAAATCAGAGCAAACAATGTAAGCAACCACTCAATCAATGTTCCAGAAGTTCCACTTCAAAAAACTACAGATTTAGAACAGGCAAGTTTTGATGCTCAACCAGCTAATTTTGTTTCTCTTCACAGAAATGTTCCTTCACCTAAATATCAATGCCAGTCGGATACAGATTCGTATGATGACGATGTCTTTATTGATCAAGATGCAGAGCCACCAATGATTGATTTGACAGAGGAACATGATCCTTCACCAGGCGGCTCCAGCGCCTCACCAAACGACGAGACATCCGCAGAACATCGACATCAAGATACATCTCCCCTGATACCAAGGGGGTCTAGCCGGAAGCGTTTCAAGACCGTGCATTTCGTTCCAAATTAGACAAGGGGGTAATTGATGTAACTGATACACCCTGTACTACGATTAGCATCGAACAACCCTGTTAACTTAAGTTATAAAACTGTCCAGATGAAATGACTATAATGGTATAACCTTTTTGGCACGAAATGGAGAACTTATCCCGCACAAATACTTTATTATATATTTAATAGTTACTTGCTTACATATCATATGAATACTTGCTTGTACATACCCCTGCATTGTAAAATAGATCATTAGCTACTAAGGCGTTGGAGAATAAAAGTGAATTGAAGTTGTAATCAGGTTTTTATTACTAAAGTTATAAACTTTCTCACTCATCTTTATAACAACCGTCTAACATGCCTATCGAAAATAGAGAGAAGAACATACGTTTTCTTCGCCTTTTTAACCATTTTTAAAAATTGAAATGCATAAAACAGCAATTTAGATTTTTTTTTCAATAACCGTTAGACTTTATTTTAAAATTACACTTTTGAAAATTTTTAATGTAGGTATAGATAGTGTAAGCGTTTCATTTTTTTTTTTAGCTAAATTTAAACAAGATCGTCATAACCGATAATGGAATAGAAACCTTTAAAAATGGTTTTCGAAAGTGTTTTTAAGTTTTTGAGTCAAATCTTTGAAGTTTTGAATATTCGAAGTTTGCTATTATATTTTATATAAAATACGCTCTTTACTCATGAAGGTGTGTAAAGAGCTATCCATTCCGTTGTCTTATGAATTGGAATTCTTTATGAATTCCAAGTAATTAAACAACTAATTTAAATTGTTTCCCATTCCCATGATACTTTTATCCAATACCACAAAATCTGTAGGTACTGGTTTTTGCGTTAACGGTAAAACAAAGTTCCATTTTGTTAATATATTTTTTTTTACTATAACAATCAAAATACTTTTCGTCAAGTATTTGAAAATAAGAAAAAGTTCATTTTTCAAATAGATCTAGAAAAACTTTTTAACTTACAAATCACACTTAGAAATCAAACTAAGAAACCACAACTCTTAAAAATCTTATCGCAGCTAGCTTTTCTTTTATATGCTTTGTACTTTAACTAAATCAGAAAAGATCCCTTAAGATACTAGAAGATTTAAAAAATGTTTTTGAAAATTGTTTACTGTTTTTGTTTTAAATCTCAGAAATTTCTGAGACTTTAAAATTCGGTTTAGGCTTCCTTAAAATTCTGGATGATTGCTGACACGTGTGATTTTTTATGTTATTTCTCAAAACAACAAGAGAGAAAAGGGGGAGTATACGTTTTTTTATGCATTTTCGCATCTTTTTTCGAAAATGTGTCAAAACGGCAGTATTAGAACTTTTTAAGAAAAATTTAACTTGCACAACTTACACAATATATTAGGTAATTTTTTTAATTTCTTATGTTTGTCTACGTGTAACATGACATGTGTACATGACATGTGTATGTTTATACTATGTCTCCACCGGAAATTTAAAGATCATTAGCGGGAGACGATTAAAAACAAATCCCAAAATGGCTCCACCGAACAAATATAGGATTGAATTGACACAAACACTCTGTTTCTGTCATTTAGGCTCTCAAAAGAGAGTGGCGATCGCGATGTCATTTCCCATTTCCCAGTACAGCGATAGTTTCTGTTCCCTTTTTTGATCCTTTTTTACTGTTACAAAGGTGCAGAAAATAGTTTTGTGAATAGGATGAAAGGGATTTATGAGAGGACATATTTTAAATCGCTTGCCGAGAGGATTAAAATTTGTATGGTAAATCGCGTGATTTGTAAAGAATTTAATTTATATTTATAGTGATAGCGGATTAGTGCCCGGTGGAGACATGGTATATGAACAGGATAAAAACGCGCTGCAAATTGTCGTCGAATTCTATTTTTCATTGAAAATGACAGACACAGCACAGGAAATTATTGTTCGTGTGTTGAGTATGCTCACTGCAGAAATTTGTGCGATTATTTGTCGAACGTTTTTCTGTTGCCGTAAGTCCTTAGAGCAGTTGAAATTAAAATCTGAAGATGCTTTCTAATTTTCAAAACACCAGAAGTCAAGCCAAAAAGGCCCCTACGATTTCAAGAGATTTCAATAACTTGTATTTCATTCCTCCAAATTTTGTCGAAATGCTTTCAAGTGAAATTCAAACACGTGTGCAAAACTTTATTGCTCTCTATTTCGTAGTTTTTATTAAATTTTATTTTATTCCTCTCGCCCACACAACTCTTCGTGTTGGCGACCTCACAGTCGGTGCAAGGTCGGATGTTGAAATTAGTGGATCGAATCTCTTCGTTACACGCTCAAACCGTCCATTTTTATCAGGTTATCAGCCTCTTTACAGATGCACGAGAAGACGAGTATGAAGTATCGCATTTAAGTTTCAGTGCCTACTCGCATCGGAAGCCATTAAGGCAGAAAGGGTTTAGCTTCTATTAAGTATCCAACTACGTATCCCAATACCTGCATTTAAAAAAATAAATATTTTTCATACTTATTTTATGAAATCAACCAAAACCACTTGACAATCACAAGTGTAATTTTCGTCCGCTGAAATTCTCATTATATAGTAACCGAAATTTAAGATCTAAAATCAAAGCTATTTACACCAAAGCTTGTGAATTACTTCAGTTCCTAGAAATTTCACTCGTCTTTATCAAAAATTCAGTGAGCCACTAAAGAGTGTCATTAACAAAGTTAAGCAAAACAATAATAATTACAATCAATTCCATTTCCTCTTATTGATTTTTCTTCGGTCTCCAGACCGGTTTTCACGTAAACAACAAGTTTCCATTACCTTTACCTTCCCGCAACAAAATGGCATGAAATGGAAAACTTTGAAGCAAATTATACCTCTTTGTCTTGGTCCTTTGTTATATAGTGAAAGGCAAAGAAAAAATCCTGAATTTTTTACCATCATCCTACTGCTAATTTTCCAATAAACTGGACTCGAATGGAACTGAATTCTACAAAGGAATGGCAGCAACAATACGGCAGGGAGCATCTGAAGCACCCTTCAACATGAATCCTTGGGAAGGCCATTGGAAAAAAGGATGTGGTAAAGGATGTGGACCTTATTCCCTTAGTATTTTCATACTTTAGTTGAGATTTTATTTGTATTTTTGCACGATCGAGCGTAAAATTGATAAAACTCTCGTCGCTAATCAATCAATGTTTGTTGGTCCACAATACTTTGTCATTGCCTCGTAAATATTGCCCGAGCTCGAGAGTAGTTTTTTCCAGAGTGAAAAAGTTTGTGTCATCCTCGAAATGGTTATGGACGAAGTTGTTGGCTTCGCAAAGTGAATCGAACACAAATATGAGTGCACGCCTGAATCGCTTTTGTTTATTTTATTGATTCGATAAATGAGGAAACGACCGGTCATCCACTTCCTGCTTGTATTCCTCGCACACGTAAGGACGAGGGTGTAAATGTAAAGGCCGCCCTTCAACATGAGCACCATTCATGCCCTAAGAGGAAAAACCTGTCAAGTATGAGAATCATATGCCGAGAGTTTTTATAGGTTTCATCAAGAGGTCCGTGTGTGAGTAGGTTTATTGCAATAGGATCATGGTCATAAATATTAGATATCTTTCGGTAGTTTGCTTCACCTCAAGTTTTATCGAAGCCTTGTACAAATGGGCCTATTGTATGTAAATGTCCTTGAAGAACAACTTGAACCACATTTCTCTCACCGCAATTTCTCCATTAAGATTCTGGTTTTCCTTCGACGAAAGAGGAGCGAAGGTTATCGGGGTATTCAATTAGTACACCACCGCCGCGTATCCTTGGGCGTATCCTTTGCTGTTTATGGAGAAAACTCAAATATACAAAATTTTCCCTAAACAAACTGTTGTAATGGTGACACAACCATTTGCATACAAATGCTCTCATAACTCCCGGCCATGTGCTAAAAGTGTCCTTTCAAAGAATTTAAAACAAATTTTAAATAAGCATTTTTTACTGCCTGTTCATAGTGATGAGAGATATATGTACATGGAGTGGGAAGAGGCGTGTACAACATTGTTAATTGTGCTTCTCATTGGCATTCAGAAGCTCCTACAACTCGCAACCACCCACGACGACACGACCGACCGCCCGAATGCAAATCCCAGTTCAAAATGTCAAACTTGCTTCAGAAGGCGGTGCGCGGCGTGCACCCGCCTTCTGCTCTGCAAGTCGTTTTTCGTCCGCCCCAAGGATCTAGTTTTTGTGTCAGGAGCAATTGCATATTCAAATATACTTTTTCGTATAACTCATACGAATTTCATGAGGACCAGAAGCAATTTGCTTTTCAAATGAGCTGCTGTGAATGTCATCAATTAGGAATAATTGTTTGCGTCAGCGAGGAGCTACAGCTCCGGCCGGGGATTTGAAGTAAATGCAAAATTGTAAACTTGACAGTGTCAAACTAGTGCAATTTTGAAGAACCCAAATGGAACCATGCGGCCGGGAAGAGAGTGCCAAAGGCTTTCGAGGCAGTGCAGTTGAAACGAAGCAAGCTTTGATTGCAATCTGATGGAACAAGCCCTGAATGAACACTAGTGTTAGGGATTCGATATGTCAAATTGTGAAATTTTAATGCAAGGGATAATTAGATTTTGCCAGAGAACCGAGAGACTAGCAGTGGCAGCTTGTTAAAGTTTTATGCTACGTTATGGCACTTTCGTGCGGGAATGTTTTAGCAATTTATTTGAACCTTTGCAAAAGGTTCGTGTGCGAAAGATTTGTTTTCTAACTTGTTACCTGACGGCAAACCGACAGGAGCCTAAAAATGGAATTTTTCCCTGACGTGGGAATACTACAGTGTTTTTTTTTTTTTTGCTCCCTATTTGGACTCGTTTCTTAGTAATTATTAAAGGACTTAGGCTGTCCTTTTTTTTTGGTTGGGAAGTGTGCTTGCACTGGTAAGCATGAAATATTGTGTAGGGTGGTTATGATAATTAAGCATTTGATTGCGTTTCACTGGTGTAGAGAGGCATGAAAATATAATGAAGGTCGTTAGGTGTTTAATCTGAAGTGCTGTGAAGCATAAGATCCTTTTTTTGGAACGTTCTTATGTTCTGTAGTTTATCAACGTAATGGCTCACGTCAGAGCTTTTTTCTTCTTCATTCATTCTTCAGGGCTGGAGCTTGTGCGTCTACTCATTCTGCATGTCCTTGCCATTTGAGATTCTGGTGGTGAATGCAAAGTTGCAAATTAATTGTTCTATGCTAAATGCGAAATTACTTGCATCAAAGATAAAGGAAAGTTGCTGGTCGGGCCTTAAAAACAACGTGAAGGTGCATAAGATTAAACATTAGCGACATAAAGTAAACAAAAGTACAAAAACTCAAGAGCTCACATTTCTCGTTTGCGGGAGGCATGTTTGACTTCTAAGAGACCTTTTGGGCGAAGATTTCAAAGATTTTCCTCCCCGATTTGTCCCCCAAACCCAACATGTGAGTTCGTCAAATCTCAGGGTGTAGGATAACTCTTGCATCGCTTTAGGAGTTCCTAGATAGACACGTCGCAGCACTTTTGCATCAAAAACAGACCATCATGACGTCGATAAATATAGCCCGCTGTTATTTTATTCCCATAAGAATTTCACGAGCAATTTTAAATTGGCATACCTAGCACAAATTTCTAAGTACCTGTCGATTTATACACTTACAGCCTTCCTACATTGACATACTTAGAAATGAGCAAATGTCAAATGCCACCAAATGTCAAAGCTAAAAATGCCAGCCAAAGTGGATCACTTTACACTCCGCCCACATTTGCCACAGTAAACTTGGGTAAAATGTCTATTTGTGCTAGAGTTCAATCCTTTTCAAATTATCCTCATTACTGAACAAACGTGGCATTTTTACGAAGAAAAAAATTCTCTCGCTGAAACTTTTAAGATAAAATTAATCGATAGGGTTCATGTGCCAGTTAGATCTCCTTCACATGAAACAAATCTGAAGATATCTCGTACGCTCATCCACTCTTGTATAAAAACGTCGTCGTCCTTATTACGGGAATATTGATTTTTTGTTTTTCGTTGGCATTATTCAAATTATTCTGACGTCTGCTTTCTACAAATAATTAAATAAATTGGAGTAAATATTGCCAATGGGACTGGTAAGTAACGTTGTCATTTAAGGCATAAGTCGTTTGGAACTATTTCAACGGCTTCTAACCACACGTTCTTGAATCCGCATGACATTCAAATTTCTGTATAAAAAATCCATGTTTGCATGCGCAGTGTGGCACGTAGCGCCGTCTTGTTGAAGTCTATTAAGAGTGAATTCAATTTGCAAAGTTACGTTTCTCAGCAAATTTATTTACAGTGTATGGCTCAATGATCACACTCTTTTTCAAAAAAAAAACACTATATTTTAATAAATAAGGCTCTTCCTTATGAAAGGATTTGTAATCGAAGACATTCAAGTCCATTATGTTGATGTTGCACACGGTTTGTATACCGTTCCTTACTTTGTTTGCGTACATTTTTATTATTAATTGATTACAAAGAAGGTAAATTTCTTTCAATTTACACGCTTTCATTGTACTCAATCAATTGAGCTCTTTTCCATTTCCATTTCCCTTTTCCCTTCCCTCACCACACATATATCACCGTACTTCACTAGGATATTGATTGCTAACGATTTTTTTTTGTGTGTTTATTTCGCTTAAATTGAAAGGGAAATTATCTTGTACACGTGAGTCTCATAAAATCGATTTCTCTCATACAATAATAAAATGTTGCTACTTAGTCAGGACCCGTCACAAAAGCTGATTCGAATACATATGCACAATTTCTCATGCAAATCGAAAGATAATAATGCGCTGAGTATGAAATTTCTGAAAAAAGGATAACTTATGGCAGTGGATGGGAATTTAATATTATTAAATTTGCAACGCGGTTGATGATTGCATATGTTGCATACTCAGCATGAGGACCGTACCTACAGTCTGTTTCAGAGGGTATATTACAGTCAAAATGAAACTAAGGGCTTGAATTAGCTGCATTTGAACGTTTATAAATACGATAACATTTTTGAATAGGTTGCAAAATAAGAACCTTATAAAACAGACAAATAGTTGTAGTATCCCTCTAAGCACGCGGTGTTAAAATTGACTCCAAAATGGAGTCTCCACTCCATACATCATGTCAAATCGGTGTCAAATTTTAGTGTCAATTTTGAGTCAATTTGAAGTTAAGTGCTGTTCCTAGATTAAAAAATTGTTAACACCGTTTTTTGGTGTCTATTTGGTTTCAAAAATCTGACTCCTTTTTGACACCATATTTCAAAGTTAGTTTTGTTTTATTAATTTTGTTCAATTTTGACACCGTTTTTTTCTGGTGCTAGTTTGGCTAAAAAATTCTAACTGAGTTTTGACTTTAATTTGTGAAATATTCGCTTTTTTGTAAGTTCATTTCAAATTTGCAATGCCACTGCACATAAAAAGAAATGCACAACAAAAACATTTTTGGAGAGGCTAGAGTTAGAAACAAGTCAAATCGGTTTCAGATAAATGAACTCAGAATTTCGTTAGGAGAGAACGTGTGTAGACACACGATGAGAGTATTCGTGGTTGCGTATATGTGCGAGCATGTGGAACATGATAATAAAAAACTCGTTTGTGGAGAGTTACTTGAGTTAGAAACAAGTCAAATCGGTTTCAGAAAAATTGACTCGGAAATTTGCTTAGAGGGTACATACTCTTCACAAGAAAACACAAAATCCCGCATTATGACTCCTACTCAATTAGAGGCACGAGCCTAATCTTCTCCAATGAAGCTAAATATATTTAGTTTCCATATAAGACAGAAAGCTTAGCTGGTAATTTAACAAAAAGATCTCGGAAAGCTACGGTAGATCTTTTTTAGTACCAACAACTACAAATGGGCCTTCAACCCTAAATCACTTACTGGCTATGCATATCGTTAGACTAACGTATGGTCGTGCGTGAGTAGCGACAAACTGATCAGCTTGTTATTGAACAAGCAGAGCATATTGCACAATTTCCTGATTAGCACTGGACATTTTGATCTACCTAACACCCCCCGGATTTCACCAAGAAACATAGATTTCGTCAAACTCTAACTTCAGTTTGATAAAAGCTTCTTAAGCCTCTTGCGAAGATTTTACCTTCCTGGCAAATGAATTGTACCACTTCAAAACCGCAGAAATCATAGCGATGAAGACTGCCTTGAGATGGCTTAAGAACAACGTGGTATCCGCCAAGGATAAACGAATCTTTTTTCCACCTTCTCCTTGTTCTTTTACATTGATCAAAAAAATTTAAACGCGATCTAATTCATCCCTTACTCTGGATTAGCTTATCAGCCTCAACGAGCAGACGCAACTTTTTGCAGAGAGATGTGACTACCACTTTACAGGTCTAAATGTTGCGGTTTTCTTTTAACGTTCCGGTACTGTAACCTCAGGAACATGCAAGCCCTAGTCCAGTGGGGTCTGGGCCCATAGCGGCAAATTTAAGGGGGCGGCAAACTAAGAAGAAAGAGATTAAAACCAAATAAATCAATTGCAAATTTACATATATAAAATACTATTTTACATTGTAAACGGCAAACATTTTCAATATTTTTTTAACTCCTAGAAGACATATTGATTTTTCTGGATTATTGAACATACGAAAGTTTTCGCACGGTCTTGGGCATAACTGTCGCCTCTGTTATGTAGACAGGAGTTTTGTTTTAACTCTCAAAAGGCCTTATACCATCTAATGGGTCCAATAAGAAGTTTGTAAAATTATAGCGTTAATGGCATAGTCTCAAGACCTCGCATATTATCGAGACGGACTTGTGAGTCGAAAAAACCATATCTGTCCATCCGCCTGTTTTTGTGCCTCATATTTTGAAAGGCTTGTAATTGCTAGGCAGACTCAGGTTGAAGTTTTAAAAATCCGCCGACTGACATGCTTCCTTCAATCATAAGGGTGAAATTAAGTCGACAGAAAATTTGTTGGAAAAAAGTTGCTAAAAGTTGAAGCTATGTCAAGAGCATGCAAAGCCAAAAATATTACATCGAAAAATAAAATAACGCGCTCCCAATGGACGTGGCCTAAGAAAATCACAGAACTAATTGCTGGGTCCTCTCAGCAAATTTTAGTCACGTTTTTTTATGTGTATTTTTTAGTACATGCTCCCAGGGGGCGGCGAAAATGTGGAGCCCAGGGTGGCACTTTACCTAAATCCGCCCCTGTGTAACCTATTACCCAACCTAGTCCGATCCTCTTTGCAAAACCCCACACGAAGGCTTTCTGTTGCTGTCAAAAAAAATCTGTTTCTTCCCACTTTATTGGCCGTTGCTAGAAAAATAAAAAAAAAATGTTCAAAACCCTCGAGAATCCTTATTTCTTTTGCAAGCCGACGGTTTTATGTTGTTGTCATTCTGATCGTATATTGACAGCTTTAAAGCAGAATAGTTTCGGGGGAAAAATGTAGCGACATTTTTTTAAAATTGTTTTCCTAGCAACAAGCCTTCTAGACTCTAGAGTCAAAACTGCCGCATTATCTCTGTAGGCTGAAGGTTTTCACTTGCTGTCAGAAAAGTTTGTTGTTTATCAAATTATTTTCTCTTAGTTTGGTAGCTGCTCAGAAGCCCTCAACAAAAAGGTGTTCCTTAAATTCTTATAAATTCCGATGTTGGCAGCTTTTTTACTGCCAATCCTAAAAAGAATGACCAGCGGGAATGGGTCATAATTCTGCTTTCAAAAATAATTATGCTTCCCGAATTCTGACTTAAGCAGTAAAATTCTGCGCATTCGGCTTTTTTAAGCAAGCTTTTGACTTTTTTGAAGTAGGAAAAGCAAAGGTAAACGAAAACAACAGACAGGCGGTTGCATACATATTTCACTGTGACGCTCTGTCAAAGTTGCATTTCCAGAATTTTGTTAACAGAAGAGCAGAATTTTTCAAAACAGACTTTTGAAAAAGGACTGTTGGCCCTGGGAGAATTTCGACCCCAACTACTTTTTCACTGTCAAAATATACATTTCGTTGATTGATTTCTTTTCATTTTTACTGACTTCTGCTAAAAAAAAGTTTAGTAAAAACACAGCTGTAAAGATCCAATCATAGCTAGCGAACTGCGACCTGCGAATCGATCCAGTTTTCGCAAGCTTTGATGTTTCTTTCGCAGCCAAATTTTTTTGATCGTAGAAGTGTGCGACTGTCACTTGACACTTATTTGAAACCATTGACATATTATATATGGACTGCTAGTGAAATGTCACTTCCATACGATTCCCTGCGAGAAAAGCGTCGCCAACATCTACTAGCTCTACGGCTGTAGCGGAATCATTTGTAAATAAATAACAAGGCACCTAGATGAGGACTCATATAAATTAGTAGCCTTGTAGATGAGCACTTGTAGATAACTCTGCCACCTACTGGAACTAAAGTGCAACTTTCCCGACCATTATTAAATTTCAGATTTTTTTCCAAGTGAAAGAAATAGGTGTTTTAAGATGACATCAGTTTATCTAGACGAATATCTAAGCATGTAACCCTTACCTACTTTTCAACCAAAAATTGAAGTAAGTGTTAGAAGAAGGCAAGTTTGCTTAATGTTTTTGGTTCTTATCTTATCTTATCCTAATATCTTATCTATCCTTATTATAGTTATCATTGGTTTGCTGTCAGCGAAAATCTTATTTTCGGATTTTTATTGGTATCAAAATAATGCTTATGAGTTACAGATTTATTTGCCTTACGACAGATCTGTCACAAGTACGTTTACTGTTGTGATTTTTACAGCGAAAATCGTTGTTCTCTCCTAGGAAATGACATCGCCACTCTCTTTTGAGGATCTAAATGGCATAAAAGGAGTGCCCGTGTTAAATAAATCCTATATTTGGCTGGTGGAACCACTTTCCGATTTATTTTAAATTGTCTCCTGCTAATCCTCTTTTTATTGCCGGTGGAGACATGGTATAATATTACTGAAAAGCTTCTTTTGGTATTAATCGCAAACTCTAGTGAAATTGCTTTAGTCTGATTGCGAAATCTATTCTCCACATATCTGCAGTTTTATGCCATCCAGCTAAACAATACCTCATTATAATTTTTTTTGTATTAAGAAACAAGCTCGCTTAAAAAGTCAAACACTTTGAAATAAGCGGATCAGTTGGCCCTTGAAAAAAAATTGTTTCCAAAATTTTCCGTGTAACTTACCTTTTTGTGTATCTCGATTGAAGCTTATTGACAAATACGACAACAAACGATTTGAGGTTAAAAACGCACGTCCTGTTTGGTCGTGCGAACTGTGGATTCAATTCTTGCCATGTGGAACGTAAATATATTTTGACAGTTCGCACCGAAATTCCAACTAGTCACGGGAAAATTTAAAGAATACGATTTTCTTAACAAAACTATGTTAAATAATTTTCATTTTGTTTTTAAAACCCAGATTTATAGTTTGCTGTGTTGTTTTTTAGATTTTTAATTTATTTAATGTGGTAAAATTTGCTTGGTTGCAGTTCGCACGGTCGCAACTGCGCCAACTGTGTATGGACCTTAACATTTTTATTATTTGAAACCATTTTTAAACCACCTCGTATTCGACGGAACACGTATTTTTCTGTTACTGTCATAAACTCGTTTCTTTTTGGTTTTATTAACTACTGCTTAAAACTTTCTATTGACCTGAGTGTTTATCTTACAGCAGAATCAGAAAACACAGAAATTCGAATCTTTCTGTAAGGAATTCTGTTCTTTTAACTCTCGCGTATCTTGTCCTTGCTGAAAGACTACAATTTTCTGTTGTTGAATACTATTGTTGCTACATTAAAATCTGTTGCGGATTGGTTTCTTTTCCATATCTCTAATTTGTTTCGTCCTCACCTCAGGGACAGACTAGAGTTTTCTGTCGCTGTCAAAAGCTCTCTGATGCTGTTCAGTTTCAGGTTAAATAAACTCTACTTGTATGTCAAGTGTACTAAGGACCAGTTTTTCAGTGCGAGATCATCCGAACTTCCGAGTTAAGCCGCGTTGTCACAAGCAACGTAAAACAGGAACAGAAACAGAATCCCATACATTAGCAACTGAAACCTAAATTCGCTGAATGCTTTTTGCGTTGCTAATGTATGAAATTTTGTTTCTGTTTCTGTTCCTGTTCCTTGTGACACCGCGGCTTTAAACTGAGAAAAACCCCAGAAATTTGTTTTTCAGTGAATTTAGAGCTGGGGTTATTCTCGGCTTAACTCACTAAATTTGATGAGTTAATCCCGGATCTTGAGGGTTATCCCGGATTTGTCACCCACACATCCCGGATTTGTGGGGTGCCGTGGCGTAATGGTTAGTGTGTGTGCTTACATCGCCGGAGGTCTGAGTTCGAATCCTGCCATCGTCACCTGAAGAAAAAAAGACTTGCTCTTTTTCACCGCCCCCACCTCCGCGAGGGTCTGACAAGCCCTTCGAGAGTATCATTTGTCTTGAAAAAACTTCTCAAAGTGCCGTTCGGATTCGGCAAAAAATTGTAGGTCCCCTTGTATGTAAAGAAATTACAACACCAGCATACATTGTTAAGAAGTTGGCCCTGGTTCACCTCGAGCTGATCCTGAATCGACTCTAGAGAACAGTATGAAATTCTTTCTTTTTTTTCTGTGTGGAACGGCGTTTTTCTTTGCGTGTTTCTGGTTAAAATTACATCTGATAACAACGCAAACTTCTTTTCCTGTGTTTTTCTATGTGGAGTGAGAGTTGGAAGCGTTTATAATTTCGAGAGACGAAGATTTTGTAACTTTACTGACGGAGTTAGCTCTGCACTGAAAAACTACTCGCTGGGTTAAAACAGTACCGAAAATCCGGCCCTAAGACGCTGTTCTAAGCTTCAGATAATTTTTTATGAAAGATTTTTCTATTAAAAAAAAACTTTTTTATTTGTCTACTTTTTTTTATTTAAAATAAAAGATTACAGGGCTCCTTTGCATCAAGTGCTAGATTCAAGGTGTGTTCGAGTTCCAGTCTGTAAGAAACAAGACTAAAATCGAAAGGATGTTCGGAAGGCCATCCGCCGAGCCAATAAACCAATTGGCCAATTGGCGGGTACAATCTTTTTCCTTATTTAATTAGTTACTAGTTTGTTCGGTGAATGGATGCACTTAGAATAAAACTTGTATGATGATTTGGGAACCCTTAGCCCTTCAAGAACTATGCCTTGAAACACCCGCGTAATGGTTGCTTTTTTCTGACATATCTAATGCAGTCACGTTTCCTCAAAAGTCCATTTCTACTTTGTACCAACTGCTAGTTGTGTCGCTCACAACAGAACTGCTGATGTGTTTGTTTCAAAAAAAATATAATCATGGGTCAGTGTTTCCACTGAAATTTGGTTTTAGTTTTTAGTGTTCAAAGGAGTTTTATTACAACATTAAGTCGTTGTGTGATGGAATAAATCTAGCAAAATTAATTGCTTTTAATAACAGGTTATGGAGCAAAAAAAACATGTTAATTTAAGCTTTGACACTAAGTTTATTTTTGAGGTTTTTGTTTACAGCAACCCTTCAAGGTTCGCTTTGATAAAGGTTTATGTTCTTAACAGCTTAAAAAAGTTATTGTACAGGTTAGTTGTCACTAAATTATATTTTTTTGACACAAGCAACTTGGTTTTGTTGTGGTTTAATATGATTTCGTTTATTATCCAAAAAATAAAAAAATTTACCTGTTTTTTCTCTAGTGGCAGAACAGGAATTGTCCTCGTATGAAATATTTGAACTTCTTAAGACTATCGCAAAGAGCTATTAATTTTTTTTTTTGTCTATACTAAGAAATATAGTTTCTAACCATGGAAACACCTGCTTCGTTTAAGATGAAAACTAATGATTACGATCCCACAAACGGACCACAATAAACACCAAAACTTTTCCACTTAATCTTTCTACGATTAAACAACGAAACCACATTCAAGACACAAGAGTAGATTTCTTCGACTATGCAAACTTGATGAACACACCTTCACAGAAACTTTAAAGTTCAACAAAGGATGGATTGCTTTTGAATAAATTTCAAATAAAATCCGATTAATTCTCTTGATACTCATCCAGATCTCAGGGTAGGATTACTGCGGTTGTTTTGATATGCGGTCGATGTGCTCAAGGGTATAGATAAAGTATAATTATACCTTTCCATCAGTAAACTTTATTGTAGGCTTATAACTTAGTAGAGTATATTATCTTTTAAGTTATCAGGGTAGGAGGACCACCACAAAAGACACGTGGTTAAAAATTGACAGCTCCTCTGTCATTCTTTACCATTTCACCTTGTCCCTATATTGTTTTATATCAGTCAATAGATTTGTGAAAGAAAGTCTCGAGTATGCACTCCATTTTTCCTTTCTTTCATTCCTCTGTAGTGCCTCTACTGACTCACTAAAATGTCATTAAACCCTTTGAGTTTGACGTTCTATTAGATTTTGCTTTTTAAATAAATTATTAAGGGAAATGTAAACGCCCCATTATGCCATTATGTCACTTTGAATCTATTTATGGTACGAACCTACTGCCTACGTAAGTGGAAAATAATTGGACGTACACGCACACCCCTCTTTTAGCCCCCACACTTTTGACACATCCTCATATACTGAACCTCAAGTTCCTTAATAAAATGTGTGCTCTTTTAATTAGAACTTCAATCAAAGAGTTGTGTGCCATAATTTGCTTCCACGGAATCTAAGAAAAGGTATCCTTATTCAGGGTTTTGTATCCTGTCAACCTGTGTTTCTGGTTTAGCAATTACTTTAGCACGTTTTTGTATAATATGTTGAAAAGGATATCTCTAGAGTTTAAAGACTTATATTGGAAATATTTAAGGAAACCCAAGTAAAATACTACAGTCTGATTGAAAAGTCAGGGATCAGCTTTTTTTTTATTCTTATGCCTTTTAAAATATGAAAAAGATGTGACGGTGCAAGATAACGAAGAAGCAGTGTAATTTTTTTAAGCTAGAAGTCGAGTTTAGGGAATACAACTTGAGGGAAATACTAAGAAAACGATTGCTATCTTTCCAACTATCATAAAACTGACGTTAAGAAAAGAAGATTAAAATCAAATCTCCATAATTCCCACCGCGTAAGAAAAACTTGAAACCAGCACGCTTTTGCTGTAATTTTCGCTCTTATAAAAGAGTGAACATGAAATATGTCATCAGAAAAAAACAATAGAACAATAGGCAGATCTGTCAAACGATGTTAACGTTTCTAACTTCAAGTATCAAACTGTTATAACATGTTTATGAAAAAGTTTGAATGGGCTTTATGTGCAAGAAAACAGAAAGAAAGAGCGAATTCTTCAAATTCGCTGTTTTTAATCTCAAAGCTGTGGGTGAACCATTTTGCTTTTACCCCAGACTGTGCGCTTACACGTTCCATTGGAACAAAAAAAAAATATCGGCGGTAAAAGGGAACATTTCATAAAAGTGATTTTCTGCTTCACGTGTCGTAAGGTAAATCGAACAGATTATAGGCTTGGAATTGAATATCCCCTTTTATTTGAAAATTCCGCAATAAATTGATTTTTTTCGGTCCATAAATATAGTTGAGGTTACAATATGGGCTACGACGAATGCTTCACGTACCCTTAAAGACAGTGTTATTGGGCAAAATCGACCACCAGTGGATTTCCAAGAATTATGATCGATTAATCAATTTGTTTCTTTGGAAGGAAGGGATCATTATCATTAAGAATGGAATTCATAAGGGAGCACCAACACTAGGCTGACCTATACCTACGCCATTCATTGTTAAAGTAAATTACCATATCCTTTTGGGGTTCTTTTCTTATGGGTGTCAGGATGGAATTTGGTTTTTATGTTCCTCAATCCCTGACCAGAGCATGTACCCGGACGGCTTGTTGAAGGCTGATTTAGGCACTAATGATACCCAAATGACGTGACCAGTCTGATGGGGAATGATATAAGAAAACCCAAATGTACAGAGTCATAAGTCGAATAAAAACCTTATCGAGGCGTTTTGGGATGAAAAATTAATGAATTTTCCGATTACTATACATACGCTAAAAGGTGTTTTGGCTTTTTGAGGCATTTAATGAGGATTTAAACACATGTGTTGTGAGAATAGCTAAATAAAGAAAAGCAGTTTTTTTGGAAGGAGAATTTGTAAAGGTGCAAACATAGGGTGGAATACGAAGGCGAACCAACCGCCCAAATAAAGCCATTTTACTGAAGATTTAGGAGTGATTCATTCATTGACTTACAGTTAAATAAATGCAGTTAAAAGACTTACTAGCTGCAAAAATTGCTAAGAATCAAAAAGACTTAATACAGATGTTTTGGCAAACTATTCGCCGTCTAGATGTAAGCAGCTGAATTTTGTACCAAGGACGGTACACTTCTTTCAAATGAGAGTGATATGTTCGACAAATAGAGCTGGCACCTTTCGGAAATGCTCAACTCCCAACAAGGCCCTGCAGATGGCAACCCAACTGCTGACGAGATAAGGACGGGGACTATTTCTACAGTAGATGAAGTCACCGCCGGGATTAAATGGCTTAAGGTTGGCAAGTTGATAAAATCCGGACAGACATGCTCAAGGTAATGGATGAAAACCACAAAAAGGGACGGAAGAATGAAGTGTCCAACTATCGCCCGATTGCCAAACTATTATGTATACCCGATGCTTTTTATTTTCACTGTAGTCCCATCTTCTCTCCATACCAACATGGGTTCATTAAAGGCCGATCGACAACCACTAACCTTATCGAGTTTGTCTCACAGTCCCTGCGCGGCCTCGAGGATGGCAAAGAAGTAGACGTTATTACAACCGATTTTGGCAAGTCTTTTGACAAAATCTCGCACAAAATTGTGAATTTCAAACTCACTGCTCTCGGTTTCCCCCCCCCCCCCCCCCCCCCCTCCTCTTTATCTTATGGATCAAATCCTATCTAGAAAACCGACAATATAATGTTGTCTTTCGATCTTCTATATCTGATAGTATTGATGTCACCTCCGGAGTTCCTCAAGGTAGCCATCTTGGGCCTTTGATATTTGTGTTCAATATTAATGATGAACTCTAGCTCTCTATCTACGCTGATGATATGAAAATCTCCAAACGTATATCTTCCCCAGCTGACTTCTACGTTCTCCAGTCCGATCTACACAGGTTTACAATTTGGTGTCAGCAAAACTTTCTTGTGCTTCAAAGTAAGGAAATGCCAAGCTATTACGTACGTAAGCGTATTTCCCCGGCCCCAAGGACTTATTTCCTTGGTAATGAAGCTTTACCTACTATCAACTCTTTGGTTGACTTAGGTGTGATCTGCGATCGGGAACTTAATTTCCTCCCTTACACCGATAACATCATCAAACGTGCTAATTCCGCCCTAGGTTTTGTGAAACGTTGGTCAAAGGAGTTTTCGAATCCTTACGTCACGAAATCTCTACATATTACATTCGTTAGACCCATCCTCGAATATGCTAGCCAAGCCTGGTCCCCATCCATACCTCGCGCATCGAGGTCGTCCAACGAAGATGTATTCGTTTTGCCCTTTCTGGACTACCCTGGAATGACATTTATAATTTACCGCCTTGGATCGCTTGAAGCTGATCAACATGCAATCTCTGCAAGAACGACGAGAGGTCGCAGATGTGCTCTTCATACATGACCTTCTTTGCGGTAATATTGCCTATCCCACACTGCTCCACAAGATTTCCCTTAATACCAATCCTCGGAACCTACGGTCCATGCCTCTCTACCGCATCAACTTCCATCGAACAAACTATGGCTACCATGAGCCTATGTCTAGAATGCTTCGTCTTGCAAACTCCCCTCGGTTTGACCTTCACCTACGAAAACCCTGGCTCAGAAATGCCCGTACGCGATACCCTCGGTAATATTTTCCAATAGATATTAAGTAAAGTATAAAGGCCCAAACATAATAGACTTGAGCGGGATTAATCTTATGTCGAAATACAACGAAAATCCCACTCAAGCTCTGCCAAAAGATTGTGTTGCCCATAATAGACTTAAGCAAAGGATTTGAAAATCTTATGAGATTTCACTGTGAACGTTTCGAGTATCACATTGCCTTGAAAATTTAAAATCAAGTTTCTACAGTTCTTTCTACTCTAGTTCTTTCTAGCGACATTCCGGGTAACCGCAAGGCTGACGAACTTGCTAAGCTTGGCACTACCCTCTAAAACTTGCCTGAAAAAGACTCCTTAGGCATTCCAATGTCCACATACAAACGCATGCTTGAACTGCTTGTGCCTGCCTAATGAAACAGATAAGGCCAAAGCTAGATCTTAAACCCTTTAAAAGCTTGATCGCTCTTAACAGATTGCTACAATCGGTGTAAGTAGGTAAGTATATAACAAGGTTTGGTATCTATTCCAACGACTTCTGCAGGAGCTGCATTGATGAGGTGGAGGAAGAGACTAATCTCCACCTTCTCTGTGCATACCCCGCTCTCTCTAAGAACCGAAATCTTCACCTCGGAGCTTATAGAAAAATAATGATTTTGGCGATCTTAACACGACCGACTCAAAACATCTCTCACTCTTCATTAATAGCTCAAAATGCCTCAACTAGTAGGAGGGATTTCTAGATCCACGTGGCATCACAATGGACAAAAGGTCTAATTGTGTCGGTTTCTTTGAACCCGACTACCACTTCGACCTAACCTAACCTAAAGGACATAGCTCTTTTAAGTCTTCCAGGAAAAGTGTGTGCGAAGATGTGGAAAACGCGCACCAGAGCTATCAAACGAGCCTTTGCTTCGGCCTGGCAGAGGCACAACCCACCGGCTTTATACTTTTAAGGTTATTCTTGCGAAGGCCTGGGTATATGCAAAACCTGTCTACGCGTGCTTTGAAGATTTGTAAAAATTTTAAGGCTTCGGGATATGGCTTCTGAAGAGTTTTGCAGGACATGTAGCGCCGAGTGGACCTCTTCTGAAAGTAATTCAGTCTTTGTATGGGAACTGGGAAATCTGTGAACGAATAAATGGCGCCAAATCCCGTTCTCTTTAATGTGTGCGTTGGACAACGTCAAGGATGTGTTCCATCAGTTATCCTTTTTAAAGCATTATGTAGACTTAAAGGTGAGGCGCAGTCTAAACGAGGAGTGTTTCGACATTGCTGGCATCGGGATGATAATTTAGCTGTCCTTTTAGTTCCTCTGCATTGTCCGAGGACGAACTTCAGCGACACTAAATGGGCTCGGGGCCGTCTGTGTTCATGCTGGAATGAAGCTTGACGTGAGTAAATCAGAAGTAATGGTTGTCTTCAAACCCTTGTGCAGTTAACCCTCTTGATTGGGTACCAGGCTTATTGGAAACAAAAGCTGGTAAAAGCCAAGTTTCATGCTATTCAGTACAGGACAGATCATGAAGAGGACAGGATGTTTTTTTTTAATGAAAAAAAATTGTCAATGACTTTTATCGGGCTAAGAAGTTTTGCTGAGTAGCTTAAGAACTGCGACATTGCTTGCAGCAGAATTGACGCTGAAGGGTGTCAATTTTATAGCGCCCGATGATAATTCCCAAAAACGAATTAGAGTCCTTTGGTGAGGATCGTTTCTTGTGAGAGGTACAAAATATGCTAAGCTTGTTTTCCTCTGTTGTGTTCCAACCTCTACGCAATAAATGAGTAGGTACCTGCTGTCTTAGAGTAAAGTCAGTCTAGCTAAACAGACGTTTTTAACACTCAAAACCATGACCTAAGGCAGACATTAAAAATGTGTGCTTAAATCATTTTGAAATTGTTATGGTACGAGAAAGGGGCAACTTTTTTCAATTTTTTCATGCTACTGATGTGTCTGAAACAGAGGACCAAATTTCGCAAGATCCTTTTTATACAAACAAAAAACACAATCGAACTTATAATTTTATTTAAAGAATATTGCTATAGGAATAGGAACTCTAATAATGTTTGAATTTTTGAGCACACGTGTTTTTCTATTATTGTCTTCTTTCATTCATACAATATCACCAAAACAATAGGTTACATAACACAATAAAATTCCTTGAAAGCACCCTTAAAACACTCAAAACGAACTCTTTGTTTGTAAATTGAGAATAGCAATGAGTCTCATTTGCCACACGCATAACACAATACTCCTATTTGTCGATATCGAATTCCTGGAATTCCATATTGAATTCCACATAAAATTTTGTTTACAAATGAATCGAAAATGTATATTTTTAGAAAACTATTTTCGGCTTACCTTTCTCCATCGTCGTTGAAGGAAAAGTCGCCTAGCAGCAAATCTCGAAAACGATAGCGTGGGGCAATCATTTTTGTTGATGTCGATAGTCCATTTAGTGAGTCCTTGTCGGCGATGTTTATGATGAGCTCATCGGATCCCAGGGTTTCGACTACTTCAGAACTAGACGTACCGGTTAGGAAGTACCCGCCACTAGCCCTTGGGGGCCGTGGCGTACGAATGCGTGACCACAGATCGAAAATGTTGAAAACTTTCTTAGACTTTTGAACTTTTTTTTTAAAGGGATAATTTGGCTGGGCAAAGGGGGAATCTATTTGTGGAACACTTTTTTTTATTTACATATCTCACACTTGAAATAACACTTTCTTTAAATTTTTGTAATTTTAACAATTATTATTTTCTTGGGAAATAGAACACTCAATTCACTTTTTTTACATGAAAACAAGAATTTAAGCCGAAGAATTTAAACCGATTCAAAGGTCCTGCTGAAAAAGAAAAAAAGTTTTTTTGTTAGTTATGGATGGCATCCCTGTAATTTTGATGAAAAAGGTTGTTAAGTCAATCAAATCAGCAATGAAGCAACTACCTTTCCTTTGTGAAAGTTTTCATGCCGAAGGACAGGCCAAAAGCAATGAAATGACACATTAAAATCAGTAAACCTGGTCACGATGAGCTAGTCATCCTGAATGAATTATTTGGGATAACTCAGGTTTCACTGGAATAAAGTTGGTTGTCCGATCTGGTGAGTGTATGTCAGCAATTGAGCACACCTACTGAAAGTTTCAACATAAATTCCCTCTCATTGGCATATCAGGGCAAAATTTGCCAACAGCAACCAGGATAATATTCAATATTGGGGATTTGTGAGAAGGAAGACGTAAATTCGTGTGAATGCAATATTTGTAGTCTGAATATGATTTTGCATTTTATTTAAGTACACATATACATACTCCCTTTACTTTCGTGCTGTGTACCATATGGTATAATACAAGCTTGACGCAGACAGGCGAGAAAGCCTGGAAATGAAGTATTCATTGAACAGAATGCAAACAGGACATTCGTATATGTTTCATGAGTGCAAACGTCCCACAGTAAGAATTTCATATTCTCGTAAAAATTAATTCAAGAGAATATATCAAAAATGCACAGCAAGTGGAAAAAAGACAGCATCAATGATTTTATAAGTAATTGTGCATTGCTTTCTGCACCAATAGCCTTGCACTCTGAATCTCAGTTATGGATTTGAGATTTGTAGCCATGGTGAGATTTGATTTGAAAATTTTCATCAAGGATTTAATGCCTTTGTTTATTTGTCATGTTGCTTTTAATACAAAGACAATCAATTGATACGAAGCCAATCAAATTGGAATCGAATGGCGTCGATTGCTGGTATGCGGTTTTGTCAGGTGATTTTGAAAGCAAGCAAAAGTGTGTGGAAAGCCAATGTGAATTGAGAGGACTTCTGTTCCACGTACGCATTCGTAGAAAAAAAAATGGCTGGTCAATAAATTCTCAATGTCACATATTGATAAATCTAATAGCAACCAAGTATTGATTTAATCGATTAAAATCAATTCGATTATTATTCGATTATTATTCGATTATTTGTTAGTGAAACCGAATAAAGTAACAATTTGATTAAGTACTGAGCGATAGTTTAGCAACATTTTCGACCTTTCGCACAATTAACTGTGTCAATTCAAACCAGCGAAAGGACCCATTGTGGGATGAATGCGTTCGTCAATAAGCAAAATTGACAAATTTTTAGCGATCACTATCCACGCAAGATCTACCTCGTTGCCATGTCTCCGCTTGCAGGCTGGCGGCATCGTCGGTCTACACTTCTTTGAGAGAGAATCAAGCCATCACCGTCAACGCCGATTGCTGTCGGTAGATGATAGGCGTTTTCTGCCTGTTGCAATAAAATGATGTAGACACCGATGATATATTGTTTCAACAAGACGGCACTACGTACCCGCTCAGCCCGTGGATAAAAGATAGATGTTCGATGCTCAGTACGTCCAACAAATAAGGAGTAGTTGTAGCAGGTCATAATTCTGCTTTTCAAAGTAATGCTTAGTTAAACGTTTTCTAAATTCTGACATAAGAAAAAGTTTTTGCTGATTCTGCTTTTTAAGCACACTTTTGCCTTTTTTAAAGGTAAAATGATCCCATAAGTAGGCGGGAGTTGCGGGAGAGCAGCACGCCTCACCACACATATTTTACTGTGTCGCTGTGTAAAAGTTGCACTTCCAGAATTTTGGAAAACAGAATCTTGTAAAAAGAATTCTAACGTCTGCAAAATTTTGACCCTACAATCACTGATCAGATTATAAAGAGATAGCCAACTCTGCAACCCCCTGCCCTCAAACACCCGGAATGAAACAGCCCGTGGATGAAAGATAGATTTTTGATGCCCAGTACGTCCAACAAATAAGGAGTAGTTGTAGCAGATCATAATTCTGCTTTTCAAAGTTATGCTTTTTAGAAAAATATCTGCTTTTCAAAATTCAGCGTTTTCTAAATTCTGACATAAGAAAAAGTTTTTGCTGATTCTGCTTTTTAAGCACACTTTTGCCTTTTTTAAAGGTAAAGTGATCCCATAAGCAGGCGGGGGTTGCAGGAGGGCTGCACGCCTCACCACAAATATTTAACTGTGTAAAAGTTGCACCTTCAGAATTTTGGACAAAAGAATTTTTTAAAAAGACTTTTAACGTCAGCAGAATTTTGGAAAAAATCTAAAATTTTTTTAAAAGTGGAGAAAAGATCGAGTTAGATAAGTTAGACATTTATGTCAACCAGCCTTATGTAGGCCAGCAAAAACGTGCTGTTATATTACCTAAATTAAGCAAGTGAGTAAGTGCAAGAGTTCGTCTGTGACTTCTATATACCCGACCCTATACACGGTGTAACACTAAACTTTAAAATTTATTGACGCAAATTCATATATAATAGATTTGTTCAGGCCACACCCCCAAAAGTTGGCCTGAGCTTAAAATTAAAATAAATTAAAATAAATTTACGAAAATTACTTCGGAAAAATACAGTTTTTTCCTAAAAACGCTTCCCAAAAGTGGTCGGAGCTCAAAATTTCATTCAATTTTTTGTTCGATTTAGATTGAACTTTTCGAGAAATCGGGTTTTTAAAGATCTAACTTATATTAAAAGTGGGCATGGTCGATATTATGGGCGGTCCAATTTTTTTTGCCTTCTTAGAGGTTTTGAGCCATTATTGTTCTTTACCAAAATTTGACGAAAAGGCAGTTTGAAAGAAAATTTTAAATGGAGGTTGCCTTACATTGAAGCCAGTAGTGGGCGTGGCTGTTAACAGATTTAACCCATTTTCACACTTTGTCTGTACAAAATAAGAACCAAAATACTTTCTAAGTTCAAGCACCCTAGTTCAGTTTGAAAGACCTAAAAACTTCACACATACGGACGGACATAGCTTTATCGATTTACCTGTCGACTTCGATCATATCTCTAAAAGGTCTTATGGGTCTACGATGATTATTTCACTGTGTTACAAACTACGCATTAAAATTAATATTCCCTGGGTCGGGTATAATAATGTTCAGTGAGTACGAACTAACCCGCAAGGGCTTTTCACTTAGTTGAGGTGACGGGAGTGACGAGCCCACTGACCTTAGTTTTTTTTCGGTGTTCAACCCCAAACCCTGAAATCTACCCTTCCTCCAATTTCCCTTCCCACCAAAGTCATAAGCGAATAGAGAACCTACATTTTTTACTTCAGGTGGTAGTGTTTATTTCCAAGATTCACCCGCCACCTCTATGACTATAGTCCGGACATGGAGTCTAGAGGCCCCAACATTGATTTCGGAAAAAGAAGAAGAAAGCTGATCTTGTGAATCTTTGTTTGACTCTGTCAGCAAACTTTGCATGAGTGTGGCTGCTACTCAATGCACTGCTGCTGACGGTATGATTTATGGCTGAACGGCCTCCTTAAGATGCGGGCCCTACGTTGCACCTGAATAAGGCAGAGCGGAAAAGAAAGCAGCTGACTGCGATCGACGACGTCCGGGACAAAGAAGCTTTAGTGGCTGAAGGTGCAAAGTACTCCCATCGACTCTTTGGCGGTGTCTATGAAATATGACAGGTTGGTGAAAGTGAATACCAACTGAAACAAACTTATCCCTACACGCAAGAAGAAGCAAGTTTCTGGAGCTGCCGTGGTGATTGCTGAACGTCTACGACTTTCATGACTGAAGCTCAAGTACAATGGACCACTTGCGTCTGACAGCTGCATCGGATGAAGCCAACCTTTGACAAAAAAAAATTAAGCAAATATACGAACTAGAGCTTCTGATGAAGCTTATTGACAGCCTTATTAGACCCCATGCCTTAGGACAGGAGATATATTAAGTTGTCATAGGATTTAATTTGCATTCTAATAAACGGTTTTTTACCACGATTTAAAACCAATATCGAATATTGGTTTTAAACCCAAAAAACTTGAGCTATGAAATATTCAGATATGTGCGTAAGCGATCAACTCATATGAATACTTTTTTGCAACGCCCACTTTAAGGGGCGTTTTTAAGAATAAACCAAATTTTAAATATAAAATCAGGTTTATTGTAAGAAAATATTAATCAGGTTTATTGTTAGAAATTGGGGGGGTGCCGTGGCGTAGTGGTTAGTGCGTGTGCTCACTACGCTGGAGGTCTGGGTTCGAATCCTGCCATCGTCACCTGAAAAAAAGACTTGTTCTTTTTCACGGCTCCCACCTTCTCGAGGGTCTGACAAGCCCTCCGAGAGTATCATTTGTCTTGAAAAACTTCTCAAAGTGTCGTTCGGATTCATTAAAAAAATTGTAGAAAAAACATTGCTTAAGCAATGAATACATTTTTGTAAACGTAAGGACAAATTTAATCCAACAACTGCAAGAATTTGCAGTCTGCACTTCTTGAAGGATTATTTCATAAACAATTTAAAGTGCGAAATGGGTGAGCAAACAATTAAATACATTTTTTGTATTCATACTCAATAATCTATATCTTAGGATTTGTTCAAAGTCGAACGCTAAAAAAAGGAGCATTGCGTACAATTGTTCCAGAATCAGAAACGCATGAGAATTCATCAATGTCCAGTTGAGCCAAGAGAACGAAGAACTGATTGCCACAGAAAGCTTAATTAATGATGACCCTTGCACCGAAACTATAAAGAAGTTTGCGAAAAGCGAGACCTCCAGAACGAGTCGCAATCAAGCGACAAGCTTAAAGAGGAAGTTGATGCTTTGAAAAAGAAAATGTGAGTGAAATATTGTTGAGCTAATTTGTAGAGGATTTTCACTCAAATACTGTTTTTCTAGTTCAGATTTAGAAAAAGACAATTTCGCTTTAAGACTTGCTGAAAAGGATTTTAAGAAGGAGATTCAAGCTTTGAACTTGAAACTGACAAAAAGCGAGTACCAAATGAGTAACATCGAAACAAAGTTGCAAGAAATGATAACTTCAGGACAGATAAGGAAACTTAAGAACGGGGAAAATGGGCGGAGGAGGATATTGCGAAATCGATAACTTTTTACTCTGCAAGCTCTCGGGCGTACAAACTTTTAAAGAAAAAACAGTTTCCACTTCCTGCGGTCTCACACGCTCCAATGCTGGGCCGAAAAGATCCAAATCTCGCCTGGAATTTTGAAGCCGGTCATAAGAATTATGAAAGCGGCAACCCACCTCTCTGAAATGCCAAAGATCTGTGTATTCAGCTTTGATGAGATGAAAGTGAAGAAAGTATATAGACACCACCTTACCACCTGCTTCTTATGTGCAAGTTGCGATGCTACGAGGTAATATTTAATAAAAAAAATGTTTTGTTTTCAATAATTATAAATTCAATACTTAATTCTTTTTACAAGGATTGGTGGGAAAATGGAAGCAGCCAATATTTTACGAGTTCGATTGCAAGATGACGAAACAAATTTTGTTTGACATTATTCAAACAGTCCAAAACTGTGGCTACACGATTGTAGCAATCACAAGCGGCTTAGGAGGATCTAATCGGGCTCTTTACAACGAGCAAGATATAAGCATGATGAAACCATGGTAATATTTTGTGTTTTTGGGATAGTCCAAACAATAATACTAGTTTTGTTTTTTTTTGTGCTTAGGTTGCATTTGATAACGAAAAAGTTTTCGTTTTTGCTGATGTCCCTCACCTCATTAATCTTTTACGCAACCACTTTATTGATCATTGTTATATGATAATTGGCAAAAAAAGTAACGAAGGAAATCATTTTTAAACTCCTGCCCCAACTTCAAGTGAACTTTCCATCACCCACAAAATTTCGACGCAGCATTTAAGCGTTATAAAAGCAGAACGTCAGAAGGTAAAACTTGCCACGAAACTTTTTTCACATAGTGTTGCTAAAAGCTTATCAAGGGCAGTAAGCCTTGGGCTTATTCAGAATGAAAGCTGGGAGGAGTCCTACAACTTAATAAAACTTGTAAGATACTAAACACATAATAAATATACCTACATTTTATTAAATAATATCGTACATACATACTTTTAGACCAATGGTTGGTTCGATGTTCTGAACATAAAAAAGCCATATGTTGATTCCAGAGAACGCGTTCAGGCGTATGGTCTTCACTTGGAAATCCAAAAAGGCATTCTTGACCAAATGACTGACTTGGTGCTGAACATGCGTGCTATTTGCAAAAATGCTTTACTTCCATTTCAAAAAGGTATGTTATAAGATAGATGTTCACTTCGGCGTTATATCACTTACTTTTTTCTAAGTGAAGATCGGAGGTACGGAGTCAAGTATTTATTAACCTATAAATTAAACCAAGATGTCTTGGAAAATTTCTTTGCCGTTATTCGGGCCAAGGGTGGTATCCACAACCACCCTGATAGACAAGAATTTAAATTCAGGCTAAGATCCTACATCTTGGGCTTCAATGAAGGCGCTCTGTCGAACTCTGGAAACGTTAGCGAAGATTATACGCCCGATCTTAATCTCCAAGATAAAAATCCCACTGGTAGGGAATATTTACTTTGCAGTTTTGCTTTTAAGGATTCAAAATTTTCTTTTGTTTTTTTTTCTTCTAGGAACGATATTTCAAACCATCCGTGTTCCAAAACAAATTGAAGAGTGTGAAACAGAACCAGAAATCAATTTGGATATGATGGTCTAGAAAACCTGGCCGGATATATCCAGAAATCCTGAAGCTGACATGTCTTACTCGTGGGTTACTCACTTTAATGAAGGCGGCCTATCAAAGCCAACAAATGAAATGATGGCAGACATGGCAGCTTTAGATGCAGTGTTTATTTCTGTGAATGGAGAGGAACTAAAGCTAAAAAGTGAATATTTTAAGTACATGATTGGCTTATTTGAGTCAACAAACTGCGATAGCAAAATAAAAAAATTGTTTTTTAAAACCCGTATGCATTTTCGGATAAGGAAACTTAACAGGGAAATATATGAAAACAATACATTAAAAAAAAAAGAAAAAAAAAGAAAATTACAACATAGAGTACGGCTTGTTTTGATTTAATTTTTTATCTTATTACCTACAGTGAATATTTTCCCAAATTATAGCTTTTTAAAGAGATATCAAAGTGAATATTGAACATTTTCTTCTTGACCCTCAAGTTCTCTACGCTCATGTGACGTCATGCGCAGAAGCGGGCACCATACAAACGCCGGAATGCATAATCTTTTATGTTTGATTCATGGATAAATTTGATAAGCCTTCAAACTGTTCAGTCAACGAGTAGAGCTTTGACCCTAAGGCACTCTTTTTACAAGCGATGGCCCCAATATTGTGAAGGCCAAATTCGATTGTTAAATGAAAAGTTAAATGTTCTCTACACTCGCCAACAGAAGAGTCCAACTCTCTATTAAACCAAAACAGACACAATTTCAAACAAAATGTCCAACAAGTAGTCGTGCCGTCTTGGACTGTCAATTACTGTCCTTTACTTAATCCATTGTGGATGATTTTTTGAAAAAAGGCCAAGTATAATCTCTGCCAATTTTAGTCACTAAGGCGATTTATTCTACAAGTCGTTACTTATCACATGTTCTTGTAGTACCATTTCAGAGAATTCATAGAATTTTAGTGAAAACTGATTTGGCATCATGTCGAACTTCTTATCCTCACGCTGGGCCAGATATAGTTTGCCAGAACATTATTACGTTGAATGGAAGTGTAAATCCAGCCTCAATTCGTCGGAGTGAACAAAAACCTGGTTTTAGGATCTCAGGTTGGGGCTTAAAATGCATCGGGTAATACATGGTCTTTACTCAATTAAGACTAAGTGTAAGTTTACACCAATAACCCACATTATTAAAATTAAAACAAGTAATTTTTTACGTTTAATGACCCAAATCAAGCTTGGCAGTAAGATCACTCAAGTTTAAAGAATTATACAGCATTTGTGAACTTGGAATCTCAGCACTTAAATTGTGAGCGACAATAAACACTAAACCTTGTCCTTATGCACCAAGTCAGTGTACCTGGCAGAGCAGGGAATTTTAATCGCTTATCAAAGGACATGGACTACACAGCGGGGGAGACCTTTAGTAAGCTTACCTTTAATCCGACCAGTGTAGAACAACCATATTTAAGAATAAAAAAACTATTGAGAACCTAAAACTTGGAAGAGCCATGGCATGACTTCTCACAAATACTTGGAAGGGACCAACCATTTTTTTGCTAATTTTGAACGGTGAATTGGGAGGTTTTTTAAAGAAACGAATCTCTCGGTGGATTACTCAAACGTTCGCGAAGATGGGCCAGTTAAAAACTTTTATTATACCCGTCGGGATTCGTCTCCGGGACCTCGTACACAGTAGCCTGCCAAACTAGCTATCGCATTACAGCCCCCATACTAAAGCAGGGTCAACAGTATAAGTCAATAGTTTACAACACATAAGTCAAAGTCAACAGTAAGGATTAAGCATGGCATTCTCAAAAGTTATTCTATTAAAATAGTTTCCTTGTGCGAAAAACTGTAAACTGGCTCTAAATGCAGCTTAATGTTGGCCGTAGTCATAAGAATTAAACAAAAATGTCTGTCGCCAAAGCTCAAAGCTCAAAAGTTTACCCTATATATGCTCAAAACGACACTATGACGCTTCATGCCCAGCTTTAATAAAAGTTATTAGATTTTCTATTACGTTAAACGAACACTGCTAATATTGCGAAAACCCCCTCGAAGTCTTTAAATAGAAGTAAAAAAGTCAATCAAAATTCGTCATTTTGAATCGGTGGCGAAAATACACTATTAAATCCTGAAAAATCCAACTAAAGCCAGGTAATCTTTAAAACGGTCTTGAATAGTAAAGGATAAGCCACCAGACTGTGTGAATTCCGGCGGTCAAATAACATAATTTACTGAACTTAAAATGGTTTACATTTTTGACATAAATCGACTAAAATCGTTGGCAATTTTATTTAGGGAGTTGCTTATAGCTCATAGCATCCTTTTCTTGTTATTACGAAAAAGAACAATCTGTAAGGGTTAAAAATAATAATTATTTTGTAGAAAGTCCGGAAATACTTCATTCAAATGACAAAGGAAACATTAAGGATGTCAAACATCACATTCAAACTAAATTTTCTGCCATTGACCTACATATTCTTTAAAATGCAGAAATAACTTTTACTTCTATTAGGATTGTCTCAGAAGTATAAACATCATTAATAAATAAAGTTACAATATTCAATTCACAATGAATTTGTGATAAATTTAACAAAAATGCAGCTTCAAACTTCCAACCCATAAAAATCGTGTATAACTAAATTTAGGTTTTATTTTTAAGAATCAATCGGAAAGATGTCAACCAAACCATGGTTTTCCAAATTTATTTCTTTTTTCCAATATGCCCAATGAAATACTTTGACATCTCTAACTCTCCTTTTATTATCCTCATATATGTACATACAATATGTTTATTAGCCTGAAAATAAACAAACATAAAATAAAAGCAGAATAATGTAGTAGTAAAACTCAAATCCAAAACATTTCGTTTCGGGTTGACTTGAGATTCATTGCACAGCAAAGGAATAACACAAAACTTTATGGCTAAGGTGAAAACGTTTTTGTTCGCTTTATCGAAATAAATCAAATCTGCTTTTTATCGATTTCTAGATGAGGGGATTTATTGTTTGTTTGTGTTATGCATTTGGCGTGTGTTTAACTTTTTTTTTTTTGTGTGTTATTTGCCATCGACACGTCAATGTATTCCTTCGACAGAACTTTCGTCCTTGAATGTGGCAACAATGTGGTTTGTGGTGTGGTTCAAGTCAAGACACACTTTCTCTGCGCCATCCTTCGTGTGACAAATTTGTGAAAGAAGGAATAAGCAAAAATATGAGAGATAAACTCTGCGACTTTGTATTATTAGATGCACGAAATAAGGAACTTTTCCACACTTTGCCAGCGTTTATAAATTGCACGAGTTTACAGTGATGAGGCAAATTGTATAAATTTTTGATGAAATTCTGAAACAATATTACTTATTGTCAAATAAACAAAAAGGAGCAAGGATATTATTTTTGAACCGCATGCTAAGGAGTTTTTAACTTTGTTCCCGCGCACTTTCTTTTTTGGGTTTCTTTATGTAAGAACTAAAAATAAAATCAAGATAAATAGATTGCGTGTGGCTTAGGTTGAAGGATGGAGAATAAAGTTAAGCATTTGTTTTGATTATGAAAAAAAGTAATCATGAAAAATCAATTTATCTTACTTGAGGGGAAATTTCGAGTCGGATTAACTGACTGAGAAGGATGAATTGTTGTCGCCGGGGTATGTGTTACGAGTACATGGAAGAGCGGAATCGGAAGTACTAAACCGGAGAGCCGCAAAGTGCAAATTTACGTATGTATAAGCGCCTTATGTCATTACTGGCTGACGGGTTTGCCACTTGAAGCATATATTATAATGCATGCATTGCCTGTACAACTTATACTGTCTCGCTGTGATCCGAAAAGGATTTTTGAAGTAATTGGTTTATTCTTTTCACGGTCAGAAGAAAATTAGAAGAAGCTCTCCTTCTTCTACAAATGTTTTATTTGTGCTTGAATTTATGGTATTTGTTAGACCCGCCATAGTTCTTTAAGTTTTTCTTGCTTGAGTGAACAGATTAGTGTACAGGAAGTTATGGGTTCAAACTCCGGCTTGTTTTCGGCTTGTTCCTGTATAGGGAACTTCTGCACTCTGTAGCAGGTATTTTGTTGCAAGCTTAAGTGAGGCTACTTTACTTGTATAAGGCTTCTTGGTAAAACGCTTTACCAAAACTGTTGCTAGTATAAAGTTTCCCACTGCAAGCCCCTCCGAAACCTTAAGTTGTATAAGGCTTCCTGTCGAAAACTTAACAGGAGGTTTTTGTTGTACATGTATGGTTTCCTATTACAGGCTTCACCGAAACTGTTGCTTGCACTAAGTTTCCTGCTGCAAGTCTTACCGAAACTGTTACTTTTATAAGGTCCTTTGTTGCAAGCCTTACAGAAGCTGTTATGTTTTAGGCTTCCTGTTACAAGCCTTACCGAAGCTGTTAAATATATAGGATCTTTTGTTGTTGCCATTATCAAAACGGTTGCTTGTATAAAGTTTCCTGTCACAGATTAAATGTAGTTTTCTGTTGCAATATTCCTTTTTTAAGTCTAACAGTAACTTTTACTTGTTTAGAGCTTCCTGTTGCAGGCGTTACTGAACCTGTTGCTTGTAAAGGGCCTTAGGGTATCACCTTTCCTAAGCTTTATGCTGAAGGTTTTTTTCTAGGGGCTAATCTTTGCTAAGGCTTCCTGTTACCTGCGTAAGGCTTTCTGTTGCAGACCTTATAGAGCATTAAACTTGTATGAGACTTCCAGTTGGAGGCTTTATGAAGGCTACTATTTTTATAAGGCTTCTTGTTTTTGTAGCTGTTATATAAGCGACTAGAAGTTATTGATTATGCAGGACAAAAATGGCAATTTTATTTTATTTTATTTATTTACTTTAGTTTTGTTTAATTGTGTGTGGATTTTTGGTTGTGAGTCTAGATTTACATCTTTCTCCTCTTCAGAATACAGACTGTCTAAGCTAAGTTAAAAAAAGCCAGTGAGTAAGTGCAACAGTGCGTATAGCTTCGGTCCGTCTGTAACGGAGAGATTCTTTACCTGATCCCACCACATGTTTCTTGGCCTACCAATGGGGCAACGTGCTCGCATCTCGGCTAGCATGACCTGTCTAGGAAGTCTGTCAGGGGGCATGCGAACAACGTGTCCAAACCATCGAAGAATCGATCGTTCGACTCGGAGAAGTAGCTGCTCAACATTAAGATTCCTACGAATACTGACGTTTCTCACTCTGTCCCTTAGAGTAACACCAGCAACGCACCTCAGGAATCTCATTTCGGCAGCTTGAACCCGCGATCTAATTCTTTCGGTCATTACCCAAATTTCATGACCATAGATGAAGGTTGGAACGAACACTGAATTAAAAACTGTGATCTTTGCTTTCACTCCAAGCTCAGCTTTCATGATTACCGGCCGGCGCAGTTCCTTTACTACTGCTCCAGCTTGGCCAATTCTACAGGACAACTCAGTCCTGTCTCCTGACAACTCCTCCCATCTTTCATGAAAAAGACCCCGAGATACTTAAACTTCTCCACCTGTTTTAATGGAACTCCATTTATGTGCAGGGTACATTGCACAGGAGTTCGGGAGACAACCATCACTTCCGATTTGTTCACGGTGATCCCAGCATCACCACAGACGGCTGCAAACTTATCCAGTGCTCGTTAGTGTTCCTCTTTGGATGATACAAGGATGATCAAATCATCTGCGAAAAGCAGATGGCTCATCCTGATGCCAGCCAATTCGAAACATTGCTCGCCAAGACTGCGCTTCACCATCCAGTCTATATATGCTTTGGAGTCCATATATGCTCTGGCCGGATTTCATCAACTCCAGCAGACTTGCCAACGCTTAGCGATTTAATCGCTTCAGTGACTTCGTCTACTGTGGGACTATTCTCCGCCCTTATCTCGTCAGCAGTGGGAGTGCCAAGAAAAGTGCTTTCTCCATCTGCGCAAGAAGTGTACCGTCCTTGGATTTAACTCCTTGAATGATATTCAACTTCCTTTCCCTGAGCCGGCGAATGGTCTGCCAAAATATCTTGTTTGCAGATCTGTAATCGTGCTCCAATTTCTCGCCGAACTTTTTTCATGACTGTTCCTTGCCTGTTCTGACTGCCAGATTGGAAGTCCTTCGCGCCTCATTATACCGGGCTCGAGAAGTTGGGTTTTTACATTGGATCCACGCAATGTAGGCTCTCTTCTTCTCTCTGATGGCTTCTTGAACTCCAGGCGTTTTAAACCAAGCAGTTCTATTCTCACCACCAAGCCGCTTCACTCCACAAGCATTTCCTGCAGAGGCAATGACTGCCGATAAAAACAGCTGCTATTCCTCCTCAAGGTCAGTTGGAATTTGTTCAAACTTCTCCGAAACATGCTGTGCAAAGCGCTCTCTGAAATCAGAGTCAGCATCCTGCAAAATTTCCCACCGTATGCGGGTCACCAGTCTTGGTTTTCGCCTGGGTGGCAAAGTATTACTGTCACTGAAGAACAATTTACACAGCACTAATTTTCGATTTGGAAGAAAAATATTGAATAAATTGCATTTGAACAAATACTCTTTAACCCGATGCCAAAAATGTAATTTTTTGGGAAAAATTCAACGATTTCGTAATATCAACCTCTAAATATGGGCGTGGCCAAAGACTTTGTAGGAACGAAATTTAGTATAGAACCCGATGAAGCTAATGTGATAAATTTTATTTTTTATGCTTACTTAAGTTAGGCTATAAAGTAGTCGAAATCCATGTTTTCTAAAAAATTAGAGGTTTTTCTTAAATTTGCCACGCCCAAATGTGGGCGTAAAACCGACTGTGGGCGGATTTAAAAAATTTTATTTCTTGTATTGCTTCGGATGACAGAGAGCTTACGTCAGCTTCATAGCTTAAAACTTAAGGCCTTAAAATTGGTGATATACGGACGGACGGACGGACGGACATGGCTCATTCGACTCAGAACTCGGTCTCGATCATATGCCCTCAAGGTCTTGGGGGTCTATCGTCATTATTTCTCTTTGTTACAGTTTCGCCTGTATCAAACTTAATATACTCCATTCCTGTGGAATAGGGTACAAAAACTGTTACAAAAAGCGCTCAGACAGCTTGCGGACAGTTCTGGCTGATGCACTTTTTTTGACTACCCGCACCAAACACTTCGGAAAATAATTCTCAAAACGGAATTTATGTTTCGATTCGAGTTTTGGGAAATGATTTTCAAACCTCTTAGACAACATTTTTAATAATAATTTTCGGAGAAGCCGCGTTTTTAATTTTTATGAGTATAATTCTGAACTCACCCCGAACTTTTTAGAATGATGTTTCGACTTTTTTGCGTATGATCTCGAGGTCGTGTCGCCATGGTCAAAATCAAAAGATATTTAAACTTTTTTTTGTATGTTCTTAGAAAACATGTCCAAAATGAACAACAAATAATAATTCTTCCAAAGGAAGCTTTCAAGGTCAGCACTCAACGTCATGTAACATAATTTTCAATTCAAGGGTTCAGGTATCTTTTGAAACGACACAGAACATTGGAGCCATGGAAATCGATTTGAGTTTTTTTACCAGAATCAATACGTCTTTCAGATCTTTCAGTCCGAAAAGTATGAGTTGAATATTTCAAATGGATCAATTTAAAGTCTTTTTTACCAACAACTCAATTATGTTACGTATACGCCACAGTGTCCAAATGATTTCCTAAATCTAATCCCAAGAGAGGTTGCTCCTAACGAATTCATTGCAAGCAATGTAACCTTTTTTGGGATATTCAAAGTCTTTAAGTATTCAATTAAACTTGTATACCTTTACGGTAATGACTTTATGTTCAAAGGTCACCAGAAAGTTCACGAAAATTTTATGTCCTTTCTCGAATACGAAAATCAATTCAAAGTCTAGCCGTCAGTTATGGTGCTTTAACGTCACTTTTGGTATAACCTTTCAGATGGATAGGCAAGATACAGGCAGATATAAATAGATTTACACGAAACCATGGAAAAATCGTGTCCTGTCACCTTGACGCGTGTCCTTTAATTGATATTCATATTTAGTTTGTTTTCGGATCAAATACCAAGTTTGCTTTACTTTTGGGATTTTTTTTCTATTCGTGCTTGGTAGCAGTAAGGCATTGTTCTCTGGCCTATTTTGTCTCTGTATATGGAAGGATGAGGCGCGTATGAGGTGATGGTATTTTTATTTTTTTTCAGCAAGGTAGAAAGGCGGTTGAAGGCAACAGGAGGCTCGTTTGACTATCGATTGACAGGCAATTATTATTGATTTCTTGTGTGCTTCCCACATTTCAACACAGAATTCTTAAGTATTTTGATGATCCTGGACTTTGTATGTGTTGCCGTAAAAACAAAAATTAATTTCCACTGGGGGTAGTCGGAAATTCGCTCACACTCAAATATTCAATAGCGTCATTGTTCACGTTTACTTGAAAATTATTCGTCCTTGTTGGTTTTTTTTTTTTTTTTGTTTTAAAAATTTCATTCAATATGTATCTCTCTTCACTCTGTTTGTGTCCAGTCCAAGCGGGTGGTCTTCGCTTGTATGGATGTTGGGCATGTCCTTTTTGCTTAATCAAATTTATTCTGATAGTTTCAACACAATTAAATCACGGAACATGTAGTGTAGGAATTTGTTAAATAAAAAATCCTTGTCGGAAAACTATACAACAACTTTGCGCATGTATGCATGATAGATTTACAAGCATTGCAAAATCAGCTGCTCTGGAAAAAACAAGGGAGGTACAAAAACTTTGCTTACATCCTGACTCCATGTGAGAGAGTGAAAACAGCCCATACCAATTTAATTAAAGGTTCAAACTACTGAGTGTGAATGGTTGGATGGCAAAGAATAATGAAGAAATAAACTCTCGTCTTTTTGCTTTAGTCTTATAATCTTATACATTTCTTGAACTTCGAGACTTTTTGGAAGAAACAAAATTACAAAAACAATATGAAAAAGTTGACAAACATAGTCTTAGGAACTCATTACTCAACTGCGCTCCTAATAAGGACTTTAAGCTAACTCGAATTGGAGAATCCTTTACGGCAAAAGGGGGAAGAGTCAAACTTATTCAATCAATTCTACTGTTATTCACTGTGGATTTGCTGTCATTAAAGTTGAGCAAAAGTCTGGCGCAACTTAGATGTATCGCTCATCAATTATTAACAATGAGTAATGCTATGAGATAAGGTCATTTAAGGTTATATTACACCTCCAGTTGATTAATTTAAGTCTCAAAGGATTTAGCTTGAGAAAAACTTTATGATGATTTATGCTTGAGAAAAATTGTTTAAATTTGTTTTGCGGACGTCTGTATTCACGTTGAAAAACAAACAATGGTGTTTGAGATATTATATGGCATTTGACATGAAATAAATTGGAGGATAAACTTTGGCCAATGACTTTGGAGTGTATTCATTTTTGTGCGAAGCTTCTGTGAAATATTTAGGCTGAAGGTAAATAAATCACTCCTTTCTATAAAAAGGAAAAGGATATTTTCTCTGAATTTTACTTAATTTTAATTTATCAGAAGAGATCATTCGATAGCAAATGTTACTTTAACTGATCGTACCAATTTTAGTAGTAAGATTACTAAAGAAAAATACTAGTTTCCACCGGACATAAATCCGTAATTTACATAAATCTTTAGCTAATATTCAACAAATCTAGCGATTAATGACACAAAGTTCAGCCCTCGGCAAGTAAATTAAAATAATTGTCCTCGTAAATCTCCTCTCTTAACCCGTGTCACTTTTTTCGCACACCATTAGAACAGTTTGAGATTTGAAGAAGAAAACAAAAGCTGTTCACGTATGAAAGATCTGTCACAAAGTCGTTTTTGTTGGAAGATTAACAAGGAAACTAATTTTTTGCTCATGGGAAACGTCATTGTCACTGTCATTTGACAGCCAATATGACAGAAGTGCTAGTGTTAAGTTAATCCTTTATTTGTACATAAGAGACACTACGAGATTTATCTTCAATAGTCTCACGCGAATTAAACTGCTTGCATGGACATAATATTAACAGTTAAAAACTCCATGAATAAAATTTAAAAATATTGTAGCTAGATATCTGACAAAAAGTCACGCCATCTGTTGCTTCATCTTTGAAATTTGTGCATCAAGCTCTGTGACAGATATACATAGATATCCCGCCCGTCACACTGCGGAAAAGAACCACATATTTTCGGTAGTAGATTCTTATGGCCTTTTATGACTTCTTGACTCTCCTGAAACTGTTTTCTTGGACTCGTTTGACAGTTCCTCTTCTGGTTAGAAGAGAAATTTGCTTCTGGTTTTGAATCCAGAATCAAAACCAGAAGCACGCACACAATCATACATGTGTCAATGTCAAGTTGGATAAATATCATTTGTCCCTGTAGAATAGCTTTTGCTTCACAAATACAACGCTAGACACACTTCAAAATCGAGGAGAACGTGTTTGGCTGTTCGGAGAGAAGCCCCAATCCGGGAGAAGAGCGCCCTGATTCGGAATCGCCAACCGAAAAGGCCATTAATCTGAAATTCAACAACAAAAAGCCAAATTTTTTCTGAAAACAAAATTTAAGTCGACACTAACAACCTCTTACGAAGAAGTTCTAAGTGACGTAACACAAGTCCTTTTTCTCTAGACCGATTCCCATAAGAAAGTGTGTGACGTTGTCAGTTGTGTAGTTTGACGTGACAGACCTGGGTTATGACCTGGGTTCGACCTGAAGTGACAACACTTTAAACTTAAAAATAAATAATCTACATTTAAAATGTTAACTGAACCAAATTAAAACTGGAACCAGGGAAAATTCTTACCAAGTGTGAAAAAGTCGTCGAACGATCAACAAAATAAAAAAATCAATGTGGTATCGTCTTAGAATACAATTTTCTCCTTGTCAATAGGCAAATTTATTAAATGCACTGAAAGATCACATCGCAATTTTCCAGCTTTATTTTTCTTATGGTCAGTGCTCGTTACAAGAAAGCCTTTTCCGTATTCCCTCTAAAAGATTCAGTTCATATATCTACATTACCTACGTAGACGTACATTAAAGAAGACCTTTAGGAGTACACAAATAAAAACTTATTTACAGCCTCATGCATGTGCAGTTCATTCGTAAAGACACAAATAAATCTCACATTAGATTTTGTCCTTGTCAAAGGCATATAACTTTCATGCCAGGATAATTTTGTTGTAAAATTTTACGACAACAACATAAGAAGTGTCATAACATTATGAGGCGTCATAAAAGTGTGTTGAGAATCATGGCGTAAATGATTGGACGAAAATTGTACCAAATCAGTGTCGTTACCAGATACTCGTATCTGAACGGAATCCTTTCAGCACAGAAACTAGGTTTCATTGTCCTCCTTTTTTCCTAGGAAACCTATTCAATTGGCTGGTAAAACTATAACTATTTAAATGGAAGAAAAACCAAACATAATGTGTTTTTGATAACAATTTGTGGTCATAAAATCAGAATCCGTGACGGCTTTGTTACGTAACTTGCACGTAAAAGTAATTCTACGTGCGATAGAAACTTTATACGGGAAGTTATAAGACTTTCTCTCTTACTGCAGCCAGCAATATGATGGTAGGAACACCTCCTATTAAAGCTATTTATAATCAAGAAAACTCAAGTTGAATTATGATCCCTTAAAAGAATTCCAGTTCCTACCCACCCAACAGGTCCCAAATTAAGCGATGAAAATACTTAATATTTAACCGCATGCCTTTTAAAGGGACATCCAAAATTGTGTCAAATATTTAATAAGGCCCAACGAACAAAATTGACAAAATGACAGCCCCACTCTTAACGGATATCGATTTTCTGATAAATAAATGAACCGCATTTGAGCGCCAAAAATCCTAAAGAAGCGGCCACAGTTTTTGGTTGGCTTCTGTCACTCATTGTGTCACTCCTTATCAAAAATGCATTATGCTGCCATGCGTTATGTTGTTTTCGTACCTCTTCGCTTACTCCGATCCAATTTAGTCTCGCTCTCAAGCCATTTTCAGTACATTCAACTACACAAAGTATATTCCTTTAACTGTAGGTTGTGCGTCAATTTTGCACAGCAGCTATCCGCGAACGTAACACAACACTGTTATCCTTTCAAAGATTGTGATGAAGAACATCCTTTCGCATGTTTCGGAAATTGGCTTACTATGTCCTCGTAGGACCACCGCACCAAGCGCTTTCACAAGAGTGCTCTCATGTATAGATCCTTGACCCGATTTCCTAGCACATTATCAAAACCAACACACTTGCTTGTGTAACACCTTACCGCTGTCCCGAATTCGTAGCGGCATAAGTTGAACGCGTCTTCAAAACACTTTACAACCGTTACAAACACGACAGATGCAAATGAGATGTCAACCGCGTCAACTCATAAGACGATTGTGTTTGTCATTCTCCGATCCGCGCTAAAGAATTTTTTATAAACTCACACCACACAAACGAGATGGATATCATACTCAAATCAATTTATCACTGAGGTAAATTCCACTTACACCGATATAAATGAAATTTCGAGGAATATCATGACACTTCTAACACTTTTGCTGTGATATCACGAGGACGCGCTTTGCTTTAAATTTGCCACGAGAGCGAATGCCGTGCGCTTGATTTTTGAAAGAAGCACACTAGCCGACCGTAGGACTACAACTGAAGGCCTCGCACGGAGAGCATGCCTTGCCAGCCATCAACGTTTACGGTGGGTGGTATTAGAAGGTCGGTAGCAGCAGCTGTATTCGGCATGGCAGAGGTGGTTTTTGGGGGAGTTGGCGCCCAACATCAGTTTGCCGTGTTATCACTCGTGTGAAATACATTTTACAAGCGAGAAGGTGGATGGTATGTGGTGTGGCAATTGCCGGCAAAGAGAGCCCCAGACAGTGACTAGTGAAACATTTGCAAGGCACATGGAATGGATATCAGCTGTGTTCGGGATGATGGGAGGATTGTTACAGGTAGTTGAAGGTATTCTTTGCGGAGAGTGAAAGTTGTGAAAGCTTGTTAACATTCTAGGAAAGCTTCGCCTCGTGAGTTATTAAAAAGGAGTTCTTCTAGGAGCACATTTCAAATAAACACACAACGAACTGTTTCTGTTTCTTTATATCCCGATTTGTGTTCTCGAGCTTAGCTTTATACTTTGAGCAAGGACATTGGTCAAAAGTCGTACAAATTTAGTTTGAGCTTCCCAAAATATGGTCAACACTGTTTTTTGTAACTTACAGTAAGTAACTTAAAGTAAGTAACTTCTAGATTTCAAACGATCTAGAAATTATGATCTAGTAGGTGCTATAACGTAGTTGCTATACTTCACCGGGCTTGATTCCTGAATAATTGGGCGCATTGGAAACACACAGACATTTCTGAAGCAAAAGGCCTGCAATGCACTGGAATCCTAGAAGTCATAATATTATGTGAAAAAAAAAAATATTATGTGACCTCCAAAGGTATGTGAAAAGATTAAAAATAGAGTGGCGCAACAGCTCGAGGTGAACCAGGGCCAACAAGGGGACCTACAATTTTTTGCCGCAATCGAACGGCACTTTGAGAAGTTTTTCAAGACAAATGATACTCTCGGAGGCGTTGCCAGACCCTCGCGAGAATTTTTTTTTTTTCAAAGGACGATGGTAGGACTCGAACCCAAACCTGTGAAAAGATTATCTAACTTTAAAAAAAACTCCATACGTATAGCACCAGAAGATTCGAGAACTTTAGGCCAACAATCCACGTCCAAAAAACGCTTCGCCCTCTCTGCATAAGTCAAACATCACGGCCGATTTACAAGAGGAAAAGACTGCCATGCCAAAATTGCTGACGACAAACCATTCCATGACCTGCCTAACGACAAACAACGGGTTCCATATGGCCAAAGCCGTTTGGCGACGAATTTTCACACTCCAGTTGTCATACCGAATCAGGGCGTTGTTGGTCGTTCTCCCGGATCGCTAACAGAAAAGGTCATAAGTGTAAATATTATGGCGACACTATCTAAATCAAGACACTTTTCGCATTCCCTGCCTGGAAAGAAGTCGTGCATTCCAGGGAATTAATTGGAGTGGAAAAATTCATGGTATGTATTTGTTTTTATTACGGCATTAAGTTTTGATGTTAATTTCGAATATTTTACATAATAAAATAAACTGCACTTAATCTATAAGCAGTAACAACAAAATACATTTTCACTTTTCTCTGTACAAGACTGTACAACGCTATTTGTCCTTAGAACCAGATTTGGATAAAGCAGCAACAAAACCAAGCTTAAACTTTTTTCCATGGGTTAAAAAAAGTTTAAGCTTATTCATAATTTTATACTATGTCTCCACTTTTTTTCACAATTAAAAGAAGATTAGCGGGAGACGATTAAAAATCAATCCTTAAGTGGCTCCATCGGACAAATATAGGATTAATTTGATACGAAAACTCTGTTTCTGTCATTTTGGCTCTCAAAAATGAGTGGCGCTGTCTTTTCCCACGAGCGAAAAACGATTTTCTCAGTAAAAGTCACCATAGATAACGTACTTCTGATAGATCTGTCGCATAGGGACAGTTTTAGTTTCCTTTTTTGATTCTCAAACTGTTGCAAAGGTGCAGAAAATAGGTTTGTGAATAGGGTGAAAGGGATTTGTGAGAGGATTTATTTTTAATCGCTTGCCGAGAGGATTTAAATTTGTATCGTAAGTCGCGTGATTTCTAGAGGATTTAATAAAGATTTATATTAATCGAGGATTAGTGCTTGGTGGAGACATGGTATTAATAAGATTATTTAAACTTATTTTAAATTTTGAATTTTCTGAAACGAATGGTTTTTTTCTTTTTTGCGTAGCTGAGTCAAGGAAAGGAATGTTAAACCCGACCCACAAGAGGAACGAATAAGCCGCCAAATCAGTTAGGTGGGCACGAAAAACAAATTGTACGCATTCACACCTTCAAGCCTTAAGAGAAAACGGCGCGGAGCAGCGATATAATCTACCGTAAATTACTTAATAGTTATTATTCATTAATAATATATAATATTATAAATTATTCAGTAATTTATGACGCTACTAACGCCAGTGCAGCCTTTTCAATTTTATTCCTTTTTCACATCGAGCCAGAATCAGGTTTCAGAGTAAAAAGGTCCCAAATCTAATTAAAATCTATTGGATTTCCCATACATTTTGTTGAATTCGGAATCTAGTTCTGAATCTGGATTCATACCTTTTTCACACCGAGCCCAGAATCTAGATTTTGAGTAATTCGATTTCCAAATCGAATTGAGGCTTTTACACTATGAAATTTTATGATGTAGATTTATTTATGATTTCATTGTGTAGATCAATTGTAGATAACTCAACAAGCGCTGGAAATGCATTGTGAATATGTAGTGAGATAATTTTTAAGTATTTTCCAGTGCTTGTTGAGTTATCTATTGTTTATTAACTTTTTTGACGCCATTTAACTTGTGACAATTGTGACACGGCTAGTTTTCAATTTACCGAAACGTCAACGAAATCTACATAATTTTCGCAGCTTCAATTCAATTTCGTTATCGAATTGCTCATGATCTAGATTCTGGGCTCGGTGTGAAAAGAGCAATAAATAGTCGACGATTCTGGGTACGCCTGGCGAATTGGACGGGGAGAGCGTCCTGCTTTCCGTGACTTGTGTGTTTGCTGGGTGGCATTTACGGCGGTGCGACTGCAGCGTGTTAACCCATCGGGGAAGTGACAGTTCCATTTGTTTTTGTTTATATTTGAATCGTCCTCTCAAAACTTTGTGAATAATTGTTGATTTGTGGAAAAATAGCCATGATCGAGCCCCAACGAATTGAAATAACTCTGAAGAAACCCAATCCGGTCTTTGAGAAATGGCTTGAGCGGTGGCTACAAGAAGCCGAGCGCAAAGGTGCCAAATCGCAGCACACAATTCGCAAAGCACTCGATTCGCTTCGGAAGTTTCCACTGCCACTGTCTAGCGGTAGAGACTGTGCCATCCTTCAAGGATTCGGATCTACACTATGTCAACTGATCGACCAAGAGCTCCAGCAGGCTCGTGAAGAAAATCCAAACTCTATTCAAAAGACGACGGCTAGTGCTTACTCAGAAGATGTGCAAACTATGGTGAAATCCGTTCAGAAAACCAAAAAAGAATCGAAAAAGAAAGAGCCGACAGCCAAAGTAAAAGCAAAAGAGCTCGCGCTTGAAGAAGCCAACGAACAGGTGATCATGAGCCCTGGCTCATTTCGTATACTCCTACTTGTTGATGTTCAGGAGACAAATGGTAAATCGAAAAAGTCCTTCGACAAGACGCGAGACTACATTGAAAAATTTAAAATTCCCCACGAGATTCGTCGTCTCACCGTGGGAGATTTCGCATGGATTTGCCGTGATGAACGAGGCAAGGAGCTGGTTTTGCCCTACATAGTTGAGCGCAAGCGAATGGACGATTTCGCATCGAGTATCCGCGATGGACGGTTCCACGAGCAAAAATTCCGGCTCAAAAGCAGCAAAATACAAAACCTCATCTATTTGATTGAAAATTACGGAAACAACGAACATGTTGGCCTGCCGATACCGACACTGCTCCAGTCGGCTGTGAACACTCAAGTGCACAGCGGGTTCCAAATCAAATTCGCCACCAACCACTGGGAGTCGATGATGTACTTGAAAGCAATGACAACTACCCTGATTCGACACTTTAAGGGAAAGTTACTGATCAGTACAGCAAAGGAGGATATTAAGCCGTGTAGTCCTCTCGACACCACCGTCGGCTTGCTTAAATTCAAGGACTTCTACGAAGATTCCATGCGCAACAGCGGCTTGACTGTGCGCGATGTTTTCATCAAGCAGCTTCTGCAATTGCGGTCGCTGTCGATAGACCGAGCAATGGCAATTGTTGAGCAATATCCCACGCCAAGAGCTCTTTTAGTTGCCTACGATGGATGCGCTACGGAGGATGATGCGAGGCAGCTGTTAGCCTCGCTTCCGTGTGGGAAATTAGGCAGGCCACTTGGAGCTGCGATAAGTAAGACAATCTATGAATTTTACAAGAGTGATTTTCGATAGTGGGTCAATAGTGGTCAACTATGTGGTTGAATAAAGAGGTGTAAATTATGTTTTTCTTGAAATTTATTGAGAATTATGTATTTGTTGTTGTTCAAACGTTGGTTTTATTACTTTTAAGTACGACATCAAGATAGCACCACCTAAAAAGGAACTAAAACATATGGCTTTGCTATGTAATGGTTGCATTAACCTAAAAAGATACCAAGAATTTCATAGCTCCGAGCCATAAAAAAGTTCTGGCAACTGGAGAAAAGTTGAAAGTTTGACTAAGAGAAAAACACCGGAGCAGATTCAGCGTTCGATGATCAAGAGTGGCTGTCCTAGTGGCCAGTTGTCGCTGATTGGCTCTGCAAAAATAGCCCTTCAGTCAGAATCTCGAATGCTGTTTTGTTCAGTCATATACCGCTAATCGAGACTACCAGCACAAGGAACGAGAAGAAAAGTAACACCCTACCAAAACTACTTCTGTTTTCGGTGCTGCCAACCAACCAAATAGGCCTGAGAATTCATCCAATCAACAAACGGACACGTCCAGTTTGTTAACTTTGGACAAGTTAGCAAACTGGACGTATCAAGAGTCAGCGTCAAGTATTTAAAGTCGAAGCAATGTTCAAGAATTTTGATGACCCCATTTTGAAGCAATCTTCAAATCCACCATATTCGCGGGAAGCTTTCCTGGTAAAGATAACGTCGCAAGGGTACGTAAGGCGTTTAAGGGCGATGCATTTCAGCTGGTGAGTGACCGTCTTAAATATTAATCTGGTAAATTCGTGGTTATAGAGTTCCAGCGAGCCATCTTTAGTCGAGTGGTGTTCTGGTGCACCCACCGATGCCAGGCTTTTTCAAGCTTCCTCCTTTGAAGTTTAAATTAAATTCTATCCAACCTGCTTTTGTAGGTCAAAGCGAACGGGTTTGTGTCGATATTGAATCTATGAAGAAACAACGACCTTACAACTACTATTTCTTAGGGAGAGGTGCAATTGGAATGTCAGTTCAGCGCTAACTTGTACCATGAGTGGTAGAACTCCTCGCCCCTTATTGCAAGAATCCTTGCAAAGCAAATTACGTGCGGAAGTCATACACGTTGTAGCAATACAATTATTTCAAATCGTTGACAGCGGAGTAGAGGCTATTCTTTAGTTTTCTTTACCCGTCTGGATATTGTATTCAGCCGGATTCAAGGCTTGCTAAATAAGAGGAGCTGTGGTGTTAGCAGTTGTCCCTAGACATCATTCTGAGCTTTTTTATTCGGCTTCTAACAAGGTCAATGGGGGTGCGGAGGTTTGTGTGTGTATCACCTTAGCCGAACCCTGACACCTGTAACACCTATACTGAACTGTGACGTCTATAAGCTGGCGTTTTAGCAGACTTTCCTACTCCAAATATGGTCGTTTTGCTCCGTCAAGTGAAAAATAATTATTTTGCTACGTCTTTAGGCAATTAGTTGTAAAATTATATACCCGAGGGCCTTCGCTTGTCTCAATGTAGACAAAACTCTTTTTTTGAGGCTTTAAAAACCTGTAACGTATAATTTTGAAGTCAATTACTTACTTCATGGATGGAAAGCTTTGGTATATGAGGTGATTCATCTAGCATTTAAGGGCCACTACTCTGACCTACACGCGAGAGCGCTGGTTCGTCGTCAGGCTCTAATGCATTAACAGATAAGGACCTTGCACGAATCTTGATTTCGAAGCTGAGGGCATCATAGCTAGCTGAAAGTACGTAAACTGATACAGCCATTCGTGCTGGCTGGGCCCCAGCTTCGACCCAAATTGTAGCCCCGCAAAAAAAGAAGATAAATAACAAAGGCTCTTTGATTGTTCAGAGAAATATATGAATAATGTTATTGCAGAAAAGTAAATTGAAGTAGTGCTTACCTCAGGAGCAATGAGTTCCGGGACGTTTTCTGGATTCTTAATTTTAACTCTTTAGCGAAGTGGATGTACTGCTGTACCGGTAAACATAATGCATTATATTTACAAGTAACATGACCGTCGGCAATTTCCGCGACGTTATTTGAGCTCCTACACAAACTAAAACGACAAACAACAAAACTATAATCGAACAGAGGCGTGAAACACGACGACTGCTTTGTTTTTCTTGCCCGCGAAATAAAACTGAAACGAGTAGAAAATGTATGTAGGTGTGTGTTAAATGCATTCAGCTATATCGAGATCGTTGTAACGGTGCTGTGAAAAAGTGGCGCGATTTCGTTGTGAATCGGTCGCCAAGTTTGATTTCTAGCGTTCAAATGTCTTCCATAATTTCCGGTCTTCTTGGCACCACTTTAATTGTGCAACCAGCAAACAGCTGACAACTGACAGCTTTGACATTTATAATTTTCAGGTTATGGTGTTTATTTTTTACAATTTTAAGCTCAATTCTTCGTGTTTCGTCTAGCCAGAGTTATAAAGAGAAAATGTTAAAAACGTTTGCAATTTCTCCAAAAAGCCTTTTAGCCGCCAGGGGTAAGTAGTCCATCTAATATACAGACACCCATTCAACGAGTCACACAGTTTTGTCAAGAAATCTCTACACCACTCCTGTGGTGGCGGATCAGCATTGGCGAGAAGATCATGGCCTGCCTTCTAATCCGAACTCGTTTGGGCCACTAACCAATCTGCCCGACTACTCGTACGTCGATGGACGCATAACGCCCTTAGGAGTAAGACCACCCCATTCGCCTGTATCACAACAACACTAACCATTCAATCTTTCCAGACGAATCAGAAGAAAAGAATGCTCTACCAGCAAGAGATGGCCAAAAAGATGGTCGCGGGCCTTAAAGAACTGGCTTACGCAAAGGAGCGCCATGCTAAGCTGCAAAATGAAAAAGTTGCCGACAAGAAACGGCAGCTGGAAAATAAACTCAAGCCCAAAGGCCATTTGTTGTTAAAAAAGGATAAATAAACTCATTTATTCAGTCAAATCAATTTAAAGGACAACTAATGGCAAGGAATCATTCTTAAGAGTTGGAAATAGTTTTGGTCAGACCCGCCACGGATCGTTGCTGTAGCATCATAACGTACCAGTCTGGCAGAATAGTGTGCTGTGACTTCCCGTTGTAGCTGCGATAAGTTATCATCTTTGAGCGAGGATCAAAGTAAAACTCGTAAACAGTGTGCGGACAGTTGACATCCTTCATGATATGCTTCACCATCTGCAGGAATTTCACCAGGAAATCAGCACAATGGGATGGTGTCCAATAGTTCTGAAAGCAAAAGTTCAATGTCAATTAGAACCCTTCGACGGTTACTGGGGGGGACTATGATCACTTACCGATGCTAGCCTCGGAAGAGACCGAACTTCCATGTGTTTGATTTCGTCCACCAGGCCCTTGTCGTTCCGGTAGCCGACCATAAGATCCTGAATCCCCACCAGGAAACTCTGACACCACCAATTCCTGCACTTGAATCTGTAAAAGTTTTGTTGCTGCCTCTCGTTGGCCGGCCTGAGAGAGCACTTGAGTTCCACGAACTTCAGTGTGTTCAGCACTTCTTTGCTCTCAACATTCTGATAGGGAACACTGCTCAAAACGCCGTCAACCTCAGCGCCATACAATAGTTCCATGCCCTGCAATTTGGTTTTGTACATGCAGCAGAATTCTTCACATTCATCGACTGGGTTATTGGTTGATGGTTCCTCCGAAGGATTTGCAGTCATGCAAAATTGCTCGAATTTGAAACCGTATGCGCAGAACCTTTTCTGACTCTCAGTTTGATTCCATCGCTCGTGGCGCTTCTGATCGGTTTCCTTCTGGCTGAGGTATATGTTATTTTTGTACCTGGTGGCATGCACACACCAATCGTCACGCGATTCATATGGTGTGCACATGAGAAGTCGCAATAGGCCTCTAAAGCAGATGAAATCAAAATCACCCACTCCTCTGGTGGCAGGGATGTCTCCCATTGGCAGGAACTCGTCCTGACGATGATAGATAAACTGAAGTATGTTATCTAAGCGTTCTTCCTGCATTTGCTCCTGTTTTGATTTGGCTAAACCATATCCTTCGTTCAGGTTCAGTGGAAATTTCTGTGGCATGTGAAAATAGCGGAAGTTTTCTGCGGTATCAGTGAAGTCACGATTTGTGTTTACACTGAAGCAACCGAGGATTTGGGGCTTTTCCATTTTCGGGAATGGTACATTTTCATCTGGATTGAGACGGCCACTTAGGCCGGTGTCTACAAGCGCCATTTATTTTGAGAGTATTTGTCCAACTTTGTTTTGTTTTGGATAGTTCACTTGGGTTGGACTGTAATGGTCATGCAGCAAGAATGTTGAAAAGCAATACAAGTGTTTACCAGGCAGTTTCCGAAAAAAACGAAACTGTTTCATTTTCTGATGTGCCAGCCTGTTTTTTTTTAAGAAGTGTGTTCTTCGAAGTAATCTATTCGGAGTACTCCACAAATCACAGAACATAACCGTAGGACCACAGTGATGTAGCTGCAGCGGCATTAGCAGTGGAAGTTAAAGCTGTCAAAAGTTGAAACACATGTATTCGGTGTATTGCGCACACAATTAGGTGTGTTCCCTTACTTTCTGTACCATTTTGGTAAGATTTTCTTATTTGCAGGAGTGGGGGTAAAAATCTCTCAGTGAGAGGAAAAACTGACCAAAAGTAAGTAAACGCTTTGTGCAACAAAAACTGCCCACATTTTAAACGTCAAAGCCAATGTTAAGGAAAAGTTATAGCGATTGATAGAACATGGATTCATTGAGAAGTTCTTGATATATTTGGATTATTGTCTGCAGCATAATATTCACTGATTTTAGGTTTTTTATGTTTTAAGTTGATAAGAAAATTCTTTGACATTCGAAACTTTACATTAAAAAGGGCTCAAATTAAAGAAACAGCAAAAGTTGTTCAAAAGTACAAATTTCACAAGTCGCTACAGCTAATACCTTAGTGTCCACCTAAATGTCATCTGCTGTTGTCCAACTCGATTGCCGCCGCTATGACACTTTTCATAATTCTGCCCAAAGAAATTTCTTGGGATAAATTTCGTAGGGAGGGGAAATTTCAAACTCTCATTTTTGCTCTCTCTCCTGCCCAAAGCTACACAAAAACCGTGTACGGGAACAGGATTTGACTATCTTTCGTAGGTTTGGGTCATAAGGTACGGGAACAAACATAATGTGTGGCGGCAGTAGTTGGCCAACTATTAACTTTTGCAGCGCAGCACGCTACGGTTGACAGTTCGCTTCGACGGAAGTAAACAATGGAGGAAAAGAACGTGGATAAATTAATCGAAATGGTAAAAAGTCAAAAAATTTTATGGAATTTGTGTCACCCACCTTAAAAAAAATTATAAAGAGAAAGCTCAGAAGTGGAAACTCTCAGCCATTGCTTACAACCGAGGTATGTGTCTGTCCATCTGACCACAAATCTTCCTTAATATGCCATAAAAGCTACAGTCGACTTATTTTTGCTTTTTATTTTGTTAACGCTCTAAAATGCCATAGTACCCTTTTCACACCGAATCAGAATCTAGATTCAGAGTTAAAAGTCCCAAGTCTAATCAAAATCTATTGGGCTAAGGAGCATTAATTACCGAATAACTAGATATTCAACTTGCGTTCCTCTAACCCTCCAACACACATTTGTTTACGTTTTTTATAAAGCCTTTGAAGCTTTTATAAAGCTTTAAATTTCCGTGTCTGTGAATACGTGTAAGAAGATACAACAACAATTTACCTTACGCGATCAGCTGATGTAAAACTTCAAAACGAAATTGCATGGAAAAGATGAATTGATGAATTTACTCACATTCGTAAACAAATGTCGGCGGATGGGTAAATTGCTCGATTTCAGTTTGTGGGCAAAGCTTTTACGTGTCCGAAGTTGACTATCTAGTTACTAGCGCGACTAATTTCAGTCCGACTAGAACCACAAGCGTTTAAATAGTAGACTATACGGCTACGACAGTAAGGGTCTAATCATAACTATCATCGGATAGCATCATTGAAACAAATGTCTTCGATTTTCTGACAAGTCATTCATAGCGATCATTGAAAATTTCTGTCAGTGCCAACAAAAAGCTACAGGTGTTTGAGGTTGGAGTTGATCAGTGAAAGGAAAACTGACAGTTGAGAATAGAAAGAGAATGGAATGCTTTTCAGTGGAACGATTTTGCAGCAAAAACACAAACTAAAAGCAGCTGTTCCTTGAAATCGATTTCTGTCAGTAAAATAGTAAAAGCGAGTTTACATAAACGTTTTAACGCAATTTATGTATTTTTGTTGCGGAAAAAATTGTGCAACTCAGCTTCAATTTGATACCAATAACATTGAATGCTACGTCTAAAAACATGAAAACAAATTTTTCAGTAGCAATCCGATGATAGCTATGATTAGACCCTTAAGCTTAGATTGCATGCCATTTTGGCATATTTGACGTACGTAAGAAGAATTTTGCTGCAAATATGGCTTGCAGTCTAATCTAATACCGTTTTCACACCGAGCCAGAAGATTCAGAGTAAAAAGAAAGTCCCAAATCTAATTAAAATCTATTATAGTGTTTTCACACCGAGCCATAATATATTTAGAGTTTTAAATAAAATTTTATTTAGAATTTAGAGTTAAAAAGTCCCAAATCCAGTTAAAATCTATTAGATTTCCCATACTTTTATAGAATTCAGAATCTTGATTCCCACAAAATCGTATACAAATGTACGCAAATAAAAGCAAACACCCTTTTTTAATTCAATCAAAGGAAGACAAAAAAGTTTTTTATAATGAAGTTTGTTTATAAAATAACAAGGAGAAATATTTTCGTATTTTATACTATATAATTGTGCGATGATTTTTAAATATTTTCCAGTGCTTGTTTATTTATAATTGTTTTTTTTTTTCGGTGTCAAAATGGTGAAAACTAAAACTTCCCCCTATGACAAATCTGTCACGTCTTCTGTTTGGATTTTTACTACGAAATTGTTTTCTCGCTCCTGGGCACAAATTACTTAATAACTAGATATTCAACTTAAGCGTCCCCTTCCCCCAAAACCCATTTGTTTATTTGTTGTTATTGTTTTGAGTTCCATGTCGGTGAATACGTGTGAGAAAAGTAAACAAAAATTTGAGAGCCCGCCAAAATAGCGAGGTGAATTTCACACTGACATTTGAAAAATTTTAATACATATCTTAAACAAGTCATAAAAGATAACACACAAGTTATTAAAGTCAAAATGACAATTCTGTTTTAATTTTGCCCACACTTGGGGTGAGCCTACATTGAGACTACAAAATCGTAAAATTTAGTTCATTTGAATGTGCCTGGAAATACTGGAATGTTTATGACGTAATAGGATATTTTTACGAATTTGGTCTTTTTTTCAATATAGTTCGGGTCACAAATTACTTAATAAATAAATATTCAACTTGTGCGTCCCCTTTCCCCCAAAACTTATTTGTTTATTTGTTGCTTATGCTTTTCGGTTTTGTGACGGTGAATGCGTGTGAGACGCTTATTATTATTATTACGCAGTTGGGCTTTTCTTTTCTCCAGAATCGTTCATGTGTTATTGATGTTCAGTTTTTAATTATGTAGGAATGCAGAAAATATTAGTTATTCAGCAAAACAAGAACAACAGTTAGTTAACAATCGAGAAAACTTCAATTTTAGGAAAAGGCTTTTGATTTTTACTTGCGTAAAATATTAAGCGTTCCCAAATTTAAGAAAAATGAAGAAGTTCAGAAGCATTAAATATAGCTTTCATTGGATTGCATCACTGAAACTTTTTTTACTTGTGATTAAATTTGTTTGTTTAATGAATGCTTCTTTTGGTGTCAATCTCTATTGTTACCTACAAAAATATACAAAAACATTTTTCTTTCGACTACTTTGCTATTTCACTGACAGAAATCAATTTCAATGTGCTACTGATTTTTTTTACGAAATGGGTTCACTCAAAAGTGCATTATTCTTCTGTTCTCTGTTGCCAATTTGACTTTTAATGTTCAACTCTAATCTCAAATGCATGCAATAATATCGACTTGGAAGGATAAGGATGACAATTACATCATAATATTGATTTGTTCGAATAATGAATTCAAATTATCGCTATAATAAAAATAATAAAAGTGCCTTTGAACCTTTCTAATGACTTTTACTTTTTAATATACTAACGATTGATTTCGTCAAAACATGTAGAAAACATTTTATTTGTACTTAACTGTAAATTTTGCTTTTTAAAGCTTTAATCCGGTAACATAAAGCACAAACTTATCAGAGCCACAGGCATTTAGGCAGTAAGGAATTAGTTTCATTTGCGCTTTTTGTGTTTTGTTTTTTAACTATATATGAAAATATTTAGAAGGCATTTAAAATACATAATGTATAACTGGAATACAATTAAGATAAAAATGATTTTAAGGTCTCTAGCAAAACAACATTAATGTAGCACGACCCATTATGTGGCGACTTCCAGATATTGGAATTCGTTACAATTTTTGTCCGGTAGACGGAGCAAAAAGCTGATTCCGCCATGTTTTCGTGGTGAATCACTTGAACTTCGTGGTGAATCTCTTCAAGTGTGGAATACATTGATAAAATGTGAGAGTATGCGTAGTTTTCCAGGTATATCCATGGCAACAGCTTGTAGGCCCCTCGGCTTTCCAGTCTAGTTGAATATCTAATTCATTAAGTAATTTGTGCTCCTGGGGCTTGTCATCGACACTCACAAAATGATAATAAAAGAGGACTCGTCACTCGTATAAAATTAATCTTATTTTTGTCCGGTAGAGACAATTCGGGAACCATTATTAATTGTCTCCCGAATTGAAATCCCAGTTTTTTGGCTGGTGCAGGCACAGGCAGACATATATGACAACACGGTTCCATAGAAAAATTTATATCGAGGAGGCACCAACCACGTAAAAATGGCTTCTCTGCTTTCTGAGAAGTCAAACCACTCCTCTTAATTTTGGAAATTATTTTGAAACAAACAGAGCTCTTAGGTAAGAATCCGGACCGAAATGAATGCGGAACAAAATTTTGCCGAGTCTTTCAAGATGTCAATTTTATTTATTTTTTAAAACTCTAGCCATTATATTTTGTAAATAAAAATAACATTCAAATGAAACTTAGAACCTTCCTAAAGTCATTACTAGTCGGAATACCCGTTGGAATCACATTTCTAGACGTTGTTGGTTATGTGGCAAGGGTCGAAGGTATACTTCAGCAAATCTATTGCTCAATGGGAATTTTTTTAATATTCTAATTTTTTTTAGGAATATCAATGCAGCCGGCCCTGAACCCGGATGCAAGTCAAACAGACTATGTGTTCCTTTCACGCTGGGCTGTCCGAAACTACGATGTCCAACGGGGAGACATTGTGTCGCTCATCTCACCTAAGGACCCAGATCAAAAGATTATCAAACGCATCGTCGGCCTGGAAGGTGACATAATCGCTACGCTGGGCTACAAAAACGATGTTGTAAGAATACCCGATGGACATTGTTGGATTGAGGGCGACCACACTGGAAATTCGCTGGACAGCAACTCCTTTGGGCCAGTTTCACTAGGACTGATGACGGCGCGCGCTACTTACATCGTATGGCCGCCGTCTCGATGGCAGACGCTACCCTCGGAGCTGCCCAAACCAAGGCGACCACTTTCGATATCAAAATCTTCCTCCCATCCGCACAGTCAATGAATCGCAGCGTAGTGTTCCTTCCTAGTAGTATAGAGCAAAATTAAAAGTTTTTGTTGATCAACGCAGCACCCGCAAATGGTTTATTTCACAACAACGGCTTGATATTGAAAGAGTCCATAATACTAAGAGTTTGCTTAAGCGCCACACCTTCTCGTACCACCGAGTACTTTTTTGGAACAGAAAGATCAATGACTGTCGAAGCAGAGCGACATCCTTCATCGTCTCCAATCTGGCCGCCATCAAAAACGCCGGCCAAGTGCGGCCAAAGGCACTCGAACTCTCGTACGTTCAAGCTGCTCTGTTCTGCCGACCGATTAGCACTGGTAAGGGCTAGCGGCTGGTCAAATTTGTCACACAAGTCGCGCATGAATGGAAAGTCGGGAATTCGAATTCCGATCTTTGATGTGCTCGGATTGAGAAACCGATTGTTAAGGTTCTTCGAACGCTCTATCACTATTGTTATGGGACCCGGCAACATGCTGGCAAGTAGCGCTTCACTAAGGTGCTCTGCTTGACCCCAATACCGTAGCGAAGCAATGTCCTTGACGCAGATCGCCACAGGCTTGTGAAAGTTTCGCCCTTTAATTTTGTACAACTTTTGGATGGCAGTCTCGTTGTTGGCACTGCAGGCCAGCCCGTACACTGTGTCTGTAGGGAGAGCTATCACCTCTCCACAATCCAAGTACTGCCTTGCTACGTCTACCGATTCTTTGGAACTTGTGTTGTGGATTTTTTCAATCTGCCGCCCTGCGGCGGCGTTGTTGCTTATCATTTTGGTCGAATGCGAGATTTTGATTAATTGGCTGCACAGGGAATGCATTAGTCTCTCCAGTTGTGTGCACACAACGGGTTGCAACATTTGTAGAATGTGGTCATAGGTTCGTCGGCAGAACGTGTCTGCATTTGCATAAAGTAGGCTCGCTTGTGATAGCAAGCTGGACACTCGGCGTCTGTTGAATCTACGTTTTCCCAGGCAGCTGCACCGCCCATAACATGATCAACTTCCTAGAAACAGGAATATTTGTCAGTCAAGGTAACGCCAGTGGTGTTTGTTTACTGTGGCCAATACATACCTTCAAACGTGGGTAGGTTCTGGTTGAGATTTTTTTATTTATGTTACAGATGTACGGACAAGTATTGCACGAGAATCGTAGTCCGTTGGTATCTTCTTCGACCATTAAGATGTTACCACATGTGGGGCAAAATAGGAGCATACTGATTCATTCCTAAAAGTTGTAATTCTTTGATAAAAACTAACAAAAAAACGTGACCAAATGTTTGAAATGCAATAAACCTCAAAATTACACCATTCACAAGAAAGCAGCACACTCGTTGCACAAAAAATGACATTTGGAATTGAGAGTGCTGCCACTTTTCTTTTCGGACATTCATTTGTTTCCATTATAATGGGTTGTATTTAGGCTTCAGCGGTTTAAACTATGGGTGCGTTTCTTAATTCATTCCAACTATTCTGACCGAAATATTCCGACCGAATATTAGAATATTCGGAATGCATTCTTTAGAATATTCTTATAATTAAGAATATTCTACCTTTCGAGGTAGCACGAATTAGAACGATCGGAATATTCCAACCTCGTATTCTTCATTTTCCATTCGTTTTACGGAATGAATAAAGAAACGCACCCTATGTTTACACCGACAATACTACAAGGAATAGCGGGGGACTATTTATTATTAAAAATAAATTACAAATTGGCTCCACTGGACAGTTTAAGTTTCCTTTTTTTGATTCTCAGGCGAGGGACACACGGCGACATAAAAACACGCGACTAATTGCAGTCCATCTAGAAGCACAAGCGTTTAAGTACTGGACAACACACGATTGCGGCTGCGACAATTAGTCGCTAAACTCGAATTGCGACTCTTTCAAGCCTCACGACAAAAAATATGATTTCGTTTTATTTAACGATAAAAAATGACTGTTTTTACTACAATTCACCGGAATCACCCCGAAAATGATTGTTTGTGTACTGAGTTTACTACAAGAGCTTGCAAACTCTTTTTTTTTAACGATGAAATTTAAATTTTCATCAAAACAGATAGGAACCGCGCGGAAAATTACCGATGCAAAATTGCGCTGTGTCGCGAATTTTTCAGTCGTCGTGTGTCCCAAGCCTTAAGCTGTATCAAAGTTGCAGAAAATAGGTTTGTGAATATGGTGAATGGGATTTATGAGAGGATTTATTGTTTTATCGTTTCTCGAGAGGATTTAAATTTGTATGGTAAACTGCGTCAATTGTAGAGGATATAATGAAAATTTATATTAATCGCGGATAAGTTCCGGGTAGAAACATGGTATAAGAAAAAAAAGAAAGAAAATAAAAAAAAAGTTCATACTTAACGCAGCTTTATCATTGGAGTTTAAGAAAAACAGACTCATGCATGAGCTATGATTGGCCAGCACAGAATACGCAAAGGTACCTAAACCCAAGCCCTGATCAATATTTAACTTTTTTCTCTAAAATACGGCCGAAAAAAATTAAAGAGGCTCATGGAAGCGTGCAAAAATAAAGGTGAATGTTTTAAAAAAGTCATTTATGACAGCAAACAACAAATAAAAAATCCGTGCCAAAACACAGATATAAAAGCTGCCGCCAAGCTGTTTCGTGAGACCAGAAACACACGGCGACAGAAAAACGCGCCCCTAATTGCAGTCCGGCTAGGGCGTTCAAGCGTTTATATTGTAGACAACACGCGACTGCGGCTGCGGCAATTAATCTGAACTTGATTTGCGACAATTTTTAGCTTTGCGACACTTTCAAACCGCACGACAAAAAACGTAATTTTTTGTTTTTTTCAACGATAAAAATTACAATTCTCACCACAATTCACAAGAATGGCACAGAAAATTATTGTTTGTATAATTTGTTTACCACAAAAAGCTTTCAAACTCTTGTTTTTCAACTATGAAAATTAAATTTTCAGCAAAACTGACAGGAGCCGCACGGAAAATTATTGCTGCAAAAACCCCTGTTTTTTTGTCGCGCGTTTTTATGTCGCCGTGTGTCTCTGGCCTGACACGGCCATGCGCATTCCCATAATAGCCCATAGGCATAAATTACTGAATAACTAGATATTCAACTTGCGACCTTCTTAAGCCGCGTTGTCACAAGCAATGTAAACAGGAACAGAAACAGAATTCGCTGAATGCTTTTTGCGTTGCTAATGTATGAAATTCTGTTTCTGTTCCTGTTTTTGTTCCTTGTGACACCCCGGCTCTACCCTCCAACACCCATTTGCTTACGTTTTTTATAAGGCCTTTAAATCTTTTATAAAGCTTTAAATTTCCGTGTCGGTGAATACGTGTAAAGCCTCGTTGTCACAAGGAACAGAAACAGTAACAGAAACAGAATTTCATACATTAGCAACGCAAAAAGCATTCAGCGAATTTAGGTTTCAGTTGCTAATGTATGAGATTCTGTTTCTGTTCCTGTTTTACGTTGCTTGTGACAACGCGGCTTAAGCTGTTGCTAATGTATGGGATTCTGTTTCTGTTTTTGTTTTACGTTGCTTGTGACAACGCGGCTTAAGAAGGTACAATAACAATTTGCCTAATGCGATCAGCTAATGTAAAAGCTCTAAAATCGAAATTGCATGGAAATGACGAATTGATGAATTTACTCACATTTGTTAAAAAAATGTCGGCGGATGGGAAAATTCCTCAATTTCAGCTTGTGGGCTTTTACATGTCCGAAGTTGAATATCCCCAATAAGCAATGTACACGGAATACTTCCACTTCGAAATTTCAAATATGAATTGAGGACGGAAATCCAAAGCAAAAGATGTACTCTTTACCAATGCAATGAAAGAGCAAAACATGTGTAAAGATCATTTTCATATAACGTGAAAACAAAGTTACCCTTCCCTTTCCTACGCAGCTATTTCATAGTTTTCAGAGCATCGAAATTTAGAGTGAGAAACAAAAATGGTGGCTGTGCGAAGCGATTTATGATGCGTTGTAGTACTTACGCCATTTCAAAAATTGGAATTGGAAAAAAACAGTCCCCTTCGGGTAGGGGTTAGAATATACCCGAGGTAAGGCATGCCTGTCGTAAGAGGCGACTAAAATCCACCCTCCGTATGCCGAGGGCGTAGCGCATACAAACTATGCAATGGACAAAACAAAAGATATCATTACCCCAGGTGGCAATCCAGTTTCACTGGCAAATCCACCCTCTTCGGAGGTAGGCTCTACGGATTCTGGGGAGAGCCATTTATTGCTTATAAATCCCTTTTTGAAAAAATCAAGGGTGCCTCGATCTCCACCAGCTGGATCGAAGGTCTCCGGGAAAGGAAGTCCGCCGGTTAATCAGGACTCAGCGAAAATTAAATGCTTTAAAGCGGAAAACAACGAACTCCGTGCTAAGCTTAACGAAATGGAATGTCTCTACGATGAGCTTAAAAGCGAAGTAAATTCCTTACGTAAAGAAAATGAAGCCTTAAGGAACCCCCGTGGTACTATAGTATGCGAGGAAACGCCGAAACGTCAATGTGAATACCAGACGGACGAGGAAGAACTTGCACGCGAAACGAATCCGGTCTTTAGGAAAAGGCTTACCAAGAAACGAAAGGCCGGTTCTTCACCCGAAGTAGAAACCGTGCAGCAAAAAGAAGAAACACCAGTCGTATCAAACAAAGCGACAGGAATACCCCAAGAAAAAAACCGCCGACCACCTGCAATAAATGTCGTTGGGATCGCGGACTACGGAAAGTTGCGAAACATCCTTAAAAATACTCTTGGGACGAAATATAACTTAACATCACTTCGAAACAACGTATGGAAAGTTAACGTCGATGACTCTGATGCCTATCGGTCACTGTCACAAAAGTTGAATTTAGAGAAAATCGAATGGTTTACTTATGAAAATCACCTGGAAAAGCCGCTGCGGGTTATAGCGAGGGGACTACACCCATCCTGTACCAAGGACGAAATAATGCAAGACGTTCAAGCCCAAGGCTTTAAAATTCTTGACGCCGTGAACATAATAAAGAAAGAGAAGCAACGTACGGACGAAGGCAAAGATTCCGCTGTTGTCCGACGCGGCCTGCAAATTTTTATGCTTTCTTTTGATAGAACTGAAAATATTAACGAAATCTACAAAATTAAATCAATCCTTAACATCAAGGTAAAAATCGAGCCCAAGCGGAAGGGCAACAGGCTAGTTCCCCAATGTAAGCGATGCCAGGGTTTCCGACATACGCAAGCGTACTGCCAGAAAATGCCGCGATGCGTAAAATGCGCCGGCGAACATCTCTCGACGGGTTGCAATGTCAGCAGTCAGGCCCCCGCGGTTTGTGCCAATTGCAGGGGAAGTCACCCAGCGAGCTACCGAGGTTTCGAAATTGCCATTGAGTTGCAAAAACGACATGAAGCTTCGAAGAAAAATACTGAAAATAAGGGCCCAAGCCTAAAACCTCCTAAAGTAGATAAGCCAAAAACCACTAAGTCGACTAGGGATAAGGGTTTGATTAAAGGCAAAATTCAAAATGCGCAAGAAAACGTCGTTGGTCCTAGTTCCCACTGGAGTCAAAAGGGAGAATCCACACTTGTTGGTCCAAGATCGTACGCTCAAGTCGCGTCACGTGAAAGTAAGCCACAATCGGCCGCATCAGATTCGGTCTCTCAAATTCTAGGCATGATTTTAGAAAAGTTTGAGCAACAGGCGAAACTTAATCAAGTAATATTCAACAAATTGAGCGAGCTCGAGTTTAAACCTCGAAAAGCGTATAATAAGAAATCATGAATATAAGAAAGTCAATCAAAATAATTACAAGGAATGCAAACGGCCTTTTTCAAAAAAAAATTGACGAACAAAAACTATTCCTACGGAAGAATAATGTAGACATATGCCTGATTTCGGAAACCCACTTTAAAAAGGGTTCAGCACGCAAAATAAAAGGTTACATTGACTATCACGCGCATCATCCTTCAGAAAATTCGAGAGGTGGATCCTCTCTCTACATTAAAGACTGCATAAAGCACTCCAAAAACGAAGAAATAGAACTTGACTCTATGCAAATAACCTCAGTCTCAGTAAAATTAAGTCACATAAATTACAACATCGCGACGAGCTATTTTCCTCCGCAGTATCGGCTGGCAGATGAAGATCTTGCTCTGCTCTTTGATTCACTTGGGTCAAACTTTATCATCGGCGGGGACTTTAACGCGAAAAATACTTTTTGGGGCTCACGGTGCAATTCAACAAGAGGCAGAGCCCTCTTTAAAGCAAGTACAAAACGCGGCGTGATCTTCTTATCGACGGGAAAGCCAACATATTGGCCAACCGACAGAAATAAAATACCTGATCTCGTCGACTTCTTTATCGCCAAGGGGGTACCTTGTTACCTTACGAACGTAGAAGAACGCTTTGATCTCTGTTCAGATCACTCGGCAGTTCTTTTGAAAATCGGCGGAAGCCTAGCGAAAAAGAATAGAGCGCCTAGATTAACTAACAACAACACCGACTGGGACGGCTTTAGAAAATACTGTAAAGAAAACATAGCTTTAAATGTACCGCTCAAAACGCCACTTGAAATAGAAGAAGAATTAGATAAACTCGTGAGAGTTGTTCAGAGCGCTGCGTGGAATAACACTTCTTTTCGGAGGTCCGAATTATCGAACAGCGGAACAATATATCCGCGAGAAATAGAAGAGCTAATATGCGAAAAGAGGAGAGCGCGCAAGAGATGGCAACGTTCGCGAGCACCCCCGGATAAGACAATCTTGAACCACCTTTCTAACAAACTGAAGCACGAACTTCAAGATTTTAAAAGTCGCGAGACTACTGCTTACCTCGAAAGTTTGACTGCTGATAAAGGTTCGAACTATTCTCTTTGGAAAGCAGTCAAGTCCGTTAAGAAGCCTATAGCACACTCTGCGCCATTAAGAAAAGCCAATGGCGAATGGGCAAGAGAAGACAAAGAAAAAGCGGATTTATTTGCAGATTACCCAGAAGAAACATTCAAACCGTTTGACGGGGAACCGTTGGTCGAGGAGCTCAATCCTTATGCGGTACAAGATAATTATAGAATAAAAACCGTGTCATTGGCTGAACTTCGTCAAACGATAAATAATCTGAAAAACAACAAAGCCCCTGGCTACGACTTAATTACTAGCGAAATTCTAAAGGAGCTACCGAAAAAAGCTTTGGTCAAGCTACTCTATATCATTAACGCTTCCATGAGAGTTTTATACGTTCCAAGGCAATGGAAAGTGGCCGAGGTCATAATGGTTCCGAAACCAGGAAAATGTCCGAACGACAAAAAGTCATACAGACCTATTTCGCTACTGCCGATAATAGCTTAGGTGTTCGAGAAACTGTTGCTTAAAAGGTTGCAACCAATCATTGAAGAAAGACGATTGATTCCGGATCACCAATTCGGATTTAGAAAAAAACATTCAACAATCGACCAGGTCTATCGTATAACACACGAAATCGAAAAAGCTCTGGAAGCGAAAAAGATATGTACTAGCGCTTTTCTCGACGTATCGCAAGCCTTCGACAAGGTGTGGCACGAAGGCCTGAAGTACAAATTAAGGCTTTGCTTACCAGAAAAACTCTATAGAATCTTAGAGTCTTACCTTAAAGACAGAATCTTTCGCGTAAGGTACGAAAATGAGTACTCGGAATTCAAAGAGATAAATGCCGGTGTCCCGCAAGGAAGCGTTCTCGGCCCAATATTATTTTTGCTCTATACAAGAGACATACCCCACGATGAGGGAACAATTTTAGCTACGTTCGCAGACGACACTGCTATTCTCGCCATTGATACGACAATTGAATTATCAACAGGGAAACTCCAGCGCGCTTTAGACAAAATATACGACTGGACGAAGAGCTGGCGAGTTGTCCTTAACGAGACTAAGTCAACGCATGTTAACTTTACATATAAAAAGATAAACAACAAACCTTTATTCATTAACTCGGTACAAATCCCGTACTCAAATGAAGCGAAATATCTAGGAATGACTCTAGACGCAAAACTTAAATGGAAGCCGCACGTTAAAAAGAAACGCGACGAGCTCGAAATCAAGTTAAGAGAAATGAATTGGCTTATCGGAAGATTTTCGAAACTAAGCGTATATAACAAACTGCTTTTGTATAAGCAAGTGCTAAAACCATCTTGGACGAACGGTATACAACTCTGGGGTTGTACTAAACCAAGCAATATATCTATTTTAGAAACTTTTCAAAATAAGACACTCAGAGCAATCGTTAATGCTCCATGGTATATAAGAAATAGCGATCTACACCGAGATCTAGGAATCGCAACCGTGTCTGACGAGGTAACAAACTTTGCTCGCAAACTTAGTACTCGTCTTCGCGGACACTGCAACAATGAAATTATCCGAACTTTGGATCAGACAAATCTTACGCGCCGACTACAACGAATGAGACCGTTAGATCTAGCAGCATAAGATGAAACCGCATAAAATGACGGTATTGTAGGTGCATTCGTTGGAAGGCAGCCTGCCACACGCGACCACTACAGAAGCTTGAACTACTTGTTAAGAAAACTTAGTCGTAGTCTGACGGAAAATGGGAGGTTTTTTAGTGAGTAAGAATCTCACACTACTATGAGCACGCGCGGCCGGTCCTCGTAGTGCCTATGAAGGTTTTTCCTACCCACGGAAAAAAAAAAAAAAAAAAAAAAAAAAAAAAAAAAATTGGAATTAAAATACCTACGCTGTCGATATAACTGATCAGTGTGTGCATGAAAAACAAAGTATGTAAGTATGTACAAACAAATGCCTTAAAATGTGCACACAGAAAAAAAAACAAACAAAACAAAGTACAAACAAGTAGCATATATGTTTTGCGCACTAAGAAAATTCAATTTCCATTGCATAAGTAAGGAAATTTCTTTTTGCGCGGAAATCAACACAATTATCCATCGGAAAAGAATACGGTTCGTACCTGGAAAGTATTGCGGTTCGTTACATGAAATCTAGCAGTCAGTTTTACTAACACATTCACATACCAGGAAATTTTGTGACACTTTTCATCGGCACACTTGACGGAAATCCGTTATAAAAAGATACTGGAATCCACATTACGGAACTCTACCTGAACTGTTTATTGGGTCTAGTTATTATTATTATTAGTTATAGCCAAATTTATAAATTTTGCCCCGTGCTTCGAACACACCTATTCTAGTAATACTCGACAGAGAAGAGTCTCGATATTTCGTTCCACTCTTGAATCTGTCATTTTACAATTTCTTGGTCGCTTCGCTCCGAACAGTCCGATAAGCCGGTGGAAAATTTGTTTATTTTAGCAATAATTCCAAAAGTATTCCCAGTTTAATTAGCTTTATCGCATTTTAATTAAACTAAGAACTCAACCAAGTATGTTACAATGCTAGATTTACCATTAATAACATTTCCACATCACTGAAATAAACTCTAAACAAAAACTAAAATGACGTGTCGTTTTACATCTCGCTCTTGTTTCTTTTGACAGAAATGATCACCGACGTCCAACTGGCTATCTTCTCAAATGTTTTGGGTGTTTTCCTGTTCCTCCTTGTGGTGGCCTATCACTACATCAATGCGAACTCGTCGATCTTCAGATCCAACTTGAAGAACAAGTAAAGTTGTCGAAATTGTTTTCATTTTGTGTTAAGGAAATGTTTGTATTAAGCTAAATGGAGTAAATAAAACCCCTTTAATGTACTTGTGGAGGTTTAGTAAGCACTGAATTCCAAGAAACTGCCAGAATGCCGAATCGGTGAAGAAGTGTTTAACTAGTGTTGAGCCGCTGTTGCTCTGAAAAGTCGGACCGCTTAAGGAACTAGTCATAGAACTCCAGATTCCCCTTACTTGTAGGACAGCTGTCTTCCCGACTTTAGTTTTCTTGCCAAGCCAACGCTCTTCCGATCAGTTCCGAGTTCCGACAACGAAGAGAAATAATTATGTGTCCGATGAGTATTCCTCATCACATCACTAAACTCAATTTGCTGGTGTTTTCATTAATTTTTATTCTGATTTGAAACAATCAATAACCGATGGATCATCACATAACATTCGCAAAAAAAGTGGTTTTCCTTGCAATCGAAACGGAACCCCACGAAAAGGGTGGCAACGCTTAGTGGTACTTGTAGTTCCTGTGGTGCCTCATCTTTCCGTAGTTGATGGAGTAGAAGAAAATCATAGCGGCAGCTGTCAACTGGAAAAATGGAGCGATTCCAGCCCTCTTGGGTTGGACGTACTTGTGCTGCCAACGCCACCAGGCACGGCTGAAAGCACCAGCAATAGCGGATGGGGTCTTATTGCGGCGGCTAATCCAGGCGCCAATCTCGCCAACTTTCACTTGAGCCAATGGGATATCAGCTAAAAGGAAATAAATAAATTTTTAATCAGTATCTTCACGAGGAACAAGAGCCAAATTGCCTAACAGCTCCGCCATTACGTAATTTTTTTTTTTTTCACTTTGACTTTTGTTAAAGGAAGTTTTTTCTACCAGAAACAATGATTTCGTACAAACCTTTGCCATAATAGCGAGCTGGATCGTATGGTCCATGGATTTTTGGATTGTATTCCGCTGGATAATCACCGAAAGCCATTTTTACACACGCGAATCGACCAAAACGAAGTGAGTTTTCTTGGCTAGGAAGAAAAATAGCAAATGAGCGACAGGCCGCAGAGCTGACTATAGTTCTCTCGCTCACATCGCATGTCGGGGAAATGTCAAATAAAGTGATGCCAAGTCAAATGTTTTTAGCTGGCTTGCTGCGGAAACAATTCCATTGTTGGGGAATAATTTAAAAAAATGTCGTTGATAGTCCCGGTATGAGTACCTACAAAAACAGCTTTGACGGCGGGTTTAGTTCAAAGGCAGACAAACTGAATAGAAGACTCCCATTGGTTGTTTCAACAAAATTAAAAATACCGTACTGTTTTTGTGACCAAAATTAGAGTGACATTAAATTATTACCGACACATTTAGGGCAAGCTTTTTACTTCAGAATTAACTCCGAGTTAAACCAAGATTCCGAAATACCACGAATCTGGTGTTAAGATCCAGCAGGCGGCTTTTCAGTGCTTTTCAAGTATAAAGTTGGAAATCTTGGACTCGGTAAAAGTAACTCTTCAAGCTCTGTCTCTCTTAATAGAAAAAAAAACGTCAGAGTTGCTCTTGAGACTTTTTCGTGTGAATGTGTGACTACAAATGTGAAATCAAAAACTAAGCATGATGTCGGGACAATAATTTAAGAGCTATAAAGATTGCACGATTCGGTATTCACTTTTAGACAGTGAAAATAGCTTATAAAAAGAGTTTGAAGTTGAACTTTAATGAAGTGCGTAAATTTGTTGCCCTGCAGGTTGTTGACATTTCGTCGCCTGAGAATTGTTTTGTTGCATACACAATTTTTGTAGTTTTTAGCAAGGAAACGGTTTCTGTTCCGTAATTTTCCATGCTCTTTTGAAATCTGTGGACTGAACTGCGCCATGACTCTCCGATCCCGAGATATGCTTATTCGATTTTATCTCATATCTACCGAAGTCAAATTTCTGCAGAATTGTTTTGTACCATAAATCGTTTTCTAACATTTGGGACAAATTTTCCATACGATTTTCCATATTTTTTTTTTGAGAATTGTTTTGTCCCTTTGCATCGAATGTGTACCCCAATTATTAGCTGCACTAAGAGCAAAACCAAGTGCATATATATTTGTTAATTCTGTCATTTAGAAGAGACACCCAACGCAGAAAATAATAAAAAATTACCGAATCGTGTTTTACTACAACACAGAACACGGCTTGTCAACGTACAACGACGGCAAAGGCTGACGGGCTGAGCTAATGGACACCAATGATCCTGTTTGGGAATCTTGGCAACGGCCGGCACTGCAGAGAAAGACTGAGACTAGGGTCCAGCCAACTTAATGTTTAAATTGGAGGCAACTAGGAAGAATATATAGTGACAGTTGGATTTTTTTTTAGTGTGTTGGAGGCACAAATTACAGAACACAAGATCACCACACTTCGAATAAAATATGGCTCATTCACAAATCAGACTCGTCATTAGAAGCGAAGCAAAACAGATTGCTGATCTGTGATTGGCTAGTACAGATTGTTGTGTAAGTGCCTGTTTTCATTTGGTTGATCCTAACCTGATGTGTCAGAATTACTATGGTGAGGGGAAGCGCCAGTGTGGTGGCCACCGTTCAACCTCCGTTTTATTTTGAGAAATAAATTTTGGGTTACCAAATGAAAACAGGCACTAAGCCAACGGCCGTTTTTTCCACGCATGCAAAATGACAGTTCCATCCCATGATGTCTGATTAAGAGTTAGGCCTGGCGTAATAATTTCTTTATTTCTTTTCCGTGTACTAATGCCAAAATAGGAAATTATTTGCACGAAGTGAGTAGCACTCACCCACCCCAAAGAAAAGTATGAATGAAAAGCTCAAAAAATGTCCTTTCCTTGTTGCCAGCCAGAAACTGTTTTCTTATGTCTGTTAAAGCTTCCTCTGCCTGCAAAGCTCTTTGCTACATTGGAATCTCTAAAAACCCACCGTGCTGTAAATGGTTTATTGTGGTCCGAACCATCCAACAGGTAGTTTCGGCACTCTTACAATACCCTCAAAAAGATTAACCCTGTGCTGTAAAGTTGTTTGTGCTTTTAGAAATAAATTTAAATTTCCGATTTAATGTTTGTCTTCATGCATTCAAAAATTTTACAATTCAATTCGGTGGACGGGCTTATTGTATTAACGCTGTGAAGTGTGGCCAAATATGAAGTTTTGAAACCCCTTGCGCTTATACTAGATGCGTGTTACTGACGCTGTCTTTCGGAATTAGGGTTTTAAAAAAAAAAGTTCCGAAATCATAGTGTAACGAAAATAACCCACGAATCAGGGGTAATAATTATTTGTGTTGGTGTTTACACTCGTAGAAAAAGGATTAAAAACATTTTACCTCGTGGATTTAACGCAACTGTATCCCTACGACTACAACGGTATGTAAACAAGTTCGTCTTTGAGAAATATTTTGCACTGTGGCATATAAAAATATTAAGTTATGCACCTACATAATATGTTTCTTATGATCAGTGAATTCGTTTTTAGAGACCTAAACACTTTGAACAGACTTTCCAACAAAATGGGAAATTTATTTGATCGGCACAAAAGTGTGCCTAATCATTAATTTATGTTGTGTTGGGTGTATTTTTTTTTTTCTGGGAACTATAACTACTAATTATCTACCTACAAGGAATTTGAAACAAATATAGTTCGGTTTTCATTCCAAAGAACAGTTTTCCGACACAGGCAGCTCATCAGGGGAACCTAAAGAGCTAATTTCAGTCAAAAAGAAACACTTTTATTCTGCAAATTGCACCGGAAAAACCTTTTAAATAAAGTTTTTGTGGCTTTTTGTTTAAAAACTTAAGTTTCAAAGTTGCAGGAATATGAAAATCCCTCGGTCGCACAAGTATTCAAGGAGGGAGGCCATGGCAAATGTTTAAAGTGTTTTGTCTGATTACAGAGGAGATGAATCTCTTCTTTTCATGACTCTTAAGAGTTTTACTTGATGCGCGAGAAGGTAAAATTGCCGAAAATATACCTTGATAAATACCAAGGAAGAAGGAAGACAAAACGTCATCCTTAAGCCGATTTGTCAAATTTCAAAATTCCAACTTCTAAATGCTCGTTGTCACAAGCAGCGTAAAACAGAAGCAGAATTATTATATTTTATAGCAACTGAAACCTAAATTTGCTAAATGATCCTTGCTATGCTAATGAATAATATTTTGTTTCTGTTTATGTTCCTTGTGACAACGCGGCTTAAATTGAAAAATATTGCTTTGCGTTCGTTTTTACAAATTTTGGTGTTCTTATTTTAAGATAAATTCGTCACGGTATTAGGGTTATCGCAGCTTAAATTGAGCAATGTCTTTAAAGTACAAGAAAAAAATTCAAACATTTGTGAGCTTGAAGTCAATTTTCATTGTTTGCACTGAAAATAGAACATTTCAAATGACAGCTAGTGTCAAAATCTCAAACATCGATTACATTATGCTACACGGTGTCACCTTAGTTTGTTGTTGATTAAGGGACCTGGCAAATATTGTCAGTAATTAGTACAACACCCACAGGCCTGCAATTGTTATTGGACGCGCTATAACCACTAAAATAAAATTCAATTCCCGCAGCATCTGGTACTATATCTTCACCGGCCATGCAACTGCAATTAGCGAGACACTACTGAAAGTGTGTCCCGCTAATCGGTGCGGTGGTCCCGAAGTGTCTCCACGGCACAAACATTACGATTAATTCGACACGAGCGCTCTCTTGTTGTCATTTTGGCTCTCAAAAGAGATTGACGATGACATTTTCCATGAAATCGAAAACAATTTCGTTGTAGATATCCCAATAGAAAAGAAATTTGTAACAGATCTGTCATACGTGGACAGTTTCAGTTTCCTTTTTTAGGTATCAAACTATTATAAAGTTTTGTAAAAAGGTCTAGAAGTGTCATAAAGAGGTGTGTGAATAGGGTGAATGCGGTATATAAGAGGATTTACTTAAAATCACTTGCTGAGAAGATTTAAATGTGTTATGAATGATTAATCTCGAGGTTTAACGAAGATTAGTGAAGGATTTATGTTGTAAGCGTTTAACGAAGATTAGTTGAGGGCTTATGTTAACAGCGGTTTAGTGTTCGGTGGATATATGGTATAATTTAAGAACTTAAGTGATTCTCTTTGCAAAAAAAAGGCCAGATATTTATCAAAGTTGGTTCTGGAGTGACATGTCATTGGATAGATATTTTTTGTACAACAATTGATGTTTGATTGAAGAAAGCATGCACGACGAATGGAACCTCAGCATTGTTTATCCGATCCTAAAGAAAGGAGACCCTCTGAGTTGTGCCAACTACAGAGGCATTAGTCTTCTTAACATCGCATACAAAATCTTTTCTGCTGTACTTTGTGAACGCCTGAAGCCGTTTGTCAACAATCTGATAGGCATATATAAGTGTGACTTTATGCCGGGGAAGGTCCACAATCGATCAAATATTCACACTGCGGCAGGTCCTGGAGAAAACCCAGGAATTCCAAATCGATACACACCACCTTTTCATCGATTTCATGGCCGCGTATGACATCATCTATAGAGACGAGCTATATAGCGCAATAGAGTTGTTTGAGTTTTGACGTCTCCGTATTTGACGTCTAACCCCCAAGAACTTTGTACGGATTGTTGCTAGTGTATTTTTATTTATTCACTCACGGTTTCGGCTCGGTTGGTTGTTTTATTAAATTTTGTTTTTGTGCTTATAAAAATTAAATTTTTTTCAAATGGGAATGTGCCTTGATAAGGTCTCAATAATCCATGCCCGAAAAAAATGTTAAACTTATTTGGATGTACTAAAAAAGTCCAATTTTAACAAAGACAAAACATTGGGGGATCATTTAGTTTATTTTTAATTAATGCGTGATATCTGGTGATTGTTTGCATAACTATAATATGGAAAAATATGTTGCAATTCACAGAATTGCAATTTTCATCCAAACAGTTACACAAAACAGTTGCCAAACGTATTATTCACAGACCTGTCCACGACTTCCCTAGATATAAAGGACCAAAAGGTATGACGTGCAGCAGTGTTTGATAATTTGTCGTATGTGGTTCGAAAGGGGGTCAAACAGCGCATAGTACCTAGTACCACGATTTTCTGTGGCGATAAAACTTTCACTTAAAAGTTATTATTTAATTAAGAAAAAGCAGTGAACTCAAATCGCACATTTATACCCCAAGAACTATTGACAGCTTGAACGTCATTGACTTTGACAAGTGAACAAACATCTCTATGCCTAGTTTTGGCATCCCTGCCAAACTCGTCAGTCTGTACAGGAAGACGATAAAAAATTTACACTTTTCCGTCAAGGTCGGCAAAGACCTCACCGACCCCTTTAATGTCAAAAAAGGATTTAGACAAGGCGACGCGCTGTCATGCGACTTGTTTAACATCATACTGAAGAGAATTCAAAAGTCAGTTCAACTACTCGCATACGCAGACCACATTGACATAATCAGAAGAAGAAAGCGTGATGTCAGTGAAGTCGCCCGGAAAATCTTCGAATCCACCCCGCAGGGACGGCGTAGTAGAGGAACACCTAGACTCAGGTGACGCACGCAACTGGCAGGGGACATCAGCCAACTACGCGTGCAAAACTAGAGACGGCTAGCTGGACACACAGCTGGCTGGCAAAGCTTATTGGCTTTGCGATCCTCTTTTATTGCATAACAAACAACATCCACGACCATAATAATGCAGTGGTTTAGAAGCGGGTAAATTATTGAAACTCATTTGAGTTTAATTTAAGCCCAACATGCGCCATTCATTGCACAAACCTTGAATGCATATTGACCTGCATTGCATGTTGCAAGTATAAATCATATGCAAATAAGTGATCGGTTTAAATTAAAACAGCGCAAAATACGTGCTGAAAGGACATTTACTAGCACAACAAGCCTGACGACAGCACACATTTTAATTAAATTATTTCTCATACTCTGCACCCAGATAATGTTTTATGAAACACCGACGGAGACAGCAGTCTGGTGGTGGTTGTCGACGCCAAGCATCAATTGTACAAAATCCCACCTAAAGCTTCTTTCGATTTTTCGAAATTCCATTTTAATCCTGTAGAGTAGAGTGTATTTTATTTTCGGTAATTGGCTATAAGGATCAGATCAGATGTTCTTTCTCATGTATGAGGCATTTGCAACAGGATTCATGATACTACGAAAACTGTTTTAAATTCACCAGCTGTCGTATGCTTTTCGCTGGTGAAGGTGCCAGCAGACCAAATCAGGTGCTCCTGTGCTATGCCTTTCGAAAAATTCATTATTATTCTGATAAGACACCTTTGGTAGATATGATATGTCAATAATTACACACTAGACAAGACTTTTGCAGTATGTAGCGCTTTAAGGAAAGAAATATGATGATAAAATAACAAAATTATTGATGACATAAGAACTAATATTCCCTTTAATGAAAGGCCCACTCATTGCCTGGCGCAAAGGTCTGAAGATAAAGATGGAATCCTTTAAGCTCATTAAGAATTAAGGTTGATTTTTTCTTGTCTATGAGAGTTGCTGACGCCAAATCTGTCGTAATTAACAGTTCTTATCGGTGCATTAGTAAATTGGCTTGAAAAAAAAAAGTTTTTGGAATAAGCAAAGCCTAAAGTTTACTTTTAATTTATGTAAGGCAAAAACAAATGACAGTCAAGCATGTAATTCTTTTTGAGGGCGACCTTTACATTTTTAATTAATGTATGATTTTTTTGAGTTTCCTTTTTTCTTGGATAACAAATTAATTTTACCCCCAAACATTTTGACGAGTAAATTAGGTTCTTCAGAACTTGAAACAAAAACTCGTGGGCTAGTTAATAATGGCTAAAATATATGTAGTTTCTGTTTAAGATTTTGTCAAAAAAAAAACGTCTCAGGTAACATCATTCTGCGGACGTTTCTTATTTCACTTACTGTTTGTGTAGTTAGAAAAAGTTAGCAAAAGTTAGTACGGTGGTCAAATACGTATTTGAGACTCAGGATACTGAGAAACAAGGCTCCAGTCCCCACGGCCAACTTAAAATTCAATTCCTAACCTCCCATCCCGATAAGTACCTACACCGTAAATCTACTATCTCCTCTAGGTTCGTCAGACCACTGCGTAATATCAATCAATAAGGAAATAACTCCTAAAAGAACAGTCTGGCGGTTCAAGAAGCCATACTGAGAAGGCCTCAATAGCTTCTTCGGTCGTTTAAACTAGTATTTGTGCTTTCTTGACAACAACGCATAGATGCTGCTGCCGATATGATAACAAACGCCACCCTCCTTGGTATAAAATCTTTTATCCCATACAGGATTAAGAGTATCAAACCAAAGGAGAACTCGTGGTATGACTCGAGCTGTAACGAAGCCATTAAGTTGAAGGAGCTATATTTTCAGTCCTACAAGGCCAACCCATCTCAGGTAAACCTCTCAGGTAAAAGTTTCAGCAAGCCAGAAATAATTGTAATGCTCATATTAGCCGTGTCAAATTCCAAAACGACCAAAAGCTGAGGCAGAAAATACTACATTTTCCCAAGGGTATAGTAAAAACTTTTGGTCTTTCGTCAAATATGTTAAAAATTATGCCTCATCTTTCATCTCAACACTCGTTTACAATGACATTCCAGCTGTCACCTCTCTAGACAAAGCGGATCTACTTTCAGCGCACTTTGCTGCTAGCTCCATGCTCCATGCTCCATATGGAGCGCGTTGAATATATAAATAAAATAGAGTGGCGCAACAGCTCGAGGTGAACCAGGGCCAACTTCTCAACAATGTATGCTGGTGTGTTAATTTCTTTACATACAAGGGGACCTACAATTTTTTGCCGAATCCGAACGGCACTTTGAGAAGTTTTTCAAGACAATTAATACTCTCGGAGGGCTTGTCAAAACCCTCGCGGAGGTGGGGACCGTGAAAAAGAACAAGTCTTTTTTTTTCAGGTGACGATGGCAGGATTCGAACCCAGACCTCCGGCGTAGTAAGCACACACACTAACCACTACGCCACGGCACCCCACAGCGCGTTGAATATACCATGGGACAAATTCCTCTTTCGCACTTGTGCAGTCAAAAGAGTACGAGATCTCAGCATTTGCACAAAACCCTCGGTCCAGGTGGAATATCATAGTTCTGAAGATAGAAGATGTGTTCTTCTACGCTGGCTAAACCAGTGTGTAAGCTTTTTCATCGTTACTACTCTTCTGGTCTCTTTCCGAGTAGATGGAAAACAGCATTTGCCCAGCCCATCCCTAAAAAAGGCGATTCTTCTTCTCCCTCTAGCTGTTATCGTCCAATTGGATTAACTTTCTAGGGTCATGAAAACGCTGAATAATTTTCACCTTATGAAATATCTTGAATCACGAAAACGAGTCAATGACTGGCAATATGGTTTTCGTTGCAAAAGGTCCACTGGTGATCTGATGGCATATCTCACCGAAAAGTGAGAAACCACTCCTTGCATCTTCTTGATGAAAGCAAGATTGTTGCGCTTGATATTTCAAAAGCATTTGACAGGGCACCAAGATCTCTTACCTTTCGAACAGTTCAATTCAAGTTGTTTTAGATGGGTTCAAGTCGCAGTTTGAACTAAACGCTGGGGCTCCCCAGGGCTCCGTTTTATCTCCGAATCTTTTCCTTGTTTTTATAAATGATTTTCTGTCTGCTACTACTAATCCAATTCACTCCTTTGCGGATGACAGTAATCTCAATTTTTCATATTCGTTCTCGGTTACTCGTCCCTGTTCTTGGAAGCGTATGTGGAATTGAAACTGGCACGGCAGCGTATGTTAAACTCATGTCAAAACTCGGACCTTAACGGCATTGTATCATCTCTGTTGGGATCTATTAACAGAGTGGAGTCAAATGCTTTCAAAACTCAATGCTGTCTCCTGTCATTGAAGCAAAACCCAGCCATTATCCATGAATCGCACTTACATCGAAGAAACAGACAAACTCTGTATGTGTGTCAATTAAAGCCTTACTTGGAATGACCTCACATTCGATGTCGCCAAGAACGCTGCGAAATGCCGAGGTTTCCTCAAGAGATGTAAGAAATATTTCACCCCTTCTGATTTGACTATTTTATATAAGGCCAATGCCTACATCCGCCCTTAGCTGGAATACAATTCTCAGGTCTGGGCTGGTGCTCCAAAAACAGCACTGCCCCTGCTAGATTGGATCCAGAAACGCGCGATAAAACTTATTGGTGACCAAAGTATTGCGAAGTCAATTGACTCACTCGTGCCTGTCACTGTTTTATCGTTTTTTTTTTTTACAAACAGTGTTCCACCGAAATAGTCAATAGCATTCCGCCCCTTAAGACATTCAACCGTAATACTCGCCAAAGTTCGAATGCACACAGTTCACTCTTGAGCCTACTTTCGGACGTACTGTAAAGTAAAGAGGTTCTTTCATTAGCCGTACAACGCGAATGTGGAATGTCCTACCACTCTTTCCCATGCCTACCGCCAACTGTTCAAAACAAGAGTGCGTCGGTACCTCTCCTCCTGTTCGTCTTCCTCTAATCCTTTCCGCTCGTGAGATGTTTACATCAAAAGGGTGTTTTATAAAAAAATCAGTTTTTCATCGCATTCCTCGGAAGGGTGAGCTATACAAAAGGTGCACAAACAAGAAAGTCATATTTGAATTTGCCGCCATTTTTTTTTTACATAGTTGTCACGTTTTTTTCATATAGTTGTCTACATACCACACACGCTTTAAAATGTAGAAGTATGCAAACGAATAAATTTTAAATGTTTTAAGACCGAGCACAAAAATGGTGAAAGTTTTTCGAAAATAGTTCGCCAATTACGTCAAGTTTTCGTTCACAATAATGCGCCAAATGTAATACGTTTGAGCCTCAACCATAATAGACTTAAGTGGGATTAGCCTAATGTCAAAATGCATCGAAAAACCCAATCAAGTTCTGCCAAACGGTCACGGTGCCCATAATAGACTTCAGCAAACGTTTCGGAAATCGTATGCAATTTGTGTGTTAGTAGCCAGCTGTCAAATTTCCGTGCTGAACCTCTCATTTGAGTGGGACTAAACTTAAGAGAGCAAAAGTTAACCAAAACCTAACGAAATTGAGCAAACGGCTATTATGGTCGTGGCATACGAATTGCATGTAATGGGACATTTCGGAAAGCGGAACATTTCGGAAGTCTATTATGGTTAGGCCTTTAGTAACAACATTTGTGACCAAATTTACGCTGATGAAAAGATCACTCGAAAATATAGCCATAGTAAAGGAATCTATAAGTAGAAACCGCAGTAAAAATTAGACATTCCCAGAAGCACCATGCAATGAATTACTCTACTACGCAGCATGCATCTTGAAATTTCTACCTACTGGTTCCGGTCTGCTTCATTTAATTTTTGTCCTGGTAGGTACCTGCCATTTTTGGTTAGCGTTTCCTTATATATCTGCAGAGGGACGAAGTCAAAGTCGTTTATTCCACTCAGACAGAATATTTCAAACTCTGACCACCCGTAGTCAGCGTAGTTAGAGTTTGCTATATCCAGGGACATATTAGTCCTAGGGTCCAGTGGGGCCCGGGCCTATAGCGGTAAATTTTGAGGGGGCCGACAAATTAAGAGGACAGAGATTAAAAGCAAAAAAAATCAATTGCTAATTTACATATAAAAAAAAAGATTTTACATTCTAAATGTCAAACATTTTTTTAACTCCTAGAAGACCTTTTGAATTTTTAGGTGTCACCTCTGCCATGTTAGACAGAAGTTTTGTTTTAACTCTCGAAATGCCTTATACCATCTCATGGGTCGAATGACAAGTTTGTTAAACTATACAGCGTTAATGGCAGAACGCCAAGACCGGATATACGATCGAGACGGAATTGTTAGTTGAAAGTGTCATATCCGTCCGTCTGCCTCATATTTCGCAAGTCCTCAAATTGCGAGGTAGACAGTCTGAACTATACAGATGTGCATTTTTTTGGTCCCGAAGTAGTACAAGCGTAAAGCTTTAGAAATCCGCCCACTGACATGCTTCCTTCATTCATCAGGGTAAAATTGAGTCGCCAGAAAAATTTTGTAATAGTCAAAACTATTACATCGAAAAATAAAACCAAACGCGCCCCCAGTGGACGAGGCCTTAGAATTAATTAGAATTTAGAATTAATTAATCACAGAATTAATTCATTGGTCGTCCCAAAAAATTTTAGTAACATTAAGTTTGATGACTGGTTTGTTGGCTGGAAGTCCAGTCCTTCAGATCAAGTTTGAAAATTAGCTTAATCCGCCTACAGACACGCCCACTACAGGCCCGCAAGTGCGACCATTACTAATTTAAAAAAATACTTTTTCGCAGTCTTAGCTTTGTTACAATGACGCTAGCGCATTCATTTTTGGTATGTAACATTGCCTTGTAATTGTCTTTGAAGTAGCCAAAAAAGTTTGGCACTTACATTGACCACGCCCACTTTTTTAAGGGATTCTAGCTTAAAATGACTGTTTTTCAATAAATATATATGAAATTTGACTAAAAACTTCACGCCACCTTCCAGTATAATGCATTCAGCAGTTATATTTTTATATCCCGCCCACTTTTTGGAGGCGTGACAGTTTTCTTTTTAGTATGGTCGGGTATTTTGCAATCCGTCGTAAATGGACTGCAGCTTTTGCGTACGCACTGTTGCACTTTCCCGCTTGTTTTAAGGTGTATTTTTTGGTACATGTTCCCAGGGGGCGCCAAAAATGTGGAGCCAAGGGCAGAATTTTACCTTCATCCACCCCTGGACCTGGATATACCCACACCGAATAAGGATATTTTTTGATAAATAAACAAACCGTAACAATTCATGAATATTCAAAAAACGTTTTCCACATTCATTTGTTACCTTGAAAGAAGCACTTTCGTGAGCTGAAGGCCCTCTTTGTCGTAATTTGGAGCTTCAATGTACCTTTAGCGCACCTACTAATCAAATGTTAATGAAATTCATACTTCGTTATCATTTTCCTTATAAAATGAAGGATACTGTTCTAGTATAATGATAAATGCATTTCTTGGCTGAGTGGTATGTATGAGTAAGTAAGGTACATAAAGTTGTACATTTTCAAATTAATATATACTTGTATAAGTATTTATACGAGTGCATAAATTTGATTGATTAAACATTTAACATTTAAATTCAAAGTTCGAAATAATCGAATTACTTTTCCATTTGTCCGAGATTCTATTTTAGAAAAATCCTTTGATAATTTTTGCATGCACAGCACACATGCTTGCTTCTCATTGCTAAATTTCATTCGAATTGCTTTCAAATCACTGAATAGACTCCTTTATGAGCATCAATACTCGACAATCGACATCTCTTAAACAGACTGCTTAAAAAATTTCAAAGTCGATTGTTTATTTTTTTACATTAAGTTTGAACTTGTGATACGGGAAGGAAGGAAAACTATACCTATGGAACTAGCCTAAAAAGGACCAACATATAATAACAAAGGATTCTACACTTTTCTCTTTAATGAGATCGTTATGCAAGAAATTTCGACGCAAGCACACAATTGTAGCTTGCATAAGAAAATTGTCATAGTGCAGCATATCTCCAGAAAATTTTGTAACGTTTTATCTATTAATGGGGGTGCCGTGGCGTAGTGGTTGGTGTGTGTGCTTACTACGCCGGAGGTCTGGGTTCGAATCCTGCCATCGTCACCTGAAAAAAAAAAGACTTGTTCTTTTTCACGGTCCCCACCTCCGCGAGGGTTTGACAAGCCCTCCGAGAGTATTAATTGTCTTGAAAAACTTCTCGAATTGCCGTTGGGATTCGGCAAAAAATTGAAGGTCCCCTTGTATGTAAAGAAATTAACACACCAGCATACATTGTTGAGAAGTTGGCCCTGGTTCACCTCGAGCTGTTGCGCCACTCTACTTATTTATTTTTATCTATGAATGGATGTGGCTTCAGTGCTTAAGCCTTACAACGTGACTTACTAAAAACGTTTGAATTATTCAAGTCATGCATTTAGAAGCTAAAGTGCTAATGCCTGTAATGTTTTTGAAAAGTTTTATTTTTTCGGTGTTTGCACCCCAAGATTGACAAATGTTTGTAAATATTTGTTGTAATCATATAACGTTTGTAAATATTTTGTCAATCCTTAAGAATTTTCACGCAACTATTGTACGTAAGGTCCACGTCATGCGAAGCAGTAATAGTGTGATCATTTTTGAAATCCGCCCACAGACACGCCTACAATCGATGCAATTGTGCAACTACCTCCAGAGCTTTCAAAACTGTAAGACGTTCGAAAAGGCTGAAGTTAGACATTTAGCATCTCCTACTAATTGTAAGACACCAAAAAGAAAAATTAGATTGGTAAACCTCCTCAAGTGGGCGTGGCATCTATTAATGCAGTTTACTCAATATTTTTGCTCCAAATTGAAAAAATTTTGCTTAATATTTTATGTATAAAACGTTTAGTTCTACATTTTGTTCATACAAGACTTTGGGCCACGCCCGCATTTGGTTGCATAATTGAAAAGAACCTAAAATTTTCCAGAAAAAAGTAGTTTCGACTGGCCTTAAGCCGAACTTAGAAAAACATGAAACAAAAAAATTAGCAGGTTAGGTAAACGAGACTTTGTATCAGATTTTGTTCATATAAAGTTTTTAGCCACGCCCACTTTTAGGGGTCAATTTTTTAAAAATTTTGAATTTGAACCAAAAAAATGAATATTACTTACTTACTTACTTTAGGTGCCGCTACAGTCCGGGGTGCACCTGGGCCTCAGCCAACAAGCTTCGCCAGCCAGCTCTTTCTCGAGCTAGCCGTCTTCAATTTCGCACGCGAAGTTGGCTGAGGTCCCCTTCCACTTGCGTGCGCCACCTGAGTCTCGGTGCTCCTCTACCGCGCCGTCCCTGCGGTGTGGATTCGAAGATTTTCCGGGCCGGGGCGTTGGTGTCCATCCGCTCTAGGTGACCCAGCCATCGAAGACGTTGTGTTTTGACTCTTTTGCTGTACAGCCCGTACAGTTCGATGTTATATCTCCTCCTCCATTCTCCGTCTATGCAGACGGGACCGTAAATCGTCCGAAGAATTTTTCTCTCGCAGCAGCCTAAAGTGTTAACATCCGCCTTTGACAGGGTCCATGCTTTTGCACCGTAAAGCAGGACTGGGATGGTGAGGGTCTTATACAAGGACACTTTAGTTGCTCGAGAGAGGGCTTTGCAACTCAATTGCCTCCTTAGCCCAAAGAAACAGCGATTGGCAAGAGTTATCCTTCGTTTGATTTCAGCGCTGGTGTCATTGTCTGAATTGATAGCGGAACCCAGGTAGACAAAGTTCCTAACTACCTCAAAATTATAGCTGTCGATGGTGATGTTTTCTCCAAGACGTCGGTGTTGGGTGTCTTTTCTTGACGACAACATATACTTGGTTTTGCCCTCATTGACTGCTAAACCCCTTATTCGCCGCTTCCGTCCCAATACTCACGAAGGCTTCACTGACATCACGCTTTGTTCTACCGATTATGTCAATGTCGTCTGCGTATGCGAGTAGTTGAACGGACTTTTGAAAGATTGTACCTCTGGTGTTGGCGCGAGAGCTCTGCACAATTCTCTCAAGTATGATGTTAAAGAAGTCGCATGACAGCGCGTCGCCTTGTCTAAATCCTTTTGTGAGGTCTTTGCCGACCTTGACGGAACAGCGTGAGTTTTCCATCGTCATCTTGCACAGACTGACGAGTTTGGCAGGGATGCCAAAACTAGACATTGCGCTATATAGCTCGTCTCTATAGATGCTGTCATACGCGGCCTTGAAATCGATGAAGAATCGATTTGGAATTCCTGGGTTTTCTCCAAGATCTGCCGCAGTGTGAATATTTGATCGATGGTGGACTTTCCTGGCCTAAAGCCACACTGATATGTGCCTATCAGATTGTTGTCAAACGGCTTCAGGCGTTCACACAGTACAGCAGAAAAGATCTTGTATGCGATGTTAAGAAGACTTATGCCTCTGTAGTTGGCTCATTACAACTCAGAGGGTCTCCTTTCTTCAGGATCGGGCAAACAATGCTGAGGTTCCATTCGTCGGGCATGCTTTCTTCCGACCATATCTTGCAGATGAGCTGGTGCATGCTCCTAACCAGTTCATCGCCAGCGGATTTAAAAAGTTCGGCAGCTAGGCCGTCTGCTCCGGCTGCTTTGTTGCACTTGAGCTTAGACACAGCTACTTTCACCTCCTCCAGGTCGGGTGGGCGGTATCGTTCGTATGCTTCGTCGGTAACGTCTTCGCCCGGGTTGAATGGTTCGTTCTGCCTGACAGCGGTATTTGGTTCGTCCTCGCCGTTATACAGTCTGCAGAAGTGGTCTTTCCAAATCCTCAGCACCGACTGCGATTCTACAACGATGTTCCCTTGATCGTCCTTACAGGCTTCAGTTCGAAGTTTATACCCTTGGCAGGACCTTTTGATCCTTTGGTAAAACTTTCTAACCTCATTTCTGTTGTAACATCTCTCTATCTCTTCAACCGCGCGCTTCACGTGCTCTCTCTTTTTCCTTCGGAGAAGCCGGTGCTCCTCTCTCCTCCTCTGCTCGTAGAGCTCGCGAGCAGCTCTAGTCCTTCTGTGCAGCGCAAAAAAAAAAAAAAAAAATGCATATTATGTCAAAGCAAATAACTTCAAACTCAAGTCTGGTACAAAATCTAAAAAAAAAATATTTACTTCAAGAAGATCTGTAACAACCAATGTGAGACAATTTGCATTTTCAAAAACACTGAAATCTCTGAGAGGATAGCAAAACATGGCGATAATAATGTCTGGTAAGAGGTTTGTTTTGTCTTCCCTGTGAGACCGTTATTTAAAAATATTATTTTGGGTTTTATAAAAGTGCGTGGACGAACACATACCATTGACTTATGTAATTGCATTTCAAAGAAAAGTCGCATGCAATTTAATTTCAAGCCTCATTAAAGAATACAAAGGTTTAAAAGCAAAAATACCTATAGTCGTTCTCAGAATCGTCTTGTGATGTCTTAAATAATAATAAACACCCACACTTCCCAGAAGCCCATGATTGGGTAAAAACCGAATGCCTGTGCATGTGCACATACACGAGTTTACCGTAAATACTGCACCAATACTGCACCATATTGCCCACGATGAATGATTTGCATACTTATCTCAAAGGAACGTTCTACGCAGCACATGTCCACAAAGTTAAGACTGCAGCAAAAAGAACGCTTTACTACACAAACTCAAACAGTTTTATAAAGCTATAACCGACAGTAATTGAAAATTGTGCAAACCGTTATGCCAGTTAAAAGTTTCCAGTTTCGTACTTGCAAATAGAAAAACACAAGTTCTCTGAAGGACTTCTTTGAAGAGAAGAGTATGAAAAATTTTTCCACTGAGAAACACGCTACTGTCTCGTTTGATATCATATAAAGAGGACCGACTTTGGTCAATCCTCTTGTACTACTGATACATAGCTTTATCTTTGCAGTAAATTAATTAAAGAATTTTGCCGGGAAGTCGTCAAAACTATTTAGCCTGCTACTGCGGAACTTTTAATGAGTGGATTAAAAAACGAAAAAAAAAAACAGTTTCAAAACTTTACACAATATCATTCGATGTGGCTTTTCCGTGCGGTTTTATTTTAATGCAAGGATGTGTTTTGCACATTTGTATGTTCATCCACATGCAACAAGGATAATGTTGCACGAGTACCCAGTACGTGCAAGCATTGTTGTGGTGTTAAGTTGATTAAAGAATGAAATTACCTTTTTGTTTGTTTGTTCTATATGAACTTCATTGTTATGAATTGGGGTTGAATAACTTCCAAAAAGGGAAATATGCACACATTCACGCAACTCGTCAAGACAATTTAATTGAGGGGATTTGGTTGCAACAAAAATAGAAATAGGATTCATACATTCATTTCAGGCAGCATTTATTTAATGTTTAAAGGACTTCTACCTATAGGTGATGGCTTAAAACGGGTTTGAAAAACGGTCTTACTATTTTTATTGCTGCTTTCAACCTCCATAATGGCACATAAGCAGAACGCACTTTCAAGTTTCAACTGCATGGAAAAGTAAAATGCGTCGTCATTACCATAAGCCACTTTCGTTTTCTTATGTGTATTTGTTTCAGCCACACAAGGGATATCCGGTAGCGGGACATCAAAATTCTGTTTCTCAAAATTCAGCTTTTACAAAATAGAAATTCTGCTTTTCAAAGTTCAGCTTTTATGAAATTCTGACTTGAGTTCTGCTAATTCTGCTTTTTTAAGCAAAGCTGTCACATTTCACAGGCATGAGAGATGCAGGGGGTGACACGCCCTCCCAAACACATTTTACTATGTATGTCAGTAAAAGTTGCTTTTCCAGAAATTTGTGGAACAGAGTTTTGAAAAACAGAGTTCTGGAAGCAGAATTTTGTAAAAATAATTTTAACCCCAGCTGAATTCTGACCCGAGCTCAGGTTTTTTAAATAAAGGTACGTGGGGTTTTAAAATCCGAGCCGCGTGCCGTTTTAAGTTCCTTGAGGCATAACACACCTTTAAATATAGTGTAAAAGTTTGGCGTTCGAAGGGTGCAACATCAAGAAACTTAGTTTTTCAGAAGATCTTCATCATCATCATCATTTTCGGTGACCGTCTATCCTTAGAAGAGTCGCGGAGTGTAAATGGTCCTTCCACCTTTCTCGATCTCCGCCACCAACTCAAGAGTCACAGGCGCGATCCCCAGACGGTTCACGGAGCTGTTCTTTAGCTGAGACCACCACTTGTTTCTTGGGCTATCAGGCGGGCGACGCGACGCGCTCGCATCTCGGTTAACATAACCAGTCTAGGAAGTCTGTCGGGGGCATGTGAACAACGTGTCCAAACCATCGAAGATCTTATTTTTTTTTATATTCTTAACTAACCCAGAGTCCTGTGACAGACTTCCCACAAAAAAAATCTTCGTTTTAATCTAAACTAAAAGCCCAAGTAAAATACATATTGTAATGTTTTCGCCTGGGGTTCGTCGAATAAAGCTCATGGCGTATTCTTTTCAACACCGAATCGTGAAACTGGTGTGGAATACAGAAAAAAATTGTTCTTTTTACGTACACCTGAATGGAATCGTGCTCATGTCAATGTCCTTCTGAACTCCGAATTAGTTCACTGTCGACACTGAACTCGAAATTTCGCCATCGTCGTATTTGACAGTGGAGGCTGGGTGTAGCTCTTTGATTGTGTATGTGAAGTGGCGGTTCGACTCAATTTTCATTCGTGATTTTTTACAACACGACTAAAATTGTATGAAATCGATCAAAAATAACTAAATATCCTAAACTCAAAGCTATCAAAATTAATTTTAAGTAAAAAGTTCAAAAAACCGAGGGCAACAAAATCGCTCTGCGAAAAGAAAAAAAGTAAACAAAATGAAGTCAAAACAGTTTGACACTTACCGTAGAACCACAGTGATATAGCTGTGGCGGTAGTAGTAGCGGTAGTAAGAGCTGTCAAAAGTTAAAACACATGTATTCAGTGTATTGCGCACACAATGTGTGTCTGTGGCGGAAGCGCGTAGCTGTGGCGGTAGTAAGAGTTGGCCAACTTTTAACTTTCGTAGCACTACACGGTGGACAGTTCAATACAAGTAAAGTAAACAATGAAGGGAAAAGAACGTCGAAAAGTTTATTGAGATGGTTAAATCTAAAGAAATTTGATGGAATTTGTGTCATCCGTTGTACAAAAATATTAAATCTAGCTCAAATTAACTCAGAGTATCGGACATTGTTTATAAAGGAGGTTTTTGTTCGACATAGCCGATAGCGCTACACCAATGTGATGAATTTTTTTCCGTACCCGTACTACGCCACATGGCTCCGCGGCTGTACTACGTACTACTGCTACATACCACCGCTACGGGCATTGTGGTCCTACGGTTAACGCGATGATTGCACGGGTGCGGTATTTGCCGTTCTTTACACAATGAAACCGAGTGTACACCACGCTGGAATTGTCGCAAACACCGAGTTTTATTTGACAGTTCGGTGCGGCAGTTCGGTGTTCAAAAGAATACGCCATTAATTTCACTTTTTAACAATTGCACAATGCAACACTTTATTTATCAAACAAAACTTCTTTAAATTCAAATCACATTTAATTCAACTTAACTACTAAGAATTCAACACTTTATTTCAATTCAATTACTTTTGACTTTATTGTCGATTTTCAAGTCAACTTTTAAAATATCACTGTGCCGTACGAGCCTGTCAGCCGTGTATTTATAAAAATTAAGCACCTTCTAGTACATTTCATAATTCCCTTCAGTAATTTTTCATAGGTACTTTTCGATAATTTTTGATATCGAAATCCGAATTTCGAATATCAGTTTGCTGTCAGTTGACTGGCATGACAGTTGGGGATGTACTGTTAGTGAATCGAGCGGGTGTGTTCGCAAAGTGAATCGGTGGGCGCATTCAGCGATTCCTCCATGTATTTTATTTTTTTCACCACATTACAATATAAAATATACAAGTTAGAATCTAACAGTATAAAGCCGCGGCGCCAAAAGGAACAGGAACAGAAACAGAAACAGAATTTCATTTATTAGCAACGCAAAAAGCATTCAGCGAATTTAGGCTTCAGTTGTTAATGTATGAGATTCTGTTTCTGTTCCTGTTTTACGTTGCTTGTGACAACGCGGCTTGACTCAGGTTAACAATAAACTTCAGTTACCTTATCATATTTTTGATTGTAATTTTCTTTGTACCAATTTATTTTTTTTCATTTTGCTTCTTATTAAACTTTTTCTTTCCTTTTTTAAATCGGCAGACGGCACTTAGCCATCTTAAATCTTGTTAATATTTCAAATAATCTTTATTAACATTGAAAAAAACATACATTTTGAGATGAATTGAATTGATTTTTCAGAATTTGTTAAAAATGATTTTGAAGAGCAACATTTTGTGCAATTAATTTTGACCAATGAAGAATTTTGAACCTAACCCTCTAAAACCTAACCTGATAAAAGAATAGAATCAATAGAATATGAGCACTACAACAATATTCTAATGTTACTTCATAGAATGTAAGAAAAAAAGTATGTATACATAATTTTTAAGTATAAGTGTTTATTTTTAATTTAAAATTAACTTCCTTATTTAAAACGAACTCTAAAGTTTTTTCTTTATTTATAGAACAATTCATAGAATTTAATTTAGAAAAAAGGAGGTGGCTAGCATGAGACGGAGCTGACTCGAAAAGGCCCAAACGTCACTGATATTAAGTAAATAAGTTATGAACCTGACAATCGGATTTTTTTAGTGAGTTCGCGCTGAATAAGAAATCATTCTATACGCCTTTTGACCCATTAATCTTTTAAAAACCCAATAAACTGATTTTTGATTTAATTCTATTATGATCTAACTTGCTTACTTAAGAATGTTAAGTATGTCAAACAGTCGAATAAATAGCTGCTAAATCATTCCCTATTCGTGTATGCCAAGAAAGTCTTTTATCCGCACGTAATGAGTAACAACCACCCACCAAAGAAAAGTATGAATGAAAAGCTCAAAAAATGTCCTTTCATTCATTACCCTACCCATTCTGCCTGCCGGAAGACGTTTCCTTATGTGTATAAAAGCTCCCTTTGTCTGGGAAGCTCTTTTTGCTAGACTCGAATTGGGATCTCGAACGAAAAACCCACTGAGCTGTAAATGGTTTATTGTGGTGCGAACCGTCCAACAGGTAGGTCCGGCGCTCTTACCATACTATAAAAAAGATTAAACCTGTGTTGGAAAGTAGCCTGTGCTTATATGAAAAATATATTTTCAATTTAATGTTTGTCATCACGTGTTCTAAAAAATTTTACATTTCAATTCGGTATGCGGGTGTTACGAAGTGAGACCAAATAGTTTGGAAACCCTTTACGCGTGTGACTGGAAGTATGCCGCTGTCGGAATAAGCGTTTTGAAAAAACAAAAACAAAAACTTTTCGAAATCAAAGTGCAACGTAAATAACCTACGAATTTTGGCACCGGGATAGTTATTAATTGTGTAGATTTTTACGCTCCCAGCAAAAGGATTAAACACAATTTACCTATTGGATGAATGACGCAACTGAAGCTCTACGAGTATAACGGTATGAAATTTAGTTTGAGAAACATTTTGCATTTGGGTACATAGAAATCAAATTAAAGTGCACAATGGCTTGTTGTTTTATGCTCAGTGGATTCGTTTTTAAAAGGCTCAAACTAAAATACGTACATACTTTCAACAGCAAAAGGGGTAAATTTATTTTAATTTCCGACGTTATTAGCACAAAAGTGTTCTTCATTTAATTAATAATTTTTGTGGTTTGGCTAATATGGAAAGTGGAATTACATACAACAAAGAATTTGAAACTAAGAGTTCGGTTTCCAGTCCAGAGAGTTTACCAGGACAACAGACATCTCATTAAGGAAATATTATATAAAATATAAAAAGAAAAGCGTTAATTAGGTGCATTGTATCAGGGAAACATTTCATTAAAAGTTTTTGTTTTCAAAAACGGGAAAATAACTCCTTGGATATAAAAGCATTCACAAAATGGAGGACATGTCAAATGTTAGGAAGTCAATTCTACAAACATTATAACAATGGCTAGTCCTATGATCATTATTGTAGAATTGTATACTGTTGTAATTTTTCACTTTTTTTCAATATTTAATTTTATTTTGTGTGGCTTTGCCATAGGGGCCGCTCCCCAATATAAGCAACGATACGTTCGGTTAGCTTTTTAATTAATGAACCTGAATTACCTTTAAGAGTTTTACTTAAATTTTAATTGGACCTAAAGGTAAAATTTGCCTATTTATATACTTAGAAAGAAAAATTTAATTTTAAGGCCGATTTGTCAAACTTGAAAGTTCGTGCTCCAAGTAGAAAAATATTGTTTCGCGTTCGTTCTTGTTTGGTGTTGGGAGAGATCATCACAGCTCAAATTGGACAAAGTCTTTGAAGGATGCAAAAACAATGCATCAGAGATTTGTAAGCTTGAAATCATATTTACACAACAATAAAACTAAAAAAGGGGGAAAAAGCAAAATCCGTTTTACTATTTGCACTGAAAAATCTACATTTTAAATGACAGCCAGTGTCAAAATCTCAAACATTGATTAGATTTAGATTAGATTAGATTTAGAAGACTTTTATTCAACATTAATATGTATCTTAGTCTAGATTGTGACGTGGTTTAAAAAAACCGTCTGCCAGGTTGACATTCTGGTGCTTAAGATTTGGATAAAGTACATTAAAAGAAAAAAAGATTAAAGGAATAGCAAAAGAAAAAGAAAAATGACAACAAAATTAGAAACATGAATAAAATAAAAACTAAGTCTCAAACTATATAACATTACTTTAAAAAAGATTAAAATTCCTCGTTAAATACCTGTTTTCTATATTTAAGGGCTCCTTTCATATATTTGTATAAACTAGTCCAATTTGCTCCATTAAGTAGGCTGTACGCTAGCTCAGAGGAAAGAAAGCTTGCTCCTAGATGCAGACGTCGCAACTCATGTAGAACAGGACATCTTGCGATAAAATGGATGGTGTCTTCTCTTTACCTAAGGTTGCACAAGGTGCATAATACATCAGCGTTATCACTGTGGGGGATGAAGTTAAGCGGCAGGATCTCTCCTCTGGCTCGAAAACATTGATTACGCGCTCGACCAATGATGTACAATTATTTTATTGTTAATTTATAAATTTTGCTTCTTGTTCTGAAAATATTTGTGGTCAGGCCATTTATTTTTGTTGGATTATCATAAACAACAGGCGTTTAAACAACCAAAGGCCCCCCATTGTTAGTAGGACGTGTTAAATACTAAAATATTATTGAGCGCATACTAAAATTAAAATTAATGCCACACCAATATCAACAGGTTGATAAATAACGACCACACCTAAAACAATAATGCATTTGTGTAGAAGCAAGTATTTCTTAAAACTCATTTTTGTTTGTTTTATGCCCAACATGCGCTGTTTATTCAACAAGCCTTGAATAAATGTTGTCCTACATTGCATGTTGCAAGTGAATCATATGCAAATAAGTGCATTCGCTTTAAACTTAGACTGTGAAAAATAAAGGCATTCGCATAGTTACTCTTTATACGTGCTAAAAGGACATTCACTAGCACAACAAGCCCGACACAAGCAAACAATTTAATTATATTATATCTCATACTCTGCACTCAAACAATGTAGGAAACACCATAGGGGACAGCACTCTGGTGGTTGTCACCAGCAAGCATCAACTGCATAAATATCCAACATAAAGCTCCTTTCGATTTTTCGAAATTCCATTTAATCCTGTTGAGTGTATTTTTATTTAGACTAATCCATTGTATTTATTTATTTTCGGTAATGGAAACGCATCGGCTTTAAGGTGGAAGCACACCAGATGTTATTTCTCCTGTGCTACGACCTTTAATGACTCTATTTTCCACCTTGGGTATTTTCAACAGGATCATGACTCTACAAAAACCGTTTCAAATTCACCAGCAGTCCTCTGGTTTTTGTTAGTGGAGTCGCATCAGCTTTAAGAAGGCAAGCAAACCAAATGTGCTATGCCCTTCGAAAACTCCTTCATTCACTTTGAATACTTTCATAAAGGATCCATTCAATCCTATAACATACACGATAGACAAGCTTTGTCAATAATATCAAACGTTTCAAGTATGTGAATTATTAATCGTCCTAGACTTTTGCGGTATGAAGTGTCCTGAGGAGCAAAAGAGCACCGCCATGCTGAGCATCATTCGTATTAAGGTTTTCATTTTTGAAAACAGAAGAATGAATGTTCCCTTTAATGAAAGGATAATGAGTTGGTCTGGGGGAAAGGTCTGAAGAAAAAGATGGAATCATTTTCAACTCATTAAGAAATGAGGTTACTTTTCTTTTGTCTGTGAGAAAAAAAAAAAACGGGTTAAACACGAGAATTGCCGACTTCGAATGAGTCGTAATTAACAGTTTTTATCGGTGCATTAGCAAATTGACTTGGATAAATGAAAAACATTTTTTTTGGAAGAAACAAACCCTAAAACTAATTTCCAATGTGAGGCAATAAAAATTCTTTTAAGTGAGCGACCTAAAGATTTTCAATGAGGGAGATACAATATTTTCAATAGCGAGTACAATATTTACAATATTATCCCTATTATAGGGAGTACAATATTTTTTTTAAAAGTTTCCCCAGCCAATTTGAAGAGTAAATTAAGGCCTTCAGCCCAATGAATCCGTTGCATCCGTCATGTTGAAGTACACAACTGACAACTGAGTTAAATATTAACGTTCTTATAGGAAGCGGCCCATTGAAGAACTACGCGACGTACGTCGCTTCTCATAAGAGCGTGTGTATTTCACTCAGTTGTCAGGTTTGTACTTCGACGTAAGGAATGCAACGGATTCATTGGGCTGAAGGCGTAAGTTCTTCAAAACTTGAAGTAAAAGTTCGTAGTTGCCAAAGTCTTAAATTTAGACTCAAAAAAAAAACCTACATTTTTATTTCGAATCGGTAAAATATTTCATAATAGCAAAACGAGTTTTTTTTATAGATTTTGCCAAAAAGAAAGTCCATGCTATGTGAGAACAAGTTTTCCAAAGGTCCAAGTGGAACTTTATTGTTATTTTTATGCGTATATGAATTTGAGAATTCCCAGTAACGAATATATCGTTAACAAGTGGAAAAGTGCAACAGTGCGTATGCAAAAGCTCCAGTTCGTCTGCGACTGCGACGGATTGCAAAATACCCGACTCTACCATAAAGAAAACTGCCACGCCTCCAAAAATGAGCGGGATGTAAAAATAAAGCTGTTGAATGCTTAACGCTAGGTGGTTGCATACATTTTGGAATATAACCCCGCCATTTTAACTAAAAATTCACTTTGTCTTCAAGCCACGCCTTTAAAAGGGGGTGGAGACATATAACATATACAAAAAAGTTAGAATATGCTAATATCTACAACTTTTATCAAATTAATTTTTATTTTTTTAAAAGCATTCATTTTAAGTTAAAATTCCTTAAAAAGTGGGCGTGGTCAATGTAAACGCCAAACTTTTTCTGCTGACTCAAAGACAATTACAAAGCAGAGTCATATACTAAAAAGGCCGTCAAGTATGAAGACATACGCCGAGCGGTCCGTCGGCTTTTGTTGAAGGTTATGGGCATCTATATTGCGCAGTTTCTGTAACATTCTATTTATTTATTAAAATTATTTCTGGATATATTTTACAGTCTGTAATATACTTTTTTCATAGTGCTGTCTACTGTTCTTATATTGGGTGATTTTATATTGGGTTTCGTTACTCTAAAAAAAGGCGGGCAAAAAGCTTTACCGTGTCGAAAATAGAGCGAAGGACATACTCTTTCTTGACCTTTTTTAGGATTTTTATAATTTAAGACCCATAAAACAGCAATTTCGATTATTTTTAATTACCGTTAGACTTTTTGATCAATTTTACAACCACCTGTGCTAGCCACTTTTTTGCCACTTTTCTCAAATTCTGCGGACATGGATTTCTGAGAAAACGGTAAGATTTGCTGTTTTTTAGTCGCTTGTTTGAATGGGCTTAAGAAATTTGGGTCAAAAACGGAAATTTTGAAACGTTTTTGATGCAGTTCGCTTGCCTTTTAAACTTTACATGCTTCAGCCAAATTTAAACAAGGTCGAAAATACTTTTATGTTTTTGAGTTAAATCTCAGAAGATTTTGAAATTTCAAAATTCGCTATAGTTTTCCTTAAAATTTTAAATTATTTCTGATACGTGTGATTTTTTTCATAGAATTCCATCGAACAGCTACGGAGGGAAGGACACACATTTTTTTCATGCATTTTTGCGATTTTTTTTCGAAAATGCGCCAAAACTGCAGTACTCAAACTGTTTTTGAAAAATATGACCTAAGCACTTGGTTTGCCTTGAGTTGTTTTATACGTGTGTTCAATATTGATTTTGAGCGATAAGCCGTTCAAAAGTTATGGCCTCCAACACTTTGAAAAACGTCATGCATTTTCGACTCTTCATTTCTCAAAAACGTTTTGATATTTTCGAAAAGTTTTATTTTTTGATTAAAGCTTGGTATTTCTTTAACCTAAGGTTACCTCTTTGGATTCTCTGACTATTTCCACAGTTTATACGCACACCAAATTTTGTCTTTCTACGACTTACAGTTCACAAGTTATAAAGCGATTGAACGGACGGACGGACGGACAACATAGTGATACCATAAGAGGCCCTTTTTCCATTTTTGGACGGACCGCTAAAAATCAGTGTACTAGCAAAAGTGTGAAAAAAGAAATTTTTTAAATAAGAGAGAGTCACACATACTACAGGCCTGTAGTGGGCGTGTCTGTGGGCGGATTCAACTAATTTTCAAGCCCAATCTGGTCCAATAGATTTCCAGTCCACTTACCAGTTTTCAGCTCTCTAGCTTAGCGTTATAAACTATACAACAAACTTAATATACCCTGAGTCGGGTATAAAAACTGTTGGTATCATCAAAGTTTCAATTTTTCCATACAACGTGCCTTATCTTATGTGGCCATTTACGGGTACGTTAAGGTTGCACTCATTTTAAACTCTCACTTCTAAACTAATCAAGACCGACAAACATTAAACATTTCCAGAAGCACCATGCAACGACTTACTCTATTACTGCAACTTGATGCTTCTTGAAATTTCTACCTTCATTTTCCAGATGCCGATACAAGAATCCAGAACACACTTATGCTCCGTGCAGACAGGGTTCTAGTTTGCTTAAATTAATTTTAGTATCAGTTCCTATGATTCCCACAAAATCGAATACAATCTATTACATTTGTATTTGATTTTGTGCGAATCTAGTTTCTGGGAAATCTAATAAATTTCAATTAGATTTGGGACTTTTTGCTCTGAATCTAGATTCTGATTTGGTGTGAAAACTGTATAAGTTTTGATTGGATTCGCCATATAGGCCGTCTACCAGATTGACATTTGTGATCTAGGTATAAACTACAATATTTACATTTTACTTAAAAGTCTTCATCAATAATTTGCTTCCTGTAACTTAATGCGCTCAAGGTGTAGTTATATAATGCATCCCTATATGCAAACCTAGTTTGCCGTTTAAGATTCCCAAAGTTTGTTCACAATCCAAAGCATACGAATCAAAGAAGTGCGTCCGAATATTTTTTAGGATGGGGCATATTGCCAAAAAGTGGAAAACGTCTTCTCTCTCCCGAAGGCAGCAAAGGTCGCACAAAAAAGGCAGGTTATGACGGTGCGGCATGTGATGTAAGTTCAGCAGCTCACCTCTTACTTTAAACTCTCTTGTAGATTGTGGTTTAATTTTCTGTAGGAGTTTCTGTACTGTGAGTGATGAGCTTCAGCAAGACTTTTGGCACAGAGATGCTGTCCCATATTTTCTAGAAGGAGGCTAAATTTACTTTTTAAAGTTGAAAAACTTTCACCGCAACTAAAGTCTAATTCAACCCCACAATTCTGCCCGAGTGTTTCACACGCCTGGACGATATTTGCCATCGTCGAAAGTGCATGAATAAGAATCAGTCTGGGCAACCTCTTTTTATCCATGGAAATGACTTTTAAAATACACCCCCGAGATGCATCTTCAACGTTTCTAAGAAAAGGGGAGCTCTTCCTATCTCCAGCTGAAACATATAGTTGGGTGTATTACTAGGCAGGCGAAATATTCTTTTGAGGAAGTATCGAAGAAATTTCTCCCCAGACTTGTGCTGCATAAGGATCTATAGAGGTTGCTGTCGACCAAATATTTTATATATTCGCAGAACTGCGAAGTCGAAGCCAATTATTCATCTTACAAAGAACATTTCAGACAATTTCATTCTGTGACTATAAGCTAGACTGAAAAATGGATCTTTTTTGATAAATAAACAAACCATAACAATTTATGAATATTCAGAAAATATTTTCCACATTAATTTGTAAACTTATGAAGCAATTTCGTGAGCTGAAGGTCATCTATATGTCATACTTTGAAGCTTCTATGAAAACACCTTTTAATCAAATATTAATGAAATTCATACTTTGTTAGAATTTCCCTTATGAAATGAAGGATATTATCATGGTATAATGAGGAATGCATTTTTTGGCGGAGTGCGAAATTCGCAGAAAACATGTAAGACTAAAAAGGTGGACCCGATTGCTAGAGTCTAGTACTAAGTACCGATAAACCTACTTTTATATCCCTAGTTCGTGTATAAATTTGACTGATAAAACATTAAATTATTTATTTAGCTAATGCAAGAATTTAATCCTTCTTTTCTTCTTAAAACTTACTTACTTACTTAAGGTGGCGCTACAGTCCGAGGTGGACCTGGGCCTCAGCCAACAAGCTTCGCCAGCCAGCTCTGTCTCTAGCTGGCCGTCTCCAGTTTCGCACGCGAAGTTGGCTGAGGTCCCCTTCCACTTGCGTGCGCCACCTGAGTCTCGGTGCTCCTCTACCGCGCCATCCCTGCGGTGTGGATTCGAAGATTTTCCGGGCTGGGGCGTTGGTGTCAATCCGCTCTAGATGACCCATCCATCGTAGACGTTGTGTTTTGACTCTTTTGGCTAGGTCGGTATCGCTGTACAGCCCGTACAGTTCGATGTTATATCTCCTCCTCCACTCTCCGTCTATGCAGACGGGACCGTAAATCGTCCGAAGAATTTTCCTCTCGAAGCAGCCTAAAGTGTTTTCATCCGACTTTGACAGGGTCCATGCTTCTGCACCGTAAAGCAGGACTGGGATGATGAGGGTCTTATACATGGACACTTTAGTTGCTTGAGAGAGGGCTTTGCTACTCAATTGCCTTCTTAGTCCAAAGAAACAGCGATTGGCAAGAGTTATCCTTCGTTTGATTTCAGCGCTGGTGTCATTGTCTGAATTGATAGCGGAACCCAGGTAGACAAAGTCCCTAACTACCTCAAAGTTATAGCTGTCGATGGTGATGTTTTGTCCAAGACGTCGGTGTTGGGTGTCTTTTCTTGACGACAGCATATACTTGATTTTGCCCTCATTGACTGCTAAACCCATATTCGCCGCTTCCGTCCCAATACTCACAAAGGCTTCACTGACATCACGCTTTGTTCTACCGATTATGTCAATGTCGTCTGCGTATGCGAGTAGTTGAACGGACTTTTGAAAGATTGTACCTCTGGTGTTGGCGCGAGAGTTCTGCACAATTCTCTCAAGTATGATTTTAAAGAAGTCGCATGACAGCGCGTCGCCTTGTCTAAATCCTTTTCTGACATCAAAGGGGTCGGTGAGGTCTTTGCCGACCTTGAAGGAACAGCGTGAGTTTTCCATCGTCATCCTGCACAGACTGACGAGTTTGACAGGGATGCCAAAACTAAACATTGCGCTATATAGCTCGTCTCTATAGATGCTGTCATACGCGGCCTTGAAATTGATGACGAGGTGGTGTGTATCGATTTGGAGTTCCTGGGTTTTCTCCAAGATCTGCCGCAGTGTGAATATTTGATCGATGGTGGACTTTCCTGGCCTAAAGCCACACTGATATGTGCCTATCAGATTGTTGACAAACGGCTTCAGGCGTTCACACAGTACAGCAGAAAAGATCTTGTATGCGATGTTAAGAAGACTTATGCCTCTGTAGTTGGCACAACTCAGAGGGTCTCCTTTCTTCAGGATCGGACAAACAATGCTGAGGTTCCATTCGTCGGGTATGCTTTCTTCCGACCATATCTTGCAGATGAGCTGGTGCATGCTCCTAACCAGCTCATCGCCAGCGGATTTAAAAAGTTCGGCAGCTAGGCCGTCTGCTCCGGCTGCTTTGTTGCACTTGAGCTTAGAAACAGCTACTTTCACTTCCTCCAGGTGGGGTGGGCGGTATCGTTCGTGTGCTTCGTCGGTAACGTCTTCGCCCGGGTTGAATGGTTCGTTCTGCCTGACAGCGTTATTTGGTTCGTCCTCGCCGTTGTACCGTCTGCAGAAGTGGTCTTTCCAAATCCTCATCACCGACTGCGATTATACAACGATGTTCCCGTGATGGTCGTTATAGGCTTCAGTTCAAAGTTTATACCCTTGGCAGGACCTTTTGATCCTTTGGTAAAACTTTCTAACCTCATTCCTGTTGTAACATCTCTCTTTCTCTTCAACCGCGCGCTTCTTGTGCTCTTTTTTTTGCCTTCGGAGAAGCCGGTGTTCCTCTCTCCTCCTCTACTCGTAGAGCTGGCGAGCAACTCTAGTCCTTCTGTGCAGCGCCGCTTTGTATGCTTCCTGTTTAGCTGCATGTGCTTGCCGGCATTCATTGTCAAACCAGGGGTTTCGTTGTGGTGGCCGTGTGAAACCCAGCACTTCAGAGGCGGCGTCTCTGATGGCATTTTGGCAATGTTGCCACTGGCTATCAATACTTGATGCTGGCTGCATAGGACTTCGTAGAAGGTTTCTTCTTAAAAAAGAAACAAATTATCGAGTTATTCTAAAAACATTTCTATTTAAAGATTGAAATAATCAAATCGCTTATTAGTTTGTCCGAATTCTATTTTAGAAAAATTCTTTGATCATTTTTGTAAGCACGAAACACATGCTTGCTTCTCGTTTCTAAATTTTATTCGAATTGCTTTCAAATCACTGAACAGACTTCTTCAAGGATGTAAAATCAATTGGTTATCCTCTGAATTGTTATTTTCCTTAATGAGCAGCAATGAAAAACATCCCTTTAACAGACTTCTGAGAGAATTTCAAAGTCGATTGTTTTTTCTCCATAACATTAGATCTTCCAAAGTGGTAGGTACGTTAAGCTTTGACTACTGTGCTCAGGCTTGAATTTTTGATGGGGATGGAAGGAAAATTCTTGCTATGGTACTAATCTAAAAAGGAGGTTGTACTATAAAGCCAAAAACAAGCGCTGCTACACTTTCCTGTTCTAATGAGATCCTTATGCAAGAAATTTCCGTTGCGGATATGCAATGGCAGCATTCATAACAAAATTGTGGTAGTGCAGCATTTACCTGGAACATCTCATAACATTTTATCTATGAATCCATGTGGCTTTAGCGCGCCAAATGAGGCTTATTAAAAACTACAAAGCGTCCGACGCGAAGCTTCAATTATTGAAGTCAAGTGTAAAATACTATTTCCTACAATGTTTTGGAACAGTTTTGGAAAGTTCAACAAGAAAACACTTTTCGGTGTGTGTATGTAAAGAACAGAAAGTTATAAACATTTGTGGTACTTGTTTCTCACGAACCTTCTAAGGAATGTTCCAAGAACTGCCATTTTCACCAGCCAGAAAGGTGAACACAGAGGTACTGTACTGATGTAGATTCCTTGGTTATAAAAATGAGACGCATTATCATCAGTGTTACCGATGGACAATTGTCGGAAAATGTCGCCAAAAAAAGTCGCCCGAGCCAAAAAATGCGTCCCACTTAAAAAAATTCTCAACTGCTTAAATTTTACAAAAAAAAAAAAAAAATCGTGACACGATAGAAAAAAAATACTGAAATTTGTAGTCTCAAACCCGCCGCTCACTTAATACCCAAAATAATAAAAGAGTTAAATGTGGAATAAAAACTTACTTGTTGCAAAATCTTTTAATAGCGACCTTTAATTTCTACATTCATATTAAAATATTGAGTTGAGAATCAGACAAGACATGATCATCCCTAACAAAACATGACGTAGGCGGCTCACCTGCTGTTAGCAGAAAAAACTGAAAGTAACATTGCAGAGTTAGCTCCGTCAGTAAAGTTGTCAAAATCTTCGACTCACGGAATTATTAACTCTCCCAAATCTTACTTCACATAGAAAAACACAGAAAACGAAGTTCGAGTTGGTCTTAGATGTCATCTTTCATAGTAAGTCTCAGTTTAACTCGGAAACTCTGATGATCTCAAACTGAAAAACCGGCCCTAGGAAGGGGTTACCCCGCTCTCCGCCCTCGAGTAATTAAAAAGGACGTGTTCCTCAAGGCAGAGGGTCGTCCTGTCGGGGTAACCTCCCGGCTACGCAAAACACTAGACAGATTTACTGCTGAGTAGAAAATTTATTTGACTCATTTATTTTGTTTTGTGAAATTGATTTAGCAAGAGGCAGATGCAATAAATTTTTTCAATTTGTGGCTGTTGTATGCCTTAACTGACTTGAAAATAAAAAACGCGTCCCAATGTCGCCTGTTTTTACGAAAAGGGTCCAAAAACCGCTTATTTCAAAATGTGGTCGCCTAGTGTCCCGATAGTAGAAAAGTCGCCATTTGGCGACATATGTCGCCCATCGGTAACCCTGATTATCATCACTTCAATCTTCTCTTCTTGAATTGGTTTCTCGAAAAGAGTTTCTTATTTTTGAAAGAAAATTTATAACAAACGCAATATTTCACAAATTTTTTCTTAATAAATGTAGTTAGGTAAGTGCGTAAGACTAAATATAAAAAACCGAATAAATGTTTTTTTTTTAGCAAAAAAATATATAATAAAATAAATATGTAGGGAAATATTTAGAGTTTTTGCTTCCCAAAACTAAAGAAACTCAATTATAAGTAATTAAGGTTATAAGTTAGGTTAGGTTAGGTTGGGTGGCTGTCCCCACTGAGCAGGGACACACTTAGACCAAAGGAGGTCCATTGTGATACCACTTGTAGGACCAGAGTTACCAGCCCGAGGACCTAAATGATAATTACCCGATTGGGTGGGAGGGGTCTAGGCAACCAGTGAAGGTATAAACCTGTACCGAAGGTCACCGATCAAGGTTTGATTGGTTGAGACATACCCGAGGGTAATGAAGGCTGGAGGGGTAACCGTTTCGGTTTGAACCGCTGTCAGCAGAGTTGAGGGGGCCAGTGAGAGACTTCCTGAAGGAAGGGAGATCTCCTAACTGTTGGACTCCAGATGGGAATTCGTCTTGTTGACAAGGATTGGGGGAAGGGGGGGGGGGGGGGGGGGGGGGTTGCTTGAGGCCGAGGAGGAGGTGGGGGGTCAGTGAGGGGTAGTTCCTACATGAGAGAAGGCCCGGCAGGGACAACCGGTTTCGGTATAAGTCCGAACCTGTTGCTTCTCTGCTAAGGATTTTCCTCGGGGATGGGAAGGTGCAGGGGTAACCGATTCGGTGTGAACACCTGCAGGGGGGAATTCACACGCAAGAAGCTGATGTAGGGTAACCGTCTTCGGTGTGAACCCGTACTACAGGCGACTCGCGTTAGAATTTGGGGGAAGATAGGGGTAACCGAAGCAGTATAAGCCCGCACCAGTGAGAATTATGTGTTGGGGAGAGATGAGGAGAATGGCAATTACTGTAGGAGTACCATTAATTACGTCCCGTGTGGTGTGATGGGCAAATAGGTATCTTTCCCTTGCGTCGAGTTTACTAGATTTAGATCTTTAGTTTGCTATTGCCCCTAAGTAAGAGTTAGCCTTAAGGATGAAGGGAGCGCAGGTAGGGGTAACCGCTGCCGATGGATGTGTCTTCATTGAGGACGCTGAGGTAGGGTATCCGTTTCGGTGTAAACCCGTGCCTCAGATGACTCTAGAATTAACCTTGGAGGGGGGGGGGGGTTTATAGAAGAGGTAGGGGTAACCGAAGCGGTATGAACCCGTACCAGGGGGAATATGTACCAGTGTTCCTACAGAGCGGAGAGGTGAGGACAACCGAATCGATATGAGCCCTTACCAGGCCGGTCCTGTTGGGGAAAACTTGGAGGATGTGTTAGTGGGGTATATTTGGCGCTCCACTGTAAGGTGTTTGCTCGCCTGTAGAGTTTCCATATGTAGGAGCGATGGGTTTTGTGATACACCCTTATGCGTTTAGCCAGTTTGAACCGGAGATAAAGTTCATTATCCTCTTTAGATCGAGTCGCGCTAGATCATTTAGGTCATCAAAGAAGTATTTGCCTAAAGTTTTCCTTCTCAGTGCTGATAGGGCGGGACAGTTGCACAGAAGATGAACCATGGTCTCTTCTTCCTCTTCATCCCTGCAACTTCTGCAGAAATCGTTGAAGGGAGCACCAAGTCTTCTGGCATGTCGCCCTACCAGACATTGGCCTGTGAGGGCCTTAATTATCTTTCTAAGATTCAGCCTATTGAAGAAGATAAGTCTGTTTGTTTTCCTACGATCGAGCTCTGGCCAGATTTGTTTGGAGGAGAGACAAGTGCTGATGTTATTCAACCTATTGTTTGCCATTGTGATGGCTTCGACGTCCAGGTGGAACTTTATCGAGTTTATGGGTGCTGCCGGTACCGTTGTATGAGTCGGGTTGGCATTAGCACCTTCTCTAGCTAGTTCGTCGGCTCTGCAGTTGCCTGAAATGTCCCTGTGGCCAAGAACCCAGCACAGGGATACGTCGCACCTGACAGCAATCTCGTTGAGAGATTCGCGGCATTGCTTTACCAACTTGGATCGTATCGTTGGCGATTCCAAGGCTTTTATTGCAGCTTGGCTGTCTATATAGAAAACAATAGCGCTGCAGTCTACTGAGTTAATTGAAAACCAGGCCGCGGCTTCACGAACGGCTGTGATTTCTGCTTGAAACACACTGCAGTGATCTGGCAGGCGCTTGGAGATACATAGGTCTAGAGTAATGGAAAAGACTCCTGATCCTACTCCAAGTGCTGTTTTCGATCCGTCAGTGTAGATTTCTATTGCAGATGCAATTAAGACCTCACAAGACTCCCAGGCGGCTCTGCTTGGAAATTTGGTCTTGAATTTGACATTGAAGTCGAGGTATGGGACAACGTAGTCCGAGTTGCGAGGGATGGTGTCGTGGCCATTCAGGATGCTAGCATGTTCCATGTTGTCACGAGTCAGTTGCGAGGATTCCCTAAGCCTAAGTGCTGCTTTCGCTGCCATCCCTTTACCGAAGATGTCAACGGGAAGAAGATGGAGCATTGTGTCGAGCGCAGCCGAGGGAGTTGTTCTAATAGCACCTGTGATGTAAATACAGGATAGTCTTTGAACTTTCTCTAATATAGCAATGTTGCTACTATTGTGTAGTGCCTTTCACCAGACTAATGCTCCGTACATAAGTATGGGCCTAACGACTATTAAGGTTATAAGTTAAACAGTTTATTACAAAATCCTGGTATTTGCTTAGAACTGAGCAGCTTTAAAGAGTAATTTAAAATAATAATTGTACTTGGTACATTATTCGAAGCCTTCTTGACACACATGAAAAGTAGGTTCTAAATTTTGCATTTGTCCTAAATTTTTTTTTTCGATCTAAAATTTTCTGTAAATTAACCATGCGATTCAGCTCGGGGCACATCGTTGGAAATTCCATTTCTTTAATTTTTTTTAACCTTAAATCAATTTTAAACGATGTTTGAAGTATGCTACCGATCATTGTCCTATTAAAGTGCCAATTTCAGTGGCAATAATTAGTACTTCCTCAGCACGTTGCCGAATTTTGTTATCGAGTATATCCTTGCTGAATGAAATCGTTCATGATTGTATGTAATTTTGAATCAGATCAAATCCATTTTCAGCAAAACCACTTCATTTCTACATCACTAGTTTCGCCTTACGTATGCCGAATTTTCGTTGTATTTTTTTTAGCTGATTGGGAAAATAAATGGCGCATAAAAGACTCATGTTCTAGAATTTCGCGCATTGCTTCTTGACTATACATGTGACCACTTGACCATAATGCTTTTTTTTGTATTTTAACTCCACTCTACGACTCAAAAAGCTGTTTTGAAAACCAAAACTCTTTTGTTCTCTAATAAATTCTCTTTGTTGTCTGTGTCAATTTTAGCACAAGGATATCAAAATCATTGTTGGTCATTGGTCCTCACAAGCAAGGATATTATGTCAAAATAAAGTTGAACAAATCAGTTAATCAAAACTCGAGTATGGAAAACTATTTGGAAAGTTTATTTTTTAAGTTTAGTGTTAACTTCAGAAGATCCTGTGACAATCAATACGGTATATTTGCATTTTCAAAACCCTGCAATCTTCATTGCATATCATTAGCTGAAGCATATCGATGGAAATAAAAATAACGCAATCTGGATAATAAAGTCTGTCAAATCCTATACGGGTATGACGTATGAAAAATCAATTTTTTGGTTATCTAAAAATTCGCAGCGGAGCACATAGCATTGAGCTGAAATGACATAAATAGCAAATAAAAGCCAAGCAAAGCCTTGAAAACTGTGACCTATAGTTTCGGGCGGATGACAAAATGTCCGTAGGGACTAAGGACTAAACACAAACTGTCGTAATGTCCAAATCCAAACAGACAAGAGCATTATGACCAATCAGTGGAAAATGTATGGGGGTAATGCTCCTAAAATTCTCCTTATTTAGGAGCTGTCAAAAATGCGAAAATAAGATCTTAAGTCCATGTTCAAAACGACAAATTGTTCCTAACCTTATGACCATTTGCCATAGTCAATATAGACTGGACATGGACAGTTTCTCCTAAAAATTTTACACCTCATAGAGCTTTAACTGTTAGTAGGTAACTGCTTTTCCCAGAAGCACATGATTGAGCAAACGGAACACTGGTGAATGTGCATATACGTAAAGACCGTTCCTACTTTATTTCCTGCTTGTGGCATTTTGCCCGCGATTTATTTAACTGAAACGAATTGCAACGCAGCACATGTCAGTAAAGTTGTAACTGCAGCTTAAAGAACGATCTATGGCACAAACTCAAACAGTTTTATAAAGCTATAACTGAAAGTACAAGTATCTATATATGTATAATTGATACTTGCACCAACAGTAGTTAAAAGTTTCCAGTTTCGCACTTGCAAAAGGAAAACACAAGTTCTCTGAAAGGACTTCTTTGAGAAACGTCACTCTATTAAAAATACTTCCACTAAAAAAAAAAAACTTCATGAAATATTACTTTGATGAAAAGTACTGCCTCGTTGGGTATATCGCATGGCATGGACTGACTTTGGTCAATAAATGCTACTATTTTAAAAAAAAGTGTCATTGCAGAAAAATTTGTCGTTTGTAGTAAATTAATAAAAGCATTTTGCTGGGACGACATCAAAATTGTTTAGCCATATTCTGCGAAAAGTTTAAGATGTGCAGTAAAAGGACGATAATTTGAGTTGAAAAACTATACACAATATCAGTTGAAAGGATGTGGATTTTGCCTTTGCCCTTTTATTTCAATGCGAGGATGTGTTTCCATTTGAGCGCTCATCCACATGCAGCACGGATAATGTTGCACGGGTACCTAACCTACTACGTGCAGACCATGACATGAAGTTAAGTTGATCAAAGAATGAAATTACCTTTTCACTTGTTTCTATTATAAAGGACACCGTTTCATATTGTGTAAGAGTTTCAATGGGTTCAAAGCTTTTTAAAGATGCAACACCAAGAAACTTGATTTCCTGTCCTGTAAAACCAGGACCCACCAAATATACCACTCACCAAATATACGCCGAAAGCAGCTGATAGTGTGCGGCCATGGGCTGCCCTGGAGTAGTGGTTAGTATGTGTGCTTACTACACGGGTAGTCTGGGTTCAATTCCTACCTCTGTCAAGATATGAGGCCTGAAAAACTCTTGTTTCGTTCATATTTCCCTATTCCCTTATTGACCTCATAAAGTATTATACAGGCGAATATGAAGCAAAAAAAAAAATAATAGCGATAAATCCCCAATACCTTAAGGGCTTGTTTTTTTAAAAGAGTCCACGAAGACGAACTACAGAAATGATCCTGTGAAGTATAGTCTTAACTATACTTAACTATACACTTGGCTTATCTCCGGAAAGGGTCCTCTGGATCTATACCTTCGGCCATGGTTAGACCACTCCTCTCATACGCAACGGTTGTTTGGTGGAGCCAGGCTTTCGCGGAAACGTGTTACTGCCTCTTTTGCCAAACTCCAAAGAACGGCTTGTCTTGGCTGCACAGGCGCCTTCCCGAGCACGCCGGGCTCTGCTCTAGATGCTTTGATGAACCTCCTCCCCCCTTAATATATATTTATCATGGGGTGTACGCTGAAAACCATCTTTCGCTTAAAGAGAGGCGGTTTTTGGTACCAAACGCATTGGAATTTTGAAGAACTTGTTCGAGAATTATCCTTCGACCCCTGTTTTATGGACATACCCTCTGACGCAATGACCCCAGAAATCCTTTTGCGACAAAACTACCAAGTCAACTTTCCTCAGGTAATGGAATGGCTTCCGCCAGACTTTGAGCCAGGGAAAGAATGCCATCGTATTTTTACGGATGGCTCCAAAATCGGACAGGGGTCTGGTGTTGGAGTCTTTGTGGAAAGCGAGAACATTAGACTCCACTACCCCTTAGGTAAATATGCGTCTGTCTTCCAAGCGGAGATTTTCGCTATCCTTATGGCTATGCGCTATATTGTGACTAACAGGTGGAGGGCAAGAAGCATATGCGTTTGCACTGACAGCCAAGCCGCTCTAAATGCATTGTTCAACTCTCCTACCTCGTCCAAGATAGTGCTCGAACTCAAGAAATCGTTGAACTTAGTCGGAAGGCTAAACGCAGTGAATTTTGTTTGGGTTCCAGGTCACACTGGTATCCAGGGAAATGAGATCTCTGATGAGCTTGCCAGGCTAGGCTCAGATGAGGTTTTCTCAGGACCTGAACCTGCCATAGGCCTGCCTGTATCTGTTGTAACGTCTGCCATTGATACTTGGGTTTCTCGTGAGCACAGGGCTCGCTGGCGTGATTGCAATGGGTGCAGGCAGACTAAACCACTACGCCCGGACATTTGCGAGGGGTCAGCGCCTTTTCTTCTATCTCTTAGGAGAATCGATTGCCGGCTTCTTGTAGGCGCCCTTACCGGCCACCAAGCTTTTGCTAGACACTTGAATGTGTTAGGCTTAAGCAAGACCACCACCTGTCCTGCCTGTGGAAAGGACGAGGATACAGCGGAACACTTCCTTTGTAGTTGCCCTGCCTTTGCTCGCATCGGGTGGCTGATGTGGTGAGTACCGAACACCTAAGCTCTTCATCACTGAAGCTTCTTCTCATCTTTCTTCGAAAGACGAGTAAACTAAATACATTAATGTAAGGTGTCTGCATGGTAGTACAATGGACCAGTAGTTGTGTCTCAGTGCTCCATCGGATAGTAGCAACCTCCAACAAAATCGTAAAGGGCTTGTTCGAGATCGAATTACGAGTCGATCAAGCCATGTACGTCCATCCGTATATCACCCATTTTTAGACCTTAAATGAGCTAGAGTGCTGAAATTTTGTGCCTTATCTTTTGTAGCCGATCCAAAACAAATGTTTAAACTTTTCAGATCCGCGCACAGACACGCTCACAGTCGGTCTAAGTGTGCAACTACTCCTGATGTTTTCAAACTCAAAAGATCTACGAAGCTGAAATTAGGTACTTAGCGTGGCCTAGCTCAGACATTTGACATACAAAACAAAAATAGAATCGGTAGATCTCCCCTTGTGGGGATGGCTTGAACTTAACAAGCCGGGCACAATGTGTGTCTGTGTCTGTCGCTGTGTTTCGGCGCATTTTTCACCTAAAATCAGAGACAGCGAGATACGCATTGTGGCGCTATATACGTGTTCCCGTAAGCTGAACTGCGAGACACAGCCACAGACACAGACACAGATACTCATTGTGTCCCAGCTATAAAGTTGCATTTTTCAAATGTAAAAATCCACCAAACCGGAGATTAGAGTTAATCAAATGTTGAAGCAATTGTCCCTATTCAAAGGATGCGGAGTGTATATATTAATACATCGCCAAAAGTATGATGTTTAAGTGTCATTCAGTGAGCGCAGGGTCATAAGTGCACAGGTTGAAATTGGCTTTTGAAATGGACTTTTGACGCAAACTTATTGGTTCGTGGACTTTTCAAAACCCATTCAGGTGGGCCAACAGTCATCATGACATCTTCGTCGATTGTTGACTGAAAGCCCTAAGCCCTCAAATATTATGTTGGTCCACACGTATTCAATCTTTGCTTACATACAACCTCGAGTGGGTCAAACTTTTATAGTGCACATTGGGTGTGTGGAATGTGGATACCCTGTACGCAATGAGTTTAGTTCAAAAGGATACAGCCGTTCAAGCAGTTGTTTAAGAAAGTACTTAAGAATGATATGCAATATCGCTGTCTGAGGGTCTAAGAGGATACCAAAACTTGTTAGTATTTCGCTACTTAAAAACTAAAACTAATTGGTCAAAAGATCAAGAAGGTCTTAAGCCCCAGATAATTGACCAGTGTGTTTCGCAAAATAATTATGGGATTCTGATTTGCTCATCAGTGGGTGAGCCAATATTATCCACCCAGACACACATTTTTCGACTAACGTCGACGATAAACTTATAAAGTTTGCTGTAAAAACACAGCGTGAATTATAAGCATACCAAACACGGATGTTCAATTCGAACAAATTAGTCCGTGAATGGATTTTTATGCCGTTACCAGCATGTGTTTAAACCAAACGTTATAAGAAATTGCATACTCAGCAGCTAAAACTAATTGGGACTCACAGCTCAGAAGAGTGTGCGTTTCACAGCTGTGTGCGTTTCTTCTTTTGCTTGCTTATCTATTGCACAGATTATGGTAATAAGAAAAGTCTTGGTTTTGGTGTCAAATAAGGCTTTTGACAGGATTGAACAGCATTGAAAAGGCCTGAATTTAAGGGCAATCAAAGACTACACTTTTGTCCTTTCGTCTTAAAAGAAGATTTTTTCTCTGAGGAAACGAAAAAACTAAGGAAAAAACTAAAGGAAACATTTTTTTTTTCCGTGGGTAGGTAAAAACCTTCATAGGCACTATGAGAATCGAACGCGCGTGCTCATAGTAGTGTGAGATTCTTACTCACTAAAAAACCTCCCAATCTTTGTAAGACTACGGCTAAGTTCATGCTTCTGTATAGTAATCGCGTTTGGCAGGCTACCCTCCAACGAAAGCATCTGCAATACCGTCATTATGTGCGGTTTCCTCTTACGACCCTAGATTCAACGGTCTTGTTCGTTGTAGTCGGCGTGCAAGATTTGTCTGATCCAGAGTTCGGATTTTTTCGTGGTTGCAATGGCCGTGAAGGCGAGTGTGAAGTTTGCGAGCAAAGTTTCTTACTTCGTCGGTGACGGTTGCGATGCCTAGATCTCGATGTAAATCGCTATTTCTTATAAACCATGGAGCATTTACGATTGCTCTTAGTGTCTTATTCATTCTGAAAAGTTTCTAAAATAGATATGTTGCTTGGTTTGGTACAACCCCAAAGTTGTATACCGTACGTCCAAGATGGTTTTAGCACTTGCTTATACAATAGCAGTTTGTTATATACGCTTAGTTTCGAATAACGTCCGATAAGCCAATTCAGTTCTCGTAGCTTGATTTCAAGTTCATCGCGTTTCTTTCTAACGTGTGGCTTCCACTTAAGTTTTGCGTCTAGGGTCATGCCTAAATATTTCGCCTCGTTTGCGTACGGAATTTGTACCGAGTTTATAAATAAAGGTAAGTTGATTACCCTCTTGTAAGTAAAATTTACATGCGTTGATTTTGTCTCATTTAGGAGGATTCGCCAGGCCTTTGTCCATTCGCATATTTTATTCAAAGCGCGTTGGAGTTTTCCCTGTCTTATCCGTAGCGAGGATAGCCGTGTCGTCAGCGAACGTGGCTACAGTCGTTGTCTCTACTTGAGGTACATCTCTTGTAACAAGTAAAAACAGTGTTGGACCGAGGACGCTACCTTGTGGAACGCCGGCTTGTTGAATTCTGAGTATTCGCTCCCGTATCTTACTCGAAATAGTCTGTTGTCAAGATAAGACTCTAAGAGTTCATACATTTTTTCCAGCAAAACTTTCCGTAGCTTATATTTTAGGCCTTCGTGCCAAACTTTATCAAAGGCTTGGGATACGTCAAGAAAAGCGGTAGAACATATCATTTTCGAACATATCATTTCTACGGCTTTCTCAATTTCATTAGTTATTCGATAGACCTGGTCAATTGTTGAATGTTTGACCCTAAAGCCGAATTGGTGATCCGGAATCAATCGTCTTTCTTCAATTATTGGTTGCAGTCGTTTGAGCACAAGTTTCTCGAAGACTTTAGATATAATCGGCAGAAGCGAAATCGGTCTATATGATTTTTTGTCGTTCGGGCATTTCCCTGGTTTCGGAACCATTATTACCTCTGTGACTTTCCATTGCCGTGGAATGTATGAAATTCTCATTGATGCGTTTATGATGTAGAGAAGCTTGACTAACGCTCTTTTCGGTAGCTCCTTCAAAATTTCCCCAGTAATTAGGTCGTAGCCTGGAGCTTTGTTATTCTTTAAATTTCGGATTGTTTGACGAAGTTCAGACAGTGTCACGGTTTTCATTCGATAATTGTCTAGTTTCGCATTGCGATACAGATCGTCAACCAACGGCTCCCCGTCAAACGGTTTGAATGTTTCTTCTAGATGTTCTGCAAATACATCTGCTTTCTCTTTGTCGCCTTTTACCCATTCACCGTTATCTTTTCTTATTGGCGCCGAGTGTACTATGGGCTTTTAAATGGACTTCACGGCTTTCCAAAGTGAATAGTTTGAGCCTCTATCGGCAGTCAAGTTTTCGAGGTAGTTGGTAGTCTCGCGACTTTTAAAATCTTGAAGTAAGTGCTTTACTTTGTTAGATAGCCCATTGAGAATGGTTTTATCAGGAGGAAGGAAACAAAGAAATTTAGTTCAAATCATGATAAATATATTTTATTATAGACAACAGGGTATGGACATCATATATCGTCATAATAAACATCTGGCAACTAATGTAGGCCAACTAATCCTGCCATCGTCACCTGAAAAAAATACTTGTTCTTTTTCACGGTCCCTACCTCCGCGAGGGTCTGACAAGCCTCGGAGAAGACTATCATTTGTCTTGAAAAACTTCTCAAAGTGCCGTTCGGATTCAGCAGAAAATTGTAGGTCCCCTTCCCTTGTATGTGAAGAAATGAACACACAGAGCCCTGGTTCACCTCGAGCGGTTGCGCCACTCTATTTATATAACTAATGTAGGGAGGAAAAATGAGAAGCCTTCTAGTCATATCATTGCTTATGCTTATCCACGTTGCTGAAAGAAGTTTTTGAAGTTTCCCCGTACCATATGCCATCAGGTTCAGCATTTGATAACTCTTTTTTCCTTATCTTCTTTCCTTTTCTCTTTCCTTTCGCAATTTGGTTACTCATTTTAAGGATGGTCTTTTTCCCCAGATAAATTAGAAAAAACATTCTCCTGCTGATCATAATGGATTGTGATTTTAGCTCGCATGAGAAAACTGAAAAGCTTTTTGAAAAAAATGTTGCATGAATTGGCCAAAGTGTCTTTCTGAATTAGATATCCAGCAATTCATATCATATACGTCAAGGGAATTAAACCCTTTTATAAAACTAAAAACAGAAAACGGGTTTCATTCAAAGCGATTTTACACGCCAAATACCTCTATACCTTTTAATTTAAAAATCATTCTAAGCAACATTTTTTGAGGCTGTCGAACTGGGTGTCAAAAATGTGACAAGGGTCAGGTCGAAAGTGGTAGACAGTGAAAAGACGTGCGTTGCTTTATCTTGTTTTGTTAAAATATCACAAGCCTACGCAAATTCAGTCTGTTCAAGAAATTTTTTTCCTTTATTTATCCAAGGATTCTGAGTAAAACTGTGTAATCGCCAATAACGAAGGCAGGACTCTTATCAAGTAAGACAATTGGCAATAGTATCTCCGCAGGGAGAGAATTATGTGTGGATAATTTACTCAGAAGCGGTAAGTTTTTTGATTCCTCACATAAATTAACATAATCAACTTCAACCGTGAACTTAACTTACCTACCATCGATGATATTTTTTAAACATTTTCAATTACTATTCGAAGCATTCGCAAATGAAACATTTGTTAATGCAGTTTTGACAACCCATAAAACTGTCATCGCAAATGGAAATAACGTAGCGCTCAAATGCCTGTGTCGATAAGACGGTTATAGAGCTTTTCACAAATGTCATGTGTATATGGATCGTCTAATTTAACGGTTATATTCAACTATACACATGCTATATTGGCTTATTTAGGGCAAGTAGCAAACTGCTGCAAATGCCTCTTCCGTGAGTATTGTACGGCAAATAGAATTATCTACACTTTTAACGGCATTTGTCATAAAGTACAAACCAGAAAAGCGAATGAGCTATTCTTGTTATAAATGCCAGGCGACATGCTTATGAGGTAGATACACTTTATTATATTTTTTTTTTTTTCGTTTTAAAGCGGTACATAATTTTTGTAATGGGCAAATTCAAGAGGCTTTAAGGAATTTTTTGTTCATACGTCAAAAATTCTGTAATTATTTTTAATGCTCGACTAGACTCAAAACTGAGTTGACATTCTTATGTGTCATTTGTCATTTTCTCACATTTTTACAAGTTGGCGATATCTACCGATGATGAATTAATTTGTTCTTAAAACACATGAATCCTCAAGTCACTAATTAAAAATAAAAATTGCATGTTAAAGGGAATAATGTTGTTCAACTACGAGTACAGTCATCAAGTCCTTAAACGTAAAACTTGTCAAAATAATCTTTTCCAAGTACATCACAAAGCTGACAACAAAGTCAATTTTTAGTATTTGGTGAACCATAAAAAAATTTTAATTGGACTTAATAATTTTCCTTAAGGATAATACGGAGTTTGGAGAATATTTAATATTCGCCTTGTCAACATCAAAGAGTAAGAAAAAATTTAAAATTCATTTCAATTATATTTTTGAATAGAATGAAAGATTTTTACGGTAGAGTATTTCCTCAAATTAGTTGCTGCTGTTGGATAAACACAGCTTTTTTTTTTGAGCCTTTTGGTGATTAAAAGGGTGAAACGGAAAACCTAGGGGGATCTGTATTTGGCATTAAATTCCTCGAAATTAACTACACTTTCTCTTATAGGAAAGGCAGGTGTTTAGAAACTCCTAAAAAATGATTTTGACTGTGACAGTTTGCATGGGGGCGATATAATTAAATTCTTGTATTGCGTTTCTTTTTCAGGAGTCGGAATATTTCCATTTTATTTACTTGGATTATTCAGTTGTTTATTTGTATTTATATTTGAGATTTCCTTCTAATTTAATTAAATTAATTTCATACAGTTCTTAAAAACTCTTCCCATTCTCAAAATATCTTCTCATATATCTTTCTTGGAAAATATTTTAATGTCGCAAAAAATAAAAGACCGTCAAGTATAAAGACATACTCGGAGCGGTCCGTCGGCTTTTGTTGAAGGTTATAGTTATCTATATGACGCATATTTCTGGATATATTTTACAGTCTGTAACATACTTTTTTCGTAGTGTTTCTGTTGGGTTCTGTACTGTTTCCTACTGTTCTTATATTGGGTAATTTTAAATCGGGTTTCGATACTCTAAAAAAAGGTAAGCAAAATGCTTTACCGTTACGAAAATAGAGGGAAGGACATACTCTTTCTTGGCCTATTTTAGGATTTTTATAATTTAAAGCCCATAAAACAGCAATTTCGATTATTTTTAATTACCGTTAGACTTTTTGATCAATTCTACAACCACCTGTTCTAGCATTTGCCACTTTTCTCAAATTCTGCGGACATGGATTTCTGAGAAAACGGTAAAAATATGCTCTTTTCTATATCGCTTGTTTGAATGGGCTTAAAAACTTAGAGTCGAAAACGGCAATTTTGAAACGTTTTTTTATGCAGTTCGCTTGCCTTTTAAACATTACATACTTCAGCTAAATTTAAACAAGGTGGTCATAACCGTTAAGGAACTAGAAATCTTTAAAAAAAAGTTTTACAAATATGTTTTCAAGTTTTTCAGTTAAATCTTCGAAGTTTTTGATTATTCGAAGTCTGCTATAGTTTTGTATAAAATTCAAAAAGATGGACTATGCCCGGTGTTAATTTAAAAATTATACTTTATACCGTTTGGCAGATAGAGGGGGAGACATGCGTTCTTTTGACCTTTTTTATAATTTTTTAAATTTCAAATCCATAAAACAAATATTTTGAAGTTTTTTCCAGTTCCCGTTAGACTTTTTTCCAAGAGCACAACTAGCAGCACTAGCCTTGGATATTTTTTTTTAATTCTTACCGGTTTATGCGCAAACGGTAAAACAAGATCCTTTTTTATTTCGTTTTTTAAATAGGCTTCTAAAATTTTAGGTTAAAAACGGCCACTTAAAAAAATTTTAACGCAGCTTTCCTTCTTTTTGTAAGCTTTTTACTTTAATCGAATCTGAAAAGATCGCTTATACCGTTAAGCTACTAGTAAACTTAAAAAAATTGTTTTTTCAGTCAAATCTCAGAAGATTTTGAAATTTCAAAATCCGCTATAATTTTCCTAAGAATTTTGAATTATTTCTGATACGTGTAATTTTTTTCATAGAATTCCACCAAACATCACGGGAGATTAGGGGCACAGGTTTTTTCATGAATTTTTGCGATTTTTTTTCGAAAATGCGTCAAAACTGCAGTACTCTAATTGTTTTTAAAAAATATGACCTAAGCACTTGGTTTGCTTTGAGTTGTTTTATACGTGTGTTCAATATTGATTTTGAGCGATAAGCCGTTCAAAAGTTATGGCCTCCAACACTTTGAAAAACGTCATGCATTTTCGACTCTTCATTTCTCAAAAACGTTTTGATATTTTCGAAAAGTTTTATTTTTTAATTAAAGCCTAGTATTTCATAAACCCAACTTTCGTTTTTCTAGTTCTTGCCTACTAAATTTCTTCAAAAAAAAACACTAAAAACCATTGACTCCATTTACACATAAAATTTCAAACTGTAATTAAACCGTTATGTGTGCTTAAAAAAATTGCCCTCTTTGGATTCTCTGATTATTTCCGCAGTTTATACGCACACCAAATTTTGTCTTTCTACGACTTACCGTACAGAAGTTATAAAGCGACTGGACGGACGGACAGGCGGACGGACGGACAACGTAGCGATACCATAAGAGGTCCTTTTTCCATTTTTGGACGGACCGCTAAAAACCTGTTTAGGTTATCTGCATGGTATATGCTCTGGGTATAGTGTAGAACTATGACCAAGAGCTACAACTGAATTAATTTAGCCATGTCCTTTAGCCATCTCATAATTAGTTATGAGAACTGCAACTTGGAGTCCAGATTGATTCTCATTTAGTACAGACGAAACAAGAACTTTGCTTAGATCCACCTTGAATGCCAGGCAACCACAAATTCATTTTTAATTTCAAAAGGCCGTTTGACCAAGTTACACCTCAAAGACTTAAAAAAATACACCAAGTTAGACTTCAAATTTTGGTGTGTCGAGATTGTGGGCGAATACTTTTAACACGACGAAAATCAGACCGCCCCTGATTTTGGATCATACCGCCCCTGATTTTGATTTTTGAAGAAAAGGCAAAAAGAGGGCATAAAGGCATAAAACTTGCGGGGATTTTGTATCGAAAACTGAAATAATCACCGTAGACCCCTAAGACCCTCTAGAGATATGAATTAGACCGACAGGAGAATCGATAAATCCATGTCCGTCCGTCCACTCGTATGTAAACAATTTTTTGGTCTAAAGTTTTAAGCTAGAGAGCTGAAAATTGGTTAGTAGACTAACAGTCTATTGGGCCAGATCAGATTTGAAAATTAGTTGAATCCGCTTACAGACACGCCCACTCCAGGCCTGTTTGTGCGACCATTAAAATACTTTTTCCACACTTTAGCAATGTTAAAATGATGCTAGCACACTGATTTTTAGTGTGTGACACTGCTTTGTAATTGTCTTTGAGGCAGCAGAAAAAGTTTAGCGTTTACATTGACCACGCCCTCTTTTTAACTTAAAATGACTGCTTTTTAATAAATATATAAGAAATTTGATAAAAACAATTTATCACAAAAGTTGTAGATATTAGCATTTTCTTACTTTTTGTATATATGTAACGGGTGATTTCTTAAGAGGTTGAGAACTTTTTTAAAAAAAAAAACACAAAAAATTCGAGAAAATTTATGAAATATTTATTTGAATCGATAGTTTGAATCTTGCAATTTAATGTTTAAAGATAATTTCATGCAAATGTTGACCGCGGCTGCATCTCAGGTAGCCCATCCGCTGAGTCCAATTTTGGCATACTCTTTCACACATATCGGCCGGTATCTCACGAATGAATGCATAGATGTTGGCTTCCAGTGCGTCAATCGAAGCGGGCTTGTTCCTATAGACATTATAGACACTACGCTTAGTACGTAAACGTGTTGGTGGTTTAATGTCCAACAAAGTAAATTTGGTGCGAAATTTGGTCACAATCTTCCGAATAGACTGCTCAGAAGGTCGAGAATGCCGACCATAAAATGGAAGCAGCGCGCGATGAACATTTCGAACCGAGCACGAATTTTGATAGTAAAATTCAATAATTTGCAAGCGTTGTTCATTTGTAAGACGATCCATGGTTAAATTGCAAACCAAACTGAAGCTGTTTGACAGTGACACAAGGTACTAAACACACGTCAGCTGTCAAAACCAGTGTTGCCAAAACCAAACCAGCTAAAAAATCACCCTTTATTATATATGTCTCCGCCCAGATTTGTGGGCGTGGTTTTAAAAAAAGTGATTCTAAAATGACGGGTCCAAAATGTATGCAGTAACCTAATGTTGAACATTCAACAGTTATATTTTTACATCCCGCCCACTTTAAGGGGACGTGGCAGCTTTCTTTTTGGTAGGGTCGGATATTTTGAAACCCGTCGCAGACGGACTGAAGCTTTTGCATACGCACTGTTGCACTTTCCCACTTGTTTTTTTCGACTTAGAATGAATTTTCCTATTCATTTCGAGCCATAATTGCTCTGCACCGAATTTTGAGCTCCTATGCCTTGTCTGACTTCACCAAAAAGGCTTTTTTAAATTTGAGCTTATGTCAAATACAAACTAATTATGGGCGTGGTTGTGGGCGGAATGCGGATCTTATCAGCTTTCATACTTTGCTTGTACATAATCAGGGCCAAACTACACTTCAAATTTCAACTTTATAGCTAAATTTTTAAGACCTAAAACCTTCACACATACTGAAAGATGGACAGACACGCAGATGGACGGAAGAACATGGCTTAATCGATTCATCTGTCGGTCTCGATCATGTTTCTTAAAGGTCTTAGGGCGGGACTACGGTCCTTATTGCACTGTGTTACAAACAATGCATCAATATTAATTTACCCTGGGACGGGTATAAAAAGCATATTGAACTTCAAATGGAACCTGTGTAAAAGACTGGAAACCTTTATAAAGGTCTGACGCTACAAAGACATGGTAAAACCCTTCCTCGTTTAAGGTTTTTTGGTGGCCAGGTCGGCCGGAAGTAACCAAATCCACACATTTCAAGGCCTAACCCAAAAGTTGGTTGGCTTCTCTATACCAGTGTTTTTCAAACTTTTTGAATACGCCCTTGAGGATAAAAAAAAAATTGGCGACCCCCAGACTAAAACAAAACTTTAAGATAAGTAACAAGAAGCCCTTTTAAAAAAATTATTTTTATGCGAACATGGTTTGAATAAGGCCCACAAAAGAAGGCGGAGACTTGCAGTATGTTTTCAAAGATTGATTGGTTGTCTAGAATCATACGAGTGGATTTCATTAAAATTCAGCTTATCACAGAGATGACAGCTGACTGTCAAAAGAAAAGGTGTTGATATTCTGGAAATGTTTTAAGGTTGGGCTCTAAGAGCTGACCCTTCGATACTATTTGCTATTTGCTTTGTTATTTCTCACTGAATCTTAATTAAGATTCTAACTGCAATGAAGCTGTTATGATTTCGATGAAATTTCCTGTGAAATATTTCCAAATCCCAAACATGGGTACACGGTTTTAGCAATATCTACATATGCATTGACTAGGTACTCAATGCATGTAATAAATTGAACGTGTGGCACTTCAGGCTTTCCTCTTTGAGTTCATTATCTCAAATTTATGCTTCAAATTTTTCAAAGGAGAAGCATTTTAAGTCAAGTCGAAGAAGACACGAATAAATTAAATATTAAAAAGTGAAAATTGCAACAATTACAATTCTACAGCATAATAATAATGGCTAGTCCTATGATCATTTCAAACGCTGCCAGGTGAACATTGTCAGGAACCTTTATACAACAATGATGCTGACATTAAGTGACGACTCTTTCTACGGTTTCCCATAAGAGAACAACTATTTGAAAAACAAATAAAAGCAACAAACAGTATCAAAACACACAAGTGTGGCTACCAATACTGCGATCTACCGACTGCAAACTTAAGAAGCAAGGAAGGCAATGACGAAAGCATTTTATGAAAATTTATAATACTGCTGCAGTTTTTTCGCTGCAATATAAGCAACGATACGTTCGGTTAGCTTTTTAATTCATAAAAATTAAGGTTTATATTTATTCGGCGTTCAATTTTTAGTCTGTAAAAAGCTTGACCAACTCAATATCAGTCTCGTTGCCTCTAATACAACACGAGTTAAAAAATCCATACAGAACAATCCATACAAAACTTCTAGCAACACTATACAGCAAAAAGAAAAAAAAAATACTCTGACCCTTTGCGAAATCAAAAAAGTAAAACGGAATTTGGAAAGTCCCAACAACACTACACCACTTTTAGTCTGTTCTATTTCGAAAACAAAAACATCGAATAAATTTGATTGAATTTGAATTAATACCCTGTTTGTCAGTTCTGGTGTTTTATCGGTATTTTGTCTTTCTCATTCCAGGTACCGATGACAGCCAACAACGTAACGTTGCCGTCGCCTCAGACGCCTCCAACAGCAACGGACCTCAGTGTCCGAGTAGCCTACCGCGAAACACGGTTACATACAGAGCGAGGTCTTTAAATTTTCTACCGTTTGATTAAAATTTAATTTTGAAAGAATCCGAGTCTGGGGAAATCTATTTGTTCAATCATGAGCATCAAGGCCGTGGTGGTAAACGAGTGTATTTCAAAAGTGTGCCCATAAAAGGGAAAACCAAAATGAAAATCTAAATTAAAAGTTCAATAAACCAACACTAAGTTGAGTGTTTTTTTTTTTGCGTATACATAAATGTATATACATATGTAAGCAGTGAGAATAAATTAACAACGTCTAGTGTTTTAATTTTTAAAATTACTGAAGCAAAATCCTTCAAATGACGCGCGTGTGATTTCTTAAATTTTGTTTTTGTTTTATTTTTTGTTTTTATTTTTATATTTTTTAATTAACTGTCCTTTACTGAACCATGCTAATTTTATTTGCTAAATATACATTATTTATGTGCTTCCTTCTAAACATCGGCACTAATCGAAATTGTGAGAATGAATTGAACGAGGCGAGTACCGACGGTGGAATTTACTGGAAAGCAGCATGTACAGCAAAGTGTCTGTTGCGCGAAAAGGACAGGGTGAGTTCTTGTAATAATGTTAGTTTTTTTAATGAAAGTGTAATTATTTGGTTGCAGCGTAGGTATTTGTTAATTGCATTTGCGGTGTAACTCCATAGTTTTTATGTTTAAAAACATGATGGTTAATTTCGGGCAATGGTTTAAACCCAATTTTGATTACATGCTTCATAGAGAAGTCATTGCTTTAAGGTATACCCTCTGCAACGGCAAATAGAGTTTTGTAGGAGTTAAGAAAAACATTTTTCCAGTCTCCAGTTTTTTGACCGGTAACATGCCCGTTCAAGAATGTGCCGCCTTTAGCTATAAATTATCAGGGTTTTCTAATAAGGCGTTTTCCATCTTTCAATTCGAATAAAGCAAGTTGTAGTGTGAGAGAGTCCCTGTGTGCCACGCATCAGAACTCTGGTGCGCTTTGACCCATGATGGTATCGATTGTATCAGGTTTCGGGGCATTTGTGATTTTGCTCTTGAAAATGCACTGGCTGTGTGACACATAGATGGAACGTCGCGATGGAACTGCATAAGTTGTCCATATAAAAATACCGGCGGGCAAATATGGTTTGCTATCATCGACTGTCATATGATGGCCTGAAGAACGTAGCAGTAACAGTGAGCTTCCCTTTGTGCATTGCAATTTGGTGATTTTCTTTGAATTTGATAATATTTGTGCTTGTTTTGTTGACGAGACTGTGACGGAAATCGGCCTTGCTGATGAATGTGATTTTTTTAACCGACATCGGGGTCAAACCCGCTATATATCTCAAAAAGAAAAACATTGCTCATCATCATCATCATCATCATCATTTTCAAGGGCCGCTTATCCTTTAAAAGGGTCGCGGAGTGAGGGTGGCCAAATGGCCCCTCCCTCGCCCTCGATCCTCCGCCACCAACTCAAGAGACTCCGGCGCAATCCCCAGGGCGGGACTTGCGCCAGAGAGGTTTTTTACCTGATCCCACCACCTGTTTCTTGGCCTACCAGGGGGGCGACGCGCTCGCATCTCGGCTAGCATGACCTTTCTAGGAAGTCTGTCAGGGGGCATGCAAACAACGTGTCCAAACAGAAGAATCGATCGCTCCACTCGGATAAGTAGCTGCTCAACATGAAGATTCCCACGAATACTGACGTTTCTCACTCTATCCCTTAGAGTAACACCAGCAACGCACCTCAGGAATCTCGTTTCGGCAGCTTGTACCCGCTATCTAATTCTTTCGGTCATTACCCAAATTACATGACCATAGATGAGGGTCGCAACGAACACTGAATGAAAAACTGAGATCTTTGCTTTCACTCCAAACTCAGCTTTCCTGATGACCGGCCGGCGCAGTTCCTTTACTTTTGCTCCAGCTTGGCCAATTCTACAGGTCAACTCAGTATCACTCCGCCCATCTTTCGTGAAAAAGACCCCGAGATACCTAAACTTCTCCACCTGTTTTAATGGAACTCCATTTATGTGCAGGGTACACTGCACAAGAGTTCGGGAAACAACCATCACTTCCGATTTGTTCACGTTTACTTTCATCCCAGCATCACCACGGACGGCTGCAAACCTATCCAGTGCTCGTTGAAGTTCCTCTTTGGATGATGCAATGATGGCCAAATCATCTGCGAAAAGCAGATGGCTCATCCTGATGTCAGCCAATTTGAAACATTGCTCGCCAAGGCTGCGCTTCACCATCAAGTCCATATATGCTATGAGAAGGAGCGGCGACAGAACACAGCCCTGGCGAAGTCCACCGCGCACATCAAAAGGACGGGATTTGACGCCATTTATCCGTACACAGCTTCTGCAGTTTCCATACAAGGACTGGATGGCTCTCAGAAGAGGCCCACTCAGCGCATAGTCCTGCAAAACTCTCCAGTGTATCCCGAGGGTCCTACGCTTTTTCCAGACCTACAAAACACGCATAGACCGGTTTTGCATATTCCCAGGCCTTCTCAAGAATAACCTTCAGAGTAAAAAGCTGGTCGGTTGTGCCTCTGCCAGGCCGAAAGCCGCACTGATCTTCCCGTAACAAAGGCTCGATTACAGCTCTGGAACGCTTGTCCAACACCTTCGCGAATATTTTTCCCGTAAGACTCAAGAGCTCTCTCAAATCAGAGTCAGCATCCTGCAACCTTTCCCACCGTATGCGGGTCACCAGTCTTGGTTTTCGCCTGGGCGGCAAAGGAATACTGTCACTAAAAAACAATTTACACAGCACTAAGTGGTGATCATTTGACAACTCAGCTCCCCTGAAAACTCGAACATCACAAATCATTCTTTGAACACACGATGGTACAACAAAGAAATCAATCAGTGACCTCTGATCTAAACTGTGCTTGTACCATTGTCTTTGTGTGGGAAAAAGGTGTTCATGATGGACAAGCCAAATGCACAGCAAAAGTCCAACAACTTCCCTCCGTTCCAGTTTTGATCCGGGTCACCGTGCCTTCCGATCACACTCCTCCAAGCACTGTCGTCCGTACCCACATGTGCATTGAAGTCACCCATCAGGAGAAAGAAGTCCATTTCTGCCACTCTGTCCAGGGCAGCATCAACTTCGTTCAAAAAGGACTCATACTCTGACTCTCGATTTGGTGCCGAAACCTGAACCAGAGCCAGAGTCGATCGCTCAAGCTTAAGCTTTAAGATCAGAATCCTTCCCCCTTACGGAATGACATCGAATACATTTTCTGACAACCGGGGGCTTGTGAGTATCCCCACACCCGCCTGTGCAGTCATGTGATTTGGGACGCCAGATCAGAAGGGCTTCCACCCATCATCGAAGTCTTTGCTTCCAGAACGCTTCCACTTAGTTGATGAGATGCCAGTTGCATCGAGCTGTTACTTTTTGGCCTCCTCAACCAGTTCAAGTTCCTTCCTCGTTAGCGACGAGACATATCACGCGCCAGTTTTGAGTTGGTGCCGTCGTCGATTTGTAGAGTTTCCACCTAAGCCCTCGTTTTGACTTGGCGCTGTCCACCTGCGCCTCCCTTAATGGATAGCGGCACCATTGACGGAAAAAACGTTACTATCGCAAGAATTTTAGATTCTCGAAGGATTGTGAACCAAAAATTCTTGGCCCAACAATGTTTTCTTTAGAAGAGAACTCGTTTTTGATTTTTTTAAAAATTAAATATTCAATTTAACATCGAAATTCTTAAAATAAAAATTTTAATCCTTGTCAATCATTTTCAAAAACCGAAAATTGTTGGCAGAACAATAAAATGTATTATTGTATATTTTCAAGCCAGTTTTGCCTGTCCAAAATCAAATTGTTGATCCAACAATTAGTTTTTGATAGGTAACGATTTTTGTAAGTATGAAATTTGTTGGTACAACAATTATTAAAAATTTTAATTATTTTTGTGAAAATCCGGTTTTAAGAACTAATTGTTATAACAAGAATTTAATGTTGAAAAACTGAAAATAAACTAGTGGGAGGGTTACAACCCGCCTTACAATCCAATCGTTGGATACCCCATCCCAAATTGACCACTGTCAAGCTCCAAAATTCGTCAAAAATCTTGGTTGTTAAATTTTAGTTTCTAATTACTTCAATTGTGTTAAAAATTTGTCAGTTAAGAATATTCTTTCTTAAAAAAGGGGCGTGGCATCAACCTCTTTTCAATAACTTAATTTTTTTATAATATTTTTTATCAGATTTGGTATACACGTGTTGATCGCAGTCTTGTGCTCTAAAAATCTGGAAAAACCTCTTATAAGGCTTCCATAAGACTCTTGGATACTCTCTGAACATAATTTTAGTCTTATAGTACTCTTATTAAAAGATTATATGTCTACCAGAGCAAAAAACACGTAAACTCTCATGACAAAAAACCGTGTTGTAAGAGTTCGACTCTAGAGCTACTCTCATAGAGCAAAAGTATTAAAAGAAGAATCATTACTAGAGTTCGAGTATCGAAGTTCCTGATAAAACACTCTTATAAGCCTAACACTCACGCTATGAGGTCGCATTGCTCATAAAATCACCTATGCATAAATGTCACTTAAAAAAGATACTCATCAAAAATAATTTTGCCGGTATTGTGCAGCGTGTTTGCGGTGATAGAAGGTTTTTAATCAAATGGATTACCTTAGCTGGAAAGCTTATAAAACGTCAAAAAACAAAAGATAAATCGAAATCGAAGCACTTCAACTTTCTGTATACACGTCCGGCGACGATATGTCAAAACAAAAAACTCCGAAATTACCAATTTACTCTCATGTGGGGAGAAAACGCCAAATTTACTTTATTTAGGAGAGTAAATCTCTGGAAGAAAGCCAATTTTCTCGCCTAAAGAGAGCTAAACTCTGTTAAAAAGAGATTTATCGCTCACAAAGAGCGCCTGTATCTGATTAGACAACAATTTTTTTCGCCGTTCAAATTCCAGCAAAAATCTGGATTTTCTCTGATTTCAGGGTTACCAACGAGTCGCATTTGTTAGATTAGCATCCTTTTGTTAAAACAAAAAAGGAGGATGGCCAAAAATGTATGAAAGCTGCTCCATGAACCAATAATAGTGAGTTATTTATCATTGAATAGGTATTTTCGTATACAAAAAAAAGTTGATATAGCAGTTTGAGCGTAATTGCTGTGCGAAAAAAGTAAATCGCTTAAAACGTAGTTTTTCTTGCTGTGTTTTTTTTGTATACTTTGACCAGGGTATTTTTTTTGTCACGAATTCCATGTCTTTTTTTACCATTTCGAATATCTTCTGAGATAGTGTGCTTAAAAGCTTTTATACTCCCTTTGCCAAACTTTATATACTCCCATTCCAATGCGATGGGGTATGGGTAAACACATTATAATTAACAAATAAAATAAACAACAAGTAAATCAAATTAAAATGAATTGATGAAACTGATTTTAAACAGATAAAGTACGGTAACCCTGCTTCGATATGATAATACTTAAAAAACATTTTAAGCATTGATTAAAATGAAAGCTCATGAAAATATTACTAAAGTCAATAACATTGCGATTACTGTGGTGCGCCATCAAACACAGCGTCATTGAAAACAACTTTTTCTCTTAGCAATATATCTTGTTCTCTTTTCGCCTTTATGTCCTTATGAAAAATTAAAATAGTTTTGGCATTCAATAAGATAAAGATAACACGAAAATCGTTTCTAATGTGTTTCTTTCTCTTTTTCAAAACACTACTAATGGGAGCTCTTCTCTTAAAACAATGCGAGTTGTTTACTCTCATACTCAGTCTATTTGTTTCACTCAGTGCTGCCACCCTACTCCTATACCAGTAGATCAACTGGGCTAAGCCCCAAAAAAAAATCTACTGCGCAGGAAAATGGATCTACACCTCATTTAAGAACTTTTATCGTTGTCCAAAGAAAACTCTTAACGCGCACATCTAAAATCTAAAACGCGCAACATAGTTCACTCTGAATTCATCCACTGTCTATCGACTATTGACTTGCGGATTTGGGCTCAAAAGCATGAAACTGACACATTTTGTCATTTGTTTGCAATTCGAATCAAGAGACCTTTTAGCAAGGCTGTCAAAATCTGACTTCTTCAATTTTTTCCAAGGATGCCAAGCAAATCGCGTTATTATATGAAAAAATGCAAGAGTTTCTGTAGAAGTGCGAACTATTAATAAACTAGTCAGCCTAGAGTTTTACGATGTAGGAAGAAATTATTGTGCTTATTTCATTATTTAAATTGACCCAAAATATTTTCATAAATAAAGTGGAAAGCATCGAAAAAGTGCTCCGAAGATGTGATCTCCTTTTCTTATCATTTCTTATAGGCTAACCTAGGAAGGCTGATGTGATCAAGTCTACAACTTTCTCGTTCATCGAAACAGAGGGTTGTATTTTTCTATTAGTTATTTACGTTTATGTTTAATTTTTGTTCGTTTCCATATAAAAAGGAGCTTTGTTTGGCATTCCGAACTCGAAAATACCGTAGACGTTTTTTGAGTTTTTTGAGACAGTTTAAAGCAGTTTGAATATGCTTCGGTTGTGTATCCTCTTTCGTGAGTTTACTAATTTAAATTTACGTGTTTTATTTAAATAAAATGTATTTTATAAGAATCAAATTTTTATTTCTCTATATTGTAAGATCTACTGCGGTAAATTGCAATCTACTGCGCTTTTTTATAATATATACTGCGCTCAATCATTTTTAGGGTGGCAGCACTGGCTCTCACTATGTGACTGAGTTTTCTCTTATAAAAAGAGATTAAGGATTCCTTTGGGACAAAATAACTCTTATAATAGGGCCATTTAAATGCTGTAGGGCTCTCATAAGCGCTCTGATTGCACTCTATAGGAGATGATTTCCTAGAGACTTACTTACTTACTTACTTAAGGTGGCGCTACAGTCCGGGGTGGACCTGGGCCTCAGCCAACAAGCTTCGCCAGCCAGCTCTGTCTCTAGCTAGCCGTCTCCAGTTTCGCACGCGAAGTTGGCTGAGGTCCCCTTCCACTTGCGTGCGCCACCTGAGTCTCGGTGCTCCTCTACCGCGCCGTCCCTGCGGTGTGGATTCGAAGATTTTCCGGGCCGGGGCGTTGGTGTCCATCCGCTCTAGATGACCCAGCCATCGTAGACGTTGTGTTTTGACTCTTTTGGCTAGGTCGGTATCGCTGTACAGCCCGTACAGTTCGATGTTATATCTCCTCCTCCACTCTCCGTCTATGCAGACGGGACCGTAAATTTTCCTCTCGAAGCAGCCTAAAGTGTTTTCATCCGCCTTTGACAGGGTCCATGCTTCTGCACCGTAAGGCAGGATTGGGATGATGAGGGTATTATACATGGACACTTTAGTTGCTCGAGAGAGGGCCTTGCTACTTAATTGCCTTCTAAGCCCAAAGAAACAGCGATTGGCAAGAGTTAGCCTTCGTTTGATTTCAGCGCTGGTGTCATTGTCTGAATTGATAGCGGAACCCAGGTAGACAAAGTCCCTAACTACCTCAAAGTTATAGCTGTCGATGGTGATGTTTTGTCCAAGACGTCGGTGTTGGGTGTCTTTTCTTGATGACAGCATATACTTGGTTTTGCCCTTATTGACTGCTAAACCCATATTCGCCGCTTCCGTCCCAATACTCACGAAGGCTTCACTGACATCACGCCTTGTTCTACCGATTATGTCAATGTCGTCTGCGTATGCGAGTAGTTGAACGGAGTTTTGAAAGATTGTACCTCTGGTGTTGGCGCGAGAGTTCTGCACAATTATCTCAAGTATGATGTTAAAGAAGTCGCATGACAGCGCGTCGCCTTGTCTAAATCCTTTTTTGACATCAAAGGGGTCGGTGAGGTTGACGGAACAGCGTGAGTTTTCCTTCGTCATCCTGCACAGACTGACGAGTTTGGCAGGGATGCCAAAACTAGACATTGCGCTATATAGCTCGTCTCTGTAGATGCTGTCATACGCGGCCTTGAAATCGATGAAGAGGTGGTGTGTATCGATTTGGAATTCCTGGGTTTTCTCCAAGATCTGCCGCAGTGTGAATATTTGATCGATGGTGGACTTTCCTGGCCTAAAGCCACACTGATATGTGCCTATCAGATTGTTGACAAACGGCTTCAGGCGTTCACACAGTACAGCAGAAAAGATCTTGTATGCGATGTTAAGAAGACTTATGCCCCTGTAGTTGGCACAACTCAGAGGGTCTCCTTTCTTCAGGATCGGGCAAACAACGCTGAGGTTCCATTCGTCGGGCATGATTTCTTCCGACCATATCTTGCTGCAGATGAGCTGGTGCATGCTCCTAACCAGCTCATCGCCAGCGGATTTAAAAAGTTCGACAGCTAGGCCGTCTGCTCCGGCTGCTTTGTTGCACTTGAGCTTAGACACAGCTACTTTCACCTCCTCCAGGTCGGGTGGGCGGTATCGTTCGTATGCTTTGTCGATAACGTCTTCGCCCGGATTGAATGGTTCGTTCTGCCTGACAGCGGTATTTGGTTCGTCCTCGCCGTTATACAGTCTGCAGAAGTGGTCTTTCCAAATCCTCAGCACCGACTGCGATTCTACAACGATGTTCCCTTGATGGTCCTTACAGGCTTTAGTTCGAAGTTTATACCCTTGGCAGGACCTTTTGATCCTTTGGTAAAACTTTCTAACCTCATTTCTGTTGTAACATCTCTCTATCGCTTTAACCGCGCGCTTCTCGTGCTCTCCCTTTTTCCTTCGGAGAAGCCGGCGTTCCTCTCTCCTCCTCTGCTCGTAGAGCTCGCGAGCAGCTCTAGTCCTTCTGTGCAGCGCCGCTTCACATGCCTCCTGTTTAGCTGCATGTGCTTGCCGGCATTCATCATCAAACCAGGATTTTCGTTGTGGTGGCCGTGTGAAGCCCAGCACTTCAGAGGCGGCGTCTCTGATGGCATTTTGGCAATGTTGCCACTGGCTATCAATACTTAATGCTGGCTGCATAGGACTTCGTAGAAGGTTTTGTGCGACTCGGTTGGAGAAGGACCTGGCGATCTCTTGCGATTGTAGTCGGCCGACGTCAAACTTCTTCACAGTATTTCCATTACTTGGCGCTGGTCGGGATATCCGCAGCCGTACCTTGGCTACAACAAGGTAGTGATCCGAGTCAATGTTGGCCCCCCGGAAAGTTCGAACATCCATGATACTGGAGGAGTGCCTTGCTTCTGGACAATTGAACACGGCAATTGAACACGTTATCCACCAACCGCCTTGATAATTTTTGATCGGATTTCATAAATGACAGCAGAGTTTCCAACTTTTAGTACTTCGTTCACTAGACTATTTTCCGGTATGACTATCATCTTCATTACACTGTTTGAAAAATTCAGCAACTTCAAAGTAAGACAACGTTCTCATTTAAGAAACGTTTACAGTCGTTGCTTTTGGTCACTTATACAATGTTCAGCTTAATTTCTCTGAGACGAATATTCTGCCAAATCATCTTACTTGCAAATGTTATTGCTGCGCTGTTTTGTGCTAAATATATATTTATAAAAACGATATATATTTATAAAACGAATAAGCCAAGGACATGTTTCCACAGCCCTTTAACATGCTGTGTTGCTGTGAAAAAAAATCAGTGTGTTTTATCCTTGGAATGACCAAAAGAAAGAAAAATATTCAAATAGGTCAATTGAATTTCAACTCATCAGATGACATATTTCTTATCCAGGAAATGGTCAAAATACATTATGCGAAAGATATCATGCTGAGATACTCTGAAACTTCTTCTCCTTTGTATTCTTCCGAACCAAAATTCTTAATTCGTGACAAACGATTGCCTTAATGGACACACAAAGAAAGAAGAAGTATCAAGCACTAAAATCTTAATCCCTAAGATTTATAGTTAACATTATTTCACACGAGAAGATGACTTATTTTAGTGTCTATAAAAAATAAGATACACTTGCAATTTACCTTCACATTGAAAAGTGTCCTTCAAAACATTAAACAATAATAGAAATAAGAGTAATTTTTCTAGCTGCAGATATTCCTTTAAATTTAATGAGTCTACCCATACTCTCTTCTGTAAAAAAAATAAGTCTATGTGGATGTTCTATAAACTACTTCCGCAGAAGTATAACAATACAAACCCAAGCTTCCTGTAATTGCTTTCTTTTTTAATGCCCAATTTAAGTTATTAAAAAGCAAAATTCCAAATGTCATAGTATTCCACCAAATTCCACTTTTGTTCTTTCCAATAAAATGCTTATTCATTATAAAATCGATTTTACCGTCGATTGGCTTCTCATTGGTTTGATCCAATTGAACATTTCTGAGCCTTATCTTTTAAGTTATTGTGGCGAAAGAAAATCGTAGCATTCATGACCGGTTATTGTGCTTAATTAATAATAAAAGGACCCTCGAACCAGCAGTCCGATCCTTTGTGCAAATGCTTTCAGTTGCCAGAGCGATAAGTAGACTCAAAATAATAATGAATAGGCACAAACAAAGTAAGGAAACGGCACAATATATTCGCAAATGGCCTATCCAAATGTCCTTAGAGCGAAATAAAGGTACTTTAATATCAAATACTTTAAGCATCAGCTACCTTGATTTAAGAGCGCATGCTGGCATTTTCTTAGTTTCCCTTTTTTCCGCAAATAAATGTCAGACAAAAGATAACTGGAGTGGTGTATTAATAAGGACTTTTTCAAAGCGGTGCAAAATCTCCTGAATTCCATAATATTTTTGGGAAAGGACCATATTAGCATGTACTGTAGTAGGTGTACTTATGAATGTCAATAGACTGCAATCAAATTGTGTTTATTTTTTTCCGAAACATAAGACCATACTCAGCTCAGACAGAGTGGTTGCTCCACGCTCAGCTGTACATTTCCAAAAATAGATCCTATGATTAACCGCTAAGCCTTGTTCAACAGTAGCGTTCGTGTTTACCTGGACCATTTATCAGAAACCCATATTTGGAGTTGAAATGTTCCACATACGCCCCGTGTACCCAATTTATTTGCAAAAAGAAATTAAACCACATTCACGTCTGGGAGTTCTGTCGGATGTTATGTCTTGTGTGGATGTTAATAAAGTGCGCATTTAGTCAGAGTTGTTAAAATAAAGCATGTTAAAATTAAATGCGTAGCAAGACTTACCATTAAGCATGGCCTCTGGCACTTTTGCACACACAATCACAACCAATCATCGTAATTAGGACTTATAATTGGATTAACATGCTCCACGAGCAATAGAGGATTTATCGTGCTCCACGCACAACAAATGTGTGAAAAAATACTGTGGCACAAGTTGAATTCTTAATTACGAGAGAAATCAAATTGCGTCAGTGAAAATCTAAAAAATGATAACATGTAATGAAATAAATAATAATAGAAAAAATATATCACTATAAATACAAAACAGGTCAAGGATAAAAAATTATGTGGGACAGTCCGCTGTCTTTCATGGAAAGTGTTTTATCTGGCAACACTGATATCGATATAAGAATGTTTATTCTGTGTCAGCGGATATGACAGTTTACTCCAGCCTTGTTCTTTTTCCGGATAACACTCGAAGTGTGAAGTTCATAAGTTTCCAAATTGGATTTAATAAAGTGTCAATTTGCAATAAAGACTTCTGAAATCAAGTAAATAATAAACCTACGCTGAGTGTTTATTTTTCCTTGTGAGATACAACAGAAAGAGCCTAGGAATAGGGACACTTAAGTACTTATTTTAAGCTGTCTATCAGGGGAAAATTAAGCTTACGTCGCGTCGGGTAACAGCGCTACCCTTTGGCGTTCTATCTCTATACGCGCTTATACATTAAAATTAATCTCAATTTTTATTACTCATTTAAAATTGGAGAGTGAAAAACAATATAAACAAGCCTGCTTTAGTTTTAAAAAGTCTTTGACTTTCTGTACAAGAACTAGCCAAAGCAATACAGACCATAATTTGTAGTTAAAAATCCAGACTTTCCTGGTGATAATGAGCAACAGTGAGATTGCATAACATCCTACCTTACCTAAGTAGCGGGGCGCCTAATCCCGACGACACACATGGTGCGGAAATGCAGTCAACTGGGGAAGCGTTGGGGAGAGCTAAAGCATATAACCTACACATAACTGGTAGCCGCAAACAATGCCGCATAGCAGTGGCGTAGCCTGCTTTTTTTTGTTGGTATTAATAAAATAATTGTCGTGTCTGAACAGGTGCAGCAAAAAATATTGCAAATACACTGCAAAGGGTCCAAACGCGAGTGTTAACTAAGACATCAAAATTTTGCGGTCTGTGACTCTGTAGGTAAAGAACATCGTGTTTCATTGCTTTTATACATTAAAATCGACAGCAACCTTTAAACGAGCGCAGTCGTTGTAACTTGATCATAAATTTTCGTCCAATAAAACTTGTGGGTATTTTTTTTTACTTTTTTATATAAAGGACGACCCTTGTCGATCAGAAGCTTACCCTCTAGTCACCGAAGCATAGGGAATATGTACTTTCCATAGCAGCAGCTTAATGGGTATCATGTAGAAAGAGCAGAAGAGGTACAAGACGGAGAGAGAAAATATACTGTACCAAATGAGAACAAAAAGGCTTTAGATCAACAAGGCCGCCGGCCGGCTGTGATGGCTAACCCGTGGAGCTATTTAAATACGGAGGTGATGATTTAAAGGGGTGACATGAAGTATGCCCGAGGACTGGACAATCAGTTCCGTTTATTACATCTTCAAGAAAGGCGATTTTATGTCTTGCATATACCTGCTTAATAATGCATATAAGATCCTTTGGAACGCACTGCGTGCGCGTTTTAAGCCGCTCTTCAACACACTTTTTTTACTTACCTTCTTAATTACTTACTTACTTACTAAAGGTGGCACTACAGTCCGGGGTGGACCTAGGCCTCAGCCAACAAGCTTCAGCTATGTCTCTAGCTATGTCTCTAGCTAGCCGTCTCCAGTTTCGCACGCGAAGTTGGCTGAGGTCCCCTTCTACTTGCATGCGCAGCACACTAATTGGCACCTACCAAATCATGGAAAATGTTAAAGAATTTCAAGACCAGACACTCCATCTTTGTATCGACTATAAAGCCGCATATGAAAGCATTCATGCGATGCCGGAATTCAAGATCCTGGCAAAACTGATCAAACTTTGCTGTGTAACATCAAAAAACACGCGGTTCAACGTACATTTTGGGAACACCTACGGATTCCGGCAAGGAGACGCATTGCCAATATTGTACTAGTAATAATAGTGTGCAGAGCAAAGGTTAACACGGGAGGCAATATCTTTCACAGATCCCTGCAAATACTTGGGTACGTGGACGTTTTCGACATTATTGCCAGCTCCGTGTTATGATGGAGGTTTTTGCGGCGATTGAAATATAGGTGGACTTGGTTGGTCTGGAAGTTAATGAAGATAAGACTAAGCAAAGAAGCACCCACCCGCTCTTAGGACAAAACGTCACTGTTGGTAGTAGCAACTTCGAAGTAGTCAAGGAATTAATCTACCTTGAATTTAACTTCAACTTCACAAACGACACTTTAGTGGAGATTAGTCGAAGAATAACCCTGTTAAACGGTTGCTATTTCGGTTTGGCAAAATAAATGGGTTCAAAGAAAAAAGAAATAATTTGCCTAGTTCTTTTTTTTCTATAATTGCCTCGCGATCAAAGGGTTATAACTACCTTTAAGATGCGTAGCACATCGCGAGCGGAGGAAAGATTTTGAGGAAAGATAGAAAGTAATTCTCCATCTAGCACACAAATGCTGATGAGCCAGTACAGAACATGAAAAAACTCTGCACAGAAACACCAAAGTTTACACCCGCAAGTGTTATGCCTTTACGGAGAAAAGCAATGATATAACTAGCAGAGTATTTCTTAAAAACATCTGGCATGCATCTAATTGTTGGCCATCCTATTTGCACACTGGAAGAGAAAGAGGCGTTTAAAGAGCGTTCTGCTTTATGGCGCGCGCCGAGTGCTGTACGATAAGCAGAGAAGGAAAATTAACTTTGCTCCTTCGTGATAAAATTTCAACTGTGAATTTATGGTCCTGTGTGCGAGGAGGGCGAATTGTGAAGAAGATATAACCGTGAACTTTATGTGCCGTACCAAGATGTGGATGGTGTTTAAAAATCCAAAACCCGAAGACTACATTGCTTGGGTCACATCAAACGGATGGACAACAACGCTCCAGCCAAGAGGGATTTCGAGTCCAAACCTCCAGGCTCGACCTTTTTTTTAAGGACCAAGTCATCGCAGATGCCAGAGCGCGTGGTCTAAGAAATCGGAACCATCGTGCATTCTGGGCACGGTAAGAGGACGGAAGGCCACTGTGAACCAGGTAGAGGTTCTTCGTGGGGCCCAATTAGAAGGTTAGGGTATAAGATCTTCCCAATAAAAAAGAATTAATAACAGCGTACTATGACCTGAAGCCCGAGATAAATTCAAAATAATTTTTCGACCGAAAATATTAGTGAACTATAGGCAGAAGAAAAATTTATCAAAAGGATTAAAAAATATCTATAATATATAAATATCTTTATTAATTATATAATTAATAAAGCATCATCGTGTTCAAATTTAATCAAATGACTAAGACACTACTAGTGGGGTGCCGTGGCGTAGTGGTTAGTGTGTGTGCTTACTACGCCGAAGGTCTGGGTTCGAAACCTGCCATCGTCACCTGAAAAAAAAGACTTGTTCTTTTTCACGGTCCCCACCTCCGCGAGGGTTTGATAAGCCCTCCGAGAGCATTAATTGTCTTGAAAAACTTCTCGAAGTGCCGTTCGGATTCGGCAAAAAATTGTAGGTCCCCTTGTATGTAAAGAAATTAACACACCAGCATACATTGTTGAGAAGTTGGCCCTGGTTCACCTCGAGCTGTTGCGCCACTCTATTTATTCATTATAAGACTCTATTAGGTTTATTGGAATTGTAAAGCTTTTTGGCATTCGCACTGTTCAAAGACGAAACATCTAAATGATTTTTGTAAACAGAGATTCTAACGCTCTACTAGAGACTGATTGGTCCATAAACTTCTGCAGTATATTCATTACGTTTTTCTGTATTGGGTTTGGAGTACGAAAACCACCTATTTCAGGTCAGCAATATTTTTTTTCAGCATCATAAACTTGTGTGTTTGTAATCATAACATTTAATGGTAGGCCAAGGCAACTACACAAGAAAAGCATGGCTTAAAACTTTAGGACTTAAAGTTCTCTACAAATTTTACAATACGTGGTAGACGCTGTAGGCTCGCACCATCAGACGTATGTTGACAGTTGACGCAGTTGACAGTTAACAGATCATGTACATTGCATTGGAATAGTAAGACTTGCTGTTGGCTAGAGATCTAAACTTTATTCAGCTAAGGAAATCTTTAGACACCTTTTTGTCGATGAATTTTAACAACTTTACCAACAGAATTTGTTACAACATGGGAATTTATTTTCACAGTGCTTCTTCGAAACTGACAAATTCTAAATGAATGCTTTAAGGCCCGCGCATATTAATGATATGTTTGACACATTTTTTACCACATCAAAAAAAAAATTTTTATTATACAAAACCAATTATATTATGTTACCAATGACACCAATTATATTATACAAAATCATATAGTGTAGGTAACCATATACACATTTAGCACCACATACACTAAAGTATCCATTAAATTGTTTCCATTACTCCCTTATCTACAAACAGGAAATTATTACAAAAGTTCTTTGAAATTAATCTGTCTTCGGATTCAGGGAAAGTACCCCAATGAATTGTTTTAAGTGGGTCAAGCTTTTCAAGAAAAGATTCAAAAAAATTTATTTTTGACAGACAGTTGTATCTAGTACATTTAGGTTTTTAATCCCATCACGACGAATGAAAATTCAAAGTTCGGGAGAGTTTTTCCTTAAAGGGCAAATTTCAAGGAGTGTAATCAAAAATCAAAGGTCTAACCGCATTCAAGGATAACTTGTTGAGTGTGAGAAAAAACATTGGTCATAATGTGAAAACTGTCCATATTGAAATGTGCTCTATTATAAGACAGTTTTTTTCAGTTATATTGTCAACTCTTTCTGTAGCACTTGGTAACAATATCAAATTAAGAAAACACACGTTGCATTTAATAAAAAACCAATCAATATCCAGAAATGGCATTATAAAATTATTTAAACTACTTTTTTTTCGTCTTTCAATATTCTAAGCAAAAAACTTTAATTTTTAATGCTAACGCTCATATCGTCCTCACGTCACCACACACACAAGTTAAATTATAAAGGGTTTTCTTTTTCCAGTATTTTCGAAGTATAGCTTTGAACCGCTTTAATAAAAAACACAATTATCAACACAAAAGGATAAAGGAATAAGCTTTCATTATGTAGCGATTTGATGTGCTTTTCTAGGAAACTTCAGCTATGCCTAGAAGAAAGAAATCCAATATTATGTTGACATCCCATTAAAAGCAAGTACATCGAAATTCATTTCGAGGACTATTGTACTTTAATTGAATCAGTATGAGAGATAAGAAGGTGCGTAGGAGTATCAAGACCAAATGAGCACACAAAAGCACCGCACAGTTATATATTGAGGACACAACATTGATTTTACCATGAATGGTCAATTATTCTTAATTTATAAGATACCGAACAAAGGTCGGGCATAAAAGTCATTGCTCAACTCAAAGTGTCTATTGGTGACTTGATTACTGTTTAAAGTAAGTCCTCATCCTACAAAAAAAAAATACGCAGGTATTCGTAATTTTGAGACTCGTTTGTATTGTCGGTCTCATAAAGGGTTTTTATTGCGGCCATTTCCTGTCTTTAGATTTGGAGAAAAAACAGTCCATTATGTATGAAATATAACATTATTTAGACATAACCTTCAAATGTCTGTCAATTTGTGCCCTGTCGTATAAATTAGGCTTTATTTGGCCAATATGGTATTGATTATGTTGGTGGTAAATGGGTCAGTAGCTGCACAAAGGGAACGAGTTACCACACTCGGGACGGATGCAAAATAGATTAAAAAGCCTGTGGCTTTCGTTTTTGAGTTATGAGGGAGGGATATTTTCCCAAAAATAAAGCATTTTCTATACCATCATCGGCATCATCATTTTCTAGTGCCGCTTGTCCTTTAAAAGGGTCGCCGAGCGAGGGTGGCTAAATGGCCTTTCCATCGTTCTCGATCCTCCGCCACCAACTTAAGAGACTCAGGCGCAATCCCCAGGCGGGACTCAGAGAGGTTCTTTACCTGATCCCACCACCTGTTTCTTGGCCTACCAGGGGGTCGACGTGCTCGCATCTCGGCTAGCATGAACTGTCTAGGAAGTCTGTCAGGGGGCATGCGAACAACGTGTCCAAAAGATCGAAGAATCGACCGCTCCACTCGGAGAAGTAGCTGCTCAACATTGAGATTCCCACGAATACTGATGTTTCTCACTCTATCCCTTAGAATTACATCAGCAACCCACCTCAGGAATCTCATTTCGGCAGCTTGTACACGCGATCTAATTCTTTCGGTCATTACCCAAATTTCATGACCATAGGTGAGGGTCGGAACGAACACTGAATTAAGAACTGAGATCTTTGCTTTCACTCCAAGCTCAGCTTTCTTGATGACCGGCCGGCGCAGTTCCTTTGCTCCAGCTTGGCCAATTCTACAGGACAACTCAGTATCACTCCTCCCATCTTTCCTGAAAAAGACCCCGAGATACTTAAACTTCTCCACCTGTTTTAATGGAACTCTGCACAGGAGTTCGGGAAACAACCATCACTTCCGATTTGTTCACGTTCCAGCACCTGTCCAGTGCTCGTTGAAGATCCTCTTTGGATGATGCAAGGATGGCCAAATCATCTGCGAAAAGCAGATGGCTCATCCTGATGCCAGCCAATTCGAAACATTGCTCGCCAAGACTGCGCTTCACCATCCAGTCCATACATGCTATGAAAAGGAGTGGCGACAGAACACAGCCCTGGCGAAGTCCAACGCGCACATCAAAAGGACGGGATTTGACGCCATTTATCCTTGCACAGCTTCTGCAGTTTCCATACAAAGACTGGATGGCTCTCAGAAGAGGCCCACTCAGCACATAGTCCTGCAAAACTCTCCACAGTGTATCCCGAGGGACTCGGTCATACGCCTTTTCTAGATCTACAAAACACGCATAGACCGGTTTGGCATATTCCCAGGCCTTCTCAAGAATAACTTTCAGAGTAAAAAGCTGGTCGGTTGTGCCTCTGCCTCGATTGAGCAACTCGATTGAGCAACTCCGAAGAGTGCTCTCTCCATCTACGCAAGACATCGCTCTCATTTGAAAGAAGTGTATCGTTCTTGGATTTAACCCCTTAAATGGTATTCGACTTCCTTCCTCTGAGCCGGCGAATGGTCTGCCAAAATATCTTGTTTGCAGATCTGTAATCGTGCTCCAACTTCTCGCCGAACTTTTTCCATGACTGTTCCTTGGCTTTTCTGACTGCCAGATTGGAAGTCCTTCGCGCCTCATTGTACCGGGCTCGAGAAGTTGAGTTTCTACATTGGATACACGCAATGTAGGCTCTCTTCTTCTAGCCGCTTCACTCCACAAACATTCATATTGAGCGGCATGTAGCGCCATCTTGCTGGAGCTACATGTCGCTGGTGTTCAAATCAAATGATGCAGGCTTAAGTTAAATAAGTTGGTAAGCATTGACCTAAGTACATACATACATACATACATACATAGAGTGGCGCAACAGCTCGAGGTGAACCAGGGCCAACTTCTCAACAATGTATGCTGGTGTGTTAATTTCTTTACATACAAGGGGACCTACAATTTTTTGCCGAATCCGAACGGCACTTTGAGAAGTTTTTCAAGACAATTAATACTCTCGGAGGGCTTGTCAAACCCTCGCGGAGGTGGGGGCCGTGAAAAAGAGCAAGTCTTTTTTTTCAGGTGACGATGGCAGGATTCGAACCCAGACCTCCGGCGTAGTAAGCACACACACTAACCACTACGCCACGGCACCCCATTGACCTAAGTGCTTATAGTTTATGGTCATAGCCTGGCCAACCTCGTCCTCAAAAAATATCGGCCGGGTGAAGAAATATACACTTGGATCTCATGTCAAGTTTGGCATCGTTTCAAACTCGTCAGTTTTTCATGTTGTCGAGCCAACTCATCCAGAATAAGTTCTCGTCGCTCAGTATGATTTTATAAGAGAAATTTAGTTTTTAACAATTTTAAAATTAAACAAATATTATTTAAACGATTTTGTCATTTGTATGTGTTAAGTATGGTGATTTGGCAAATCAGTTTGAATTAATGACAGCCAATTTGACAGATAAAGCTTCAACAATGTGGCTGCTATCAATTGTTAAAGTTCGTAGTTTCATATATGAAGACTCCTTTCGGCATCAGCCATACGTTCAAGGGCCATTCTTTAAATATTAATCACAGAAAATGAAACAAAGGATGTTTGTAGTGCTTAATCAAGTTTATTAATTAGGAAATTTTAAAAAGTCGGTCATTACCTCGCTGTTTGTAACAACTTATTGAATAAGAGGCAAAATAAACGAATCATTTGTGAGGCACAAGGTAAAAATACTTAATTGAGGCGAAGCATGACCCTTAAAGAATGTGGCAATAAAAGAAAGTCATACTATTTCTCCACCGGCAATTAAAAGAGGATTAGTGGGAGACGATTAAAAATAAATCCCAAAGGGGCTCCACCGGACAAATATAGGATTTATTTGAAACGAACACTCTGTTTCTGTCATTTTGGCTCTCAAAAGAGAGTGGCAATGTCATTTCCCAGGAGTGAAAAACAATTTTCAGTGTAAAATTGTCAGATCTGTCGTACAGGGACTGTTTTAGTTTTCTTTTTTGATTCTCAAACTGTTACAAGGGTGCAGAAAATAGGTTTGTGAAAAGCGTGAATGGGATTTTTAAGAGGATTTATTTTTAATTTCTTACCGAGAGGATTTAAATTTGTATCGCGTTAATCGCGTGATTTGTAGAGGATTTAATAAAAAATTATATTAATCGTGGATTAGTACCCGGTGGAGACATGTTTTAAAACGAAAGGGTATTTGCAAAGTATAGAATAAACTTTTAAAGAGGGGTTAAATTATATTGATAAATTAAAACCTAGTAAATTATAATGTGGGTGGGTGCCGTGGCGTAGTGGTTAGCGTGTGTGCTTACTACGCCGGAGGTCTGGGTTCGAATCCTGCCATCGTCACCTGAAAAAAAAGACTTGTTCTTTTTCACGGTCCCCACCTCCGCGAGGGTCTGACAAGCCCTCCGAGAGTATCATTTGTCTTGAAAAACTTCTCAAAGTGCCGTTCGGATTCGGCAAAAAATTGTAGGTCCCTTTGTATGTAAAAAAAATTAACACACCAGCATACATTGTTGAGAAGTTGGCCCTGGTTCACCTCGAGCTGTTGCGCCACTCTATTTATTTATTTATTTATTTACTATGTCTCCACCGGCAATTAAAAGAGGATTAGTGGGAGACGATTTAAAATAAATCCCAAAGGGGCTCCACCGGACAAATATAGGATTTATTTAAAACGAACACTCTGTTTCTGTCATTTTGGCTCTCAAAAGAGAGTGGCAATGTCATTTCCCAGGAGTGAAAAGCAATTTTCGCTGTAAAATTTACAATAGAAAACGTATTTGTGTCAGATCTGTCGTACAGGGACTGTTTTAGTTTCCTTTTTTGATTCTCAAACTGTTACAAAGGTGCAGAAAATAGGTTTGTGAATAGGGTGAATGGGATTTATAAGAGGATTTTTTTTTTTTTTTTTTTTTTTTTATAATGCACTCGCGAATATAAGGGATTGGATACCCTTTTTAATGTTACACATCTCACGAGCGGAAAGGATTAGAAGAAGAGGAAAAGGAGGAGAGGTACCGATGCACTCTTGTTTTGAACAGTTGCAAGTTGTATTGCGCAGGAAAGATTGACCGTGGGAGAACATTCCACATTCGCGTTGTACGGCTTATGAAAGAACCTCTAAACTTTACTGTGCGTCCGAAGGTGGGCTCGAGGGTAAACTGATGTGCATTCGATCTTTGGCGAGTATTACGGTGGAACGTCTTTAGGGGCGGAATGCAATTGGCTATTTCGATGGAACATTGTTTGTGAAAAAAGCGATAAAACGGTGAAAGACAAGATACATTACGTCGATGTTCTAACGAGTCAAAAGACTTCGCAATGTTTTTGTCTCCAACAAGTTTTAACGCGCGTTTTTGTATCCTATCTAGCAAGAGCAGTGCTGTTTTTGGAGCACCAGCCCCGACATGGGAATTATATTCCAACTTGGGGCGAATATATGCCTTATATCAAATAGCCAAATCAGAGGGGGTGAAATACTTCTTGCATCTTTTAAGGAAGCCTAGGCATTTCGCAGCGTTCTTGGCGACGTCGAATATGTGGTCATTCCAACTAAGGTAGTTATTGACACACATACCGAGAATGGAAAGCGTTTCGGTTTCGTCGATGCAAGTGCCATTCATGGACAATGGCTGGGTGTTTCGGTTTTGCTTCAATGACAGAAGACAGCATTGAGTTTTAGAAGCATTAAACTCTACTCTATTTTGAGATCCCCATGATACAATGCTGTTAAGGTCAGAGTTTAATGAGTTTGACATACGCTGCCGTTCCAATTCAACGTCCGAAGAGCAGGGGCGCGGAACCGAGAACGAATATGAGAAACTGAGGTTACTGTCATCAGCAAAGGAGTGGATTGGATTAGTTGTAGCAGACAGGAGATCATTAATGAAAATGAGAAAGAGTGTCGGAGACAAAACAGAGCCCTGGGGAACCCCAGCGTTAATTTTATGAACTGCGGACTTGAAGCCATCCAAAACAACTTGAATTGAACGGTTCGAAAGGTAATTACTAATCCACTGAATAAGAGATTCGTCGATTCCAAATGCACGCATTTTCGACAAGAGAGCTTGGTGCCAAACTCTGTCAAATGCTTTTGAAATATCAAGCGCAACAATCTTGCTTTCACCTAGAAGATGCAAGGAATGATTCCACTTTTCAGTGAGATATGCCATCAAATCACCAGTGGACCGTTTGCTACGAAAACCGTATTGCCGCTCATTAAGAAGTTTTCGTGTTTCAAGATATTTCATAAGCTGATAATTAATCAGCGTTTCCATGACCTTAGAAAGAAGGGAGGTAAGTGCAATTGGACGATAGCTAGAGGGAGAAGAAGAATCGCCTTTTTTAGGGACGGGCTGGACAAATGCTGTTTTCCATCTACTCGGAAAGAGACCTGAGGAGTAGGACCGATGAAAAAGCTTACACAATGGTTTTGCCAGCGCGGAAGAACACCTCTTCAGAACAATGGGGGATATTCCATCTGGACCAGCGGATTTGTGAATGTTTAGATCTCGAAGTACTCTTTTGACTGCACGAGCGCGAAAGTGAATTTGTCCCATGGTATATTCGACGCGCTCAAGTGTAGGCGGGGACATTGCAGAATCAGGGAGCATGGAGCTAGCATCGCTCCATGTAAGCAATTTATTTTTAATTGCTTACCGAGAGGATTTAAATTTGTATCGCGTGATTTGTAGAGGATTTAATAGAGAATTATATTAATCGTGGATTAGTACCCGGTGGAGACATGTTTTAAAACGAAAGGGTATTTGCAAAGTATAGAATAAACCTTTAAAAAAGGGTTAAATTAAATTGATAAATTAAAGCCTAGTAAATTATCATTATAAAGAGAAAACACTTTACTGAAAAAAAGACTAGAACCAGGGTAACTGCTTTCTAGAACACAAACATCTGCTAGAATTATTAAAGAAAGATCATGATTGGCAAATAATTAGCTTTAAGGTTGTCCTAGGAAAAAAATAAAGAGTACCTTGTGACAGCTCTTTTCACTCAGTTACTGTGTTTGCATAGCATTTCCAACCCACAAGTAAAACTTCGTTTGTTGACGATATGTGATTATAAAAGAAATCCGATAAATAGAATTGCTTACGTCAATGATTTTAGTGCGCGACATTAAGTGAACAATTTTTATTGGTACCAAAATAGTCGACGCATTACATCCAAATTAATTTTATTACAACCATAAGCCCTTTGCGGTGTCAGAACTAATCCAAGCGAATTTAATTTAACTAATTGGCACGACATATGTACACATATGTATGCCTGTGTGTTGATTGGATAAGCCCTAATGCCAATCTAATTGGCAATTATTTAATATACCTTCATTACTTTTTGATAAGGATAGGCGGCGGCGATGGCTTATGTTAATCTATTTTCTTCTATTTCGCAGAATTTTGAGAAATGCAACAACTACTGTCAGCCAAGGAAATCTTTACAGCTGAACAGCACCACACTGAAAAAAATCAACGAAAATCATGACCTAATTCTGATTTGCCGGGACGATCGTAGTCTTTCCCTAAAAGTAGTATTGCCCGCTCAAGGACTCTCCACCACCCAAAGTATCATCAAGAACAATTATCTCCACTCTCCCGAATATCATCAGCAATTGAGACACTCGTCAAGCCAGCCCAACACGAATAGCAGCGTTGAAGAAATTTACGTCGTAAATGTGTCCTTAGCACGTGATGCCGAGGAAGTTTATGTATACCTGGTGAGTCCTGCCATTGAACCAACCACTAATAGGCATTCCTGTACCTGATGGCTTTAATGTTCTGTGTTCCAGTCAAATGAAAACTTCATTACCATCGAGAACCTCCGCCAAAATACAACATACAACGTCTCGGTGACGGTAGTGTATTCAAGTGATGAATATTCGATCATAGCCAAGGGAAGGCAATTCACAACTCTGAGGCGTGGCTACAAGCCAAAGGAGATTCCCGAAATATCGCTGCTTCAATTTGATGCGGACGAGACTGATGAGATGCGAGTAACTGCCTTGATTTCATGGAGTCCATCGTATGGTGAGTCTTTTTCGCATCAGCACTGATATTGATTAAATTTTCATCGCAATCTTCTGACTGAATTTCGTTGAATATGTTTGTATCTTTCCGTATAGACATGACATGCCATTACGATATAATATGCTATTCACCGGAACGGGAGGATATGGAAGTGACGCCAATCGAAATACGAAATGTAAGTGTATAAATTAAAACGTATGAATTTATGTGGATGAGCGCACTCTGTGGGAAGGGTTAATGGTAAAGTACTTATGTACCTCATGAAAATCTAAGATTAATGATGATTTTCTTTTCATAAAGCTCAGCAATGCGCTTTATTTTCCCTTATTTTTACACAGAATAAGAACAGAGTATAAAGGATTGAAAGTGTATAGCTTGTAATTATAGTCCCTTATTTTTATTCTGTATTTTAATTACAGGATTTTAATAATTATCATTAGGAACTGTATACACGGTTCTCGTCGGCTGATGAGATGTGAAAATGTGTGTATCATTCTGCTACGATTTAGGAAATTGTACACATTTCATTTATTGCTCACTTCATTATCCGGAAGAGTTTACTGGTTGGTCCATGTGTTATTTTAAGCGGTCCGTCCAAAAATGGACAAAAGACCTCTTAAGTATCACTTATCACTTGTCTGTCCGTCCGTCCGCCCCTGTAACTTCTAAACTGTGAGTTGAAGATGATATTAAGTAAACTAATAAAGTCTTTAAAAAATGACGCAAAAATAACGCATGCATGGGCAAGCTTAAATTTTTATGGTAAAAATGGCAAAAGGTGTTTTGGCGCTTATATTAAAGAGTTTTACAGCCACAAAAAAGAAAATTGAAACGTACATTAAACAAGTATTGAACTTTGTTAATAATTTCGAATTTTCGCAAAATCTCAAATAAAATTTGAGAAAGAAGAATGGAAAATATATATCCGCTTGTAACGTGTTTAAGGTCACAACTTTTGAAACACTTCATTTAAAAAGCTGATGCGAACATATACAGCAACCCCAGCTTAAACCGTTTTAAAGCTGCGGTTTTAACATATTTTCGAAAAAACAAAATTTTTTGTCCCTACCACTATCTCCGGTGCTATAAGACCAAATGATTTAAAAAACATCAGAAGTTATTTGTAATTTTTGGGAAAACTACAGAAATTTTTGAATACTTAGCAGATTTTGACATTGAGCGCGAAAGCTTCAAAAACATTTAAAAAAAAAAAATTCAAAACATTCTTGTATCTTGTAACGTTAGAACCGATTATAATGAAATGTGGTTTGTAAATAAAACGTATGCAGGCATTTCTAATATTTTTAAGCTCTTTAAAAAATGACTTTTCTTGATTCAAATTTTCTGAAACAGTTAAAAGAACAAATTTAAAAAACCCGCATTTATAACCGAGAACTAAAAACCTATGCCCAGAGCATTGCCAAAAAAATAGCCATTACTAGCGCAAACTACATGAAATTTAAAAAAAAAATACAACAATAATCAAAAAATTATTCTGAATAGTCGTCTTTTGGATTTTAAATCTAAAAAATGTAGAAAAATGCTATTATAGCGTTTCGAAAAAATCTCATACATCGACAATTTTGTGGGATTCGAAAGAAAAACAAAGCGGGGCTAAAATATTGCACGGTTTTCGAGATACGAGTAATATCAATTTAATTTATTTACTAAAATGTTTGTACTAAAAAATGCCTAAAACTACTGAGTTGTATCAACAAATTCTTTCGCAAGCATAAATCACTTGAGTTTTTCACTTCACCAAAATTTTTTGAAAAAAAAAGCCCGGTTGCGTCATATTTTTCAGTTTTCTTAACAAAAAAAATTAAAAAAAAATTTTTGTCACCCTGCGTTTCGATAAAAATTTGGGTACCTTAAGTTTAAATTCTCCTAAAATAAGGATATAAGATGCCCAAAAAATTACCCTGCTTCCCGGTCTTTCTGATCGTCCTGAGCCGAGGGACTTGGAATACTCTTAGCTGGCGCGTTTTTGTTCATCTCCTCGATATGGCCGAGCCAGTGTGTCATAGTGTTGTGGTTATTAGCGGTCCGTCCAAAAATTGAAAAAGGACCTTTAATGGTATCGGCACGTTGCCCGTCCGTCCGTCCGTCCAATCGCTGTATAACTTCTGAACGGTAAGTCGAAGAAAGACAAAATTTGGTGTGTATCTAAACTGCGGAAATAGTCAGAGAATCTGAGGAGCGCAATTTTTTTTAAGCACAAAAATAACGGTTTAATTATAGTTTGAAATTTCATGTGAAAATGGACCTAATGTTTTTCTGTGTTTTTTTTTCAGGAAGCCTACTTAAGCAAGAACTAGAAAAACACAACTTAGGTTAAGGAAATACTAAGCTTTAATTAAAAAATAAAACTTTTTGAAAATATCAAAAAGTTTTTGAGAAATGAAGGGTCGAAAATTCATGACGTTTTTCAAAGTGTTGGAGGCCATAACTTTTGAACGGCCTATCGCTCAAAATCAATATCAAACACACGTATAAAGCAACTCAAAGTAAACCAAGTGCTTAGGTCATATTTTTCAAAAACAGTTTCAGTACTGTAGTTTTGACGCATTTTCGAAAAAAAAATCGCAAAAATGCATGAAAAAACGTGTGTCCTTCTCCCCTTATCTCCGGTGCTGTTTGGTGGAATTATAATGAAAAAAATCACACGTATCAGAAATAATCCAAAATTTTAAGGAAAATTATAGCGGATTTTGAAATTTCAAAATCTTCTGAGATTTAACTGAAAAACATGAAAGCATTTTCAAAAACAATTTTTTTAAGTCTACTAGTAGCTTAACGGTATAAGCGATCTTTTTCTGATTCGATTAAAGTAAAAAGCTTTAAAAAAGAAGGAAGGCTGCGTTAAAAGTTTTTTAAATTGCCGTTTTTAACCTAAGTTTTAAGAAGCCTATTTAAAAAACGGAATAAAAAAGGAGCTTGTTTTACCGTTAACGCCTAAACCGGTGGCAATAGAAAAAAAAGTTTAACGAAAACTGGAAAAATCTTCAAAATATTTGTTTTATGGATTTGAAATTTAAAAAATTATAAAAAAGGCCAAAAGAACGCATGTCTCCCCCTCTATCTCCCAAACGGTATAAAGTATCATTTTTAAATTAACACCGATCATAGTCCACCTTTTTAGATTTTATACAAAACTATAGCAGACTTCGAATGTTCAAAAACTTTGAAGATTTAACCGAAAAACGTGAAAACATTTTCGAAAACTATTTTTTAAAGATTTCTAGGTCCTTAACGGTTATGACGACCTTGTTTAAATTTGGCTGAAGTGTGTAATGTCTAAAAAGCAAGCGAACTGCATAAAAAATGTTTCAAAATTGCCGTTTTCGACCATAAGTTTTTAAGCCCATTTAAACAGGCGAAATAAAAAACAGCATATTTTTACCGTTTTCTCAGAAGTCCATGTCCGCAGAATTTGAGAAAAGTGGCAAATGCTAGCACAGGTGGTTTTAAAATTGATCAAAAAGTCTAACGGTAATTAAAAATAATCGAAGTTGCTGTTTTATGGTTTCTAAATTATAAAAATCCTAAAGATGGCCAAGAAAAAGTATATCCTTCCCTCTATTTTCGTAAGTTATCGTTTTCGTAAAGTATATCCTTTCCCTCTACTTTAAAGCTTTTTGCCAGCCTTTTTTTAGAGTAATGAAACCCAATATAAAATCACCCAATGTAAGAACAGTCAGTAGACAGCACTTCGAAAAAAGTATATTACAGACTGTAAAATATATCCAGAAATAATTTAAATAAATAAATAGAATGTTACAGAAACTGCGCAATATAGATGACCATAACCTTCAACAAAAGCCGACGGATCGCCCCGCGTATGTCTTCATACTTAACGGTCTTTTTTTTCTTGATGCAGCGCAGTATCCATGTTTTGTACCATGATAAACCAGCTGCTGGAAATGTTGCATTTACACGTCTTCTTTTGCCACTGCCTGGTTCGGCAAATAGGTTTTTTCACTTTTTCGATGAGCCTGCATACTGGCTCTCAAGCAAACAGCCAGTGGGCCGTTTTCTTGAACTTTATTTTCTCTTTAGCTGCAAGCGCGAGTTAGTTTCCTCCCTTGTTATACGCTGGTAAACATCTTCTGTCACTTTTTTCTTGTACTTCACGCAATCAACATCACATACCAAGGACGCTTTTCTTGGGTTGGCTGGAACTCTTCATTTATTTAACACCGTTTTTAATGGTGTCGCGTGGTACCATTGCCATTGACGTCCGTAAGAAATGAATGCAGACCGAGGGAGAGTCTCTGACTTTAACGCTTCTCAAAAACACCACGAACTTAGATTTCTTTAACTATAAACCTTTGCATAAATATATGAAACATTGCTGGTATTCCTATTCACATTATAAACCTGCCCATTATAAACTTTTTTCCCTACAGCATTTTTCAGCATTCAACTGATAGAAGATTGCAAAAGCATCGACCTGTGTTGTACACACTTCAGATGCCAGCAGATTTATCCAACAATTTGCAATTCACGTGCAAACGGTGGCGAGTTGTGTAGTTATTCACCTAAGTACCTTCTTATATTTGCTGGATTGTTTGCGCAATACTGCAGTCAGGAACATACTTCGCTTATCGTTTGGTATTTGCAAAGGATCACTCCATCCTTGCAAATACCACGTGTACAGTGCGCTTCATGTTGTGGCTTCAGAAGAACTTCATCAGATAGCCTTAGAGGCGCATTCCATAAATTCATAAATCATAGCAGGTACACCCACCTATCGCAATAATTAAACTGAAAAGTCTACATTTGTACGCCAGTACAATTTCAATCAAAATTTTGCAATGATACCACACATATATGCAACAATGAAAATGTTGGAAACGGGCTGCTGTGCATCTGTGGTCAATAACACCATTTAATAAGTCCAAGTTTTAATACTAGCGATTGAAATTTGATCCTGGTTATAACGAAACCTCTAAGCTTGTAATACTGGACGCTACCACCATAGACCATAATTTTAGAGGGCGCCACAGATTAAATTACCTAATGAAGCTTTGTCAAAGAGCATTATTGTCAGAGCTCTTGCCATTTTTCGCTATTGCTGTTGTTCTATCAATATTCAATTCAAGCTATTCAGTTTACCTAAGCTATAATCAACATTGGGTGTTCGGTACGATATCCATACCTGCAGCGTGTGGCCATCGAAATACCGTCAAGTCATACACGAAGGTGTCCGTCGGCTTTTGTTGAAGGCTTAGCATACAATTTTTGGGTTATTTGTATAAAATGTTGTTTAGATATTTGCTTGTTTATGTTTTTCCTTTTTTTTCAAATCCATCTCGATAGCTCATTCGATTCGCTTATATTCTAATATTTACATAATATTTTAAGTAAAATTTTAACAATGTTCATAACATCTGTGTATACGAGTTTTTTTTAAACCTGGCATTGTAGTGTAGAAATAAAGAGGGAGTTCCTGACTATTTGCCCTTTTTTCTGATTTAAAATCTTTTTATAATTATTCGATTAGATGTTATGTTCGTTGCTCTAATTTTTGTTTATAACTCGTTCCGTTGCTGTTAAAAGGTCTTTATTATTTGATGAATTTAAAGGTGCTTATTCACATTTTTACGTTTCTAGTTTCGGTACTCCAATTCTTTTACGAAACGCAGGGTGATAAATAAACTTTTCTTGACTTTTTGTCCAAAAAAGGTAAAATAATTACAAACACTTTTATTTTAAATCGCATCCAATTTCGGGCTGATACTCAAGTAGTTTGTGCTTGCGTAAAATTGAGTTTAAAAGAAAGAAACAAATCAGAAATTTATAGGCAGTTTATTGCACTACCAATTCAGCTAAACAACTAAAGAGATTTTAAAGCATATCTCAAAGACCATTTCATTATTCAGACCCTCGCTATGTTTCCTTCGACAAACTATCTTCTTCTTTTTCTTTCCCATTAAGGCGCGAGGTTATGATCTAAAGTGATGGATCATAATGGGAGGGTTATGATCTACTCTACTACTACTGGGGTACGCCGATTTGACATCAGAATATACCGGCAGGCCACCCGGCTTTGGATCTCTTCGTCACTGAGGCCAAATAAATGCTGTTGTCGTCGCATTTGTGTGATCCACGAATGTTTAGGCTTCCCTCTCCTTCGCGATTGCGCTGGATTGTTGATTGACATTGCCTTTTTGACGGGGCTCGTAGGATCTCTCCTTTAAACGTGGCAATACCAACTGAGCCGGTCGTGCTCCATTTTTCCGAGGCTTCCTCGGAAAAATGGAAGCTTCCTCGGATCTTCGCACTTCTTTTTCTATCTCGCTTTGTTACTCCTGCTGTCATGCGAAGTACCTTTATCTCAGCTGCCGTTAATTTGCTCTCATATTTATTATACGCTGTCCAACATCGTGAACCATATGTGGTGTAGAGCCTTCTTTTCAGCTTAAGGGGCATTTTTAGGTCACAGAAGATGGCGGAGTTTTCTCGCCACTTTATCCACCCCCCGCTTACGCGGTGATTGATGTCGTCATCATAGTTTGCTTTGCTATTGATCATAGACCCCAGGTACTTGAACTTTTCAAACTTGGGAAGCACATTTCCATTCAATTAAATCTCTGGAATCGGCTCGGGTGGGTCAGAGAATGGGCAGCACAGGTACTCTGTATACGATACCCATTCCCCTCTAAAACATCCACCCAAATATCAAGTGCTCGCTGCAGGGATGTATGATCTTCACTTATAATGGCCCCATCGTCAGCGAAGAATAAGTGATGTACCTTCGGGTCCGTTAGTTTTCCTTCAAGCGGATAATCAAGGACTACAATGAAAAGCAAAGGGCTTAGGTAGCTTCCCTGGTGTACATCGACTTTAATTGAGAACTCATCAGTAACTCCGAAAGGACTTCTTACTCTTGTCTTTGCTTCATCATGTCATGTCTATGATCATCCGCACGTAGGCTTCTGGGACCCCTCGCTTTCTTAGCGCCACCCGACAAACTAACTATTTCTAAATTTTTTTAAATTGTACATATTGCCGTTTCTAATGGATGGGACACGTGATTTTTCAGGTTTTTTTTCATCATTTTTGAATCAAAAGTCCATAAAACGACTATTTAGAATCTGCTTCCTGAATTCCGTTGTATTTTTTTTTATTCTCAAATACTTTGCGCTAGCAATGGCTATTTTTTCCTGAAAGTCTGAACGTAGAATTTCAAAATTTTAAAATTCTTTTTTTGGCTATCAGAAAAATTTAAGTTAGAAACAGTATGTTTGAAAAATCTTGAAAATTTTTAGAACTCTCTTCAGACGTTTTAAACTCAAAATACAAGCGGATTACTATTAAGATACCAGAAAGTTTTGGAAAATAATTTTTGAAATGTTTTGTAAGCCGAGCCCAATCTCGGAATTCGCTAATTATTTCAAGTTCGCAATAATTTTACCGAAAATATCAAACAATTCTTAGGGCGGTATTCACAAAGCAATCTTAAATCAATTTTAAGTTTAAGTTGCTCTTATTTTTAGGTTGCTGTCTATAATAAATTCGAATATCCGAAAATGATGTTTCTTTTTCGAAGTTGTTTGTTGTCAAATAATAAAAAAAAATCATTCAATCAAAAAACCATTTTGGACTTCTTTCGTTGCCCTTTTTTAAAAGGAATTAGTAACATCTTCTTGGAAGCTATAAGATTTGCCCTGCATTTATTGTTGCATAGACCAGATGACTTTTGACAAAATTTTATTTTTCAGGCTGTTGCATAGGCGCCCGCAGAACTTTTTCCAGGGGGGGGCGGGGGCAAACCATGGACTAAGACAAAAGAAATACAATTAAATAGTCGAATATGTCAAAATTTCCTAGTAAAAAAATATGCTTCATGATAAATCGCAGAGCCAGGGGGGGCGGGGGGCATGTGTCCCCTCTTGCCCCCCTCTCCGGGCGTCTATGGGCTGTTGTACATCCCGATCATAGTTATCGATAAAATCGTTAAACTCAATATGACACTGAACAATTTTTTCGTAAGTTCAATAGAAAAAAGTGCAGGATGTTTTGAAATCGGTCACCATGAGGGATTGAGGGCACCAAAAAGATAGGAGGTAAGACACTTTGAATGCTCTTTATATACTTTATCCAGCAGTTCTTCGTCCTCAGACACCAGCTCTGATGAAGATGATATATTAACCTGCGCCTATTTTAAAAAGAGAAAAAAATATTCCATCATCAATTTTTGGGCTCCGTGTTTAAAAAGTTTTCGTCTCACTTTGCATCGGAGTCGTGATGTGACACCAAATGAAAAATTTATTCAAATATTTATATCACACACAAGTCACAGTCGATTTCGAATTTTCGAACATAGTACCACTCTCAACTTAATATTGGGTATTGCGAGAAATTAGATTACACCAGATTACACCAGCAACATCGACATCAACATCAACGTTGACAGCTAAATTTTTAAGCCCAGTGAATCCAGCAACAAACAAACCACAGCAAATTCGACATCGACGTTAGACCTAATCCTAAATGTCGGTGTTGCTGTGCAAGTGCTACCAAATTCACAATGCAGCTCTCGTAAGAAATATACAATTCACTGAATCCTAGTCCAGGATAGTCCACTGTAGTTTTAGTTTTAAGTTTTAATAGTCCAGGATATTCCAATATAGTCCATTTATTCACGATTTTATTTTTCGAAAATACGTCAAAACCCCTGTTAACAAAAATTTGATGGTTGCTTTTAATGTGTGGCCACCAGTATTGGGTTTTTTAAATAAAGAAGTCAAAGAGTTATGAATGACCCTCAAGTTAAGCAACGTTGGAAACGGGCACTTAGTTTTGATCCCTTAATTCTTAATAACTTTACAATATTTTTTAAAGTATTTTATACAAAAACTTTAAAAATTTGATTTTATTATGAAAACTTATTGTTTGTTAAACTTTTCAAGATAGATAAGCGCCAAAATTCTTTTTCTCTTATTACCTTAAAAACTAAAGCTGTAATTAAACCGGTAAATATTAATTCTAATTTTAACTTAATATTTAATTTTTTTGTATAAGATAAATTGACCCTTGGTTCTCAGTTTTTTTAAGGACTTAAAGACTATATAAGTCTTTATAGGTCCAGAGAGTCATTAAAATATAAATGGTATTAAAATATAACCAATTTTATATTTTAATGACTCACCGTTCAAAAGTTACAACAGGTGAACAACGGAGTGTAACCATAAGAGGTCCTTTTTTCATTTTTGGACGGACCGCTGAAAATTACACACTTTTTCTTTAAAGCTGAACCCACAGGGGATCAGTTAAGCCATGCCCGTCCATCCATATGCAAACAACTTTTGGCCTTAAATTTAAAGCTAGAAAGCTGAGAGGGAAGGCGATTTTGCAATCCGTCGCAGACGGATTAAGTTTGCACTCTTCGACTTGATTTATCTAAGGCGAGAGTAAGTCCTGTACTCATGTTTTGTATTGCTCTGTTTGTTTTGGTGTATATGCGTTCTTGGAAAACAATGTTTTATTACTCGTTTTATTGCTAAAACGTTTTGTTTGAAGCGTGGTAGATTCAGTCTTATTAATTTTGAACAAAAGAAATTGTTGTGGGTATACATTTCTTTCGCTTTAAGGCCTGATCAGAACTGTAGCCGAAGCTGACGCTGAGTAAAAAGTTAAATACACGTATTCTCACAAGAGCGAACACAATGTGAAGCTGAAGCTGACAGTTGTAGCTGAAATTATTGAATTTCAAGCATGACATTTGTCAAATGTTGAAAATTTGTCAAAAGTGACAAAAAATTCAAGGCGGAACACGTGTTTTTATTTCTCACCTTTGTATTATGTGTCGGACTAAAGAGTTTTTTTGTAAACTACAGTGCCCGAAATTCGAATAGACACACGCGATTCGTTGTATTTTTTCTTTGCAATCTGCATGTTTATTATATTTTTAAATGATGTTTGTAGAAATTCTTAAAGGTATTACAAAAAATTAAATTTCAATCACTTTGGTGAAAACACGAAAGATTTTGCTAAAAATTCATCAATTTAATATTCTGTAAATCGCTATTAACGCTTTCAACGTCTTGCAGTTATGCCTTTTCGAAGCACTTTTACATAGATATGTTTGTTCACTTGTCAAAATTAATGACGTTCAAGCTGTCAATAGTTCTGGAGGTGTAAATGAGCGATTTGAGTTTGGATTCACTGCGGTTGTTTAACTAAATAATAAGTTTTAAACTTCAGTTTTATCACCTCAGAAAATCTAAGTACTTTAAGCTCTATAATCTAAGCCCAAGAACAAAATTTAATAAAACAAACAACCGAGCCGAAACCGTGAGTGAATAAATTTAAATACACTAACAACAATCCATGCAAAGTTCTGGAGGGGTAGACGTCAAATACGGAGACGTCAAAACTCAAACAACCCTATTGTTGGATTGGCGTCACTTAGCGTAGACATGCCTTGCTTGTATCACGAGACTGGGCATTTGATGGCCGTGTTTGCTCACCTAATGAGCTTCCGGGAAATGAGGATTAGGCATTCTTTGCAGAAATGCTGTGCTTCCACAGATATTTGGCCCATTCTTTCCTCATTCTAAAGAAATTTTTCATTTCAGTAAGATTGAAATCGTTCTGGCTGGACTATCTTCTTCTTATTTTTCTTTTTCGTTTTTCGCTTATAACATATCCATTATTTTTAGAAGTGACTTGAATTACATTTTTTGTATAAGTTTAAGAATTTTTGCAAACTTCATCCAAAAACATAAAAAAGTGCTAATAGAAAAGAAAAAATACATATTTCTGTATGGGAATTTCGCCCACTGTAGTATAATCAAAACCTATTGACAAACATGGCAAACTTGTACTCAGCTTCAGCGTCTCATTGTGATCGGTATAAGCGGCACGCTACGCGGCAAGCTTCAGCCACAGCGACAGCGTCAGCTTCAGCTACCTATTCTGATCAGGCCTTTAGAAGAAATCAATTAAAAGACGCTACTGCGATTATTTTTTTTATATTTTTTATTATCGATAATTAAGGGAGATTATAGCATTATTGATAGTAAAAGGGGAGTGTACAAAAATGAGTGTGGCATGGACTTAAAACAATTGCATTTGTTTGAGCTCTTAAGTCTACTCAAACTCTAAGGACTTATTCATGCTGTTTACACACGAGTTTCTTCTTTTCAGCTTTTTTAAAAAGGAAGAAAAAAATGTGTCAGTTATTTTTCCTTCAAATAAGTTGTAAATAAAAAGAACTAACATGATACTATAGGTATAAAAATAGGTGTAAAATTTTATTTAGATAGGAAATAACAAGCCATTTTGAAAGTCAGCGTTCTTAATTAAAATTTATAATTTGATTTAAATTTATATAATTCGATTCATTCGAAACTGGAAAATAAATATTGGCAATTTTTGTCAACTGAAAGACATCTTTTCACTTAAAAAGACAAAACCGTGAAACCTAATATCCTACAAGGCGTATTGGTGTTTCTTGAAAAATGCATGGCGTGTTTAAAAATAGTCTCTGAAGGATAATTCCGGTAATTCTATTCTCGGAAATTACAAAGTGTGACAAATAATTAATCGTCCATTTCTCTCTCACTGGGCCCGATTCCACTTGGAATAGGCTTTAACAAGCTATTAATGATCCTGCTAGTAAATTCCTCTTGAGTTCACAATGGCAAAAATATGTTTGGGATAGATCTCCATCTGATTTCATTATTCCGCATTCCAGCAATCGATTTTCATCTCATGGTTTTTCCTCTTTCATTGATGAAGCTCTAGATGGAAACATTTCCTAAAAATATCAGTCTCCTTATTCACTTATACTAGTAATCCTTCCATTAAGGAGTAAAGACGAACAATGTAGGTCTCTTCCAAGTACTCAATTATAAGTCACTTAGAGTAAATAAGTGTATCGTAATGTACATTTGATTGTGCTCAAAAGTACTCTCGGCTAAAGTTATTAAATGCCAGTAAAGCAGAAAAAAGCGATTCATTCAATACGAAATTAACCTCCCACCCACACAACCGATTATAATTTACACAAATCTAAATGTGGTCTTTAAGCATACAAGAGCTCTTGAATGAAGAGTGTGTACTTGTTCAAATTGGGCATCCTTGTAGATTGATACTTCACTTTAATTTATGTTCACAATGGAACTACTAAAGTGTATCCTTTTGTTTGGATAATGAATGACTCAAAACCCACAACAAATTGATTCTTAGAAATCGACAATCAGAACAAATGTGAGCTCACCCCAAGTGGCGGAAGGATATACAATTGATTTTATGTGTAGGTTTAAAAGTAATAACGACTCTTTATGTGATACATAAAATGTATGAAAATGTATCACTCATAGGAATTTTTTTACGGTAAGTATGTAAAAGAATGTTTGACTGTAAGACCTTTAATCTTAAAGGTTTGTGCAAGGCAAGTGGAGTTCCAAATAAAAAGCATCCCTTGTGTGTGTGTGTTTTTTTTTTTTGGTAAATAAAGGCACTTCTTGGGAAACAATTATATTGAAGCACTTGAAAGGATTTTCTTTGAAAAGTTCCATTTTTGTCATAACTTGTGTGAGGAAAATCTTTTTCCCAGATAGACTTCATCGCAAGTAAATTGAAAAACCACCGCGAATACTTATTTTCACAAACGAAATGTCAATAAGTTGTTCATAGGGATTTATTTCCTGAAACCATCCACCTCCTTGAAGAGTGCCTCTATCTTGGCTTTCAGATACCCCAACTTGGAATTCAATTTACTGGATCGTCTTCAGTTACGGAAATAAAAAACCCACGACAAAGTTCCAAGGAATGTTTTCATTTTGCGCAGAGTAGGACCCGTGAAACATTTATCCTGTCGCGTCGGGTTGTTTTGTTCTCGAATGAAGTGTATTATGTATATTAAGTTGCTCTATTTATAATTGGCTTAAACTACTATTCTTATTTTTGCTTATTACAGCCCAATGCTTTGTACAGCTACACCTTAGATAACCTTACGTTTGCCACCGTATATAATGTTGGTATTCGGGCAAAGAACACCAACGACTCATCAAAGGAGAGTGATTTGGCATGGAAGAAGATTAAGACTCCGTCATGTCTTGAGTGGCACCATAACAACTTTAATATTTGTGGTAAGTAATGATCTTATGGCTTAAGTGTCCAATTAAGTAGGTTTCAAATTGAATTCTAACAGACTCGATAAGTTTTGACCATGCCATGAAGACGCGGCTGTCCCTTGTTTTGCAATTCTTTTACGTATACCCTCCAGTTTCGTTCAAAATGTTACGAAACTAACATCTTACCCTTTTTCGGTCCAACTTTTAACCTTAGCAACATAATGATGTAGCTGCAGCGGCAGTAGCAGCGGAAGTAAGAGCTGTCAAAAGTTAAAACACATGTATTCAGTGTACTGCGCACACAATGTGGGGCGGTAGCGGCAGCGCGTAGCTGCAGCGGCAATAAGAGTTGGGCAACTTTTAACTTGTGCAGCGCTACACGTTTGACAGTGCTGCACGGTTGACAGTTCGCTTGCAGAAAAGTAAACAATGAAGGAAAGGACGTGGACAAAATTCTTAAAATTGTGAAAAATCAACAAATTTTATAGAATTTGTGTTACCGCTTTAAAGAAAATAATAATAAAAAAGTTCGGGAGTGAAAATTTGCAGCCATTGCTTACAAACTAGCTATCTGTCTGACATAAGCGCGCTTCACCACTGTGTTCGACATTTTCCTGTGCCGCGCCGCACAGGTCCGCTCTTCATACTGCCGCTGCTGCTGCATACTACCGCTGCGGGCATTGTGGCTCTACGGTAACTTGAAAAAACACGACGAACTGTCCGAACTTCGCTACGAGTGATGCCTGCGGCATTTGATGACGTCGTAGGCATTGCACCCATTCTAATTCTGAGCAAATCTGAGCAAACATCAACTGTTCCATCAAGGAGGACAACTTATTAGGTGTGGATCTCGGCGACTATAAAGTCTTTTTATACCAAATCCCATAGGATAGGAGGTTTATTAAGTTTGTCACATAGTTTGTAACACGGTGAAATAATAATGGTAGACCCCCAAGACCTTAAGGGCATATGAATCGAATAAACCATGTCCGTCCGTCCGTCCGTCCGTCCGTCTGTATGTCACATGTTTTTAGGCCTTAAATTTTGAGCTAGTGTGCTGAAACCTCGTACGTAAGGTCCACGTCATGCGAAGTAGTACCAGTGTAAACGTTTTTGAAATCCGCCCAAAGACACGCCCACAATCGGTCTAAATGTGCAACTACCCCCAGAGTTTTCAAAACTGTTAGACGTTCTAAAAGGCTGAAATTTGACCTTTAGAATCTCCTTAAGAATGTAAAACACAAAAAAGACAAATTTAGTTGGTAAACCCCCTCTAGTGGGCGTTATATCTATTTTAAGGGTAAATTTTCAAATGCAGTTTACTCAATATTTTTGCTCGAAATTGAAAAAAATTTACTTAATATTTTATGTAGAAAATGCTTAGTATCACATATAGCTCTTACAAAACTTTGGGCCACGCCCACATTTGGAGGCCGAATTGAAGAAAAACCTAAAATTTTCCAGAAAAACTTAATTTCGACTGGCCTTTAGCCTAATTTAGGAAAGCATGAAACAAAAAAAGTAGCAGGTAAGGAAAAGGTCTCTTTTCAGTCCATATTTAGTTCGTATAAAGTTTTAAGCCACACCCCCTTTTAGGGGTCGATTTTTCAAAAATATTGAATTTCAACCAAAAAATTGCATTTTTACGTACATTTAAGTGAAACTTGGATATATCTGTGGTTTCTAATTAGGGGCGGTTGGACCACGCCCCTTTTCGAAGTTTGCATTACTTATAAAACGTCAAAAAATAACTTTGCCATGAGCATTTTACAATGTGGGATAGGATGGGGTATTCAACGGTCCGTTTTACGGACTGTGACTTCTGCGTACACACTGTAGCACTTTCACTGGTTTATTTTAAATGTGTGCTAGCATTCAGGTTTGACCCAAATCGGATAAAGCTCAAATCCCCTGCAGATAAAACAGGGCAATTGTGGAAGGGAACAAAATCTTTTAATTGAAATTATTTTCACCAAATTACAAAATGAGAAATAGGTCTTTTAAAAACTTTTGTAACAATTTCTACGGTACACTAAAGAATTTCCACCGGAGATTCTATGTCTCACTCATAATTCTATGTCTCCACAGGCTATAAAACTGCAATTAGGGTGAGATGGTTTAATAAAAATCCCTAAGTGGTTCCCCCGGACAAACATAAGATTAATTTGACACGAGCAGACTTTTGATGCCATTTTCTGCTCTTTTTTGGTTCTCAGAAGAAAGTTTCGATGATATTTCCCAAGGGCCAAAACAATGTGACAGATCTTTTATGCGTCAGCTTCAATTTTATTTTTCGATTTTCAAATTGTTCGGGAAATGATGCGTTCACCCTTTAGGTACACCAGGTCATTTAGGATTTTTTTAGACAAATTAAATGCGCTTTTCAAAACAAGCAACATCCAAATATGTTAATCAACATTAACAAAATTAATCGAGACGCACAAATAAACAACAAATCTCATCCAAATTAAGTTTTTATAAAGCTGTCAACCGTGTAGCTCCACGATAGGCCAACTCTTATTGCTGCCGCAGCCACACATTGTGGGCGCAAAAGACATTTTACCACGGCTGTCAAAATCTGACGTCTTTCACATTTATCGACCGCGGGATGCCATGCAAATCGCGTTTTTATATGAAAAAATTCAATAGTTATATTGAATTATATAATTCAATGAAATTATATAATGAAAATATTTTAAGCATTACCTAGGAAGCCTGATCAAGTCTACAACTTTCCCGTTCATCGAAACACAGGGTTGCATTTTTTAAATAGTTATTTACGTTTATGTGTAATTTTAGTTCGTTTTCCATATAAAAAGGTACTTTGTTTGGCATCCCCCACTCGATAACACCAGTAGACGTCAAACTGTTAAAAGCTCTATACACTGAATGAATGTGTTTCAACTTTTGACAGATTTCCCTACCGCTACAGCTACCCCATTGTGGTAATACGAATGTGTTTATTGACGATTTATAATGTCCACGTGCCATATAGCTGGTTTCGTGAGTAACTTCATTATGCGGTAATGTTTAAAAAGGCACTGTCAAGCACACACGAAAATTATAGCCATTTGTTTTTTAAATACATTTGCGAAATATGCTTCGGAAAAATATTTACATTGTTAGAAGTAAATCGTGTTAACAATATATAAGAATTGTTTTCAATTGATGTTACATCTAAATTATCCCACTTTTATTTCAGTAGTTCATTAGTTGAACTATTTTTCAAGGCATGGCTTATTATACTCTGCTCTAAACTGAGGAGTCTTTTAGTATAAAACATAGAAAAATTTGATTCAGATTCAGTGAAGAGAATTGAGAAGCCATGAAAGTTCAGAATGGAAATTCAGGTAAAAAAAATATTTCCAAAAAAATTTCTCCTTATCAGTCTGCATTTCAGGTAGATTCAAATTCTTGTTTCCCTTAAAAGTGCGTCTTTTTAGACTTAGGTGTTCCTCCACATAATTTACCCAAATTAAAAAACACACGCGTGGGTATCGCGAAGATTGGTGAGCCTGAAGTTTGACTTTTGCAAAGCAATTGTTGTTATTTTTATCTTTCCATTTGTGGGAATGCATCTTATGGCTCCAAATTAATTGCACAAATCGATGAAATATTTGCCCAACTCAATACAGATGCTTGAGTTGAAAAGAAATGAGTTGCTGATAAGTTTTGAAATATAAATTCCAATGTTCTTCTTAATGGAAATAAAAGAATGTTTAATAAGTTTAATAAGCTGTGCAGTTTTCACGAATATCTGCCTTGTAGGAGCTCACAGATTTTGAAAGCTTCACTTTCTCACAAAAATGCTCGTTTCGTTTATCTCTGAAGTTTGTCATGGGAGCAGTCCCCTCGGAGTACACCATTCCACAGCTTCACAAAAGTGCCCCGCTTTCCTATGTATTTGTCCTTCACAATCCAGGACATAAATTATATTGCAATAATAAATTTGCAGCATCAAATCAAATCAAATTATCTTGAGAACTGTAGGCAAACACAAGGTACTATTAACATAATTTGGAACAACAATTTTAACACCTTTTGTTATGGTTATCATTCAAAACAAAATTGTTTTTTACTCTTACATACATATTTTTCAGCACCATCGCAACTATTTTCCAAACAGTCGGTCATCTCATTCACAGCAAACAAAACATTTTAAACTTTTTCGCAAATTTGCAATTGCTTGTGTTTTTGCATTAAGAAATCAGCTGTCACAATATTTACCGTAGATAGGCGCTTCGTTTGGAATCCGTCTAGTGTCGTGGAAAGCAGTTAATCAGTCGCCAATCACGTATTAGATTAATTTTCGAAGTTTCCACAGGATAAATATAAGATTAACTTGACTCAATCCTCTAAGCAAATTTTCGAGTTCATTTTTTGAAACCGATTTGACTTACTTAAATAATCAAGTAACTCTCCACAACCGAGTTATTTTTCTTCGTTTGACATATATGAGTTTTTTAAGGTATGTGTAATACCTAATATGCAACCACGAATACACTTCGTGCATCTATACACCGTCCATCTTTACAAAGTTCCGAATTCATTTATCTGAAACCGATTTAACTTGTTTCTACCTCGTAGTCACTCGAAAAATGAGTTTGTTTTTATATTCAAATATTCAAATTCACACACGTATCCTACCACGAAACGAATACTCATCGGCATCGTTTACGCATAAATTTTTGTCTAGAATTTCATTTTCGGTTGTTTCACAATCTTTTTCAATTGTTTTATGTGATCAATCCAGAGTTCCTTGCGATTCAAAATTAAGTGCAGTGATTTACTTTAAATCGCATGGTATGCTGAGTCCAAAGAATGCATGAGCAGATTTGAAAATAACCTACAAAAAAAGAACGCGAGCATTTCATAAAACAGCGTCGAAACAGAGTTAAAACTATAAAACCAAACTACACAAAAAAAAAAAACAGTGTCAAAATTCAGTCAGATAAATGAAGCACTAACACCGAAAACTTGTGTCAAAACGGAGTCAGGGTTTTGAAACCGAATGGACACCAAAAACCGGTGTTAACAATTTTTCAATCTAGGAAAACCACTTAACTTAAACTTAACTTAAAACTGACACTAAAATTTGATATGAGAAATGAGATTTATGGGAAGATTTCTTTTTAATCACTCGCGGAGAAAATTTAAATAAATAATGTGTGGTACATTATGAAATTTGCGGAAGATTTGTTGATAATTTCTGTTAATAATTGTGGATTATTGTCCGGTGGAAACATGGTATGTATCACTTTTGTCTAAGAACCCACTATAATTTGGAAAGACAAACTTTTCTATACGTTTAATTAATATACAAACTTTGGTGCAGAAGTAACACGTTATACAAAAATAGTTGATTTTCCTAGGGACTGCTAATCTTTTAAGCTGGATTCATAAACTAGCTTTGGTTCATGGGCAGCCATGGCTGCCCTGACGTTTATGAGTTAAGCCATATGAATTCAGTGTTTGTAGCTTCGGCCTTAACGTTTCATTTGGCAATCATTGGAACAAAACATTGTCTGAAGCCCTAATTGGGGTGCTGATCATTTGCTTTGTCTGCCAGCTCAACAGCTAAAAAAAAACCAGTGAGTAAGTGCTACAGTGTGTACGCCGAAGTAACAGTCCGTAAAACGGACCGTTGAATACCCCATCCTATCCCACATTGTAAAATGCTGATGGCATAGTTATTTTTTGACATTTTATAAGTAATGCAAACTTCGAAAAGGGGCGTGGTCCAACCGCCCCTAATTAGAAACCACAGATATATCCAAGTTTCACTTAAATGTACGTAAAAATGCAATTTTTTGGTTCAAATTAAATATTTTTGAAAAATCGACCCCTAAAAGGGGGCGCGGCTAAAAACTTAATACGGACGAATCTGGACTGAGGTCTCGTTTACCTAACCTGCTACTTTTTTTGTTTCATGCTTTCCTAAATTAGGCTCAAGGCCAGTCGAAATTAGGTTTTACTGGAAAATTTTAGGTTTTTCTTTCAAAGTCTCGTATGAGAAAAATGTGGAACTAAGCGTTTTCTACATAAAATATTAAGTAAATTTTTTTCAATTTCGAGCAAAATTATTGAGTAAATTGCATATGAAAATTTACTCTTAAAATAGATGCCACGCCCACTAGAGGATGTTAACCAACTAAATTTGTCTTTTTTGTGTCTTACATTCATTAGGAGATGCTAAATGTCAAATTTCAGCCTTTTAGAACGTCTTACAGTTTTGAAAACTCTGGAGGTAGTTGCACATTCAGACCGATTGTGGGCGTGTCTTTGGGCGGATTTCAAAAATTTTTACACTTGTACTGCTTCGCATGAAGTGAACCTTACGTACGAGAACTTACGTAGTTTCAGCACCCTAGCTCAAAATTTAAGGCCTAGAAACATGTGACATACAGACGGACGGACGAACATGGCTCATTCGATTCAGAATTCGGTCTCGATCATATGCCCTTAAGGTCTTGGGGGTCTACCATTATTATTTCACCGTGTTACAAACTATGTGACAACCTTATTATACCTTCTATTTTATGGGATGGGGTATAAATATATTGTTATACCTGTGGTTCGTCGAATAAAACTCAATTTCACTTTTATGATTACACAACTTACTTACTTTATTTATCAAACAAAACTTATTTAAATCCAAATCATACTTTATTCAACTGCGCTTCTTAGAATTCAACACTTTATTTCAATTCAATTACTTTTACATTACTATCGATTTTCCCATGTCAAAGTTCAAAATATAACTGTCCCGTACGCGCCTGTCACACATGTGTTTGTACAAATTAAGCACCTTCACGTACGTTCCATACTTCCCCTTTCCTAATTTTCCATTGATTTGGTACTCTTCCGCTGAACTCCACGGAGGGGAAATTTTCGATATCGAAATTCGAACTTCGAATATCAGTTTGCTGTCAGCTGACTAGAATGACAGTTGGGTGTGTTCGTAAGGTGAATCGATGGGTGCATTCAACGATTGCTGCTTGTCGTTTTATTTCTTGTCGCCACATTACAAAATTAAAATTTTTAATGCACGGAGCTAGGGATAATGGTTTTTAGTGGTACATACTCGTATAAAAGCATAATAACCACTTAAAAGACGAAAAAAAAACAATTTTTTCGTCTTTTAAAAAACAACAAAAAAAAAACAATGTTTTAGTAAATGCCATTTCAAAGCCGATGGAAGGTAACATGACTAAGACGACGAGAGAAAGCTTGTTTGTGAAGCTGATCTTAGTTTCAATCGATTTTAAATTCGAATGCAAGAATTTAGCCGCAATAATTACGCAGTGGGGTGCCGTGGCGTAGTGGTTAGTGTGTGTGCTTACTACGCCGAAAGTCTGGGTTCGAATCCTGCCATCGTCACCTGAAAAAAAAAGACTTGTTCTTTTTCACGGTCCCCACCTCCGCGAGTGTTTGACAAGCCCTCCGAGAGTATTAATTGTCTTGAAAAACTTCTCAAAGTGCCGTTCGGATTCGGCAAAAAATTGTAGGTCCCCTTGTATGTAAAGAAATCAACACACCAGCATACATTGTTGAGAAGTTGGCCCTGGTTCACCTCGAGCTGTTGCGCCACTCTATTTATTTATTTATTTATTCAATTACGCAAGAAGGAGTGTCATCATGCTTTTTAGCCCAGTTTCGTATAAACTAGGCTGTGGGAACTAGGCTCTCTTTTAAGCCAAACTAAACGTATCTGGAGCTGAAATGTCCTGTCCAAGTTACTAAAAGCCAAGAGTGTTTAATTTCCACATCTCTCCGCTCTGATCGTTTTTACCGCGATGCTTAAGTAAATATAAAGCACCCATCTGGTCTCCTATAATCCATCAAACGAAAGTAAATTATACAAAAAAAAAATCCATACGCACATATTTTAGTTTATTTAAGGACCGTTATTTGCAAACAGGATATTGCGTCCCATATAATATATGTCCCAAAAGGTTTTTCTTTTAAGTATGTTATTGCAAAACTACATAAATTGTTCTTGTGATCCCTTACAAAATTAGTATTAATAAATTCCATGTTTTTTTTTAAAAAAAGTTACTTATTTCATAATTCTAAGCTCATGTTGCTTAAGTTGTTACAATTACAACTTTTCCTTTCTGTCGTTCTTCTTTCAGCTGCCTCATAAAGATTCGTTTTTCAAGATTTACGCTTGATTAAGTTCACCAGTCGGACCTAAAATTATCCATATCCCATGCAGGATATGATATGGTCGGTTGCATAATCAAGACAACCCAAATGTTTCCAGCTGTCTTAATGAATCAGAAGTCATTTTTTGACGTAAACAATAATCAATACACACACGTTAACTACTGAAGTGCGAGCTCCTATCAATCTCTTTCATTCAAATTAATCATACAATGTCCATACCAACAGCCCCGAAATATCGATATCGGAAAAAACAAGGATTCACCATCAACTTGTTGTTCGATTTGCATCGAAATCAATTATTGGTATACAAGCACGCTTGCTTGGAAAATTCATTGCCAAAATTATCTTTAAAAAAGGCTCTTTAACACATAAAGGAAATAAATTTGTGCCACGTTTTCTTTCAAGACTGCTCAGAGCGCCTGAAGAATTATTGTTTTTATTGTTTTTTTGTTATACTTCAAAGAGGCGATATTCGAAAAATTTACAAAATTCTTTTGCTTATTATCAGCGCATTATTCGATGAGAGAAATTGCAGAGTCCTTGAAGCTTTTGGTTTGTGTAAGAGACAAAAGCCAGTGCAGATTATTTTTGTCGACGAAATGTCACGCGCTGAAGGCGTGGGTGTCTTACAATTATTTTAACAACATTCCACTGAATTTATCACAAGTAAATTGCCACCACGATCAAAGAGTCAAATTCTGTAATAGTCCAGACTATGAAAAAAAAAAAACTCAATTTGTCAATTTGGCATTATTATTAGGTTTGAGCACATTGTTCGTGCGACTCTTGGTGGGTGATAAGCCCATAAGAAGAGGAAAGCTGCAAGGAACTCGCCTATTAATAATGTGAAACATGAATTCTAAGTGAGTCGACTTCTTTGGAGGCAGGGAATGGGGCATAGTTCTTGTCAAAGAAATAATTTTCTATTATTGCTACCATGATATTGCGAGTTTTCAAAACTGTGTCTTTGTGCTTGCTGAAGAACACACAAGAACAAAAGAGGCAATTCTATGATTAGAGTTAATTCTAATTAATTCTAACTGTACAGAAGCAGAATTCCAATTTTATCAAAAAAGTAAAAATATGTATCTATTTAGTCCAGTCAAAAGCTTTTAAAGCCAGGAAAAATTTACAACAGGTCAAAAATGTCTACTCTTTTTAAGTTTTTGACAAAGTCTTGAAATTTTGACTTTTTTAGGGAGACCACTATCAATAAAAAAAACCGTCAGGTATGAAGGCATATGTAGAGCGGTCCATCGGCTTTTATTGCGCAGTTTGCGTAAAATTCTATTTATATATTAAAATTATTTCTGGATAGTCTAAAATTGTGTTGTATACTTTTTTCGTTGTGCAGAAAGAGCAGTAGACTTTCTTATATTGGGAGATATCTAAAAAAAGGGTTGCAAGAAACTTTTCGTTTAGTTCCTTTTACACAATTTTTTTTTCTTAAATTAATTGTTTAATTTAAGAAAAAATTAATTGTTTCTTATAAATTAATTTTTTTTTAACTGTTTTGTTGGTAAACGTTCATGTGGTTGTGCTTGCGTCTAATTTAAAATAAATAAATAAATAAATAGAGTGGCGCAACAGCTCGAGGTGAACCAGGGCCAACTTCTCAAAAGTGTATGCTGGTGTGTTATTTCTTTACATACAAGGGGTACTACAATTTTTTGCCGAATCCGAACGGCACTATGAGAAGTTTTTCAAGACAAATGATACTCTCGAAGGGCTTGTCAGACCCTCGCGGAGGTGGGGCCGTGAAAAAGAACAAGTCTCTTTTTTTTCAGGTGACGATGGCAGGATGCGAATCCAGACCTCCGGCGTAGTAAGCACACACACTAACCACTACGCTTTTAAAGCTTTAAAGCTTATAAAGCTTTTGCAAAATTTATTTTATCCTGTCCTCCAGGGAAGAAAGCAAGCAGTCTGTCACAAAAACATATTATCTGAATTTATTGAAATACTAGCAGGAGTTCCACAAGGCTCAGTTCTTGGTCCTCTTCTTTTCATGCTTTTTATAAACGATCTGCCGTCAACAGTTAAAAATTCACTATTGCACATGTACGCGGATGATGTCCAATTGTACATCAGCTGTAAGCGTGATATTATTGCTGAAACTACACTCAAGCTGAATGAGGATCTTTGCAGGATCTCAAGCTGGTCTCATGAAAATTTTTTGAAACTGAATCCCACGAAGTCTCAATGCATGATCATCAGTAGAACTGAAGAAGATGCCAGCCGCTTCCCGACCATATATCTTGGAGATGATCCCATCGAATATGTTGCCAAAGCAAAAAATCTTGGCATCTGGTTTGAGCCTAAGCTAGGTTGGGATGATCATGTTACCACGATTATAGGAAAAATCTATGGCTCCCTAAGAAATTTATCGGTGTCACAAAGCTATACACCACTAAAGGTTCGACTTAGGCTAGTTAAGTCCTTTCTCATGCCAATCATTTCTTATGGTTGCGAAATCTTCTGCAGCATCAAAGCCGATACCAAGAGAAGACTTAATGTAGCGTTTAAGAATATTGTTCGATATGTGTATGACTTGAAGCGCTATGATCATGTTTCCGTTTATAGCAAAAACATTCTTGGTTGCTCATTAGACCAATACCTACAATATTGCACTGTTAAATTTCTTCACAAAATTATAATCTCCAAACAGCCTTCATATTTGTTCAATAAATTAATTTTTGCACAATTTAATCGGTCTCTTACTCTCGTTCTGCCGCGGCATTATTACTTATGTACTGAGCGTCAATTTTTCGTTCATGCAATCCGCATTTGGAATGCACTTCCTCTCAGCGTAAGAAGGCTTTGTTATGCTTATTCCTTTGATCACACTCTCTTTAGGCACATGGCAAATAGATAACCCTGTATTAGACTTGAATCGTTTTTTAATAATTGAATTGTTTTTTAGGTGAGTTCCTAAAATGTAAAATAAAAGAGCTGTTTTTCCTTTTATTTTCTGTTTGATTTGTTATCACTTTTTTTATTTTAATTTAAATTTTAAATCTTTATAGTTTTTATAGTTACTTGTTATTTTCTTTTCCGAATTGCATAATCATGAATAACTCAAAGATTGATATTAATATTAGTCTATTGTAATGATTTTAAATTAATAAATAAATATGAAAAAAAAAAATGGCCCAGAAGTTACCATATATATATTTGCTGGCAGTGGAATTTTAATCAGTTAACTAAGGTGCTTTTAAGCACATCTAGGAAACCATTTACTATTTCAAAACTGCTTTAGTTTTTTTTTTTAATTTCAAAAGATGGACTACGTCTGTAGCTCATTTTTTGAAATTTATTTACCGTTTCGCAAATAGAGGGAAGGGTATAGATTTTCGTGGCTTTTTTAGCCATTTTCAAAATTTAAAATCAAAAATAAAAACAATTTAGTTTTTATTTTTTAATTATACCATTAGGCGTATTTTCAATTTAACAAACAGCTGCGTTCCATTGGCTACATCTCTTTAATTCTGTAGACATGGATTTCTGAGAAAACTTTTTATTTATTAATTTGTTTATTTTAATAGATTTTAGAACTTGAGGTTGGAAACGGCAATTATAAAACACTATTAGATCGTCATAGTCGTTCACGGCATAGAAGACTTTGCCCAGCTGTAAGCCTTAGAGCTAGTGCTCTAAAAATTAAGATTAGCTAAGCTAGTACATTGTATTGTTCTCGTTAATAAATAATACTAATAATAAAAACAGACGCCTTTGTAAAATCGTTTTCGAAAATGTTCTTACGTTTTTGAGTCAAATCTTCGAAGTTTCTTAGTTTCGAAGTTCGCTATAGGTTTTAAAAAAAATTTCAAAATATGGACTATGCCAATTCTTTTGTTCAAAGAAATATACTTTTTACTGTTTAGGAGATAGAGCGGGAGAATACCTTCTTTTGACCTTTTTATAATTCTTTAAATATCAAATCCATTAAACAGCTACATAATTTGAATTTTTTGTTCAATTCCCATCATAACTTTTTCCAATAGTACAACCAATTGCGCCAGCATTCCTGTTCCGAGTGGAAGCCTATTCCACATCCGTGATGTTCTGCCAAAGAAAGAATTAAAGTATAATGTCGTACGTCCAAAGTCGATCTTCTGAAGGGTGAATTCATGAGGATTCGTTCTTAAACGTGTATTGCGCCTGAATTGTTTAAGAGGTGGTATGCAATCAGCTATTTCATAAGAACAATCTCCGTAGAAGAAGCGATAGAATAAAGAAAGACAGGAGATGTTCTAGTGAGTCAAGTTTTATTGCTCGTTTCTGGATCCTATCAAGTAAATACAGCGATGTTTTTGATGCACCTGCCCAAACATAAGAGTTGTACTCAAGTTTAGGACGAATAAACGCTTGTATTGTGGGCCAGATCTAATGACGTAAAGTACTTCTTGCACCGCAAGAAAGTGGTCATACAAATGTGTGGTCATTCCAACGCAGGTTGTCAGTCACACACATACCGAGGATAGAGTTCCATTCATAGATAATGGCTGAATGCTTCTGTTAAGCTTGCATGACAGGTGGCAGCACTGGGTCTTAGATGGTTAAATTCCACTCTGTTTAAAAGGCCCCACTTTAATATGATGGTAATATCGGAATTGAGAGAGTTTAACATACGCAGCTTTGCCATTTCAACATCCTAGGGGCTTGGATATCTTTCTGGGAATAAGTATGATGAGCTAAGCGTGCTGTCATCGGCAAATGAGTTAATTGTATGTTGTGGACAAATGATCGTTTATAAAGATTAAAGATTGAAATTTGAGATTTTTTGACACACATTGCTTTCATTTTGTATGCTTTGTACTTTAACAAAATCTGAACAAGATCGCTTTTACCGTTAAGATACAAGAAAAAATTTTAGAGTTGTAATACGCGACCCAGGGTATAGTAAGTTTGACGTATAGTTTGTAATGCAGTGAAATAATCACCACGGACCCCAAGACCTCTTAGAGATATGAATGGGACCGACAGGAGAATCGATTAAGCCATGTCGGTCCGTCCGTCCGTCCGTCCGTATGTAAACAACTTTTAGGCCTTAAATTTTAAGGTACAGAGCTGAAATTTTGTGGGTTGGCTGGAAGTCTATTGGACCAGATCAAGTTTGAAAATTAGTCGAATCCGCCCACAGACACGCCGACTTCAGGCCCGTTGGTGCGACCATCTCTAATTTTAAAAATTACTTTTTCTAAATTTTAGCTTTGTTAGAATAGTGCTAGCGTATTAATTTTTGGTACGTAACATCACCTTGGAATTGTCTTTGAAGTGTCTAAAAAATTTTAGCCTTTTCATTGACCACGCCCACTTTTTTGAAGGATTTTAATTTAAAATGCGTGTTTTTCGATAAATATATATGAAATTTGACTAAAAATTCTATGACAAAAGTTGTAGATATTAGCATTTTCTAACTTTCATGTATAAGTACTATGTGCCTCCGCCCACTTTTGTGGGCGTGGCGTTAAAAAAAGTGATTGTTTTAAGTTAAAAAGGCGGAGTTTTAGACCGAAATGTATGCAACCAACTAGTATAAAGCATTCAACAGATACATTTTTCTATCCCGCCCACTTTTTGAAGGCGTGGCAGTTTTTTTTTTTGGTATGGTCGGGTATTTTGCAATCCGTCGTAGATGGACTGAAACTTTTGCATACGCACTGTTGCACTTTCCCACTTGTTTTTGAAAATTGTAACGTTTCTTTGCTCTTCGATACCACGGTGCTTCTGCTCCGATTCACGGGATATCAAAGCTAGTCAAACCCTACCCCACCTAACCCACCCTTAGAACCGAAGTCACAGAACCCTTCGGTACATCCGGGCAGAAATGTGGTAGGGCTGTCCCAATCCATAGCAGCAATTGGCCTGCTTGCATATTCCTGGATCTAGCTCGTCGATGGGGTGGGACTTACTGCCAGGAAGGGGACGGTGTTACTTTTTTTCAGGCCTATGTACTCTAACACTTTTTAAAAAAAACGCAAAAAAAAATCAAGGCCGGATAGGTGAAAACCGACGAAACATATAAGTGAATGGGAACCCGAAAAGTTTAAAATTAACTGAAGCTCATTGACGTCCGAAAAAAAAAACAAAAGGGGGACATGGGTGTGCGTGCCCCAGGAGGAACCCTCCCTCAGTATACCAAAGGGTATACGCCATGGTTGCGTACGTCTCCGTATTAGTAGCAACCCCTAGAGTGCAAGGAAGCAACGTAAAATTCGGCTACCTTACCATTTACCACCGTCAGTCATCCTTCTCTTCACAATGCACATCCTTAAACACAGTTTCCTTAGAAAGCCATATCAACGTCAATGGCGCTCATGCTGAAAACTTTACGCATTACACCTCAATCAAGAGGAAAGCCAAAAACAATTTTTAATCCTTCCAGGACATAACAATCTTTTGGTTTATTAAGCAAAATTAAATTCCCTATAAATTCATCAATATATAATTTAAATGTACTCTAAAGTTAAAGCAAACTAAGGTTCTGATACACGAACTAATAGTAAGCCGCGAAATAAAAAAAAATTAAGAGATAACAAATGATAGCAACACTATGTTAATCTTTATCAAAAAAAAGCTTAATTAAATTTATCAAGAGATTAATCACTTTAGCTATACTGATCTGGCTGTTAAATTTAAATTTATAAACTTGAAAGCAACGAATTTAAATTCTTACAGTCCTTTAAGAATCGGTTAACCTTCCGCGAAGGATACTAAATACAATTAAAAAAAACAGAATCTAAAAGAAATGACATATGTGCGAAGAGAAACTATTACTTTACGCCTTTGTTTTTTTTTTCAATTCAAATTATCGTCCAATATAAAAATTGCTATACGTAAGAAAAAAGGGATGTACACAAATCACTCACCATATGTTGTTGTTACGCTGACTCCGGAACGATGCTGTGCACAGGATCTTCACGATGTCACTAGCGAGGGTGATACTATTTTATAGAAAAATAAAATTCCTTATAGGATAGCAAAATTTAATTATAGACGACCTTTAAACCAAATTTAGAATCGCACTCTTTACACAATATAACCAGTTAAAAAAAATTAGCATAAACAAATTAAAACACTAGCAAAACTAACTATAGAATCACAAACACAAAATGTTTGTATAGTTTCTTTTAAATTTCTTTCCCAAAGACAGGGGCTGAGTAAGCTGCAATGGCTCGTGCTGAGGCTGATGAGACAGTGAGGTGAATTCGATGTCACCGAGCTGCGGTTGAGGTGAAATACTTCGTCTGGCACACAGGGTTCGTTCCGCTGAGCGATGCTCTTGCTGGATCTTCTACCTGTGGTTGGCGTTGCGGTGTAAAAATCCCGATGACTTTTCGTAGCGGAGAAATGAAGCGGAGGAGCTCTCTTAGCTCCTGTGTGTTCGCTCGTGTACCAAAATTTGTTGGCCGATGAAAGAAGGGTGTGGCGATGTGTGGGAGTCTACTCACTCGTCGGTGGTTTGTGTGGTGGCTCTGGGATTAGCAGGTGTCTTAGGAAGGCGGGAGTTATAATTCCGCGGGCAGGGATGCAATTTGATCATGCGGATGTTCTTCGTTGCGATCGGCGACTCGTGCGTTCCATCCCGTGTGGGACTTAGATTAGCGGGATGATCGCGATTTCTCTGGCGGTCGATGATGTGGTGACGGGGGAGTTGTTTTTTTTGTTTTTTTGAGAAATTTTATTGGCGATCTCTAATGGATACACCTTTTTCACACATTGACCGTTGGGAATCTTAAGGTCAAAATTACGTTTAACTTGGGGCGAAAAGCGGGTCAACTATTTATTCGGTTTTTTCTTTCTTGTTCGCGCACTTTTATAAAACGAGTCGATACGAAAGGTCTTCTGGTTTTTATATTTTTTTATCTATGGTTTAATTAGTTTGCAGGTTCTTTTTTTTTTCACTTGATAGTTTTAAAACCGAATCTACTAAATTTAGAGTGCATGTATATCGTGAGCCGAACCAAAAAAAACCCGAACTCCACGCTGCAGACCTTCCTGCTAAGACGACTTACACCCAACTGACTCTGCCAAGCTTCTTTTCGACCCAGCATAGCTTGTTTGTCACGTTTCTTGGGGTTTTTCCATAATCTCGCGCGATGGACAAAACGGTCCTCCCAAAACCATCCGATAAGCAAGCGTCTTCCACCCCTGTCCGCTTGCAAGAATCCACCAAAAACGCATGTCGTGGGCTTCTTGTCATGCCTTGGGAATTCCCAAAGCTCTTCATGTTTGCTCATTCGCTATATACCTCAAGCCACGCCTTGCTGGGGAAATCAAAAATCTCAAAACCCAGTATTCTCCGGCTTTCAAGGGCTCTATACGATCCTCAATACATTTGCTTAGTGTTGCAGGCGTGAAGGATATTTTCACACTTAAAGGGTTTATGTTACAGAATATTAATAGTAATAATTTTTTTTTTTTTTGTTCTGGAATACAAAAGGTTTCCTACAAAATGCTTTTCTGTTTTTGAGTTAAATCTCAGATATTCCTTAAAATTTTAGACAGTTTCTGATACGTGTGATTTTTTTATATGATTTCTTTAAGTAACACCATCCTGCCATCGTCACCTGAAAAAAAAAACTTGTTCTTTTTCACGGCCCCCACCTCCGCGAGGGTCTGACAAGCCCTCCGAGAGTATCAATTGTCTTGAAAAACTTCTCAAAGTGCCGTTCGGATTCGGCAAAAAATTGTAGGTCCCCTTGTATGTATGTAAAGAAATTAACACACCAGCATACATTGTTGAGAAGTTGGCCCTGGTTCACCTCGAGCTGTTGCGCAACTCTATTAATGAATTAATTAAATAACACCGGAGATGATAAGGGTACACACGTTCTGTCATGCACTTTTGCGGTTTTTTTTCGAAAATGCGTCCAAACCGCAGTATTAAAACTTTTTTTAAAAAATATGACTTAAGCACTTCGTTAACTCTGAGCTGCTTTATACCCGCGCTTTTTACACTAAGGGGCTTAGAAGTTATGGTCTCAAACACTTTAAAAAAACGTCATCCATTTTTAACAACTCTATATTTTACAAAAACTTTTCAATATTTGCCAAAAATTGATTTTTTTAATAAAGTTCTCTATTTACCTGACTTATGTTTCGTTTTCCTAGTTCTTGCTACAAAACTTTTTAAAAAGTTTTTTAATTACAGTTGTTTTTTCCCATGAAACTTTAAACTGTAATTTAACAGTATTTAGTGCTTGAAAACAATTGCCCATACACAAGAAGCCTAATGATGCTTTCATGTATAGTTTCTAAAGTACTTTCTGAACATTGCATCAAAACGATTTTCGGACACTTTCTTAAATGACCTTAAAACGAAGATTTCAAAGCTAAACTCGTAGACAAAGTTCCAAGTAATTTCAACCACAGGATCAAAATTTAATACTATCATTCGAAACCTTAGTAAAGTTCAATAAAAGTTTCTGCAATCAAGTTGAAGTGCCTACGTTTCAAAATATATTGGCCGAGAACTTTATTGCAACAACATTAAACAAATTTGCTTTTGTGAACTTCTTGCAGGCTAATTTTTTTTAAAGCGAAATCCATACATCCAGACGCCCTCACCGAAGAGCCTTGGCTGCCTGTACGTACGTACGTTCAAAAACAAACCCAAAAAGAATTTAATTAACTGCGTTTCCATGGAATATATAGATGCCAATGTCAAACAATGATTTAGAGTCATTGTACAAAGCCGGAGCACTTATTGCATAATATTAACAGTAATGAGTCTACGACATAGAAGAAAACAAATTTAAGAACAAAAAAAAAAAATAAAACTCGCATCCGAGTTGTCGTTCCTTATGAAGCTGTCATTGTCTGGATATCATACCACCCCTAAAGGCCTTGGGCTCAACTGTCACAGAAGAAAGGTACGATACAAACAGATTAATGACGGTTCGGCTGCCAGCAGATAAAATGAATTTGGATATTGTGCTGTACCTTGCCTGCGTTTGAGCCAGAACCTACCCAAATTTAAGAAAAGAAAGTCCAAAAAAGCCTAAAGGGCTTTAATATACCCTTACTTAGCAATATAGCTATACCCGCGCATCTGAAAACGTAAACAGTGGAAAACAATGAAAATCTTCTAAAACTGCTCGATATGTTCTCCTGCAGGGTGAATGCCGCAAGTTTATACATCACAAGGCCAATAGCATCATATTGATTATGCCAATACGTATCACTTTATGAGGGCGTGCTTGACCTTATTTGGTCTCCTACTAAAAGGGACTTCTATTCAACTTTTACGAGAGAGCTCAGCTGGTTAATAAAGCAATCAATTATCAACATAGTCTCATGCTTCATGATACGAGTATTCGATTGAGACCCTTTATATTTATTTCCTTAGTGAGTAGCTAGAGATAAACCTTGCCCTAATGAAGTATCAGGATATCAAATGCAAAGATATTTTAAAAATATATTTCCTCGTAACTTTTCACGCAAAAATATTCCAGGACTGACATACGTTTAATTGGATATTTAATCCTTGAAAAGTTTCAAATAATAATTTTCCTTTCATTAAGAGTGTTCATTAAAGCAAAAAAATAACTCCTCCATTCGTAATGGCTTATAATTCTGACTTATGTTACCCGTCAAATTAATTACTGAGCAATTAAAAACTTTTTTTAAATAACCATCATTAATGTGGCTTGCGAAAAATTATTCGATCAACCAACACTAGAAAGACCAGACCCGTCAATTTGACGGTTTTTGATTTTCGAACGTCTATGACTGCGTATCGGCTTGACATGTGATAAAATAGTTTTCTGAATTTTATTATTTTATTATTTTGTATGTTCTTGCAAAATATTACTTTGCCAGGTTTAACTGTTATTCAGAAAAAATAGGTTCTACCTAAAAAGACCACTGCCGTCAAAATGACGGTTATATAGAATCTTAGGTTATTTGAGTTGTTTACATGGGGCTGACGCTGAATAACGAAACCGCAGTGTCTGAATTTCCATAGTAAACATCGATAACATTCGATATTTTGTGGGGCTTTTCAGTCACTAATCGCTCTTCACTAGTGGGGTTGTTTACAGTCACTAATCGCTCATCACTGTTGACGTTATTCAGTCCCTGATTTTCTAAACGTTTTATATTGATTGGCATACATTTTGGAACAGTTTTTTTGTAAAATTTTATTGTGGATTGACATTGGTAAAATTGTGGAGTTCGGAGAACACATTTGAGTTTTCTTTCATTTTATTTATATTTTCATAGTTTCATTGACTTGATGATGACCCACCGCCAACATTTTTGTAATGAGTCAGAAATCATACAATTACTCAGCAGACTTCAATCTATTGAAGAAGCTGCCAGTGAGACTGATGTGCGTTTCGTTTGGAGTTAAAAAAATTTGAAGTGGGTAATGTCAAAACTGACAGATCTAAATTTGAAAACGTTTCTTTGGTGGCAAAAATGAGGGGAAATTAAGGGGAAAACTGACATTTCTCGAATCTGAAATCGCAGAATAAAATCTCGATTTTTAGCAAGATTCATTTTCAGATTTACCAATACCAACAGACTGTGTTGACAGTTCGCTTGTTTACTTCGTGTAAATTTGGAACGGGTTGGTCTTTCTGCAGAAATAATTTTGTTTTGTTTTATAAAATGTTTGTATTGAATTGACTAGTGCAAAAACTTTAATTTCAACATGGGCTTGAAATGGAAAAACTGTATTCATCCTAATCATATTCTTCGAGTCACAGGTCGCGGTATTCGTATATTTTTAGGTGAAGAAGCACCCACGACTTTGCCGGATGTTAAATTAAAGCAAGCAGGCTTGGAAATGCGTATGTTATAAGGGACTTGGTGCACAAATGTAGTAGCAAATAATAAAGTTGAGGTTTTTGAATGTAAAAACATAACAATGGCTTATTTTGTTTCTAGTTTCGTCACAAAAAAGAACAGAAAATTTCCCGCAACAAAGCCACAGCAAAATGTAAACAAACTAGGGATGGGAAAAAATTTTCCAGTTGGTACCTAACAAAGTAGGGATGGAAAACAATTTTTTCCATCAATACTAAAACGGAGCCAATGTACTCAGATTAACTTTGCGCTGAAAAAAATAATTTGCCAATTAGAATAAAAGTTTTTAATCGGTAATATTCGTATAGCTCTGCATTTTTACAAAAATAAAATCTCGAATTATCGCTAATTTGAGCAAAATGAGTGCAATCCAGAAGCACTTTCAATTCCTAAGCAGAATAAAGCTTGAATTTTCGCTAAAGTAAAAATTGTATTACAAGCTAGGTTTGTATGGTATATAGACATCTTCAATAAATTTTTTAAACCTTGAATGTTTTGAACCTCTTTTTCATCTTGAAAATGAATTTCAAGACATTCAGCTCTTTTCTCGTAAATATATCACATTGAGCAAACAAAATATTTGTCATAATTTCTTAGTAAAACGGCAACTTTAATTAAAGCATAAGAAGTTCTTTATCGAAACGCCTACAAAGTACTATTTTAAACGTTCGTTAACAGAGTATTTCGGCGTAGTATGATTTCAATACCTTAGATATTTTTGGCGAATGTAAATCAAAGTAAAAATGAAACACCATTTCGCATCGAAGTCTCTCTTTTTGTTGCGCTAACTTATGCGTAACGATTTATTTACGCTCACGCCGCATTGTCATTGTTTTTGTTTTTAAAACAGTCACTTATGGTTATTGTTGCATAGTGCCGTCAACATATTGCTGAAATAAAAACATAATGGTTAAGTAAATTACCATTTTACCTTGAAGAAAACATAGTTTTTACAAGACATTGTACTTTTACTCCGATTGCACTTTTTTGCTTAACCCGACCCAGTACAATTGTATTGGCCTTCCCACCCTTCAAACAAAACTAAGTATGGCAGGTCTCACTTATTCCCACCTATACTATCACAAAAAATCTCAATTTAATTTTTTGTTTGATTCAACCACGAAAAAATAAAACTTGGTTTTTAATTTACCCGATACCAAAAAAAAACCACATGAGGACGAAGTAGGAAACGATCCAATACAGGATCCTGACCTTTTACCTACAGTTACAGCAAGTGATTCGACTGAAGAATCGGAGTCTGAGGTGGAGGCCCCAAGTATTCCTGATATTTATCAAGTACGACGATCAATATTTATTGCACTTCCTATTGTTGGGGACAAAGCAATTAGTGTGGATAAGACTGAATGTATTTGCATATCAAACAGTTCTGAACCAAATAATGAATGTATTGGCAGGAGTGCCTGGACCCACAGCTAATGCCAAAAGGAACGTTGAAAACAACAAATTAATAACAGCGTGGAAATTGTTTATCGACGAAACAATCTTACGTCACATAAAGCTATGCACAGAAATTGAAGCCAGGCAGGAAACAAATAATGAGAACTGCACCTTGTCTCTTGAAGAGTTGGAGAATTTCTTGGGACTGATCTATGCTAGAGGTGCTTATATTGCAAGTTCTTTGGACTTAGATCTTATGTGCTCAACACAATGGGGACCGCCAATATTTCATAAGACAATGACAAGGAACAGATTCAAGGAAATTTTGAAATTTTTACGCTTTGACTTGAGGAACACTAGATCATCTCGCCTACAGACGGATAAATTTGCTCTAGCATCCACAATTTGGAATAAATTTATTGATAATTAATTAAATATTGGTTATAAGTGGATGTAAAATCTAAATACTTGTGCAATGGATTTCCGTATTTGGGTCGAGAAGTTTTTCGAACAAATCAGCAGTCACTACCCGAGTATGTTATTCTAAAATTAGCAGAGCCCTATTTGAATCAAGGACGAAATATTACAACGGACAATTTTTTTACGTCAACAAAATTGGGAGAAAAGCTAAACGCCAAAAGAACAACTAGCCTGGTTGGAACCATACGAAAGGCTCGAAGAGAAATTCCAAAAAACTACAAGTCTATTCATCTACATCCATTGGCGGATTACCCACGTAGTAAGAGTAGCAAATGCTACGGGCCCCACGCATTTGGGGGCCCCGCGCACAAAGTCTTTTTGACCGTTAAAATTATATATGTATGTATTTAGATCGAAGCGTTGTTTTTTTTTAAATGAATGTGTGTGTACAATGTTTACCATGAAATAATCTCATCCAAATGTTCAACTATAGTTTAAACTTTTTAGTACATTTCTAAAAGTGAGCGCTGGTCACACCACAAGTAATGTTTTGCTCCGCGCTACACGCAAAATGAGTTGGCACTACTGCGAAACTAATAGTTTCTAAAACTAATTTAGAAACTATTAAAATAATAGGCAACCAACTTATTATACTCACGAAAAAATATATTTGTCGTTGTCTTGTTTCTTTCTTTTTTGACATTGTCTAACATGAAAAGAAATAAACAAGTATACGGAGTAAGTGCAAGAGTTCGTCTGTGAAAAACTTCTATATACACGACCCTATATACCGTGTAACACTAAGTCTTAAAAATTTTTTGTCCCGAGTTCATATATAATTTGTATAGGCCACGCCTCCAAAAGTGGGTCTGGGCTAAAAATTAAAATCAATTAATTTTTATTTCGTTAGATTCATGACAAAATGCGTTAAAACCGTAAATTATATCGAAAAAAAACAGTTTTTTCCTAAAAACGCCCCCTTAAAGTGGGCGGAGCTCAAAACTTTGTATGGAACAAACTTTACTAATAGTAATATCTTTAATATTTATACCCGATCCAGGGTAAATTAAGTTTGCTGTATAGCTTTTAACGCGGTGAAATAATCACCGTAGACCCCTAAGACCTTTTAGAGATATGAATGGGACCGACAGGAGAATCGATTAAGACATGTCCGTCCGTCCGTACGTATGTTAACAACTTTAAGGCCTTAAATTTTAATTTAGAGAGCTGAAATTTTGTGGTTTGGCTGGAAGTACAGTCCTTCAGATCAAGTTTGAAAATTAGCTGAATCCGCACACAACCACGCCCACTACAGACCTGTAAATAAATAAATATGAAGTTTGAAAAAAATTATATGATAAAAGTTGTATATATTACCATTTTTTACCTTTCATGTGTATGTTGTACGTGCCTCCGCCCACTTTTGGGCGTGGCATTAAAAAAAGCGATTTTTAGTTAAAAAGGCGGAGTTTTAGGCCCAAATGTATGCAACCACCAAAGCATGCAAGAGTTATATTTTATATCCCGCCCACTTTTTGGAGGTGTGGCGGTTTTTTTTTTGTATTTTTTGGGTATTTTGCAATCCGTCGTAGATGGATTGAAGCGTTTTGAAAGAAAACGTGTAATAGAGGTTGTCTCACATTGAAGCCAATAGTGGGCGTGACCTCCGACGGACTAAGCCAATTTTCACACTTTGTCTGTGCAATAGAAGAACCAAGCCGTGTATTAAGTTTTAGCTTTCTAGGTTAATTCTGAAGACCTAAAACCTTCACACATACAGACGGACGGACATGGCTTAATCGATTCATCTGTCGGTTTCGATCATATCTCTAAAATGTTTTAAGGGTCTACGGTGATTATTTCACTGTGTTCCAAACTATGCATTAAAATTAATATACCATCTGTCGGGTATAAAAACACCAAAGTCACTGGTTGGAAAATACTTACATGTTCTTGTCCGTTTAGGAATGCGGTTCATAAATATCTGGTTGCTTGCATACGTAAATAGGATGTGAAAACTAAAATACGCGAGTGAATATAACTTATTAATTTGTCTTATGACAGAGAAGTGAACATTTTCTCGTCTTTGTTCGGTGGTGCAACTGACTTCAGTATTTATTTACCAATTTCTTAACTTAATAGAAGAGTGCTTTAAGACGCAGCATTAATGCATGTAGTATTAAGGGAAATGTATGAAATATTCTGAATGGGAAGAAGTCGTTTTGAATAGTAATATTTATAAATTTGCTCAAACTAAATGCAGTAAAGTTTGTTTGTATCTAATAGTTTTCTTTTACTAAATACCACTAACTTGATAACCTAAAGCAATCCAAGGGCCCCTTAATAGAATTTGCTACGGGCCCCGCGCAAGCTTAAGCCGGCACTGTCTCCATCGATATGACTCCTTTATATCCAAGAGCAGTAACAACACAACATTGACTGTTTACCAAGAGAAACCCGAAAAACAAGATGTAAGCACTTTACATCCAAGTGACAATTGAGACCGGACCGAAGAAATTACCCGAATCAATAACCTTCTACAACAACACTAAATATCTAGTTGACGTATTCGATCAAATGCTTAGACAATATTCTATCCGAGCTAGCACTAGAAGATTGCCTATGCATGTGCTATATAATGTGTTAGATATGGCTGCCCGCAATTCCTGGATAATTTATAAGGAAATAACGAAAACTAGAATTTCTCGTCAAAACTTAATTTTCCAACATGTTCAAGAATTAACAAAAGTAGGTGCATCTACAGTAGAAGATGAAATTACAATTGCCGGACCATCACAAGCCGCTCCTATTGCATCTGTCAATCAAAATAACAAAAGAAAACAGTGTCAAATCAATTCAAACTGCAAGAAAAATCGATCATCAGAAAGCTGTGGAGAATGTAATAAAGTTATGTGTGGAAAATGTGTCAAGAGTGTAAAAAAAATATGTGTCGAATGTCAACCTATATAAAATAAACCTATAAACAATAAAATGTAATATTTCCAAGACTTTTGTATACCTCTCTTTTATGTTTCTGCATAAAATAATGCGTTTTCAATATAACCGTCACGGCTGTGGTCTTTATAGTAAGACAAAAACTCTGGTCTTCCTATTCCAAGTGTTAAAAGGCTGTAGGGCATTGTAGATAGCTTAAAAATATATCATGGACTCGATTCCATAGCTGAGGGCAGGTTGAGTTTAGTTAGATTAGATCACCAGGTTAAGGTAGGTTGCGTTGCTGAAAAATTTTAAATAAAATGAATATAAAAAATATGAATAATTTAGGTTAAAAAAAACACGTCCTCAACATCTCAGCCAAGTATTTTCTAAGTATGCCTAACACAAGTAGTAACTAAGGGCCATTATTACCGATTAAATAACTTTGATGGTCCTCAAACAACCGAGTATTTTGCCATATGCCATATGTGATGGAATATAAAATAAAAACGTTTCTTAAAATTCTAAATCACTACCTGTTCCCCTTCTTTCGCCATTCAGTCAGCAGGCATTTTCCTAGAACAGAATTTAGGTACCTACCTTACCTACTTTAAGCTCAATGTGGCTGAAAACCGAAAAACAGCACCTCGTTTTCAAGGTAACTTTCCTATGAGGCAGGGGGCTACCATCAAAAGCGACCTTGCCAAAGAAAAGCATAAGATGTTTTTTTTCACATTCTTTTCACATTCAGATTTCCAGATTTTCTCCAATTTCACATTCGAATTCATTGATCCTTTCTAACAAGACACATTTGCATACGCGTACCTTTTCAGCACCACTCCAACCAGAAGGTCTTTCCGTTGAGGAGCATGTCCTTGCCGCACATGAATACTCATTGAACATTAGCTGGCATCATCCGAAATTCGAGCCGGACTACTACACATTGAGGATTCTCGACTTGGATCAACTACACACGCACAATGTCAAGCCGTATATTCGTAATGTCACCAAAGTAAGTACCTGTATATCCATATGAGAAGTGAGTTTTCCTCTACTTTTCTCTAGTTATTATCATCATGTGTCATCTTAGAATAATTTACCAGTGTTGGGGGCAGAAAGAGTTTGTTATCCTTTATGTGTCAGTGTATCCATCTACTTGTTGCTACGAGTCGCCATCGCCATACACAAAATGGGTGTGTCATGCGTAAAATTGGAAGCACCTACTTTCTGCTTCTTTCTATAATCTAGGTACAAATCCTTTCCGCATGATATTGATCTGTTTTTTCTCTGCCGAAGCTCATGTTCAAGGAATTTCCATAATGGAAATACTTCTTTTTATGCGAATCGCTAATAAAGGTAAATTGGATTGCGGGACCATAATAGCTGTCACCTCTGTCAAGAGGTTGTCTCTTCAAGTGAAATAAATTCGAAGCTATTGCCGGCTAAATTTCGTGGAATATATATGTAATCTTGGGATTTTAAAAATAAATAAATAGAGTGGCGCAACAGCTCGAGGTGAGCCAGGGCCAACTTCTCAACAATGTATGCTGGTGTGTTAATTTCTTTACATACAAGGGGACCTACAATTTTTTGCCGAATCCGAACGGCACTTTGAGAAGTTTTTCAAGACAATTAATACTCTCGGAGGGCTTGTCAAACCCTCGCGGAGGTGGGGACCGTGAAAAGAACAAGTCTTTTTTTTTTTCAGGTGACGATGGCAGGATTTTAGAATCATGAAATCGGTTTAAAAGTATTTCGAAGAGAGATAAGAGAGTTCTTAGGTGGGGTAGAAGGTCGATTTTATAAGTTTTAAGAAAATAAATTACTTTCAATTTAGTAGAACGAATATTTGTTGTCATATTTGTTTTTTATTTTGAATGAGTTTGAAAGGATACAAATACGGGTGAGCTTACTTGCATAAATGGTCAAGACTAATCAGTCATTGATCAGGCTTTTGGCTAAACGAAGTCAAAAATTTTTAAGAGATAATGGGCCACTTTTCAACCGAAAAACAAGTTTGCTATGAGTTCAGGACAAATAACTGTCTGCTTAATTAAAATATTGAATTTTTTAAGTTAACAGCATTTTGAACTAAAATCTACGCCTGAAAAGATCTGTCTTCAAGCCCTAGATTGCGCTGGGGGGTATTTTAACGAAAAAAAAAAAATTATTAATACTTTTCATGAACTTTAATTAATACTTTTCATGAACACCGGATCATGTCTCCACTGACTATTAAATAATTGCGATTAGCAAAAGACGATTAAAAATAAATCCCAAAGTGTCTCCACCGCACCGGACAAACATAGGATTTATTTGGCGCGAGCACTCTTTTTTGTAAGTTTTGCTCTCCAAATAAAGTTCCGATGACATTTCCCGAAGGGCACAATAAAAAACTAGTTTGTGGCAGATCTGTCATACGTGGACAGATTCGGCACTATTATAAAGGTTTGCCAAAAGGGTTAAAAGTGGCACTAAAAAGATTTTTAATTTTTGCATAAACTCCCTTAACCATGAACAAAAATATGTTTAATGCATATTTTAATGAAGGTTTAAAGTTTTTTTAAGGTTTTTTATAACATTAAAGAATTTGTTTGAGTATTTTAGGTGCCTCTATAAACTGCCGCCTGGATCAGAAGATGGAAACAGAAGCACCCGTTTGGTTTACAGTCGTTGAAGAGTGCAAGTTTCAAAGATGTCCTACGCAAGCCTGACCCATTGTTTAGTTGCTCAGTTTTCACAAAGATTTGGCTAAAAGGTTGATGGTTTCTTTTTACGCGGGTATATTGCAGGATAATTCTAGAGAAATGTGGACAAAAATCAATTAACTGAATTGAAAAAAAGACAAATTTGCCTCTGTCGTGGGAAATTTGACAAATTTATTTATATTCCGCTGTGGCAGCTTTAGGGTTTACAACGAAAACTCGTTCGCATGCCCCTTACAGACTTCCTAGACAGTTCATGCTAGCCGAGATGCGAGCGCGTCGCCCCTCTGGTAGGCCAAGAAACAGGTGGTGGGATCAGGTAAAGACACTCTCTGAGTCCCGCTGGGGATTGCGCTGAATCTCTTGAGTTGGTGGCGGAGAATCGAGAACGATGGAAAGACCATTTAGCAACCCTAGCTCCGCGACCCTTTCAAGGGTTTAAAGGATAAGCGCCATTCGAAAATGATGATGATGATGACTCGTCTTCGTGAACTATTTTAGCAAGAGAACACACTAAAAACGTAGACTCAATGTTTTTATAAAGTGTGCATATTTTTCTTAAGGCGACAACTCATTTTGCATTCCTTGTTTAAAGGGTAAAACCTTAATGAATCGATTTCCCCTTATTTGTTCAGCACAGGATGACAAAAAAGGAAATCAAAAAAAGGTTTTCGAAGACCTGCGTCATACAGCTTAAGAAAAAATTACACTAAATAAAGTGTTCCTTGCAACCGACGACAATCAATTAAAATTACAGGATAAAGGATGCAATGGGTGCACGTTAAACTTAAAAAAATAATAATAAAAGCAATTTCCCGGAGAATTTTTAAATTTGGTTTCTGCTTCTTCTAACAATTTTTGGAGAAAATAAAAACTAGAACCTTCTTATTTGTACTTTGTCAATCAGGAGGAGCTCTGTCTTTTTCACTACCGCATATTCAAAGCATCTTAATCGAATTAAATTTTCCTTTTTGCAGTAAACGTTCATAATTAAATTTTTTGTGCTTCCGAATGTACTTTTAACAATGGATTTCTTCTTCAATTTATCCCACATACATCGGGTATTTGTAAGGCGATTACTTTTATTAAACGAACGGGTTGACCTTTAGCATTTAGTGAGTCACCGCGGAAACTAATCTTATATCGGGTGCACCCATAAAATTACTTGTTTTTTCCATATTGCTCTCTGGCTGCACTCGATTTTTTCTCCATTCTGCTGTAACCCCGCGAGCTGGTATAAAAAAAAAGCAGCATTAAATTAAACTCTGCATTATTTTTTATTAGGTAAATATTATCCTTAGACACAACCCATTTAATAGCGTCATGCTTCACTTCCCATATACTTACAGGATCAAAATTGGTTCTTCATCTCGTCGCTTGCCTTAAATGGATTATTATATGAAGCGCACCTAACAGCGCACACACCAGGTGGAAATTCAACGGCAGTCGTAAGGATACCACCAAAGATCCGTCTTCCCATAGCTGGTGAGAAATCAAAAACGACATAATCCTTTTGCATAGCTCTCCTTTTCCAGTTCCAGATAAAACCTTCTTGAAACGAATAATCGCAATCCTTGCACCAATCTTTTGTATTGCCATCCTTTCCCTGACTGTGTTCATTATCTGCCACCGACGAGCGAAACTAAAACGCTACCAGGAGCGCTGTAAATACTTTGAAGTATGGGTATTGTTAGCCTTGAGAAGAGCGAATGAATTCAACTGTGTTTGTGTTTTTCTAAAGGAACTCGAGAAGAAAGCCCCCATTGATCCAAAATCAACATTTGATTTTCCAACGAAGATGTTGCCGGTGCCACCGTCACAGGATGATCTCAATCAATTTCAATTGGATCTAGAGGAGAAGCTATTCTTCAATGACGAGATGGAAATCAATAAGGGTGATGTCACACTGTACGAGGTATTGGGCGAGGGTGCGTTTGGGTTGGTGCGACGAGGAATATTTGTCAACAGTGAAAGCAATGGAGGTCAGGAGGCTCGAGAAGTGGCTGTGAAAATGTTAAAAGGTATGGTATGGTTTGGGTAGTGTATGTTTGTTTCGAGTAATGTGTTGTGTCTACAACATGTCCTATTTGTGCTCATGGGGTATATAAGATATTGTGGCAAAATAATCCTGTTTTCAAATGAGTCAAACAATTTGACAAATCTTCATGTATTTAATGCTTTTCAAAACCCTGTACGCTGCATGGAGTCTTCTTGAATCAAAAATGCTATGCAAGTTTTGAATGCATGCTGTTCTTTAGTTCTTAATCTTTAAATTGCTTTCAGTCAATCAAATCGGTTCCGTATTGTTAAAGTATCAAACAAAAAACTGTTTTAGTTATTTTGCGCCAGGACTCTGGGAGGGGATTGCTTCGAGTCATTATTCCCCTTAAAACCTTTTTCACATCAAAGCATTATTATGCAAACATATTTATATGAAAAGTAAGTTGAAAATGCTGTCCGGCAGATCGAATTTAGATTAGATTTTCACATTAAAGCGAATCCTGAACAAATGGAAAATATTCTCATTGACTTTGAAGCATCATAAAGACCAGAGCAGCCTTATATGAGATGGCTTTCTTCGTGATCCAGGCTAAACTGATTAAACTGTCAACTGTATCAACACTCGAAATTACCAACTTCTTGGAATTGTTCCATAAGCAAAAACTTAGGTATTTTATTTTCCGCATTCTGGAGCAACTCTAAAAACCCAATTCCACAAAACAATCACTCTGGCAGTTCTGCTCTTTGTTGCCAAGTACGAGATGAGACGCAGGTAAAGAGGCATTATACTATGTCCTTTTGACAGAGAAAAAAAATCTGAGGAGATTTAATGTTTTTTTTTCAAATTGATCGCCAGGAAAAAAGCCTTAAATTAAAAATAAAATAACGCCCAAAAAGTAGGTTATACTTAATTTCCAAATACGCCGCTTTTAGGTGAGGCGATTGCAACACAACACCGCCTGCTGCTGACCGTCATTTTTATGGAACCGTCAATAAAGAAAATTAAGTAGGCAAAGCTATCCGGGAGAATCAACTGGTACAATTTGGATAAACAAAAAGGCGAAGCATTTTTAAACACTATGCAAAACTACCTCTGAAACATCGAAACCGAAGATGTAGAGTGCAGAGCACAAGATATGTGGGATGACCTACAGCGAACGCGCATAGAGAAGGCCAAATCACTCCTTGGGACTTCAAAAGGCCACCGCAAACAGGCTAATGAAACATGGTGGTGTCAGATGAGGTGAAACTAGTGATTAGTGAAAAGAAAGCGGCATTCAAGGCATGGAAGAAGTGCTCCTCGAACAACAGAGATGAAATGCTTCGCGTGGAATTGAAGTATAGACACCTCAAGAGTCTTGCTAAGAAGAATTGCACCACCCAGGCTCAGGCAAAGAGAATGGAGAGCCTGTCTCAGGAATTGAAAAATAGGAGACAGCGGGTCCAGATGGCTTACGACCTTCATCTCCAAACTAATAAGAGGAGATCCAATGCCTATAATCAGTGGAGATTAAGTTATCTCCTTCCTTTGTTAAAAGGAAAAGGTGATACACGAAGCTGTGACAGACAATTACCGTTCTATCAAGCTGATGTCTCACACAATGAAGATCGTCGAGCGGGTACTAGATATTCGACTACGATAAGGCTATCTGAGGACCAGTGTGGGTTTGTCACGGTCAAATCAACTACTTATGTAATCCAAAGTATAAGGATCATAATGGAAAAACAACGGGATGCCCTTAAAGATTTTAAAAAAGCTTTCGATAGACTACCACGAGATGTGACATGGGTGGCGCTGAGAAAACGAGGAGTTCCAGAAGCCTACGTGCGGATGATCATGGACACGTATGATGGAGCAGAGACAATAGTAATATGTCCTTCCGGAGTCACTGATGAGTTCTCAATTAAAGTCGGTGTACACCAGGGAAGCGTCCTAAGTCCTTTGCTTTTCATTGTAGTCCTTGATTATCTGCTTGAAGGAAAACTGACGTACACGAAAGTACATCAACTTTTCTTCGCTGACGATGGTGGGACCATCATAAGTGAAGATCACATTCCCTGCAGCGAGCACTTGATATATGGCTGGATGTTTTAGAGGGGAATGGGTATCGTATTAGCCAAAAGAAGACAGAGTACCTGTGCTGCCCACCCGAACCGATTCCAGACATTATGTTGAATGGAAAGGTGCTTCCCAAGTGTGAAAAGTTCAAGTACCTGGGATCTATGATCAATCGCAAAGCAAACTGTGATGACGACATCAATCATCGCGTAAGCGTGGGGTGGATGAAGTGGCGAAAAAACTCCGCCATCTTCTCTGACCGAAGAATACCCCCTAAGCTGAAAGGAAAGCTCTACACCGCAGTTGTGCGTCCGGCGCTTGGACAGCGTATAAGAAATATGAGAGCAAATTAACGGCAGCTGAGATTAAGATGCTTCGCATGACAGCAGTTACAAAGCGAGATAGAATAAGAAGTACGAAGATTCGAGGAAGCATCCATATAAAAGAACATATGTCCAGAAAAATGGAGCACGACCGGCTCAGTTGGTATTGCCACGTTCAATGGAGAGATCCTACGAACCCAAAAGGCAATGTCAATCAACATTCCAGCGCAATCGCGAAGGAGAGGAAGGCCTAAACATTCATGGATCACACAAATGCAACGACAACAGCATTTATTTGGCCTCAGTGACGAAGAGATCCAAAACCGGGTGGCCTGCCGGTAAATTCTGGGGTCAAATCGGCGTACCCCACAAGCGGACCATTAGGAATGCAGTAGAGTGGGAGGGTTGTAATCCATTACTTCAGATTATAACCAGGCGCCTAAATAAAAAAGAAAAAGGTCAAATATGCCGCTTAATATTTTAAAATGTAGAGGAACGTAAAGGAAAAGCTAAGCAGGAGGGTTGCAAGGGTCTGCATGCGACCTCTCATGCATATTTAAGCTTTGCGTACTTTTTTTTTTATAATTCATCCGCGTTCAAGGGGCTATGGCTACCCTTATACTGAGTTAACATAACGCGAATGGAAAGGATCAGAGGAAAAAGAAGAGAGGAACTGATCCACTTTGGTTTTGAACTGTTGTGGACTGTAGTGACAAGGAAAAACTTCTTCGGAAGCCTGTTCCACATCCATGTTGTTCGGCTAAAAAAAGAACTCCAATACAAGGCGGTTCGTCCGAAATCGGGCTCAAGGGTGTACTGATGAGCATTCCTTCTTGCGCGAGTATTGCAGTTGAATTCTTTAAGGGGTGGAATGCAACTGGCTATTTCACTGGAGCACTCTTTATGGAAGAAACGATAAAACAATGAAAGACGAGAAACATTGCGACGATGTTGCAAGGAGTCGATTGACTTCGCAATGTTTGAGTCTCCTGTCAATTTCAATGCTCTTTTTTGTATCCGACCGAGTAGGTGTAAATTTGTCTTAGGAGCTCCTGCCCAGACATGAGAGTTATACTTCAGTTTTGGTCGTATGAGCGATTTATAGATGACAGCCAGATCAGAAGGTGTAAAGTATTTCTTGCATCGACTAAGTAATCCTAAGCATTTCGCTGCGTTCTTGGCGACGTCGAATATGTGGTCATTCCAACGTAAGTTGTCATTAACACACATACCGAGGATGGAAAGCTTTTCGGTTTCAGTGATGCAAGTGCCATTCATGGATTGCGGCTGAAGATTTCTATTCAGCTTGGATGACAGTAAACAGCATTGCGTTTTGGATGCATTAAATTCCACTCTATTTAAAAGCCCCCATGTTGATATGCTGCTTAAGTCGGAATTTAATGAGTTCAACATACTTAACCGATCCCTTTCGACGTCCGAGGGACTGGGGCGTTTGCAAGGAAACGAATATGAAAAACTAAGATTACTGTCATCAGCAAAAGAATGAATTGGATTAGATGTGGCAGACAAGAGATCATTTATAAAGATCAAAAAGAGTGTTGGAGATAAAACTGAGCCCTGTGGAACACCAGCATTAATATGATGGACATCAGACTTGAAACCGTCCAAAACCACTTGGATTGATCGGTTCGAAAGGAAATTTCTAATCCAATGAATAAAAGACATATCGATTCCAAATGCACGCATTTTCGACATGCTTTAGAAATGTTGAGCGCAATAATCTTGCTTTCGCCATGAAGGTGCAAGGAGCGGTTCCACTTTTCGGTGAGATAAGCCATCAGATCACCAGTAGACCTTTTGCCATGAAAGCCGTATTGACGGTCATTGAGAAGCCTCCGTGATTCTAGATATTTCATAAGCTGACTATTCATCAGCGTTTCCATGACCTTGGAAAGAATGGATGTTAGTGCAATTGGTCGGTAACTGGTCGGAGAAGTTGAATCGCCCTTTTTTTGGGACGGGCTGAACAAATGCAGTTTTCCATCTACTCGGAAAGAGACCAGAAGAGTAGGACAGAAAGAAAAGCCTACGCAGTGGTTTTGCCAGCGTAGAAGAACACCTCTTCAGAACTATGGGGGAAATGCCATCTGGACCAGCGGATTTGTGTATGTTGAGATTTTAAAGGACTCCTGCTACTGTACGGGTGCGAAAATGAATTTGTCCCATGGAATGTTCTACGCTCTCGAGTACAGGTGGAGACAAGGCACAATCAGGGAGCGAGGAGCTGGCAGCAAAATGAGCTGCAAGTAGATTGGCCTTGTCCAAGGAGCTGAGAGCTGGGATGTCATTGAAAACGAGTGTCGGGATGGAGGGTGAGGCACAATTTTTAATATTTTTGACGAATGGTCAGAAACTTTTACTACCTTTGGGACACTGAAGTATTTTTTGCCTCAATTTCTGATCATGAGAGAATTTCGCACGACGGATATGAGCATTGCAGACATTTCTGGCTTGTTTAAACTTTTTTCGGTTTTCCGCGGTTGGGTTGGCTTTATATGACCGAAAACTAACCTCCCTTAACTTGATGGCCTCTTTACAGTTCGAATCACACCGTGAATTCTCCTTTGGTTTGATAACCTTAATTCTGTTGGGAATGAAGATGAGAATTATTTCTGTGAGCATGTCGGCTGCGGCTTCAACGTCACGATCGAGGAAGCAAAGTGACCAATTGAAAGACTTAAAGAAACTGTTTAAGCCGTCCCAGTAAGCTTTCTCGTATTGCCAAACTGTTCTTTTCGGAGCCGGATCTTTAGAGGTGTTATTTTGAAACGAGTGAGAAGCCGATATGACATAGGGGACTTCAAACTTCGCACCCATTCCACATCGAACACTGAGCCCAAGCAAGGGTTTTGTTCCATTCGAACTACATAGACTTTCATTCCCACTAAGGCAGCCACTAAGATCTGCCTAACGTCATTCAGCCCTTTCAGCATGCCTCATGACATGTTACCAGAATGAGGTCTACCACAAGGACATTTTATTACATCTGGACTTCTTATTTTGTTGTGTCTTGAAGCAGATCAGTTTTGCAGATCAGCCTGCCTCATGACATGCTCCCAGAATAGGAATACCACAAAGACATTTTATTACATCTGGACTTCTTATTTTGTTATGTGTCTTGAAGCTAGTTTTACGGGACACGTTATGTCAATGCATTTCCATTGGATTGGCTTTAAAAACTGCCCAATTTATGTTAGAAACATCCAAAATTAGTTGTTTAAGAAAAGGTGTTTATTTCATAACATATTTGTGGGCAAAAGACATTTGCCTGCTACCACCTTCAACCTTTTAGTTCATTTTCCACCGACACGCAGCTTAAAAGTAAAAAAAAAAATAGGAAGTCAAAATATGCGATGCACAGACAGATTGTTTCCAGTCCTTTTAACTTCATTGAAATGAAAAAATTGTGCAAATTGAATATTTTTGATAAGTTTACTGCTAAATTTTCACCATCAACCACTTCAACCGTAATTGACCGCCATTTAAAAAACTAATTGCTCACAACCGATACATGAACGCTTTTTTAATTAATTACAGATCAACCATCTGTTGGTGACGTGAGAGCCTTCCGACGTGAAATCGAGGTGATGAAATCCGTTGGGCGCCATCCAAACATTGTTGGGATAATTGGACACTGTACGAGGAAATACAACGAAATGCTCCTTCTCACCGAATACTGCAGCTTTGGAAATTTACTCAACTTTTTAAGGTGGGTTGTGTCCTAATTACTTTTATCTGTTCTGCTCCTAAATTCCTTTCGAACAAAGTTTTATCTTCGAAATTTTTTGGTAATTTTTTGTGTTACATTAATTACTGGAATGAATCCCTTATGAAGGTTCATTAGAGCTTAAAATGTCAAAATTTTACGCAAGTTGATCAGGTGCTGGCTGAGAGTTATGACTCATTAGGCTTCTTTTTTATTTCCTTTGAACTCTTGGAGATGGCAATTTTAATCTTTATGAGTGTCCAATCGTTCAATAATGTTTGTTGTTGTCACCTTGGGTGCTGTCCTGTCGTTTGGATAAATATTTCGGTGAAATTGAATAAAAACAGGCGATTTGATGGCCATCAGTTTTTAACGCTTTTTGCCAGTTTTCAAAGAGAAACTCAATCAATTATACGGATGTCCTTTGAAAAAACGTTTGTTAGTTATTTTTTTTTTTAAATTTTATCTCTTTCTATTGCTACAGAAACGAATGGAAATATCTACACGAGTTATCATATCGGGCATCGGGCCAAAGATCGATGCCGCCCGAGTCGCCGCATCCTTTGTCAGGTGGGAAAAAGAATCGAAAACTCAGCGAAAGTGTATTTAATTTCGACTCAACGTTAGTGGAAAAAATCAAACAGAAGTACAAAAACATTAATTCGGCTTCCACGAATGCATCGGCCATGTACACAGCCGGGGGCCCTGGTGGCGATGGAGGCCGCCTTTCGCCGCCGCCGTTACCACCAGTGCCTGCAGTCGTTGCCCAGCAAAGACCAACCCTGTTGCAAACGGCAAAGTTCAATAAATCCTACGGATACGATGAAATCTGCACGAATGCGTGCAAATGTCGGGTCGACATCCTGACGAGTGATTGCGAGTCTCCGGTGGATAACGCTCAAAGTGAGAAGCTTAAATGTGGTCAAATACAAATAAGCAACAAATGCGAGTGCCGTCTAAGGAAGAGCAAGTGGCTGTCTGTCGACAACGAGAGCTATTATAACAATCTGGCGGTAACGAAGGCTGCTCTGATTGACGGGGAGCTGCCACTGCACGAGGAGACTATCATGAATGGGTCTATACCAGCCAAACGGGAACCATTGACCGCAACTGATTTGCTGGATATAGCCAAGCAGGTCGCTCTGGGAATGGTAAGTAAATATGTTTTGTTGCCCCTTTGTTTGGGGAGTGCTATGAGGGAAATGGGATACTTTAATTACAATTGACGCGTTTATGTCACGTTTGAAGCTTAAGCTGTAATTGAACAGAACCTCGATTTACATAGACATCAAATGACAGTAGGTTTTTGCATGGACATGAAATGTAATATTTTTTTGTTGCCATTTTCTCTTTTGAATTCGAACAATGTGAAAGAGGACTTCACGTGTGTGAAGAGTGACAAATAGCACACGAAACGAAATAGATTACACATTTTCGCTATTCACAGCAACCCATCAAGAGGATTCTCAAAATTGCGCACATTTAAGGAATCCAATTTAAACTTTAGTTTGATTCCAGTGAATATTCCTTCAGAATAAATCCTTGGTGTCCTTTGACATGGGTTGAATAGCAACATTTCTGACCATAACCTTACGCAATGTAAGTGAAATATTTTGCATAATTAAAATTCATTTAACTTATTTCTGCTTGTGGCATGCATAGTTGGTAGGAGGTGCCTATACCTTAACCCCTTACGCATAGGTATGCAATTCAATTTCAGACCGAATGAAAGTGACTGCCAGTTTTTGAATGGTACATAAAATCTGCTTCGCATTCTTGGAAGTCCTGCATATATGTTACCTACTGCACTTGTGCAAGTTTTAATCTCAATGATATGAATACTGACAAATTAAAATGTTTTTTTTTTTCGTACTCAAATTGAAAACGAAAAATATGTTGCGTATACGCCCCCCTGAACAAAGCTCAAAGTATTAAACAGAACATTATTTTAATTAAAAATAGAATAATAAATATAAAGTGAGGTGGACATTTGAGCATGAAAGTCTTATTTTGATTAAAAATCGATAAAGTTTTCTTCCCTAAAGTGGTTTTCGATAACACAATCCTCTGCAGCTATATAGAGTCAAGTCATATGAATGTAATATCAGGGATCTACGAGGACTATGATTTTCATTTTGAAAATATCAAAGAAAAAGGATTTGCCGATTGAACTATTTAAACTTTGAAACAAAGTTTATAAGCCATCACCAAATGACATTGCGTTATCTCCTAGGCCCAGGAAAGGCAAGAGGAATTCCCTGAAATATCCTTTTAAAAGCATAGCTTTAATCAATTAGTCTCTCGAAGATTTTGAGCATTCTGATAAGTTTTTAGTTGAGAGCATAGTTGTAGTAGAGCATACAACTTGTTTTGAGTCCTAACTAGTTTTCTAGTTTTTATAATTTTTTTAAGGGATTCAATTGACGTCGAAACATTTCTATTTGGAAGAACTATTGCGTGCGCAAAAAAAGTGGGGCGGCCGTGCATTTTTAATAGATCTTTAGGATTTGCATATTCGCAAGTTCTGTGCTATAAATTAAAGAATATTGGTCAAAGTGCATCCCGGCGTGTAGTGAATCCTTAAATTTCAAGTTATTAAGGAGAGTGCCTAGTTGACGTCTTAGGTTTTTGACATTAGGCAGTGTGTTCAAAACACCGTCCAGTCTTAAAAACTCGACCGAATCGCTTTAATACGATTGAGTATTGTTGGTACACTTGTTTAAGCACTTAACGACTTAAAGTTTCGTGTGTTTTGATGGCGATCAGAGCACAATTTCTTCATTATACCTGACACAGGGTATATAAAGTTTGATCTACAGTTTGTTAAATAGTCATCGTAGACTAGACCCCTAAGACCTTCTAGAGATATGAATGAGACCGACAGGAGAATCGATTAAGTCATGTCCTTCCATGCGTATGTAAACGAATTTTAGGCCTTAAATTTTCCAGGTAAGTTGCCTGGAAGTCCATTGGACCGGACTAATGGAAAGTTTGAAAGTTAGTTGAATCTGCCCATGGGTGTACATGCGACTAAGACTAATTTTAAAAAATACTTTTTTCACACTTTAGCTAAATTAAAATGGTGATAGCACACTGATTTTTAGTATGTGACTCTGCTTTGTAACTGCCTTTGAGGCAACAGAAAAAGTTTGGCGTTTACAATGACCCGACACTTACTATTTAAGAAATTTTAACTATACTATGTCTCCACCGATAATTTAAAGAAGATTAGCGGGAGACGATTAAAATAAATCCCAAAGTGGCTCCATCGGACAAATATAGGATTAATTTGACACGAAAACTCTGTTTCTGTCATTTTGGCTCTCAAAAAAAAGTAGCAATGTCATTTCCAAGGAGCGAAAACGTTTCCCTCAGTAAAAGTCACAAGAGAAAACGTACTTGTGACAGATTTTTCGTACAGGGACAGTTTCAGTTTCAATTTTTGATTCTCAAACTATTGCAAAGGTGCAGAAAATAGGTTTGTGAATAGGGTGAATGGGATTTATGAGAGGATTTATTTTTAATCGCTTGCCGAGAGGATTTAAATTTGTGTGGTAAATCTCGTGATTTGTAGAGGATTTAATAAAGATTTATATTAATCGACGATAAGTGCTCAGTGGAGACATGGTATTAAAATGACATTTGATTAGACGCACTAAAAATAGTTTTATACATTCTGATTTTCTTGCATCTTGTGTAAAAAGAATTGCTCTTAGCAGAAAGGCAAGTAAGTACTAGGTAAATTAGACACAAAAACTTGCTTCGTGAGAGACACCCAGCCCTATGTCTCCCAGGTGCCGCAATTTTTCGGTTCATTTGATTGGACGCGTGGGTAAACCTAGTTAGTTGGTAAAGAGTGACTTGTTAAATCGGGTGTGTAGAAGTGTTTAAGTTTAATTAAGGCATAAATGGGACGGCTACAACTATTATTTTCACGATTTGCGAAAAGATCAACGCTTTTTGACCCGTCATCATTCGAGGCAAGGAGGTGTCATGGTGTGGGGTGTTATTTCCTATTACGGTGCACCTGAGTTAATTATCGTGCCGCACAAAATGACAGGAGAGTTGTATAAAGCTTTACTGCAATCAAGTTGTCCCGCGGTTCAAAAGCTTTCTGGGCCACTGCAATGGATCTTCCAGCAAGACAATGCGCCTATATACAATGCTCGTGGGGTTAAACCATGGATGTCGGGCGGAAATGTAGATTTATTGCCATGGCCACCACATATTCACCTGACCTCAATATTATTGAAAACGTTAGGGAATGGCTTAGGAAAGATTGCGCCAACTATAGGGGCATATCTCTCTTGAGTCTTCCGGGGAAAGTATTCGCGAAGGTGTTGGAAACGCGTTCCAGAGCTGTAATCGAGCCTTTGTTACGGGAAAAACAGTGCGGCTTTCGGCCTGGCACAGGCACAACCGACCAAGTTTTTACCCTGAAGGTTATTCTTGAGAAGACCTGGGAATATGCCAAATCGGTCTATGCGTGTTTTGTGGATCTGAAAAAGGTGTATGACCGAGTCCCTCGGGATACACTGTGGAGAGTTTTGCAGGACTATGCGCTGAGTGGGCCTCTTCTGAGAGCCATCCAGTCTTTGTATGGAAACTGCAGAAGCTGTGTACGGATAAATGGCGTCAAATCCCGTACTATTGATGTGCGCGTTGGACTTCGCCAGGGCTGTGTTCTGTCGCCGCTCCTTTTCATAGCATATATGGACTGGATGGTGAAGCGCAGTCTTGGCGAGCAATGTTTCGAATTGGCTGGGATCAGGATGAGCCATCTGCTTTTCGCAGATAATTTGGCCGTCCTTGCATCATCCAAAGAGGAACTTCAACGAGCACTGGATAGGTTTGCAGCCGTCTGTGGTGGTGCTGGGATGAAAGTAAACGTGAACAAATCGGAAGTGATGGTGTTTTCCCGAACTCCTGTGCAGTGTACCCTGCACATAAATGGAGTTCCATTAAAACAGGTGGAGAAGTTTAGGTCAGATTTCGAACTCCTGTGCAGTGTACCCTGCACATAAATGGAGTTCCATTATAACAAGTGGAGAAGTTAAAGTATCTCGGGGTCTTTTTCACGAAAGATGGGAGGAGTGATACTGAGTTGTCCTGTAGAATTGGCCAAGCTGGAGCAATAGTAAAGGAACTGCGCCGGCCGGTCATCAGGAAAGCTGAGCTTGGAGTGAAAGCAAAGATCTCAGTTTTTAATTCAGTGTTCGTTCCGACCACAGATGATATGGTCATGAAATTTGGGTAATGACCGAAATAATTAGATCGCGGGTACAAGCTGCCGAAATGAGATTCCTGAGGTGCGTTGCTGGTGTTACTCTAAGGGATAGAGTGACAACGTCAGTATTTGTGGGAATCTTAATGTTGAGCAGCTACTTCTCCAAATGGAGCGATCTATTCTTCGATGGTTTGGACACGTTGTTCGCATGCCCCCTGACAGACTTCCTAGACAAGTCATGCTAGCCGAGATGCGAGCGCGTCGCCCCCCTGGTAGGCCAAGAAACAGGTGGTGGGATCAGGTAAAGAACCTCTCTGAGTCCCGCCTGGCGAATGCGCCGAAGTCTCTTGAGTTGGTGGCGGAGGATCGAAAACAATGGAAAGACCATTAAGCCACCCTCGCTCCGCGACCCTTCTAAAGGATAAGCGGCATTCGAAAATGATGATGATCATGAGGGAATGGCTTACTCGCGAGGTCTATGAAGGAGGCAAGTAGTTCGAAATTAAAGAAGAGCTTATCGCTGCAATACAAACAGCTTGGGAAAAGATTTCCTCCGACTACCTAAAAAACTTGTATTGTTCAATGAAAAGTCACATGTTCGAAGTGATTTCGAACAGAGTGGGCAGTACTAAGTACTAAATTTCAAAGGGTTTTTAAGAAAAATTAAGTCAAAAAATAAACCATGAAAAACTTAACACGATTGCCTTTTTTGCGAAGATTTTCTAGGTGCATCTAATCAATTGAACCGAAAAAAGCAGTCATTTTGGCAAATATGAGACAAATATGAGACAGAAGATTTTTTTAGTTAAAATTTCGGGGTTTTGGTTCAAAATGTATGTAACCACTTAGCGTAAAGTTTTCAACAGTTGGATTTTACACCCCGCCCGCTTTTTGGAGGCGTGGCAGTTAAGGTTTTGGTAGGGACGGGTATTTTGCTTTTCGACTTGTTTTTGTAATGGTTTTTTCATAATGAACTCTTCTTATGTGATTATGTGAAGCGCTTTATGTTTGCAAATCGGTATAATCCTAGGACAGCTCTCGAATTTCAGGGCTACCACTTACACATGAAATAGCTAAAAAGAAAACTTGAAAAATTGTACTTTTCACAGACGCCAAATGTTTAAAAAGATCATACATCTAGGGAAGAAGACTCCATACAATTTTACAAAAAGTTTCAGCCAAGAGAAGGCTAAGTAGAAGTGGTAGTAGGATTATTAAAAAAAGTCCAACGCACCAATTAAGGTCCTTTGTGGTATAATGCGGATCTAGAAAGCTTAGTTATCGTATAACGAATTTAGTCTTCCTTTATGCAGAGTGACAGATGTACTGGGTCCGTCGTGCTGATCGCTTTAGATAAGTCAGGCTTAGGAGAAAGCTCCCAGGTCTTCACCTTCATTTCTGGGTTGCTGCTTGAGAGCGGACACGTGCATAGTTTAAGGTCTCTTCTTTCCTCCTTATCGATACAGCTCCTGCAAAAGGCATTCTTATGATTGTATTCAACAGTGTACTGTTATGACACCCACGCACGTCAGCACTTGTGTGCGACATTTTTCCTACATTGTTGAAAATCCAGGTTTGAACAAATCTGCGAGTTCATCAGTTATGCAGTTTTCTAGATTTTCGTTCGCTATACCCTTGCACCCAGCACAGTGAATAATGCACTGCCTCAACGTTTCCTTTAGAAACGTCTGGTAGTCAACGACTTCTTTAGGCTTTGCAGAGGCTGATTGCAGCATAGCTGGTTCTTGATATGACCACATCACTGCATGAAAAAATGCATATGTTCCCGGAGGAAATTATGTTTTTCTGGAGCCACACCCTCAGAAAAATATTCTCACAGCAAACAGTATGTTGTATGTCTGTAGTACTGCTTCTCCTTAAAAGAATCCGCTTGTGATGAAGAGTTACCACTTATGCATAACGATTTATGTTTGCATCAATCGTTTCTAGATCTTGAATGCGAGTCTAAGAAAATTCGTTTACGAGTATTTGCATTCAATATAGATGCAACCAGGATAACCTTTGTTGAAAAGCAAGAATAACAGGGGTATAGATACACACGTTCAGGCCTTCAGGGCTACTCAAAAACACAACAAAGATAGTTTCTGCCCAATGAATTTGCCGAATGCATGGCATGGTGTGTTTTTAAAGTGAAAAACCGGAAATCGATTTCGAATGGTTCCACACAACTTTTGGAAGAAGCAAGCCTAATGTGAAAAAATTAGGTACACACAACGTCAGTGGCACCAAGTTGCTGGCATTGAAGTTATTTTCGAATTATTTAACAACATGGTTTGTGGAAAATTAACTAATTTTTGATCTTAAACAAGTTGTAATAAAGACTACTTTTTGTGTCTCAAAAATATGCGTTGAAAATGTGTCATTATTTTATCTACTGTACCTAAATAACTTAACAACTCAAGTATAATAACAAGCTATAAAAAGGTTTTTCAAAATAGAGGCTTATCACAGATTTCATTAAATGCTTTAGGCCCGTTTGCTGATGCTCATCATAAACTGCTATGTTCTACTTAGGACCCAAGTTCCACATAAAAAACAGGCAGAATTTAAAAAAATTGTCGCTAAGTACAACTCAGATAACGCCCCAGAAATAGTAGGTCGTAAATATCTACGTGCAACGTTTTCAGTTTTTGGTTATGTATATTGTCAAAAGACTTTTTGATTATACATTTCACGCCTGCTTTAGTATAAAACAACCCTTAGGTGGGTGCTAGTTTGCCTATAAATTTTATTCAATAACAGTTCAAAACAAATTGTTTACTTACTTACTTACTTACTTAAGGTGGCGTTACAGTCCGGGCTGGACCTGGGCCTCAGCCAACAAGCTTCGCCAGCCAGCTCCAGCCAGTCTCCAGTTTCGCACGCGAAGTTGGCTGAGGTCCCCTTCCACTTGCGTGCGCCACCTGAGTCTCGGTGCTCTTCTACCGCGTCGTCCCTGCGGTGTGGATTCGAAGATTTTCCGGGCCGGGGCGTTGGTGTCCATCCGCTCTAGATGACCCAGCCATCGTAGACGTTGTGTTTTGACTCTTTTGGCTAGGTCGGTATCGCTGTACAGCCCGTACAATTCGATGTTATATCTCCTCCTCCACTCTCCGCCTATGCAGATGGGACCGTAAATCGTCCGAAGAATTTTTCTCTCGAAGCAGCCTAAAGTGTTTTCATCCGCCTTTGACAGGGTCCATGCTTCTGCACCGTAAAGCAGGACTGGGATGATGAGGGTCTTATACATGGAAACTTTAGTTGCTCGAGAGAGGGCTTTGCTACTCAATTGCCTCCTTAGCCCAGCGATTGGCAAGAGTTATCCTTCGTTTGATTTCAGCGCTGGTGTCATTGTCTAAATTGATAGCGGAACCCAGGTAGACAAAGTCCCTAACCACCTCAAAATTATAGCTGTCGATGGTGATGTTTCGTCCAAGACGTCGGTGTTGGGTGTCTTTTCTTGATGACAGCATATACTTGGTTTGCCCTTATTGACTGCTAAACCCATATTCGCCGCTTCCGTCCCAATACTCACGAAGGCTTCGTCTGCGTATGCGAGTAGTTGAACGGACTTTTGAAAGATTGTACCTCTGGTGTTGGCGCGACAGTTCTGCACAATTCTCTCAAGTATGATGTTAAAGAAGTCGCATGACAGCGCGTCGCCTTGTCTAAATCCTTTTTTGACATCAAATGGGGTCGGTGAGGTCTTTGCCGACCTTGACGGAACAGCGTGAGTTTTCCATCGTAATCCTGCACAGACTGACGAGTTTGGCAGGGATGCCAAAACTAGACATTGCGCTATATAGCTCGTCTCTATAGATGCTGTCATACGCGGCCTTGAAATCGATGAAGAGGTGGTTTGTATCGATTTGGAATTCCTGGGTTTTCTCCAAGATCTGCCGCAGCGTGAATATTTGATCGATGGTGGACTTTCCTGGCCTAAAGCCACACTGATATGTGCCTATCAGATTCTTGACAAACGGCTTCAGGCGTTCACACAGTACAGCAGAAAAGATCTTGTATGTGATGTTAAGAAGACTTATGCCCCTGTAGTTGGCACAACTCAGAGGGTCTCCTTTCTTTAAGATCGGGCAAACAATGCTGAGGTTCCATTCGTCGGGCATGCTTTCTTCCGACCATATCTTGCAGATGAGCTGGTGCATGCTCCTAAAAAGCTCATCGCCAGCGGATTTAAAAAGTTCGGCAGCTAGGCCGTCTGCTCCGGCTGCTTTGTTGCACTTGAGCTTAGACACAGCTACTTTCACCTCCTCCAGGTCGGGTGGGCTATATCGTTCGTATGCTTCGTCGGTAACGTCTTCGCCCGGGTTGAATGGTTCGTTCTGCCTGACAGCGGTATTCGGTTCGTCCTCGCCGTTATACAGTCTGCAGAAGTGGTCTTTCCAAATCCTCAGCACCGACTGCGATTCTACAACGATGTTCCCTTGATGGTCCTTACAGGCTTCAGTTCGAAGTTTATACCCTTGGCAGGACCTTTTGATCCTTTGGTAAAACTTTCTAACCTCATTCCTTTTGTAACATCTCTCTATCTCTTCAACCGCGCGCTTCTCGTGCTCTCTCTTTTTCCTTCGGAGAAGCCGGTGTTCCTCTCTCCTCCTCTGCTCGTAGAGCTCGCGAGCAGCTCTAGTCCTTCTGTGCAGCGCCGCTTTGTATGCTTCCTGTTTAGCTGCATGTGCTTGCCGGCCTTCATCGTCAAACCAGGGGTTTCGTTTTGGTGGCCGTGTGAAACCCAGCACTTCAGAGGCGGCGTCTCTGATGGCATTTTGGCAATGTTGCCACTGGCTATCAATACTTGATGCTGGCTGCATAGGACTTCGTAGAAGGTTTTGAGAGACTCGGTTGGAAAACAAATTGTTTACCCAACGAAAATGACAGCAGCTACGCTGTATTGAACTTAAGTTGATTTTGAGCAACCATAAATGTTTATGTTCCACATAGGCGGTAAGTAGACTTAAGTCTTAAGAGGAGCTTATATTTATGTGTAGTGTCAGCAAACGGGCCTAGATTTTAGAGCTTTTGAAACGATTTTAAATTAATTTGTTATGAAAAAGGTGGTTTTGACTTTTCTTTTTGTCAACAAAACAAAAAAAAAATATTAAGATAAAAATCTTCACATTTTAATAATTATGTTGGCAGTTTGGCTACTGGGTTTGGTAGCTTTTTAAAAAAAACTTTGCTACCAATAATTTTCTCGGAGTGGCAACCATGGACTTGATTCCTACTATTTGACAAATATGGCTACAATTGACAGACAATATGGGCCGAAAAAATCCAAAATGGCTGATCTTATCTATGCTTTAGTTGAGATTATTTTAATTTATTATTTTTTCTCCTTTACTCGATGTTTAGTGTGGTCGGTCCTGATTTTATCTGTTTTTATTAGTCCCGTGTCTCATTACAAAACTATCTGAAACTAAACTTGCTTTTAAACGAAAACCTGTTTTTAAACTTAAAAAGTTTATAATTTTTATGATATTTTTTCCAATCATTTAACTTTTTCAATATTCAATAAAAAAAATTCTTTCTAGGAATTTCTTTCCAAAAACAAAGTAGTTCATCGGGATCTAGCCGCTCGCAATGTATTGGTTTCATCGGACAGGACTGTAAAAATTGCTGATTTTGGGTAACTAAAAACTTTTCTGTCAGGAACAAATTTGATCACAATTTTCTTATAGTCTAAGTCGGGATGTTTACCAGGAGAACGTGTACAAAAAAACAGGAAATGGCAAACTGCCAATCAAGTGGCTAGCATTGGAATCGATGACGCATCAAGTCTACACTTCCCAGAGCGATGTGTACGTTTCAATAGGAACCTTATTTTCCTCACTTTCAAAATCGACTAAACGTATTTTTTTCAGATGGTCCTTCGGTATTCTGCTGTACGAAATAGCTACCTTAGGAGGTATTCCTTATCCTTCGATACCAACCAACCGTTTACTGCACTTACTGAAGACCGGCTACCGCATGGAAAAGCCAAAAAATTGTGGGCAGGAATTGTAATTTAAAAGACATAAAAAACAAGTTTCAAACTCGAGCTAATTTATTTCTCTTTTTGTAGCTATAGTCTGATGAACTCTTGTTGGCACTTTAATCCGGCAGAGCGGCCAAATTTTACAGAAATAATTAAAATTTTAGATTTTTTGCTCACTGACTCACCGCAGCTACAAATTGAACAACTAATCGTATCAAAGGCGAAAAATAGGTAAAAGTTACAAAAATAACCTTTAAATTCAAAGATTTAAAACTAATTGCATTTTTTTCAATCGTCAAGCCCTGAGACGCCAACATCAGACGACTCGTACTTAAAACCTCTCTAAAAATAATTTATAAAAACAAGTGAAGGAGCTTCCACAAATAATAAGTTTAAAATAATACAAAAATAATAAGCAACTGTGACTTTAAGTAAGACATTAACTTAATCAACATTTAGTGTTACTGTAGTGAGGTTTCATTTCTAGTTTAAGCACTTTTTTACTATAATTTTTTTTTAAGTGTACAAAATTGTGGCCCATGTAAAACATATTTTTAAAAAAGAAATTAAAAGACTACTTTTGAAATGTAAACAGATTTTAAGAAAACAAAATGACCTAGGAGAATTTAACTAAGAAAAAAATAAATAAATGTAATTTTCGTTTGTAAAATAAAATTATTGTTAGTTAATTATACAATCACATAAAGAATATACATAAACGTTTATGTATACGAAAATTCTATTTAATAAATATATTTAATTTGGTAAAATTATCATTTTCGTACAGGTACATAAAATTTGTTATAAAAAAAAATATATATTTTTTTTCCCCGTGGGTAGAAAAAACCTTCATAGGCACTACGAGGACCGGCCGCGTGTGCTCATAGTAGTGTGAGAACCTCCCATTTTCCGTCAGACTACGACTAAGTTTTCTTAACAAGTAGTTGAAGCTTCTGTAGTAATCGCGTGTACGAAGGCACCTACAATACCGTCAATTTATGCGGTTTCATCTTATGCTGCTAGATCTAACGGTCTCATTCGTTGTAGTCGGCGCGTAAGATTTGTCTGATCCAAAGATCAGATAATTTCATTGTTGCTATGTCCGCGAAGTCGAGTATCAAGTTTGCGAGCAAAGTTTGTTACCTCGTCAGTCACGGTTACGATTCCTAGATCTCAGTGTAGATCGCTATTTCTTATGTACCATGGAGCAATAACGATTGCTCTGAGTGTCTTATTTTGGAAAGTTTCTAAAATATTGCTTGGTTTAGTACAACCCCAGAGTTGTATACCGTACGTCCAAGATGGTCTTAGCACTTGCTTATACAAAAGCAGTTTGTAATATACGCTTAGTTTCGAAAATATATTCCGATAAGCCAATTCATTTCTCTTAACCTGATTTCGAGCTCGTCGCGTTTCTTTTTAACGTGCGGCTTCCATTTAAGTTTTGCGTCTAGAGTCATTCCTAGATATTACGCTTCGTTTGAGTACGGGATTTGTACGGAGTTAATGAATAAAGGTTTGTTGTTTATCTTTTTATAAGTAAAGTCAACATGCGTTGACTTAGTCTCGTTAAGGACGACTCGCCAGCTCTTCGTCCAGTCGCATATTTCGTCTAAGGCGCGCTGGAGTTTCCCTGTTGATAATTCAACTGTCGTATCAATAGCGAGAATAGCAGTGTCGTCTGCGAAAGTAGCTAAAATTGTTCCCTCATCGTGGGGAATGTCTCTTGTATAAAGCAAAAATAATATTGGGCCGAGAACGCTTCCTTGCGGGACACCGGCATTTATCTCTTTGAATTCCGAGTACTCATTTTCGTACCTTACGCGAAAGATTCTGTCTTCAAGGTAAGACTCTTAGATTCTATAGAGTTTTTCTGGTAAGTTTAGCCTTAACTTGTGCTTCAGGCCTTCGTGCCACACCTTGTCGAAGGCTTGCGATACGTCGAGAAAAGCGCTGGTACATATCTTTTTCGCTTCCAGAGCTTTTTCGATTTCGTTTGTTATTCGATAGACCTGGTCGATTGTTGAATGCTTTTTCCTAAATCCCAATTGGTGATCCGGAATCAATCGTCTTTCTTCAATGATTGGTTGCAACCTTTTAAGCAACAGTTTCTCGAATACTTTAGATATTATCGGCAGTAGCGAAATAGGTCTGTATGACTTTTTGTCCTTCGGACATTTTCCTGGTTTCGGAACCATTATGACCTCGGCCACTTTCCATTGCCTTGGAACGTATAAAATTCTCAAGGAGGCGTTAATGATATAGAGTAGCTTGACCAAAGCTTTTTTCGGTAGCTCCTTTAGAATTTCACTAGTAATTAAGTCGTAGCCAGGTGCTTTGTTGTTCTTCAGATTATTTATCGATTGACGCAGTTCAGCCAATGACACGGTTTTTATTCTATAATTATCCTGTACCGCATAAGGATTGAGCCCCACAACCAACAGTTCCTCGTCAAACGGTTTGAATGTTTCTTCTAGGTAATCTGCAAATAAATCCGCTTTTTCTTTGTCTTCTCTGTTTCTCTTCTGCCCATTCGCCGTTGGCTTTTCTTAATGGCGCAGAGTGTGCTATAGGCTTCTTAACGGACTTGACTGCTTTCCAAAGAAAGTAGTTCGAACATTTATCGGCAGTCAAACTTTCCTGGTAAGCATGTTGTTCGCGACTTTTAAAATCTTGAAGTTCGTGCTTCAGTTTGTTATAAAGGTGGTTCAAGATGGTCTTATCCGGGGGTCCTCGCGAACGTTGCCATCTCTTGCGCGCTCTCCTCTTTTCGCATATTAGCTCTTCTATTTCTCGCGGATATATTGTTCCGCTGTTCAATAATTCGGACCTCCGAAAAGAAGTTTGTTCTACGCAGCGCTCTAAATAACTCTCACGAGCTTATCTAATTCGTCTTCTATTTCAAGTGGCGTTTTGAGCGGTACATTTAAAGCTATGTTTTCTTTGCAGAATTTTCTAAAGCGGTCCCAGTCGGTGTTGTTGTTAGTTAATCTAGGCGCTCTTTTCTTTTTCGCTAGGCTTCCACCGATTTTCAAAAGAACTGCCGAGTGATCTGAACAGAGATCAAAGCGTTCTTCTACGTTCGTAAGGTAACGAGGTACCCCCTTGGCGATAAAGAAGTCGACGAGATCAGGTATTTTATTTCTGTCGGTTGGCCAATATGTTGGCTTTCCCGTCGATAAGAAGATCACGCCGCGTTTTGTACTTGCTTTAAAGAGGGCTCTGCCTCTTGTTGAATTGCACCGTGAGCCCCAAATATTTTTCGCGTTAAAGTCCCCGCCGATGATAAAGTTTGACCCAAGTGAATCAAAGAGCAGAGCAAGATCTTCATCTGCTAGCCGATACTGCGGAGGAAAATAGCTCGTCGCGATGTTGTAATCTATGTGACTTAATTTTACTGAGACTGAGGTTATTTGCATAGAGTCAAGTTCTATTTCTTCGTTTTTGGAGTGCTTTATGCAGTCTTTAATGTAGAGAGAGGATCCACCTCTCGAATTTTCTGAAGGATGATGCGCGTGATAGTCAATGTAACCTTTTATTTTGCGTGCCGAACCCTTTTTGAAGTGGATTTCCGAAATCAGGCATATGTCTACATTATTCTTCCGTAGGAATAGTTCTTGTTCGTCAATTTTTTTTTGCAAAAGGCCGTTTGCATTCCTTGTAATTATTTTGATTGACTTTCTTATATTCATGATTTCTTATTATACGCTTTTCGAGGTTTAAACTCGAGCTCGCTCAATTTGTTGAATATTTCTTGGTCAAGTTTCGTCTGTTGCTCAAGCTTTTCTAAAATCATGCCTAGAATTTGAGAGACCGAATCTGATGCGCCAGATTGTGGCTTACTTTCACGTGACGCGACTTGAGCGAACGATCTTGGACCAACAAGTGTGGATTCTCCCTTTTGACTCCGGTGGGAACTAGAACCAGCGACGTTTTCTTGCGCATTTTGAATTTTGCCTTTAATCAAACCCGTACCCCTTGTCGACTTAGGGGTTTTTGGCTTATCTACTTTAGGAGGTTTTAGGCTTGGGCCCTTATTTTCAATATTTTTCTTTGGAGCTTCATATCGTTTTTGTAACTCAATGGCAATTTCGCAACCTCTGTAGCTCGCTGGGTGACTTCCCCTGCAATTGGCGCAAACCGCGGGGGCCTGACTGCTGACATTGCAATCCGTCGAGATATGTTCGCCGGCGGATTTTATAAAAACTTACTTCAAACTGTAACTAAACCGTTATCAGTGCTTGAAAAATTGCCCTCGTTGGATCCTTTGACTATTTCTGCAGCTTAAAAGCATACCAAAATTTGTCTGTCTACGACGTTCAGAAGTTAAAACACGATTGGACGGGCGGACGGACGGACAAAGAACGTAGCTTACCATAAGAGTTCCTTTTTCCTTTTTTGGACAGACCACTAAAAAGAACACAAACTAAGTTCAGCGAATACTTGAGTTCGAACACAATCTTGGTAGAGGTAAGAGGTTGAGCAGCGCTTTAGTGCAGCTTGGCTATTACTGCTAACGCATATGCCTAGAACGGCCAATATCAAATCTGCACCAATTTCAAAACTAGGATTTTGATACTGTTAGTTCTAATATTAAGTCTAAGCTTATTATTAGAGTTAATCCCAATCCTCCTCTTGGAAGACAGACGCTTATTTATATAAATAACCCTGCTAGGGATATCGAGGAGACTGGTGTTGGTGATCATATCAACAGTGGCATCTACGTTGTTATCGAAAAAGGACAGCGTCCATTTACAACAGTCAAAGGAGTTATTAAGGCCGCCCACTCCCCAGAGATTTTTTGCATAGTTGGATAGGCAGTCGAGATGCCTTAGATTTCAAGCTAGAGAGCTGAATTTCGCTAGTCGGTTGCCAAAATGTATTTGAATCGGCGAACAAGCACCCTCACTACCGGCCTATATTTGCAAACATCTTCCATTTTGTAAGTCATTAGACATCCAGTCGCGAGAGTTTATTTTCAAACTTGGCGAACACGTTTAGTTTTAAACAATCGTCCTCAGTTAGAATTTAGTATGCAAAAATTGCATACCTTCTGTTTTATTTATCCGTGTAAAGTATTTCTTTATAGAAATTCCAAATAAGTTAAGCCATTCTAACAATAACAACAAAAATAGTGCTTCCTTAGTTGGGTGGGGCATGTATATAAATACACTGGGCTAAGAGTTAAGACGTCCTATGTGTGCTTCAGATCTATCGGCGACTGTAGTTGAGCCCTAGGATGTTTCGTGCCTAAAAGATCAACAATATTGTCAGCAAAAGTCCATAAAATAATAAAATAATTTCAACTCACTGTAACGAAGGCTGAGTTAAAGGATCTTTGAAAATTGTGCGTCATATCACCAGTCTGTTGAAGAACCATCTGAATTTGAGCAGCTTCTTCCATACGATTCTTAAGGAATAGCCACGTTTCTTCACGATTGTGTGATGTGTCCTGTAGCATATAGACTTCGACCATTTTAAAAATTGTTGCCAGGCCAACACGTCGTGTATACCATCCAAACTGAAAGTGAATCGTGAAAAATCTAACTAAGGATCTTGGGGACAATATGAACTTACATCAACTGATCTATCGCCTGAGTAGTAGCACATATCGTCGACCATTGTAAGCACTTGAGCCAGGGCTGTAGGTACATTCGCTGGTATCGCTATCAAGGCCATCGCCTGTGGCCAATGACTGGTGTATGGTTCCAACATCTGCAGGCGCAATTTAACGGCGCGAATTAGGAAGTCGAGGGGATCGGCCACATCCTTCTGACCGTTGTTGGTTTCCTCTTGCAGATGCTTCAGCAGATCATTATTACATTTTGCCACAAAGTGTGAGACCAGCTCGTATCCACCGCTGGGAAACATTCCATGCACCTCGCCGGGATAGCCAGCTTCCTCGGCACCCCGTATTATCGCCTGGCGGGACCAACCCTCTGTGGCGACATGCTTAAGCGCGGCGTCGAGTATTTTTACGCGCACTGCATCGGTTTTAGCACGCTTCGCATCGTCTTGTTCCTTATCGTTCGGTGGAGGCTCATTTTGCTGTTTTGCGAATTCTTCTTCGCGTTGTTCTTCACGCGCTCGGAACTCATCGATTTTGGCTGATTTGTCTGCTCTCTGAAGACCTGTGGTGAGGTTTCTCTTGTACGAGGTATACTGAGGGCAACATGGTTTTGTAAATTTGTGACTATTCGACGGTTGTGTGTGCAGCACTGTTGAGCGGTTACTGTGAAAGAGGGCCGCCAAAGCGCTGCTAGTAACTACTGGTGAAGTCGGCTGCAGAAGGTTGTTTAAATCTGTAACAAAAAACACGAGAGGGTCCCAATTTAAAACAATAGACGCATGACATTATGTCGGTAAGAAATTTCAAGATCGTGTCGGAATTCCGTTCTAGCATCCCTCAAAAACTGCCTTAATGTCAATGATGCCAGTAAAAAATAAATGCATTATGAATGCATTACGTGTCTTGACTCAGTGAACAAATGAATTTACGCAACATCAAGACATAAGCATATCAAGATCTGGAATAATAATTTGATGCGAGTTTAAGTTGCCTTAATTCGGCAAAGATCAATCGCATCGTGCCCTGTACACCAAGGTGCTCCTGTATTTTAGACCCACAATAAATTGTGTTAGCTTGCTGATTGCCATACGAATCGAATGAATGCTTTTTGTGTAGCCAAGCAAATCTAGTTAAGAAGAAAAAGTTACTGCTCGAAGGTCGAGTTCAAGTTCTACAATAAACACGCAAAAATGAAAAGTTTGCGTTCTAATTGTTTTGAACAAAGGCTGTTGCAATGAAATCAGAAGTGCATTTCAATGGATATGTTTTACCCAAGCGAAGGCGTGATACAAGCCTCTTTTTCCCTAAGGTAAAAGAGGAATTATGTAACTACAATAAGTGCCATCAAGTAAAGGGACTCAATTAAAAGCATCCTGAAAAAATGTTTAATTTTAAAGACTTCGATAATTTTGTTATCTTCTCGAAATGGCTCGGAGATTTCCTAGAGCAGCGGTTCCCAATCTTTTTCAGTCGTGGAGCACATTCAAAAGAAGATTTCAACGGCGGAGCATCAAAATGTTTTTTATATGATACAAAATGTGTATTGTTTCTTATGGAAAAAGCAACGCGAAAACCCTTAAAAAAATGTATAAAAAAGCGTTGTATGAAATTTATAAGCCAACTTATTTCAGAAGGCATGCAACTTTGCCCTGGTTGCGCCACTCTACTTTTTTATATATATACATGCAACTGTTACAATCGGCACAATGCGGCTTTCTGTTGCTGAATTTTAGATTCAAATATCTAGCTACTACCGAAAATATGTGATTCTTTTCCTGCATCGCATAGTGACGGACGAAATCTAGGTATGCATATTTTAATTTTAGATCACATTTAGATCAGTTTTAGATCACAGAGCCTAATGCACAAGTTTCAAAGATGAATCAACAGATGGTGTGGCTGTTCAGTGAAACCAGATTTTGATATTTACTTCCAGCAGTTTTTATTTCTACACAAGCCATTAAACTGCAATTGGCGGGAGATGATTAAAGAAAAACCCCTGAGTGTCTCCACTGGACAAAGATCAGATCAACTTAACACGAGCACTCTTTTGTCCTTTTGGCTCTCGAAAGACAGTGACAATGACATTTCTCAGAAGCAAAAAAGTTATTTCGCTGTTAACCTTCCAATAAAACCGTATTTGTGACAGATTTATCATACGTGCATAGTTTCTGTTTCCTTTTTCTAGTCATATAAGCTGGATCCAAATGTGTGAGAAAAAAGTAAAAAGTGGCAGGGGTTAAAAGAGGAGATTTACGAGGAGAATTATTTTTAATTACTCGCCGAGAAGTTTAAAATTTGTATGGAAAATCTCTAGATTTGTCGGAGATTAGTCGAAGGTTTGTGTAAATTACGGATTTGTGTCCAGTGGAAACAAAATATTACTGTTTAGTTATCTTACTACGAAAATTGGCGACTACCTGGCAAATAAACAAAGTTTTTTGGAACTGGTAAACTTATACGAGATTTACCATCCAAATGTACCCAGAAACTCCAACATCTGACTCCTCGACTCCTTGACTAAACTCGCTTTTCCATGCATAATTTCGACTCGGCTTCACCCGCAAAGCGTAGTCGAGTCAACATAAATTGCGTTTCCATGCAACTGAAGCCGAGTTCGGCTCTGCATGAAAAGGCATTCAAATAATTGTTTTGTTTTATCCAACAAAGCTTTGGATATTTTTTTCGTCCTTGTACATACCCCAGTCTCCGAAACGATTTCTTTGCTATGTTTTTCTTGATGTTACGGAAGCCAACATTTTCGACGCAACATTGCAGCCCAAATAATACCCCTCAATAATTTTTATGACATGGAAAATTTCTCTTAGGGTCTAATCATAGCTATCATCGGATAGCATCATTGGAACAAATCAGTGGAACAATGCCTTCGGTTTTCTGACAAGTCATTCATAGCAATCATTGAAAATTTCTGTCAGTGCTAACAAACAGCTACATGCGTTTGAGGTTGGAGTTGATCAGTGAAAGGAAAACTGACAGTTGAGAATAGAAAGAGAATGGAATGCTTTTCAGTGGAACGATTTTGTCGCAAAAACACAAATCAAAATCAGCTGTTCCTTGAAATCGATTTCTGTCAGTGAAATAGTGAAAGCGAGTTTACATAAAAGTTTTAGCGCGATTTATGCATTTTTGTTACGGAAAAAATTCTGCAACTCATAAGCTTCATTTTGATACCGATAACAGCCAACATTGTTTGCTCAAATGTCTAAACACACGAAAATAAATTTTTCAATGATGCAAGCCGATGATAGCTATGATTAGACCCTTAAAGTTATTCATACAAAAATCGTAGATTTTTTAAAATATCTACGAGAGACGCCAACTCTTAAATTATTAACATATCCACTTACACAAAACACAGTATTTAACTATCAGAAAAGTTGTTACCTATCCCCCAATTGTAAGGCAGCCGTCGATTTAAAATTATGACTTTCTTATTTTATGATCATTATTAGTTACACATTTTTTTTTACCTATCTGTTCGCGGAGCACTTGGTCAACGCTCGCGGAGCACACTTTGGGAACCGCGGTCCTAGAGCCGTTAACTTAAGCATGGATCTATTTCCAATGAATGACTGCATCGATTGACCTTAACAACCTGCCCAACGAAGAATTTGGGAAAACACGAAGTTGCACTCATGTCAAGACTTAAAACAAAACAAACAAGTAATAAAATTCTTGTATCTGGTTCACCTGTAACACCTTTTATATTTTTTATTTTTTAATGAATTACGTTGTGAATAATCAACGTTTTAAGTTCTTCCTTGAACTCTGCTAATCTTTTTCAAATTGAGTCATTAGTGAATTGCGAACAATTGGCATTTAACCGGGTTTAAAACCCAGGTGGCCCGATCTTTTGTCTTGACCTGCATTATTATTTTTAGCTCTCTTGTATTAATAATACTAATGTCGAAGGTTTATTGTTAATAAAGAATTGTTATGGGGCTCGTTTCAAAAATGATTGTGGTTGTGGACTTTCGTATGGTTATCAACGGTCACCAAGTCTTGGAATGCTTTTTATGTAACTTATAGCATGTTTCCACCGAGCACTAATCCTTGATAAATATAAATCTTTATTAAGTCAAATCACGCGATTTACCATACAAATTTAAATCCTCTCTGCAAGCCGTTAAAAATAAATCCTCTCATAAATCCCATTCACCCTATTCACAAACCTATTTTCTGCACCTTTGTAACAGTTTGAGAATCAAAAAAGGAAACTGAAACTGTCCTGTGCGACAGATCTGTCACAAGCACGTTTTTTATTGTGGTTCTACTGAGGAAATTGTTTTTCGCTCCTGGAAAATGACATTGCCACTCTATTTTGAGAGTTAAAATGACAGAAACAGAGTTTTCGTGTCAAATTAATCCTATATTTGTCCGATGGACCCACTTTAGGATTTATTTTTAATCGTCTCCCGCTAATCTCCTTTTAATTGTTGGTGGAGACATAGTATTAATGTAGGAAAAAGTCTGGTGGTCAAAGGATAAACATGTGCACTCAAGAGGATACAAGCATCCACAGGTTTTCTAAACCCACCTCTGTCTATCAACTCCTACTCTCACCTCCCCGTGGTGAACACCGGGTGCCTAGTACCTCAACTGGAGATTGGGTTCCAACCCCTTTGGAAGGTTGTTGAGGGTAGCAGACGAGAGAGGGGGGGGAGGAGTGTTCCCACTAAGGCACTTCTCCTTGCATCCGGACGGCAGCGGAGGAATTCCCCAGATGGAACCAACGGTGGCGTCCATAGGCTTGACTGGAAAGTCAGGCCGAAATACTTAGTGAACACCTTATATGGGCTACTACGACGTATTCGGAGCTCAGGCCTTTAAGGAGCATGCTAGCCGGCTCTCCGTCCTTAGAGCTAAACAAAGGATCTGGTGCTCCAGGTTGGGGGTCGTGCCGTCGGGGTGACTTCCCGGCCACGTAAAGAAACACCTGTCACGAAGCAGAAACAAGCCTCGGATTCGGACGGATTTACTGTCGACGACCAAAAAGTCTATCAAATATTTTTATAATAACTTAAAGTGATTAAATACCTACTCGGTCTTTTTTTTTGTCCTATTTTTAAAGAGTCATCGAAATGATACGAAAGATTTTTTCAATGAAACTTTTTATCGAGTTTGCGAAATAAGAAGCCCAAACCCTCTTTTAACCCAGTCAAAAATTGCAAGTCACTCATAAAAAGCTTTTTTTTAGCTATATTACCCCATGCAGTCTCTGCAATCTACATTGAATTTCAACAACCGCAACCGTATTTGTATCATCCTTGTGCACGTTTCAAGATTTGTGCTAATTTTCCAAGACTGGATTGTTTGGCTTTTTGATTCTTAAGAATTATTAGAAACATACTAACTGCCGACTGACAGTGATAGTGAAATTAAGAACTTTATCTAATCGCTGACCTTATTAGCGGACAATGATTGGGTGATACAACTTTGTTTACATTTTGATTCGCGTCAATTTATCAAGTCGTAAACCTGGTAAATACGGTTTATTGAAATGCTTGTTCGCACATACAATGTGCGTAGGTGCGCATCAAAAAGGTGTAATACTTTCGTTGAGGTTTTTTTTATAAAAAGTTCGCGATCAAGGAGTTAGCACTCTCCTTAAGATGCGTAGCACATGAAGAGCGGAAAGAATTTGAAGATAGAAAAGATAGAAGAGAAGTATTTCTCAAGCCAACACAAACGCTGATGAGCCTCTACGGAACAAAAAAACTCTGCCCAGAGCCACCAAAGCTTACCCCTGCAAGTAGCAGAGTATTTCATAAAAACACATGGCTTATGTCCATTCTATTTGCATATCTTAACCTGGATAACAGACGCCGACCAGGAAGCCGCTTTTGAGACAAACGCTCCGTTTTCATCGGCAGTAGCACTCTGCAAGAAATGTTTGTGGATTGAAGCGGCTTGGTGTGGCGGCTGGTGGTGAGAAAAGAACAGTGTAGTTTAAGACTCCTGGAGTTCAAGAAGCCATAGAAGAGAAGAAAAGAGCCTATATTGTGTGCAATCAATGTAGGAACTCTATTTCTCGAGCCCGGTACACTGAGAACAGCGGTCAGAACAGCCAAGGAACAGGCATGGGGGGGAAAGTTTGGCGAGAGATTGGAGCACGATTACAGATCTGCAAACAAGACATTTTGGCAGACTATTCGCCGGATCAGAGGAAGGAAGTCCAATATCGTTCAAGTATTAAAATCTAAAGACGGTACGACGTCTTACGCAGATGGACCGAGTACTTTTCGGAACTGCTTAATCCCCAACAGGGCAATGAAGATTGCAATACCATTGCTGACGAGATTAGGGCGCGGAGAATAGTTTTACAGTAGATGAGGTCACTGCCGCGATTAAATCGTTTAAAGTGGATTAGTCTGCTGGAGTTGATGAAATCCGGGCCGAAATGTTGAAGGCAATGGGTGAAGAAGGTGTTAAATGGCTAACAAGTATCATTAAAATGGCCTGGAAAAGCGGTAAAGCACCTAGCGATTGGCAAGCAGGAGTTATAGTGCCCATTTTCAAAAAAGGGGACAAAAGAGATTGCTCTTACTATAGGGCTAGGGGTATATCTCTCTTAAGCCTTCCGGGAAAAGTATTCGCAAAGTGGCAAGCGCGTTCCAGAGCAGTAATCGAGCCTTTGTTGCGGGAAGAGCAATGCGGCTTTCGGCCTGGCAGAGCACAACCGACCAGCTTTTCACTCTGAAGGTTATTCTTGAGAAGGCCTGGGTATATGCCAAACCGGTCTACGTGTGTTTTGTAGATTTGGAAAAGGCCTTTGACCCGATTCCTCGGGAGTTTTGCAGGACTATGCACTGAGTGGGCCTCTTCTGAGAGCAATTCAGTCTTTGTATGGAAACTGCAGAAGCTGTGTTCGAATAAATGGCGTCAAATCTCAACCTTTTGATGTGTGCATTGGACTTCGTAGGAGGTAGGATTGGCCAAGCTGGAGCAATAATAGTAAAGGAACTACGCCAGCCGGTTATCCGGTAGGCTGAGCTTGGAGTGAAAGAAAAGATCTTAGTTTTTAATTCAGTGTTCGTTCCAACCCTCATCTATGGTCATAAAATTTGGGTAATTCCCGAAAGAATTAGAATACGGGTACTACAAGCTGCCGAAATGAGATTTCTGAGGTGCGTTGCTGGTGTTACTCCTAAGGATGGAGTGAAAAGCGTCAGTATTCGCAGGAATCTTAATGTTGAGCAGCTACTTTACTTCTCCGGGTGGAACGATCAATTCTTCGATGGTTTGGACACGTTGTTCACATGCCCCGCGACAGACTTCCTAGGATGGTTATGTTAGTCGAAATACGAGCGCGTCGCCCGCCTGGTAGGTCAAGAAACAGGTGCCGATCAGCTAAGGAACATCTCTGAGACCCGTCTGGGGATCGAGCCTGTGTCTGTTAAGTTGGTGGCGAAGGATCTGGAACGATGGAAGGACCATTTAGCCGCCCTCGTTCCGCAACCCTTCTAAGGATAAGCGGTCACGGAAAATTATGATGATGATGAGAAATAAACACATCAGACAGGGGTTTTACTAGTATTATATTATTGGGAGCGCAAGGACCTCAATGTCAACCTTTTTATAACTTTTCCATGGGGTTTTCTTTTATGTGATACCTTGATTCCACTTTGGATCAATAAAAGAACGTGAATCAGAAGAAAACCATCCCGTGAATAATTAAAAACAAAAACGTTCCTAGACAACTCGCATTGAATCGCTATTGTTTTTCCACTTAAATAAATTTCGCACGAATAAATTTATTTATTTACTCAAGTTTGATCACGATAAGCAACTTGACCCACTTAAGAATCATAACAAATTGCTTGAAGTTCATTCGTCTCATCACCCGGGTGAGTTTCGCTTTCATAGGCCCACTCTCACCTTCTTATCGTGCTTATAGCTCCCCAAAGCCATTAAACTGTACATCCAACTTCAATCTAACAACTGATCTAGTTTAAATAGATTTATTTTCCCAGCTTAACGGATTTTATCGCCCAAACACAAGATCAACAACAATATCGGTCCGCTAATTAGGCCTTAAACACATTATCGCTGCAATAGAGTAAACGTCGTCTCCCTCTCTAGTCGTGTCGATACTACACACGAGGAGGAAGCCGTTAGCAGCTCGTATCGATTATAAATCATGACTCAATGCAAGCATCTCGGAGAATAAATTCTCGTTTATCACAAACTAAATCGTTAAAGAGCTTTCTTCTCCCGTCGTTGTTCCCCCAACTACTCACGGCAAACAATGAAGCCCACCTGCCAGCAGTGAGTATTTATTCATCGGAACAAGTCTTCGACATGTCGTCCACAAAGTCGTCCACACCATGAATGAATGCAAAAAGTGGATACCCGAGTCAATTAACACACCACTCCCACCTCCCCCCCCCCCCCCCCCCCCCAAAGGAAACTCGTGAATTGAGTAAAAATATTTATATTTTTTTTATTTCTTTTCATTGTCGTTACACTTCTTTCTTCTTGATGTTCCTCTTCTCGACGCACTCGGTGGTGCGTGCCAGCAGGCACTTGAGCAAGTCAAATGTAGTCAAGCTTTGATTCAGCACTTCCAGCTTTCGTTTGGGATCAAGCGCCAACGATGCGCCGGACCCGTTCAACGTGGAGACGCTCAACATATCGGCCATTTGGGCAAAGTCCGTGTCGCTGCCTTTGTTGCTCTTCGTGGACTGCATCTCGAGTTGGTAATGAGCCACCGACATGTTGATGGCCATTCGCAGCGGATCGAGAAATTCTTTCTCGATTTTCTTGCTGTGATCCCAGAACCCGGTAGCGTTGTCCTCATCGGTGAGGGCGAAAAACCGCACCGCGTTTAGAGCGGGTATGATGCGGTCAGAATTCTCGAGCAGGTCTGTCTCGACGCCGCTCTTGAGCACGCAAATGTGTTTCAGCAGAAATTCGGAAAACTCCTCGCCGGAGAAGCTTTTTGGCAGCGGCTTTCCCGTGGCGAGTTTCTCGGCAACCAGATCTTTGTACATGGTGCAGAGGTATCCCTGTATGCCTGGATGCTTGAGGCTCGGGATGAGGCTCTTGAGGGTGACGCAAATTGCCTCGTCGCTGAAACGAAGGATGTACTTTTTCAGCAGCACGATGCCCGACTGACGGTGCCGCTTCGACCCAGAATAACCGATTATCTGACATAGAACCCGACAAAAGTTCTGGTGGATTGACTCGAAGAGGCTTCTGTCGGGGATCTTAAGTGTCCCCATGTCATCAATGGTTTTGTGGCAGAGGAGCAGTCCGCGCCACTGCAACACCGGGGCCTTCCGTGAGAGAAATTCTGTGACTAGATAGAGGCACGACTCGAAGATGTACACCGGGCAGTAAACTTTTGGAGCTGTGTCCCAGCCAATGCCCTCGACAATGAGCAGGTAGTAGAATACTCCCATTGACTCAATCGGCAGCTTCTCCTCCATTTTGAAGATGTTGTCCGTGTCGCAGTACTCTTCTGGGCAATGCAACTTGTTCGACACTTTGTCCTCAACCAAGCTCAAGAGGTAGAACGGATCACCGAGGATCCTTGTGGCAGCTTTGACCAGAGAAGTGGCACACTGCATTGTGTAGGTATTTGTCAGGCGCTCGTTCGTTGTCAGATCGAGGTAGCACAGTGGCTTGCCCAAGAGCTGGAGAAAGAAGCAGCACAAAACGTTGCGCCGGTTTATCTTCTTGCTTTCGTCGTCAGTGTCTTGGAGCACGTCTTCCAGCAACGGCTCGTAGAACAACGCGAGTGTTATGTAGTTAGCCAGCACCTTCAGCACATCGTCGTCTTGCTCGAGGAGCTTCTCCTGGCGCTCGCCGTAGCCCGACACAACATAACTGGGAATCTTTAGCTCCGTAATGCGATTCACAATCGAATTCAAGGTCCACTCGAGCGCCCTCGACTTGTCGGCCTTCAGTCGTAAAAGGCATATCTGCAGCGACTTTAGGGCGCTGGTAAACACATGCTCAGAGGGACTCTCCTCCACGACTTGTAGCAACTCGAAGAGCACCTCTTCGGCATTGGCGTGTGTCGCAACTATTTTCATTACCTCCTCGCAGCATGTATACAGCGGGAGGTTGTTCTTGAAGTTGTCATCGTTCAAATGAACGAATATTAGCTCCAGCAAATCGGGCGTAGCGCTCTTGATAGCGTTCAAATTCTCCTCCTTATCCGGCCCGAAAAGGAGCAACACCCCATCGTACTGCTTCTCGTCAACGAGTTGCTTTACCTGCTCCAAAATATTCTTTGCGGTTGCGCTCATATTTTCCTCGGTGATTCACTGTTGCACAATTATTTGAAAACTCGCTTGAGACTAGAATTTTTCACAATTTTCTTTAAATTTTCTTCGACTTTTTGCAGACGAGACGAATTTTTTCACAACACACAAGCACAAGTCCTTTTTCGTAAGTTTTTCTATTTTTTCTTTTGACAAATGACACACCGGCGCAAATGTCAAATTTGACATTGGCATAGGGGAGCCTACTGAGCGAGGGAACCGTTTCTTTTGGGGGAAGTTTTTTTTGGCTGAAAATTTTGTGGTGTAATCATTTGGGGGGCACTGCAGCCTGCTTTTTTAACTGATAGCTCGGCAAAGGGACAGTGTTTTGAAGGGAATTTGGTAAATCAAACTTACTTGAGAGTAGGAGGATCTTTTGCAATTTCGTAATCCGATGAAATACGCTTAAATTGGCCATAATTTTTGTTTTCCGCCTGGAAGTTTTGCGCACACTTTAAAAATTGATTTTTTTTTTACTCCGTGGTATGTGTGACCACTGACAGCCGTAGAACAACTGACCGAGAAACAGGGATGGACGCAGATTTTTGTAGAACGAAAAACAAAATAGAAAACGGGTACGTTCGGAAGGTGTGATTGTCGAGTGGGGGATGTTTGGCTAAATGTAGTAGATTTAGAAACAAAATTCATGTTTCAAGATTATGTACATAACGCAAGTGGAGATGCTTTAAACTAATGCAAACTCTAGTGCTATTGATCATTTAAGATTGTTCAGTGGGCATTTTGTTTGGGGTCAAGTTAAAATACTGAAAAACTAATAGATTTGGATCTAAAAAACTTTGTTTGGTGGCAAAAATGAGGGGAAATCTGACATTTCTGAAAACGGAAGTCGCTGAGTACAAACTCGGTTTTGAGCAGCATTTATTTTGTCAGCATTAGCTAACATCCCGCTTATTTAGTTCGCCTGAAAATTAGAATTTATTGGTTTTCTCAGAGAAATAAGTAATTTCATTGATTTTCTAATGTCCTTGAAGCCATTAGAATATAAAGGGTCTAAGCAACATTTTAACCACAATAAAGCTGCATCGTCACAAGGAACAAAAACAGAATTTCATACATTAGCAACCCAAAAAGCATGCAGCGAATTTAGGTTTTAGTTGCTAATGTATGGGATTCTGTTTCTGTTCCTGTTTTACGTTGCTTGTGACAACGCGGCTTAGCCGGCGTTTAAATTTTTCTATCTGAAGCTTATACATACTTCGTTTTGCACGTTTAACACATTTATCCACTAAGACTATCAAAAAAGTTTTTATACACCTTCATCTTCCGCAAAAAAAATATAATCTAGGGGCGAGACTGAATTTCAAGTAAAGACGCGTTGTCACAAGCAACGTGAAGCCGCGTTATCACAAGAAACAGGAACAGAAACAGAATTTCATACATTAGCAACGCAAAAAGCATTCAGCGAATTTAGGTTTCAGTTGCTAGTGTATGATTCTGTTTCTGTTCCTGTCTTACGTTGCTTGTGACAACGCGGCTTTAAAACAGAAACAGAAACAGAATCCCATACATTAGCAACTGAAACCTTATTTCGCTGAATGCTTTTTGCGTTGCTAATGTATGAAATTCTGTTTTTTCGTTCCTGTTCAAAACTTGTCTTTAAACAGAAATTTTAATTTTCAAATAAAACCTTCATCTGTAAAAAACCAATTGAAAAAATAAATAAGGAACCCTTCAAGTGATTCACTTGCATATTTAATTGAAAAGTTAGAATGCTAAAATAAATATAAACACTGAAATCGAGTTTTTCGGGTTCATGCTCATGATCTATGTTATTTTCATCACCATCTTCAGAAAGCGGTTTTTAGCTATTTAAGCCCCAAACAGATTTGCAGAAATATTCGTGCAGCAAAAATAAATTCCACCAGCTCTTATGGGGCTGGCAAACCCCAGCTACTGAATACCGTCAAATCTGAAAGCTTTTATTGAAAGCTTTACTGACAAAAAATTGAATACACAACAAGTGCGTTTCCCCGCTTTAGTTCTATTGGTCTGTTTTTGCTTACTTTTTCACCCAGCTGACAAGTATATCAAAACCGGATGACAAACTTGTATAGAACTTGGCAGAGTTAATGTCGAAAAGTGTGCTCATCTGTTTTAGAGGCACTGCTGCTAGCAGTGATACGTGCAGACCCGCTGCTCATCTGCTTTGAGCTATAAGCTAATTTTGAAATTATGAAAACACAATAATGACAACTTGTGTTTCCACTTCTGTTCGTTTGTGTCCTTACAAATGTCCTTACTTCCTGCAATGGATAAGTGTTTGATTATGCTGATAATTGACAGTTTTGAAATAAACAACGCGCAATGTTGGCAATTTAAATTTTATCAATTATCTTTTTTGCACAGACATCACAGCCTCAGATCTTTAAGGCATACACATCGTTCGAAAGAGGCTGGGAATGACTGGATACGCAAAAGGCGATTCTCTTGTTGTGGCAAAAGCTAATGACAATAACTTGTAATGCAACAAAACTAATATGGTACCCCTTTGTAGTCTTTCGTTGGGCCATCGATGTCCAGGTTCCTTTTGAGGCCCTGTCTAGGTTTTTTGCAGGCCCTGAATCTACCTATTAGAGAAAACTGCACACAAGTGCCTGTACGTCCTGCACTCTTTGGAAACAGTTTAATCACTTTATTGTGCGCACTCTCTGCAGGTACTCTAAGTAATTTTACATAATCCCGTCAGGCTCGTTTTGCTCAACTAGCAACAAAACATTAAGAATAGATTTCCAAAATTTATTGCCTTCAAATTTAAGGTTTTCTGTTTATGTCCTTATGAATTTCGCACTATCTTGTGTGGCCTCCAATTAGCTAAGGCAAAATGGTGAACATTTTTTTGTTAAATTCGCCCGGTGACCTTTCTGCTTGACAGTTGGAGGGAAGATCTAAGAGCGAGGTGATAGTTTCTAATTTAAAGCTTTCCAAACCCTGTCTTTTTTCCTTTGCTTTTAAGTATTTGACGGTTACTCATCATCCTGTCAAAAGCATAACCCCTTATTTGTGAGCTTGAAATCTTAACTATATGCCAATATAAATATTTTATATTGAGCTAACGTTAAACTGAATGCCATCTTAGTTTGTTTAGGGTAAGGCCATAAATGCTTGAAATTCCTTTCGTGCGCTGATTAATATCTCGTATATCAAGTAATATTAAACTGACAGACAGCCTAAGGCTCAGATTAGACTGCATGCCATTTTGGCACATTTGACGTACCTAAGAAAAAAAATGCAGCTAATAGTTTTCTTCTAACGTGTAAAAAATGCAAAATTTCCTACACTCTAATCTAAGCCTAAAGGACTGTACGCATGAGCGCGAGCAAACGAATCGAGTAACTGCGAACAAATCAATTTTTGGACATTTACACACAGAAGACTGAACATTTTTGTAGAGAAATTTTTGGGTAACCAAATAGCCTAGCGGTTTGGGTACTTGATTTCACACAGTTTGTGGAAAATGGGCAGTTGTTGCGAATTTTGAATAAACTTTGACAATCCGAGGCGTCAGCCCTTTTGTTATCGTCAAAAAGTTTGAAATACTATATTCTGCCTTCAAAACACATTTTTACGGAGTTTTTATGGAACCAGTTTGTTAACCAAACACCTAACCTGCCACTTGCATACAAAAATGTTCAATTTACTGTTGTTAGTTCTCCAAAATTGGTTTGTTCGCAATTTTGCAATTCCTTCGTTTGCGCTCATGTGTATAGTCCTTAAGTCCCCAAAGTCACGCTTAATTTTTTATACGCAAAAACACAATATAAAAAAAAAATTCAAAAGATATGCGGCATTTTGGTTGTATCGCTTATACCATATCTCCACCGAGCACTAATGGTCGATTAATATAAATCTTTATTAAACCCTCTACAAATCAGGAAATTTACCACACAAATTAAAATCCTCTCGGCAAGCGATTAAAAATAAATCGTCTCATAAATCCCACCCACCCTATTCACAAACCCAGTTTCTGCACCTTTGTAACAGTTTGAGAATGAAAAAAGGAAACTGAAACTGTCCCTGTACGAAAAATCTGTCACAATTACGTTTTCTGTTGTGACTTTTTCTGAGGAAATCGTTTTCGCTCCTGGGAAATGACATCGCCACTCTCTCTTGAGCCAAAATGACAGAAACAGAGTTTTCGGGTCAAATTAATCCTATATTTGTCCGATGGAGCCACTTTGGGATTTTTTTTAATCGTCTCCCGCTAATGTTCTTTTAATTTTCGGTGGAGACACAGTATTAGGGGCTTTTTTGGGATATAAAGCATTTAATGGATTTCCGTCCAAAATGAAAAACAGCCAAATTTGCAAATATGCTGACATTTTCATTGAGTCTGACATGTTGGATTTTAAAAGCATTCAAAGAAATCCAGTAAAACTGACAAAAAAATGACTTTAGGCCTACTTACGTATCTAATTTAGTATTTAAGAGCAAAAAATGATCGAAATCTTACAAAAATGACTGAAATCTCATTGTATATTCAACATGTTTCACTTTTGCCCTCCAACACCCATATATTACCTTATATTTTTATAAAGCTTTATTTTATTTAAAACGTTCCATGTCGATGAATACGACTGAGAAGATGCAACAACAATAAAAATTTACCCTTCGAGATTAGCTAATATAGACGCAATTGGACGGAACGGACGAATTGACGAATCTACTCACATTTGTTAACAAATTCTTTAATTTCAGCATGTGAGCAAAGCCTTGACATGTTATAAGTTGAATTTCGCCCGTATCACCAAACACCTGCCAAAAATTAACAAAATATAACATCCCTGTATTGATTTTATTTGTTTTCCACTTACTCTCAAAATTTCACAAACCAAAGCATCCCAAATAGCAATATTTTTCCTTCTTCGTATTTTCTCGTTAAGAACTGAGCACCAAAACGAAATGAATAAAAAATAAGAAAACTAACTCACCGAAGACCCATTCAAAGAGGAATCATCCGTTCGTCAGGTTGAACGCAAATCCGAAAATTTGTTTGCGCGAATCAATTTTTCCCTCAGTCGACTTTTTAACTTTCTCCGTGCTTGTGTGCGCCGCGGGTTGCCTACTATTGCTCGAGTCAATACTTATGTATTTTTTTTTTGCAGTCCGAGGTGTTCCATTTTCTAAATCGGAGTTAAATATAAAAATGTTTAATTAATCAATTGCTCTTTAACAAATTTATCCAATCATATTACCCCCGGTGCGCGAGTAAATTTTCGTGAAAATCTTGCAGTCGGTGCTGCCCCACAGTCAAGTGCTGCGAAAAAAGGGTGGAAACCCGCGAAGCAAAAAGTGTTAAAAGTGCAAAATGCACAAACAAATTGTGTGGTGAAAAGAAAAGTGTGAAGGGAAAAAAAAGAAAAGAAAAATACTCCGACGGATGATAGGAAAATAATTTTTCCATTTTCCAACATAGAGTGCGTGTTCGCGATTGTTATAATAAAAAGGATATCCCCGAAGTGAAGTCAGAAGCTCCCCTCGAAAAGGAGGAAGCATCCGTCGGTTTTTGCGTTTTGATGTTTTATTCATGAGCAAATTTGATCTCCGCGCTGGTAAATAAAATAAATTTCGCACCCGATAATCAGCATTTTATCCCAAAGGCCGTGAGACGGCAGGAGCAGACAAATTTGCAACAAAATGTCGACGCGGTCTCAGTTGACAAAGGATTTGAACGGTGAGAGATGAAAACCAGTGATGACACTTTGTTGGGGTTTATACAAAAAAAAAGTTCTTAACAGCATCGTAATAGTACTGTTGAGATAAATAAAGTTTATGGGTTATTTTGAAAAGAGCGGTGAAAGTACGAGTTGTTTAATAAATTTAAGAGATCATCAGATTGCTACCCAAAAATTAGCTTTTTATTTATCAGGCGTTAACACAAGTTTAACTCGCCAAACAGGGTGGGTTAACCCAGGAATTAACTCTGTAGTTTTAAAGACTTTTCGTTTTAGTAAAAAAGGAATTTAATTATGAGAGTCATTAGTCGGGAAATGAGCTTAGCACTGAAAAATTGACCACTGGATACACCCGATTTGTTTTTAGTTTGGAAATAAATCTTGCTTTAACTTAAAGTTACAACTGCACTGAAACCGCCAACTGAAAGACCACAAAAAAATCGGATTAAGGAGTTCTAGGCCGTAAGCCCACCATTTAAATTGTTATGCCGATAAGACTGAGAGATTCAGGTGGACTTTTACCACGTCAACCTACACCTATAGTTACCGTTTCATCCCACTGTACTCCTCCAACGTCAAAAACGGTATCCTTCAAAAGAGAGACCAGTCGGTAAAAATGGACTAGTGATTGCTGTCCAGCCTTAGCAATCACTAGATTTGTGGCAACGTTAAAAATCGAACTGAGAAGAATAGAGAAAATAAGGCGAGCAAAAACAGGAAGCACAGCGTAAGTTGCTAACCAGCCCCGCGAACTAATACTTACCGGCAGTACCGCGGGGGAGTGGTTGAAGAGTGCAGGGGACGCTTCCCGGTATACTTCGGGCTTGCGAATCGTGCATGCCAGATACCCGGGCTACTGGTATCTATGAAGATTACCACCTCCATTTGGCACATAAAAAAAGGCCGTGTCGGTGACCACCTAGACGTGCAGAAAAAATGACTTTCTTCTTTTTCCAAAATCTAAAAAAAAGGATCTGGTGCCGATGGAAACAGAAAGACGTGTGCGCTTCTTTGGTATTTTTACCTAGGCATATCTAGGCATTCTTAAGAAAGGTCTAAAACCTACTTTGTTATGACTTATGAAGGCAAGATGACCCAACACTCAGAACTTCTATAGTTAGAGTACTTCCCGAGGAAATATTGCGACTTTCCCAGACACGAGGAGTTTATCGAATAAAACCTTTATCGAGGACTTACGTTCGCGATGTATTGCTTATCTGCTACATCGTTGCACGTGTGAATATGACCCTAGTCCTCAAACATAGTAACAGTCTTCTAGTCCTTAAGCCTGATGTCATTCATTGTCAAAACTATAGAAGACTATATCTATTTCATAAAACGATTAAGGTAAGGCATCTTTAAATTCTCGTTCTGCCCAGACTCCCTAAACTGGAAGACGGACCAAAAATCTTTTAGTTCCAACGAGGCAGGTTGCGACTTTGACGGCGCATTCGGTAACACCGGTTATACGACTCTGTAGACCAACCTATCGGGAAGGGTGATGCCTGATTGCCAAATCGAGTTAACAATTCAATTCAGAGGAAGTTTTAAAGCCTGTAAACGGACGTAAAGGTCCCGCCTAAGGCGGGTTTTTCCCCCCTTCTATCTAGAGTGGTAACCGATAGTCTTTTAGCCGATCTATAGAGGCTGTTCTCTGCTGATTGCCTGGCTATATTGGTAAGTAATATGGCTATCTTCAGGGTCATGTACGGTGATCTACTATAAAAGTATTGTAATGTTAAAACAGGGAAGAAATAGGTTCAAAGCTTTTAAGTGCCCCTCACACAAAAATCTGGTCAACCCAGGTGTTAACGCGCCCTATCTTGCTACGACGGAGACGGACCTGTGCTGTATAAACAACTAGCGCACTGCGAGAGGAGCGAGGGAGAGAAGTTTTTCTCTCTTGGACGTAGGAGCAAGCATTCTTTTTTGTGCTTGCAGCGGGACCAGTCGACAGTGACGAGTGATCAAAATCAAAATTAAGATTGTCTAAATAAACATTACACCAAGATCAGAATTTGTTTAGTTGGATTTACTTTTTTTAACAGTATTACAAGACACCAGGATACCAGAAACGCAACACTACACGTAATCAACAGTTAAAATTCCAATTTTTTTTACCTTGGACAAACGATTACCATTTTGAAGTTTTTTGACAAAAATTTGAGTCTTTATCCAAAAACTATACAAAAACGTTGTAGGTAGACAATGAACCTACAGCGTTTGACAGATGAAGAGAAAAATTAACTACTGCTGTGCGGTTAGAAAAAATATTGGACAGACTATTAATTGTTTGACCAATTTTTCTTATATCTACTTTGACGCCCTCTGTCGGCACTATTATAGCTAGAAAACTGTTTTTCGATTGTTTGATCAAAATCTCATTATACTAAAGTTCTAAGTTCCGATATTAATTGACAATTTTGATAATTGGGTACATTCAAGGATGAATTTCCAAAAGTATTCAGTGATGTACCTAACGATTCATTTTGTTTGCAGGCAGGTTTTCGACTACAGAACCGGACTGAAAATGATTTTTATGCAGAATTTTCTTTAAAAAAGGTGAATTTACCATAAATAGGGTAAAAACATATACCACCACATTTTGATGGACATCCTTACTCAAATCTGAGAATCAAACACTTTAATTAATCTTCGATTATGTGTTTTTTTCGTTTCTAGCTAAATTCAGGCTACAAACTTTAAAAAGGGTACTCCGCTAAAATCACTTCATTTCAAATTAGCACTTTCTAGACGAGTCACGAGTCTTGATAAGGTCTTCTTTTCAAGAAACAAAACTCTAACAAAAAACCTTCTCAATCTGCTTTGCTCCATTGATTTTAAACTTAAATTATCAGCGCTCATGAAGAAGACTCCTATATTAGTTCTCATCGCAGTCATTGCCGAAATTTTTTTTTTTTTTTGCTTTCATTTAACCAAACCAGCCAAAGCTGCTTTTGCTGTCAGCCAACTGATAAATGCTTAAATATTTCTGTCCAATCAATGCTCCCATATCGCTAATTATCGAAAATTATCATATCGATGCAAGGTCAGGCATCAAATGTTTTGATAACCAAACGAGTCATAGAACCAGAATTGGGTTTTCAGTGGCCATCACAAGATGCACTTTAAGTTGTTGAAGGTGACCGAGTGAGTTGAATATTTGTATAGTTTTAAATTCTTGTTCGTATTTGGGACCGAGTAGATTTCTTTTTTTGGTGCACGGGCCTTACCTAAACCTTTAATGAGCCACTAAATTATTTTTTACTGCGTGAGTTTGGTTCTTAAGTGCGCCAAAAATTCGATAGTTTTTTTTACTTTCGTAAATGAAGTAAATAGGTTTGCAGAAATAAGGACTCCAATATGTTTAGATCAGATGTTACATGTGAGGATATGATTTGATGTCGTTGATATTCGTAAGGATCTTGATAAAATGCAATGCTCTGTCGAGGATTATCTCTGGAAATGTGAATCGGGGCTAAGAAGGGAAATTCCGAAACTCGTTCGGTCTCGGATGCTATTATTATTATCTAACACATTGATCACATCGCTTCCCGTCATGTTCAGACTGAGCCTGCCAAGTTATCACCACCGAAGTGACGATCTAAATACTGTCTCGCTTAGGGAGCCGACAGTTAGTAGTATTACGACTACTACAGATTAATATAAACAGAAACAGCAGCATCGGAAATATCAGCAAAACCAACTTCAGCCAAGACCTCAACATCAACAACAGGAACATCAACTTAGAAAGGATCAAAAGCCCTTTGCAGCCGCCCCATCAGTTGGTAACTGTAGCTTAAAAATTGCGCCATCTCGTTTTGCTTTCTACCTATCTCAACATGGCACAAAACCGGTTGACATCATTAAATGCAAAAAGAAATATATTAAATCAACTCGAACAGTTGCTAAACACCGGATAACTCGTCCGGACGCATATCTGCGTCCTTCAAATGACGTCCCTATTTCTTCTGAAGGGTACCTCCTAGATCCTTATTTTTGTTCGAATTGCATCCTTGTCAAGGAGTTCACCAATAGCCTTGTATCTGGTGCCTCAACATAAAAAAACTTAAAGAAACAAGTGTCTACTACCAAAACTAAGTCTACCGAACTTTTACTAAGTGGGTATAGCTGCTCACACTACGTCATTGTTCTAACAGAAAGAGGATTGAATAACAACTTTCCCAAAACTGTTGTTTTTCCTCCATATTTTAAAATAAACCACTGCGATAGAACACGCCAGCGATCTATTTCGCCGACTTTGAACTTTTATTAATCCTTGTCAGTAAAAATTCCAAGTCATTGCCAGCCAGCGTGGACTTTTGTTTGCGAAGACTAGGAAATCGTAATTCACAACTTCTCTTCTCGTCGATGTCCTATTTGGTCACCAAGAAATTTTTGCGGCACGGATCTTTAGCACGGATCATAAAAATTAAATGCGTTCATTCGTATCCTCCAAACTGTTTGTTTCTAGTGTTGCACACGTGCACTTAAAAGCAATACTTATGATGCGTTTTTTCATCAAAGAATCAGTTTTCGTCTTATCAAAACGTTTGAGTAAAATCCTTTTCTCGATAGAAGCTGTCTTGGCAATATGCACTAACTAAGTCGTCTAAGTAAATAACATCGTTAAATAAAAATGGACTCGGACCGAAATTGTCTTTGATGAAGTATTTTTTAATTTTTCGAGCTGAATCGGGGTAGGAAATAAGGCACCAATGAAATAAAGACCCAAATTAAAAATAAAATAAGGCCCCGAAAGTTGGGCTTTATTTCATAATGAAATAAGACCCCAAAATCAAAATGAAATAATGCCCCAATATTGTCTAATATAAGGAAGCTAAAAGAAAAAGCAGACAGGGGGGTTGCATGCCTCCCCATACATGTTCAAAACTTGCATATACACAACCTCGCACCTCTCCGAAAATTAAGAAGGGCCGGTGGCCAGTCCTCCTTCCATAGTGAACAGTACAACGAAGATTTCCTTTTATATGAGATGAGGAGATAATACAAAAATGAAATAACGCCCAAAAAAATGAAAATAGGCCAAAAAAAAAAAAAAAAAAAATGAAATAAGGCCCCAATAAAAAAATTCCAAGTTGTTGTTGCATTCCGTGCCTCTTTTTTGGGCCTTATTTAATTTTTCAATTTGGGCCCTTATTTCATTTGGGCCTTATTTCGTAGCGCCAAATCAAGCAACTTCCAATGCAGTTTGTCAAAGGTTTCAGTTAATAGCAAAGTTCATAGTGTTACGCTCTGTACTCTTAGACAGCGTGGTGGGTTTCGGCTACTTTTTATCGCAGCCTACAGGAAGGTCTAATAAACTCCTCTAATCAGAGAATTTGCACCCACTTGACATTAAAAGCAGTAGGTGGAAGGTTAAGCCATATCCATATTCCCCTTAACAAAACCAATTAGACTATACTAGATTTTGAGTTCTTAGTCCCTCAGTTCTTTTTTTATCTAATTAGCGCACAATAAAGGAATTTTGACTGCCCTTAAAATGCGTAGCACATCGCGAGCGGAAGTAATTTAAGGATACAAAAGAAAAGGAATTCTGATGCCTGACGCGGATGAGCCAGTATGGAACATGAACACCCTGCAGAGAAACACCAAAGCTTACGCCCTTAAGTGTTATACCTTTACGTAGAAATAAAATGACATTACCGGCAGAGGATTTGAAAGAAACATCCTTAACATCTAATTATTGTCCATTCTAGGTGCATGTTAGAAGAGAAAAAGGTGTTTAATATTCGGTCGACCCTAAACTAGACAACAGACGCCGACCGCGAAGACGCTCATTTTGAGGTAGACGCTCCTGGATTTTTCGTTTGTTGCTGGTTTTGGTCCGCCCCGGATATTTTCCACATCGGTCGTCACCTTATCTGATGAGCGTTTCCCTATCCGCCACTTGAGAAGGCGCCCAATCTGGGTATAGCAACCCCTCAAGGCAACGCGCGGATAACGAAAGTTGTTGCCATCACAGTGTAGCGTTATACATTCTACTCAACTAAAGGACAGAATCGGTTATTGGCCTGAGAAAGGTACTTTGCTTGAGAAAAATTTCTAACCTCTCTGTTGTCCTTACATTGTGGCAAGAGTTTGAATGCAAAATCAAATGTATTTTTCCAAGCAAGTACTTTTAGTTCATATTTTTTGCAATTCCAAAATTCCATTTTTTACCACTCATTGCGTTTACAAAAAAAAATTTACCCCTATTTCTGAACATAGTTAAAAACCATCGTTTAATTTATGTAGAAGGAATTATCCGCCGAAATCCTGCTGATACATATTTTTTTATGGATTTAAAATCAGGAAAGGTTTTAACTTCTCCTTTGAAAACTCAAAAAAAAAAAATCCTGCGATAGGCATTGCTTATAAATTTTTTTAGGCCTAATTTAGTTTAGGAAAATTTGTTTTTTCTTTTGAAAAATTTTCATTGGAAAAGTACCATACCAGTGCACATTTAACAACATTTCTTACTTCGTGCAAGTGGCATCACTGTTTTGCCCAAATCAGAGGAAATGACTATAAAATGATTTCCAAATAGGCAGGGTGGCAATGGCAAATCCGACAACACAAAAAGGAGAATTCAGTTGAAAATTCACAATCGGAAATGATGAGGGTGCAATGAGTAACAATTGTTGCAATTGGGACTAATTACGGTTGGTTTTCTGAGTGCAACCATTGAACCCAAATAAACAGCAGGGTGTCTTTTTCCCTGCAAAAATCTGACAAAAAGAGGCCCGTCGTGTGATACGGACTTATTGTCAAATTTGTTTGTATCCATTTTTCATTTACACTGATGCAAAAACAGGGGAATCTCCCGAAAAAAAGGTACATGGCGCATGTGTATTGGTGGTGGTCGAGTTGACTGCTCCCGTTTTCCCGATTTCTTGACGATTCTCTTCTGTTTCCTTTGGTGGCTCAGTTATTTTTGTTTATTTTTTTTTTTTGCCTTTTGCTCAATGATATCTTTTTGTTTTCCTTTCTTTGGCGTGTCCTGGTGTCAGGTTGCCGTGGAAAAGCAACAAAAACCGGCATTTTTCATCTGTAGTCAAGTCACTCCTTCTGTTTTGCCTTGGGTCTGGGTGTTTTTTTTCTTGACTGGGATAGGTAGAACCAGAAATGAGAAATCAGTGCCCAGTGAGTCAATTGACATTCTTTACTCCTACTCAGGTTGAGTTACCTTTCTACCACCTGTGTGCCTCTGCATTCTGGTGGATTATGTTATTTTTCTCATCGTTCTCGTCAGCAGGTGCAAAGAAAAATTATAAATTCGTAAATTCTCGAGAGATCCTTTTGTGATGAAGCACTTCGTGTTAATGGAAGTCGCATGAAGGTAGCCAATTGCTTGTTTTTAAAATTTTTTAAAAGGGCGTAGGATGGGTGGTAGGCACCTACCTACCTAACTTTTTGTTTATTGAAAAAATGTGTATTAACCTTGATGGAATTTTTAGAAGCATCTTTTGTGGGTAATTTATTTTTGAAAACCCTATGAACATTTGAAGCAATCCCGTGGCTTTTAAAAAGTTGACTGGTTCTCTAAATAGGTAGGTATACCTATCTGTTTTACCCAAGATCGTACTTAGGTTCTCGCTTACATTTTTTAACCAAGTGCTTGCGTAAAAGCTGTAATGGGAAAACTTTAAAAATTTCAAAGTATTTTATCCCAAATGGCATTTTAGGTAAAACAAAAAATATCCTTGTGAAAAAAATTAGCTTGTACTGAAGGCTTCATTAGCAGGAAATAGATTGCACCCTTGAGAACGCTTATCACTAAAAGTTTTAACTGAAGAAGATGAAATAATGTTCCTCTCATGCTAATCAAAAATGCAAAACTAGAAAGGACTTGGCATCACCTCCACTGTTGGCTTAATGCGCAATAGTTTCTGGACTTGTCTGCCGCGTCTCCTGAAATTGACGGAGTCGAATTAGAGTGCAAATACAGTCATGAGAGGGCACTCTTCGAGGGTATTGCAACCTTTTTTTAGGGGGTTACTCTGATGAGAAGTCGGCATCATATGTCAGATAAAGAATTTTTACGGGTGTGTCGCCGTCTAATGGGAGCCATCCCCTTTTTTGCTGAGAATATCCTATTTCGGAGGTTTTTCAAATAGGACGAGAGAAGTCAACTCGTGTTGAGATAGCGCTCAAATAAGTCTGAAGCCACAAATTCGACATTTGAGAGACCAGTTCAACCGACGACGGTCTGGTATAAAGACCTCGAAGAAAGCCAAGATATCCATGATTGTCTTTAGCGCCTTCAGAAAGCTTGCGAAGGATAATTGGCGACCAGGATAACGAGGATAGACGGATAAATGCAAATAACTAAATACTTCTGAAGGTTCAACAGTATTCAGGAATTTTATCTCTGGTTAACCTCACGGTAAGGCCAACGACATAAAAGGACAGTTGCAGATATCAGACCGGTGTTAAACTTCTGTAGTCTGCAGCAACGAGAGTTGAGGAGATTAAATACAGTTGACAGTCTTAACAGTCGCTGCTGTATGACCAGGTGCGAAGCCTAAGGCAGTGCAAAAAACGAATATGGCCCGACAGCCAGAGTCTGGATCCACCCTTGTCTCAGCGACAGAAGTAATGTTCCTCGGCTCACAGAAACTCACAGTTTCGACCTTTCGATGAAAATTTTTAATGCAAAACTTTCTTAGTTATATAATTGCTTTTTCCTGCAAAGGCATAACACTTGCGGATATGGAAGCTGTTTCTATGCTGATTTTTTTTATGTTCCTTATACTGGCCCAACAGGGTGTGTTGCATCGTGAATGATTTTCCACCTCTCCTCTAATACTTCCCATTCGCTATATGCGGCCCATCTTAAGGATAGTCTGAACATCTTGATCTCGAGCTCATAATAAAAAAAAAAGAATTGACGGTCATAAACTCTGAGGAGCCAAAAAAGGCTTTAAGGGATTTTAAGATTCTTCTATAAGTTGGACATTGGAGATCTTAGACATGAAAGTCTATGAGAAAAATTAAATTGCACACAAAGCTTCTTGCAGGGTACACAAGTTGTTGTCGAAAGACTTCAATACCATAAAGAGGCGTTCATAAAGCTTCTAGGAATAATGCTTAATTTAGCATAAATTAATCACACATCACTCTAAAGGGGCCTCTGCTAATTGACTGCTCCTTCTGATAGAGCCAGAGAAGCTTAGACCGCTACCAATTCAGGAGACGGGGTCTAAGGCTCCCCCCATACGACAGCATAACTCGTTTGGACGCAAAGAACGTGTGATGCTTTCTGCCTTGAAGTGTAAACCTAGAGACTTCGATCTCATCTCAAGTGTACCTTATGAGTGCCTTTTTGATTAATTGGGGCAAGGAAACAACGAAAAACTATACGAAATGGCACTTCCAACTCAGAAAAGTCATATCCCGCACAGTCTGTTAAACATGCTGAAACGGAACGGACTAGAACAGAAACCCTTAAGGTTCTAGTCGGTTCCGCTCAGCCGTTACCGGCTCCTTAGTAGTCTCTGATTACAAGTGTAACTCTTGGAAGGTCAAGCCCAGGTGTAACAATTTGCATACGAAGAACTACAATCACAATTTGCGGAATTTGCAGAATTCAAGTGTCAATGAGTCGATAGTTTGAATACGCTGTTCCTATGTCCTCTGAGCTCATGCCGAGCTATTACGGGGGCCCCAGTGGCTGACCGAGAATGAAGTGAGATGAGCTATTCAAAAATTTTACTCACACTTGGAGATCACTTCTGGAAGGAGTCCGGCTAGAGTCGGTATCGTCTAAATAGACTCTAAGAATAGATGCCTCACTTAACCATGTTTCAAATTCGAGTTTCTTACGGGAAAAGCATACAGCGGACAGACTTCTGTGCACGATATGCCATCGCGCGCCGGTTTGTATCACTCTTGTTGCTGTTAGGACAACCACCGCAAAGATTTAAAAAACCTGACTACCGTTTCAAATTTGGAAAAATGTTTTCCTGATGACACAGGTTCTAAAAACCGCAAACCAGCGTTTTTCTATACCCCATCCCATAGGATAGGAGGTATATTAAGTTTGATTCATAGTTTGTAACATAGAGAAATAATCACCGTAGACCCCCAAGACCTTGTCCACTGACACTGACACGCCCACTTCACTTATTAGCATGAAAAACCAAAGTTGTCGTAGAAATCTGAAATTTGGCGAAAACTGCCCCCTTGTAGGCGTGGTCATATTTAATATGCATTCTTATAAACGGTTTTTATTTAATATAACTACTTGCTTTAAATCCAAAAAACTTCTACTTTAAAATGTTCAGATATGTTCGTATAAGGGCCCTAAGAACTAACTCCCAAATGACCTAACTCCTATGCTAAATTAAAAAAGACTCCGGGTATCTCTTCGACTCATACACCGACCGGAATTCGGCCTCACATGGAGGTGCTCAGGGCGCCTCTATATATAATATCCCACTGCTGGGACTTAGTTCTTTTTTTTGGGAGTTAGTTCATTTCATGTTGGGACTTAGTTCCAAAAAAAAGTGTCCAATTTTCGTTGGGAGTTAGTTCATTAGTAGGTAGTTCATTTGGGAGTTAGCTCGTAGGGCTACGAACGCCCTATGAACTAACACCCAAGTTACCTAACTCCAACTAGCTAAAATGAACTAACTCCCACCCAATTTCGTGGTGGAAGTTAGTTCATAAAATTGGGAGTTAGATCATTGGGAGTTAGTTCATATGAACAAAGTCCCACTGCTGGGACTTAGCTAATTTTTTTGTTGGGAGTTAGTTCATTTCATGTTGGGACTTAGTTCCAAGAAAAAATGGGAGTTGGTTCATATGAACTAAGTCCCATTTTTGTTGGGAGTTAGTTTAATGGGAGTTAGTTTATTGGGAGTTAAGTCATTTGGGAGTTAGTTCGTAGAGCCGTGCGTAAGCTATTAACTGAAATTAATAAATTTTTGTCACGCCCACCTTTAGGGACGTTTTTAAGTAAAACAAGTGAGTAAGTGCAAGAGTTTATCTGTGACAAACCTCTATATACCCGACTCTATATACCATGAAACACCGAATCTTAAAGTTTCTTGGTCCGAATTCATATATTATTTGTATAGGCCACGCCCCCAAAAGTTGGCATGGGCTTAAAATTAAAATCAATTAATTGTAATTTCGTTAGAATCATGAGATAAAAGCGAACATTATTTCAGAAAAAAGACATTTTTTTCCTAAAAGACGCCCCCTAAAAGTGGGCGGAGCTCAAAACTTTGTATGGAGCAAACTTATCATATAGCCTCTAATATTTTTCATAGATTTTTTTTTCAATTTGGCGTCAACTTTCCGAGAAATCGGGTTTTTAAAGATCTAACATGTTAAAAGTGGGCATGGTCGATATTGTGGGCGGTCCAATTTTTACCTTGTTAAAGGTCTTAGGCCAATATTGCTCAGTACCAAAATTTAAGTTCCTGTGCCTTGTCTAACTTGTCCAAAAGGCATTTTGAAAAAAATAGTGAAATAGAGGTTGTCTCACATTGAAGCCAGTAGTGGGCGTGGCCGTTGACCGATTGAGCCAATTTTCATAATTTGTCTGTGCAATAAAGAACCAAGCCGTTTAACAAGTTTCAGCTCTCTAGCTTGAATTTGAAGACCTAAAACCTTAACACATACGGACGGACGGACGGACGGACATGGCTTAATCGATTCAAATGTCGGTCTTGATCATATCTCTAAAAGGTCTTAAGGGTCTGCGGTGATTATTTCACATTTCAAAATATGACAAAAAAATTTTGTTATTGAGAAGGGGTTGATGCCACGCTCCTTTTTTGACAAAGAAGATTCTTAACTGATTAATTCTTAACACAATTTAAGTTAATAGAAACTGAAATTTAGCAACCAAGATTTTTGACGCATTTTGGAGCTTGACAGTGGTCAATTGGGATGGGGTAACCAACGATGCGCCTAGGCGGATTGTAACCCTCCACTAGTTTTTTTTTAACTCTTAATTGCCCAAACTACTCGTCCCTGTCCCTTTTTTTTTTTAAATCGACGCAGCCCCTATGTTCATTGTTCAGCCTGCAATATCTCTAATTATACCAAGCATAGTTCCCTTTCATTATAATTTTCTTGGTAAATTGGAGTATATCCATCCAATTCAAAAATATATATTTTCTGATTGTTATTAAATTGACGTCAATTGCAGAGTGAGTGAATGATCGTCATACACTATATGGACCCATCCATCCTGGCACAATGCAATTTGTCTGTCATCAATCGTGGGGGCATTCAAAACTAATCTTCTGTCATCATTCTAGGCGAAAGGAAATCTCTTCATGCAATAAACCACGATATGAAGATGTCATTTGGGAGTCAGTTTTTTTTTTTTTTTTGCTGAGGTTGCGGAAAGTCACGCAACCATTTCTGTTATTGTACTTCAATTGAAACAACTAATTAATTTCAACCAACTATGTATGTAGAAAACGAAGTTTGTATAGCAGAATCAGTGTGACTACAATAAAAATAAAATAAAAGCAGTGCGGACGGTAGTCTGAGTCATATGGATCGTTTGCTCCTTTGAATATTAATATTTTTTTTAACACACAATACTTCAACGATGGCTCCGTCAAATTGTTGCCTCATTGAGTTTCTTTGGAAATGGCTGAGGCTTGTTGTTTATCAGAAAAATTGAGAGGCGTTTTTTTGTTTAGTAATCAACAATTGTTGTGCTGTTTCGGTTGTTTTAGAACAATTAGCGAGAAGTCCACAAGGAATGCCCGAGTGGCGAAGCATAATCTCTCTGGGGAAGCAAGTTGTTATGTGATTGTTTTGCATTGTCAGCTTGAGTGGCATTTTTTGGACAGTTGAATCAGTAGAGGTGCCAACCTCAACTTCAAGAGATTGCTAAATATTTTTGCATAGCCAATGAGTTGAGTACCTCTTCCAATAGTGTATTTTGCCGCAGCAGAATGGGGTTCGTTGTCTATTTATCATAAGTGTGGCTAAAAGCTTGTTTAGTTAGAAACTTTCAACAAACATGAAACTTAATTTGAATAATATTCTCGCAACTCGATGACATCTCACTTAAGTGTAAGCACAACCTTAAGCACTTCCACAATCTCTATTTGCAAGTTTTACCCCAATCCCGAACGCATTTCACTCGCAGAGGAAGTATTAACATGTAAATTACTGTCAGGTGTTAAACCATGCATAAGCGCAGCACTTTGACGTCGGCGACACACAGCTCACTTCAAAGCTCAGTCATGCACGTAATACTAGGTAGGACAAAATATTTGCTTATGCTAATTACAAGTCAAAATCAATTTTCGCAAAAATAAAACACATGTGTCAAAAAATTGCATAAGACTGGCGTCACCTTTGTGGTGCTGCGTTGGTGACTTGTCATCCGTCGCGGCTCGACAACGCCCACTTGTGTGAAAATTCAAAACATCAAATGAGCGAACGCATAGACGTATGCATAAATTCAAAGTGTCAACAACCGATGAGATTTATTTTAACCCAAATTCCTGCTAAACAAGTATGCTAATGAAGATAGATACGAGAGTATAGCTACAGGAGTAATAGAGTAATATGGTTTAACAAAATGTCAGCGCTTGGAATTTGTTTGGGAATCGATAATGCAAGTGTTGGTTTAGCTTTTGATACGACGACAGTGGAAGTTATTGATTCATTTAGAATATTTAGTGAGTTTAATGCAATTGAATGACTTTTTTTTTAGAGTAGATTAGGCATGGAGATTAGGCAAGATCTACGTCAAAGTCATCGATTTGGTGGATTATAGTATGCGCCATCCATTATTTCGGTATTTCAATTCTAAATAAGTACAGAAAGACTGATTTTCTTATAATGCGTGAGGTATGTTTGTTTAATTTGGCTCTTCACAATTTATTTGGATTAGTTTTTCAACGCAAAATGAACTCTCATTTTTTTTCCTCTATTTTTTTTTTTGGCCTACTTAGTTTAAATTAGTATTAATTACTTAGTAAATTAGTCTACTAATTTACACTTTCCTTTTCAAATAATCCCATAAAAAGAAGTCTGGAGTTATTCAATATTACTTGCCGACATAAAAAATGACGTACCTACCCGATAAACATTCGGCCTATACACCTGTAGTAGGGATAAGGTCTCTAGGCTTCATCAAGATCGCAACCCTCTTTTCTAGTGGAATAAACTCAAATGCCATCTGACAATCAAGGTAAAGTTGTTTCTTCTTTCTTTTTCAGGTTGAGGTCCTCATTTTTGTCTGAGCTTAAAATCCATTTATCTTAACCTGAATAAAAGATGCCGGCTAGGAGAAGCTTTGGTCAAACTCAAGCCTTTTGACGTTCAGTCACACGATAAAAATAAAAAAATAAGCGCAGTAAAATTTTTCACTTTTAGGCATGACAAAACGAAAAATATTTTAGCTCGCGCAGTAAGTTATTCTATCTGGCGCAGTCGGCTAATATCGTGCATTGTCTACCGCAATGTTTAGAGGTGGCCATCGAACCTAAGAACGAGCATTCTTTATAAGAAAAAAAAAAAAATAATAAATAGAGTGGCGCAACAGCTCGAGGTGAACCAGGGCCAACTTCTCAACAATGTATGCTGGTGTGTTAATATCTTTACATACAAGGGGACCTACCACTCATAATCATCATTTTCGAATGCCGCCTATCCTTTAAGAGGGTCGCGGAGCGAGGGTGGCTAAATGGTCCTTCCATCTTTCTCGATCCTCCGCCACCAACTCAAGAGACTCCGGCGCAATCCCCAGGCGGGACTCAGAGAGGTTCTTTACCTGATCCCACCACCTGTTTCTTGGCCTACCAGGGGGGCGACGCGCTCGCATCTCGGCTAGCATGACCTGTCTAGGAAGTCTGTCAGGGGGCATGCGAACAACGTGTCCAAAACATCGAAGAATCGATCGCTCCACTCGGAGAAGTAGTTGCTCAACATTAAGATTCCTACGAATACTGACGTTTCTCACTCTATCCCTTAGAGTAACACCAGCCACGCACCTCAGAAATCTCATTTCGGCAGCTTGTACCCGCGATCTAATTCTTTCGATCATTACCCAAATTTCATGACCATAGATGACGGTCGGAACGAACACTGAATTAAAAACGGAGATCTTTGCTTTCACTCCAAGCTCAGCTTTCCTGATGACCGGCCGGCGCAGTTCCTTTACTATTGCTCCAGCTTGGCCAATTCTACAGGACAACTCAGTATCACTCCTCCCATCTTTCGTGAAAAAGACCCCGAGATACTTAAACTTTTCCACCTGTTTTAATGGACCTCCATTTATGTGCAGGGTACACTGCACAGGAGTTCGGGAAACAACCATCACTTCCGATTTGTTCGCGTTTACTTTTATCCCAGTACCACCACAGACGGCTGCAAACCTATCCAGTGCTCGTTGAAGTTCCTCTTTGGACGATGCAAGGATGGCCAAATCATCTGCGAAAAGCAGATGGCTCATCCTGATGCCAGCCAATTCGAAACATTGCTCGCCAAGACTGCGCCTCACCATCCAGTCCATATATGCTATGAAAAGGAGCGGCGACAGAGAACAGCCCTGGCGAAGTCCAACGCGCACATCAAAAGGACGGGATTTGACGCCATTTATCCGTACACAGCTTCTGCAGTTTCCATACAAAGACTGAATGCCTCTCAGAAGAGGCCCACTCAGCGCATAGTCCTGCAAAACTCTCCACAGTGTATCCCGAGGGACTCGGTCATACGCCTTTTCCAGATCTACAAAACACGCATAGACCGGTTTGGCATATTCCCAGGCCTTCTCAAGAATAACCCTCAGAGTAAAAAGCTGGTCGGTTATGCCTCTGCCAGGCCGACAGCCGCACTGTTCTTCCCGTAACAAAGGCTCAATTACAGCTCTGGAACGCGTTTTCAACACCTTCGCGAATACTTTTCCCGGAAGACTCAAGAGAGATATGCCCCTATAGTTGGCGCAATCTCTTGTTCCCTTTTTTGAAAATGGGCACTATAACTCCCGTTTGCCAATCGCTAGGTGCCTTCCCGCTATCCCAGGATACCTTAATGACACGTGTTAACCATTTAACACCCTCTTCACCCATTGCCTTGAGCATTTCTGGCCATTTCATCAACTATCAACTAAAAGGACCTACCACCTTTTGCCGAATCCGAACGGCACTTTAAGAAGTTTTTCAAGACAAATGATACTCTCGGAGGGCTTGTCAGACCCTCGCGGAGGTGGGGACCGTGAATAAGAACAAGTCTTTTTTTTTTCAGGTGACGATGGCAGGATTCGAACCCAGACCTCCGGCGTAGTAAGCACACACACTAACCACTACGCAACGGCACCCCACTGAGCATTCTTTATACATTATTCAAAATGTTGTGTAATCTCAATCCTGAAAGGCAGAAAAAACACCTTATGTGGGAAAGTGCAACAGTGCGTTTGCAAAAGTTTCAGTCCATCTACGACGGATTGCAAAATACCCGACCATACAAAAAAAACTGCCACGCTTCCAAAAAGTGGGCGGGATACAAAAATATAACTGTTGAATGCTTAACACTAGTTGGTTGCATACATTTTTTACTTTAAAAAATCACTTTTTTTAACGCCACGCCCACAAAAGTGGGCGGAGACACATAAATCTTATACATGAAAATTAGAAAATGCTAATATCTACAACTTTTGTCATATAATTTTTAGTCAAATTTTAAACTAAATTTTAAAATTTAGTATTTTTTAAAAAATTGTAAAAGATTGTAAACTTAGTTTAAATCATTTTAAACTAAAATACCTTAAAAAAGTGGGCGTGGTCAATGAAAAGGCTAAATTTTTTTTGACCCCTTCAAAGACAATTACATGGCAATGTTACATACCAAAAATGAATGCGCTAGCACTATTCTAACATAGCTAAAATTTAGAAAAAGTTTTTTTTTTAATTAGAGATGGCACATACGGGCCTGTAGTGGGCGTGTCTGTGGGCGGATTCGTCTAATTTTCAAACTTGATCTGGTCCAATGGACTTCCAGATGTATTTCTGAAATACTCTTTTAGTTATATTATTTCTTTTCTCCGTGAAGGCATAACACTTGCGGGGGTAAGCTTTAGTGTTTCTGTGCAGAGTTTTCATGTTCCGTACTGGCTTATCAGCATTTGCGTATTGGATAGAGAATTACTTTTTTCTTCTACCTTCTTCTTTTCTATCCTCAAAATCTTTTCGTTCGCGTCTTAATGGTAGTCATAACCCCTTGATCGCGAGTTAGTTACAAAATAAAAACAAATTGCTTACTGCAATGTTTTAGAGGTGGCGCTCAAACTTTAGAACGAGCGTTCATCATACATTATTCAAAATGTTGTGTAATTTCAAAAAAGCACCTTATAGTACTAATAAAAAACTTAGTTAAAAAAAAGAGGCATAACAAAATTGGTGCTCTTTGGCGATAAATCTTTAAAATACATCCGAAATTTAGTAATTCAGTATCTTTTGAAATAGAAAGTAAAATATTCAGAGAAAAAACAATTCATTCAACTCAATCATGTCAATATTTAATCACAAAACATTCCAAGCCTCGCAAAAAATTCTCAAGAACCCAAAAGCAATCAACTTCTCAATCACCTACATTTCGCTAATCAAATAAGTTTGTTCGTGTTTAAATGAAAAATTGAAAGCTGTTTCCGGACAGAAGGAAAAGAGGGAAACTTGATTTCATGCACATTGGCTCTAGCAATTCTGTCACTTTGAGTTTGTATCTCTTTTCTCTCACAAAAAAAATAAATCCTCAATGTAGATAACACGAAGAAATTTATCGATTTTGCATAACTCATATACGACCATACCTGTCCCTAGTCCGTCATATTTATCATTATTTTACCTTGCCATTCCCGTGCCACCGGCAAGTGTGTGTTTCCTTCACCAAAGCTATCTATCTTCTTATATTGTGCTGTTCTGCACAGCTACATAATCTTATATCTATATAAGATGCTTTTTTCTATGGAGGTGTTTTTAAGATGGAAATTTCCGCTTGATTAAGATTTTTCTTTCAACAAAAAGTGGCAATGGCAGCTAAACCGTTTGTTGAGCTGCCTTAAGTCATCTTAGTAATTTACTTGAAGCTGTTTAAACGAATTTATTTTACGTAAACCGAGGGCAAGACATTATTGTGATTACATTTTTGCTTATACTGTTAAGAAGGATTTATGTCAGGGTGTATCGGTAAAATGTTAACTGACGAGCATAGGTACTAAGTTCTGATAAACCCCGTATCTGGGTGCCTTGATGCATTAGCGATGACTTGTAAGTCTGATTTTAAGCTGAAATTGCAGCCATTGATTTACTTATTCCTCAAAAATATACGGATTATTTTGCTTTTTGAATAATCGCTCGCAACACAAACCTTGGTGATCATAATGAACGATTTTGCACTCCATTCACAATTGCTATAGACCGAGCTTCCATGATTAATAAAGTTCTGCATTGATTTCACTAAAAATGTGCGTTAAATTTAGAAAAAAACTTCAGACTAGCTGTTGGCTCACCCTTTATATGCTCATATTTATCGTAGTTTTGGCCTCTTGGACTCTTGGAATACTTAAACGAAATGGATTAATTAGATTATTGAAATAATGGCGTATTTTTTTCAACATCGAATTGTGAAACTGGTGTGGAATACAGAAAAAAATTGTTCTTTTCTCGTACACCTGAACGGAATCGTGCTCTTGTAAGTGTTCTCTTGAACTCCGAATTAGTTCGGTGTCGACACCAAACTCGAATTTTCGCAACCGTCGTATTTGATGGTGGAGGCTGGGATGCAGCTTTGATTATGTATGTGAAATTTCGACTCAATTTTCATTCGTTATTTTTTGCAACGCGACTGAAATTGTTTGAATCGATAAAAAGTTACAAAACTATCACAAACTCAAAGCTACCAAAATTAATTTTAAGTAAAAAGTACAAAAACCCGATGCCAACAAAATCACGGTACGAAATGAAAATAAAGTAACCGTAGGACCACAATGCCCGTAGCGGTAGTATGTAGCAGTAGTACGTAGTACAGCCGCGAAGCCATGTGGCGTAGTAAGGAAAAAAATTGAAAACAAAGGTGTAGCGCGGCTATGTCAAACAAAAACCTCGTTTATAAACAATGGCCGAGACTCTGAGTTCCCTGAGACTCCTGGGCTTTCTTTTTAATATTTTTGTACAACGGATGACACAAATTCCGTCATATTTCTTTAGATTTAATCATTTCAATAAACTTTTCGACGTCCTTTTCTCCCATTGTTTACTTTGCTTGTATCGAACTTTCAACCGTGTAGTGCTCTTACTACCGCCACCGCCACAGACACACATTGTGTGCGCAATATACTGAATACATGTGTTTTAACTTTTGACAGCTCTTACTACCGCTACAGCTACATCACTGTGGTTCTACGGTAAACAAAATGAAGTCAAAGCGATTTGCACTTGACAGAATTTAACGTGGTGGATGCACTGGTGCAGTAGCTGTCGTTCTGTACACAATGAAACCGAGTGTACACCATGCTGGAATTGTCGCGAACACCGAGTATTATTTGACAGCTCGGTGTGGCAGTTCAGTGTTCAAAAAAATACGCCATTAATTATAAGTGGGTGGCGTTTTCGGCGTTCGTAGCGAAGAGTGTTGAGAATCTATATTGTTATCTCAATCTTGAGGACATATTTTTGCCTCTGCCACTTCTCAAAAAAAAAAAAAATTACGCGTAGAGTCTTACCTTTTTAAGCATAGAACTTAAGAATTCTTTTATTTTAGCTCTGTTTTTGACAGTGACAAAAATTAGGCCTTATAACAAAATTAAGACGTTTACGTCCAATCCTTATCTATGTGCGATTTTTAGTGAAAGTCTGCGCCTGACATAGATGTGGGACAGTAAATTTGAAGAAATGAATTAGGTCAATCTACTTAACTGTTCCGATAAAGAGCTGGTGAGGGTTCTAAAAGAGTATGGGCGAAAAGACTGAACCTTGTGGTATGCCAACAATAAATATGTCGGCGTTGAAATCCAATTAATTTTAAAGGTCAAAGATGGCCCTTAGTCAAACTCTGCTCAGTAACTCAGAAACATGAAGCGCAGTAAGCTCGGTATTCACAGCGGTGAACTGGAAATGAACTGAAAAAAGATGACGATTGGCTTAGACAGTGTCCTTTAAAAAAATAGTCGTGCCATGAACTTTAGGCGAATGTTTATTTCAAGGACGCACGTCGACGACGTCTGAGAGACAAAATGTCAATATTTTTTCAAAGCTTATTTAATAATGTTGCTTCATGTTGAAGCTTCAACTCAATTGCCAAAGCTAATAAACTTAGGTTTCCAAGAAGCAATCCATAAATGGATTCTCAAGAATAACACGATCCCAGATCATGTCAATTATTGTGACGGATGCCAATAAGGTTATTTTATAAAAGTTTCCTTTTTGAGTCCTTCTACTACTTCAGGTTCTCTCCAGTGTGTAGGTTTTTTTTTAACGTGTTCAGCCACACCCTAATCAAAACTTCCGGCAGGTCAGCAGTGCCCCCTTAAAATTTGATAAAAATCACTTGTCCCTTCAACCTGAACACCATTCATCCGAGTTGAGTGCCTCTCTTCAACCACCCAGAGTAAACAAAATATTTTCACTCCATTTACCCCGACCATCAAAGCACTCCCGTGTCCATCATGATGGAGCACAGTCAAAACTCATTTAAAAATGCTTCCACGATGCCAGATCGATATCACTTCAAATTTGATTCATCTGTCAAATTGCTTTAGACACTGAAATGGAATGGGTTTCCTCCAGCTCAGGCACCTTGACCAAGGGCCTCATCACGTGGTTACCTTTAAAAAAAAAACAACAACACAACCTTCTGCATTCGTTGCTACGTGATTACATTTTCAATAGTGTTCGTAGAATAGAAGATTACGTTTTGGCCACAACCACGAACCCAATCCCAACCAGAAACAGACAGACATCAAGGCGTCAGGTGTAACATTGGATAATCTTCCACTGCGGTAGTTGTGGTTATTAATTCTTTGCTTATTTATATTTTCTTCTCCGTCAACGCGTTCCTTGTAAATAATGAAGGAACATGAAAAACCCCTTTGGCATCTTGCCGTGGATGATGGCTGGGATCTGCTTCTGCTTCCAAGAAAGGAAAATCCTCATGAGCTGACCCAGTTTTATTTTTTGCGCCATGGAAATTGCTAATGTATAAATGTGTAGATATAGTTTTTGGCATTAAGGCAGGAGGCGGTTGAAAAAAGTGGAAGCCAAACCATTTTATATTATGTATGAGAGAGAGAGCAGTGCTTTTTTGTATGCTCAATACACAGACACAAACAGTTAGCATGGGATTTACATTTTAAACGAGAGGAAAAGTTTCTTCCGTCGCGGATGGATTAGAATATGGCCTCGTAGAATATCGTCTCCGGGGGAAGGATGCAAAATAAAATAATCATAACAGTCTCCTCCACCAACCCCGGGGACTGCAAATATATACATTTTTTTCATCCTTCAAAGGGATATATTTTGAATAAAAAATAAATGAAACAAAATTCAAATCGTAGACTCACGAGATTGCTGTCAGTGATATGCGACATGCGAATGAAATGCCAGAGGAAATTTCGCGCCGACTTTCTGGACAACATTTTGGGGAAAAAAAAGTTTATATTTTTTCTGCGTTTTTATTCGCCGATAAAAACCAAGGAACCGTGCTCAACTCAAGTACTGGAGTGATTTATGCGAGAGATAAAAATTATTTAAAACATTTAAAGTTGTGAAGCAATGAAGTGTTTCTTTTTTAAGTGCCTTGAAGAATAAAAATAGTTTAAAGAAGTTTACTTTCAGCAATTCGTATTTAAGTATGTAAAGGTACTACTCATGCTTTTTTTTTAGAATTCACGCACAGAGAAGTAATTGCTCCTACTCTAAGCCTGTAAAACATCGCAGAACAGGGTCAGAGGACAAAAAGAAGAGAGCCGAGGCCATATTAGGAGCTAATTGCTGTTTTTATGTATCGATCTGTATTCGACCTATCTAAGAGGAGCATTAGGATTAGTCCAGAACCTTTCGGGGTGGAGTATCACTCTCCTTCGCCGGAAATAGTTTTTTTTAAGAAAATAATAAAACTGTGACAGCCGAAGAGTTTTCTTCGATTTTTTATCTGCAATAAACTTGGCGCTATTTCTTGTATCTCATCTCGCAAGTAGAGTGAAGTTTGAAAAGTCTTATTTGCTCCTACCCAGCCTCTGAAGACTTTATTTCCTCTTGCCACAAATTTTCGGTAAAGTACAAAACAAATGTAATTGACGGCTTCTCAAGACATCAGCAAGTAACAAAAACATTTTTTAAGAGATCTTTTTTCTTGGAAGTATACGGGGAAAATATTCTAATTGAAATCAAGCAAATTTTTAAACATAAAATGCCCAGCCATTAGCAAGCACAATGAACTATCTGAAAATCTTACGGAAAACTAATGACGCTTAAGGTTTACTTCATAGAATTGTAGAAAGTAATGTGACCTCAACGAAAATCGTGTTTGTAAGTGTATCACAGTTTAAGGCAAAAATTATCTCTCACCCGACGATCTACTTCGAGCACCTGCATAGACATGGAAAATGAATGTCAGCATAAGATGGATGCAGGCTTTTGATTGGCAACTTTTTTTTAAGACAAATATCAAGAGCACTTGTCGAGACATGGGAATTATATTTGGCCTTACAAAAAATTTCAGTCAGTTTTCAATCTTCAACCCTCATGATGGGGTCTCTGGTCTCCGATTGGGCGGTGGCAGATAGGGGAATGTACACCAGATATGGTTAAAAATAAATGAATAGAGTGGCGCAACAGCTCGAGGTGAACCAGGGCCAACTTCTCAACAATGTATGCTGGTGTGTTAATTTCTTTACATACAAGGGGGCCTACAATTTTTTGCCGAATCCGAACGGCACTTTGAGAAGTTTTTCAAGACAAATGATACTCTCGGAGGGCTTGTCAGACCCTCGCGGAGGTGGGTCCGTGAAAAAGAGCAAGTTTTTTTTTTCAGGTGACGATGGCAGGATTCGAACCCTGACCTCCGGCGTAGTAAGCACACACACACTAACCACTACGCCACGGCACCCCACCAAATATGGTTAATGCTGATAAATATCCAGAGCGGTTCGAAATCAGAAACAATAGGGGCGTCTTTTTAAGTATTTCTTTCCTCTGTAAGGACATAACACTTGCGGGGATAAACTTTGCTGCTTCAGTGCATGGTTTTCATGTTCCGTACTGGCTCAGCAGCTTCTGTGGTTTATCGGGAACCTGTTTTCACCTCTTAACGGCTACAATATGCTCGCGCATTTTAAAAGTAGTCAACCCCTTGCTGCTTATTGTAAGGCAAAACAAGTAAGTAAGTGCAAGAGTTCGTCTATAACGAACTTCTACATACCCGACCCTCTTTACCCATCAACATCAAATTTAAAAATGTTTTGTCTGTTTCATATACTGGATGTCAATTATTTGTATTGGCCACGCCCCTAAAAAAGGGCGTAGGCTAAAAATTAAAATCAATTAACTCTGATTTCGTTGGAATCACGAGAAATTCGCGTTTAAAGCGAATATTAATACTTTAAAAAACAGTTTTTTTCCAAAAATGCCCCCTAAAAGTGGGCGGAGCTCAATGCTTTGTATGCAATAAACCTAGCAAATGGTAATATCTTTAATATTTGTCATATAATTTTTTTTTTTTCAATTTAAAATAAATTTCCCGAGAAATCAGGTTTTCAAAGATTTCAGATGTTAAAAGTGGGCATAGAGTGGGCGATCCAATTTTTGTCTAATTAAAGGCTTCTGGTCGATATTGCTCTCCACCAAAATTTGAGTTCATATGTTTTGTCTATCTTGACCAAAAGGCATTTTGAAATAAAATGTAAATTTGAGGTTGTCTGACATTCAAGCCAATTGTGGGCGTAGCTGTGGGCGGATCTTCTTGATTTTCAAACTTTGTCTGTACAAAATGAGAACTAAGCAACGCTGCAAGTTTCAGTTTCTTAGCTCAATTTTAAAGACCTCAAAACTGCATACATACGGACAGACGGACATGGTTTAATCGACTTACCTATCGGTCTTGATCATATCTCTAAAAGGTCTTAGGGGTCTACGGTGATTGTTTCACTGTGTTACAAACTATGCATTGAAATTAATATACCCTCGGTCGGGTATAAAAAAAATAGATCGATGCTTAAGGGCGCAAAGAATTCCTGGTAAAGAAACAATATCTCCGCTATCCCAATGATTCTTCTGAAGGGAAGATACGTTTGAGCCGTTTGAACATCTTTTCAAGCATGATTGGCTCAGAAATAAATAGTCTAGCCCTGTCACTCTGATTTGGTCTGAGTTCATTTGTTGCTGCTCGAGAGAACCTTGAACACTTTGAAGAAAAGACTTTCGGCGCTAAGTTTAAGGCCAACTCAACTACCCTTAGATGTTCATAGTCAGGCCATTGGGATCAACCGCACGGCCCGGATGTAGGATAGTGGGATTGTTCCCACTTTTTCTCTTTGCCTTTTGCCTTCCATAAGACCCAACAGCATATTCCAATAAAAATCTTTTGGCCATTACTAAGCTTGCTTGGACCAGAATTGTGCAGTTTGTGAAGGTCGACTTTAAAGGTTGAGTTAAAAGATGTTTTGGATTTTAACCCCTAATCACTTACTTCAATTGACTTATCTTTCTGACTGATGTCACGTACAATTTCTTGCAATTTCTGTCGCACATTTATGTTATTCAATCTTTTTACGAAAATGGTTTATCTGTAGAAGTCAATCGAAACAAAGTAGAGGTTGCCTCCAAGCTAATGCTATGAGCCACATTTAGACAAAAGGTGCTAGAGTAACGTTTATTCAGGATCTCAAACATTGATATCCATAACAACTTAAAGGGTCTTTCTCTTGTCTAGAGCTGCCGTTTTCCTCGTCGGACCCAGGGTCGTTGCCAAAGAAGCCTATAACTTGGTTTGTCGAAGTTCAAACAACAGCTTTTATTACTTGTCAGTATAACCACTAGTTACTACTTGTATTAATATCTTAAACTAGTCTTAACAAGTTGTTGATAGCCTAACTAGGTGGTACAAAGGCCTCAATCGGATGACTGAAAAGTGGACTCTGTCCTTTTGCTACCGGAAAGGACTCTATCTTTCGACAGAAGAAGCTAATGAAGGTTTCAGTCGGATCATTGCAACCGGTTCTTTTGCAACCGGGAAAGGAAACTACAACTGAATTAAACCCTTTAACCCTCGGTCGGTCGAAAGCCTTATGTTGCCTATAATCTAGGGAACGGAAGAAAAATATAATAAGCTATTAGGAGTCGGATTAAAAAAAACAGTTAAGACCTCTAACGAGGAGTACGAGTGGTCTTTGCCCAAAGCGGCACACTTGTTACTTGTCAGATCAGCACTGCTTGATTTCGATGATTGACGTTGATGTGGGTTGACAAATAATTATGTTTGTCGCATAGATTGGATTGGGTATTGTGATATGGTCGGCGGTGGGCTAGTTAATTTGATTATTGGAATGAGTAATGAATCGTTACATTATCCAACCCTTATTGAATTTGCAACTACAGATGCACTTATTCTTTAAAAAGTCATTGACAACTTTAACTTCCGATGATTGCTTGCAACAGAAAACCTGGTGGTCACATATGAACAATGCTGTGTTCCATTTATGATATGCCATGTAATTGCCTTCATTTTCCCAAAAAGTTCTATGCAATGACTTCAATAAATGTGTGTTCAAATCACCGAAAACTTCCACTCTAGCCATTGGCTCACCATTTATATCAATTGATTTGAGACTTATGATCAGTAACCTTCTCTCTGCGGCTATAGGTAGACTTTCCGTGCACTTCTTTACTTGGTTATCTTAAGCTTCCTAAGGTACGGAGGAGGAAATTAACCGGGGACTTGAAAAAAAACTAGTGTCGCAACATATTGATCAATCATGTATGTTGTGTGTTTTGTATTTTTCGCATACAAGGGGACCTTTGATTTTTGTCAACTCAAGTTCAGCAGCTACTCTTTGACAAATGCTACTCTTGGAGGGTTGCATTCGTCAGATTCTCGCGGTTGTGCGGGACCATGAAGAGCAAACCTTTTTTCATATAACATAGGTAGGCTTAGAACCTAGATCTTTCGCATAGCAAGTACCCGAATTCCAACTAGAACGCCACGGCACCAGCCTTAGTTCAAAATGTTCCATTTCCACCCTAGTTTACAAAAGCGGTTAATCTGCATTGTCTTTTATAAAAAAAAGTTCCAAAATTGTCTTGAAACACTTGTGAAAATTACTGAAAAGGCGCCCAACGTGGGGGTTTAATTTTGTGACTAGTACTGGAAGTTTATAATAAAGTAAATTTCCAAAAAAGAGAAACAAGTTATAAGAGTGCTCTTCACTTTGAGCACAATTTAAAAAAATTCCAAAAGTTTTTTCAGTCAAACAATATTATAATACTGCCATTAAAACTGAGAAAATGTTCATCTCCTTTACTTGTGCCTATTCAAATTTTTTTTTATATCAAAAAGATGTTAAGGTTATGATAAACCTAACGAAATACACACTGGAATAAGTCCTTTATGCCCTGATTTTTCTAATGTACGTTCAAGTTCACTCATGACATTAAGAAATCCACCTTCATTTTATGTTTACACAAAGTATTGCATCTCAGTTCCATTATGTATTGCCTTTTCTGTTCTTGACACGTTATTTCTCTTAAAAGTCAAGTCGTTAACTTGTGCCATAAAGTAAATGTTTTTCTTTAAACATCCCCCTGCAATGTCGTTCCAGATTTCGTTTTGTAAAGCACAAAAACATGGCTTCAACTTTATTCGTGTTGTGTATTAAAAGTCCTTAAACGTTGTGTTTCTTAAACAGATTGAAAGCCTGTTGTATCTCCACAAAAGATCGCCTATAATCACTGCTAATAGCTGTTTTAATAAAAATACATCCAACGGGGAACGCCATGGAATGCCTCCTTAGTGGATTAACATGTTTTAAGAAATCCATCAGCATATCAATAAAGCATTAATCCCCAACAAGCCATTAAAGAACAATTAGAAAACGATAAAGCAAAACACTCGAATAAATCACTTCAATCCGAGGAGAGCTCAATACCCCATCGGCCCACATTTTATTATCCCATTCGAAAGCCCTTCAGATAATTCCACCCATCGTTTGTATCCATGCGTCCAACACCCAACAAAACTGTCAACTTCTCGTTACTAATTCTAAAATAAGAAGATAAATTCAGCATCGTAATGGGGAAAGAGCTGGATATACAGACGGAAGTTCCAAATGGAATCCTAATAGCTTCGAACCACAAACACTACAAGCTGCCAAAACTGTGTCAAAACCAACAGAACAAAACCACTTGTGGATTTTTGGAATTTTAATGCATTTCCATAAATTTAGGGATTTACACTATAAGGGTAAGACGGACAAGAGTCTAAAAATTTATTGGAAATCTAAGGAAAAAAAAAATATAGGTCAACTAGGAAAGTTTCACTTGGTAACGTCGTCGGTCGTCGGCATTTGTCGGTTGCCAATTATTTTTCCACAACAAAGATCACAAGTAGGTACACATGGCCGTACAAGTACTTCGGTAATGGCGGAACGACGAATCACATCAGAGATTGAGATTCCCCTGGTACTTAAAGTGGATGTTTATTTCTACGCTTTACGTTATGTACGGAGGTTAGGGGCTTTAAGATGTCGACGATGCGATTAATGTGCGGCCATATGCCTACACTTCACGATTTTGTGTCAAAAGAAAATTGTTTTCTTGTTGCGGGAGGCAGGTCACGAGCAGCGCGACACTTTTAGCTAAACACATGAACACGTGCGGCGAAGGTGAGAAATCAAAGAGATTTTCGAAATCGTGGGGCGCATTTTCCTCCTCGAATGAGAGAGAAAGTTTAAGCTGGCGACATAGTAAATCTATTGCGTTGCTGGCTAATGACATATTAAAGTCTGCCATACATGTTTAATGCAAGCTGGGAGTGTTTTGATGAATTTATTGCTGACAACATCGAGAAATGGGATAAGGATGTAAGGACAGTGGATTCAGAAAATATCGATATACCTAAAAAATGCATGGCCAGTCACCCTTCAGCGATACAAGCCTTAAACATTTCTTTCTGAAGCACCATCAGAACAACCATCAGATTGTTAATGTCTTAAACCAGAGAGAGAAACATCTATTTTGTTGTAGCAACCCAAGTTTCGGGTACTGTTACAAAGCTAAGGCCAAACCCCAAACCCGTGACAGAGAAAAAAAGACCGCCAAGTATGAGGTCATACACGGAGCGGTACGTCGTCTTTTTTGAAGGCTTAGCGCACAATTATTGCTTAATTTACGCATATAAAATGGTGTTTAGTATATTTGCGACTTTATGTTATTCTTTTTATGACAATTTCCGACTTTATAGCATATTTTCAAATGCATCACGACAACTCATATATTTCGCTTATACATTTAATATTTATATAAGATTTCGAGTGCAATTTTAAGAAGATACGAGTTTTTAAATGTAGCAAATCAAGGGGGACATCTTTAACTATTCGCCCGTTGTCCGGGTTTAAATTTTTTAAAAATGTTCTTTCATTAATTTCAAGGCATCATTTTTTTTTGTAAGTCTTCTATCCTTATTTTAGGCGATTTTAAGTTAATTAACTTAAATTTTGACCAAAACGCAGGGTGATAAATATTTTTTTTTTTAAACTGAAAGCAAAAAATGATCAACGTGTTTTTTTGTTTTCAAAATTCTTACCTATTTTGGCTCGCTTCTCAAGTGGTTTATGCTTACGTAAAATTTTGTTGATAAGATAGAAACAACTCAGAAGTTATAGGTATTTTTAGCAGCACCTATTTCTGTAAATCAACTTTGATGATTTTTGACTCGTATCTGAAAAACTATAAAATATTTCAGCTCCGCTATATTTCTATTTCGAACCCCAAAAAATTTACTGGGGCTGTGTATACATTACCGGGAGGGCACACGGTTTCTTTTAGCTTTTTTCAGTATTTCTTTTTATTTAAAATCCATAAAACGGCTGTTCAAAATTTTTTTTTTTTTAATAAGTACCGTTATATATTTTTTTTTTATTCTTAAGTATTTTGCGCTAGCAAATGGAAATTTTTCCTTAATACTCTGGGCACAGGATTTTAGTTTTCGATTATAAATGCGGGGTTTTTAATTTGTTTTTCAAACCAGTTCAGAAAATTTCAGGTTAGAAACGTCATTTTTCAAAAATCTTAAAAATTTTAGAATTCTCTTCATACGTTTTATACAAACCAAATTTCATTATAATTTAGATACCAGAATATTTAAAAAAAATAATCATTGACATGTTTATAAAGTTTTTGAGCTAAATTTCAGAAAAAATTCTAATGTTTTCCCGAAAATTACCAATAATCCTTGATTTGTGTGATTTTTTTCAAATCATTTGGCATTTAAACAAAGCATCGAAGATAGTGGCGGGAACAACATTTTTTTCGTGATTTTTTTCGAAAATACGTCAAAACCGCAGTTTTAGAAAACGGTTTAGCCAAAATTGCGTCATCTTATGGGTTCGAAGCTGCGTCTTCTTATGTTTTCGAATTTTTTTCATGAACTTTAAAGGTGTTCTTAATTTCACCTTTCTACGACTCACCATTCAGAAATTTACTGGTGCAGACGGACGGACGGACGGATGCACAATGGAGTCATACTTTTAGAGGCCCTTTTCTTTTTTGGACGGACCACTGAAAATAAGCGGGCAGAGATGTTGCCAACATACCTAATTCACTGCGTCGCTTTATAAAAATGTCATTTCCGAAATTTTGTAAAGGCAGACATTTTTTTGGCCAAGCTTACGAGAGTCTGAATCAAATGAAATCTTACTGTCATTAGTGATGAGAGACAGATCCCCGCTTCCAATCGCTTGTGTAAAATGAATACTTCTCGGTTACACTATTTATACCCGACCGAGGGTATATAAACTTTAATGCATAGTTTGTAACACAGTGAAATAATCAACGTAGACCCACCCCTAAGACATGTTAGAGATATGATCAAGACCGACAGGTAAGTCGATTAAGCCATGTCCGTCCGTCCGTCTGTCCGCATGTATGCAGTTTGGAGGTCTTTCAAATTGAGCTAGGAAACTGAAACTTGCAGCGTTCCTTGGTTCTCATTTTGTACAAACAAAGTATGAAAATTAAGAAGATCCGAACACAGCCACGCCCTCAATTGACTTGAATGTCAGACAACCTCAAATTTACATTTTATTTCAAAATGCCTTTTGGTCAAGAGAGACAAAACATCTGAACTCAAATTTTGGTGGAGAGCAATATCGGCAAGAAGCCTTTAATTAGACAAAAATTGGCCCACTCCATTGAACAGACCACTGAAATCTTTGAAATCCTGATTTCTCGGGAAATTTATTTTAAATTGAAAAAAAAAAATTAAATGACAAATATTAAAGACATTACCATTTGCTAAGTTTGTTGCATGCAAAGCATTGAGCGCCGCCCACTTTTAGGGGGCGTTTTTGGGAGAAAACTGTTTTTTTTTAAGTATTAATATTCGCTATTAACGCATTTTCTCGTGATTCCAATGAAATTAGAGTTAATTGATTTTAATTTTTATCCTACGCCCTTGGGCGTGGCCAATAAAAATAATTGACATTCAGTATATGAAACAGACCAAAAATTTTTAAATTTGGTGTTATGGGTAAAAAGTGTCGGGTATTTAGAAGTTCGTTACAGACGAACTCTTGCACTTACTTACTTGTTTTACCTGTTCTGATTTAACTATATTTGGTGGGGAAGAAATAAGTCTAAGGTGGCAATCCTGCACCACTACAACCTGAGCCCGACACGCCCAAAACCCCTTTTCACCCTCTTATAAATTAAAGCAAAAAATTAGTACATCTTAGTACCTAACCCCGAATAAAGTTAAGAATGCAAAAAGTAGAGTAAAAAAAAGCTGACGCTTAAGGATGTAAAATTAGATCAACAAACTAAATCTACATATTAATGGCTGTCAACCAAAGTTGTGGCTTCCAGAACTCCTTAAATACTGAATGGGTCTACATGACTTTACGTCAAATAAATGGTTGACTTATTCCGATGAGCCAAATGTATTTACTTTGTTATTTTTGAAACTTTCAGAAGTTTCGAGTACTTTTTTAAAAAGTGAACTTTTTTTATAACGAAATACACCAAAACTGATAACAGCAAGTTTTGTATTGTGCCTGACACAAACACGCAGTAACAATTTGAAACTCTCCGAGGATTGGTTTTTGACTGTGAGCGAACGTTGTGTGTGTCCGAATTTAACCGAAAGCATTCGTTGAATTCAAAGAATTCGATACCTGTTGTTGGCGCTGATAGTATCCTCTATAATCCTAATCTTACGATTTTTGTTAAATCTTTTTTTTTTTTTTATTAAGAACTTTTATTATAACATTTAAATAAAAACATTAAACAACAATTTTTATAATAACATAATTTAAAAGAAACAATAATGGCAATTAGCACTCAACTGTTTTTTATATACAATAGCTTTAAATATTATGAATAAGTTTTAACATCTAGATATTTTTATTTTTAATTGAATTATACATTCTTTTTCTATGATAACATGTTTTTTATAATATATGAAATTATTCCTTATAAGATTTTTTTGAAAATAATTTTGCTTAAAACTAACAATAACTATACATAAAAAAATAGCCTAAACCTACAAACCTTAAAACTAAAAGTTTAGTTTTAGTTTTAAGTTTTGTTAAATCCTTGTTTGTAAAGTTTTGCATATATTCATCCTCTGTATTCTTTTTATACTTATCTACTTACTCTCGGTTACCTTGTGTTTAAACATTTTGAACCTCTATAATAATTCTGGGATCCAAATACCGCTTACCTACTGCGGTAGTTGGATCTTGGATGATGCTAACAGTTGGAAAATACATGAATCCTCGAAAGTACACGGATACGTAAATAGGGTAACACGGCGCTTGCGTCGGAAATAGTAAGAAGGAAACCTAGGATGAAAGGGTGCATTTAAGTGCTATATTCTTCTCTACGAGCTTTATTTCACGACACAGGACTTTGGCACTGCTAACTTCACGTGAAGTAGGAAGTTCAGTAACTTTTTTTTGGCTTTGCTTGTAAATTTTTAAATTTCGCGGATAATTTACGGTAAATTATCCACCTGTGAAATCAACGATATGATAAAATTGTCATGCCTACTTCCGAGAGTTCTATCGGTTGCGGTTTCTAAGAAATAATTTCACTCTAACCCTAGAAAAATTATCCATTTTCAATGTCGTCATTTGTCTCTCACTCCAGAAGAAGGATTTCGGTGCTTGGGTTGTGGCCAACGAAAAAAAAACCCCTTTGGACTTTTCGGAACACCTCATTTACCAACGCCTGTTGGGGTGCTTTCGAATCTTGGTAAACATTCTAACCGCAGCCTTTACTCAGGATTAAATGAAGGTGTAACTATCTGCAAAAATTTGCAAGATTACATCGACTTCTCTTTACGTTTCAGCTTAATCATCTTAATCCTTCGAAGACTAGGTCACAGACAGCCTTTGTAACCCAGTTTTTTTTTATCCAATAATTTTATCAAAGTCTTCGGTCATGACTAAAATGATCGTCTGAGTTGGCAGTAAATTTTTTACAGGGTCAGGAGGGTTGTAAAAGTATAGGCATAGACATTTGTAAACTTTTGAAGTAGCAGCGAATCTGGTTTAAGTCGCGTGTTTTTGCAGCTTTCTATTTAAATTACGACTCAGCAAAAATATATTCTGTCGATGGTTTAACGATAAAATAAAACTTTTAAAGGTGCCTTGCCTGTATAATATGGAAAGCCTTCGATTTGATTTACACACGCAATGTTGATGGGATTTTACTGTGCTGAAGCGACATGCACTATTGCTCACTTTGCTAATTCAATATTATGCACCTGTGCACAGGGTTACCACTAAACCCTCAACGTTCCTCATGTGACACAGCTTTTATCTGTACAATGCACTCTATTGAATTTTTATCTGTTTTCTATGGATAGTGAATCTTTTAGGCTAACCCAACCGGCTTCTGATAAAAGCTCGTATCTTCAGCCGACTGCGTGAATCCAGAGTAAACAATTTTTTTCTTCGCGTTTATCTTATCGCCCCGCTTGAAGATAAACGTTTTAAGAAAGAAAAGCTTGACGATTCGCTTCCGACTAAAGTCGATAAGGTGTCGTTGTCGAGAACCATTGGTTCTCCGCTCAATGAATTGCCGCCTCAGTTGACTGCTAACTTTTTGTGGAAATAGGTTGATGTTGTGAAACCGTTTTTTTTTTAGTCATTCAAAGTGTAAATTAACAACTTGAGCCAAGATGTATACAAAAGAGCTGATGAATCACGTCGTCGAGTACATAAAGAGTATAATAGAGATACAACTCGTCGATATGGTTAAAGGCAAAAACGACGAAGGTAATCACACATACAATTCCCCGGACTTGAATCGAGATACTTTTTTTCTTTCTTGTTTTTTTAATTTGTTTATTTAATTGTGTTGAACCAGAGTGTACATAACAAATCCAAAGTACGTCTGAATGCTACGGATCCACACGTAATTAGATTTTGTTTAGTTTCTCCCGAGTTCCGTTTTCGAAAGTGAAAACCGAGCAGACAAGGCGCTGCCTTGGCTAATCTGCACTGCGTAGCAAGTGAATAGAGGAGTGCTTGTATCTGTTTTCTTCGATGATAAAAATCAATAGATACAAAAATATTTTTGTTGTTGTTTTGCAACAAAAAAAAAAGAAGAAAAAACACCGGAAAGGTTGTGTAATAAAATAAGTTTTTCTATGGGTAGGGTGTTGCGGTCGACAACGTTATGAGTGATTGAAAACGCGTGCAAAGTTTTTCATTTTATAATCAAAGTTTTTAATTGGGTTCGAAGTAGAACAAACGCAAAGAAAACTTTGACAGGTCTTGAGTGTTTTTCCTACTTGGGAATCGAATGGTTTTTACAACTGATGTGATGATGAATAACAAACACGTACTTACGTGTGCTCTCGCACTAATTGTGATTTAATTGGGGGTTTCGAGGCCAGTCAAAAGTGGTCAGCCGAATGACGAAAGTGTTAAATGCGCAGTTTCACTTTGGCGGACTCATACCTACCTTTGTTGTCGATAAGGAAAGGGTGGCGCTCGGGAGTTTTTTTCTTATCAAAAGTTATGGGTATTTATACCTTTTAGTAATAACACACAAGCATTTATATTGTGTGTACGGCAATATTTTTGACATGTATGATAACTTTGTAATAGACCTTAAATTCGTTCTTATTCTCAAGAAATATAGAGAAACTTCAGCTTTATTAAATTGTATCTGCGCTTATCACAGTTTGCAAGAGTGTTCCAGGAAAGATAAATTTATTGAAGAGCTTCGATTGTTGTTAAACTTGTTGTTGAAGCGATTCTTATCTTTACAGAGATAGAAAGGCAATCGATAAACAGCTTACCAGGACCTGCGACATGCAGACGACGACTAAAAATCAGACATACGAGCAGTACGACTGCAGATTTACAGTCGGTTTTTTGTTTGAGTTCAAATTGAGGTGTAATCACCCTGTATTTTCATAGAATGAGATACTTGAAATATGTACTATATCTCGTATTAGGTTTGGTTAGTGGATGCTCTTGTGACGGAATTCAGGGCTTACTTAGACTATAACAGTTGGGTCCATTGTGTCTATTTGGGAACCTTCTTAAAATAATTAAGAATCCTTTTTTAAAAAGATAAGCATATTTTATTTCACAGGAGTTTGATACCGGCGAAAATGAAACATAGAGAAATAATAACGATAGAACCCAAAGACCTTAAGGACATATGATCGAGACCGAATTCTGATTCCATTGAGCCATATCCGTCTATATATCACCAATTTTTAGGCTTTAAATTTTGAGCTAAGGAGTGTGAATTTCGTGCTAAAGCTGCTTGACATGTGAAGGAATATCTACAATTGTTAAAGTTTTGTTAAGCCGCCCAGACACGCCCACAATCGGTTCAAATGTGTAAAAACCTGCTGTAAAAAAACTGTAAGATGTAAGACGTTGCATCGTAGAAGGCTGAAATTTAACATTTTGCATCTCCAAATAATCGCAAGACAATTACAAAAGGAATATAAACTCAGTAAATCTCCTCTAATGGGCGTGGCATAGGCTTATAGAGTAATTTTTCAAATCCATTTAATTTAATACATATTTTTGTTTCATGAGTCTTCCGGGAAAAGTATTCGCGAAAGTTTTGGAGACGCGTTCCAGAGCTGTAATCGAGTCTTTGTTACGGGAAGAACAGTGCGGCTTTCGGCCTGGCAGAGGAACAACCGACCAGCTTTTTACTCTGAAGGTTATTCTTGAGAAGGCCTGGGAATATGCCAAACCGGTCTATGCGTGTTTTGTAAATCTGGAAAAGGCGTATGACCGAAGCCCTCGGGATATACTGTGGAGAGTTTTGCAGGACTATGCGCTGAGTGGGCCTCTTCTGAGAGCCATGCAGTCTTTGTATGGAAACTGCAGAAGCTGGTGTACGGACTGCATACATAGTCTTTTTCACGAAAGATGGGAGGAGTGCTACTGAGTTGTCCTGTAGAATTGGCCAAGCTGGAGCAATACTAAAGGAACTGCGCCGGCCGGTCATCAGGAAATCTGAGCTTGGAGTGAAAGCAAAGATCTGAGTTTTTAATTCAGTGTTCGTTCCGACCCTCATCTATGGTTATGAAGTTTGGGTAATGAACGAAAGAATTAGATCGCGGGTACAAGCAGCCGAAATGAGATTTCTGAGGTGCGTATCTGGTGTTACTCTAAGGATCAAGGAATAAGGCGATCGATTCTTCCTAGACAGGTCATGCTTGCCGAGATGCGAGCGCGTCGCGCCCCTGGTAGGCCAAGAAACAGGTGGTGGGATCAGGTAAAGAACCTCTCTGAGTCCCGCCTGGGGATTGCGCCGGAGTCTCTTGAGTTGGTGGCGAAGGATCAAGAACGATGGAAAGACCATTTAGCCACCCTCGCTCCGCGACCCTTTTAAAGGATAAGCGGCATTCGAAAATGATGATGATGATGATTTTCGTTTCAAATCAAAAAATTTTCAATAAATTTATTGGGTATTTCGGAAACACTAAGCTCTACATTTTGCTCTTCAAAAGTCATTGGAGGTCATTTGGAGGCAGAATTTAAGGAAAACCTCTTATTTACCAGAAAGCTATCAATTTCGGCTGACTTATTGACCTAATTTAGGGAAGAATAAGTAACACAACAGACAGTCTAGATTCGTTTCCGGCCACGTCAATTTTTAGGGTTCGATTTTTCAAAACTATTGAATTTGAGCCAAAATTACATTTCTCCGTACATTTTACTTAGTTTGTGGCTAAAGGGATATTGGATATTTCTATGCTTTTATTGAAATTTAGTTATACATACATACTTAATTACTTATGGCGTATTCTTTTGAACACCGAAATGCCACACTGAGCCGTCAAACAATACTCGGTGTTCGTCACAATTCCAGCGTGGTGTACACTCAGTTTGATTGTGTACAGAACTACAAATACTGCAACGGCGCGCAATCATCACTTAAGTGTCAACTTGCTTTGACTTCATTTTGTTTAGTTTTTTTTTTTACTTCGTAACGTGATTTTGTTGACGTCGGTTTTTTGTACTTTTTACTCAAAATTAATTTTGATAGCTCTAAATTTGAGTTTTTATCGATTTCATACAATTTCAGTCGTGTTGTAAATAATCACGAATGAAAATTGAGTAGAAATTTAGTCGTCACTTCAAATACACAATCAAAGCTACACCCAGCCTCCACCGTCAAATACGACGGCGGCGAAATTTCGAGTTCGGTGTCGACACCGAATTAATTCGGAGTTCAAAAGAACATTTACACGAGAACGATTCCGTTCAGGTGTACGAGAAAAGAACATTTTTTTACTGTATTCCACACCAGTTTCACGATTCAGTGTTGAAAAGAATACGCCATTAAAGAGTTCTCGATCCATGAAGGATTCCTTGGTTCAAAGTAGCCTTCAATCCCTTGCGATCCTAGGCACGCTGCTTACAATCGACGAAACTAAACGCTCTGGCATCCGCGTTGGCGTGGTCCTTAAAATGGAGGTTTGATCGTCTCGAGCCAGGGGGCTTGGATTCGAACACCCCCTTGACTTGGAGCATGATTGTCCAACCGCTCGATGTAACCAAGTCGATTTTTTGTGATAGGGGCTTTTAATTTCACGCCCCTTTTATAAAATAAATTAAAAAGCCTTTTAAGGAATAAAATAAAATACTTTTTATTAACTACTTTCAATAGGCTTTTTGGGTGTTGTTTTTTAAATGCAAAAAAAAAGAAATCACTTTTATTTCATATTTCCCGACGTTTCGCCGATTATTTGTTGACTTCCTCAGGGGTATTGTTTATTAGTTCAGCTAAAATGCAGTTCTATTTTTTGTTGATTAATAATTCATTAATGGCAAATGGAAGAGACTTGCAACTTGCAAACAAGAGTTGTAAACCATTGGTTTACGAATCCGATCGGTTCTTTGCGATTTAAGGCCCCACACCAGCGTCATTGAAGATAGCTGCCTAGCAATAAATAGAGGATGAGCGGGAGACGATTAAAAATAAATCCCTAAGTGGCTCCACCGGACAAATATAGGATTTATTTGACACGAGCACTCTTTTTCTGTCATTTTGGCTCTCAAAAAAGAGTCGCGATTTCATTTTGCAGAAGCAAAAAAAAAGAATTCAGCTGTAAAGTACCCAATAGAAAACGTATTTGTGACAGATCTGTCGTACAGGGACAGTTTCAGTTTTCTTTTTTGATTCCAAATGGTTACAACGGTGCATAGAATAGTTTGTGAATAGGGTGGAATGGGATTTATGAGAGGATTTATTTCTAACCGCTTGCCGAGAGGATTCAAACTAGTATGGTTCATCGCGTGATTTGTAGAGGATTTAAGGAAGATATATATTTTTGCGGATTAGTGCCCGGTGGAGACATGGTAAAAAATAATGGTTGCGGTATCGAAGCTTTAGAATAATTTTTTTTTTTGTCAAAATTCGTTTGGATTTAATGATTAAGATATTTCTTCGAAAAACCTTTAATTCCATTCGCTGATTAACTTTAAACATAAAAAAACACCAGCTCAACATAATTTAAGTAAATTCATAAAATTATTTTAAAGTTAAAACTTACAGGAATTCGCTTTTGAAAATTTTCTAAAGTTTTTGAGTGAATTCTTAGGATTTCTGAATTTGCCCAGAGATTCTCAGCATTTCTCTAATTGCGCAGGTTTGAATTTTTAGTTAATACTTGTTTAAAAATTTGCTTGATCAATGCCGGTTAAATTTTTTTTCCAAACGCTTTTAAGAAATCCTAAAGCAGTCCTGAAGAAATCCTAAAGCAAATCCTCACACCAAAAATTTGTGTTTAGACTTCAGACGCAAAAATAACATTGTTAAAATCCAAAATTAGTTTATTTTTATAATGGAGGTTAAGTCACACACAGATCTGTAGTGTGTCTGTCTGTGGACGGATTCGAATAATTTTGCTCCAATCCTTTCTGGATTTCTACCAATTGCTTACAATTTTAAGCTCAAAATGTTAGGCTTAAAAGTTGTTTAGTTCGACTTTATTCAACTGCTCATTCATAGGAGAAATGGGGCAAACAGTATTTAAGTATTTAAATCTAAAGCCGAACGAAAGCTGACATAACGTTTTGCTATTACCATAGACCAAAAATCCGAATGCGTCTCTTTCGTCTTGGACTTTTAACAATTATATACGAGGTGACTAATTGAATCGTGTTCTTTGCCAATGCAAACACCTGCAATCAGTAAGCTAACAATACCATGAATAAACTCTGATCCGCCAAATCACCAGATGGCCTTTGGAGGCCATTTGTTTCGTTTTTCGTAATAGTTTTTCTTTTAACTTATTTAGACCCTTAATCTGAATTTGTGTACTTTTGGACCAAGTACTAATGGAAGTGGTAGAATAATGAAAACTGCTACTTTTGTTGCGTTAATAAAAAGTGCTTTTTAGTATTCTAACCCGTCTATTCTAAGCACCCAATTTTACCACCCAATTTACCCACTGCTTATTTATGTTGAACGAAGTACCTTCTGTCTTTTCATGGTGGATTCAAATCCCTATAATTTCGGTTACTTGATTTTAAAAATTAACGTTCATACCTTTCATTGCTAAAGTATGACGCACAATTGAGATTTCGCGATCGCACTAAGCTCTTTTTTAACAACATACCATAACCGCAAAGTAAACACTGAGCTGTTTCTTTATACTTAATAAAAGCCGCATTAATACTCTTCCGTATGCCAAATAAGGTAGGTCAGCAGTGACTCAAATTACCACGCTCTTTGTTGATTCTATTTTCGTCAGATTCGGATAAGAAAATTTGGACAATTCACAATGCGCAAGTTGTTTTGTAAGCAGTTTTGGCAAATTTAAATGGTTCGTTGACTTTGTGAAGCAAATGACCTGTTTGTGCCCACCAAAAGTATCTTTTTGCTCAAACACTCATGAGAAGACTAAAGTTCAACTGGAAACGTTAATTCTGAATTTTTTGTTTGCCACTAAAACATTTAAATTAGCTTAAATATTCGCGAACAACAAAGCTGTAATACCATCTTTTGAGCAAGGGCCTACAAGTCAAAGACATTTCCTTGTCACCTTTGTACCTCAGACGTCATTAGCTTTGAAATCGCCTCACTGATGCAAACTAGGACACCCTTTGCGAAAAGCACAAAATTCAACAAAAGAAACAAAGCCAAAAAAGAGGAAAACAAAGAAAAGATTGTTTTTTTTTTCTTGTCGTGTGTATCTTCTTTGGAGCAAATGTCATGAATACAAAGGGCGGCTCAGTTCTTAATTCTGCAAAGAAACAGTCAACCGTTTGCTTGACATAAACTTCTCGCGTTGCCAAGTGGTTATTGTAATTATAACCTGGCAACACAAAACAAATTGCATCTGCATCTGCATAACCCCTTCTGGGGTCGAAAACGAGACAAAACAAAATGCACAGCCTAACGCCCTCTTCAAGTAATTCAAAGCGCATTTGCTCGCAGCTCTTTGATCCCAAAGAGGGTGTTGTGCAAGCCCAAGATACTATGTCACATCAAGATGGGCAAGTGCTCTAAACCACATACCAATTCCAGTGCTGCCACACCATAAAAAAAAACTGTGACCACATAAATAAAAAAAAATATTCGTTGTTTTTTTCGCTATGTCAGTTGTCGTCTAGTTGCATTAAACACTGGGTGCCGCAAAACTTATAGCCGAGTTGCAAGGAGAGAAACCATATAGGAGAAATTGTGTCAGCACATGTTTCATCCAACGTCGTCGTCGTCGTCGTCGTCGTCGTCCGCCAGTAGAACTACATCAATTGCACTTGTGAATTCGTAGGCGCACTTGGAATTGGGACACCACTGTAAAAATAACATACAACAACGACGACAGTGACATCTTTTGTGGATGGAAAAATAAGTGCAAAAAAGGAAATCCTCCTAAGATTGTTAAGGAAAAAAAAAAAACGGAAAAGCCTTTGATAAATGGTGGGGAGATTATGAACGAGAGGTGGTTTCTCCTACAGAGGACGAGGTTGTATGATTAAAAATAGGACTAAAAGGTAGATACCATCAAGCACACGTACCTAACGTAATTATTTTGACATATAGCTACACATACTCAAGTGGGACGGACATTCATGAATTTATGCAAAATGGTGTCATGCCATTATTAATGGCAAGTTCCTTTTTATTCGCAAATGCTATTAGGTTTCTGCATTTCGACGAAAATGTGTCACCGCAATTTGTTTACAGCTGTGCATTCAAATATTTCATTGCTGGATTTGCGAAAGCCAACCAGGTGGTGTGTCTTATGAAGAACGTCATCGTCGTCACCCAGTGAAACTAGTCGGATTTCGAACTTGAAGCATTTTTAAGAAGCACTCAACCTGAGTCAAAAAATAGTTTGAAAAAGAACAAACGTTTTCAGCATCAAAACTATTAAAAAGCATTCACTTTCCATCCGTTTAGCAATAAACCCGGTGACCTCCTAATAAAATTAGACTTTCGAACTGTCTGCGTGCCATGCCCGTTCCACAGTGAGTAATCCATTCTGCGAATTTAATTACCAAAAACTTTTTTCATGCCATTGTCTCGGTAACGTTTTGCTTTGCCTTCAGTTTATTTAATTTAACTTGGAGTCAATTAAAAATTCCATTAAACCTCATCACTAGAATGACCGCATCCATTAAAAAGGCGACGGGCCCGGGGGGTATAGTTGGACAAACAAGACGATCATATTTCTTCGCTCCAGTTAGAGCCATAGCCCCTATTCCCCTGACACCATCATCCCATAAGCACTGTCATAATATTTTCGCAATGAAAACCTCTCCTACTAACCTTGACCAAAGCGTCAAGTATTTAGAGCGCGCTCAAAGGTCACATGTAATGTGTCTCTTTGTACATGTGCCTTCCATCTGAAATCTCATGAGGGATAAGGCCCCTCTTATACATACTTCACTTTGGTATGTTGGGAGGCGGTTATATGTCGGATTGGGTGGATTAATTAGTTTTTCTGCAGATAAAACTTGCTTTGCACTAAAAACATCTGTTCGGCAGAGTAGTATTTTGCGTTAGACCAAGATGACAGCTTGTTGGTTCATAAATTTACTCATGAAATCACTTAGATGAAAATTGTCAGTACCAGATTTGGGTCATAAAAACCATTTTAAATTAAAAATAAAAATAATATGAACAACCTCCTTGATGTAGTTGGATGGTATCAAAATGTTTTGGTAAGTCGTTGACAGTCATTAGGAAGGGTTGGCTTTTCCTTTGAGATAAACTTTTGCCATTAGATGATTGACCAGGAAAAGGAAGGTCTTGGTTAAGATTAGTTTTTTTTTTATAGAAACTATAATTCACCGAACGTATCATGGATTTTAAGGCCCCAATAGTGAAGCCTCCCAAATGTCAATTTGCAATTTTTCAGAGGAAGACTAATTTCCTTCTCCTCATCATAAAAATCCAGTCCAAAGAACGCACACAAGAAAACGAAAGCAAAATTTTTTAATCGTTTACCGGCATAGATTCGCCTCAGATTTTATTGACCAACACTCGAAAATAGCACAGCGAAAAGAAATCGGACCAGATAAACCGATAAATAAAAACAAAATACGAAAACAAAATTCATTTGATGTTCGGAACGCGGCTTAGCCCACTTCTAGAGTGGAACGCTGGTCGGCTGTGCCGTGCACATGGTCACAGATACAATTGAGTAATCGTAACCGCACTTGCTTTCCACACAGTCTGTTCTACATTAGATCCGAATTGACCAATTGCCCTTTTGTGTTTTGGATAGATTCATCCGTCAGTAGTGTGGACTATTGATTCCACGTAATCGAGCGACAAAGTAACAAAGAACAGAAAGTTTGACCCGAATTGCAAAAATGAAAAAAAGGCCTGACCGCAGCAATAAAATTCAGTTTAATATGCGATGATATTAGATGGTTCACGCCCAGAAAACATAGGGAAAGATTATTATGAGAAAAAAGTATCTTTGGTTGTTGAAATGTATTTTTGTTTGCTCTGAGAACCATCCATAAATGTGTGACCTCATAGCATAAATATTGAGAAAAAAAACTCTTAATTTATTGCTTTTTTTTTTCTGTCACAAGCAGATGAAAAAACACTGATTTGCATATTGAACGGTTTGCCGAATCACTTTATCGCTTTAAATACCATAAATTTCTTAATGAAATAGAATTTATTCGACATCGTTATTAGGCCGTGTAAAGCATAACGGTTTTTGCTTGTAATTATACGAATTTATTGAATTAAATCTGATTAAAATAAAGTCCGTCTAGTCCGGAGTTTTCAAATTATTTTTATACCCGACCGAGGGTATATTAATTTTAATGCATAGTTTCTAACACAGTGAAATAATCACCGCAGACCCCTAAAACCTTTTCGAGATATGAAAAAAAAGACCGAGACCGACAGGTAAGTCCATTAAGCCATGTCCGTCCGTCCATGTGTGCAGTTTTGAGGTCTTTAAAATTAAGCTAGGAAACTGAAACTTGCAGCGTTGCTTGGTTCTCATTTTGTACAGACAAAGTATGAAAATTTATAAGAAACCCCCACAGCCACGCCCACAATTGGCTTGAATGTCAGACAACCTCAAATTTACATTTTGTTTTAAAATGCCTTTTGGTCAAGATAGACAAAGCATATGAACCCAAATTTTGATGGAGAGCAATATTTACCAGAAGCTTTTAATTAGACAAAAATTGGACCATGCCCACTTTTAACATCTGAAATTTTTGAAAACCTGATTTCTCGGGAAATCCATCTAAATTGAAAAAAAATTATATGACAAATATTAAGGATATTACCATTTGCTAAGTTTGTTGCATACAAAGCATTGAGCTCCGCCCATTTTTAGGGGGCGTTTTTGGGAAAAAAACTGTTTTTTTAAGTATTAATGTTCGCTTTTAGCGCATTTTCTCTTGATTCCAACGAAATTAGAGTTAATTGATTTTAATTTTCATCCTACGCCCTTTTTAAGGGGCGTGCCCAATACAAATAATTGACATTCAGTATATGAAGCAGACCAAAAAATTTTGAATTTGGTGTTAATGGGTAAAGAGGGTCGGGTATTTAGAAGTTCGTTACAGACGAACTCTTGCACTTACTTACTTGTTATTGTTGTGCTTAAATTTTTGTTTATAGTTTTTCGTTCAATGAATTTTGCGAGAATATCTTGAAACATTACTTTCAAGCTCCACTGAATTGAAACAATAAACAATTAAAGGATGATCAGAATGATAAAAAAAATTCTTGGCAAAACGCACACAAAAAAATATCGATTTTAACTTATACACGGAGAGGTCCATCAGCTTATTTTATAGGATAAGCTTTATGCTTGAACTTGTGTAAAATAAGGGGAAAAGAATGACAGTGACGTTAACCAAATATATTCAAAATCGTATTAACTTCTTTTCTACTCAGTTTACGTACCTTAGAAAGTTAGCCTAGTCCTGCTTCTCTCTTATACCGCTTGGCAACAGTACAAGGACTTGGCTTTCTCGCTGAGTGCCTTAAATTGAAAACCAAGGAAGTTAATAGATAGAGTGGCGCAACAGCTCGAGGTGAACCAGGGCCAACTTCTCAACAATATATGGCGTGTGTGTTAATTTCCTCACATACAAGGTGACCTACAATTTTTTGCCGAATCCGAGCGGCACTTTGAGAAGTTTTTCAAGACAAATTATACTCTCGGAGGGCTTTTCAGAGCCTCGCGGAGATGGGGACCGAGAAAAAGAACAAATCTTTTTTTCAGGTTACGATGGTAGGATTCGAACCCAGACCTCCTCAAATAGTTTTTTTTTTTCTTGCATTTTTCTCAAATAGCGTTGATTATTTTTGCGGGCTAAAATATCCTTTTACTAAAAATTTTCAACCTTTTGAACATAGATTTTGTGCATAAGATTTCGCAAATGCTATGTCTTTGATGGTAAAGAATATAAAGGAAATATGAACGACATTTTGTTTAAGTAAAAGTTTTTTTTTTTATGCCAACAATGAAAGTTGGGCCATTGAGTAAAATGTATTGAGGCAAATGTATGTAAAGCCATCTTTGAAGTACAATATCCATCAAAGGATCAACAACAGCTATTCAGAATATGTAAGTAATTCTTACACCTGTTACCCCGCTCTCCCCTACTTCTAAAAAACTACTTTTAAAATTTTGCTTTTCAAAATAGCACAAAAATTCTGACTTTTTAAGTAACATTTTTCCTTTAGTAACTTTTAAAGTAAAGGTAAAAAAAGATACTTGAAGTTTGGTGCTCCTCTACAGTGCCGTTCCTGCGGGGTGGATTCCTAGATTTTCCAGCCATCGAAGTTTCACACTTCTTGCCAGATTGGTGTCGCTGTACAGGCCGTTCCTACAGTTCGATATTATATCTCCTCCTAATAACAACAAAAAATAATAGCAGCAAAAACTACCAACTAAAAGGATTTGGCAGGCATTCTTCTGCACTATTTCCAAAGACATGGATATAAATGGACACTTTAATTGCTCGAGAGACGGTTTTGCTACTGAATTGCCTTTTTAGCCTTAATAGGCAGCGATTGGCAAGAGTAAGCCTTCGTTTTATAACCGAAGCAGATTGTGGCAAGTGCATCATAACTGGGCTGCCCGCAGACTCTCTCCTATCGGCTCTCAACCTTCCTGGAACCTACACACAAGCCTACGCGGATGATGTCAGGCGCAGAGATTCCTAGACTTGATCGATGATTGGTGCACTAGGAATGGGCTTTCAGTGAATCCTCTTAAAACTACGGTTGTTCTCTTTACGAGAAAGATGAATGTCACTGGTCTGACTCAACTCGTGCTCAAAGGTGTCACTATCCCGATATCCGATGAAGTCAAATATTTGGGAGTAATCCTTGATAAAAAACTACTTTGGTCCAAGCATGTTGAATCCAAAACCGAAAAAGCATGGCCACTTTCTGGCAATGCAGAGGCGCTTTTGGCAAGACGTGGGGATTATCTCCGAAAAGGGTCCTCTGGATCTATACGGCCATGGTTAGACCACTCCTCTCATACGCATCGTTTGTTTGATGGAACAGGCTTTCGCGGAAAAGTGTTACTGCCTCTTTTGCCAAACTCCAAAGAACGGCTTGTCTTGGCTGCACAGGGGCCTTCCCTTAGCACGCCGGGCTCTGCTCTAGATGCTTGTATGACCAGGGAAAGAATGCCATCGTATTTTCACGGAAGGCTCCAAAACCGGGCAGGGGTCTGGTGCTGGAGTCTTTGTGGAAAGCGAGAACATTAGACTCCACTACCCCTTAGGTTAATATGCGTCTGTCTTCCAAGCGGAGATTTTCGCTATCCTAATGGCTATGCGGTATAATGTGACTAACAGGTGGAGGGCAAGAAGCATATGCGTTTGCAGTGACAGCCAAGCCGCTCTAAATGCGTTTCTCAACCTTCTTACCTCGTCCATGATAGTGCTCGAACTCAAGAATTCGTTGAACTTAGTCGGAAGGCTGAATGCAGTGAATCTTGTTTGGGTTCCAGGTCACACTGGTGTCCAGGGAAATAAGACATCCTGTGTAGTTGCCCTGCCTTTGTTCGCATCAGGTGGCGGATCTTTGGGGCTGACGTGGTGAGTGCCGAACACCTAAGCTCTTCATCACTGAAGCTCCTTCTCATCTTTCTTCGAAAGACGGGTAAACTAAATACATTAATGTAAGGTGTCTGCATGGCAGTACAATGGACCAGTAGTTGTGTCTGAGTGCTCCATCGGATAGTAGCAACCTCCAACTAAAACGTAAGCCTTCGCTTGATTTCAGCCCTGGTGCCGTTGCCTGAATTTGTACAGGACGTCAAGGTTGGGAGTATATTCTTTTTGACAGCATATACTTGGTTTTGCCCTCGTCGACTGCTAAGCCCATAAAAGTCGCTTTTAGCCCAATGTACTTTTCAAAGATTGTGCCTCTGGTGTTGGCAATAACAATACTTTTTCGGCATCAAAGGTGTCAGTTAGGTCTTTACCGATCTTGACGGAACAGATTAGGTTTTCCATCGTCGTCCTGTACAAACTGGCGAGTTTGGCTGGATTGTCAAATTCAAAACTAGACATTCTCCTATATAACTCATCTCTTTTGGTTCTGTCATATGTAGTCTTGAAATCGATGAAATGGTGCTGAGTCTCGATTTAGAATTCTTTGGTGTTTTCCAAGATCTGCCGCAGTGTGAATATTTGATCGTTGGTAGACTTTCCTGACATAAAGCCACACTGACACAAGGACCTGTCAGACTGTTGGCAAAGCTTTGGCGTTCACATAGTGCAGGACAAAGGATATTGCATGCGAGACTGGTCCCTAGGAGAAGGATCTCCTTTCTTAAGGATTGGGAAAACTGATGTTCCCTTCATCGGGCATGCTTTCCTTCGCCTATATCGTACATATGCGTTGGTTCATGCTTCTTACCAGATCTTCGCCGGTAGATTTGAAAATTTCGACAGTTAGGCCGTCATTTCCGGCTTCTTTGTTGAATTAAGGCTTGGGTGCAGTTTTTTTTATAATTCACCCTCGCTGAAGGGTTGAATACACGTATACTGAGTTAAAGGGAGAGGATCAAAGCAGAAACGTAGCAAACTGTAAAGTGATAAATGAGGAAAAGCATTCTTCGGAAGCTTGTTCCACATGCGTGTTGTTCGGCTTAAAGGACTCCAATACCTGGACTACTTTCGTTTCATGTTCATCCAAGTCGAGTTGGCGGTATCGTTCGTATTTTTTATTCATCCTCGCCCAGAATGATTCATTCTATCAGTTGGATTCAGTTCAGTACAGTCTGCAGAAACGATTTTTTCAAATCCCGAGTCGACTATGACTCCCGTATTCGATGTTCCTTTCATCGCCTTTACAATCTAGCTACCTTCACCAAAACATAAAATTGCTACTACGAAAAGTTAAACGTATATAAAAAATTAAATGGTTCTCAAAATGTATGCAAAGCTATTTTACTAAACTTAAAACGATCGCTAAAGACAGGTTGGTGTTAGGGATGAATCAGAAAAACGTTTAATTGCTTCAAGCAAACATTCGTGCGTATATTTATGTGCCGCATAAGAACACATAATTCTAAGCATCTTTCGCCACAAACAAATTTTCGAACAAAGTGTGAAAATATTTTGTTCGAAAGTTTTAGGTAGGTACAGAGATACTCCTTCAGGACCTAGACAGAAGTTTTAAGAGCAAAATCTTCGAAATCATCACACGAATGAACATTGCTTTTTGGCTCTCCATTCGGTCTCGATGATATGCTTTTAAGGACTTGCGGTGAGCGTGTTTTAAGATAAAGATTTGCAGCCAGTAATTTAAGTGTTCAGTGTTCAAATGTGTTCTACGTGTGACAGGCTCGTTAAATATGAACTAGTTATACATTTCACTTTCAGATTTGCCTTATACCTAAGTATTGATAACTTATCAATATCATTTCCTCGTTGGATACTAATCGGAACCCTTGACGTCTTCCATGGCTTCCTTTAAATACTCGTACCAAAATAATCTATCGGGTAGGTAATCAAATTGACCCCGTGATTGAAAATAATTTCGAACAATCATGTATGGTACTTATTGACCTTTTACCTAATAACTCAACCAATAAAATCCTTCATTGGGCTTTTCGGAAATTTATTATCTTTTCAAGCCGATTAAGCATGTCCAACACATGTTGACCCACCGACATACGATACGAATCAATTGATATGGGCTCCCTAATTCCCAAATCGGCGGCCTACATATGTAACTATAAATTAAAATAAATCACCCCAAGGCGTACAACACCAAATTGATATTTGGTGCTCCACCCCGCAGGGCATTATTACCAGAATTACATAACATATTCTTTTAGGGGGCACCGCAAACAAAGCCCGGCGAAAAGTTTATCGTCTCATGGTGTGCTGGTCAGAGGATCCATATAAATCGGAATCCATTTATGAGCGCTTTACTTTCCCAAGTTGTTTCCATCAAACAGAATGTAAACAAAAGCGAAAACCATCGAAGCGATTCTCCTCTATCAGAAGTTCAGAAGTAGGTACACACACTTCAATCGAAATAATCGATCTTTGCAATTGAAAGCAAGAGCACAAGAGTGTTTTCTCTAGAAAATCCACTGACCGGCATAAAATGTGGCTTCGAGCCCATTAACGCCATAAACACGAATTTGCTTCTTTGCATACTAAAAACCAGTCTGTAGCAGCTCGTAGCTGGCCGCAGCTCGTAGTCCACCCAACCAGCAGCCTTCGTCTGGTGTATACAAAAGTCCAAGTTAGAGGCACCATCAGGCAGCACTCACTCTTCACAGATTTATTAACCCACCAACTATAACCCCAGTCGGTGCGGAGGTAGGTGAGCTGCAAATATAAACTGGGTTAAACATTTGGCCTCCTTCTTTTTCTATTCATTACTTGTTGGGGGGAAACTAAAAATAGAACCGATACTTGTTCGATGTGGAGTGGCTGGGAATGTTTATGCGATTCAATCGCTCTCAAGTGTGTTGGGTCATTAGGTTTTACGATGCACTTTCGGCGTTATGATGCCGCGCAGGGAGACCCTTGATTATCGTCACTTGAACGACTCGAGCTTGATTCGGGGACTTCAAGTAAAAAAGGAAGGGCCTACGTCATTGTGACAGCACATTGCGTGCGTCAGTGAATATTAAATGTCAGATAATTGCTTGGGGCTAGACGGAAGACAGACCTCCACACGAATGACACATTCTGACGTTTGGTGTGTTTTTAGGGGCGTGATACGGAAACACGACGCGCCGAACAAACACCGACTGTCGAAAATCGGGGAAGATTTGATGGACTTCGAGGCCGACACAGGCACTGATGATGATAGCTTTCTCAACTCAGTTTCAAGTTCAATGCTGTGTGTGATTGGCGTAACCAGTGGTTATGAGTGACTGACCTTCTGTCGAGGGCAAAGAAAAGAAGGTGTGACATAAGGTGAAATTGGATGCATAAACGTGAGGATGTAGTGTTATTAGTGCCCAACGTGGGGGAAAACTATTGCTGGAGCTGTTCCTCGTCGTGATTTTCTGGTCAGCGCAGTGGTTCAGTGGATTTATTGCTCTTCCGCTGAGCCAACTACGGGAAGTCATTAATATAACCTGACGACTATGTCGGTTCGTTTTTTTTTTTATAATTCGAGATGAATTGCTCAGAGGTGTGCGACCGAAATCAGGTTTTTGTTTCAATGTTCATGTTATGCGGAGCTATGTTAACGGTGTAGAGGATCATTTGGTGTCGATGCAATGTTGATTAAATGAATCGGAAGGAAGTTGCAGTTTTGTCTTAACGCAATGAATAAAAAATTAAACGCGGCAATAAATTTAATACTAGGAGCATCCCTATTTTGTAGTGAAAAAATGTGCGTTAATTGCGTCGACAGATTTAACACAGCAAAGACTTAGAGGTAACTTTTGTGTTTCAAGGCAGCTTTAGTCAAGTAATGACTTGGAGGGTATCCAAGCAGGCTACGCTATCAGACGACCTCTTGATACAGGTAGACTCTAGACTAGGAAAGTTTTCAAAAACCCCATAAAGAGTAAACTGGGAGAAGTTCAGCAAAGAGCTACAGAGGACTGTCATCCCCTGCCCAGACAGAGATCTCACTACCGAACAAGAGACCGACGATGCAGTCGAACACATTAATGGGATGCTCTCTAGCTCCTTTGAAAAATTCTGCTCAAACAGCAGAACAGGAGGAGAGAAATTACCTCCCTGGTGGAAATCCAAAATCGCGGAGTTCATAAAGAGCTCAAGATCTAGATCGAGCCTTGCAAAAGAGGGGCGCATCGAATGGGCGACCTACATGGAGAGCATAAGATTTTTCAAAACGAGATCAGAACCGCCAAGGAGAATTCATGGATGAATGAATTGAAACCACGACTGAAGCGTTGCGACTGAGGACACTCAAAAGCGACAATACTGATATCTTCACTCAGGGCGAAAGATGGCGGTTGGATTTCAAAACACGAGGAAACGCTGGATGGGCTTACGGAAACCCATCTTCCTAGGCTGCACCGACCCCCGTCGGGACTAGGAAAAGAAACACAAAGCTCTCGGAGGAGGATGGAGTAAGGAAAGATCAGGGCTATAATCGATACAAAAAGACTGGCCTGGCCTATCAATTCCTCTCTTCAAAGCACCAGGGACGGATATTTTTCGACCAATAATGGTCAAAATTTTTCATTTAAGATCGGATTAGGCCGCATGGATATCCAAGTAAGCATCGAAATCCTTACGGGGCTTTAAGTGGGGACCACAAAGCAGCCTTAGGCCTCGGCTTCGCCCCGTTACGATACGTGAGCTTTGAACCGGCTTTGCAATGACATTTCGCTCATGGAGAGAGAGCTTTTATTATGCAGTCACTACGTTCTCCAAGCACGCCATGATAAATTATAAAATACGCACAAACAGCCGAAAGCCCTGGTAGCTAGTGCTGTGTACATAATTATGCTGTGTACACAGATATTCTGCGTCATATCCGTGCATGACCAACACACTTATACAAATATAGCCAAAGGCAGACTGATTGACTTCGTGTTGGAGATCGAAATCAAACCCCATTTGCTTCACACGAAGCGAAAGTTCAGCACATCTGAACTCGTGTTGGGCTTCTGAGCCTCATTACGTAGCATTACGTTTTCTCTTTCCGCACTCTTTCTCTTTGCTTACAACAGTTTGAAGCCGAGCTTCAATGTGTTAGGAAACACTGAAATCGTATGGCTGAACTTGTAAACGTCAAGTCGAGGCCAAGCCCAGACTGCTTTGTGGTTCCCGCATTAAGCTGTGGGGCTACACGAAGAGCGGCTAGGCCAAAAATTACTGCAAAAGCTGCAGGGACGCTGAAGAAATTGAATCTATTCGTCACCTGCTATGCGACCACTCAACCCTAATCAGTATAAGGTGTAGCAGCCTCGGCAGTTACTCGTTCAATGAGATCGAAGATCTAAACAATAGGGATCTAAAGTACCTCCTAAAATTTGTATACAAGTACTTTAACAGCGGTTTATTATACGCGACCCAGGGTAAATTACTTTAATGCACAGTTTCTAACACAGTTAAATAATCACCGGGGTTACGACCTTTTAGAGATTATGTACAATCGAGGTCGACATGTGAATTGGTGAAGCTATGTTCGTCCTTCCGTCCGCCTGTATCTGTGAAGGTTTTAGGTCTTCAAAATAACCCTAAGGATCTAAAACTTGGAGCTTAGCTTGTTTCTTAAATTACACAGACAGTGTCAAAATTGGTTAAATCCCCCAACGGCCACGCCCACTAGGTATTGGCTTCAATGTAAGACAACCTCTAATTCTTTTTGATTTCAAAAGATCTTTTGACCAAGTTAAGAAAAGGCATAGGAACTCTAATTTTGCTTATAAAAATTGCGGCTAAAAACCTTTAACACCACGAAAATTAAACCGCCCACACCATCGACCATTTTTCCTTTTTGCTTTGCAATTTGGTTCTATAGTCAGGTTTTAATCTACTTTAAATAAGAGAAGATGATTTCACTGACAGATTCTCTGCAAAAATTGTAATTGGTATAAAAATGTCCTTAAAGTCACCAGAAATCTTGCTAAACTCTACTTTAACCTATACAAATAGAGTTACACACTAATGTAGACACACAAGACATAAATAACAAAAAGCAACCGCAACCGGAACTATTGTTAGCCCAAAGAATATCCTAGTGATAAGCTGTCATTTCCATGTTTTCGCTTGACAGTCTCAAATGAAGAACCCACGTCAGAAAAATGTTGTATTCTATTTGACGAGACTTTGACAAAAAGCAACACTGTCGACCTAATTTCCCATATTTAACACAACAAAACAATTTAACGCACACACATTCACATGACGTTTTATGTGCATAAACCTACCTACCTACCATGGAACATTATTTTCAATAAACAACCTTAAGGTCCTTCCCTCCATTGTTGTTGTCGTGTTGAACGCTGTCAGCCCCCCGCATGACAGAGAATCAAACCAAACAACATCACTTAATCCGTTTGATAATCCAAAACCCTGGGCTATACCGATGCCAGGACAAAGCGCTTTATAACAATAATAGTAAACTTCCTAACCACAGCTGACACAACCGGAATTCCGTGGAAAAAAAAATAAACCCCAAAATAATGTGAGCTTTTTCAACCTCCTCATAACGTTTGCATGTAAGTAAAGTCACATTGCCCCTGGATCTGGTTGTCGGTGGCGCTGTCACTCACGGGGTCATGTAAGGATCTCAGCCAAACAACAACGTCAGCGTTTAGCAAGAGCCAGAGATACATAAACAGAGAATAAAACTGTAATGTACAAAATGAACAAAAATAATACTAAATTCGTCAAATAAGCAGTGGTGGCACGCTGTGGGGGCGAATGAGGAGGTTTGTCAACGCTGCCCAATGGCACAGATTCGTTTTTCTCTCGGAACACAATTTGTCGGGAATGAGTTGAATGACGAAATCGTTAGTAATGATGGCTTGGGACGGAGTATGGTGAACTTGTGTTGTGCGACAGCATCCATATTTCATTTGCACACCGAGTCTGTGTGCCATGCCAAATGATGACATCGACATTTTTTTGTTTCTCAGAAAGTCAACGTACACAGTTTCAGTTTAGCAAATGACATATCGAGGATTATTACTTCGCATGACTTGAGATTAACCATTGAAAGGTTTTTTTTTTGCTGTTTTCTCTTTCATTTCCGCTTTTCGCGTTTAGGCAATGGACTAGGAGGACTTACATAAACACAGGGCACTCTGCGAACGATGCGGATTATAGAAATTCTTAGTCAAGTTATTGAGTTATGCTCGAATTGGTTCGTCGATTAACAAAGTTTTCTTTATAAGTCGGATTTTTGTGACACATTCAATTATACATTTACCGATAAGGGTCTTATTTGTTCACAAAAATTTTCATTACAGAAACCTAAAGAGGAACTTTAAGTGTCTTTAAAAAAACATCAAGTCTGTCACTTCAAACGACCCTTAACCTTAAAATTTTCCAATTGTTTCACTGTCGTTATCATAAAAACTAACATCGCAGAAGTGTTTTCCAACAAATGGTTTAGAACGAACTTAAAAAACAAACAATTTCTATTGGAAAAAGAAGACTCTCCACAGATAGTTTACAATTTTATGCATATTTCTTCATAAAGAAATTGAGAAAAACAGTCCCATAAACGCGATGTAGAAAAACAAACAAATTTTCCCATACGCAGCCAATAACCGTTAAACTTGTCGTAATTTTTGAGGCACACAGAAACCGCGTCCGTTTTTGAGTGGGCGAAAGCAATTTACGCCCGGCAAATGACCAAATCATCTCGACCGCAACAGCGATGTGATATCTTTTTTTTTTCTTCAAAGTCGGTCGTTAAAAAACGTGCTTGGCGAACGATACGCCGAATCGTATTTACTCGATGTCACGCATAGTTTGGACTATTATTGCCTACGTTCGAATTATATTTGCATGCAACGAAAGCAAATATTTCTATGGTTTTTTTTGGGGGGGGGGGGGGGGGGGAGCCCTCGAAAGAAAGATCTTTTTCCCTCTCAATTTTATGAGTGTAGGTTTATGACCATTGACGGAAGTTTTATGTTTATGGATAAAAATACTTTTTTTTCGTAGCACTAATACGGATTGATTTTGACAGAAGGTTGCGATGGATTATTTTTATATTTCTTCAAGATGTATTTTTCGTTGAAAAGTATGTTGGCGCATTAATTCTTTAATGATGTGTTTCGAATTTAAACGGGGGCTGATGGGCTTGTGACATTGACGCCCACTGTTTGGTTGCGATGTCAAAGTTTCGAAAGGGCTTTAGGGACAGAGAAAAGGTTTTAAAAGCAACATATGGACGGACATTCATCCAAATAACGTGTTTTTGTTAATTTCAAACGATTTTAACATTTTTCCTTTGTTTAATTTCAGAAAGCGTCAAATCCATTTTGGGACGACACACAAAGATCTTAGTCAAATATATGGTAAAATTGGAAACGAAGGGAGACAAAACAGAAAATCGTGTTTTGGTAAGTCTGTTACAGTTATAAACAAATTATTTTTACGCCCAAGTAAAGTACTTTCGTTGTTTTTTGGTTTGACTCCGGCCTCTAAATACTATTAAAAAATATTAACGCAGTTCTGAAACTGCGATTTTGAAGTATTTTCGAAAAAATCTGATTCCTCCCTTATCACCGATGCTATTAAAGCAAATGGTTTGAAAAAAAATTACACGTATCAGAAGTCGTCTAAAAATTTTACGAAAAATATAGCGAAGTTTGAAGATTTAACAATTTCTGAGATTTGGCTCGAAAACTCCCGAAAATTTGCAAACATTAGTGACTGAAAGTTTTTAACGATCCTGTTAAAAACTGTTTTAAATTTACATTTTTCCACCGTTAGCTCAAAATTCTGTGCATAAAATATTTTGCAAATATAGTCATTGGTAGCACAGAAAAAAAGAAAGAAAAAAAGTAAAAGTTTTCAAAAAATAGTTTCAAATAGGTGTTTTCGACTTTTGAAATCAACAAGTGAGTACGTTCAAGAGTTTGTCCGTGACAGACTTCTATATACCCGACCCTATTTGCCATGTAACACCAAATCTTAAAGTTTTTTTTGGCCCGAATTCTTATATTATATTTGTACAGGCCACGCCCCAAAAAATTAAAGATTAAAACCAATTATTTGTAATTTCGTTATAATCAGGAGAAAAACGTAAAAAGCGAAAATTATTTTGGAAAAAAACACCCCTTAAAAGTGGGCGGAGCGTGTATAAAACAAACTAAGCAAATAGTTATGTCTTTAGAGGTACATCCCAAAATGGAAAAAGGACCTCTTATGGTATCGCTACGTTGTCCGTACGTCCGTCTGTCCGTCCAATCGCTTTATAACTCCTGAACGGTAAGTCGCAGAAAGACCAAATTTGGAGTGCTTATAAACTCCGGGGATAGTCAGAGAACGCTTACTAGGGCGATTTTTTTTTCATGTGCACATAACGGTTTAATTACAGTTTAAAATTTCATACAAAAATGGACTAAAAGTTTTTAGGTACCTATTTTGACAAGTGTAGCAGGCAAGAACTGGAAAATACAGTCATATAACTTAAGTCAAGTTTATATTGAATTTTAATGAAAAAATATAGTATTTTGAAAATATTGGAGAGTTTTTGAAGAGTTAAACATGGATAACGTTCTCAAAGTGTTTAAGGCCATGACTTTTGATCCGCTCAGTGCTCAAAGACGATATTGAACACGCGTAGGTATAAGGCAACTCAAGATTAACCAAGAGACTTAAGTCATATTTTTCCGAAAGAGTTTTTATGCTGCCATTTTGACCCATTTAAAAAAAAAAACGCCGAACGAAAATTCCGGAAAAACGTGTGTTTTTGGAGAAATCATATGAAAAAAATCACACGTATCAAAATTTATCCAAAATTTTAGGGAAAATTTTTGCGAACCTACAAGTTTTGAAAGGTTCTGAGATTTAACTCGAAAACATAAAAGCATTTTCAAAAATAATTTTTTGTAAATATTTTTAGCATCTTTATGGTATTAGCGATCTTGTTCGATTTTTTACGAGGGCAAAGCGTACAAAAACTAAGATAGCTGCGTTAAAAAATTCAAAATAGCCATTTCCAACCTTAGTTTTTCCAACCCTATTTAAAAAAAAAAAAAAAAACAGTGAGTAAGTGCTACAGTGTTAGTTAGTGTGTATTGGTTAGTGTGTGTGCTTACTACGCCGGAGGTCTAGGTTCGAATCCTGCCATCGTCACCTGAAAAAAAAGGACTTGTTCTTTTTCACGGTCCCCACCTCCGCGAGGGTCTGACAAGCCCTCCGAGAATATCATTTGTCTTGAAAAACTTCTCAAAGTGCCGTTCGGATTCGGCAAAAAATTGTAGGTCCCCTTGTATGTAAAGAAATTAACACACCAGCATACATTGTTGAGAAGTTGGCCCTGGTTCACCTCGAGCTGTTGCGCCACTCTATTTATTTATTTTTAAGTGCTACAGTAGTGTGTACGCAGAAGTTACAGTCCGTAAAACGGACCGTTGAATACCCCATCTTATTCCACATTGTAAAATGCTGATGGCATAGTTATATTTTGACATTACTTATAGTAATGCAAACTTCGAAAAGGGGCGTGGTCCAAGCGCCCCTAATAAGAAACCACAGATATATCCAAGTTACACTTAAATGTACGTAAAAATGCAATTTTTTGGTTCAAATTCAATAGTTTTGAAAAATCGACCCTAAAGAGGGGGCGTGGCTAAAAACTTTATATCAACGAAATCTGGACTGAATTCTCGTTTACCTAACCTGCACGTTTTTTGTGTCATGCTTTCCTAAATTAGGCTTAAGGCCAGACGAAATTAAGTTTTTCTGGAAAATTTTAGGTTGTTCTTCAATTCTGCCTCCAAATGTGGGCGGGGCCCAAAGTGTTGTGTTAACAAAATGTGGAACTAAGCGTTTTCTACATAAAATATTAAGCAAATTTTTTTCAATTTCGAGCAAAAATTTTGAGTAAACTGCATTAGAAAATGTACCCTTAAAATAGATCCCAGTCACTAGAGGAGGCTTACCAATCAAATTTGTCTTTTTTGTGTCTTACATTCACTAGGAGATGCCAAATGTCGAATTTCAGCCTTTTAGAACGTCTTACAGTTTTGAAAACTCTGGAGTGGAGGTAGTTGCACATTTAGACCGATTGTGGGCGTGTCTTTGGGCGGATTTCAAAATGACTTGGACCTTACGTACGAAGTTTCAGCACCCTAGCTCCAAATTTAAGACCTTAAAACATGTGACATACAGACGAACGGACGGAAATGGCTCATCCGATTCAGAATTCGGTCTCGATCATATGCCGTTAAGTTCTTGGGGGTCTACCATTATTATTTCTCCGTGTTACAAACTATGTGACAAACTTAATATACCTCCTATCCTATGGGATGGGGTATAAAAATAGTAAAATAACGAGCTTGTTTGTCCGTTTACGAAATAATCGGTGCCCATAGAATTTAAGAAATACAGCCAATGCTAGCTTAGGTAGGTGTGCTATAGGAAAAAGGTCTAATGGAAATTGGAAAAAACTAAAAGAAAGTTGTTTTATGAATTTGAAATTTAAAAAAAATGCTAAAAAAAGGTCAGAAGAACGTAGGCCCCCCACTCTATCTCGCAAACGGTATAAAGTATAACTTTGAAATAGCCAAATAACAGCCAACGTCTATCTTCTGAAATTTTATACAAAACTAAAGCAAACTTGAAATATTCAAAAACTTTAAATATTTGACTTAAACACCTAAAATCATTTCCATCAAGTCTTAAACTAGCATCTTGTTAGTTGACTAAAAAAAATGTTTAATTTTTTGGTACTAAAGTCATTTTCGAAAACGATTTTTTAAAAGTTTTTAGTTTCTAAACGGCTGTAACGATATTGTTTAAATTTGGTTTAAGAATGTTACGTTTACAAGGAGAGATAACTCCATTAAAAACGTTTCAAAATTGCCGTTTCCAATCCAACCCATTTTTAAGCACATTTAAACAAACGAAATAAAAAAACATAATGTTTTACCGTCTTCTGAGAAATCCATTATCGCAGAATTTAAGAAAAGTAACCAACGCGAGCGCAAATAGTTATAATATTGAAAAAAAGTCAAACGATAGTTCCCCATTTTTCTCGAAATCACTGTTTTATGGATTTGATGTTTTGAAAATGGTAAAAAAGGCCAAGAAAACGTTTCTGCCTCCCCTCTATCTCCGAAACAATAGTAACTAGGTAAAAATTTGACATAAATATTGGGAGTAGTACATCCTTAAAGATTAAAAAAAAAACTTTATCAGTTTTGAAATAGTAAATGGTTTCCGAGATGTGCCTGAAAACGCTATTGACTGACTCCAATGATGCAACGTCAACCAAATTTGACGCAAGCACTGCCATATGAACGTTAAGCTAACGCAATACAATTACAACAATAGAATTATAGAATTTTACAGAAAACAGAAGAATAAAGATGAGCTTAACCTTCAAAAAAAGCCGGTGGGCCCCTGACGGTTTTTTTCGATTTGGAGTAAACTTTCCGATAAATCGGGTTTTTAAAGATCTAAAATGTTCAAAGTGGGCATGGTCGATATTGTCCGCCCGTTCAATTTTTGCCTTCTTATATGGCTTAGGCCAGTATTGCTCTATACCAAACTCCTTGTCTTACTTGACGAAAAGGCATTTTGAAAGAAAATGTGAAATAGAGGTTATTTTTACATTGAAGCCAGTAGTGGGCGTGGCCGTTGGCGTCCAATTTTTACACTTTGTCTGTACAAAGAAAGAACCAAGATACACTCCAAGAGCGTCGTAGCTCAATTTTAAAGACCAAAAAACTTCACATAGACGCACGGACGTACGGACATGGCTTGATCGATTGATTGATTCACCTGTCGGTCTTGATCATATCTCTAAGAGCCGGTTTTGCAGTGCGAGATCATCCGACTTTCTAAGTTAAACTGAGATTACCGTCAGAAATGAGTTTTTCATTGACCTAAGATCTGGGGTTAATCTCGGCTTAACTCACCAAATTTGGTAACTTAATCTCGGATCATCTCCGGAGAACAGTATGAATTTCTTTGAATGTTTTTTCTACGTGGAATGTCAGAAAATGTCATGTTAATTTGCGCGTTTCTGTGGAAAATGACTTTTGAGAATAACTGAAACTTTTTTTTCCTGTGTTTTTCCTATCTGAAGTGAGAGCTGGCAGGGTCAATAATTTCGAGAGTAGAAGATTTTGACAACTTTGTTGACGGAGTTAACTCTGCACTGAAAAACTGCTCGCTGGGTTAAATCCAGATTCGTTTTGTTACGGGATTAACAGATCTTGGTTTAAGCTGGGCTTAACTCAGCACTGAAAAACCGGCCCTTAAAGGTCTAAGAAGTTTACGGTGGATTATTTCACTTTTTTACAATCTATGTCGGGTATAAAAAGTAGGTACGCTTAAAATAAAAAACAATATTAGCAGTACCAATCAAAATATAGTTTTAGTAATGTACAATCTGAAAAGCGGAATGTGCCCTTTATTTTCTACACTACAATGACAGTAATATCTCAAATATGTATATGCTGAGCAAAAAAGAACGCCACAGTACAACCTGATTAAAAGCACTACTAAACCCTTTGCGATTTTACCAGTAATTTAAGGCATATTCCTGTGAATACACTAATTTACCACTGTACCTGTTTGACTTATACTTACCAAAGTAAAGGACTTCTGTCGCTTTTGACTTAACAAATCAGTTCTAAGATCACAACTAAAGACATTCATTAAATCTGGCTTAACAAGATCAACTATTGTGATAGAGGCAGTTTCTATACGGACATACACGGTGCAAAAAAAACATAGGTTAGGACAAAAGTTCCTCTTTGAAAATCTATGGTAATTTTTTGACAAAAATGTAAAAACTTAAGAAATAAATTTGCAATGCCTTGCTGAACATAAATTTGCTGAAAAGTGCTTACCAAGTCCTAAAGTATTGTTCTGTACTGATATCAATTCAGCGTAACCGTGAGGCTTGCAACAGTATAATCCTCAAGCAAATATGGTCCATAAACCTTACCCAAAGCAAGTAAATTTCTAGGTTTTGTCGATTTGACTACTGGAGTCTAAAAATAAACTTCTAAAAATTGGTTGGTTTTCAATACATAATTTTATAGAAGAATATTAATAAATGGCAACAAACACAATTTAACAACCTAAACCAACACGGCACAAAGGCTCACTTCGAAGCATCAAAGTCAACCAAACTTTTCCATAATGCAAATTTGTGGCTATTGCTTTACAAATTACAAGTAAGTAGTGTAAAACGATACTTTTATTTCCCCGCTTTTCGGATGACTGATCTTTTGAAAAGTCATTGCTCCATTCATGTGTCAATTCCCTATGGCACCGCAAATGTACATCCTCTGCCCTGTCAGTTGGTGTCGAGACACTTGTGCCTTAAATAAATCATAATTTTCAAAATAATTTCAAACACACTACAACAAGTATTTTTGTTTATAACAATATGAAATGTATCTAGCCCCGGATGGGTCTACTCTACACACATCGCTGATTACAAATAGGCTGCATTTCCCAGCGATATATAGGCTGTTGCGCCATGAATGTTCATTAATCAAACACAATAAAGCAGCCACACATGTGCTGGATATTCAGAGCACCCATAACAGCTTAGACCTGATGCACTGTACCAGAATGTAAGTCGACCACTCAAGCCATCTCCTCCACCCCTTAGCCGAGTGCACTGGACTCGGCCGTTTGATCTATCAGCGAGTATTTCATATTTAATTTCTGAGTCTAGTCAAGCCCTGCGGTAATCGGCGCGCGGGATAGTGAGGCCGATTTTTCTTCGCTTTGAATGGGTGACATAATAGAAACAAGGTTTTCCACTATAGAGACCCATTCCGGTATACTGGCAGTTGGTTCATATCAATTGCTTTATGTCTCGGTTGGTATTTATTATGCTGCTGGCAGTTCTGGCAGGTTTCATCATAAAACGTCTGGTTGTCCGCCCTTTGTGGGCAGTCCACTTTTCATAAAGCCGTGGGGGTGTTCACTGTCCATTGCACTTGGGCTGATAAAAAACAAAAAAACATGCACTATTCACAAGTTCTCCTTCAAGCGAGTTCAGTGGCACCAAGCATTAAAATCCAATTGACTTGATGACAAAGATGCTCTTTCGTAAGCATCAGATCCCTTGGAGTATCTGATGTGCGGGCCTTCGACATGGTATATCGGATTGCAAATTAAATTAAGCTTGAATGCCGGTTGATTGATGTGACTTGTAGGTTGTGTAATAAAATTGAAAATCAGAGTTTCCTATGATTCTTGTAAGAACGTTGGAAAGGACTTTTGCATAAAAAGTGTAGGAAAGTAATGAAATTTGTTAAAGTTGAACGAATCTTTGTTGAGAAAGTTTTGAAAAAAAAACCTTTTCTGACATTAATGAAATCCATCAACACCTAATTACACAACAAAAGGCAAAACTCACTTCCTTATGTTGTCAGGCACTCGTCAAATGTCCAAGTCATTGGTATTGTACATGTCACTCATAAAAATTTCTCCTGAATCACGTTTGCTTCGCAGAAACAATATTAATAGGCTTCGCCTGTTGTAGCTCACGTGCTAACTGCCCTGGCCAATAAAGCCCTAACTCACCCAGAGGGCTGTCTATCGTCCAACCTCACACGCAATCTTTTTCTTTTCAATTAAGGCAAAAAGCATAAAAAATACGATACACTATAAAAAAAAGAAGTTACTTTCGAATATTTATTGACATAAGTCACGTTTGGTATTCATCAAAGTTTTCCAGACTTCTGACGCGAGGCGGGACTTTATTATTTATTCAAATGGTGTTGTCTTATGAACACAAAGTCCCCCGTGTGTCTAGTAGGAAAACAAGGAAATACGCGACTAGGCACCCTAATATTTGATAACAAACACTAATGAGTCCTTATCGGCTGTGTTATGTGTAGTGTATGGGTCTGATGATGCATTGTAACGACTTTTTGGGATATCTCATGCGAAATATTGTGACTATGACTCTTTAACATAAAATTACTCAAAAATGGGAAAAACCTTGTGTTTTCAAATCATTAGAGCCCCAAACATTTAAGCTACTTTTTCCTAGTTTTATTCCCAAAAGAATATCAAACTTAAAGACACGCATAATAAGAAACTTGCATAAAACTCGGTGCGGTCCCATGTTTTATGTCAAGGAGGATATGACACAAACAAAAACAAGTGGAAAAGTGCAACAGTGGATATGCAAAAACTTCAATCCATCTACGACGGATTGCAAAATACCCGACCATACCAAAAAGAAAACTGCCACGCCTCCAAAAAGTGGGCGGGATATAAAAATATAACTTTTGAATGCTTTATACTAGGTGGTTGCATACATTTCGGTCTAAAACTCCGCCTTTTTAACTAAAAAAATCACTTTTTTTTAACGCCACGCCCACAAAAGTGGGCGGAGGCACATATTATATATACATAAAAGTAAGAAAATGCTAATATCTACAGCTTTTGTCATATAATTTTTTGTCAAATTTCATGTATATTTATTGAAAAACAGTCATTTTAAGCTAAAATCCCTTTAAAAGTGGGTGTGGCCAATAAAAAAGCTAAAATTTTTTGGCTACCTTAAAGACAATTGTAAGGCAATGTTACGTACCAAAAATGGATGCGCTAGCGCCATTGTAACATAGCTAAAATTTGCAAAATGTATTTTTTTAAATTAGAGATGGTCGCACATACAGGCCTTTAGTGGGCGTGTCTGTGGGCGGATTCAGCTTATTTTCAAACTTGATCTGAAGGACTGGACTTTCAACCAACCAACAAAATTTCAGCTCTCTGCCTTAAAATTTAAGGCCTAAAAGTTGTTTACATACGGACGGACGGACGGACGGACATGGCTTAATCGATTCTCCTGTCGGTCCCATTCATATCTCTATAAGGTCTTAGGGGTCTACGGTGATAATTTCACTGCGTTACAAACTGTACATCAAACTCAATATACCCTGAGTCGGGTATAATTAGGCCCGTTCACTTCGAAAAACGCAGTGGCGCAATGCAATGAATAGAGTGTCGGACCAATGTACACAAGGTCCAGGGTTCGAATTCCGACTGGGCAAAGAAACCTTTTACATGGCCCCATCGCCGCGACCATCTGACAGGCCATGGTAGAGTACCATTTGTCATGACGGACCCCTCAATTCGCTGTTCGGAATTTATAGAGTCCCTTTCAATATGTGTATTCAGAACACCCATAATGCACAATGCATATGACAGATCGGACCATCGATTTCTGAGAGGTTAAAGCGAAAGTGAGTTCCCCAATGCATTGTCAGCTAATGAAATACTTTCAGTCACGGGAGCTTTTCAATTAAAGCTTCCGCCGAAAAAATTTCACAGATGATTTTATCACGTTATGCAATGAGCGTCATAAAAGCGTGAACTCACCCGTGAAATAACTGAAAATTGAACCATTCCTTGCATTTTCAAGGCAAATAAAACATTATTGCATTTGATATTTCAAAAAACATTTGACAGGGTCTGGCATCAAGCTCTCCTTCCAACAATTTGTGCATTTAATGTCGAATCGCTCCAAAAAATACTTTTAAATTTATCAAAGATTGTTTTTCCAAAATTAACTAGTGGGAGGGTTACAATCCGCCTAGGCGAATCGTTGGATACTCCATCCCAATTGACCACTGTCAAGCTCCAAAGGATGGGCGTGGCCGAAAACTTTTACGAACGAAATCTGAAATAGTATCCGGTGTTCTTTATGTGGTAAATTTTATTTCTTATTCGATACTTAGTAAAGCTAAAAAGCAGTCGAAATACATGTTTTTCTGGAAATTTATAGATTTTTATGGAATTATGCCTCCAAGTATGGGTGTGGCCCAAAACTTTGTATGGACCAAATGTAGGACTTAATATTTTCTTCATAACATATTAAAAAAAAAAATTTCGATGTGGAACAAAAATATTGAATACATTGAATTTGAACAATTACTCTTTAATTCGATGCCAAAAATGTAATTTTTTGGGTAAAATTCAACAATTTCGTAATATCAACCTCTAAACATGGGCGTGGCAAAAAACTTTGTAGGAACGAAATCTAGTCTAGAACCCGCTAATGTGCTAAATTTCATTTCTTATCCCTACTTAAGTTAGGCTAAAAAGTAGTCGAAATCCATGTTTTCTGGAAAATTAGAGGTTTTTCTTAAATTCTGCCTCCAAATGTGGGCGTAGCCCAAAACTTTGTGTGAAAGAAATTAAAAAAAAAGTGCTTTCTACATAATATATTGCGAAAAATTTTTTCGATTTGGAATAATAATATTGAATAAATTACATTTGAAAGATTACACTTTCAATCGATGCCACGCCCACATGGGGTGGTCTGCGGGCTTTATTATTATTTTTTATGACTTGTAATCGTTAGAAGATGCTAAATAATAAATTTCAGCTTTTCACGACGTCTTACAGTCTTGAAGGTACCGGAGGTTGTTGCACATTTAGACCGATTGTGGGCGTGTCTGTGGGAGGATTTGAAAATTTTTAGCACTTGTATTGCTTCGGATGACAGAAAGCTTACGTACAAAATTTCAGCTTCCTAGCTCAAAATTTAAGGCCTAAAAATTGGTGACATACGGACAGATAGACGGACGGACGGACGCACATGGCTCATTCGACTCAGGAGTCGGTCTCGATCATATGCCCTTAAGGTCTTGGGGCCTATCGTCATTATTTCTCTTTGTTACATTTTCGTCTGTCTTAAACTTAATATACTCCATTCCTGTGGAATAGGGTATAAAAATTGGATTTTTTACTTAAAAACGCCCCCAAAGTTGAGCGTGGCAAAAATTTATTCATTTGAATTGAAAGCTTAGTGCAAGTTTTTTGGATTTAAAGCAAATAATAATAAATAAATAAATAGAGTGGCGCAACAGCTCGAGGTGAACCAGGGCCAACTTCTCAACAATGTATGCTGGTGTGTGTTAATTTCTTTACATACAAGGGGACCTACAATTTTTTGCCGAATCCGAACGGCACTTTGAGAAGTTTTTCAAGACAATTAATACTCTCGGAGGGCTTGTCAAACCCTCGCGGAAGTGGGGACCGTGAAAAAGATTCGAACCCAGACCTCCGGCGTAGTATTTAAAGCAAATATATCAAATAAAACCCGTAAATATGACCACGCCTACAAGGGGCGGTTTTCGCTTATTTTAAATGCCAATCACAATACACTTAAGCGAGGATATTGCATACCAAATTTCAGCTCCGTACGGCAACTTTGATTTATCATGCTAATATGTAAGAGGGGCGTGTCAATGGGCGGCTTTTAAAAATTTTTACACTTGTACTGCTTCAGGACCGACAAAGAACAAATATCAAGTTTCAAGTTCCTAGCTCAAAATTAAAGGCCTAAAAACTACCGACAGACGGCCGGACATGGCTCATTCGACTTACAATTCGGCCTCGATCATATGTCCTCAAGATCTTGGGGGTCTACGGTGATTATTTCTCTATGTTACAAACTATGAATCAAACTTATATACCCATAATATACCTCCTATCCCATGGAATGGTATAGTATAAGGCAAATTTTTAAGATAACTTGTAGATATCACGTTGTAACACGTCAGATTTGACAGATGACACAATCCTACATTATACTTTTACAAGTTTTCAATACCCAAATTCGGAGTCTTTTATGGCAGCATTTCCCATAAAATCGTTGTACCATTTTCCGACTAAGAAGAGTCTTATTTTCCATATTTTTCCGAAGTGTAATCTTATGTTACTAGTTGTGAGCAGTGCATGCTACTGCTCACAATCAGTTTCAGGAATTAAGTTTTTTTTCCGCATCACTCCTTCGACTACAAAAGCTATAGTTAACAGAATATCGGTCAAGCATTGTCATAAAAGCTTCCAATCAATCAGAGCCTCATTGTTATCACAAATCACGTCCCATGCAAGAAACCACAGCACGAAAATCCTTCCCAGTTCGTGTCATCTTTCCATTTGATTCAAGAACAAGTGACGGAACGATAACAAAATAACTCTACACAAACAATAACGCTAGTGTCAACATGACACTTCAACACTCCAGCATTACTAATCGGACGTGCGAAAAATACACACACTGTCGCGAAAAATAAATCCCAAACGTGTTATCCGCGCGGCCGTTAATTGTGAACCAACACGATATCGCGTGTCAACCAAATAAGTACTGCAACATGCGGACATGCCCGCGCTAGCTCCAGAGATCTAAATACGTTAATCTTAATCACTAATTAACTTTCATAATAAATCATTGCTAAGTAAAACTCGAGCATTATAAACAAAAACTTTCATTTGCCAAATAGAAAAGCGAAATCCTCATTCCATAAAATTCAGTGCGGGGAGGGCTGTGTTCACAAACCGACTTCCTCTATCCAATTTAGTTTAAATAAGCGATAAAACGTTTTCAGCAAAGTTAAGACAAACACTTTCAGTTTCCCTTGAGTCGTTCTCTTTCTGTGTTTACTGCTCAATGGGAATTCTTTAGAAAAATTGTTATCATTCCTCATCATCGTTTCAATAAGGCCTTTCCCACTTTCTGAGGGGAACTTTTTTCGACATTATTTGTCGAAGTTCGCGGATTCTTTGCAAGCACAAAAAACTTTTTCAATAAATTCTCCAAATGGAGGGTTTTTAATTAAATTGGATTTATTTCAATCAACCATTGATGGTATCCGTGAAGGGCAAACCCTGCAAGTCAAACCTGAATGATATCAGTTACACATTTTTAATGCAATTTAAATGAGTCGAACAGGAGCCTCCCCTAATATGCATTTTTATAAATTCTTAAACACTGCAGTGAACCAAGGAGTAAACATAAAAGAAAATCCCCTTGCCAGGTAATTCGAAACGATTTTGGAGTTTTGCGCTTAAGTGGGAATTTTCACCGGTTTTTTTTTTTGCTTTTTTAAGGGAATAAATGTGGGGTTGCCTGCCATTACAGGACTACTCAAGAGGATTATTGTGTATATGGACAAATTTTCTGTTTGAATGGTCTAAGAGGTGGGATTACAGAAACATTTTAGGGGCGAAAGTTGCTTATTTGTTCTTCATCTTCCAGCGAGATTGAAGAGTGGGTGCAAGAGATTTTATGCTTACTTAGGTAAATAAAAATAGAGAAATGCCTATGCATTCAGAGCACAAAGTGTTTTAAGGCATTACCTGCATTTGGAGATAATACGGATTATTTATAGGCCTAAAACAACCGTAACTTTGGGTGTACACTCCCCTCAATTGATTTTTTTCTTCTGCTCAAATTGGAGGGATTCCTTGAAGAATTAACCAATAAATACCTTATAACGCCTTGATCGATGAAATGCGATAACGCCTTGCTCTAGGCTAGGTTAGGTTGAAGTGGCTGTCCCCAATCCACTTAGACCTATGTAGGTCCATTGTGATACCACGTGGATCTGGAAAAATTGCCTACTCGTTGAACCATTTTAAACTACTAATGAAGCGTAAGAGATGTTTTGGGTCAGTCGTGCTAAGTTCACTAAGATCATTATAGAAGAAAGTTCCAAGGTGAAGATTTCGGTACTTAGAGAGAGCGGGGCATGTGCAGAGAAGGTGGAGAGTGGTCTCTTCTTCCTCCTCGTCCATGCAGCTCCTGCAAAAATCGTTACAAAAGACAACCAAGCCTTGTCGCGTGCTTGCCTCTGTCCTGTAATAACACCGATCGTAGCGCTCATGTGCGATCTATTAAGAGCTATCAAACTCCTTGAGCGTTTAAAATCTAGCTTAGGCCAAATCTGTTTCGTTACTAGACAGGTACTACCACTTGTCCACCTGAGATTTGTTCTTTCTATTTCATCCAGTTTTATCATGAGTTTGCAAGTCGAAATTGGAATGCCTAAGGAGCCCTTTATCAGGCGAAATTGAAAGAGTAGTTCCAAGTTTGGCGAGTTCGTCAGCCTTACAGTTGCCTGGAATGTCACTATGCCCTGACACCCAGCACAGGAGAATGTTGAACTGCTCTGACATCTCCTTTAGAGACGAACGGCAGTCTAGCGCTACTTTAGAGTTTATAGAAAACGATTCCAGGCACTTGATGGCCGCCTGACTGTCAGAAAAAATACGTATATCCTTGGCGGATGTAACGTTATTCTAAGCCAGGTTAAGGCTTCTTTAATCGCCATGATTTCAGCTTGGAAAAAACTACAATGATCCGGAAGACGGAAAGAGAGACTAAGATTTAGTTTTTCTGAGAATACACCCCCACCTAATCCATCATTTGTCTTTGATCCATCCGTGTAGAAGTGAATCGATTTGCATTCCAGAGGCACACAGTCATCCCAAGAAGACCTTGGGGGGATAGTTGTCTGGAAGTTCTTGTCAAATTGTATCTGGGGTATAGTGAAGTCTATGTTTTTAAAAGGGGATCTGTATGTGTTCAGAATAGCGGAGTGACCTATCTCACTATAGATCCACTCAAAGGTTGCTTTGAGGCGAGTAGCCGTGATAGCAGCTGTTTGTCTGCTGAAAATATCAAGGTGCCGGTCTTAACTACTTTTTTTTGTTTTTGTTGTTTGTTTTGTTTGTTCATTATCGTCCCACGAGTAGCGGAGAAAGGATGTCCATCTATACAGAGATCCGCAGTATATATATAAGGCTAAGTAATCCGGCGGGCGCCAGGTATCCGGATACTCCGTTCAGGACTGGGCTATTTAAAACTGGGCCCCCAGCCAGGCTGACGCCCGGCACGGCAGCGACCTTTGGTTTCGGGTCTCATCTAGAGAAAAGCTTCTCTAGCAATGTTGACCTTACTCAGCCCCTACAACTCGGCAAGTTTGACGCTCAGGCGGCGCTTCTCTACACTTAATGAAGTAGTTGTGCGAATTTCTTTGAAACAGGCTGTGCAAACTGATGGTTAAAGTCCGTATTACCATCTTGTAACCTCTCCCAACGAGTCTACAGACTTAGTTTACGTATCAGTGAAAAAAAGGCTTAAGTGGCTTAAGCTAGAGAAGAGCTTCTCAAGCAATGTTGACCTTAATCAGCCCCTACAACTCGGCAAGTTTGACGCTCAGGCGGGGCTTCTCTACACTTAATGAAATAGTTGTGCGAATTTCTTTGAAACAGGCTGTGCAAACTGATAATTAAAGTCCGTATTACCATCTTGTAACCTCTCCCAACGAGTCTACAGACTTGGTTTACGTATCAGTGAAAAAAAAGGCTTAAGTGCTGATCAGTTGCAGTTCAACTTGTCAATGCCCTGGCTACAAACAGTTAAGAAAACGGTTGCTAACTTCCTTGTTGTCGCTTAAACAAAACTCCCTTTTGGCCACCGTATTTTCAAGAATCGAAACATAGTGGCTCCCTTAAAGCCCTTTAACTTCCAAAGCAAATAAAAACAAGCGGGAAAGTGCAACAGTGCGTATGCAAAAGCTTCAGTCCATCTACGACGGATTGCAAATTTCCCGATCATACCAAAAAGAAAACTGCCACGCCTCCAAAAAGTGGGCGGGATATAAAAATATAACTGTTGAATGCTTTATACTACTTGGTTGCATACATTTCGGCCGAAAACTCCGCCTTTTTAACCAAAAAAAATCACTTTTTTAACGCCACGCCCACAAAAGTGGGTGGAGGCACATACAATATATACATAAAAGTTACAATTATAAACTTTTGTTGTATAATTTTTTGTCAAATTTCATATATATATATTGAAAAACAGTCATTTTAAGCTAAAATCCCTTAAAAAGTGGGCGTGGTTAATGAAAAGGCTAACATTTTTTGACTACTTCAAAGACAACTAAGGCCTAGAAGTTGTTTGCATACGGACGGGCGAACATGGTCTTAATCGATTGTCCTGTCGGTCCCATTCATATCTCTAAAAGGTCTTAGGGGTCTACAGTGATTATTTCACTGCGTTACAAACTATACAACAAACTTAATATACCCTGGGTCGGGTACAAAACTAAAAATATCTTTACGCCCTTAACTAACTTTTTAGTTAGCATTAACATTGCAAAACTTGTGCGCACATCCTTGAAAGTAAAACCAACTCTCGCTTACCCCTTTTTTGACGAACCAAAGAGGCTAAAGCACTACAGCTCGTTAAAGAGCAAAACAAACAAACTTTTGCTCCAAGGCTAAAGTTTCAAAATTAATTTAAGCTAAAAGTCCTTTGGCACGTAACTTTTCTCTAAATTATATTTGATCCCGTGTTCCTTATATTTATCCCCCTTTTGGACCCTCCCTCAAATACTTTTGTATAGAAACACAAAGCAACACTTTAGGTAGTTCTAGGTCCTGAAAGCCCTGTCATCGTGCTTCTCTTTTTATCCTGGTCGCCGATGTTAGGTAATTCGATAGGCGTCCGTCTGCCTATAGTCTGGTTTTGAAATGTAATCCCTTAAGCGTACACACTCTCTACACACTCGTCCCTTAAGGATTAAAAACATTAAACACTTCTCCTTGCTGATTGTTCACACAGGGCGTTGAATTCAATTCCTGACTGGCGTCCTTTTGTTTTCGTGTCTTTTTTCCCTGTGTTTTTTTTTTGCCCACAGTTTCCGTTTCTTTCTTGGAACTTAGTTAATGATGAGAACCAAACATACACATACATACATGCAGGCCCATTGTGAATAATTGGCTACTGATACTAAACACTTTTGTTACTTTTTTTCCCCCCTTTCTCGACTCGCTTCGGTGGGTGCAAATAAGGGAGGAAGTCCTGGCACTTGTTGATGACGATGGTGAAGGTGGTGGTTGTGACAACCGCATGGAGTTCGTTGTACCATGTGAATACGTTGACTAATTGCATTTTAATTAATTTTGCATGATTTTCGCCTCCTCGCTGTGTAAATATTGACAATTTTCATCGATTTAAATTTAACTTTCATACTGATGCATAAAATCCTATGTGGATGACTGAGGGCTTCATCAAGGACACCACAGTCTCTCGAATGGCACTAACTTGCAATTAAAAAAAAAAAAAACTTTTAATGACCCTTGTATACTGCCCTCGAAAAGTCTCGATAATTGAACGAAAACCTGAGATAAAAGTTCTCAAGGTTCTAAAGTCTAACCTTTATCACATCGTCGACTGGCAACTTGTCGTCCGTTGATTAACAACTTCAAAGCTATCCCATAAAATTAATTATAAATTTTTGTACCCACCTTAAATGACTTCTAAAATTTAATTTTTATTTTCCCTTCTCTTTTGCAGGTTTTTACACCCGTTCGTATATACTTGCTCATCGCCAAAGTACCCACAAAGGTATTGCCAGGTTCATTGTGCTGAATTTCATGCTCATTTCATTAACATTAATTTCTTTTTTCAGATCGAAAGTCATTTTCACTACTTGGACATCCATGCTGTGGAGAGTAAAAAGCCCTCACATTTTTCCATCATCACAAATGACAGAGCGTATTCGTTTGCGACGACCGGTGATGCGGGTAATTTCAGTTCGGTAAGTTCCTTATTGTCCAGCATAAAGGATGGAAAATTAAATCATTTCTTTTTTTTTCTCCCTCTTTCGCTTCCTTTCTGTATATAGAATGCCGATGTAATCCTCACAGATTTGGCCTCAGCGATAAAGCAAATCTTCCCGACAGTTCCTCTCAAGTACATCATTCGTAAGGTAGGCATTTTTCTGGCTTTCTAATTATAACAAGAAAAAAAAATTTAAAATCTAAAAATGGAAAACCACAAAAGAATTGAATTTTTAAATGGAACAAACTTAATTGAAACCCCTGTGGTGTTTAACCTTAATTGAGAGAGCTCAAGTGAAACTGAGAAAAATTAAAAATAATTTCCATGCAATTGCCAGACTCACGATAAATACTGGATGTCCCACAACGCGATGTTATAATGTTTAATGCATGAGTCATTTGTTAAAAGAATAAAAAATAAAATTATTCACACTTGTAAGCGATTATGGCGTAGGTGCTTGGTAAGTGAATAGGTAGACTTGTTTAAATTATGCGTAATGAGGCGGTGGCGGCGTTGAGCTCGTTTAGTAAAATCACCGCCCACCCCATGTGGTGAACTTCAATGAGCACTGGAAACCGATTGTGCGGTTAAACATGTAGAAATTAAGAGAGATTTCTGAACTTTGTTAACCTCACCTGGAAATTTGAAATGATTTTATTTGTTTTTTTCAATAAAGAACACAATTTCATAAACTTTTCCAATTTTTTTCAAGAAAAAAAGCAACGAACAGCTGGTGTGTGCATAAAAAGGACGTTTGGTACTGGATATGCTGTTTCACTTGATGTTCTTCGACACATGAGGTACCTTAACAAATGACTTTAAATGACAAATGACGGCTGACTTTATAGACTTGATAACCTCCCTATATATTGGCTAGAGTGGCTAGAGAGCTTTTTATGTATGGTAAATATCTGCCATTGTGAAACCAAACCAATGAGGGCAAAATATCAGATAAAGAGAACTTCTGCTCAACATTGTGCTGTATGCCGGCCTTTTCGCTTCCCTCATAGTTTTCGTTTACTGGTAGCCAGATTAGCGCATTGTTAAGAAGTGTCACCATTAAGAATTCGGTGACATTCCCAGATAATCTTCGACTTATAGCTGGGGCTTCTAAGCGCTCTTGGAAATGCCTGGCTGTCGGAGAATAGAAAGATCTTTCCATTGACAAGATTAATATTATTAATGCAGAGGGCTTCTTTGTTAATCGCGGAAACTTTGTCTTGAAAAATGCTGAACTTTTACAAAGCGACGCAATAGATGTTTATGGCACCTCATAGCTACCATGTACCAGCCAATGCTCCCTGCTTGACTTTGATCCGTATATCATTTCTGGGCTCCGTGATTAAGCCACTGTGGATTTGCTAGTTCATTCTTCTCTTCTATCCGGAATCATTGTTTTTGTAATTTTTGTAAAATCATACTTAGGATCTACTTACTAAATTCGATAAAGTCTCACCTTGACACCGAAGAAGACATCACATGCACAACAGGTGGAAATATGTCAGCACATATTTTTCTTTCAAACAAATTTGACCAGTACTCGATCACAGGAAAATAAAGAGAATAATCTCCCGCAATAGAATGAATCCTAAAAAGATAGTTGGGTCGCTCACAGGCTATTCACCCTTATCACAAGCCCCGTCTTATTAAATTCGTACTACAAACCCCAAAAAAAGGTATCATTGGTCCCGTGTCGTAGCAAGAATCTTGCTACGAAATTCGGATTTCGTAAAAAGTGGTATCACTAGCCCCGAATGAATAGAAAGATTGACAGATTTTTTACGAACAGTTTTCTTGATCGGAGCTGTGTAAGTAGCTGTTGTTGACCCTATAGTTTCTTTTGAATCTGGGAAACAATACTTTCACTAAGTTTTAGAAGGCAGTTTTAGTTTTACTTACGTTTTGTCATCAACGTGAAGTGGACTAATTGCAATAATCGCAATTGCCAGTATATCCATATTGAGCTTGAGCAACAAACTTGAATCGGCATTTATTTTTGTTGTGGTAAAACACGACAACCAGCACGTGAAAGAAATTTCATGATTTTTTTACCACTTTTTGACGTAAATCAGCTGATTCCGAAAATCCGGATCAATGATGTCGGTCTGGCAATATTGTTCACATTACGCTCGGGGCTTATGATATGAATTTATTTGTATTCTTAGCGGAGCGCTACGTTCAGAATTTTGCTAAGAGGGAATAGGGGTGATAGTCTCGTAAGAAGACATGCCAGAAGACCTGGTGCTCCCTTCAACGATTTCTGAAGAAGTTGCAGAGATGAGGAAGAGAAAGATACCATTGTTAATCTTCTGTGTAACTGTCGAGCCCTATCAGCCTTAAGAAGGAAAACTCTAGGTGAATACTTTTTCGAAGATTTAAACGATCTAGCTAGACTCGATTTAAAAACTTCAAGAAGATAATAAGCTTTATCTCCGAGTCAAATTGGTTAATCGCCTTAACGGTCAATCTCACAATCCGTCCCTTATAAAACTTGAGAACCCAATAAAAGAGCACCTGCAGCAAACGCCAATTTTTTAAATCATTCGGCTGCTCTTGCCTTGTCCACTCATTTAGGGTGACTCCTCACTGATCTCCCATTACTTTGTTGACGCGGGTTCATATCGAAACGGTTACTTCCGAGCTCAAGTTATTTCCAACAATTTATACCAACACCACCCCTCCCGACCCTATTTTTTCAGGAAAGTCGCTCACTGGTCTCCACAATCTGCTGACAGTGTTTCACACCGAAAAGAAACGGTTACCTTATCCTGTTTGAGTAAGTCCTGAACCAATCAATCATCAATTGGTGACCTTCGGAACAGGCTTTTAGCGATACTGTTTGCCTCGATATCATCATCATCATCATTTTCCGTGACCGCTTGCCCTTTGAAGGGTCGCGGAGCGAGGCTGGCTTAATTGTCCCTCCATCTTTTCCGATCTTCCGCCACCAACTCAAGAGACACAGGCGCGATACCCAGACGGGTCTCGGAGATGTTCCTTACCTGATCCCACCACCTGTTTCTTGGCCTACCAGGCAGGCAATGCGCTTGCATCTCGGCTAACATAACCTGTCTAGGAAGTCGGTCGTGGGCATGCGAACAACGTGTCTAAACCATCGAAGAAAGAGATTTATCTCCCTTAATAGACTGAATCCTAAAATCCTAAAGCCTCGATATTTTCACCCAAATCGGGTAATCATCATTTCCTAGGTCAGGGGCTGGTCACTCCAATCTTATGGAAACTGGTATCACATGGACCTCCTTTGGTCTAAGTGTGTTAACCTAACCTTACTTACTTAGAGCCATTTTTTCAGTGCGTATCATCCGAGTTTCTTAGTTAAACTCCAGAAATGAGACTTTCAATGAATTTAGATCCGGAGATAATCACGGCTTAACTCGCCAAATTTCATTAGTTAATCCCGGATCAACTCTGGAGAACAGTATGAACTTGTTCCAAGGTTTATTTTTTGTATGGAATAGCAGTTGCCTCGCGCCTTTCTAAGAAATATTACAAATGAGAACACCTTGAACTTCTTTTCCAGTGTTTTTCTATGTGAATGGGAGAGTGAATAATTTCGAGAGACGGAGATTTTGACAACTTTGCTGACCGAGTTAACACAGCACTGAAAAACTGCTACCTGGGTCAACTCCAGATTCGCTTTGTTCCGGGGTTAACCGATCTTGGTTTCAGTTGGCCCTAACTCGGCACTGAAAAAGCGGCACTTAGGGAGATATTTGAATTGTGCCAATTATCTGACCAAATTCACTTTCCTTCTTGCTAGGTATATTAACCTCGCTTTTTCTTGTGGCTCAGAGTCAGCCTCATTGTCAATCATCCAAACTTTTTACCTTTTAAAGATGTTTAATAAAAAAAAATAACTTAAATCGCCACTCAAAAAGTCAGCCCCGATGATCCCCCTCAGTTGCTGGTTCTAGTACCCAACCATTGGAAATGTGCCAGCCATTCTAAGTTAATTCTAGCTTGCACTACTTTGCAAGTGCATCAGCATTTTTTTAAGAGATTACGTAACGTAGCTAAGCCGAACACACGATTCAATTACCCAAAGAGGCTTAAGGCCATATTTTTTATCCTTTTTTGAATGACGTTTCGATTACTGTCGCTGCCTATTAGACTATAGGGGCCAGTTTTTCAGTGCGAGATCAACCGACTTTCCGAGTTAAACTGAGATTAACCCCAGAAATGAGTTTTTCAGTGAACTAAGATCTGGGGTTAACCTAGACGTAACTCACCAAATTTGGTGAGTTAATCTCGGATCATCTCCGGAGAACAGTATGAACTTCTTTGAATGTTTCTTCTGTGTGGAATGTAAGTTGATTTGCGCGTTGCTGTGAAAAATTACATTTGAGAATAACTCGAACTTCTTTTCGTGTGTTTTTCTATGTGAAATGAGAGCTGGGAGAGTCAATAATTTCGAGAGTCGAAGATTTTGACAACTTTGTTGACGGAATTAACTCTGCACCGGAAAACTGCTCGCTGAGTTAACTCCAGATTCGTTTTGTTACGAAATTAACAGATCTTGGTTTAAGCTGGGCTTAATTCAGCACTGAAAAACCGGCCCTAAGTACTATGCTCCTTCTGCAATAAATCCCCTGGCTGTGCTTAAATTGATGATTAACTGCGAAATGGGAGTTTCCATCGGTCTTTTGCTCAGCAAGTCTTTCAGCTCTTTGAAAACATGACTAGTATTTACTGCCTATAGGATTCCTAGGGTTTTCTGAAGAATTTAGTTTTTAAGAACAATTTTTCGGTTCCTCATCCATGGGGAATCTGAAACATCAGAGATTTAAACTGGGCAATCATCCAAACTGAACCGAAACTGTTTTGAGATAGAGGGCTGTAAAACGACTTCTTGAGTTTCAACAACAGCAGATTTACCAACAAATCCTTGACTCCAAAATTATTAGGCTACTTTTAATACATTAAAATGAAAAAATTGTGCCTTGTCTGCAACAATTTCTGCGTTTGCAGTTCAGAACTTAAAAAAAGTGCTCAAGCCAGGAACTTACCTGCTAAAAAATGCATAATGTTCATAAAAAAAGCATTGTTTGCCGAGATTAAGCCCAACATAACGTTACGGGCATGCGCCCGTTTCTAAAAAGGGTCTTTTCAAACAACACAATTCTTATTCATTCCCCCCATTTTGTTTTAAATAAATAATAAAAAATATTTTCGACTCCATTCCTTGTTTGATTCTTCTAACATCAAATGGAGTGTTCTTCCGAGAATCAACATACAAATATTTTAATATTCAAATACCGTGTGTAGGTAGGTGTACGTCTTTGTACTGTACACACACCATAACGGAAATTAAAAACGAAAACATTCCTTGAAACAAATGAAGAAATGCTTCCACAGAAACAAGACGTTGTTTCTATGATTTCCGAGGGGTGCGGGTGCCCTAGCTATAGACTCTTACACGTGTGTAAGCAATATTTTTATCCTTTGTTGCTTGGTTTGGTCCCCTTTTCTATTATATTGTTCGTAGCGCGTTCTGCATATAATTGCAAACCATTCAGTTGGGGCTTAAACCGTATCTACCACCTATACCTGCTGCCATATGAAGTCTGACAGCCCGTCCTGATTGGGTGGCTGTCTGTCAATTTGCTTATCGTGGGCCAAGCATTGATTTTAAGTCATGTGACAACAAAATGGGTATAGCAGCAAAAAAACTCTCTCATAATTGATGGAAAAACCGCACCATCACCACCTCGGGCTCCATCATCGTGTACGTAGGCACCACCATGGCCAACCAATTGGCTCGTTTCCTTCTTCCCATGGCATTTTTCTTATTTTCCATAACAATGCAACATTTTGTTGTTTGTTTGCTTATTAGAGGCAACCGTGGGTGTGTGCTGATGGATTTCGTTCTGCTAACACAGAAGCCGGCTAACACAAAGCCCTCCATTCATTTGTTATCGTTTCGCCTTCCCTCAGACTGCCTCTCTTTGGGAATTTGATGAATTTTCCTTGCATTTCCGCTGAGGCATCAAAAATCAGATCAACTAGCTCATAAGGCCCAGACAAAGCCCCCGTTCTTATATATCAATCATACAAGTTTAATTGCTCACTGATTTATCAATTGCAAAAGCGGATAACCGCTTCTGAGTTTTTGACACACACACAGTCATACTTTTTGGCCCATATGGAATAAAAACTTGTCGACCTTTGTGCAGCCACACAAAAAGGAACTTTATTACGTCTACCGCGCCCCCAGGCCCACAAAGGTGGACTCGGGTAGAACTGACTGTTTGGGATTTGGGACAAAATTCGAGATGAAAAATATGAACTCACTTCTGGGTCAGCGATTCATTGCGACGTACACTTGCAGGCTGTCATTGGTTTTTCTTTTCTCCATGGATTTAATGGAATTTTTCTCGGCCATGGGCAATAATGGAAAATGTTGTTTATGAATTCCTTTATAGAGTACAAACCTCACATGACATGTGGCTTAATCGAATTTTTCGTTTCATTCTGTTTGATCTTAAACTGAAAGAAGGTAACTGTGGATATATGTCAAAAAAAGATAAAGGCTTTTTCGGTTCCAATCAGAAAACGACTTTAACATGGAAATCGCCTTTACGTCGATATGGAACCTCTACATTTTGAGCCTCTGGGATTGCGAAACAAAGCATATACATAAGATTATCCTTTTTGTTTGATGGAAAAAACAGTTTTGCACACATGTCGTATTGGGGCCTGGGGGTGAGTAATCTTTTGTGGCAATATTATTTTCTATTCGAAATTTTTAAACGAAACCCTGTAATACTTAGGGATTTAATGAAAACGTATCGCTTGGCAACTTTTGGGAAAAGTATTTATGGCAACGGCTTTTAGAAAATGGATTTTGAATCAGCATAAAAGAGTCTTACTAGAATTTTCAGGGTTTGTGTCGGGTTATTGTGCAGCAGTAGTTTTTCATGGCCCCGCCTATGCAAGGGTCCGACAAAACGTCGCTGTACAGCCCGTACAGTTCGATGTTATAACTCCTCCTCCACTCTCCGTCTATGCAGACGGGACCGCAAATCGTCCGAAGAATTTTCCTCTCGAAGCAGCCTAAAGTGTTTTCATCCGCCTTTGACAGGGTCCATGCTTCTGCACCGTAAAGCAGGACTTGGATGATGAGGGTCGTATATGTGGACACTTTAGTTGCTCTAGAGAGGGCTTTGCTACTCAATTGCCTCCTTAGCCCAAAGAAACAGCGATTGGCAAGAGTTATCCTTCGTTTGATTTCAGCGCTGGTGTCATTGTCTGAATTGATAGCGGAACCCAGGTAGACAAAGTCCCTAACTACCTCAAAGTTATAGCTGTCGATGGTGATGTTTTGTCCAAGACGTCGGTGTTGGGTGTCTTTTCTTGATGACAGCATATACTTGGTTTTGCCCTCATTGACTGCTAAACCCATATTCGCCGCTTCCGTCCTAATACTCACGAAGGCTTCACTGACACTGGCGAGAGTTCTGGACAATTCTCTCAAGTATGATGTTAAAGAAGTCGCATGACAGCGCGTCGCCTTGTCTAAATCCAACTCAGAGGGTCTCCTTTCTTCAGGATCGGGCAAACAATGCTGAGGTTCCATTCGTCTCGGATTCGGACGGATTTACTGTTGACGACCAAATCGTTAGCACATGGTCGACCTAAAAGTGTTTTCTGCGCTTGCTGAATTTCCCCTTCCAGAGTCGGTCTCCGTGCAAATATATTTGCTCATTCTATTTCAGCTAAGTAAGAAACGAGCCTAAAAACCAGCTTCTTGTCATAGATACTACTAGAGATTGTAGATTGTTGACAGGAGGTGGTATACTAAATCCCAGATCACTGCGGCCACAAGTGGGCCTATTGTGATGTCCTCCATTTATAGCTCATCCATGATGCCACAGTTTGTTATGAAGGCGGCTAGCTCTTTGGGTGAGCTGGCAGCTATGTCCGCTGCTTCGAGATAAAATTTACCTAGATAACGTTGACGTGTTTTGACAATGCAGTTGCAGTCACATATTATGTGTTCTGCTGTTTCTACGTCTTCGTTGCATAGTCTGCAGATGTTGTCCTGTGTTATGCCCGTGGTCATCAGGTGTTTTTTAACTCGACAGTGTCCTGTGAGGAAGCCTGTGACCAGTCGAATCTGACTTCTAATTAGTTGTAGTAGTTGTTTCGTTCTTTTTTTTTGGGAGCAGTTTGGCATGAGACTCTTAGCTTGCCTCTTTCCTTTGGTAGCCCCCCAGAAATGGAGCTTTTTTTCTCCAGCCAGGTTTTTATACTGCTTTTTATAGTGTTAATTTGTAGCCCGCAGAATGGTCTTGGCATCATGAATTGGGATGCGGATCCTTTCCTGGCTAGTTCGTCTGCTTTTTCGTTGCCTTCATATCCACTGTGTCCTGGTACCCAAATCATGTGAGCCTTGTTTGTGGTGGCCAGTATTTGCAAGATTTGAAGGCAATCTCAGACTAGTTGTGAAGTAATTTCAAAGGCGTCAATCGCAAGCAGAACTGCCCTGCTATCACAGAGAATGTAAATATTCTTATTTGTTATTGCTTTATTTAGACTTTCTCGGATGCAGAGTTCTATTGCATGTATTTCGGCCTAAAATGCGGAAATCGCCTACTGGCGAATAGTGATGTTTTAGAGCGTGGAGCGTTTACTCCTGCTCCAACTCCTTCATTCGTTTTAGACCCGTCTCTGTACCATACAAGTGAGTCGTTGGCAAATGTTGGTTTATTCTGTTCCCAATTTAGACGGTCTGGGAATGTAACCCTGAAGTTGTGCCGGAAGTTATAACATGGTAGACATTTTGTCTGTTAAATTTATTCCAAGTAATTCATTTAGTCTGAATTCTTGTAGGATGTCAGTTTGAATTAAAGTGGAATTTGATTCATCGTCTGTGATGAGCAAATAGGCGTTAGACACAGCTTCTTTCATGAGTTCTAGATGAAGTGGTGGGATATTTAGGGCGACTTCAAGTGCAGCTGTTGGTGCAGTTTTCATTGCCCCAGTTGCACAGACACAAGCTAGTCTCTGTAGTTTTTTGAGTTTGACTTGCGCTGCTTTATGCCACCAGACAGCGGCTGCATTCGTGATGATAGGTCTTGTTATTGCCGCGTACATCCACAATGTCATTTTGAGGTTAAGTCCCCAGTTTTTACCGAGTAGACTTTTGCTGGTCCATAGGGATAACCAGGTCAATAGTTTTGGTAAGATGAGAGCTCCATGCAAGTTTTTCGTCTAGTGTGATTTCAAGATATTTGACTTCTGATGAGAACTCTATTATTTTGCCGAAGAGTGTAGCATTTCTGAGTCTTTCTCGCTTTCTTCTCTTGGTTGACTTTGAGGCCAACTTTTGTGCATCATTCAGCAACTAGGTTTAGAGCCCTTTGAAGGCGATTCGAGATTGTGTCTTCGAATTTGCCCCTGATTAGGATAGCTATGTCATCTGCACATCCTTGGACATAGAAACCGTCATTGCTGAGAATTGTCAGCAGTTGTCATAGTAGGGGTGAGAGTACTCCTCCCTGGGGGCATCCTTTGGTAGCTATTATGCTAAGTTTGATGCTGCGCATTGAGGTTTTTACTGTTTTGTCCTCTAGCATGCATTTTATCCACTTACATATAGTGTCGTCAATTGTCATGTTTTGGATGCCTCTATATATTTGTGAGAACTCTGTATTATCAAATGCTCCTTCTATATCGAGGAAGCAACCAACCGCCACTTCTTTGTCTCTGAGAGTTTTTTCAATTATTGAGCTAAGATTTTGTAGGGCGTGTGTGGTCGATTTTCCTGGTTGGTAGACGAATTGGTGTTCATGAAGGGGATTAGTTTGAAGTGCCCGGTCTCTGATATGCCTGTCCAGGATTTTTTCCATGGTTTTGAGAAAGAAGGAAGTGAGGCTGATTGGTCTATATGACTTAGGTAGTTCTGACGGTCTGCGTCCTGCCTTGGGTATATATTTGACAACAACCTCTTTCCATCTTTCCGGTATGTAACCCCACGCATAGCTAGCCCTGTATAAGTAAATTAGAACAGGTAGCAGTTGCGAGATGACCTTTTATAGAAGAGCTGGATATATTCCATCTTCTCCAGGGGCTTTGAAGGGCTTAAATGAGTTGATTGCCCAAACTATTTATCCTTCATGAAAAATTTCCTTTGATCTATTCCAGTCTTCCCTGAGTGGTCTATTTATTATTCTCTGGGGAGAGTTGTCGTGAGATTCTGAAGTTTTAGAGTCTGGAAAATGAGTTTCGGCTAAGAGTTGAAGCGTCTCTGTAGCCTATTTTCGGTGTATGTGCCATTAGGTTTTTTCAGTGAACCAATAGGATTAGTGTGCTGCTTAGAGAGTACTTTATGAATACGTGCGCCACTTCTGGTGTCATTTATTGTATGACAGAAGTTCTTCTACGATACTACTTCCAGTGGAAGTTCTTCCATAGATACTACTAGGGGCTGAAGACTTTATGATAGCCTGCGTCTTCCCTCGATATCTGTCCAACCTCGTCAATTTCGTGACCCGAAATAAATACTAGTCTTAAAAATGTACATTAACTAAATTCAATATCTCTCAGCGCTCTCACTGTTTGACTGGAAATGATCGTGTTGTCCGTAAACACCTCTTGCCAGCTGCATTGTCGCTGCATTGTCCTTCCATAGCTACCTACGTCTTTACTCATTTTATATACATCTTAAGTTTACCGGGCTAGTCCTTAAATGATCCTTCGCATGTGCGTGGAAGCAGTCGCTTCCTCCTTTCTTAAATGTAGCACAGAAGTATATATTGTCACTTTTGTTTATTAAGTCCGTTCCATTTTATTTCTTTGTAAGAATGAGGGAGGAGAACGTGGCGTCGTTGGAAGACAGCTTAGTGGAATCAAAGTTCTACTCAACCAACGCGGCTGTGTTGACAAGGTTGTCCAGGCTCTGTAACTTCTTCTTCTGCCTCTTCTTTAGTGACTGATGGTTTGCTTCTCTGTTGTCCAAGTTGATTTCTTGCCTGATGTAACATGCCTCGCCTCACCTCACTCAATCACAAAAATTCGCCCGCGTAGACTGTGATCATCACATTTTCCTTGTGACAGCGATCAACCACCGTCAAAAACAGCTGGTCGCGAATTTTCAAACTTTCTGGTTAACTCGTTTTTTTTTTCCTACACTTAGGCTGACTTTCTGCATGCAAAAAAAAAAAAAAAAAAACAATTTTTCTTACACAACAAGTCTGAAAGTGCAGCGATTCGGAACAATATTTTTGTGATCACATTACGCAGACGGATATTTTTTTTATCACATTGACTGTCACAAAATGTGAAAATCACAGATTACCCCAGCTTTTCCACCTCTGTATGCTTTTTTGCTTTATTCTTGTTGGGCTGAATTTTTAGCCCTTATCGCGTCAGGAGAGGGAAATACTTAGAAGTTCTTCATGATAGTCTATGTCTATTGATATGAGTCTTCAGAAAGTTTTCTATTAACTATTTATATTCTCGGAATTATACCTTGCTGCAGGGTTGTTGCTGTGTTTCAATTTGTTAAAATTGTTATTCCGTCGGTTTTGTTTAGCATGATGTTATTCGTTGTTTAAAGTTGAGCCGTACTGAAAACGTCTTCCTTCCACTTGGTAGCTATCATCTTGAGTTTTTCCTTGCCTGAACTCCTTGCCCTCCTTAAACATTTAAAGCATATTACCCATCTTCTGGGGTGAGTGTAATGAGTGTAAACATGTTGATCACTATACGCTCAATGTATTGTTATCGCAGCTTTTGCGCTCCCAGACTCGCAATCCACAAAAGTCATACCATCTCTGCCATCTGGACTCATACTTCAGACCAAACATGGAAACACCTTCCCTTTGTCCTTACTGTAATCACAGCCATATATAACAGAAGTCTGAGGAGAAAACTTTTTAAGTGCTTCATGTCCAGAACAGAGATTAATTTCGTTGCAATCTTTCCTCATGTTGCACTCATTGTTGTATTCGGTCACTTGAACTTTTAAGTTTGTTCCTTGTTTTGGAAAAAAAAAACAAAAACAAAATCAATTGAATATGGCAGCAGTCCAAAACCACTTGTCTTAGCAAAAACTATACATTATATTTTTCATCCCCAGATCGATATCCACCCGCCAGAACGAGAAAACATATTCTCAGAGGAACTGAGACCATCCGACCCGCGTAATGTTGGCCCCTGTGGTGGTTTTAGCACACAATACGCCTGCATGTGTGACTTCCATGGGGTTCCGTATCGAGAGGAGGTCGCTTGGGATATTGACACAATATACCTGTCACACGACACTAGGATACTGAATTTAAGAGATTTTGATCATCTGGAACCAAAGTAAGTAAAACTTTTTATATACCTCCTCTGTGGATGAATGTATCCTTGGATGGATGCAATACATGTGTTTCCACATTACAGAGACCTAATGGCGATTGTGTCAGCCCTGGAGTATAACACGTTTTTTCGTGGTCTAAAGGCTTCCCATATGCGGTTGTCACACGAAACCCTGGAAAGGATATTGCATGTGCTCAAGCGGTCAATGTGGCTGGAGGAACTACACTTGGAAGCATTAGGTTTAAGGTAAAAGCCTTATTCATGGCATAACATTTTCTCTCATCTTATTCTATATGTCTTGTTGAATGTTGCAGGTCGGAATTTCTGCATAAATTAGCTGTATCTGTGATTACAAATAACAATCCTGCGATTCGTACCATCGATTTGAGTCATAACTTGATTGAGGACAAAGGTAAGTTGGTTGAATTTAACCATTATATATGTAAAACGTATATTTGTGAGATTTATTTGTATAAATTGTACATAAAACACACACACTTTAGTCATTGACAAGTCACAAATCTATACGTTTTAACAACAAGCGATATACATTAGTTTCTATGCATAAAGAGTTGTTAAGTAATTTTTAAAAAAAACATTTCTCGTTGCGGCAAACAAAAATCGTAAAAAAGCATTCTTGAGAAAAAGAAATCTTTCAAGTTAAGTTGGAAATTCGTAGGACCGAACGTAAGTTTTATTTCTCGCGCTCTACTCAGGAAACATTTTACATTTCTTAAAACTTCGTGTTAAGATTTGAGCCTCTAGCGACAAAATCGGGCAGCGAGCTGCTTTTCTCGCAACGTTGTTTTATTTCTCGCAGCGAGCAACTTTCGAAGAACAACTTGGACCCTTATGCTATAGGACGAGAAATGCTCTAGGAAAAAGAAGAAAAAGTAAGGAAAATCGAAAACAATGAAATTAAAGATCGTCTAAATTTCAAATACACTCTTCAACCTGAAAGTTGGTTAAAACGTGCCAGCTTAGACAATCCTAAAAACGCCTTTGCCGTTCTCCATAAAGTCTGTCACTGTGTATTGCTGTCTGTGTATATTCTAAAACTTTTTTAATGTTGAAACTTGTACATTTTTACTAAGCAATGACAACAGCATCTGGCAATGTGACAAAATGTATGTTGCCAATTCCGGCTGGTTGTCGGAATCATAGTTTATTATTTAATGCAAGGCACAATGCAATTATTGGCTAAACCCCATGTACCTTGCGATCTCACGTTTGTTTCTTGTCACTGGTGCAGTAATTTTCATGTAAGCAAAACATTGAGTACATGCCAAATAGGTAAAACAGGTAACCTGGACATTGATTATGTCAGAAGTTTGCTGTCGTTTGATTTATTGTTTAGTGTTTGGCAACTTATCAGAAACAACTAGTGTAAAAGTGTATTAAAAGTTAAGTTTGTCATTTCCGGAAGTTACAGGAGGAGAATCAAAAGACGATAATGTGACATTTCACATTTCGTCAGACAGATGTGACGTTTCGATTAAACATACAGTCTTCCTCAGGCAGCAAGAATGGATTGGAGAAGATTTCTATAATGAATTAGGTACATATGTATATGAAGTACATATTGTATTGTAATAAAAGTACATATTGTATACAAATTACATCATTCGTTGCCAAAAACCTTTTTCAGATTCGCATTAATTATGGCGAAGACATTTATTTTTTATCGTTACCAAGTTCTTAATCCTACGAAGCTGAAAAATGCAAAGAACTACAGAAAAACAGGACGTCAAACATGTTGATGGGATTTCAGTCCACGAAGTTAAAAGCAGGCCAACTTAACTTAGCTTTACAGCTACCAGGAGCATCATCAATATACACAGCTTAGTGCCATAAACTTTTTTGGTAGGTCTTGCCACATCCACATCAATATCGACCATTGTGCGCCAGGCTTTATTCGTGTTACTATCTCTTACCTCTTCTTTCCATGCAAGAGTTGAGTAATGGAGTGGAACTGAAGTCGAGCCCACAACCAGTGCCAGAGTCTCCGCGCGTCTGCGCACACTGAGTTGAACGGTCGAGTAAATTTCAAGTGTAGAAACCCTTTTACTTGTTCACACAGACAGAAGCTACTCACATAATATAACATCTGTACTGGCTTAACTCGAATTTCAAATTGACTCTGCATGGAAACATCACATCTATTAACTGGTGGATCTATATGCGCTCGTTTGTTTTGACATTCATGTCAACCGGTAGTTACTCTTCTACGAAACGCTTAAAAATATTAAATTTTTGGTATTTATGTTAAAACGTCTTAAGTTAGAGAAAAAAAAATAGCCTATGTCATGGCAGTTTATGTCTTTCTTAAGTTAGTGTCATTTCTTTTCTTGTATCAGTAGTATTTTCTGAGCCTATTCTGGACAAAGAAGCAAAAAAAAACGTGGTGCTCTCTGACAGCCACTTAAACCTAACCTAACATAACCTTGACTATTTTTTTCCGAAAGTTTAAAGACAACAAGTTAAATTAAATTGGAAATCTTAGACCTTATGTTTCTCATAAATGTGTGCATAAGCTGTTTGCAACATTTGCCAAACAGAGCTAGTCCACTTTTATTTATTTGATGAAGATAAAAACTAACGTTCTCCACTCCTGTCGTTGTTATCACTTTTATCAACTTAGAGATCAAGCTGAAGAGAAACCGAAGTAATAACAATAAACAGGAGTGTTTGTTATTTCAACTTTTTTTTAATGTTGTGTGTAAAAACGACAAGTTGTAAGAAGATGTATTCTCCAATCTATTATTTTTTTCTGTGGAAGAGTGTATTCATGTTTAAAATGTGGCACCTTCCTCAAATTCCTAGTCAGCACAAGTGATTTCCTGAAAAAAATTCATTTTGACTTTCTAAATTTTTTCGCTGTAAAAGCCGGCCGCAATGAGTGTCTGTGTCCTTGTCTGTGGCTGTGGCTGTGTCTCGCCTCATTTTTCACCTTAAATCAAAAACACAGCAGGATACGCATTGTTTCGCTATATACGTGTTCCCGTATGCTGAACTGCAAGACACAGACACAGATACTCATTGCAACCGAGCTATAAGTCATTATCCAACTAAATCAATCGAACATGTTGTTGAACGCTCCATGCTGCTGATTTGGCAAAACAGACTAAATAAACGACATCAAATTTGTCAAACGTAACTCCAACAATAGGACCTCAATCACCTGTGAAAGTTCTTAAATCCCAAATGAAAACCCTTCCAAATCATTTTAAAGTACTTTACACATATTACATGCTACACTGAACACAATAATTATCGGAACTTTTTAATAAAAGACAACTTGTTAGTATAATATTACCATAAAAAGTTTCTTTATATATATCCTATGATGTGTACTATATTTTCATGATGTAGGTGCAACATCGTTGTGTGCCCTACTTGGAAAAATTGTTCAAGGTTTGATTTATGAATGTTGCTGTTCACTGTTAACCTTTTTTTATTCCTTAAAACTTCAAATTCATTCCAAATTGAATGATTGCTTAATATTTTTAAGTTCTTAAAAATTGGACAAAAAAAAGAGTCTTCTTTTGCTTAAAAATCCCAGAAAATACAAAAACTTGTTTGCATACATTTTCGAATCAGAAAAAAAAACGATCGCCCGTTACAATTGTTTATGGCTGTTTTTGATGCATAACATTTTTACTTATTTATACTTAGTTTCCAGATTTTTACTCTATTTGTTAAAAGAAAAACCTAATTAACTGTTTCTTGGATTTTTCTTAAAACTAAATTTAGTGTTAATAATTATTTTGCTTATTTTTCTATCTAAACTAACTTTTTTTTCAGTGCACAATTGTTTTTGATAGCCAATTAGTTTATAAGAATTGTGTATTCAAACACACACTAAACGAAAATTAATTATTTTAGGCGCAATCCACCTGGCGGGTCCAATAGCAAAAGTATCCAAGGGTCTGTGCAAATTGGCTCTCGCACATTGCGGTCTAACATCGAAGGGCGTCAATCAAATGTCACACTCCTTGTCGTTAAATCAGAGTATTTCCAATTCGTTGACGTATTTAGACCTCAGCGGAAATAGCCTGAAGGATGACATTACAGTAAGTTTAAATAAATGGGTCTATTTTTATCACTATTAATGCTTATATATTTTTTTTAGAATTTACACAACTTTTTAGCCCAACCAAACGTTCTAGAGCATTTGGACCTCTCATCGACTGATATTACTTTAGAGAATGTAAATGTTGAATAGAGAAAACAATTTACTAAAAAGTTTATTAATATTCAAAATTATTTGCAGTTATTTGGTGCCCTATTGCGTGGTTGTTCAACACATTTAAGTAATTTAAACGTCTCACATAATTCGTTTAGTACAAAGAAAGGGAAAGAGATTCCACCATCGTTCAAACAATTTTTTACGAGTACATTAAGTTTGAAACATTTAAATATATCTGGATGTAAATTACCAATGGAAGCACTGAAGTAAGTTGATATTATAATAAAAAATAAGCTAAATATACGTCAAAGGAATAAAAAGTATGGTTAGCCTATTCTTAGACGGCAGCATTGTGATATCATAAAAGTGCAGGTAAACGGTACACATTTACTAAACGATTTCATTTACGTGCTTTCGGTAATACCGAGCAAGATCCTGGCATCGACGAAGGACTTAGTGGAATCGTTGAGTAGTTATGATGTTTCGAATAAACTTTCCTTAGAAGCCTTTCTTACAGAGCCGTTAAGGTACAAATACATTAGCTAATATCTTCCTCTTCTTTATTATGCGAATTTATCATAAAACATGGGTTAAAATAGCTGGGGGATAACCCATCCTCTTTGAACGATGCAATAATTAGCCATTTCGAAACATTCCTCGTCAAGACTGCGCTTCACCGTCCGGATAAAGGACGCCATTTATCCGTACACAGTTTCGGCAGTTCCCATACAACAAAATTATTGAAATAAACTCTGCAAAACTCTCCAGAGCTTATCTTGAGGGACCCGGTCACATATTCCCAGGCCTTCTCCAGAATAACCTTACGTGTAAAAAGCTGATCAGTTGCGCCTCTGACAGACCGATTTCCTTACTGCTCGTCCCGTAACAAAGGCTCGATTACACCTCTGGAACGCGTTTCCGAATAGTCTGCCAAAGCGTCTTGTTTCCAGATCTGTAATCGTGCTTGAACCGTTTACCGAACTTTTTCCATGCATGATTCCTTGGATGTTCTGACTGCCAGAGATTCCATTTCTGGAATGACTGATTACCTGATTCAGAGGTAATGACTGCCGATGAAAACAATAGCAATTTCCCTTCAACATTTAAAAGGCCAGTTGGAATTTGATGAACCTTTTACGAAACGTGCCCTGCAAATCGTTTTCTGAAACCAGAGTCGGCATCCTGTAACCTGTTTCCAGGGTATGCGGGTCACCAGTGTTGGTTTTCGCCTGGGTTGCAAAAAAATACTGACGCTGAAATGCAATTTGCACAACACAGGTGGTGATCTGTTGACAGCTTAGCTCCTTTTAATACATTGCGAATCATTTTTTGAACACAAGATGGAACCCCACCATCAAAGTTGTCTGATTCAAACCATGCCACTATTAAGAGGATGTCTTTTTGTGGTTTATGTCATAAGCACAGCGTTCGGTCCGTTCCTATGCCTAGCAATTACACTATTCAAAGTTCTGCTATCCGTACCCACATGAGCATTGAAATCACCCATTAGAAGAAAAAAGTTCATATCTAATCCTCTATCCAGGATAGCACCACTTTTGTTCAAGAAGGCCACAAACTCTGGCTCGATTTGTTGCATAAACTTGGTGCTCTAGAGCGAAGCTCGACCGCTCAAGTTTAGCTTTAAGATCAAAAACCCTCCGCCCCAATACAATATGAAAATTTGATTGACTTACAAACTTCAGGCGCACTAGAATCCGCAACTCAACCAAAAAGGGATTCCATAAAGATACTTCCAGCTGGCTAAAGTATCTCAACAAAAGAGTTTCGCCTGAGTCTCGGTCTTCCTCTACTACATCCTGATCTTTGCAGGGTGTATTCCAGGAATTTTTTTCAAATGCCGTTTTTGCAGACGGGAACAAAGAGCAGTCAAAAAAATGTTCTCTTAAAGCAGCCCCAAGCGTCATAAACAGTCTTTCTTTGACAAAGTCCATTTGTGTCTTTTGTAAAACACGACTTCTAAATTAAAAAAAAAAAACTTAACTACTTTTTCTGTACCTAAAGCTATAAAATATTAATTTTTCTTTTCCTTTCATCGTTTCAGAAATTTACTTCTCGGTCTTGCATGCAACGAGTCAACAGCTGGGCTGTACTTAGATTTAAGTAGCAATTCATTAGGTGCCCAGGGTGCTCATGTCTTGGAATCATGTATACATGGTGTACGAGTTTTACAAAGTCTAGACATAAGTGACAATAGTAAGTGGACACGCTCTTTCTTCTTGATGTTCTTTGTCAAAGTTGTTAATATAATTTTCTTCTCACAGATTTGGATGCCGAATTAGCATCAGTATTAACTGCAATATCGAAGAACCCATCGATCCGAACTCTGTTCATGACACGTAGTCTTACTGGTATGAAACCAAAACACATTCCAACCGTTATGGACGCACTGGTGAATCTTATCCAAAAGGATGATTTCCCGCTGGCCGAGCTGGTTCTATCCGAAAACAAGCTTAAGAACGATATACATGACTTTATAAATGCCTTAGGAAGTAATCAGAGCTTGCAGAAATTAGGTGCGTAACTTAAAAATGTTCTTCCTTGGCCTTAAATGCTTAAACTCCTCTTGTCCTTTCAGATATAAGTGGAAACTATATGGGTGATGTGGGTGCACGACTCTTAGCCAAGGCGCTGCAAATCAACAACAAATTGCGGACCATTTACATGGACAAAAACAACATCACACTCCAGGGCTATGCAGATATCGTTTACGCTTTGGAAAACAACCATTCAATGCGTACGATACCGTTTCCCGTATTCGACATAGCGCCCCATTTGAAAAACCATCCGGAGAAGACCGACACCGTGATGAGAAAAATGCAAGAGCTCTTGCAACGAAACTGCAACGGCCTTAAACGGCAAAATGGTCAAGGCTTTCGTTTACAACATGGCTTCATGTTATCTTCCACTCATCAACTTGTCGACAAGTTGGTGGCCGAAACACAGGATACACTGTCGATAGCGCCAGGCAGTGATTCGTGCGCTGTACAACGACTCATTGACGACGCCGAGAATTGTAAGCAACTTATGCCAAAGCTTCAGGAAGCTGTTCGTGGTGAATCCCACCCAGTCGAGGTAAAACTGACCCGAATCGCCAGCGATTTAAGCTACACGATTCAAAGCCACCTGGAGGAGACTATGGAGACGATGATTCGAACTGGCATTGAACAATGCCCGAAGACTTTCGGATGCCAGAATGTCATAATCGATTTGAGGAAGGCATTGTGCGAGAGACTGGTCATTCCAGAGGACTTCTTGCAGACATGTTTGCTTCACAATGCTGGTAGCGAAATCATGAACAAAGTGGCGTAAGTATATTTTTACAAGGATATTTATTTTGGGTTTGTATTTTCTCTAAGCAAATATTAGAGAATTCTTAAAACTTGTCTCAGGATACTCACAGAAGTTTGTCAGCCAGGGGGTTTGCTCTAGTCTTTTTATGCTTCTAGTCTTTTTACCAGTCTCGATGTTTATCCACAAATAAACGATGTCCTTCAGCATTACGCCTTGGTCATGCACTCTTACGAATATCGGCCGGACAATGGTCTAATTAAAAAGGGAGTACAGAAACTACTTCTTAAAATACCCATTTTTTACACTACTGCGTACAACTAAAAGATAGCAAGTCACTACTTTTTCGAACCATGTCAACTAGAAAACCAAAAGCTCTAATCAAACTCTATTCTCATTCTGAGTTCCGGCGAGACTTTGTGCTATCAAATCCAGTTCTACTATTCCGGTTTTATTAAATCCACTGCTTCTCATTTGAAGTAGTCATACCCCAACGATATAAGAATTTTCGCATTGCACTTGGCAGGCAGATAATTGTTCAACTCGTCTACAAAGTGATGCTTATTGACATTAGTCATTAATATAGCCTTATCCATCATCCAGCAAAGCCTCTCTATACCACAAGTTTGGGCAACTCTAACCGACCACCCTTTTCACATATCAACGTATGGCTGTGTTGTTCCAAATGTGTCACAACACTTTTAAAGCAGACTGTTCCCTACACCCAGATAAGAGGCTCGCCAACATCAGCTTTTGATAAGATTAAGCGAAAGCTAAAATTCGTGAGAGCAGCATACAGTTCTCCTAGCTTCTTGGCCTCGAATCGTTTTTCACTTAGCTGGCCGGTCAGTAGTAGTGTCGACTATTTGCGTATTTAACGCGAGCGATGGGGCTATGCGAAAAATTATTCTGCTGCTGCAGTAAAAATTCATCAAAGGCGGCACGCAGCAGTAACACTGAAAAACTTTTAGAAAAGTACATATTTGTTGTTTGTTTAGGGCCTGTGAACTTTATTGATAAACTATCACAATTTTTTTTTTGCAGTGAAATTGAACAATCGATTGCGGCTACAATATCGGATCGGGCAACAGATGAGGTCTTGGAAGCATTGACACGTTATCGCCGAGGCTTGGGCATCTCAGACTCACCGTCGGTACTATTGGATGAGCCACAGACGCCGGATATTGTTCGGAGTCGATCTAGTCATGTAAGTTTTGTTGTATTGTGTTTCTTCTCTTTTAGTTTTATTGTTACCTAACATCAGTATGCAAAAAATGACTGTTGTTGTTTGATTGATAACAAGCCAAGTAACAGACGAGACATTCTATTATTGTATAGTGTTTGCCTTGTCTTATTTTTATCACAAAAAAAAATGCATCAAGGTGCTGATAATTTTATCACGACGCGATATGGATGAAAATAAAAAACAGACTAGGCAAAACCTTATTTTTCCATTTGGCTACAGTAGACAGTATGACGTCATGTTAATTTTTTTTTTTAAGAAACAGAAATCATATCAAAAACTACAGATAAGGCAATTCATACAGCTGCTGGGTATATAGAACCACTCCCAAGAGTCGCACCTCTAGGGAGAGAGAGTGGCTGGGCATTTCAAGTTGATTATGAATCGCTTGTAAATGTTTTGTTTTAAGCGGACCAGAGTAGAGAACATAGTCAATGCCAATTTTAGCCATAATGTAGAGGCTTAAAAAAGGCCTTTAGGGGCATGATAATGTTGTCATTGTTTTTCAAATGGAATTTAATCGCCTTTTTATAGAAACACAATTAAAGGTAAATATTTGAGATAGTCAAACATTCAAATTCGAATGGTTCGGATGGTTATTGTTACCCATTACCTTCTATATCGGTCATCTTAACAGTTTAATTTCGAGTTGAAGGCGAGCTTGTTTTCTCTTTTTTCGCTCGAAAGGAATTTTTTAAGTCCGATGTCAAGCAGTGTTGACCAGAACTTAGCAAAGAAGAATCAAGTAGCAATTTTTACAGCACGAGAATGGATTGTGAAGAGGTTTTATTACGAAGTGCAGAAGAGGTTGGTGTCACTCAATTATTTTAAGCTCTATTGCGTAGGAAATTTAATGAAAAACGTTTATCTTACGAGTTATTTGTGTCTCGTTCAAACCCCGCACAAAAAAGATTAATATCGAACAGTGTTGTAAGACCCCAATAACTTAAATTCTGGTGCCGCGTTAGCTATTATTTTCTAATTATTGTTGACGAAGAAATTGTTACATTTCGGGGCCAGAAAGCACTCTCTGTGAGAGATGAGATCCATTTCTTTATGTGGCAGAGTGAACCTGTGGCTCAACCAAAATGTGTCTCAATATGTGCTTTTATGGTACCCATAATATTCCATCCATCCATACATCAAGCGCTTGTTAAAAGAATTTTCGCTTGTGATGGCTGCATCGTCAACAAGGAACAGTGAATATTCTTCAAGCAGATCAAGGAATACTGTGAAAATCAGAGGACGCTTCATTGATGGGGAAGTCTGTGTTGACCCCGGATTCTAGAACGTCATCTAACTTTTGTTTTTCCTCCTTCTTTCATGCCTTCCATTATGTATATGTAGGCCTCTGACAGTCGTCGTTTTCTTAACATTCACCCATATCATACCGTTTGGTTTTCTACCGATTTTTTTTTTAATCAACGAAGATGATAGGCAGGTCCTTTTGGAAAAAATGTTTTTCCACTGTGATTCTTATGCCGCGAATTGCATGGGTGGTTGATTAACCCGCGACAACCCAGACTGACCCTTATTCTCTCAGTGTAACAATAGTTTGACAGAGCTCTTGTAACCTGTTTTTTATCAAACTGAGGCCGATCACTTGCGCCCAATCCGCCTTTTCAGGTGCAATCCGCTTCGAATTGGGATATTATGCAAAATAAAGAGAAAAAAGCACTTACAACGAAATTCGGAACCAATTTGACCAATCCCTTCGAGTTCGTTATAAGCGGACACAACTGTATCTAAAAATGCGTAGCATATAGCGAGCGAAAAGAATTTGAGGATAGAGGAGAAAAATTCTCAACACGCGCTGTTGAGTCAGTGCAGAAGATGAAAACCCTGCACAGAAATGATAAAACTTACCCCCGCAAGTGTTATGACTCTACAGAAAGAGCAATGATATAACAATAGAACAAGTGGCTAAGTCTGTAACGAACTTCTAAATACCCGACCCTTTTAGCCGCATGTAACACCAAATTTGAAAGCTTTTTGGCCGCTGCATGGCCACGCCTCCAAAAATTGGTTTTGGGCTAAAAATTAAAATCAATTAACTCTAATTACCTTAAATTCATGAGAGAATGCGTTGAGAGCGAAAAGTCTTGCTTAGAAAATCAGTTTTTATTTTCCAAAAAAGCCTCTAAAAGTGGGCGGAGCTCAATACTTTGTATGTAAAAAATTTAGCAATTGGTAATATCTTAAATTATCTCATATAATTTTTTTCGTTTATAATGAATTTTTGAAGAAAACAGGTTTTTAAAGATCTAACATGTTAAAAGTGGGTATGGTCGATGGGGGCGGTCAGTGGGTATGGTCTGGTCGATGGGGGCGACCAATATTTTCTCTAATTGAAATCTTCTATAGTACGTTTTGTATTTTTACTGACTTTTTGACTTTTACTGAGGAAATCGTTTACGCTCCTTGGAAATGACATCGCCACTCTCTTTTGGGAGCCAAAATGACAGAAACAGAGTTTTCATGTCAAATTAACCCTATATTTGTCCGATGGAGCGTTTTTGGGATTTATTTTAATGGTCTCCCGCTAATCTTCTTTTAATTATCGGTGGAGACATGGTATAAATAAAGTATGGTTTAAAAAACAAATATCTTCTGCCCAGTTCCAGCTACTTTACTAAAACTTAGTTAAACACAAGGACAATTTTCTTTTCTCTTTTAAGGATGCCGACGGTTTAGTAATATCACGCTCTAGCAGAGGAAGTGTCCTGCCAAAGCTTGGACTAGATTCACCCACTGTAAGTTATCCACAAAGGATGAGATAAATTTAGAAACAAAATCATTGCAAATAATTTTAACTAGAAAACAGCATTTTGAGTCGATATATAAAAAAACAAGTATATCTAGTGCCAGTGAATTGTATAAACGAATATAATATATTTTAATCTCTAGCAATTGAAATGCATTTAACAAGAAGTGTGAATAATTACAAATATATGCTTCAAATTTCCAAAAAAAAATTTCAAATCGATAATCTATCAAAAAGCCCATACAAATTGGCCCCAAAAAAGCGGAAACGGAAATTCTAAGCAAAAAAAATCAGTAGAACTATCGTTAAAAACAGTTGTAGTCATCATTTAATCTTATTGTTTGTAGTTTTGCATTTTAATCGAAATTGTAATACGAAAATTTAAAGAAAAAAAATCATTGTATACATCCAAATCACCATCCATCACACCATTACTCTCACTCATCATGCATTCTCACAACACAGCATCCAACATAACAAAAAAAATTGAAAAAATTGTAAAAAGAAAAAACAGAAAACGAAAAAAAATTATTTAAACAAACTCAAACGAGACACAACAAGTTTATAATTTTTTCTCCGTGTCTTCCCATCATGCTCTCTCTACTACTTATCACCCTTCATCCGTTTGTTCAGAAATTGGAATATCTAAACCTTGTAAGTAGATCACAGTTGTGTAAATCCTTTCATTATTTTAATTTTTTTGGTTGTAAATATAAATAATACCTAATACTGGTAGTCGGTAGTCCTTTTTCGGTTCATTTTAACGTTAATCTGTGTAAAAAAGAGAGAGACAGAGAAAACTATTTGTGCACGTTTACACCTTCTATTGTGTGTAAGTCACTGTAACCCCCACAAACCACACCACACCCCTCTATACAAAGTCTTCAAAATTTTGAATGCATTTGAAGATGATCTTAACCGAGCTGCTATAAATTGAACTAAAGCGAAAAGTGTTTGCGAAATTTCAGGCCACACCTCATCTGCCATCGAAACGTCGCTCAATAGCACGCAAGGTCCGACCACAGTCGGTGGTCGAGAACCTTAGCCTCGGCCATATTCCGGATCTGCTGGAATCCCCGTCGTCACATCGAAGCTCATCGAACATGTCGTCGCACGATAAGCGAGGCGATGACGAGTGCTGTGATTCGATCACCGAACTACCCAGTGCCTCATTCCAGCTGCAGCATTTGGTCAAAGGACGACCGAAGAGGGCCAAGACTCGTGCGCCCTCGAGGCCATTGGTGGCCGACACTAGCACTAGGGAGATCATCGAAGGTTTGGATCAATTCTTTAGGCCTGGTTCAGTCACCCCAACGACGCTGACACCACTCGTTTCGCCTACTTCCGAGGAATGCAGCTCGTTGAGCTTCGCCGACAGTCCGACGATGAGTAGGGATGACAACGGCAGGATGACATCTGAGGAAACCACCCCTATACTAGAGGAACGGAAGCCAATCAAGTTGGATCGTAGCTCACCTCTTTTGAGAGGTAGACACATATGTGATTCCATTTGTCATTCACGTGTTCTCATACCCGATTTTATATTTTTTCTAAGGTGTCGCTTGGGCAACTCGTTCACGATCCACCGACAATCTGGAAAAGTACTCGCCACTGGTGGGCCGCAAGTCACCACTGGTTAAAATGCGTACTGAGGGCGGCAACGACGATCGTTTGGATCGTTTGCATGCGCCACATCACGACGATCGAATGCGATCACCAAGCAGCGAGTCCATAAAGAGTCATACCGGCGGCGATAGTGTGATTGTAAAGACCGGCAATGGTATCCTAAGGACACCGATTGTTCTGCAAAAGCCACGCCCTTGGTCTGTGGTTGGTAATGAACCAAAATCTGGAGACTATTCGACAGAGTCGAGCAAGACAACTCCAGATGAATTGGACGATGGTAGGTTGATTATTGCGACAAAGGTGGTTTTGCAACTGATTTTTAGGTCTTTGCTTTGAAGATTGCGATGTAGTGCCATTTGGACAACAGACCGGAGGCTCTATTGTTGGTATCAGTCCGGGTATTGCGCTAGCATCAAGCGGTGGTGGTGGCAGTATCGTTGGAATCACGCCAGGTACATTAAATTCGGCATGTTACTTTGTTTGACTGGGTTAGTAAAATAAAACAAATTAATGAAACGTTTGCAGGTGCAGCACTTGAAAAGAAATCAGTCCGAGAACTGGCAGCTGGACTCAGTCGAATGGGTAAGTGCGGGATTGTTACTTTGCACGTGGTTGATCTTATTTTTAAAAGTTACCAGTTGACAATGCCTTCTTTGGGAAATGTAAAATTTTTAAGCCAAAACCTGTTTTAAGCAAAAAAAAAATATTTTAATTATGTACGACATGATGTTGTACCTAGGGACCCATTAATGGATTCCTTTTTTCCGATGTAAGGCAATGTCAACTGCCTTGTGCATGCTCCTATTAAAGACTGCATGACTTTAATTCGTATTTTGAAACAATTTTTTCTTTAGTTATTTCTATTGTTTTACTTAATTTGTTTTACTTATATTTGCACCATACAAAACAACAATAGATTTACCTCTGAAACCACAAGTTGGCCCGAGGCCAGCCTCTGTTCTAAGCAATACATCTCGCACGGTTATAAGTAGCACCACGACCAGCAGTACTACGACAAGCAGTAGTAGCGGACAAATCGAAAACATCACAAAAACCCTGATCACCACCGAGAATGGTGGATCAATAGCCAGCCTGATCGGTGGCAGTGAAAAGAAAACCGAATCAATTGTGAAACGGATCGCTGGCAAGGAGATTACATCGATTTTTGAGGTTTGATTTTGGATCCTTTGGCTTGGGAACACCTGCTTGGACATGTGCGCTTTGCGATGGTGTTTTCATCTCTCTATGATTGTGGGAAGCTTTACGAATGTGCATATACATTGTGTTTGTTTCATTGTGATGGCGAGATACATAAAATAACTTTTTGTGAAGGCGAACCGATAATAATTAATTTTACTGCGAAAAAGCTACCCGTTTGGGCTGTTCTTTTCATTATTGCTCTCATCCTTTGTCCATGTCTTCCAACATGCTCTTAACCTTAATTTAATATAGTTTCACTTTTATTTTAACTCTGTTGAATGCACACATCATTTTATTTATTAACAATCTTTCCGTTTTATAGTTATGATATTGTGTTTGCTTGTAATCATTATTTTTTTAGCCATTGTGTTGTTAGACTAGTTTAGCGTGTTACATTTACAAAAAAAAAAATTGCATGTATTAAAAGAGTATGTATTAAAAGTTGCTGGAATTTCGACGTGAATAATGTTCAATAACATCAATTAAATGCTGCAAAAACATGACTTATAATTCATTGCTTAAAAATAAATTAAAAACATTTTAATCGTGGGATTCATGCCAAAAAATTCAGGAAAACTGCTTATGGTCTTACAATTTATAGTATTACAATACAATAAAATAACAGACGACTTCGAATTACCCTAAATTGAAAACAAGAGCCCTAAAACAAGAGGTCAAAATACAAAAAGTCAACATCCTGTATTTTGAATTTGTCCACGCTATGAACCAAGTTCTATAGGAAAGTCAACAAGAAGTCCTGAAATTTTTCCGATCAACTTATCATTAGCCTTACAGCTGGGCACGTTTCTGTATCTCGACATGCATAACGCGGGCTATCGCATCGAAGTATTGATCGTTAAACTTAGAGATGTAGCTGCTCAACATCGATACTTGGAAGTTATTCGCGCTTCATTGTACCCGATTCGGCAAGTTATGTCCCCACCTTGAATGCACGCAACGAATATTCTCATGTTCCCTCTCTCTTTGCGCTCGTCTTTGCACTTTTCTCCGTCTGTCGTCTACCTTCAGCTGACCCCAAAACTACAAGCTGATTTCAGATCGGGCATTCGTTTTCGCAGATATTCACATCCAAAGTTGAGAAAAAATTGACATTTTTTCCAAACTTAATTTAGAATTCTCAAGGGAATTTAATATAAGTGACTTTCACAGTGATTTGGAATGAAAACTACTAAAAAACTGGGGTTACGAAAACATACCTCGCTTATCCGACACATTAAATCGCTTTGAATGATATCGAATTCACGAAAACCGTTAGCATATACGATTATTCAAACCGATTTAAGTGTTCGAATCGCTTTTCCCAAAACGTGTTTTTAAATCGGTTTTATAAAATTCAAACCTACTCCAGAATGCGCATAAACGGTTGAGTCGGTTTGAATCTAATGACTTTTCAATTTTTGTCAAAAATTCGAGTTCGAGTTAAAATCACACTAGTTTTCAAACCAGTATATTTCAAACCACTCGGTTATTTTGCGCATAAACATGACATTGAAATCGATGTGAATCAAAACGGTTACAATTCAAATCGATTTATTTTCGATTATATTTCGATTCGGATAAACAAGGTAACAGAAAATTTACAAAAATTGTATGGGAAAACTCATGTTATGAAGAAGATTTCGCGTGTTTTCACGAAAACACAGTTTTGGGTTCGGGGTTCTACACGGGCACTACAGCGTTTTCCATTGATGAAAAGTTTTGCTCTTTCCGTCAAAAGATTTAATCTATTTTGATTTTGCATGTTTCATTGAAAACGAAAGAGCAATTCTAGATCAATTCTCAACAAAAAAGATGCGCTCCCCCGATTTAGAAAGGTTCGTTCTGAACCCACTTACATGCAAACATCACTGCTGTCAACGCTAAATATAAGCAGTTTTACTTGCTTCAATTTTGTGTGCGACCTTGTTCGTTGGTTGCCAGTCCATGTGTGTGATCTACCCAAACTGCCAACGGGAAAACATGTTTTATAGTTCCCGATTTTTAGATCAAGTTTTTCAAGTTTCAATGAAAAACGCTATTAAAAACTTGCGATTGGCGGAAAAAGCCGGATTTATCCAACCTGTTCGATCACTAAAAAAAAAAACGTATCGGTTAATTTTTTTTAAATGCATCAGACATTGTCTTAAAAAAACGAACAACTTCATCTAAATTAAATAAAAAATAATGTTCTCGTAAGAAATTTTAATGTTCCAATCCCAGAAAATCAAATCAAGTAAGGCAAATCAATCCCAAGTTTCGGCGCCGTTTGTGGTCAAATCTATTAATCGGGGTTCACAAAGAAGCCTTGGTTCCGCCTCAGCCTGACGTTTACGAGTTCAGCCACACGATTTCAATAGGTTTATACGACGAAACAAGACCCAGTGCAAAGAAAAAATACACTCGCACTTTTCAGTGCGATCAGCTAATTGTCAAAAAATCAGCGCAACCCTGAAAACTAATGGCGTATTCTTTTGAACATCGAACTGCTACACTGAGCTGTCAAATAACAGTCGGTGTTTGGGGCAATTCTAGCGTGGTGTACACTCGGTTTTATTGTGAACAGAACGACAATCAATAAATCGGTGCAGGCATCATGTTAAATGTCAAATTGCTTTGAATTCATTTTGTTTATACTTTTTTTGCATTTTTATCGATTTCATACAATCACAGTCGCGTTGTTAGAAATAACAAATAAAAGTTGAGTGGAAACGTCACTTCAAAGCTACACCCAGCCTCCACCGTCAAATACGACGGTGGCGAAAATCCGAGTTTGGTTTCGACACCGAACTAATTCGGAGTTCAAAAGAACATTTACATGAGCACGATTCCATTCAGGTGTACGAGAAAAGAACAATTTTTTCCTCTATTCCACACCAGTTTCATGATTCGGTGTTGAAAAGAATACGCCATAAATGTTTCATCGAACGCAAAATGGCGTACCGGGCTTTAGAAATGCCAAATTCTACTGCACAGCTGACGAAAACACGACGAAACGTCAAATTTTTCAGTACTGAATTTTCTGCCCCGACAAAATGCCCGAGTAACTTAAGTGCAATAGTGCGCCACAGTGCTGTCATCGATTACATTGCAAAGTAAACTGGGTTGTTGACTTCATTGAATAAAGACACAAGGAAAGGGTGTTTTTGGGGAAAAGTGAAGTATCAGTTTTAATTGTGTGAGTGTGGACTACTTATGTGTTGAACAAGGCACGTCATGAGAGACGGCTCGAGGTTCATACGCTTCTGGGAGCTGGCTCTACTTTTGTTTAACATTCCTGAGTTAAGGTGACATTTGTACCCCGATTCGTGATACATTCACTTACAAGTCGATACCCGACATCGGGCGACTAATGTCAAAATGATTGCTTCACTCACATACACTGTATTTGTGAAAAAGAGCTATTCCTTGTCTCTTTATTCAATGGTTGACTTCGCTTCATCGAACATGAAACTGTGAGAAAAGTGCTCCCTGTGGTACCATACATAATATTAGCCTCGTTTATATGCAAAAGTTGAGGGTTTGAGTTGAGTTGAGTTGGAATTTCGACCTAGGTTTCTCAGCACAAGCAGAGGAGGGTTATGTTGAGTTGATGAGTAGTCGAGTAGCTGAAATAACAGCAATCAAAAATTGAAACTAAAAGAAGGTTAGTTCGTACTTTTGCATTATTCAAGTTGCAAATACATATGCGAAACCAACACAAAAAAGCAAGCGAGTAACACAAAAATGGCAAATTATGCATATTTAAAGCTAAATGCTATGAGTGTAATTTTAACCTAGGTATATAAGAAAAATTTCGACTCAAACCCACAGAGCGAATGCGTTCGACTTGACTCAACTTCAACTCGACCCGCGTATACATGACGTCGAACCTGGCTTGAAGCTCGCTTGAACTCTGCATATAAAGGAAGCTATTATGGCGCACTATTGTTTTCATCGAATCAACCTAAAGCAGGATTCACAAAACAGCCTTGACTCCGCCTCGGTCTGACGTTTACCAGTCAGTCAGACGATTTCAGTGTATCCTAACACAATGAAGCTCAGCTTCAACGTTTTTTTTTTTTCTGGCAAAGGGAAAGAGAGCGCACAGGGAACATGTAATGCTTCGTGATGAGGCTCCGAAGCGTAGCTCTAGTTCAAATGTGTTGAACATTTGCTTTGTCTGACAGATCGACAGATGAATTAAAATAAAATATGAAAAAATCAATATATAATTTATAATTTATATTATGCTCGCTGAGGATAATAATTTTTAGAAGTGGGTCTTTTTTGCACTTTTGGGGGTTTTTTGCACGTTTTACTTAAAATTAATTTTGAGAGCTCTAATAGTGTCTGCGATGGTAAAAGCTCTCTCCCCCCATAATCGAGTTGTCATTTCAAAGCCGATGTATCGCAACGGGGCGAAGCCTAAGCCAACGCTTCTTTGTGAAGCGGTCTTAATGTTTTCTTACACAAAAGTTTGTCCCCGTATCTGTCCTAAGCTACACAAAACACCCCAAAACTACGAACAATAGCCGAATCTTGTTCCCATACACGGTTTTTGTGTCCCTTTGGACAGAAGGGAGACCAAAAATTAGCGTTTGAAATTTCCCCTCCCTACGAAATTAGGACCAAGAAAATTCTTTAGGCAGAACCATGAAAACGAAAAGTTTCATGGCGGTGACAATAATTGAGTTGGACAGCAGCAACTGACATTTAGGTGTTAGCTATAGCGACTCATAAAATTCATACTTTCAAACTACAGTTTTGTAACATTAACGTTAAAATTTCATATTGATTTAAATTTTAGAAAAAAAAATTTGTTTTGTTTGCTTTGTTTAATCTTCTTCACAATTCCAGCTGGCTTATAAACCGCATGCAGATTAGTCAGAAAAAAACATTTATAACATTACTAAAATTTTAAATTTATTTATCAACAAAAAATAATTCTTTTAGGAGACATTAGTTGAAGGTCTACAGAGGTCTTCAATACGTCGAACTTTTAGAGATGCACAATATACAAAGGATGATGTTGTTGATGTATAAACGAAATTAAAAGCAAAAATTATTTGTGCAATTATTTTATAACTTTTTTCTTGTGACATCAAATAACAAAAGTAAAATTCGTAAAATCCAGCATTTAAAAAAAAGGCAAACTGAAGTTGCATAATTTGTTCATTTAAGTGCCAAGACTAAACACGTTCACATGTATTTTTTTAAGCCAATTTTTGACGTAGAAACTTTAAGTATATTTCAATTTTCAATTGTCGGTGAGTAGTACGAAATGTAGTCTGTAGTTAAAATAGTTAAATGTACATTATACACACACGCTAGCGTTATTTATTTATCATAATTTTTAATTTAATTTCTTACTTTGTCCTTACAATTCATACGAAAATATTTTTCAACTTTTTGATGGCAAGAGAAGCAAAACCAAAAGAGCGTAATGATCTTAACTAGGCTGTCATACGTAACCCTTCCACGAAAACTGCATTGCATTGTGTGTTAAACTGAATTCAGTTCTGGCCTCCGGATTGGCCCATTGTTTTTAGCCTATTTTTAAGGTGGGTCTACTTTAAAGTAAACGGTTTGGTATTGAGGTATTTTACGCTCAAGTCTGAGCACGTCCAAGACCGTTTCCTTCTTTCGTGGGAGGACACAAAAGTAAACTTGACAAACTGCACAGCCGTTTTCTAGTTTTCTAGCTTTTGGCGAAATTCTCTCACTATCAAAACATCACGAAGAAGAGACTTGCAGCGGGTTTTACATGAAATCACAGTTTTCAGCTGCTCAAGTCCAAAACCCATACAGCTGCAGAACACCCTTTTCAGAAGCAGCAAACCTTCTCTTGAACTAAGAAACACAAACAACTGAACACTTATCAAAATTTTTCCTACTTATTTCGTTTCGAACAAAATGGCTGTCTAAGAATTATGTGTTCATTTTTTAATTACTTAACGGGAAATAACTAAACAAAAAAGAAAGACTAATACTTTACGTGCAATTATTTAGTTTTCGTATTTTTAAACAAGTTTAGGTCTACCATAAAAGCACATAAAGTTCATACGAGTAGCGTAAATTCTTATAAACAAAAAAAACATTTGAATTTAAAATGTTGTCCCTTTTCCAGAATAGAAAAAATGGCAACGAGATGTTGTAGGTTTAGAAAAAAAAACAAGGCACTTAAATTTGTACGGTGAAAATGACACCATTGTCCCTTTTTAAGATTAATAAAAACATTATTTTTCCAAAAATGAAATTTTAATCCTTAAAAATAAAAATTTCAAAAAAGAGAGACAATGAGAAAAGAAAGAAAAATTAACAATTGCTCCAACTATAGTCATTAAGTTAAATTATGTAATAATTGTTATAAATATTAAGCGATTAAGATATTAAAATATATAAAAAAAATTATATACCTATCCTGTGATTTATTTTCGTATTTAATAAATCTTTTTATTTTGTTTAATATTTTACTTTTTTGTATAAATTAAAAAAAAATTATATGATATACAAAGTATTATTTTTTGAATACAGTAGGTTTTTTTTCTAATTATGTATGTTTCTTTTGTGTAACGCCCTTATATAAATTGTGCATAAAACAAAATCAAACGAATTAAGAATTAGAAAAAAAAAACCATGGATGATTTGTTTATATTTTCGTATTTACATTTAAATTAAGAGTATTAGAACGAGTAGTGAAAAAAACGTAACGAAATAACAAATTAAAACGCATACATAGAATGTGAAATCGTGTAACAATAAACCGATTTTGCCAAATTAATTTGTTTAATTTTTATTTTTGTAGTTATTCTTAAGCTAAAAAAAAAAACAAATTAATATACAAGTTAAAGAAAAGTACTAAAACAAATAACCCTTTTGAAAATCTTTTAAATAAATAAAAAAAAAAAACGAATAAATGTAAATCCAGAACAGTAATAAGAAAAATATTCTCTACTCAAACAATAAATTAATTAAACTTATATTCGAAAAAAAAAAATAATAAAGAAACTATATGAAAATAAATTTATACAAGTTGTTTTCATTTAAAAGAATTTTAAAGAGGCCCTGCTTGACATTTGGTTTGACGTCAGTATTTAACTGTAAAAATGCGTTTGTCATCAGCTCCATGTCCACTTTGAAACATCTCGTAGTTCGCAGTACCTAAAATTTATTTAAATCTTATTTTTACAGACCGAGAAGAACTCGAATATTTTTTTTTATTTATCTTAACCTAACACCTACTTCAAAGTTTTTAAAGTAGGTTAAGCAAATATCTTCTTGCAAAATGAGGCACTCTTTCACTGTTATTGGTTCCCCTGTGCTCGGCCCGATTGCGACATGCGCGCCGAATGACAAATGCCGTCGCATTTTAACTGTGGTATTACCAGGCGTTTTTCTTTTTCGTTCAGAGCAGACCTCGAACTGTCAAACCAAAAACGGTCTTTCTGTCTGTAGTCAGAGCAATCAAAGCCCGGGATTCGTGTTTTTTTTCGCTCAGACCGCGCTCAATGTGCTCGGAATAATTTGACCGAGCATCCTGATCTTATTGCGAATTGCACCGAAATGACAGATAAGTATTAAAAAAATAAATGCGAATTGCGGGTGAAATTTGTTGTCCGCATCCTTATCTTATTGCGAATTGCACCGAAATGACAGATAAGTATTAAAAAAATTAAAGGCAAATTGCGGGTGAAATTTGTTGTTCTTAGGCCGAAATTAAAACAATTTGATGAATAAAAGTTATATGAAACTGAATTTTTGCATTATTTTCACGCATCGTGAATCTCTTGCATTTTGTCTGACAGATAACCGAAAAGTGTGCCCGCGTACGTTACAAAATCAGAAAAGAGTACTCTGAGCGCACTTGTTTTAGAGAACGCTCAAGAGTGTGTGAACGCTTTCGCTTTTCCGTTGCGAATGCTCCTCGTGTGCGATTCAAAGGCGAAAAGGATTCAAAGTATGTAAGTATAAACAAACAAATATGTAAGTATAAAAAATATGTAAATAAAAATCTTGGTTGATTTTATAAAGCAGGATTCACAGAGGAGCCTTAAGGCCTAACCATAACAGACTTAGGTGAGCTTAAGTCAGTTTTCATAAATGTCCCAAGTCAGTTTTCATAAATGTCCCATTACATGCAATTCGTATGCAACGACCATAGAACCTTTTGCTCGGCTTCGTTAGGTCTTCGTTAACTTTTGCTCTCTTAAGTTCGGCGGTTCTCTCGGTTCGGCGCGGTAATTTGACAGCTGGGCAGATACACAAATTTCAAACGATTTCCGAATCGATTACTTAAATCTATTATGAGCACCGTAAGCGTTTGGCAGAATTTGAGTGGATTTCTCGATGTATTTTGACATAAGGTTAACCCCACTTAACTTAAGCCTATTACGGTTCAGATTCTGCCCGATGCTTATTAGTTGTATCAGTCGTACGATTTCAATATTTCCTGTGACTCCAGAGCGAAGCACTAGTTCGAATCTACTGTACATTTGCTTCGCCTGACAGCTCAGCAGCTAAGAAAAAAAATCAAAATTTGAATTTATGCGAGCCGACTGCCGAGAACTAATCATTTTTAGTTGTGGCACCCATAAAACAAAAATAAGGACTCAGAATACGAAAAAAAAACACAAATTTAAAAATATTTATTTATTTTTAGAAAATATATTTTTAAGGCCGACGCTTCGGTCATGAACGAGCGAAGGCAAAGCCAAAGCCTGTTTGTGAAGCAGCCTTAAAGAAATGGAACAAGTTTAAAGTGTGTTCAAAAAAATTTCTTTGTTGCTGGTATGTATAAGTACATATTTGAGTATCTTGCTTGCGAATATTTTATAAAAAAAGGTTGGTCTCATTTAGTTTGAAAGTAATAGTTAATTATTATAAGTTTAATTTTTTGCATACGAAGTACCTCATTTTTTCCTTTAAATTTTCGCCTAAAATATGCAATTGAAATTTAACTAACTTTTTCTGTTAACAAATTTGCTTTTGGAGGCAACAGTGTTTGGGTGGCGAGTATGTTAAGGGTACGTTGCACTGTGTATAACTTCTTAACTATTCGAGACTGATAATTTTTAATAACATAATCGGAATCAGGGATGGATATTTCAAACTTTCTTTGATCGTTTTGTAGTTTTTATTTTCTCGTGTATGCCAAAAATGGGCGTGGGCTAATAATTAAAATCAATTAATTGTTATTTCGTTAGAATCATGAAAATATGCGTCAAAAGCTTAAATGAATGCTTAAAAAAAGTTTTTCCTTAAAAACGACCGATAAAAGGGAGCTCAATGCTTTGTATGTAAAAAAAAAACTCGCAAATATTCTTAATATTTTTCATACATTTTTTCCGATTCATAATTAATTTCCGATAAATGTAGTTTTTAACCCTCAATTTTTTAAACTTTTTTTTAATTAATTTAACCCTCAAAAAGCCAATAATTTTTGAATACTACGGACGTGTTGCCAGTACGCCAGACACCATTTTCAAAGCCCGTGTTTTCGAAATGCGATTTATAGTCCAACTTTTATCCTTACACTTCGCGGGCTGCCAAGTGTTCGGTTGTAGACTAAAAAATCGTTTAATCACTTTCACCGAAATATTAGACGCACCTAAACTCGTGCGTCTTATCGCCCTGATTTCTTCGTTCAATCACTATTCAACAACCAACAATAGTCTCAGTCGACGTTCGTTTAGGCGTTTAGACCCTTGGTCTTTTATTTAAGCGATCCATCTAAAAAACGATGTGGAAAATGAACCAAACAAAATAATTTTGCTGACATGATGTTTACGAGACGCTATAAACATTGTAACGTAAACGCTGAAGTGGTTTTCTATCAGTCACATTACTTTAACGCTGATGTTGTTGGCAGCGTATTCAGTACATTATTTGAAAATAAGTTTTGGACGAAATGAAGCACTCACCGTCATTTTATTCCGAAAATGGGGCTGGGAACAACGTTTCGGCCAACGGTTAGCGTTACAGAGCCATGTTAGCCGCCATTTTTTACTGAAATTATGGAAGACATGATTACGGATTGCCACAATCGATCTTTTGCATTTTTTAAAAGAAACTTGTAACTGGCCAACCTTATACTGTGCTAGTCATCAGGATTGAATGGCCATTTCATTGCCAAAGATTCATTTTGAAAACAAAAAGCAAATAATTATAGCGTCTTGAGAAATAATGTGTCTACATTGTAAAACTGCGATTAGCGGAAGACAATTAAACGTAAATCCCGAAATGTCTCCACGGATCTAACATTAGATTACTATAACAAGCGTTTTGTTTCGTTGTCATTTTGGCTCTCAAAGGAGGGTGTTGACTACATTTCCCATGAATGACAGATAAGTACCAGTTTTAGTTTATTTTTTCGCTTGTTAAACTGTTATTAATGTATGCGAAAAGTAGAAAGTTTTATAAAAACGTTTCGTAAATGGGGTGAATGTGACTTACGAGTAGATTTAATTTTTATAACTTGCCGGTATGTTCTATTTTGTTTAATTTAGAGATTTATAGGACATTAGGTAAAGATTTTTGTTAATCATGGATTCGGTGGAGACATGGTATAACATTTTTTTCACAGTTTCCCTTATGGCTAGTGAATTGCATTTATTTTCCTACATTTTTTTTTATGAGACAAAGATGCAGTCACAAACCAAGGACAAAAGACAGTCGACCTGCAGGCAAAACGAACAAATATCAGGAATATTATTTCATCGTTAATCCAAAGGGCCAAAATAATCTAAAACTGCTTGTGTGAAAAACGCTGTAACATCGATAGTATTTTCGCTCTCTTTGGAATTGCAATAACGAAAGTACCCACAATTATTATGCACCGCCCGAACACACCCGGTGTAATGGCTGCCGGCTTGTGGCTTACCTTGGTAAAGTGTCACCTCATGTTTGACACTTAACAGTGAAAATAGGCAACTAACCTCGGAATCGTTTTATCGTCTTTTTACTCAGGAACGTTTGTTTTTAAGAAATTAATATCAGATCTTTACTTGAAACTCACAAAACATGGTTAAACTTACGCCGGAACTCATCAACCAATCGATGCAGTTCATAAATCCATGCCGGGAGCGCGAGCTAGATTTGCGCGGGTACAAAATTCCACAAATCGAAAATATGGGTGCTACGCTGGACCAGTTCGACACCATCGACCTGTCCGACAACGATTTGCGTAAATTAGACGGCTTTCCTTTTCTGCCGCGCCTTAAGTGTCTCCTTCTCAACAACAATCGCTTAGTTCGCATCGATGAGTTCGTGCACGAGTCCCTGCCCAATCTGAACACAATCATCATGACCGGCAACAACATTCAGGAGTTCAACGATTTGGATCCACTAACACATTTCAAACACTTGCACACGCTCTGCCTACTGGTGAATCCGATTTCCACAAAGCCCTACTACCGGGAGTACATTGCCTACAAGTTCCCGAACCTGCGTTTGCTTGATTTTAGGAAAATCAAGCTGAACGACCGCAAGAACGCGCAGGAGTTCTTCCGCTCGAAGGTGGGCAAGGATCTGTTGAAGGAAGTTGCCAAAAAGGCGAAGATCAGCAACGCCAGCGTGGGAGAGAACAAGGCTGGTGCAGGTGCGACCGGCGGCACAGTCGCCAATCAAGCAGACATTCAACGTATCCGTGAGGCGATAAGAAACGCCAACTCGCTGCAAGAAGTTGAGCGTCTGACGCGGATTCTGCAATCCGGCCATTTGCCCGACAATTTCTCGCTGGACAACGGTCGAAGTGACCCCATGGAAATCTAGCCTCGTACTGAATGTCTGTCCCATAGAAATAAATGAAGTTATCCTACACAAATAGTGTTGCCTTGACTTTCTTTTCGATTTATTTTTCACAGAAAAACAAACTTAAAACTTTCCTACAGATTCTTGAGCCAACTGTTCCTCCACCAAAACTGCAAGAAACCTCTGGTTTAGAGGTCCTTTTCCGCTATTATGCTGTCGTAGTGCAGACCCGTATAAAAGATTATCCACGTCACTAGGAAGCCAGCAAATGATGTCATAAAGCCTTCTTTTATCAGTTCCCACGCGCCGCCGTACGCTTCCTCGTCAATGGCCTGGAAGTTCACCGAGTACAGGTAGACAATGCCACAGCTGATGCCAGCAAACCTAAGAATTGGCCAATTAGGTGGAACCTTGCCAACATTAATCCTGTGAAAACTTACAGCACGAGCCCAAGGAAGCCCTTCAGTGGAATGATGCCCCAGACGACGCCTAGAATAATGCCAAAAACTTGCCGTGACCAATAGACAACATCGAGGAACTCATCCTGAAAAAAACTCAATTAACAACGATTGGATGGCTTAATTGATAGCGAAGGGCGAATGATAAACATTTCCCGTGGTACCTTGTCGGGCCACTCAGACTTTGCTGTCAAAGCACGAGTGCAGATAGTTTTCAAGGAAGCGGATCTCACGTTGCCGTTTCTTTCAATAGTGCTGGTCTTTGTGGACATTTTGTGGGGTATTCAATTTCTGTTAAAAAACGACTAAAAATTAGACGGGAGCTGAGCTAGGGATTTTCTTATTTGGTCGCCGATGAGGTGTATCAAGGAAGGAAAATGTCACTTGTGACATTTGAGCAAAATGTGGCTCAATCCAGGGAAACTGAGCTAAATGGTGAAATTTGGAGGTGAGGTGACATCTATGCGTCAGGTTAGTCGAAACAGTGCGCTACAAAAAAGCGTTGGGAAATCAAAAAGGAAAAAGTATGTTTATAAACCCACTCGAGGAGAATCTATGGACAAAAGACCTCGCTGATTTGTTAAGTTTTTTACATTTCTTACATGAGTTTTCCCAGATGTTTTTTTTTTCATAAATTCCCTGTTAATGACAATGTTGTAACGACAAATAAAAACAATTATTATGTGTAAGGATTTTGCCGAAAACTTGGTTTGAGGACCAGCGTGAATAGGGTATAAAGTTGAGTTGATTTTGATTAAATAAAGATTTGTTCAAATAAAAAAAGATGAGATGAAAGGAGTTAGCGCCAATATTTTCACAGTCAAACCCTTGCACTATTTGCACTAAAAGACTAAAAAGCATCCAATAAACGCAGTAATAAATGCAGTGAATTAACTATAAAGCATTTAAATTATAGTTAAAGCATTCAAAGACATGAATAAGCTTAAAAGTATTGCAGTCGTTAAACTTGCAGTCAACTTACTGCTTTAGTTAAAATATTCGAAAAGACTGGTGACTTAAGTTTAAAAGCCTTATATTATGTTTCCATGACGATTAATAATAAATCCCAAAATGGTTCCACCAGACAAATATAGGATTAATTTGACATGCGCACTCTTTTTCTGTCATTTTGGCCCTCAAAAGAGAATAGGGATGTCATTTTCGAAATTCTGACAAATCTGTCGTACATGGACAGATTCAATGCCCTTTTATGACAGATTCTCAAATTGATTCTGAAACTTTTAGTAAGGTTTTCGAAAATAGTTGAAAGTGGTTCGTGAAAAGGGTCAATATAAGGGGACTTATTTTTATCGCTTGCCGAGGGGACTAGAATTTGTATGGATGAAATGAAGATTTATATTGATCGCGGGTTAATGTCCAGTGGAAACTGAGCAAGTCAAAAGACTTATAAATCTATATATTTTGTCATTTAACTGCAGTCTTCAGCTTTCTGGTACGTAGTATGTCAATGGTGATCCGTGATCCAATTCGTGCATTCTATTTTTAATTAGAAGATCAACAGTCTAAGTGCCACTTTTTCAGTGCAGAGTTAAGTCCAAGTTAAACTAAGATATGTTGGTGCCAGAGCAAAACATTATATGGAGTTACATATTTCAAAAGTTTCGTCAATTTTTCGGGTCGTGGCCACTTAATTTTCTTATTTCCTTCGCAGGGTTTCTTATCTTTTGAATACTAGGGTGGACGGAGGCTAAAACTCCAAAATCTTTCAAAGATACCAATACGCCCACTATAGCAGGTATATAATACCGAAGTAGCCGATATTGGTTATGCCCGATTTCCACGTGCTAAAAAACAACCCATTTATGAGAGACTCTATGAAACTGCCAGAACGCACTTCATAGTAGTAAATTCTCGCTCTCTCATAATACTTCTTCACTACAACTGAGTTAACTTAACAAGTAGTTTACTCTTCCATAGTGTTTATCGCATTGGGTAGGTTGCTTTCCAGTGAATGCACCTACTAAAGCCGTTCATTCATACAGCTTTACTCTACGTTGCTAGATCGAAGAGTCTTGTTCTTTGTAGTCGTCGCTCGTTGCTTACATCGTTAAGAGTCTCGTTGAGAGTACGGTTCATTTCATTGTTGCAATGAACATGAAGGCGAACATTTAGCTTTCGAGCAAAGTTTGTTACTTCTTCGCTCATGGTAGCTATTCCTGAATCTCTGTGAATATCACTATTCCTAATATACCATGGAGCATTAACAATTGCTCTTAGTGTCTTGTTTTGGAAAGTCTGCAACATGGACATGTTGCTCGGCTTGGTACAACCCCAAAGTTGTATACCGTATGTCCAGGACGGCTTTAACACCTGCCTGTACAAGAGCAGTTTGTTGTAAATGCTTGATTTCGAAAATCTTCCGATAAGCCAATACATTTCCCTGAGCCTAATCCCGAGTTCGTCACGCTTCTTCTTTATGTGAGGTTTCCACCTTAGTTAAGCGTCCAGTGTCATCCCTAGATACTTCGCTTCATTTGCAAAAGGTATTTGTGCAGAATTTATGAACAGAGGTAAATTGTTAACCCTTCTGTAAGTGAAATTCACATGCGTAGACTTGTTCTCGTTAAGAGCGATTCGCCAAGTCTTCGTCCAGACACGAATTCTGTCCAATGCTCGTTGGAGGTTGCTCGTTGATGACTCGACTGATTTACCTGTTTCCAGGATGGCCGTATCGTCCGCAAACGTGGCCACGACTGTCTAGTCATCTAGAGGTATGTCTCTTGTGTAGAGCAGGAACAGGGTCGGACCGAGGACAATTCCCTGGGGTACTCCAGCTCGAATTTGTTTGAAACTCGAGTATTCAGTACTACACCTAACACGAAAAAGTCTGCTTTCAAGATAGTTTTTCAATATTCTAAACATGTCTCCCGGCAAGTTTTGCCGTAGCTTATATTTCAAGCCTTCGTGCCATACCTGTTCGAAGGCTTGCGATACGTCGAGGAAAGCACTTGAACATATTTTTGTCCCTTCTAAGGCTTTTTCAATTTCTTGCGTTATTCTGTAGACTTCATCTATTGTGGAATTCTTTCTGCAATTATTGGTTGTAATCGCTTCAGTAGAAGTTTCTCGAATACTTTCGATATTATCGGCAGAAGGCATATGGGCCTATAAGATTTTTTATCATTTGCGCATTTCCCCGGTTTCGGAACCATAATGACTTCAGCATCTTTCCATTGTCTTGGAACGTATATAAGTCTAAGAGAAGCGTTTATCATATAAAATAGCTTAACTAGTGCCTTTTTTGGTAGTTCTTTCAATATTTCGCCAGTGATCAGGTCGCAACCCGGGGCCTTATTGTTTTTAAGTTTGCTTATTGTCTGTCAGAGTTCAACTAACAAGACTTTTTTCATTCTAAAGCTATCAGGTTCCGCGTTGTTGTTTTGAACGTCAGCCAACGGCGGACCATCGAAAGGCTTGAATGTTTCTTTTAAATGTTCAGCAAACAAATTCGCTTTCTCTTTGTCTTCAAGGTATTCAGTGGTCTCACGATTTTTCAAGCCCTCGTGCCTTGCCATCTTCTACGCGCTCTTTTCTTTTCACGAATCAATTCTTCGATTTCGAGCGGATATGTTGTACGTACATGCCCGTCGTCCTTTTGGGACGAAGTGTTGTTCCAAGAAGCGCTCTGAACTGCTTCAATGAATTTGTCGCAGGGTGTATTGATTTTTATTCATAGTTTGCAAAAAAAATTACCGTTGATCCCTCATACCTTTTAGGGCAACCTTAATTTAATTCAGAGTTAAGTCTTAGCCAAACCAAGGTCTGATAATCCTAAAAAAAAAACGAATCTGGAGCTAAGCTTGCGAGCAGCTTTTCACTGTAGATCTCTGTCAGTAAAGTTACTGAAATCTTTAACTTGAAAAGCTCGTTTCAAGTTTGTCCGTATGATCGAGATCTACGATAGTTGATTTAATTGAGTCATCTGGTCCGTATATGAGTTAAGTTTTCAGGCGTTTAAAGTTGTGTTACAAAAGATTAAACTTAAATTGTAGCTCCCTGATTTTCTACAGAAAAAGTATGAAATTTGCTAAAATCATTTATCCAAGTTCACAATTGACTTCAGACAACTTCAAATTAACATTTTCACAAGACCTTTGGTCCAAGTTAGGCAAGGCGTAACTGGATAAAACCGGAGTGCTAACGCCATCAACCATATGCATAGTTTTACCATTACTCGATTAGCTTCTAGCACCTCGGTTAGTTTCTATGAATCGCAGTATTTTTTTAGCTATTCAGGTAATCCAACACTTATCGCATGCTCTAGATTTTAGTTTCTGTGCTTTTTCCTCCGATAAGATGTATTTCTGAGCAGTGTTTATAGGAAAAGTAAACAAGTAAAGTAGAAACTATTGATTAAATTTCAGTGCAAATAGCTAGGATCATATCTCTATTCTTTTAATAATGGTTTTCAATTAAGTTCATTTACCCCCTGCAAGGTCGGGGTTAGAATAGCCTTGAGGTAAGGTATGCCTGTCGTAAGAGCCGACTAAAATCCACCGGAAGAAATATTCTTTAATGTTTCAACGGATGCTGTCGATGCTGCTCCATTTGGGGCAACTTTTGGCAGTAAGGTTTTAACTTATAGATGAATCTGAAGGTTAAATTAAAATCCAGAAGCGTCTGTCACACATTGTGCGGCTCACTGGTCGGCGTCTGTCTCCAAAGGGGCGGCTGTATTTAAAAATGAAAATAGAAGTGACTTACCTATTTCTCATAAAAACGACAAGTTAAAAAAAAAAATGGCAATGAACAAAACGAAAGATTTGATTACCCCAGGTGGCAGCCCAGCTATGCTGGAAAATCCACCCTCTTCGGAGGCAGGCTCTACGGATTCTGGGGAGAGCCTTTTATTGCTTATAAATCCTTTTGAGAAAAGGACAAAACTAAATCGATCACCACCACCTAGATCGAACATATCCGGAAAAAGCAGTCCACCGGTAAACCAGGACTCTGTGAAAATTAAGAGCTTAGAAAAGGAGAATAATGAACTCCGAGCTAAGCTTATTGAAATGGAGCGACTCTTCCAAGATCTAAAAATGGAAGTTGACTCTCTGCGAAAAGAAAACGAGGATATTAAAAATACTCGTTTAACGAAAGACTGTGAGGTAACGAAAGAGTGTGTAACACCGAACCGACCAGCAGTCGAATACTTCACGGACGAGGACGAACTTGCACTTGAGACCGATTCAGTCTTGAGGAAAAGGTCTAGCAAGAAGCGAAAGGCGAATTCCTCTCCCGAAGTAATACAAAAAGAAGATAAGCCCTCTGGCTCAAACAAGGCTAATCCAGAAGCGAAAATTCGTCCACCTCCCGCAATAAACATCGTCGGGATAGCAGACTTTGGGTTATTGCGCAACCTTCTTGCAAACACGGTGAGAACAGAAAACTATAAGCTTACCTCGCACCGAAATAACGTGTGGAAAGTAAATGTTGACAACGCCGATTCCTATCGCGCACTGTCTCTTAGACTAAATGCAGAAAGAATCGAGTGGTATACTTATCAAAATAAGTACGAGAAACCACTGCGAGTCATTGTAAGGGGGCTCCACCCATCATGCACAAAAGAAGACGTTGTAAAAGACGTAAAAAATAAAGGCCTTAAAATTATTGATGCCGTCAATATCATTAAAAAGGAAAAGCAACGCACGGAAGGAGAAAGAGACACTGTGATCAGACGCGGCCTTCCAATTTTTATGCTCTCCTTTGAAAGAACTGAGAGCATAAACGATATTTATAAAATAAAAATGATACTTAACATCAGGGTTAAAATCGAACCCATGCGAAAGGGCAATAGACTGATACCACAGTGTAAGCGATGCCAAGAATTCAGGCACACAAGTGCCTACTGCCAAAAAGAACCACGTTGCGTGAAATGTGCCGGAAAACACCTGTCAACAGAGTGCAAGGTTGACATAAAGGCTCCAGCAGTTTGCGCCAATTGCCACGGAAACCACCCCGCGAACTATCGAGGATGCGAAGTAGCCATAGAGCTGCAAAAGGGACGAGAACCTCTTAAGGAAAATACTAGAGGTCAGAATCAAAGCCTAGGACGCCCAAAACCTGCTGAAACTCCTAAGCCAAAGACTCCAAAGACGCCAAAGCCGATGAAAAGTGGAAGATTGGCAAAGGAGGCGTCGACAAAAGGCGTAAAAGCTCCACAAAAGAGCGGCGCAAGTGCAGCGGAGAAACCACCACTGGTCGCACCGAAATCATACGCACAGGTTGCGGCAAACGAAAGCAAGGCAAGATCGCCCACAACAGATGCAGTGTCTCAGATCCTCGCTGTAATCTTGGAGAAACTTGAGGATCAGACTAAAATCAACAAAGTTATATTTGACAAACTGAGCAAGCTCGAGTTTAAGCCTCGAAAAAATTACAAGAGAACATGAATATGAAACAGTTATTTAAAATACTAACATGGAATGCAAACGGCCTTCTGAATAAAATAGACGAACTAGAAGTATTTCTACGGAAAAACAATATTGATATTTGCATGATTACGGAAACTCACCTTAAAAACGGGTCTACACCCAAACTTAAAGGTTACAATGACTATCACGCACATCACCCTTCGCAAAATTCGAGAGGAGGATCCTCCCTCTACATTAAGAACTGCATAAAGCACTTCAAGAACACAGAAGTTGAGCTAGACTCTATGCAGATCAGTTCAGTTTCTGTAAAAATTGACTGCTTAGATTATAACATTGCATCTTGTTATTTCCCGCCAGGATATAGACTGGTGGAAGACGATCTTGATCGTATGTATGACTTCATTGGGTCCAATTTTATCATTGGTGGTGACTTTAACGCGAAGCATACTTTTTGGGGCTCACGATGCAATTCAACAAGAGGCAGATTACTGTACAAAAATAGTATGAGGCGTGGGGTGGACTTTTTCTCCACGGGTAAGCCAACATATTGGCCAACCGATAGGAATAAAAAGCCTGACCTTGTCGATTTTTTCATCGCTAAAGGGTACCCCAAATACCTTACGCGAATTGAAGAGTGTTATGATCTTTGCTCAGACCACTCAGGAGTTATCTTGAAGATGGGTGGAAGAATGGCGAAAATAGAAAGAGCTCCTAGATTAGCTAGCAAAAACATGAACTGGGACGCTTTCAGAAAGGACTGTAAGGAGGGTGTTGGCTTGAATGTGCCATTGAAAACTCCTTTCGAGTTAGAAACCGCAGTTGACAAATTCATTGAAGCAATTCAGAGCGCTGCTTGGAACAACAATTCGTCCCAAAAGAACGCAGTTAGCACCGACGGGCATGTACGTAAAACATATCCGCTCGAAATCGAAGAATTGATTCGTGAAAAGAGAAGAGCGCGTAGGAGATGGCAAGGCACGAGGGCCCCCCCAGACAAAACCCTATTGAACCACCTCTCTAACAAACTGAAAGGAATGTTGCTAGATCTTAAAAATCGTGAGACCACTGAATACCTTGAAGGCTTGTCGGCGGATAGGACCTCAAACTACTCGCTGTGGAAAGCAGTTAAGTATATCAAGAAACCTATAATCCACTCGGCACCAATAAAAAAAGCTAACGGCGAATGGGCAAGAGATGACAAAGAGAAAGCGAATTTGTTTGCTGAACATTTAGAAGAAACATTCAAGCCTTTCGACGGTCCGCCGTTGGCTGACGTTTTAAACAACAACGGGGAACCTGGTAGCTTTAGAATGAAAAAAGTTTCGTTAGTTGAACTCCGACAGACAATTAGCAAACTTAAAAATAATAAGGCCCCGGGTTACGACCTGATCACTGGCGAAATATTAAAAGAGCTACCAAAAAAGGCATTAGTCAAGCTACTTTATATGATAAACGCTTCTCTTAGACTTCTATACGTTCCAAGACAATGGAAAGTTGCTGAAGTCATTATGGTTCCTAAACCGGGGAAATGCGCAAATGATAAAAAATCTTATAGGCCCATATCGCTTCTGCCGATAATATCGAAAGTATTTGAGAAACTTCTGCTGAAGCGATTACAACCAATAATTGCAGAAAGACGCTTGATCCCGGATCATCAATTCGGTTTCAGACCTAACCATTCCACAATAGATCAAGTCTACAGAATAACGCATGAAATTGAAAAAGCCTTAGAAGGGAAAAAAATATGTTCAAGTGCTTTCCTCGACGTATCGCAAGCCTTCGACAAGGTATGGCACGAGGGCTTGAAATATAAGCTACGGCAAAATTTGCCGGAAGACATGTTTAAAATATTGGAAAATTATCTTGAAAGCAGACTCTTTCGTGTTAGGTGTAGTAGTGAATACTCGAGTTTCAAGCAAATTCGGGCTGGCGTACCCCAGGGAAGCGTCCTCGGTCCGACCCTGTTCCTGCTCTACACAAGAGACATACCTCTAGATGACGAGACAGTCGTGGCCACGTTTGCGGACGATACGGCCATCCTGGCAACAGGTGAATCAGTCGAGTCATCAACGAGAAACCTCCAACGAGCATTGGACAGAATTTGTGTCTGGACGAAGACTTGGCGAATCGCTCTTAACGAGAACAAGTCTACGCATGTGAATTTCACTTACAGAAGGGTTAACAATTTGCCTCTGTTCATAAATTCTGTACAAATACCTTATGCAAATGAAGCGAAGTATCTAGGGATGACACTGGACGCTAAACTAAGGTGGAAACCACACGTAAAGAAGAAGCGTGACGAGCTCGAGATTAGGCTCAGGGAAATGTATTGGCTTATCGGAAGATTTTCGAAATTAAGCACATATAACAAACTGCTCTTGTACAGGCAGGTGTTAAAGCCGTCCTGGACATACGGTATACAACTTTGGGGTTGTACCAAGCCGAGCAACATGTCCATGTTGCAGACTTTCCAAAACAAAACACTAAGAGCAATTGTGAATGCTCCATGGTATATTAGGAATAGCGATATTCACAGAGATTTAGGAATAGCTACCGTGGGCGAAGAAGTAACAAACTTCGCTCGAAAGGTTAATGCTCGCCTTCATGTTCATTGCAACAATGAAATGATCCGTACTCTAAACGAGACTCTTAACGATGTTAACAACGAGCGACGACTACAAAGAACAAGACCCTTCGATCTAGCGACGTAGGGTGAAGCCGCATTAATGAACGGCTTAGTAGGTGCATTCACTGGAAAGCAACCTATCCAATGCGATCAACACTATGGAAGCGTAAACTACTTGTTAAGTTAACTTAGTTGTAGTCAAGAAGTATTATGAGAGAGCGAAAATTTACTACTATGAAGTGCGTTCTGGCAGTTTCATAGTGTCTCTCATAAATGGGTGGTTTTTTAGCACGTGGAAATCGGGCATAACCAATATCGGCTACTTCGGTATTATGTACCTGCTATAGTGGGCGTATTGGTATCTTTGAAAGATTTTGGAGTTTTAGTCTCCGTCCATCCTAGTATTCAAAAAAAAAAAAAAAAAAAAAAAAAAAAAAAAAATTAAGTTCATTTAGAGAAAGTGTGCTTTTCTCAATCTTATTAATGGCCTAGTTTAAACGCAAGACTATATTTGGACTAGGACTATATTTTATAGTCTTGTTATTTTGCGTTTACACCGAATAGGACCAAGACCCAAACCAGTGACACCTATCGTTCAATAAACTCCAAAAGAGTTCTTTTCCTAGGACATTCCTATGCAAAGTGCAGAGATATCTATGTAGATATGGAATAAGATACTCCTTGTCATGGCATAAGGCGAAAGTTACAATATTGTAATGTTTTGGCCTGGGGTTCGTCGAATAAAACTCAATTTCACTTTTATAATTTCACAATGAAACACTTTATTTATCAAACAAACTTATTTAAATTCAGAACACACTGTTATTCCACTTTACTACTTAGAATTCAACACTTTATTTCAATTCAATCACTTTTTACTTTATTAAGCTGCGGTGTCACAAGAACAGAAACAGGAACAGAAACAGAATTTCATGCATTAGCAACTCAAAAAGCATTCAACGAATTTTGGTTTCACTTACTAATGTATAAGATTCTGTTTCTGTTTTACGTTGCTTGTGACAACGCGGCTTTACCGATTTTCACAAGTCAACGTTTACAATATCACTGTCACTGTACGAGCCTGACACCCGTGTATTTATACAGAATTAAGCACCTTCTAGTACGTTCCATACTTCTCTGAATTTGTACTCTTCCGCTGAATTCCATGGAGGGGAAGTCGAAATTCGAACTTGGAATATGTCAGCTGACTGGAATGATAGTTGGGTATGTTCGTTTAGTGAATCGATGGGTGCATTCAGCGACTCCTGCATGTTGTTTTATTGCTTGTCACCACATAACAATATAAGGTAGTTTGATATTCTCGTTTTCGTTTAGTCCAGGTCACCCACATTCGAGGACTGACCTAAATAATTCAATCCTCGAATTGTGTGTTTACACAACAATTGTTTGATTGGTTTGTGTAATTTATTTGCTACTTATACGTTTAACAAACTTTTAATATTTGTTTTTTGAAAATGGTATTTTATGACCAGGTATCAAAAGCCTTTAAAAGTGTTTGAAGATTAAATTCTCCATACTCTTCTCAATTCTTCGTCTCTGTTTAATAAACGCAAAGAAATGAACCTTTAGGTAAGCTATAATGCTATTATGAGTATCATAGTTATACCGAACGTGTCATTGCTTATATTGGGGAGCAGCGTTCTTAAGTTTTCAGTCTGTAGTTCGCAGTATTGCCATACTTGCGTGTTTTCATGCTGTTTGGCCGGCGCTTTAACACTTTCATTTGTTTTTCAAATCCCTTTTCTGTTATGGAAAACCATAGGAAGGAGTTGTCACGTAATATTAGCACCAATATAATATAAAGGCTTATGACGATGTTTGCCTGTTAGCGTTTGAAATTATCATAGGACCAGCCATTATGATAATGTTTGTAGAATTGTAAATTGTTAAATTTCTTTGGTATCTCTAAACAGTGTGAGACAGTACTTTTAAGTGAAACTGACATCTATGAAACTGAAAACTTATAAGTAACATATTTTTCTATTCGACAAAAGTTTCAGCTATTGAAAACAAGACTGCACTGGCATTTACCTCTCCTCCTCTTCTTCTTATCCTCCCTCATTACATTATTAGGATAAAGTTACATTTTACATCTCTTATTCCCAGTAAATAACACAAAAAATAAAGAAGTTCGTGCATAGCTATTATTGGCGCACATTATCATATCATAAAACGATACAATGCAACGATTTGACACAGCAATTTTAATTCAATTTGGTTATTGCATGCGAGCCAGAGACGTATTTTAATTAAGTGCGGAAAACTCCAGCATAGTTGACAGTTTCGCATGACTAAGAAAATCGCTCGTCTGATTGCGCAACTAATGTGCTTAAAATATTAATCAATAACCCTGGGGTGTGTGCTGTTTTACACTTATGAAGCTTAGTAAATAAGCCACTTGGTCATAGAACGACATTGTTATGCATTTAAGATTAAAAAAAACAGAACTAATTTTTATAGGGGCGGAGGCTTATCATAAAAGTAAATAGGAGAACTGTGAATATTCTGTAGAAAGCACCAAAAGTCGTTTTTAAAGCAAATTGTATACTGGTTAAAATAAGGGGCTGTGTTCAGAAGAATTGATTCACAGGAGATAAGATAAAATCAGATATCAAACGGAGTAAGACTATTTATTTGTGTTAGCACAATACATACAAGCGCTATCAGATCACTAAGCGATTAAGAGTACTCCTCCATCCGTACCTTATTATGATCCGTACGTGTTATACTTTTGACAACTTGCAACTCCTTCAACTTTAAAAAAGGAGTTTCACTTTTCATTCTCAACCACCTACAATTTAATTGTCCTTATAAGCCTTAAAAAATCGGCCTGGCAGAGGCACAACCGACCATGCTTTTTACTCCGAAGGTTATTCTTGTGAAGGCGTGGTCATAGGCGTAGATTTGAGAAAGGCCTATGACCGGACCGGGTTCATCGGGATAAACTCGGAAGAGTTTTGCAAGACTATGTACTGAGTTGAAAGGGCCTCTTCTGAGAGCCATTCAGTCTTTGTATGGGAACTGTAGAAGCTGTGTTCGGATAAATGGCGTCAAATTCCATCCTTTTGATGTGTGGGTCGGACTTTGCTAGGACTGTGTTCTATAGCCTGTACTTTTCATAGAAATAAGATTTCTGAGGCACGTTGATGGTGCTACTCTTAGGGATAGAATGAGAAACGTCATTATTCGTGGGAATCTAAATGTTGAGCCAGCAACTTCCCCGAGTGGAACGATCGGTGGTCTATTCTTCGATGGTCTGCACACGTTGTTCGCATGCCCCCGACAGACTTCCAAGACAGGACATGTAAGCCGAGATGCGAGCGCGTCGCCCCCCAAAAAATAGGTGGTGGGATCAGGTATAGATCATCTACGAAACCTGACTGTGGATAGCGCCTGTGTCTCTTGACTTGGTGGCGGAAAATCGGAAACGATGGAAGGACCATTTAACCGCAGAAAATTATGATGATGATGAGCCTTGAAATACCTTTAGTGACTTAAAGCTGAATTTTGAACTTGATTACAGTAGCTCATATATGCCTGTCATGTGTTTTTTGCTGACCAAAAACTTATAAGTCAAAGAAGTCAATTGAGGATTACCAGTACTTACCTGACTGCTTTCATACAGGCAGGCAAAATAAGCACAAATCGTGCATAGGACAAGCTAAAATGCTTGGTTTAAGATGGCCCCTTAAGATCACACAAGGTCGCACCTTAATTAAAAGCAAACAAAAGTTTTGACAATCCGAAAAAGGCTTCTCAAATCATATTTTCTGTAACCATGTTAAATCTTTTGTCGAGTGGAGCTGTTAAGAACTTTTTTATCATATTTTTAGCTCAGCTCTACTTGACAAAACGTATAGCAACAGTTTGAATTTCACCAAGTAAACAAATTTTTGCGATTTGTTTATTTTATTATTAGAGAAGCAGATAGCATTTGTTTTTTACTGTTAGTTTGTAAAAATATTGCGATAACACTGAATGACAAAATCAAAATTATATAATTTAAATACTCCCACATTATGAATGACTTATCTTATCAGTTTCGCCAGAAAATAGAAATCTACCCCCAAGTCTGATTGACAGATAAGCGAGCGAAGCTTTCATCATTTTTTGTTATGATTACGAAGGGTTAAAGTGGTTTTGTGAAGGTAATTAAGTTTCTGTTTTTACTGTTCTCAATCATTTAAAGTGGTGTTATGCTTCAATTTTGTAATCGATAAATTTTGTGAAAAGATAAATTGTTTCGGAACAAATGCACATTTAAGTAAATGTGAAATTCGCATTTGACAGATCATTATTGATTTAGGTGATACTTTTTGACAGGTGGTTGTCGCAGCCACTACACCTCACCACCCTGGTTTATTTTTAGCTTCAATAAAACCTATCTACTCAATTATAAGACCTAAATTTTTTCAAAAGGTCTTTATTTTTGAAAGGTTAAGAAGGTCTGATAAGCATGCTGACGTCTTAAGACGCGTTGACGCACCGCGATTTGTTTTGGTTCTTCCCTTGACTGAAAGATCTATTGCCAGGAGGTAATGATTCGTTTTGAACTTTTGAACTCCAGTTTTATGTTTACCCACTTGTTTTGACCTGCTAACATTTTGTTTGGCCTTTACTATAAAAAAATCATTCTTCGACTTTCAATATTATATTTTTGTTTTGCTGTGGAAATGTTTGGGCTTTTGATATTTCCTTGGAAATCATTTACTAAGGTGTACGATAGCCTTTGTTGTGTTAAATTAGTCTAAAGATTAGGTTTAGTTTTATGGATTGTTGTTTACTTCCTACCATAAGTCGCTCTCTTGGTTGAAATTTTGATTGTCGTTATCTGAATGCGTGTAAAAATTTTCGAGGTGAAAGATATTTTTACGGGTATCGTGGCGTTTAAATTAAGGGTGTCAAGAAATAATTAGTTTCACTAGACTAATAGGCTTCTGATCCTTAAAAATTTGACAAACATTCGACGACACGCGTTTGTTATGACATTTGTTTGACAGACCTAACTGTAAGTCTGACGTCATGGGATGGAACTGTCACTTTTCATGCATGTAAAAAAAGTCCGTTTGTTTACACAACAATCTGTGCTGGCCAATCAGAGATCAGCGTATTTTTTAGGCATCGAATGACGATCGACGCAGTAGGTGTACTGTTTTTTTCTCAATGTGGCATTATCTTATGTTCTGTGATTTGTGGCTAACTGTTGTTGTCATCTTATTTGTCAAACGAGTACGAAATTTTTTTTAGAAAAATTCGTTTTAGAAAAGATATTTGCCTTTAAATTTGCTTTTTTTTGAAAGGACAAACTATTTTATTTACAGTTCAGGTTGATTTAAATTTGAATAGTAAATTGCGTGATTTGTAGAGGATTCAATAAAGATTTATATCCGATGGAGACATGGTATTAGATTAATCCCGCTTAAGTATATTATAGTTAGACCTTTACAAGGATTGTCTAATCTAAAATTTGACAATTCTAAATAAATAAAAAACTGATTTTTGTTAAAATATTTACAATTCCATAAAAATTTGCAAGGCCGCAGCATGTTCGCAACAAAACCAGCGTGAAGTAAGGATAATTCATCCTTACAAAAGTTGTGATGATTAATTTTCAAGAATATCAAGATAAGCCAATCCAATATTATAGGTATCAAACCTTTGGAATTAATTTTTATTTTTGGTCGCAGTTTCCCAGTCTCCGGATATGTGATCTACAGACCGGTTGTGAAGTCTCTACAGAATCTTTGATCTCTAAGATTACTTTCCAGACACTTTTTTTTAGCTTTCCAGGCATTTTTAATGAAAAACCTGCCTTAGGCCGCGTTGTCACAAGCAACGTAAAACAGAAACAGGAATGAGCAACTGAAACCTTAACTCGCTGAATGTATGAAATTCTGTTTTTGTTTCTGTTCCTTGTGACAATGCAGCTTTAAACACTAAAGGTGCTATTACAGCCGGCGAACTTGCAACCGCCAAACTAGCGACCAAATGACTTGACTCCAAAATACGGTTTCAAAATGAAAATCGCAGCATGAAATCTTTTAAGGATCAAAAAGTCTATAATTTGACACTTCGACATAGTCAATTTACTTATTTTCTGTCAAGATATTCGCAATTCGCTGATTTTAAAACGAATTTGATTTTAAACGAATTACTAAGCGAATTAAAAATATCTTCACAAAGCTTTTGAAAATGATGGATTTGAAGTTGTCAAATCATAGAATTGAGGATTCTTGTTAGTTCCCTATTTGACAAATTTATTTAACAGTTTTAAGCAATTCTTAAGAACAATGTCTAATTAAGCTCAAGTTCGAAGGTCGCAAATTCGCCGGCTGTGAAAGTACCTTACGCACTTCGGTGAAGGCGAGACTTTTATAAATTTGTAGAGTTCTGCTTAAACTAAACATGTATTTCTTTCTATATCAGTGGACAAATTATATGAGTTGGTGTTAGCAATTCGATAAGAAGCCGCTTATGGCATTTGTCAGACGATGTAGCCGTAAGTAAAACGTTTGTTTATCCTTCGGGTTCAAATTCGGCACAGTAGCCTATAATGCACTTAAGTACATGAAACAAATGGCTTAAATATTGTTCCAGGAAAGTCACAGAGAAAACTCTTGGAGATCCATATCACAGTCAAATACTAGACTGGTACAACGATTGGGATGTACCTAGTTAAAAAAGAAATCCCAAACTTGATGACGACTATTGGCTATTCTTACAACAGAAAGTTTTGAGCAAAGAGGATTTTCTAACCCTGAGCTCCATGAAGATTGATCTTCTGTTGAAAATATTGTGCTCTCGGGATTGCTACAAATTGGATACCGAAAACTTAGAGCAGCATTTTCATGATCGTGGATGTGAGTTAAGTGATGCGCGTCTAAAAATGATTTGCAAAAGTCGATTTGATTATCTAAAAACGCGAATATAATAAAAAAACTTTTAAAAATAAGACATTCTTGACTGCGTTAGACTTGATAAGGCATTTAAATTAACTAATTAGTACACTGGGCGTATGTGGAACATTTTTCTGTATTGTTTTTTTTTGTTTACATAAAAAGCGTTTTTATTGCGTTCAATTGTCCATTTGTTCATCATCATCATCATCATTTTCGGATGCCGCTTATCCTTTAAAAGGGTCGCGGAGCGAGGATGGCTAAATGGTATTTCCATCGTTCTCGATCCTCCGCCACCAACTCAAGAGACTCCGGCGCAATCCCCAGGCGGGACTCAGAGAGGTTCTTTGCCTGATCCCACCACACGCTCGCATCTCGGCTAGCATGACCTGTCTAGGAAGTCTGTCAGGAGGCATGCGAACAACGTGCCGAAACCATCGAAGAATCGATCGCTCCACTCGGCGAAGTAGCTGCTCAATATTAAGATTCCCACGAATACTGACGTTTCTCACTTTATCCCTTAGAGTAACACCAGCAACGCACCTCAGGAATTTAAATCGGCAGCTTGTACACGCGATCTAATTCTTTCGGTCATTACAAATATTTTATGACCATAGATGAGGGTCAGAACGAACACTGCATTAAAAACTGAGATCTTTGCTTTCACTCCAAGCTCAGTTTTCATGATGATCGGTCGGCGCAGTTCCTTTACTATTGCTCCAGCTTGGCCAATTCTACAGGACAACTCAGTATCACTCCTCCCATCTTTCGTGAAAAAGACCCGGGAAAAAGACGGGATTTGACGCCATTAATCCGTACACAGCTTCTGCAGTTTCCAAAAAAAGACTGGATGGCTCTCAGAAGAGGCCCACTCAGGGGATAGTCCTGCAAAACTCTCCACAGTGTATCCCGAGGGAGTAGGTCGTACGCCTTTTCCAGATCTACAAAACACGCATAGACCGGTTTGGCATATTCCCAGGCCTTCTCAAGAATAAGCTTCAGAGTAAAAAGCTAGTCGGTTGTGCCCTGCCAGGCCGAAAGCCGCACTGTTCTTCCCGTAACACAGGCTCGATTACAGCTCTGGAACGCGTTTCCAACATCGCTCTCAATTGAGAGAAGTATACCGCCCTTGGATTTAACCCCTTGAACGAAATTTAACTTCTTTCCTCTGAGCCGGCTAATGGTCTGCCAAAATATCTTGTTTGCAGATCTGTAATCGTGCTCCAACTTCTCACCGAACTTTTTCCACGACTGTTCCTTGGCTGTTCTGGCTGCCAGATTGGAAGTCCTTCGCGCCTCATTGCACCGGGCTCGAGAAGTTGAGTTTCTACATTGGATCCACGCAATGTAGGCTCTCGTCTTCTCTCTGATGGCTTCTTGGAGCTCCTAGCATTTTAAGCCAAGCAGTTCTTTTCTCACCACCATTCGCTACCCCAAGCCGCTTCACTCCACAAACATTTCCTGCAGAGGCAATGACTGCCGATAAAAACAGCTGCCATTCCTTCTCTACATTCAAAACGTCAGTTGGAATTTGTTCAAACTTCTCCGAAACATGCTGTGCAAAGCTCTCTTTGTAATCAGAGTCAGTAAACTGCAACCTTTCCCACCGTATGCGGGTCACCAGTCTTGGTTTTCGCCTGGGTGGCAAAGGAATACTGTCACTGAAAAACAATTTACACAGCACTAAGTGGTGATCAGTTGACAACTCAGCTCCCCTGAAAACTCGAACATCACAAATCATTCTTTAAACACACGATGGTACAAAAAAGAAATAAATGAGTGACCTCTGATTTAAACTGTGCTTGTACCATGTGTATTTGTGAATTCCTTGTGTGGGAAAAAGGTGTTTATGATGTGAGTAAAGTCCAACAACTTCCCTCCGTTCCTGTTTTGATCCGGGTCACCGTGCCTCCCGATCACACTCCTCCAAGTACTGTCGTCTGTACCCACATGTGCATTGAAGTCACCCATCAGGAGAAAGAGGTCCATTTCTGCCACTCTGTCCAGGGCAGCATCAACTTCGTTCAAAAAGGACTCATACTCTGACTCTCGATTTGGTGCATAAACCTGAACCAGAGCCAGAGTCGATCGTTCAAGCTTAAGATTTAAGATCAGAAACCTTCCCCCTAACGGAATGATATCGAATACATTTGCTGACAACCGGGGGCTTGTGAGTATCCCCACACCTGCCTGTGCTGTCATGTGACTTGGGACGCCAGACCAGTAGAGCTTCCACCCATCATCGAAGTCTTTGGCTCCAGAAACCAGAACCCTTCCCTTTAGTTGAAGACGTGCCTGTTGCATCGAGCTGATACTTTTTGGCCTCCTCAACCAGTTCAACTTCCTTCCTCGTTAGCGACGAGACATTCCACGTGCCAATTTTGAGTGGGTGCCGTTGTCGATTTGTAGAGTTTCCACCTAAGCCCTCATTTTGACTTGGCGCTGTCCCCCTCTGCCCCCCGTAATAGATAGCGGCACCATTGACGGGCTGCTCGTAACTTCTTCGGGTTAAACCCGGTCGGATGCCGAGCGGGACCTTGCGAACACCAAGGGCTCGCATGCTGACACCCCTCTGGCCAAGCTCCAAAGGGTGCCCTGGGCCTGAGGGGCGTCAGCATGCGAGTGCTTGGGGGTCGGAAGGTCCCGCTCGGCATCCGAACGGATTTAATTTGTTCATTTTTGTTAAATTTTCAATTGACATAAGTTTTAAAGCCATGTTGATAAATGTTTTGAAGATAAGGTGCACTAACCATCATCTAAAAATCTAATCAGGTTTCCCAATGGTATTATCAGCATAACTCAATGAACAACAAGAGTTTATCAAGGAGAAAAGAAAAACAATTCATAAAAAACAAATATAGATAAAGTTTATTTAAAAATACTATTCACAAACAAACAAAACGTATATGAGGTGTGTATTTACAAAAACTTAATAATTTTCAGTAGTTCTAACATAGTTTACTCCGGAAGGCATGGTGACTTTGTCGAAGCCCTTGGGGAATAATTTCTTTGCTTCTTCATCGGTTACACTTGGAAGAATCATTACTTTTGTTCCAGGCTTAAAAAAAGAAAAAATAATATTTTTTTTCTATTTCTCGTTAAAAGATTTTGCATATGACACTTACAGTCCAATTGGCAGGAGTAGCGACAACCTTTAGCTTATCAGTCAGCTGCAGAGAGTCAATGCATCGCAGGATTTCACTATAAATAAAAATATCCTTAGTGTTTCGAATAAAAAAATTGAAACCAAAATAAACTTACTCGACATTACGTCCAGTCGACATTGGGTAGAACATCGATAAACGGAGTTTCTTGTCGGGGCTTATGATAAACAAGGCACGAATAGTTTTGCCCACCTCTAAGTCCTTCTTTTGATCTTCATCAAGCATGCCGAAGGTAACGGCTAGGTCGCGGTTGGGATCGGCAATAATTGGATATGGGAACTCCCCGGGAATATCCAAGCAGTATGACTTGATGTCATTTACCCAGTCAACATGCGACTTTAAGGCATCTACGGAATGGGCTAATAGCTTGGTGTTACGCTTGCTGAATTCAGGCTGGTGGACGGCCATACGACCAAGTTCAGTGGTACAAACAGGGGTGAAGTCCGCTGGGTGGGAAAACAAAACACACCATCTGCAAAGATTACAATATAAAATAATAATTTAATTTGAATTAAAATGCAGACGAGTGCACCTAAAATATTTTATGCAACTTAAGTCACGGTAAAAAAATCATAGCCAGTACCAAACAAAATATTAATGAATGAATATATAATTTTTTATAAGAAAAAAACTATTTACCATATTATTTGGGAAAATGGAAAATTAAAAATATTGGGTAATTGTTAAAACAACAATCTTTTCCATAATAATTCGTTTCTTTTGCAGTATGTCCTTTTTACATTTTGTAAACCTAATTTTAAACTTAAAATTTACATTTTCAATTGATTTTAAAACAAATTAAGTTGACATTGCAGGAAAAAATAGAGTAGCCTCTACCCTAAATGGTGGTTCACATGGGAAGTGGTAGTTTAATCATCAATTGGGCATCTGTCACGTCTTGCTCAAAACACAATTATTAAGGGTAGAATTAAAATAGGAAATTTACTTTTTTTACGAGTAGCTTAATACAGTCATAAAACAAAAAAATGCGACGCGTTTTGTACCCAACCTGCATCGAATAAATTAAATGCATTTGGTTCGCGAATACTTCGTTGCTTTGCATCGCAACAGATAAACTTGTTTTTGCCTAATTAGTAAAGCTAGACATGCCTTGTTGAAAATGTATGACACGAACTTATTAGCAAAATACTTGAAGATAAGTGCTTCTTTGCTTTGTGCAGCTCTGTATCTCCTTAATTCACTTTATAATCACATAAATTAACTTTTTTCTTTTAGAACTCACATTGGGAGCATTATGATGCTTCTGCATCTTTTTGTCTTCTTTAAGTTCAGTAAAAATGAACTCAAGGAAGACTAGTCTTGTGTACATGAAATAAATATAAATTTTCGCATGTTCTTGAGAATAAATATAAATTTAATTGAAGGTTGAACTGATGTAAACTCACTTTACTTTCATTTGAACTTGAATTCAACGCGAGAAGACATACAGTTCCCTGAGTTATTAATTCAGAACGGTTAAATAAAATTGTTGTTTTAAAGTAAAACACTGCACTGTTCACATTAACACTCATCGGGGGGTTAGATGTAATAAATTGATTAAAATTATGTTGCAATTCACAAGTATCTTCCAATAACATATTTATCTACGATTTTCAGAACACTTACGAGTCGCCTAGCCAGTCGTAAAATTGAATTGGCCCCTTGGTGGAATCGACCTTGAAATTCGGTACTGTAGCTCCTAGACGCATTTTGACTAGTTCACTTGTAATTTCTGTAACTACTTTTGCGACAGTTGACAATTAACTGAAGAGAATCTGCGTGTAGCAGCCAGCTTTTATACACCACAGTAGATTCATTGTACGCCGCCGACACGCTAAAGAGTTTCTCAATCAAGTTATCGCTCTTAAGCTGATAACTATAGGGTCAGTGTGACCAATGTGATTTTTACTCATATGCTGTATATGATCAGTGTAGATTGTAGGATCTTAAAGCTGTCAAAAATTTTCTTGGGCAGAGCTTTGCTGTCAATTCCCTAGATGACTTAGTCCTTGGTGTCGTTTTATGACTGCACACAACCCCTATATCACTTTTTTTTCAAAACGCCTTTTGGCCAAGTTAGACAAAGACAGGAACTTAAATTTTGGTACTGAGCAATAATGGCCTAAGACCTTTAACAAGAACCTCTAACACAATATCGACCATGTCCACTTTTAACATGTTAGATCTTTAAAAACCCGATTTCTCGGAAAGTTGACTCCAAATCGAAAAAAATTTTCGACAAATATAAAAGATATTAGTATTTGCTAAGTTTGGTCCATATAAAGTTTTGAGCTTCGCCATTTTTTAAGGGGCGTTTTTAGGAAAAAACTTTTTTTTTCTGAAATAATTTTCGCTTTTACCGTATTTGCTCATGATTCTAACGAAATTAAAATTAATTGATTTTAATTTTAGCCAAGCCCACTTTTGGGGGCGTGGCCCATACAGATATTATATGAATTCGGGCCAAGAAACTTTAAGATTTGGTGTTACATGGTTCAGGTATATAGAAGTTTGTCACAGACAAACTCTTGCACTTACTCACTTTTTTAGTTTATATTTTTTATCAGAAGTGATATACACAGTGTTCATTGCATTTTCATATTAAAAATTTGATTTGTACTTAAAAACGCCCCCAAAAGTAGGCGTGGCATACATTTATTCATTTCAGTTGATAGCTTGCACACATATCTGAACATTTTTCAGTGCAAGTTTTTTGGATTTGAAGAATACATATCGAATAAAAACCGTTTATTAGAATCCAAATTTAATATTACCACGCCCACATGGTGGCGGTTTTTGCATTTTTTGAATGGCAATCACAACATACTTAAGCGAGTAAGTATGTTGTGATCTTGCAATAAGTAAAGTGGGCGTGTCAGTGTGCGGATCTCAAAACTTTTTACACTTGTACTGCTTCGGGACCTAGAAAGAACAGATATTGAGTTTTAAGTTCCTAGCTCAAACTTTAAGGCCTTAAAACTACCGACACACGGACGGACGGACGGACGGACATGGCTCATTAGACTAAAAATTCGGTCTCGATCATATGCGCTTAAGGTCTTAGGGGTCTACGGTGATTATTTCTCTATGTTACAAACTATGAATCAAACTTTATATACCTCCTATCCTATGGGATGGGGTATAAAAAGGTCTTAGACTATTAAAGTCTTATAAATGGACACTATTTAGTTGTTCAAAGAAGAGTTTCCAGCTCAGAGGGTGAGCGGAAGTTTTGCATTTGCCCAGGAGATTATTTCGCCAAAGTTCATCAACAATGCTCAGGGATGATGGATTCACACAAGCTCCATGCGGATGACGGCAAAATTCTTCACAGGTGGCAGCACTTTTGTGAGGTACTTTTGAATGAACAGCTTTTCAGTCAACGCTTTCCAGAAGAAATTACTCCCAACTTGAAAGAAGAACTCGAAATCACAGCCGAAGAGGTTGGGAAGGTGGTTGGACCGGATCAGATACCCTCAAAGTTCCGGAAAAAAAATGGGAGGTAGCGAGGGATCACGTCCAGAGGGCTCACGATCTTCATCTCCAAACTAACAACAGGTTATCCAATGCCCGATCATCAGTGGAGGGAAATTCATTTTCTTTCTTTGAACAAGGCAAAAGGTGGTACACGAAGCTGTGACAACTACAGTTCTATCAAGCTTATGTCACACACAATAAAGATCGTCGAGATCTAGTACGTACTAGATAGTTGACGGCAAAATAATAGCGCTATCTGAGTAACAGTTCGGGTTTGTCATGGGCAAGTCAACCACTGAGGCAATTCAAAGTAAATATAAGGATCACTACTAAAAGACATCGTTACGGCCTTAAAGATCTGCACATGGCGCTGGTTTATTTTAAAAAAGCTTTCGATAGACTATCACCAGATCCGATTTGGGAGGCTTTAAGAAAACGAGGAGTTCCAGACGCCTACGTCATGGACATATATAGTGAAACAAAAACAAAAGTAAGATGTCCTTTCGTAATCACTGACTTGTTCTTATTAAAGTCGGTGTACATCAGGAAAGCATCATTAATCCTTTGCTTTTAATTGTAGTCCTTGATTGTCTCACTAACTTACTTAAGATGTAAGACAAGCTTAAGTTCCAGTCCGGGGTGGACCTGGGCCTCAGCCAACAAGCTTACCGTCCGAAGAATTTTCCTCTCGAAGTAGCTAAAGTGCTTTTATCCGCCTTTGACAGGATCCATGCTTCTGCACTGTTAAGCGACTATAATGATAAGGGTCTTATACAAGGAAACTTTAGTTGCTCGAGACAGGGCTTTGCTAGTCAATTGCCTTTTTAGCCCAAAGAAACAGCGATTGGCAAAAGTTATCCTTCGTTTGATTTCAGTGCTGGTATCATTGTCTGGATTGATAGCGGAACCCAGGTAGAGAAAGTCCGTAACTACCTCAAAGTTAAAGCTGCCGATGGTGATGTTCTGTCCAAGACGTCGGTATTCTGTTCTTCGTAGGGTGTCTTTTCTTGATAACAGCATATACTTGGTGATGCTTAACCCATATTCGCCGCTTCCGTCCCAATAATCACGAAGGCTGCATTGACATTACGCTTTGTTCTTCCGATTATGTAAATGCCGACTACGTATGCGAGTAGTTGAACAGACTTTTAAAAGATTGTGCCTCTGGTATTGGCGCGGGAGCACAATTCTCTGCACAATTCTCTCAAGTATGATGTTAAAGAAGTCACATGACATCGCGTCGCCTAGTTTAAATCCTTTTTTGTCATCAAAGGGGTCGGTGAGGCCTTGGTCGACCTTGACGGAACAGCGAGAATTTTCCATCGTCATCCTGGACAGACTGATGAGTTTGGCAGGGATGCCAAAACTAGACATTGCGCTATATACATAGCTCGTCTCTATAGATGCTGTCATACGCGATGACATATGAAATCGATGAAAAGGTTGTATGTATCGATTTGGAATTCCTGGGTTTTCTCCAAGATCTGCCGCAGTGTGAATATTTGATCGATGGTGGACTTTCCTTCCAGTACAGCCGAAAAGATTTTGTAGGCGATGTTGAGAAGACTGATGCCTCTGTAGTTGGCACAATCCAGAGGGTTTCCTTTCTTCAGGATCGGGCAAACAATGCTGAGGTTGCATTCGTCAGGCATGCTTTCCTCCGACCATATCTTGCAGATGAGCTGGTGCCTGCTTCTAACCAGTTAATCGCCAGCGGACTTAAAAAGTTCGGCAGCTGGTCCATCTGCTCCGGCTGCTTTGTTGCACTTGAGCTTAGACACAGCTATTTGCACTTCCTCCAGGTCGGGTGGGCGGTATCGTTCGTATGCTTCGTCGGTAACATCTCTGCCCGGGTTGAATGGTTAGTTCTGCCTGGCAGCGGTATTTGGTTCGTCTTCGTCGTTATACAGCAGAAGTGGTCTTTCCAAATCCTCACCACCGACTGCGATTCTATCAGTCCTTGATTGTCTGCTTGTCTGTTATTCTTCGCAGACGAAGGGGCCATCCCAAGTGTAGTTCATACATTCCTGAAGAGAGCTTTGGATGTGGATGTTTTGGAGGGGAATGTGTATCATATAAGTAAGTAACTGGGATCTATGATCAATACAAAAGCAAACTGTGATGATGTCAATCATCGCGTAAGCGTAGGCTGGACGAAGTGGAGAGTAAACTCCGCTATCTACTGTGGCCAAAAATGACCCCTTAGTAGAAAGGAAAGCTCTACACCGCAGTTTTGTATCCCGCGCTCATATGTGGTTCAAAATAGTGGACAGCGTATAAGAAATATAGAAGTAAATAAATGGCAGCTTAGATGAAGATCCTTCTCATGACAGCAGGAGTAACAAAGCTGCATAGATGAAGAAGCAAGTATCGAAATTACCAAGCAGGGCTGGATGACCAATTTATGGTCTTCCTAGTGCTGTGCATTTAGCAAGGCAAATAGATTTATCTTTGAAAGTCTCCAACAAGGACCTTAATGTCTTCAAACCTTATCTGAATAATCAACAAGTTTTATCAATAAACAAATATCAAAAAGGCAAAAACAGATGGTCCCCCTAAAAAATACGTTCGAAAAACGCTAGATTCAAAACATGCAACCAAATTTTATTCTATCTTCTTCATTACCTAAACAAACGCGATCGTAGTTACCGCCAACTTTGAGGCAGAAATGTATGTTGAAGTCTGGACCTGCTCAGCATGCTTCAGATATACTCTTAAAAATTGTATGTTGAAATCTTTTGCTCTAAACAATCTGACCGAACTTGTAGACGAGACCACAAGGATACGTGACATTGCCGATCATACCGCCAACCAACTGGACTTGGTTTTGACCTCCCATCCCGGCAAGAACACCGTCGATGTTCCATCTCCTCTAGGCTCGTCAGACCATTGTGTCATTTCGGCATTTTTTTTCGTTGGCCACCAACCTTCCAAAGTTCCAATTCCCAAGAGAACTGTTTGGCGATACGAGGATGCAAATTGGGACGGTTTTAACTACTTTTTCGAAAGTTTTAACTGGTCGCTTTGCTTTCTCGACAACAATGTAAACGCCGCTGCCGATATGATTTTAAATATAATTCTCCTAGGAATGAGATCTTTTATCCCCTACAGGGTTAAGAGTATCAAACCAAAAGAAAACTCGTGGTTTGACTTGAGCTGTAAAGCGGCGATAAATTTAAAGGAATCCTACTTTCGGTCTTACAAGGACAATCCCTCTCTATTAAGCCGAAATAAGTTCAAACTAGCCAGAAATGCCTGCAATGCTCATATCCGTGGTGTGAAATTTATGTACGACCAAAAGTTGAGGCAGAAAATACTACATTGTCCGAAAGGTAGTAAAAACTTTTGGGCTTTCGTCAAAAATGTGAAAAATTGTGCCTCATCCTCCATCCCAACGCTCGTCTGCAATGGCATTCCAGCTGTCAGTTCCCTAGACAAAGCCAATCTCCTCGCAGCACATTTTGCTGCCAGCTCCACGCTACCAGATTGCGTATTGTCTCCCCCTGTACCTGAGCGCGTTGAACGCACTATGGGACAAATTCACTTTCGCACTCGTACAGTCAAAAAAGTACTTAAGGATCTCAACATTTACAAATCCGCTGGTCCAAATGGTATACCCCCGATTGTTCTGAAGAGGTGTTCTTCCACGCTGGCAAAACCATTGTGTAAGCTTTTTCATCGGTCCTACTCCTCAGGCCTCTTTCCGAGTAGATGGAAAACAGCATTTGTCCAGCCTGTCCCTAAAAAAGGCGATTCTTCTTCTCCCTCTAGCTATCGTCCAATTGCACTAACTTCCCTTCTTTCTTAGGTCATGGAAACGCTGATTAACTTCCAACTCATGAAATATCTCGAATCACGAAAACTACTTAATGACCGGCAATATGGTTTTCGTAGCAAAAGGTCCACTGGTGATCTGATGAAGAGAACCATTCCTTGCATCTTCTTGGTGAAAGCAAGATTGTTGCGCTTGATATTTCAAAAGCATTTGACAGAGTTTGGCACCAAGCTCTTATGTCGAAAATGCGTGCATTTGGAATCGACGAATCGGCTTTAAGTCTGCAGTACAAAAAATAAATGCTGGGGTTCCCCAGGGCTCTGTTTTGTCTCCGACTCTCTTCCTCGTTTTCATAAACGATCTCTTGTCCGCTACCAATTCACTCCTTTGCCGATGACAGTAACCTCAGTTTCTCATATTCGTTCTCGGTTCCTCGCCCCTGCTCTTCGGACGTAGAGCTGCAACGGCAGCGTATGTCAAACTCATTAAACTCTGACCTATGATATCTATTTCTGTATCATGGGAATCTCGAAATAGAGTAGAGTTTAATGCTTCTAAAACCCAATGCTGTCTTCTGTCATTGAAGCAAAACCGAAACACTCAGCCATTATCCATGAATGGCACTTGCATCCACGAAACCGAAACCGAAAAACCTTAGTTGGAATGACCACATATTCGACGTCGCCAAGAACGCTGCGAAATGCCTAGGTTTTCTCAAAAAAAGTAAGAAATATTTCACCCCTTCTGATTTGGCTATTTTATATAAGGCCTACATCCGCCCCAGCTGGAATATAATTCCCACGTCTGGGCTGGTGCTCCAAAAACAGCATTGCACCTGCTAGACATGATACAAAAACGGGCGATAAAACTATTTGGAAACAGAAATATTTCGCAGTCAACATCGACGCAATGTCTCTTGCCTTTCACTGTTCTATCGCTTTTTCCACAAACAGTGGTCCATCGAAATAGCCAATTGCATACCGCCCCTTAAGACTTTCAACCATGATACTCGCCAAAGATCGAAAGTGGGCTCGAGGGTAATGATCAGTTTACCCTCGAGCCCACTTTCGGACGTACAGTCAAGTTTAGAAGTTCCTTCATAAGCCGCTCAACGCGAATGTGGAATGTTCTCCCACGTTCAGTCTTTCCGTCACGTTACAACCCGCAACTGTTCAAAACAAGAGTGCATCGGTACCTCTCCTCCTTTTCCTCTTTTTCTAATCCTTTACGTTTGTGAGATGTGTTACATTAAAAGGGTAGCCAATCCCTTAATTCGCGAGTAAATTATAAAAAAAAAATCGTTTCAAAAACTATACAGCATCCGCAATTTGTACTCAATATAGGTAATAATTGTGTATCACTATAAGAATTCAAGGCCAAAAGCCTTGTGTTTTTTTTTTAATTTTTGTTATGATTCAAATCCAAAGAAAAGCACCATCAAAGTTCTTTGTTAAATCCGAACAATAAGTTAAGCTTCAATTAGGTATCTTTGGCACCATTTGATCCATTTGGCCATTTGATCTACCTCAAAAACCTGTCTGTCTATCATCTTTGAATGGAAAAGCGTCTGATACCCACACATAATAAAAACATAAGGCAAAATGCGTCGATGGCTTCCTCGCCTTCCTAGGCATTATGTAACATAAACAAAGGCAACAAGCCCCTTAAATTTACCCCCTTAACAACTTCGTGCCTTGTCTCCAAGTCTTCGCATTATACCGGCAATTCATTTCGTTTTGTTTTGTTTAACATAATAATTATATTCCGAAAGTTCGCTCGTTGTGGTGAAATAGCTGCGCATAGTTGATAGTACGATAATTGTTTTTAATACTTTTTCCGCAACTTCAACATTTTGGTTATCTTATTCTTATCAAGAAATTGTTCTGCCACTTAAGTTTTTTTTTCCATATGCAAAAGATCATAACAGCGATTTCAAATTGAGATCTTTTAATGCCTTTTACCAATACCATCGAAATAAATTTTTGTTAACAAAGCCGTGTCAAATACATTAACAAAAGAATCGGAATTATTTTCGCATAATAAATTTAACGGCAATAAGTGTGACCAGCGTTGAAAACTATGTTTTGTATACTTTTTTTCTGGTAAAGCGTATGTTGAATTTGTTTCATAGTTTACAACATAGTGAATTAATCGTATTGATACTACAATATGCACTTCATAAACAAATTTTGTAGTCAATTTAAATTGATTAAGTCAACTTAAAGGTTCTAAAATAAGGTCATTAAACCAATTAGACCAAACTTAATGTGTAAAAGTACCTATTAAGTTTAAGAAACAATGGTTATTGGCAATTCTTATTCCAATCTGCAATTTGACAGTTGCTTGACTTATATAATTTAATATTCAAATGACCTGATTACACCTACTTATTTCCAATGCTTGTTAGTGAAAGGTGAGCGATTGCTTGAGTTTAATTATCTCATAGCACCCTTTGGTCGAGAAGTGCCAAAAATTAACCCTGGTAGTCGGTAGGAAGCTTTAATTGTTTCCACACAAGTTTTTTACACCCCAATCAAGGCTGTTCTCAAGGCTTGTATAGGACCTGGTTCGTCTTTTGCCTTCTTTTGACTTTACTTAAAGGGCAGTCACAACACCTTTATAAAGAGCCTATGTTCCATTACTACGTCTCTCCCGACAATTATAAGAAGATTAGCGTAAGACAATTGAAAATAAATCCTTAAGTAGTTCCATCGGACGAATATAGGATTAATTTGACACGAAAACTCTGTTTCTGTCATTTTGGCTCTCAAAAGAGAGTGGCGATTACATTTCCCAGGAGCGAAAATCGATTTCCTCAGTATAAGTCACAGTCGAAAACGTACTTGTGTCAGATCTGTCGCACAGGGACAGTTTCAGTTTCCTTTTCTGATTCTCAAACTGTTACAAAGGTGCAGAATATAGGTTTGTGAACAGGGTGGATGGGATTTATGAGAGGATTTATTTTTAATCGCTTGCCGAGAGGATTTAAATTTGTATGGTAAATCGCGTGATTTGTAGAGGATTTAATAAAGATTTATATTAATCGAGGATAAGTGCTCGGTGGAGACATGGTATATGAGTATAGGTTGCACATATTTTACTTTTATAAAAAAAAAGTATATTCTTTTTTTTTTTGTAGTCAACGGTCACACTTCCTATGCTCGGTGTATTAGAATAAAAAAAAAGCTTAGTTTGACTTCAAATCATACCCAAAAGATTGGCACCTACGTGCCCCACTTAACCATCACATTCACAATGAAGAAGCAATAAAAGAAGGCTGAAGCTTCGGCATTCTCTTCAATTCGTCATCCGCGGCGAGCGTGAGTGTACCTAGTATTGAAGTTTAAGAAAAGTTTTTATTCAAATTCAAAATGCGTTTGGGATCAACTATACCTAATTTCAAGGCTGAAACTACTCAGGGGCCAATTCAATTCTATGATTGGTTGGGCGATTCGTAAGTGCAAGCATCTAGTGCCTTTAATAAGGAACACACTTAACATCTTTTAGTAATATAAACCGATAAAGTAATAGCTTCTCTGGTTGTAGAATTTACTGGTAACTTTCCGTCCGTATAGATTGTGCCTTTGCCTTAGCTTTTTACTCTATAAATATGTTAATTATTCTTTAGCAAGTTTTACATACTTCTGTTTGTGCAAAATTAATAGATGGTTTTGTCAATAGTTTGTGCATGTGTGACAATTGGTTTGTTGATTATACTTGCAAATAAATTAGTGGTAATTTTAGAAATTTCGATATGATAAACAATTATTTTGCAGTTAGCAGAATTTATAATTTCTATAATATGTTAATTAATGTACTCTCTATTTAAAAGTTGTTGAAATCGTGATTGATTTTCAGTGAAAGTAACTGGAGCTTCTTTCAAATAAGAAAATAATGCTCTTCATCTAACTTGAACCTTGAACGATTTTTTTTTGTGGTTTATGGCAATCGTGAAAATTTCGCCGGTTTGGCGAAAATGTTTGAAACTTTAGGAGCCAATGGGTGTCCCATGTCCTTTTACTATTTATTATTTAATTATAAGACTCATATTTAATAACCGCTTTTTAAATCTTCCTGCAGGTGGTGTGTTTTCTTTTCTCATCCTGCGGACTTCACTCCGGTCTGCACAACCGAGCTTGGCCGCATGGCGGTTCATCAGCCTGAGTTCGCTAAGCGCAACGCCAAACTTATTGCTCACTCTGTCGATCCAAGCAACTCGCATATTAATTGGGTGAAGGACATTAAGTCGTACTGCGTAGATATATGCGGGGATTTCCCTTACCCAATTATTGGTGACCCCAAGAGGGATCTAGCCGTTTCGTTTGGATTGCTCGACGAGGATCAAAAAGATAATCCCGATGTTGCGAAGACAGTTCGAGCTCTATTTATCATAAGTCCTGATAAGAAGTTACGCCTATCGATGTTTTACCCAATCACAACTGGACGTAACGTAACGTAAGTTAGCTTGAATATTATTTTTTTTTAATCAGTCAAAATTTAAAACGACCTAACTTTTCAGTGAAATCCTTCGATGTCTTGATTCTCTACAATTGACTGATAGGTTGAAGGTTGTTGCCACACCAGCTAACTGGACTGTAAGTCTCTTGCCTTGTCCATTAAATTATTTGATTTCATATTTTATTTCACTTTTTCCAGCCCGGATCAAAAGTAATGATCATTCCAAGAGTCACAGATGAGGAAGCTGTAAAACTATTCCCAAAAGGGTTTGAAAAGGTGCAAATGCCTTCTGGAGTAAACTACGTTAGAACTACCACAGATTATTAGTCAAGGTGGATTTATCAATACGTTATTTACGCATAAAAGTTCTCTAACACTGACACTCGTCATATTGTCTATTGTGTTTTACGAGAGAACTAGTACCGGCTTCGGTGGATATGTGCAGGCATCGGTGTATCCACCCAGTATCGCCACAAAATATTGTCCTTGTGAATGAGTCGGTACTTCATTTTTATTATTTTAATAAATATTTTAAAAAGTAAAGGAATGGGAATGACATTATTTAAAAGCAAATATCATATGTTAAAGAACTATTCTTTAGGTTCATTCGATGAAAGCCCTAGTGCGTCATATGGCGCCACAGTGCGCACTTTTTTATCAGTTCTGTATTCGATGAAGCTAAGACAACAACCCAGTCCACTTTGCACTTTATTCGATGAAAGCACTGTGGCGCACTATTGCAGCACTAAAGTGCCCTGAGGATTTTGTTTGGGCAGAAAGTTCAGTGCTTTTTAAATTTGACATTTCAGTTATTTGTCAGTCAGCTGTCCAATGCAAAAGAAAAATTTCTGCGAAGGTAAAAACAAATTTTCTTTGCTTTTATTTTGAATTTGTTTACAATTCTATAATTAAAGGTATTTTCACAATGGAAAAAATCACCATGTTGAATTCTGCGAGTGGAGCCTCGGTTAGTTTTGAGTGTGACGAGGAAATTCTCCAAGCTGCTTCTTTGAAAAAGAAGAGTCGAAAAAAGAGTTTGAAAATCGCGTAAAAATGTTTTGTTTAGATATTTTTCAGCTCCATATGTTTTTTGCCTGTCAAATGAGAGTGACAGGATCCGATGTGCGTTCGATGAACAGCGCACCTATCAGGGTTGTATTGAATTTTTGACAATCAGCTGATCGCACTGATAAGTGCAAGTGCGATTTCAGGGCGCACTGGGGCAAGTTTCATCGAATGAACCTTTTACCTAAAAAAGGGCACACCAATGAAGTTAAAGGGTCCGTTACATAAAAAAGGTACATTGCACAACAGAAGTTAAATAAGCCTTCAACCTTTTGAGAAGTTGTCCATAGAAAATGTGCGTGACGTACGTATAAGCAGGGTTACCAAATGGCGACTTTTCTACTATCGGTACACTTGGCGACCACATTTTGAAATAACCGGTTTTTCACCCTTATTAAAAAACAGGCGACATTGGGCCGCCTTTTTAATTTTCAAATCAGTTATGCATACAACAGCCACAAATTAAAAAAAGTTATTGCATCTGCCTCTTGCTAAACGAATTTCATTAAACGAAATAAATTAGTCGAATAAATTTTTTAGTCAACAGTAAATCCGTCTAGTGTTTTCTTTGCGTAGCCGGGAGGTAACCCAGACGGGATGATCCCCTACCTGGAGGAACTGATCCTTTTTAATTACTCGAGGGCGGAGAGCGGGATAGCCCCTCCTTAGAGTCGGTTTTTCAGTTCGAGATCATCAGAGCTTCCGAGTTAAACTGAGACTAACCCCAGAAATGAGTTTTTCAGTGAATTTAGATCTCTGGGGTTAATCTCTCCTTAACTCACTAAATTTGGTGACTTGATTCCGGATCAATTTTGAAGAACAGTATGAACTTCCTTGAATGTTTCTTCTGTGTGGAATGGTAGTCCCTTTGCGTGTTTCTATGAAAAATGACATCTGAGAGCAACTCGAACGTCTTTTTCTGTGTTTTTCTATGTGAAGTGAGATTTGGGAGAGTTAATAATTCTGTGAGTCGAAGATTTTGACAATTGTAACTGTTAGTTTTTTTCCGCTAATAGCAGGTGAGCCGCCTACGTCATTTTATGTTAGGGATGATCAAGTCTTGTCTAATTTTCAACTCAATATTTTAATATGTATGTAGAAGTTGAAGGTCGCTATTAAAAGATTTTGCAACAAGTAAGTTTTTATTCCACATTTAACTCTTTGTTCTTTTTTACTATTTTGGGTATCAAGTGAGCGGCGGGTTTGAGACTACAAATTTAAGTTATTTTTTTCCATCGTGTCAATTTCGGAATATCTAATGACCTACACACGTCAACGGGTGGCTGTTGTTGTCATACCATTTATCAAACGAGTACGAAAATTATTTGACTCGTCAATTGTCAATTTGAAAAGTCAGAATGCGATACCTGGTGGTAAAATTTACAATAAATGAAGACTTATAGCTGTCAACACCGATGTCTAAGTTGACGATTTGATCTGCCTTCGATGAACGAATTCGCGTATTTCCGTGTAAGTTATCAATCGGATTTGTGAGTAGAATAGTTTGTTCATTCACAAAAACCATATATTAAAAGGTGCATTTTTTTCGTAAGCCAATAATTTTCATACTGGTTTGAAAAACGGGATGGCAAGGCAACTACGGCCAGCCGTTGACGTGTTAAGGTCTTCACATTAATAAAATGAAAATTTTATTGATATAGATAATGGGTAATACCGGGAATAGACCACAGGAACGAAGTAAAAAAAAAAACTTCCAGACTTCCAAATAACTTCCAAAACTAACTCGCTTTGCCCTAAACTAATGTAATACCAGTTGTTTTTAATTCAATAAACAGAATTTGACTTTTTTTGTTATACCGTTTTCACACCGAAGCCAGAATATAGATTCTGAGCTGATTCTGAAATCGAATTGATTTCAAAATCGAATTGACCCTTTCACACTGCGAAAATAATCTAAATTTTGTTGACTTTTCGATCAGTTGAACGCCAACTGTCCAATTTTTCACAGTTGTCACAAGTTAAACAGCTTCAAATATGTAAAAAACAATTGTGGATAACTTAAGAAGCACTGAAGAATACATGAAAATCACCGCAGAATTAAATAGTATAAGAACAACGAAAATATTTCTCCTTTTGATTTTATAAACAAACTTCATCGGCTGTCATGTCTTCTCTTGATTGAATTAAAAGAGTGTGTTTGCTTTTATTTTCCTATGATTCCCACAAAATCGAATACAATCTATTACATTTGTATTCGATTTTGTGGGAATCTAGATTCTGATCTAGATTCTGATTTCTACAAATGTATGGGAAATCTAATAGATTTTAATTAGATTTGGGCCTTTTTTACTCTGAATCTAGATTCTGGCTCGGGGTGAAACCCGTATTAAGTCATTAATCCTCAAATGTCAATTTATATTTGTATAAATTGCCTATCAGCCTTTGTAAATCACAGATGGAATCACTAATGCCCGGTTTCACTGTGAAGGTTTAAACTTGGGTTCAGTTATTCTTTCACGAAAGTTTAAACTCAGTACTTAAACCATTGATGATTCTAAGTAGAACTTGACTGAGGGTTACGGTAAACTTCTGTTTATTATTTTTTGTTAGTTTTGTAAGCCACTTTATACATGAATTGTCATTATGTCAGCCCATATTTGTTTTTAGAATTGTCTTAAAAGAATCGTGAGAGGAATGAAAAGATCATGAATTTTACGCTGGCCTCATAAATGCAAGTAGATATTAAGTTTAACTTAAACGGGCGCCAGTTGATTGTTTAAACTGCCGTTTTACGTTTAAACCGACGTTTCTGAGTAAAACGGAAATAAATTTTTGTCCAGAACTACTGTGAACGTCACGAGTATCACGTTGCATTGAAAATTTCAAATTAAATTTGTAAGGAATGTCAGTTTTACCTTAACTTTGAATGCAAATATCTGCGAAACGAAATGTCCGGTCTTACGCCTTGATCCCAATGAATCCGTTTCATCCGTTACGTTAAAGTACACAACTGACAACTAATAGTTCAATACACACGTTCTTATGGCAAGCGGACCATAGAAGAACTTCGTGGCGTACGGCGCTTCGCATAAGAACGTGTGTATTTAACTGAGTTCTCAGTTGTGTACTTCGACGTGACCGGCGCAACGGATTCATTGGGATGAAGGCGTTAGACCGGATATTTCGTTTCGCAGCTATTTGCATTCAAAGTTAAGGTAAAACTGACATTCCTTACAAATTTAATTTGAAATTTTCAAGGCACAGTTCACAGTAGTTTTGGACAAAAATTTATTTCCGTTTTACTCACAAACGTCGGTTTAAACGTTAAACGCAGTTCAAACCATCAACGGCGCCCGTTTAAGTTAAACTGTCTTTTAAAATGTTTCTTAAGCCGCGTTGTCACAAGCAACGTAAAACAGGAACAGAAACAGAATCCTATACATTAGCAACTGAAACCTAAATTCGCTGAATGCTTTTTGCGTTGCTGATGTATGAAATTCTGTTTCTGTTTCTGTTCCTGTTCCTGTGACACCACGGCCTTAGGTTTAAACTAGAACTGAAAAACATTTTATTGTTTTCAAAGTTAGCTTATTCCATGTCTCCACCGGGCACTAATCCGCGATTAGTATAAATCTTCAATAAATTCTCTACAAATAACGCGATTTACCATATAAATTTAGATCCTCTCGGATCCCATTAAACTTATTCACAAACCTATTTTTTGCACCTTTGTAACAGTTTGAGAATTTAAAAAAAAAAAACTGAAACCGTTCCGCTTTTTGTCTGGTGGAGTCACTTTGGGATTTATTTTTAATCGTCTCCCGCTAATTCTCTTTTAATTGCCGGTGGAGTTTATGTTTCCAACTCAGTTCGACTCAGTTCCATCTATTGAGATTTCCCCGCAACTATTACGGGAGCAAACGGTATTTCGCCATTTTCGTTCAGTTTTTCTCCTCAAAGCCATCTCTGTACTCTTCACTTTTCTCTTTTTCACTTCGTTTTTCACAGTTTTATGCTAGTCGTCTCCAGTTAAACGGGTCGTTCGCTTCTTGGTTCATTTTCGTGGTGGCATTACCAAATCATACAGCTCAAGTGGAAAGTAAAAAAAAACTATCACAAGGAAAAAATCAAATGGACATTATCCTTTCATTGTTGCTCCTCTCGAAGATCGGTGTTCTTTAGTTGACTTTTTCCCGTGAAAAAGTCCAAATTAATCTCAATACGAGTGTGTTTATCAATCAAAACCAGAAAAAGAAAATTTTTTTTATTCTTTATTCGAAAGACTTGAAAAAAAAGAACGAAAAAGACCCACCACAATCGAGGAAGGAAAAACAAAGCATAACAAAAGAAAACCATGTTTGTGTGTGAGTAGTGTGTATGGCCTAATGTGTTAAAATGTGGAAAAAACTTTCATGGCCGATAATTATTGTGATGGTGATTTAGTTGAGCGATTATTGCAAAAGGATTTCGATATTTCCATTTCGACGACCTCTGTGCAAACGACTTGTTCTAATCCGCAACAGGCGAGCATAATTGCGTCTTAACCAAATAAATCAGACCGAGAAAGCCAGAAAAAAAATATCGACAGACAACAACAACAGCAGCCAGCCAGTCAGCAGTCGTCAATTATTGTAATCATTGAAAAGCTGCGAAAAGAAAATGGACGGGCACCATACGCACCACAACAACTCGTCGTCGTTCTCGACCCCATCGTCTTCGTCGTCGCACCACCATCATACGCAGCCCCTGCTGCAACAGCACAGCAGCAGTAAACATCACCACCATCATCACCAGCAGTCACAGAGTCAGCAGCACCCCAGCTGCAACAGTGGCAGTCCGACAAATAACAGTAACACCCATCAAATCGATCGACTAAAAATGTTATATCCGAATGTCAACGAAAATGAAACTCCTCTACCTCGATCGTGGAGCTCCCATGACAAGTGCCATGCCATTGGGTTGTCGCAGAATAATCTACGTGTTCACTACAAAGGTTACTATCTACAAAATAATAGTTTTTTTTTTTTTTCTTGTATTCATATTCCTTTCATGCTTGCTCCCTTCCATTTTGTGTTATCAATTATTTTTGTTACAGATTTATAGGAGAGGTAGTAACTTGAAATTGCATTAGCTGGCTGGGCTTTGCGAGCTGTAAATAGATTAAAATTTTTTTAAGAACTTTTTATGAGCGCCCTTGGCTTTTCAAAAAAGGGGATTTCAAGTTTTTTCCTCGATAATTTCTATCAAAAATTATTGCGCTGTCAAAGAACCTTTTATTTCGCTACTCACTTTGCAGTGGCTTTCTCTGTGCATATTACATGTGTACAGTGGGGATGAGGAAACTTCAGACGCGAAGTTTTATGTAAAAATCAATAATCCCGATGCAATAACTTGATCCTCACATCACTCCGGACAAAAGAAAAGCAAGAATGCGTTATGCTTATGGTAATACTGTCTCGATTTGTCAAAAGGACAATAAGTTTTAGGGGTTGGTTTTGGTTTTTTTTGTAACAAGGAAAGGAACAAAAAAATTCCTGTGAGTTGAATTAACCTTGTAAGTGCTACAGGAGGTTGATGTTAATGTCTCGCCAGTTCAATGTACTCAAAGTACTGCTCACCCCGAAATGTAAGGATTACTGTGTGCAGGATTATTTTGGAATATTATTTGACTCGAAAATTTTTGCTGATATCTTTGCTATAAAGTTAGGGGAATGATGTCTATGGTAGTACTTTAGATGGAACACAAAGGGAATCTAATACGTGTCACTCCACGTGTTTTATTCCAGTTTTATAGTCATTTTGGCTCAATGTCCTTTTCAAAAAAGATCATGTTTTTATATTCCAAGAGCGGAAAAAAAAGTACATTTATAAATCGAAAGTAGAATTTAAAGGTTGATTCGATGAGAGCCAACTTTTGGCACACTTTTTGGCATTTCGACATCCAATTAAGCGGAGAAAACAGCCCAGTATACTAAGTACTGTATACGATGTGACACTCTAGTGCAGCACTCAGGTGCCCCGAGGATTTCGCCATGACAGAAAGCTCAGTCGTGAAAAATATATCTGTTTTTTCCTCAGTTGTGTAATGGAATTCCACTGTTTTACAATGCGGCCCTTTCCGTTCGATGGAAAATTTTATTTTCAGGGTTTCACTGAGTTTTGACAATCAGCTGACCGCACTGAAATGTGCATGCCCAAATAAGTATGTATCATGAATCTATGTATCAACTTCTGCCGAGTGAGAAGTTTTTCAATAATTGTTTTTTTTAACGTATAATTATTTTCAATTGAGTTGAAATCACTCTTCTCACTAAAAAATCAAAAATTAACCTATAGGTAAAAAGCGTGAATGTGGGGTGCCGTGGCGTAGTGGTTAGTGTGTGTGCTTACTACGCCGGAAGTCTGGGTTCGAATCCTGCCATCGTCACCTGAAAAAAAAAGACTTGTTCTTTTTTACGGCCCCCACCTCCGCGAGGGTCTTACAAGCCCTCCGAGAGTATCATTTGTCTTGAAAAACTTCTCAAAGTGCCGTTGGGATTCGGCAAAAAATTGTAGGTCCCCTTGTATGTAAAAAAAAAATAACACACCAGCATACATTGTTGAGAAGTTGGCCCTGGTTCACCTCGAGCTGTTGCGCCACTCTATTTATTTATATTTAAAAAGCATGAATAAAAGAAATTAACGATAACGCCAAATCATGTTGTGCCATTTGTTTAATAAATACTGCTATTTGTAAACATACAATATGTCTACAAAATTTAGATATTTTATATAATATATAAAATATTTATTATGAATTTAGCTTATAATAAAACGGGAATATAGCTTTTTTCTTTATGAAATTAATTCGGCACGTATGTTTACTTTGTCTCCACTGGGCATTAAACTGCAATTTAGCGGAAGACGATTAGAAATAAATCCAGTAGTGGCTCCACCAGACAAATATAAGATAAATTTGACACGGGCACTCTTTTTCTATCATTTTGGCTTCAAAACAATGTGACCATGGCAGATCTGTCATACAGGGACAGTTTTCGTTTCCTTTTTCATGTCGCAAATTTGTATAAATGTACAGTTAAAATTGTCAAAGAAAAGGTTTGTGTAAAGGGTGAATGACGGCACAAAAGATCTCTTTAGATCGAGGTTCCATTGTTCGCGATAGGCGAGTCAGGAGTAAGGACAAAAAAAATGTATGGGGAGATTTATTTTCAATTACTTGCCGGGACGATCTCAATTAGTGTGTCAATTGCTCCATTTGTAGGGGATTTAATTAAATTTAAATCGCACATAAGTGTCCGGTTCATGGCAGTTGCATTTAAATTAACCAGAGTTAAATGTAATTATTTTGGTCTAGTTAAATTAGCTACGAAAATTTTTCCCAAAAATATTTTTTTCCTTTTTCATAAAACTAGTTTTTTCGTGAAATTAAACTATTAAAAAAAAATTTTATTGAAAAAGTGGTACCTGTCAAAGATGAAAAAATGAATCTTTTGTAGTACGCCATGTTGTCCGCCCTCACCCGTTTTAATTTCTGAATGTTAAGTTTTAGAATGATAAAACTTGGTGTGCTTCTAAATTACGTAAAAAGCGAGAGCCCATAATAGGCCATATTTTTTATACACAATGTTTTAATTACGGTTTGAAGTTTTACATGAAGCCCATTAAAAAATGAACGTCTGTGGTCAATACACACGTATTAAGTAACTAAAAGTTAAACAATTACTTAAGTCACATTTTTGTAAAGAGCTTTTGGTATTGCTTTTTTGATAAAAAAAAGAGGAAAAATGCACGAAACAACGCGTGCATTTCCACCCCACTTATCTGTGCTCTTTGATTTTTTTTAAATAACGCGTAGTAGAAATTAACTAAGATTAAGATTTCAAGGAAAACTAAATGAACTTTGAATATTCAAAAAACTTCTGAGAAACCTACACAATCTTTTGAGATTTCTAGTATCCCAACAGTACCACAATAAGTAACAGTAAGTAACACAATGAAGCCTTATAGTGTGTTTCAACTGGACACTAATCCGCGATTACGAGAAATCCTCCCTAAATCACTAGATTTACCATTCGAATCTTTTCAGGAAGAGATTAAAAATTAATCGCATAATAAACCTCTTCTACGCATGGATTCTCGAATTCGACGTACAGACTTCTACGTTTTCTGTTCCTTTTCTGACGAAACAAGTCAAACAAACCATTTATTGTCCAATGATACCCAGTATCATCAACTCTAGTGTGATTGTTGTGTTGTGCAAAGGCATGCACAGAATGGATGATGTTGCTATTAATGCAGATGTGGTTGGACCTGTCAGAAGAACCCGCGAAAACTTCTTCAAAAACATGAGTTTGCCCATACATTTTTGTAAATTTTCTGTTTTTGAAGCCCCAATTTTTAAGTAGTTTTCGTTCAAAATCACTTTGAAAGTCACGAATATCAAACTGCCGTGAGAATTAAATTTGAGAATCAAATTAAATTTGCAAAGAATGTCACATTTGTCCCAACTTTGGATGTTAATATCTCCGAAACCGAATGTCCTGTCTGAAATCAGCTTGTTGTTTTGAGGTCAGCGTAAAATTCTTGATATGTTCTTATTTTTTATGGATCTTTAAAAGCACGTTTAAAAATAAATATTGGCTAAAATTTGACAACTGTGAAATAAATGAAAAACGAAAACAAATTCTAGTCGGAGCTTAGGAAGTGTGAATGGCTAAATGAGTTTTCGAAAACCCAAAACTCAGTTTTTAATTCAGTGTGAAGAGCGTGAGCCAAAAAAAAAACTCTAACTCTTACAAGTAGATGTGCAAGTGGCGCGACTGACATTGCCATTGCACACAACATTGTCATTTCATTAACAAAAATGAAAGCGTATGTCAAATTAATCTTCTACTATTCGGTGGAAACACTGGGATTTACTTTTAATCTTTCTACGTTAATCTCGGCCTTATGTTTGATTAAAACACTCTATTGCACAGCAAGTTAACTGCATAAAAATTGTTGTTTCCAACCTACGTTCTAAGGCTATTTAAAAAACGGAATTAAAACAATAGCGCGTACCGTTTTCTCAAAAATCTGTGCTAATAGAATTTAAAAAAGGTGAACATTTCTAGCCAGTTGGTTGGAATATTAATCCAAAGGTAATTGAAAAAAAGGCAAAAAAAACTTAAAAAAATTTGAAGAGATGGAATTGTTAATGAAGTCCCCCGATCTGAATACCATGGAAAATTATAGATTAGGAAAAAATTTGGTCAAATTCAAAAATAAGAACAAATTTTCAAGCCATTTTTGGGCTTGGAAGTTCCTTGGAAAATGGGTAAACTTATCAATTTCAGCTTGTGGGCAAAGCTTATACAGTTATTCAGTAATTTATGGCTTAGGTATAAACGGAATAGAAAAAAGTATAAGTAAGGCACAGTGCGAGTTTACACTCATTCATTCATTTAATTGTTATTTTTAATTTCATTCGTTTTCCAGGGGGAAAAAAAAAGAAAAGAAAAAAACTGTGTACCGAAGCTGCGGTGAGGATGAAGATGGGATGAGGATAAATACTTCTCTCAGACACTGTAGTGTGGCCTGGGTTTCATTCACTTTTGGTTTATCGCTTTATCGCCATCATCTGTTGTCGTTGCCAAAACAAAGACCCTGTTCGATGACGAGCAAAGAACGACCAAAATAACGAAGCAAGAGAACAAGCGAGATAGAAGAAACCATTGTCCATCGATGATGGTGGAAAAGAATGACTATTGCATTCACATTTCTCTCAAATTCTACGGAGCACATTTATTTTTTCAAAAATTATAAATTGCCAAAGAAACTCTTTATTTGCTCTCTGATAAAAAAAAATGGCATTTTCCTTTTCAAACCAAAAGTGTAAAAACTTTTGCCTGAATCTATTTTCTTTGCCCTACACATATGTTTGCCTTCCCTTCTTCTTCTTCTCCGATTTTGCACGATTCTTTTTATTTTGATTTTTAATGCGTAAATAGCGTTTGTATACATCCCCATTTGATTGTGTATGGATTCGCTATACAGTGCGAGAGTGTGCGTCGATTTGCTTTTACTGGACGAATATTTAACGAAGAGATTTGTTTTTCTTTTGCATTTCAATCCGAGTCTCCTCTTTGGTGTAATATTCGTATTTGTTGTTGGAGTGGTGTGCCATCAGCTGATTTCGAGTGTTATCGAACTGTCAAAAAATTCAGCGTGCTATTGGGACAAGGGAGACAGATAGAATGTTGCTGATCAGGGGAATGGGAGAAATATATTCAGTGTGTGATAACAAAGAAAAACCTTCAACAAAAAACAACTTACTTTCTTGATTACTTTTTTATGTACTGAACTGAGTACCTATGTAGTTATGTATGTAAAAACATTTTTGTGCACCCTTTTGCAGTAACACAGGGTGCAGGAAAAAACTGGGTGATGGCATAAAGAAGGTTTGATGCATTGTTATGACGAGTTGAATATTTAAGGGGGGGGGGGGGGGGGGGGGGGGGAATCCACCTACATAGGTACATTATGTAGATAAATGTACGGACCTAGGCACCTACTTATTAAAATATAAAACATTGCGAGAAGTTGTAGCACGTTGTGCGTCGTCTAGAAAATGCAAATTCAAACCAAATGGCAAATACATAGGCAGTTCCTCTATTCAGTTCCATACCTGGGTGTCACCTCAAGCTACACATTATAACATCTGAATTTTATGATGTTTTCCAGAATTGTTGTGGGTGGAATGGATAAATGATCGTGTTATGATCACTTTGTTCTCGAAAAAGGGAATTTGTTTTTAAACGCGTAGTCGTATCTGTGTAAATATGTATGTGCATAACTACATATGCACAGGTTTGTAGGTATGTAGGTATTACCTAGAATGATAATAAAAATATATTGTCTAAGTATCTTATATAGGTGGTACACTGCAGGCCAAAAGTTTGAGTCCAAGCCCCTTGATGGACGGATAACCAAATTTTGACACCGAAAAAAAACTTTTGGTTGAATGATAAAAAAAATAATCATGTAAAGTTAAGATTTTTATTATTGGTTTAAAGCGAAAACAAGGAGAAAAATATTTCATATCTTTTGTTTTTAACACATAGGTACCTAGACATTTTTTAAATAAAAAAAAAAAATAAAAAAAGACTTGAACTGAATGTTAATCCAAAATATAACGTTACATCCTATTATTTTCTGTAAAACTCTTGGCATTCAAGCTATATAACTAGGTTTTAAATTGCTTCACAAGGTATATTGTTCCAGCAACCCTGACCTCTCTAAAGTTTGCAAGTCCATTTTAACGTGGATTTCACAAGTAAATAATTTGCCGTAAATTATCCGTAAAAAAAAAAAAAATTCCGCGACATTTTATTAAAAATTATGCACATTACCGCTAAATTCACGCGCCCTTCTTGGAAGTCATTCAGTCTTAAAAAAAAATTCAAATATTTATTTCCTTATTGAAAACAATAAATTAGATAAGCAAAAAAAGGAGGTAACAAAAAGTCTATTAAAACATTACAAATTCTCTAATAAATTCACTGACTTCAAAACATTTCAAGTAGCTTCAAAAAATTAAATGCATTCAGAGACAGACTTTTAATAACTTTAATAGTACCCATGTCCGCCATGGAAATTATCCTACCGGTACCCACCATATTTGGTAAGCGTTCCCCTACAATCTTGGGAGGAGCACAATTGTGGAACAGTAACCCCAGAAGGGAAACTGACTTTTGAGATTTACGCGGTTAGGAAATCTTTTTTTCTCAACGATCCCTCACGCATTCAAAACTCTACCATAAACAAAAAAGTCTAGACTAATTTGCCAACGTCAATCCCGAACAAAATTTCCTAGAGCGCCTGTCCCAAAATGAGTGACTCTATTATCCAGGCTAAGTACGACTGAATGTTGATCTTCTTTTTTTTGCTTTCTCACCAGAATATAAATAAAATGGGCAAAATTCAAATTGACGCCACATATTGAAGCCGAGCACTCTCTTAGCCATTGCCATTGTATTGCTTTAGTGTTTCTGTGCATTGATTCCGTACTGCCTTGTCAGCGGTTTATCTTCTTTTTATAGTATTTATAATGCCTTGATCGCGAGCATATTATAAAAAAATATATACATATATTAAACCATGGTGTCGTCCGCGCTTTGGTGATTTTTAAAGAGTCGTAAATGTCAAACATATCCTTCTGCCGACATATAGAATAGGGAACGATGCATTTGTGCAGAACCCACAACAGCAGTATCAGATGATGCAGCTTTTTTCGTCCTACTTGCTAAATCAAATTCGTCGAACAAACCTCCATTGTCGGACAACCTTTCTGCAAAGCACGACATAGACAACGACAGCTTTATAATTACTTACTTACTTAAGGTGGCGCTACAGTCCGGGGTGGACCTGGGCCTCAGCCAACAAGCTTCGCCAGCCAGCTCTGTCTCTAGCTAGCCGTCTCCAGTTTCGCACGCGAAGTTGGCTGAGGTCCCCTTCCACTTGCGTGCGCCACCTGAGTCTCGGTGCTCCTCTACCGGGTCGTCCCTGCGGTGTGGATTCGAAGATTTTCCGGGCCGGGGCGTTGGTGTCCATCCGCTCTAGATGACCCAGCCATCGTAGACGTTGTGTTTTGACTCTTTTGGCTAGGTCGGTATCGCTGTACAGCCCGTACAGTTCGATGTTATATCTCCTCCTCCACTCTCCGTCTATGCAGACGGGACCGTAAATCGTCCGAAGAATTTTCCTCTCGAAGCAGCCTAAAGTGTTTTCATCCGCCTTTGTCCTTTTCTCGTTTGTATTGGTCGTCAACAGTAAATCCGTCCGAATCCGAGGCTTGTTTCCGCTTCGTGACTGGTGTTTCTTTACGTGGCCGGGAAGTCACCCCGACGGCACGACCCCCAACCTGGAGGACCAGATCCTTTGCTTAGCTCTAAGGACGGAGAGCCGGATAGCCCGCTTCTTATAGGCCTGAGCTCCGAATACGTCGTAGTAGCCCGTATAAGGTGTTCACTAAGTAGTTCGGCCTGACTGGAACTATGGACGCCACCGTTGATTCCATCTGGGGAATTCCTCCGCTGCCGTCCGGATGCAAGGAGAAGTGCCTTAGTGGGAACACTCCTCCCCCCTCTCTCGTCTGCTACCCCCAACAACCTTCCAAAGGGGTTGGAACCCAATCTCCAGTTGAGGTACTAGGCACCCGGTGTTCACCACGGGGAGGTGAGAGTAGGAGTTGATAGACAGAGGTGGGTTGAGAAAACCTGTGGATGCTTGTATCCTCTTGAGTGCACATGTCTATCCTTTGACCACCAGCTTTATAATTAATCAACTAAAATTTTCAACCAGACGATGAACACAAATGCTTCTCCAGTCTTCAAACTCTGGAAGACTCATTTTTTGGCCAAGCTGGCCCATAGAAAAGTTGCTGTAGCGCAGCAGTAGCGTGCTTGTGCTGCTTGTGTAGTCCAACACACTAACCGCTGAAGTTTTTTGGAAAAAAAGGTACGTCCTAGCAGCAATCCCTATCGCCACATTCTCTGTGAATTTCGTCATTGTCGAGATTAAGTTTCAAAATTGTGACCAGTAAGTATACCTACTAAAAGCGACAGAGTCTTCCTGTCGCTCTTGATGAGCATGTTTAGCACGGGACTTGTTATATTTTATATTTGCCTTAAAATTTCACATGCGGACAAGGAGGCCCACCTTGTAGGCCCGTACATGTACATAAGCTAATTTTAGACCTATCTGCGTATATCTTTTTTGATAAATTTCTCAGCGGTTCCTTCGGTTCCCACTCATTCCTGTAAGGAAACATGCAATTGAAAGGCTAGTCGGAAGGATAAGCTAGTCGGATGTCCAAATGAGCTTGTAATGCATTCAGATGACTGACTGAGCTTCAAGGCGCTTTTGATAGCAGATTCTTACAGATAAAGGTCACTGGGTGGCAGATTGAGAATCGCCTCCAGCCCTGAAGTTAGTCTTGTTTTCATCGCTGACGTCGTATTGTTTGTATTTGTAATATTGCACGTATTGCTTGTGTTTTTAACATAAATCGAAACGATCATTTTGTCCGGAACCTGAATAGTAGGCGATTGAGGTTCCCTTTCTCTTAATTTCCTCTTCCATTAACGTTGGATTTCCAGCTGAGTTTCTTGTACAAAATTACACCTTAGTAGTATGCTCTATCGGAGACTTGAAAATAAATCCCCTCAATCGCGGTCAAGAGTAGGCAACAGCACCAAAAAGATTTGGGTACACCCGAACCCCATTGTTTTTGCCAAAGAATTAATTATCGCTAGAGCTTTCTCTCATACATAATTCGCTTACAATGGATAGGATTTTGCCTTTGGCTGACCATTATAACAACGTCGTCGGCGTAAGCCACCACGTAAATCCTTCGCAAGCCCTGGTGAGATGACACCTCCTTGTGGGGTGTCTCTGGATTCGCCTTTACAACGCTGTCGCCTATGGATGCATTGATCACTCACTCTATTGTTGAGCAGATTTATAATCGGATAATTAGAGCTTGAGTTGATGCCGTTGTCGATTTGTAGAGTTTCCAGCTAAGCCCTCATTTTAACTTGGCGCTGTCCCCCTTCGCCCCCCGTAATGGATAGCGGCACCATTGACGGGCTGCTCATAACTTCTTCGGGTTAAATTAAGCGCTCCCATCCGATTTGAAAGTAAACGTGAACAAATCGGAAGTGATGGTTGTTTCCCGAACTCCTTTGCAGAGTACCCTGCACATAAATGGAGTTCCGTTAAAACAGGTGGAGAAGTATTTAAGTATCTCGGGGTCTTTTTCACGAAAGGTGGGAGGAGTGATACTGAGTCGTCCTGTGGAATAGGCCAGGCTGGAGCAATAGTAAAGGAACTGCGCCGGCCGGTCATCAGGAAAGTTGAGCTTGAAGTGAAAGCAAAGATCTCAGTTTTAAATTCAGTGTTCGTTGCGCCCCTCACCTATGGTCATGAAATTTGGGTAATGACCGAACGAAGGAATTAGATCGCGGGTACAAGCTGCCGAAATGACATTCCTGAGTTGCGTTGCTGGTGTTACTCTAAGAAGGGATAGAGTGAGAAACGTCAGTTTTCGTGGGAATCTTAATGTTGAGCAGCTACTTCTCCGAGTGGAGCGATCGATCCTTCGATGGTTTGGACACTTTGTTCGCATGCCCCCTGACAGACCTCTTAGACAGATCACACTAGCCGAGATGCGAGCGCGTCATCCCCCTAATAGGCCAAGAAACAGGCGGTGGGATCAGGTAAAGAACCTCTCTGAGTCCCGTCGGGGATTGCGCCGGAGTCTCTTGAGTTGGTGGCGGGGGATTGCGCCGGAGTCTCTTGAGTTGGTGGCGGAGGATCAAGAACGATGGATAGACCATTTAGCACCCTCGCTCCACGACCCTTTTAAAGGATAAGCGGCGTTCTATGATGATGATAATTAGAGCTAGGTCAACGTTAGGATTTTCTAAATTTCGTTTAATGACACAGGTCTTAGCATTGTTAAAAACACCTTTAATGTCAAGGTAGGCGGCAAGGGTAAATACCTTTGTCTTGAAGTTGCTTTTCCATCACTTTGACTACTTTGTGCAGCATGCTTTCAACGTACTTACCTTTAGTGTCGGCATGTGGGGCGGTTGATATCAATAAGGGTCAATTAGATTGCAAATGTGCGTATCCATTGTTCTTTCCAGAGTTTTTAGCACAAAGAACAATAGGCTGATGGGCCTCAAGTCCTTGGCAGTCGTGTGGCTTTATGGCCTCTCTCTATACTTTTGGGACATAACCGAGTTCTAAATTGGCTTTTTATAGAAAATCCAATTCACTGGTCTACGGTAATCCCTTAGAGATCTTAATTTAATAGTGAAACTTAAACCATATAAACAACCAACTAGAAACTCCCGTGAACTCACGCTTTCGCCATTTATTTTTAAATCAATTTTAAACTAGAAATAAATCTTTCACATTGAGTAGACAAATTTTGACATCACCCGTTTGACCGGGAGGTGAGCCAGAACAATAACAAAAATTAAAGCATTATTGCGATTAAAGTGAATGGCCTTTGCAAGAGAAGTGCAAATAATGCCAAAACAATCAATTCAAGGCCGCACAGATGAGCCTTGAGAGGGGAAAAAAGATGTTTTAAAATGTTATTAAAATTTTCCTTGTGGTGTACACGCATTCATCGGGGTTATTAACTTTTATAGGAATAAAATAATCATCTAGAATCACATGGAAATCTCTTGGTGAAGGTGACTCATAGTTTCAGATGATTCATAGAAAATGCATTTGTAAAAAAAGGGATGCGATATTAGCTTAAGTTATCTCCTGCTACCATATTTATTGAATCAATAGTTTTATCAGAATGCTGTGTGTAGAATCGGTGGCAGTTTTAGGTAGAAATTTTCAGAATTCTACAATAAACAGCGTGGAATTGCTTGCGCTTTATCGAACACACAAATAAAATCTCTTATGGAACCAATAACGTTGATGCCCCATCAAGTAGTCAACGTCAATTAAGATTAATGTATGAACTCACCCACGCCTAGGACAATAGCTGCATCCAACTTGTTAATTAAAAGAAAAAAAACCATAAAAATGCGCCATTTCCGTAAATATTTTATACTGTAAAAGATTCATGTTCAGGCAAACAAAGACCGGTGTACACTTATTTATGGCAATGGGTAAAACGATTGCCATTAGTAAACTTCTCATTTTGTTTAAGATTCTATGCACAGCTTTAGTCTCAAGGCCTAGACAAAAATTCATCGTAATGACGGTAAAGAATTTTTTAATGAACACAAAAAACCCTTTGGCGTCTTTACCTTTATTGGAGGTTGCTACTACCCGATGCAGCATTCAGACACTTCTACTGGGCACCTTACTTACATTACGTCTTCGATGACAGACTAAGCATTTCAGTGATGAAACAGGCCCCATATTTTGTTTCTCTGAGTAAAAGACAATTTTTGCGGCTTTTTTTAAATCTTTAAACAATAGTTTGCTTGACCCTTGAGACCGGACGACCAATGTACATAGTCTTTGTGTCCGCATAGAAATCATTTTAATTTCGTCCTTTTACGAAACAATTCCACCCCATTTTTATTTGCATGACTCATTTTTGTTTCTTACCCTAACGACACAATAAAAAATAACTAAAACTTGTATACTTCAAATAGGTAAAAGTGTTAACGATGCTGCTGCATCTGTACGTACTCCTCATCCGATCCCACCCGCCTGTGGGTTGTACTACTACGAAGTCAAGATCATTTCAAAGGGGAAAAACGGCTACATGGGCATTGGTCTTACATCGGAGAATTTCAAAATGAACCGGCTTCCAGGTGAGAAAGAAATCTACCAGTAAAATTTCAACATATCTCAAACTGTCTCGCTCTTCTAGGCTGGGACAAGCAATCCTACGGTTATCACGGTGATGATGGCAATTCGTTTTCCGCCTCTAACCGAGGACAGTCCTATGGGCCAACATTCACCACAGACGACATCATCGGTTGTGGCGTGAATTTCGTAAATAACACGTGCTTCTACACCAAGAACGGAATCGATCTTGGCATTGCATTTAGGGATTTGCCGGTAAGTAAAGAATACAATTTCTCCAGTGAAACAGCTCGTTCATTTACCAAAACTCTCGCTGTCTCTTTCCAGACTAAACTATACCCCACAGTTGGTCTGCAAACTGCTGGCGAAGAGGTGGATGCGAATTTCGGGCAGGAACCGTTTAAATTCGATCAGATCGAAGACATGATACGACAAATGCGAGCCGAAACAAAAGCAGCTATTTATGATTTTCCTATGCGAAGCGAATACGGCGATCCAACGACGCTGTTGCACAAGTTATTTCCCCCAAGTTATATCCCCCAGCTTAGTTTTCATTAACATTTTATCTTATTTCTGCAGAATGGTCTCATCATATCTAGTGCATAATGGTTACAGTCTCACAGCAGAGGCATTCGGCAGAACCACCGGTCAGAGTTTCACCGAAGACCTAGGATCGATAAGAAATCGTCAAAGTAGGACAATCGAGTGCGCTCTATAAAAATATTTGATCAATTTCATTCTTCCCAACTCCCCTACAGAGATATTGAAGCTAATTATGTCGGGTAAAATGGGCCAAGCAATAGAGCACACCGTACGCTCGTATCCTGGACTATTAGAGAATAATAAGAATCTACTATTCATGCTTAAGTGTAGACAATTCATCGAGATGGTCAATGGATCCGATATTGAAGTAATACAATCCACTTAGCACGAGCTTGTGCCACTGTGAAGTTTGACGATAATTAAAATTTATTTTTCATTTTTTTTTGTTTTGCAGTGTTCTCCTGCCAAACAAACTTCTGTTATTCAATCAACTAAGTCGTACCAAAATGGCAACCAGAATAGCACTGTGATAAATGCAGAATGCGTTCAAGATAATCAGCAAGACATAAAAAACTCGTAAGCAAAAATTATAGTTTTAAACCTTGTTGCGGCTGGTTAAACTCTTGTTTTTTTATTTACAGATTTTTAATAGATAATAATTCAGACGATTTAAGTAAATGCAACGACATGTCGAGTGATTATTTGAATGACGTTGAAATGGAGAATGGCCACACAAATGGTGAGTAACATTGCCAAGTCCATATCTACTTTTTATCCCCTCAAAGTAGTTCAGGCCTGGTTTGAAATTATTTAAAAGGTGCGTTACTCATATAGAAATTACGGTATGGAGATTACAACAACGCACAAGTTGTTATTGTGTTACACTCATACAATGGCTTTTTATGCCTTGTTCATTGAAAGAAGTCAAGACAAAAGAAACTTTTAACGTCCTTTTCGTAGACTACAGAGATAGTCTTGATAACAAAAAAAAAAGAATTTAGTCCCATATAATTCCTAACCACCGGTCAAACAACTGTTCTGTTGAATCCTCCTATTACTTAAGGTGAATTTTCGGTTTAATAATTTTTCAAGTTTTTCTCGCCCCTGATACGCTTACACATAACAGTTCAGAAGGTCCAAAAAAATGCACAGCACAGGTACTCAGTCCTTCTGTTAGAAATCGGGGATCATAAATTAAGGAAGATTTATAAAAAAGTATTTTAATAAAAGTATTCCTCCAACATATTTCAATATCCCTTAAGTTCTACCCTTGGTCAAGGGTCAGAAGAGAGGCAGAAAAGTTACAAAAGCACTTAGTCCTCTTAGAAACGTTGAACTAAATGACCAGGAAAGAGAGCCTTAATCGATTCAAAACAGGGTGTCGCATTGTTTAGTCATAGCTTTTCTTTCCAAACACTCAAGCTATAACTAAGTTTTATGCCTGTTTGTGTTTTTTACATTTAGTTATAAGAACATTTTCAAAGAAAACAGACTTTGTTTTTCGATAATGTTATTACTTATTAGTAATAACATTCTACCAATAAGGCCACCCGGTTTTGGATCTCTTCGTCACGGAGGGCAAATTAATGCTGTTGTCGTTGCATTTGTGTGATCCATGAATGTTTAGGCCTTCATCTCCTTCGCGATTGCGCTGGAATGTTGATTGACATTGCCTTTTTGATGGGGTTCGTAGGATCTCTCTCTCCTTTGCATGTGGCAATACCAACTGAGCCGGTCGTGTTCCATTTTTCTGGAGATAGATTCTTTTACATGAAGGCTTCCTCGGATCTTCGTACTTCTTATTCTATCTCGCTTTATTACTCTTGCTGTCATGCGATGCACCTTCATCTCAGACGCCGTTAATTTGCTCTCATATTTCTTATAAGCTGTCCAACATTGTGAACCTGCGATGTAGAGCTTTCCTTTCAGCTTAAGGGGCATTTTTCGGTCACAGAAGATGGCGTAGTTTTCTCGCCACTTCATCCACCCCACGCTTACGCGATGATTGATGTCGTCATCACAATTTGCTTTGCTCGAAATTTGCATTATTTCGACAATGTTATTACTTAACTTATCAATAAATAGAGTGGCGCAACAGCTCGAGGTGAACCAGGGCCAACTTCTCGACATTGTATGCTGTGTGTGTGATTTCTTTACATACCTTCAATTTTTTGCCGAATCCGAACGGGACTTTGAGAAGTTTTCCAAGCCAAATGATACTATAGGAGGGTTCGTCAGTCCCTCGCGAAAATGGGGACCGTGAAAAAGAACAAGTCTTTTTTTCAGGTAACGATGGCAGGATTTAAACCCAGACCTCCGTAAAGCACACACACTAACCACTACGTAACGGCGCCCCAACAATGTTTTTAGTTATTAGTACGAATAACGACGATGTTGTCGTACAAAAAAAAAAAAAAAACATGCCAGATCATAAAAACGTGGTTTTTTAAAAAAATTAAAAAACTTTTTTGAGAAAAAAAAACGTTACATAAGAAAATCTATGTCTTTTGACCCCACCTATGACTCCTTAACGGGAATACGACCAACATATTACAAGTCACCCTGTATAGACAAGTAAGTGAAAGAGCTCGTCTGTGACGAAAGAACACTCGACCCTCTTTCCCCAGTAACACAAGATTCAAAACTCTTTAGGCCCGAATTTATATACTTAAGTTAAATTCTTTGTATTGGCCACACCCCAAAATTATTGCCGTTAGAATCATGATTCAATGCGTTAAAAACTAATAATAATGCTTAAACAAACGTTTTTTGGTAAAAAAAAAAAACTAATGGGAGGGTTAGAATCCGCTTTGGCGAATCGTTGGATACCCCATCCCAATTGACCACTGTCAAGCTCCGAATTCTCTTCGCAGCTTTTCTCCCTAAGAAAGGGGCGTTGCATCCACCCTTTCTCAATAACATCGTATTTTTGTTTATATTTTTTACCAGAAGTGATTGCATTTTCATATTAAAAATTTGGTTTATACTTAAAAACCCCCCCAAAAGTGGGCGTGGCGAAAATTTATTCATTTGAGTTGATAGCTTACGCACATATCTGAATATTTTATAGTGCAAGTTTTTTGGATTTAAAGCAAATATATGAAATAAAAACCGTTTATTAAAATGCATATTAAGTATGACCACGCCTACAAGGTAGGGGCGATCTTCGTTTTTTTTTTTTTTTTTTAATGTCAATCACAATACACTTAAGCGATGATATCGCATACTAAATTTTAGCTTCCTGCAACAACTTATATTTTTCTTGCTAATAAGTAATGTGGGCGGATTTCAAAAAATTTTACATTTGTACTGCTTCAGGATCTAGAAAGAACAGATATCAAGTTTTAAGTTCCTAGCTCAAAATTAAAGGCCTAAAAACTACCGACAGACAGACGCACGGACGGACATGGCTCATTCGACTTACAATTCGGTCTCGATCATATGCGCTTAAGGTCTTCGGGGTCTACGGTGATTATTTCTCTATGTTACAAACTATGAATCAAACTTAATATACCTCCTATCCTATGGGATGGGGTATAAAAAACGCCCCTACATGTAGGCGGAGCTCAATGCTTTGTATGTAACAAACTTAGAATGTAGTTTGCAATAATTTAAAATAAATTACAATTTTTAAAATCCTTAATATTATCATATAAATAAAATTGGACTAACTCTGACAAAAGTAGCAAAAATCTGCTTTTCGTCAATTGGTAAAATTTAATAATGATGGAATTCTCTTAATTCTGCACATATTCATGAGGGACATTAAGGCCTCCCATCTGCAACTTAATTATTTAATAAATAGAGTGGCGCAACAGCTCGAGGTGAACCAGGGCCAACTTCTCAACAATGTATGCTGGTGTGTTGATTTCTTTACATACAAGGGGACCTACAATTTTTCGCCGAATCCGAACGGCACTTTGAGAAGTTTTTCAAGACAATTAATACTCTCGGAGGGCTTGTCAAACCCTCGCGGAGGTGGGGACCGTGAAAAAGAACAAGTCTTTTTTTTTAGGTGACGATGGCAGGATTCGAACCCAGACCTCCGGCGTAGTAAGCACACACACTAACCACTACGCCACGGCACCCCACAACTTAATTATTTATGATGTCTTTTTAAACTTTCGGAAAAAGTAGTGAACGAGTAATTAAATTCCACGTTTTTTATGCTTCTTTGTCCGGAATAGGCTCAGAAAACACTATTGATACAAAATAAAAAAAATACACAACTTAAGAAAGACATAAACGCCTCTAACTTAAGACATTTTAAAATTAAAAGCCAGAACTTAATATTTTCAAGTGTTTCATAGAAGAGTCACTGCACGTTCACTGCAATGTTAAAACAAACGTACGCAAATACCCACCAGTAGATAACACGTTTCCATGCATTGTAGGAACAAGCTTCAACCGGGTTTGAGTCGACTCGAAATGGAAACTCGAGTTGCGCTGTCGTGTCAGTATCTTCTGTCTGTTTGAAGGAGGTAGAAGCGTTGTTGTGTGTGATAAGTATACTCATCTGTCAGTTGAAATTTTAAACATACTCGACTATTCAACTCGGTGTGCGCAAAGACTGGCACTGGACTTCCACTCGATTAGTCAACTCTTGCATGGGAACAAGGTAAGACCACTAACATTCCGGTCAGAACCTTAGAAATCCCAGAAACACGACGTTCTAGTTTTTTTTTTACAAATTCAACGCGGACAAAGTCGGAGTGGGCATGGTCAATGTTGTGGGCGGTTTAAATTTTGTTAATTAAAGGCTTCTGGCCACTATTGCTCTGCCTCAAAATTTTAATTCCTATGCCTTGTCTAACTTGACCAAAAGGCATTTTGAAATTAAATCTAAATTTCATGTCTGACATCCAAGCCAATTGGGCGTGACTGTGGGCAAATCTTATCAAATTTCATACTTTGTCTATACAAAATGAGAACCTAGCTACACTCCGAGTTTAAACTTTCTGGCTCAATTTTAAAAACCATAAAACTTCACACATAAGGGCAGCCGACAGACGGACGGACATGGCCTTATCAATTCACCTGTCGCTCTCGATCATGTCTCTAAAGGGTCTTGAAGGTCTACGGTGATTATTTCACTGTATTACAAAATATGCATGAAAATTGATATACCCTGGTTCAGGTGTAAGAAAATATAGAAAAGCGCATGTATTGCTTTGGCAAACAAGGGCGAATATTTTGTTGATGTTTTATTCAACAACTAGTTCAAATGAATTGTAAGAAAATTAACTTAATAAAAATGTACAATAGATTATAGAAATCGTTTTGGTTTTAAAGTTATTCAATATTCACTTACCGACATAAAAAATGGCGCACTCTGTGTAGAACAGAAATCTGACAAGATCAGTTAGTGTAAGTGACTAGAAATTTTCTGTCAATAAAAGGTTTGCTTCAAATGGCAAAACACGACTGTTTAGAAGCTGAAGTCTGAAGGCTATGTCCTTAACACCTGTGCTGTTCCTTACAGTATTGCACACTACTTCAGCTTTAAAAATTATTGTCATGCCTTAAAGAGTCAATAGTCAATCTAATCCCTTGTTCGTGAGTTGTATTAACAAAAAAAAAATTGTTTCCTAAAGAAAATTTCCATTTCCTGTGATCAACTTGCCTTCTTGTCGTAATCTCTTCTTCCTTTTCGAGGTTGTAATCTTTAGTTTAGGATTCTCATTCTTGGCCTTTCAATCGAATTAATTTTAATTTTCTCCACAAATCTGAAAAATGTCTTATTCATTTTATTTCTTATCTATTTCTAGGAAATTCATGTAAAAACGGATCGTCCCCAACAAATTTTGCCAATTCCCTTGACGTAGACGAAGATATGGGTAAGTCTTCTTCGTTGATTCAATTTTGATTTTGTCATTTACTTAATGTAATGGTCACCAGATGTAGATTTATCGCCATCACGTAAATATTGCCATGGCTTTGAGAGGATACTTGAATTCGGCAAGGAACTCTCCCAAATGGGCCAACAATTAGAAAAAGATAACAAAATGAACGAAGAAGATCGGCAGATGTTAGAAGTGAGTATTGCATTGAACTCATAAAAGAGATTTCCTAAAAAAAAATTATTAATTTCCACGCCAGGATGCATTTAGTCTTATCGCATATTCAAATCCCTGGTCAAGTCCATTGGGCTGGCAACTGTGTCCATCGAAGCGCGAAACAGTCTGCTCGGCCCTTAACTCGGCTATTTTAGGTGAGTGACAATATAAACTTGACGGATCCATAAAATATCTGATATTATTTTATAAATTAACTTAGAATCAATGAGCTATCCGTGGAGGCCACCACTAGAAGTATGCGTTGCACATGCTGCCGAACTCCTCAAAGTAATGGCGAACTCATCATTAGGCGCTTGCGCCTTTGTCAACATAGACGATGTGTTTCCACAGAATTGACCATGTCCGGTTATGACGACACCGTCGTCTAATGTCATGTTTGCAACATTAATTTAAACTAAAAAAAAAACACGATTTTGCATAAATTCTATATTTTAATAATAATTTAATTACAAATTTAAATTTACTTATCAAATTGTGTAGTTTAATTTTTTTTCTCTCGCTTTTACTTGCGGATATTTTTTTTTAAGTTTGAATAAGTTTATAAAGTTGTTTTTTTACAAACATTTTAGTTGATTGAAATTTTAAAAACAAATTTAGCGACACAATTGACTAGAATTCGACATTGTTATATGTAATTTGGTTGCTTTCTTAATATTAGTATTTTTTTTCATTTTACTCTTAAATTAGTGTAGAAGAGATTGCTTAACAATCAATTTCGAGATATAGCATAGAATTGTGATGTAAATACGAAACATATATAAGAGTTATTAACAAAAATAATAAGTTTTCTCTTGATTTTTATTTAACCATAAATCTCATCCGTGTTTCTGAGTGTGCTGTTCTTGTTGTAAAAATGCATATATATTTTGATATTGAATTATTATTACTATAACTTTTTCCCACACCTTCGAACGCACGAGGTTTTTGCTTGATTTTTCATACGCCAATAAATCCTGGCATACGTAAAACGAAGAAGAAAGAATTGTTCATACACACATAGATTAGGTAATGAGCTTATTGGCACCACTACAGACACTAGATTTGTTGGTTCAGTTTGTAAGAAAAGTAGGAAAAATCACAATATGAAGTTGAGAATCATTAAATTTTTCTATTTTCTCTTGATTTTTATTTTTTTCTGCTGGGTTTTTAGTTTGCGCAGATATCCAAGGACCCCTAGAGAAGAGTCACATGGAATAAGACTCATTGTAAATCTTGAATCGTTGCATTTTTTCTTTGAAGTTTGCTTCTTTTTTAAGTTTCATTGTCATTTATGCTTTTACGGTCATGTGCCTGAAAGCTAACCTCATCCTAACAACCAGGTAACACTCATTTTTGTAAGACAAATTTAAGGAGCAACGTCTTCGCTCCGATCATTGTGCTCTACTATCTACACAACTCGCAGCAACAGGCAATATTTCTGATTTTTCGTTAAAAATTATCTTTCAAAAATTATCTTTGACACTTTCCCATTAAAGTTTAACAGTAGTGTTCATGGGTCTGTGCAAAAATTCTTTTTGTGGGATTTTCGACCTCAATAAAAACGAATTGAAAATTAAAGGACTAAAAATTATTTTCTTTATAAATGCAAACAAAAGAATCTTTTCAGAAACATCTGAACTTAAACCATGACTCCACCAGATATTAATCCGCGATTACCAAAAGATCCGCTTCAACTAAAATAAATAGAGTTGCGCAACAGCTCGTGTTGTATAGTTTCTTCACAAAAATCTCCGACTATTTTCTTTGAATCATGAGATTTACCATAAAAATTAAAATCCTATCGACAAGTAATTAAAAATAAGTCTCCTCGTAAATCTCATTCACCCTTTTCACAAATCTCCTTTATGACATTTTACACTCTCTTTCTTGTTTAACACTCAAAACAAGGTGATAGAAACTGTCCGCGCATTAAAAATCTGTCAAAAATACCTTTTCTATTGGAAATTTTTTAGCATGTCATGAAAAATGTCGTCTTCAGTCCCTAGTTTAGCCGATTACACCCTGTGGTGTGCTGTGACGTATTTTCCAATGCTATGGAAACTCTGACTAATATTTCCGTTAAACCGGGACTTTCTTAAGAAATGGACAATTTCTCATCTTAAAACAAAAAGACGTTTTCATTTTTTTTTAAACAGAAATAGTCCTAAATATTGGGGTGCCGTGGCGTAGTGGTTAGTGTGTGTGCCTACTACGCCGGAGGTCTGGGTTCGAATCCTGCCATCGTCACCTGAAAAAAAAGACTCGTCTTTTTTTTCATGGCCCCCACCTCCGCGAGGGCCTGACAAACCCTCCGAGAGTAACAATTGTCTTGAGAAACTTCTCAACGTGCCGTTCGGATTCGGCAAAAAATTGTAGTTCCCTTTGGCCCTGGTTCACCTCCAGCTGTTGCGCCACTCTATTTATTTATTTATTAGTCCTAAATATTAAAACTAATATAATATTGAAGCCTCCTAAGGTAGACTTGTCAAGGACTAAACGGATGTTGTTTAAGGCTATGCATTTCAGAGGATTTTAGTCTGCCTTTGGTTGACAATGTTATTAGTGCGAAATCCCCAATCCAAGCCCTGACTCTAGCCTTCGTAAGGCCCTCAATTGTTTTCTTATAAAAAATAGGTTTTACACACTTCTATCGGAGTGATCACGGCATCACTGGACTTTCTCTTGTTGTCGTTTTATCTCTCAAATAAAGAGAGTGTCGCTAAAATTTTTAACATTTTAAAGCATTTTAAAAATCTCAAAGGAATGCCTATTTCTGAGAAATGGCTCCAGTGGGCAAAATTATAGGATTTCCATTGGCCATAAGACTGCAATTGGCGGCAGATAAAAATAAACGGTATAAGAAACCGCGAAGTGGATCTGACGGACAAATATAAGATTAATTTGACACGAACACTCTTTTCTGGCATTTTCTCGCTTTCATAAGAGCCAAAAAAAGGATTTTCTCTGTGAAAACCCAATAGGAAAAAGAAACGCATTTGTGACAGATCTGTCACACAGGGACAGTTTTCGATCCTTTTTCAACTCGTTAACTGTTATAAATATGTTCGAAAATACTTAAAAGTGACATAAAATACGTTTGTACAAGGGGTGAATGAGATTTATTTTTAATTTCTTGCCGAAAGGATCTAAATTTGTATGGTGAATACCGTAATTTGTAGCGGAAAAGATTTTTATTAATCGCGGATTTGTGTCCGGTGGAGTCATGGTATAACTTTATAAAAAAAATTAGAAGGAAAAACAAGGCATGAAGAAGAAATAAACAAAAAATTGGTCCACAAAAACAATCAGAAAAAAAAAAATTATTGCCTAGCAAATTTGTTTTGCATGGTAAGTCTCGAGATTTGTTTAAGGTTTATGTTGATTGCGCAATGGTGGAAACGGCTTAATTGGATTTTCTTAAATCCACCAAGGTTTACGATTTTTTTTTATTTCTTAGGCCGTTTAGTGCAAACTTAACTTCGGGTTAAACCAGAAGTTTATTTATCCCGAAATAAAATTTAGCTGCATATGTTCAGTGCAGAACTTCTTCAATACAGGTATGGAAATCAATAATAAGCAACAAGCAATAATTATAGTGGTCTTATATTTCTAAACTTTTAATTGGAAATACTTGTCTCTCAAAATTATAAACACTCCAAATAGTTCTCACCCAGACTGTGCGCAAGTCATTATTCACGGAAGCCCGCAAAGAAACTGCCGTTTTCACAGAAAACATGGAAAAGAAGTTTTCCAGAGTTAATCCTGGGGTAAAACCTAGATTATAATTTATTGTAAAATACAATATGGAGCTTACCTTAATAAACCCCAAAAAAAAGGGAAAAACTATAGAAATTACTATCTTAACAATTTGCCTTTTACGTTCGTTTAAAATAGCAAGCAAAATTTTTGCATATGACTTGTACCGTGATATTTCACGTCCGCCTTCATATTCCATGAGTCGGCCCATCCAAACGGGAAAAAAATATTAATCGCCACCATATTCGACACCTCATTTCCTAATTATTAGTGCGGAGAAAAACTGGTTTTTGGAAAAAGATTACAAAAATTCACTGAGCCGTTCACACTGGCTATCACATAGGTTCTTTTGACGTTTCAGTGTCACTGTTACACAAGCCGCGAATTTTCCCGGTGGGAACAATAACAATAAACTCGCAATAGCCCATTTTAAAAACAATGGTCCATTGAATTTTACGGCTTTGGGGACCGAAAAAGGACGGCGTTGGCCATATTAACTAAACAGAATCTTAATACCATTCACCAACGTTTTATGAAACTACGATGAACATTAGCAAGAATATGGAATTCATAAAAAATTACTGTTTGAAAAAAAATACCCTAAAACTTCACTTATTTCAATAATATTTATGTTTTAAAAAAATAAATCTGTAATAATATACAGATACGAAGCAATAGAGCATGGACCTCATCAGAATTATTGAATGTCTCATTTTTTTAGTTTAATTTAAGCCTTTTATAAAGATAAATTTTTACATAGGTTCGCCATCATTTACTCTTTTTTTTTTATTATAATCATTAAAAAAAAACTAGTACAGAACACCAAATAAACAAAACAAAACAGTTTGTTTTCAAAAACACGAAACAAGTAACTAAATAAACGTTAAAAATATTTTGAAAATGCCTGTAAAATTATTGTAAGAATAGAAAAACGTAAACAAATAAGTAAAACAAGAAACATGAATCTAAAAAAAAAACGCAATAGAATCAACGTTTATAAACAAAACCATAATCACATTTTCGAATTTCATCCGTGATCAACCGTAGTAAATAAATAATCGTAATAATTTGAAAGAGGAAAAACTGTTGACCGTTTCATAATTTATTACCTAAAAATAAAACAGAAAGTAAAAAAGGAGCCGGAAAAACTGCAATATAAAGAATTCAAGTTTAATAATTAATTATTGTTCGTTAATTCCAAATAACACACACAAACACAATATAATAAGCCTTTGACTTAAACTTTTTTGTTGTTACTTACTAGAATTGTTTCTTCCCCTCTCCTATATGTGTATTCCAATGGATAAATATAATAATTCAGTAAAAAGTATGTGGCTCGAGATTAATAAAACAAACAAAAAATTATACTAAGAAATTTCATAATTCTATATACAAGTAAGTGAATAAAACAAATTGCCTGTGTGCTTGGAAGATTTTGTTTTGTTCCGATATTCAAAACAAAATTTAATATTTAATAATAATAAAAAAACAAAACATCAATGAAACTAGCTTAAGGTTAAATAAGTTGTTAGAAGTAGAACATGCCACAATAATAAACTTATTTCTAAATTAGTGCAAAAAAAAAACAAAAATTTTAGTTGTTTACTTTTTGAATTTTAAGAAAAAAATATTTAATAATAAACTCAAAAAAGAATATATAACATTGAAAACTATCAATAAAGAGAGCAAATTTAAGAAAAAAATGTAATGATTTTCATATTTAAAATATTTAACGAAAAGATAATTCTAACAATTCTAGAAATAAGAGAAATTAATAAAATATATAAATATTCGATGAAAACTGTGAATTGTTTATATTTGAGCTTAAGACCATTGAATTGTGACACTTGGTGGTAAAACCAAGAAAGTGTAAGAGACCTGGAGAAAAATAAGCAATCGGTTGTTTGAACGGGGCCCAGACGCAGCCTGGACTAAAGCGCCAACTTTAGAGTTCGCAACGTTTAATAAATAAGTTTAATAATAATTATTATTTAATAAATAAATAATAAATAACGATAAATCTACAAAGTTTTTGACAGGTTGGCATTTGCAGGGCAACAACTAATAAATGGTTTTTCGACTAGTTCACACACTTTTGTGAAGAACTAAAGAAGTCTCGTATTTTAATGCTCGCTTCCCGACAAGAGCTCCTTAGACCATTGAAAAAAACTATGAGTTTTTACATTGTAATTTGTTCTAGCCTTTGGGCCTTCTTTCCAGCAGATCGAGAACAGCATTTCATCCACGTTTTTTCAAAAATTGGGTTTGATAGGCACAAAATTGAGTTTAGTTATTTTAAACAGATCCCAGCCGGATATAACGAAACTTGATTGAAGTAAAAGACGATATATGTAACCTTTTATTCCGGAATCGGCTGATAAAGGGTGGAGCAGACGTAAAGAAATACAAGCTAAGTCCAGTCGTATTCTCTTTTCCAAGGTTGTAGCAACTTTATCTAAGGTGAGCCAAACGTACAATTGGCGCCCAACGTGGTTCTTTGCTCTACTATAGTCGCTACAACTACATAGTCTAAACGGCTTCAGGTGTTAAGTGATGAATTTTATTGGAGTTTTTATTTAAGTTTATTGGAACTGTTAAGAGCCGGTTTTTCAGTGCTAGATCATCCGAGTTTCCGAGTTGAACTGAGATTAACCCCAGAAATGTCAGTGAACTCGCCAAATTTGGTGTGTTTCAGTGCTTTTCTGAGTAAAATGGCAGCTGATTGACGAATTTCTGTAAAAAATGACATCTGAGAATAACTCGAACTTCTTTCCCTGTGTTTTTCTATGTGAAGTGAGAGTTGGGAGAGTCAATAATTTTGAGAGTTGAAGATTTTGACAACTTTCTTGAGGGAGTTAGCTCTGCACTGAAAAACCGGCTTTAGGCTATCCAAAACTCACTCACTTAGTTTTAAAAATCTCACTTACTCTACTGCTTTCTCAGTCATGTTGATAATGACTGATTCTCACCAGTGATGCACATATAACATAAGATAATTAGATTCTTATAAAACCGGGTTGTAACGGTGGGTTGAGCCAATGAAGCCTATCTTAACTCAATCCATAAAATACTGAATAAAAGATATTCAACTTGCGTCCCTGCGAGAGGATGCAACAACAATTTACCTTACGCGATCAGCTAATACGAAAGCACCAAAACGGAATTGCATGGAGCTTACAAATTGACGAATTTACTGACATTTATTTATAAACAAATATCATATGGGGTGCCGTGGCGTAGTGGTTAGTGTGTGTACTTACTACGCCAGAGTTCTGGGTTTGAATCCTACCATCGTCACCTGAAAAGAAAAAAAGGCTCGTTCTTTTTCACGGTCCCCACCTCCGCGAGGGTCTGACAAGCTCTCCGAGTGTATCATTTGCCTTGAAAAACTTCTCAAAGTGCAGTTCGGATTCGCCAAAAAATTGTAGGCCCCCTTGTATGTGAAGAACTTAACACACATAGCATACAATGTCGAGAAGTTGGCCCTGGTTCACCTCGAGCTGTTGCGCCTCTCTTTATTTATTTTTATAAACAAATATCAGAGTATGGGTAAATTGACCAAATTTAGCTTGTGGGCAAAGCTTTTACATGCCCGAAGTTGAATTTCTAGTTATTCAGTAATTTATGGTCTTACGATCCCACAGCCATCTGACCGCAGTTACCAGTCACCACACTTGCTGCAATTTGAAGCGAACCGTTCGAGATGAGATCAAATTTATAAACGCGGCTTATCTGAAAATTATTAAAATGGTATCAAAAAACCGCAAAAGCTTTAAAAGTTGTATCAACTTTATCCGTGCGATTCCGCAAAACGTAGCAGCCTCATTTGACGGCTTAGGGCTAGTATTTCAGTGCGAGATCATTCGAGTTTCCGAGTTAAAGTGAGATTAACCCCATAAATGCATTTTTCAGGGGATATTAATCCGTGATTAGTATCGGTTTAACTCGCCAAATTTGGTGAGTTAATCAACTCTGGTAAATTGTATGAACTTCTTTGAATGTTTTTTTTTTTTGTGCAATGGTTTGCGTGTTTCTGTGAAAAATGTCATTAAAAATGACTCGAATTTCTTTGTGATTTTGAATTTTTCTGTGATTTTCTATGTGAAGTTAGAGCTGGGAGAGTCAATAACTTCGAGAATCGGAGATTTTGACAACTTTACTGACGGGTTTAACTCTGCACTGAAATACTGCTCGCTGGGTTAAATCTTGATTCGTTTGTTCCGGGATGAATCAAGAGAACTTGTTTCATAAACTTGGTTCAGAGCTTTAACCAGAACTACGTTTAATCTGGGCTTAACGCTAAAAAACTGGCCCTCAATCTCAGACAAAATCTTGGGCTAACCGCATCCTCGAACTTGGATAATTTCGTACTGAATTTTTTTTTGGGGAATGATCTCTAAACCCAGTTTGTTAAAGTTATCACAACCACATACATGGGTAAACTGGGCTCCCATGGGAAGGTCTGCGTTCGAATCCTACCTTTGCTACGTAAAAAAATATTGTCTGTGGCAAATTTCTATATACTTGACCATACTGTGTAAAACCAAATCTTAAAGTTTTTCGGCCCGAAATTATATATTATTTGTATGGGCTAAAAATTAAAATCAATTATTTGTAATTTCTATAGAATCTTTAGAAAATAAGCACTGTAAAAGCGAAAATTATTTAAAATTCCTAAAAACGCCCCTTAAAAGTGGGCGGAGCTCAAAACTTTCTATTAAGCAAACTTAGCAAAAACATAGTAATATCTTTAATATTTGTCATAATTTTTTTTTCGATTTGGAGAGAACTTTCCGAAAAATCGGGGTTTTAAAGATCTAGCATGCTAAAATTGAGCATGGTCGATATTGTGGGCGGTCCAATTTTCGCCTTGTTAAAGGTATTGAGGCCTTGTTAAAGGTTTAAAAGGTAAAATAGAGGTTATCTCACTTTGAAGACAATAGTGGGCGTGGTCGTTGACCGTTTAAGCCAAATTTCACACTTTGTCTGTGCAGCAGAAGGTCCAAGCCGTGCACAAAGTTTCAGCTTTATAGCTTGATTTTGAAGACCAAAACCTTCACACATACAGACGGACGGACGGACATGACGTCACGATCATATCTCTAAAAGGGCTAAGGGGTCTACGATGATTATTTCACTGTGTTACAAACTATGCATAAAAATTAATATACCCTCGGTCGGGTATAAGAACGTAAACAAATGGGTGTTGGAGGGCAAGAGGGACGCAAGTTGAATATCAAGTTATTTAGTGATTTATGGCCATAGTAGTCCATCTTAAGATTAAATCTTTTTCAAGTTTCCTCAGAAGCCTTTTACTTCTTTTGCAGCTTTATTCAGCGTTATTGTCGTGTTTTTCAACAGCTGTGTTTATGAAATTTAATTTATTTTTCTTGTATTCTATGATCTTGTCAATACAATAGGTATAGTTTTGCCTAATTGATAATGTTCTATAAAATTTTCTTTATTAGTTCTATTACTATCTTTTCCGTTTTTTCTGTCACCCCATTCATCTACTACAATATTATCCAATTGGGACTGCTTTCCGAACGCATCGTTTGTGTACTTCTGCGAACTGTCAAAAGTTCGATTTTTTTCCACCCTACTGGCTGCTTTTGCTTGGTGTGAAGTGCAAAACGAAAGAAAAAACCGAAAAGTAAACCAAAGTCGTGAAGAAAAGTTTACGGGCGCGTTTCAAAATTATTCACCTCCCATCCATAAACAAAATCTCGGTTAGAATCGCCCTCAGAGTGTGTTAAAAACTCGCCAAAAAAGCCGATCTCTCTGATACCCCCAACGTCAAAAGCAAAAAAAAAAAACCAAACCCAAAGCAAAGCGAAAAAAAAATCGTCGAATACATCAAATCATCGGCTTTTGCAGGAAAATTCATCACCACAGCCTGCCAGACACGGTTGGATACTTATTTTCCCGACCGAATTAAACGATTAAACTAAATTAAACAAATTGTGAATCCGGCGGAATCGGTTTGGGTTTGTTGTGCTTCGCGATCGGTGCAAGTGAGTTAAGTGATTTGCGGGGAATTCCGCTGCGAGAATCGCCAATTTGCAGAAATTGCCTACAGTGTGTCCCACCCACTTTTTTTTATTTCGTTTGCTCCATAAAATGACAGCTGCTGGTGCTGGTGGCAGTGAGTCGTCGTCGTGGTGGTGCTGTTTCTGATTCTTTTAGAAAGCTGATGGGCTGTGTTCTTCTGGTTCTTTGGTATGGAGTGTCTGGAGTGCAGTCAGTTGCATCAGATTTAGGTAATCAATGGGAAGAAGCACCTATTTGCACAGCAGGGGCTTTCGGCTCTAGGTCGTAGGGATTGTTTTGCGATAAACTGATAAGATAAGGTGGCACCCTCGACGGTACATGCAGCAGTGGCAGCACTCGGTAGTCGACATGCAGAAGTCTACCACTTGGATTGGCTCCCACCACTGATGGTGTATCCACTTTGGATATCAATTTGTGCGTTATCAGGAGCTGTGTACAAGTTATTTAAAGGTGGGCTACGTCATTCCTGAAACGCAACAGCTGTAGGAATACAATTTTCTGTCGCTCGAAGGGAGGTTGACACATCGCTGTTGCGGCGTCAGCGATAAACTTCTGGAATTTGGATAAAATTAGAGCAATTCTGGAAAAGATTTCATTTTTTTTTATGTTTTTTGGCATAAAGAGGTCGTACCAGCGACATGCCACACCTTAAAGACGACTAAACTTGCTGCTGTGGGCAGAAAGAAATTCGAATCGAATCTGTTAATGTTGTTGAGGGAAAGAAGAAAAATTCCGAGAAATCATGTGCTAGGGGTGGAGGCCGCACTCAAGAAGAATGAGGTGTCACCGTTTTCCGAGAAAAGCGATTGTTAAAAAAATATGTATTTCTAATAAGACTCTAGGGATTGCTAAAACGAAAGTTACCCTTGAGTCTGCAGTCTAGGCGTCTGTGGAGTAAGGTGTCTTATAGAAAAATCTAGACCAGACAGGAGGGTCAAGCAGAAAAGTTGAACAAGGATGACCTGCTCAAAAGAACACTCTAATAAAATTGGGCCTAACTATTGTGTATTTTGTGATGAGGCCTTAAAGTCAATTTTTCACTCGTAAAGCGATGAGGTAGACGTGGATTTTCTCTCGAAGGATTGCTTGTCAGGTCTGCCGAATAAGGATTTTTCTTCCGATACGAAAGAGGGGCGGACATCCCTTGAATATGTAAAGATAGAAATCGTTACTTTCAAGTCAAACGCGAGGAGATCCTATTCCTTTTGGGACTACCAGGCTATTTATCCGCTGCTTAATAAGAGTGTTGGACGCTCCGGGATGAATCTGGGGAAGGCAATTTGGAGCACTTGTGTCTAGGGCAATTAAGTCAGACTTTATTTGGATTCGAACCAGATACCTAGCACAAGTTTCAAGCGCTAAGAAGAATGCTTGGACCCAACATATGTAAATAAAAACTTCCTTTGTCAATCTAAAGTTTTTTAAAAATCTTAAATGCAAAAGCAGAAGAATAAGGTAACAGTCACAAAAAAAGATACTTTCATTGCTTCAGAAAGTCCTTAATATTAGTAAGAGTTATCCCTTAATATTCTTCTGGAAAGTCGTACATATGAACCACTATCATATTCGTCGTTTCTTGGCCTTTGAAACAAACTCAGTGAAGTAAACATATCACTAAAGCCGAGGACTTTTCAGAAAAACCACATAATTTAGCCAATAATTGCAAAAACTTGACTGGTAATAGTTCAAAGTGACACTAAAATAGCTGTCAGCTGATCACAAAAGGGTGATGATCACTCATCACCTTACGGGATCCCAAAATGAAAAATGTGATGATCAACTGTCAGTTTCCACCGTAAAGGATACCACCCTAAGCCATACAAGTTTTGATATGGCAAATTATAGTGATACATCGTGGCTCATGCGTGAGCTGCAAACTTTCGCAACTTATCTCCTTACCTTCCTTCTTGAATCCACATTAGCTATTTTTGCCTGCCTTTCCTGCGAATGAATAAAATTTCGAAGATCCTTGAACTTACTCTAAAGGAAAGTACAGCTCAGCTTATTCATACGATAACATGTCTGCCTTTCCTACGAAACAAGCGAAATTTCGAAAGTCCTTAAACCAGCTCTAAAGGAAACTTCATCCCAGCTTCGTCACACGACTTCAGGCTTACTTACTTACTTAAGGTGGCGCAACAGTCCGGGGTGGACCTGGGCCTCAGCCAATAAGCTTCAGGGACTTCATGCAAACTAAGCAAAAATCGCACAAAACCAAAATTATGCAAAAAGACCAAATACGTAATAAAAGCTCAAATAATCGCCCAAAAAGTAATGGAAAGTAAAAGAAAGCCAAGCAGGGGGTTGCAGGGGGCAATCGGCCACCCTTACATATCTCACTGTAATCGCCAAAAAGTAGAAAATGAAAATTCACCCAAAAACGAATGAAAAATCACTTAATTTCATTTTTGGGCGTTTTTTTTATTTATCGGTTTTGGGCGGTTTGATTTTTCACATAACCGAAAAATTTTAAAGTAGCCCTAGACTGCCGTCGTATTTTAAGGAGATGTCAAAGTAGTTCAACATTCACCAGGATGCCAGGGCAGGCATAGTGACATTCAAGGCAACTGCAAGGCTGACGAACTCGCCAAACTTGGAACTACTCTCTCGATCTTGCCTGATAAAGGCTTCTTAGGCATTCCAATTTCGACACGCAAACTCATGATAAAACGGAATGCAAAAAAAGAACAAATCTCAGATGGACAGGTGGTAGTACCTGGTGACGAAACAGATTTGGACAAAGCTAGATCTTAAACGCTCTAGGAGTTTGATCGCTCTTAATAGACCGCACATTTGTGCTACAATCGGACACTCATTACAGGACACTGATAAGCAAGAATGCGACAAGGCTTGGTATTTATTTGAACGACTTTTGCAGGAGCTGCATGGATGAGGAGGAAGATAGAAGAGGCCACTCTGCACCTTCACTGCTCTCACATGCCCTGCTCTTGCTAAGAAGCGAAATCTTCACTTTGAAGCTTTCTTATATAATGATCTTAGCGATCTTAACACAACTGACCCAAATTGTGTCTTACGTTTCAGTAGTAGCTAAAAATGGTTCAACGAGCAGGCAATATTTCCAGATCCACGTGGCGTCAGAATGGTCCTACATAGGTCTAAGTGTGTCGGTTTCTTCGGACCCGACTGCCACTTTAGCCTCTAAACTAACCTAACATAGCCGGGATATGGATTTCCAAACTTTCACACTTGATTGCAGCCAATTTGTTGGAGCTACACCTGTGAAATTCTCTGTCAAAAACTGTTTTGCCAAATCAACGGGGAGAGTGACAATGTTCAAAAATATGAGCAAGTGGCTAAATTCTTTATGAAATTAATATAATACTGTTCCAGTCACATTCCGAACATTTCTCCATAATCGTCCTTCGAAATGATTTCAGTTTCAGTGAAGAATCTCCTAACACGACATGCCGAAAATAATGCAGCTCTCCGCGAGAGTGTGCAGAATCATCCGAAGCTATAAACTCCTTGCCACTTAAAACAGGAACTCGGCCTGCTGTAGACCACAACTTGACAATTTTTTCGTTATGGCTTAGGCCTACACTTATTCAAACTTCAACGGGTGATTAACGTGAAGGTGTAATGTTTGTTTTAAGTCTTATAAGGCAAACCCTTCCAAATTAAATCGGGAAAAGAACAAGCAAGCCAGAAACGATTTTCATATCCGTCGTGTGTCTAGACGCCCTAAAGGTAGTAAGAACTTATGCGGCAACTATTTCGTCAAAACTGTGAAAAATTACTCCTCATTCTCCCCCCACAACGTTCGTTTATAATGTTATTCCAGCTGCCCAGTCCATAGATAAAGCCAATAACTACTCCTCGCAGTGCACTTTGATGCTAGTTCGATGCTTCCCGCTTGCTCAATATCCCCGCCTGTTCTTAAGCGAGTTGAATGCGGCATGGAGTTAAACTAAAGGATATGATTCAAAAATGGGCGTTAAAACTTATTGTGACTTATTACAGCCAACAAGCTGGAACATTGTCGTAACGTCTTTTACCTATCACTGTTTTGTCGCTTTTTCTACAAGCCGTGCTTCAGCGAAATACCAATTGCATTCCAGGCTCGGTTGCACTGAGCAGAGACGCGCCACCGTTATACCTCATGCCGATAGTTTGATCTGAAGAAACAAAAGTCTTTTTCCTGGCTCTCTAAAAACAAAGTCCCAGGGTAAATGAACGAAAAAGAACACACCTATCTATGGCTTCAGAGTCCTTAAGAGTTTCCTAAATAACAAAAGGAACTAAGACGAAAAAATCCAGTATTATAAACTTCCGAAGAACAATTTGTAGACGATAAGATTAGTCTGGTTTGAGGCTGTTCTTGCAGTACAAAGGCTTGAAAGAGTTTATATGTGGTTAAAACTGTACAGATCAAAAACTTTGAATACAAATTAAATAGACCTGATTTCGCCCTCTTACTTCCACTTTCAACCACAAATTCGCTTACACCTACACACTCCACGTGTCTAATTGGACGCTGAGACTTTTATTTGACAACAAATCGTTTTCCCATATTATGGACTTGTGTAAAAATAAAATCCATTTCGCTTGCTCAGCGCAGTCCTGAAATTTTTATACAGATCGCTTCATCCACTCATTGCACACTCTTGAGAGGTATTTTTATCGGTCAAGACTACCCCCACATCTCGGCTAAGCGATTTATCAATGATTAATGCGAGCACTACGTGCACTACGAGTGAATAAATAAAAAATCACACACAAATCCCGCACAAATCATCATCTGCAGCCAGTCCAGTCATGCCTTGGTTCTGATTGTTCTCTACATCGAACCGCGCAGTCAGGCTCAGAAAATGCATCACTCGTATCTACACCCCCTGGCCCGTTCCCCTGCAACCTCACAGCTATTCTCACTTAATTGTGATTCCGAATGTGTTGTGCACCGCGCTCAGACACTAATAGCCCTCCATAACTTGCTTTCTAGGTGACTTGTTGAATGAATGCGCTCCGCCACCACCACCACCCTGGTCATGCATGCACTACGAGTTCAACTAGTGAAATCAATTAGTATTTCCACTGCATTCGGGGGCAGCCACCCGGCTGGGTGTGGATTCCTTCAAGTTATGCTCCTATAAGTGCCAAACTTTATGAAGGATCCACCTACATGACCAGCCAACTCCTACCTCTACCACCACCTGCCAGCAGCGTTGAGTGCTTTTTTTTTTCTTTTTGTTCGCCCTCCAAGCCTTACACAGCGGTGCTCTGCCGATTCACTTTTTGTTCACGCACAACAACGGTCGAGTATAACTCATTACGTTACGCCTTTTATTACAGAAACGTTAACTCACTGTCATATTTAACTGCAAATAAAAAACAAAGAACAAGTGCAATTTACTATAGTAGAATAAATATTTATTAATAACTAGAACAAAAAAAAAATTAAATAACCAACAACAATGGGATGTACCACATCAGCTGAGGAACGTGCCGCCATTCAACGCTCCAAGCAAATCGAAAAGAATCTCAAAGAGGATGGAATCCAAGCGGCAAAGGATATTAAATTGCTGCTTCTCGGTAAGTATTATTCTACTGTTAATTCTCCTTTTTTTAGGCAGAGGAGGAGGATGAGAAATCCTGTCTTTTAAATATATATTTTTAACGTTTTAAGTATGTGCAGCAAGTTGCACTTCGCAAGCGTTTAATATAATGGGAATTCTGCTGGATCTTTAAAATGTATTCTCGCCTTTTTTTTCTTTCTATTTTTTAAAGTTCATTTCGAATGAAGAAGGAGTATAGTTGTTGAGCTCTATATTGCTTCTCTATTTGGCTAGGATCCAAATGTTCAGAGTTTTTTTTTTTCAAGAGGCCCTTGCTTGGTCGATGAGAGAGATTATAAGGATGATAGTGTAAATGTGCAACAGATGATGGCTGCAGGGCCGGCTCGAGGGCGATTTCGCGCCTGGAATAATAAGAAAGAATAAACATGCCAGAATATTTTTTAAGGTTAAAAACTACATCACATGACCGATGTGAAGCTTTTATCTACTTGTTCGAACTTCCGTGTCAACAACTTCTAGAATAACGCGTTCCATTCCGCAGTTATCTTCAAAAAAGAAAATCTACAAGGGCAAAAATATAGCGAAGACAATAAATCTGGTTGAAGAGCTGACACAATAATAATAGAACACAATAGTTAATAGCACAAGTTGACACAAGAATTCCCTGAAAGAGAAGAATGGACTTCTAATCCACTAAATGACGACGCCCAAAAATTGTGTACTGCTGGGTCGAAGTCAAGCAGTAGAATAGCGCCTTTAATAGTAGGCCTAAAGTGACATAAACATATAAAAAGAATCCAAATTTTTTTAAGCAGAATTCTTAACGATTAATGAAGCAGCCCAGTGTATTAATAAAACTAAGGAGCAAAAAATAATGCATTGGTATGGTTCGATTTACAACGTCAACTCACGTCTTCTACCAATTGTGCGCTTCTCACTGTACGATAAAGTTTAAATCCCAGACACTACCAATAGCCAAATCCGTGTTTGATGAGGTTAGCGATTATCGATTTATATAGCGCGGTCATCGGGCCAACAATTATTGTCTTTCATGAACAAATTCAATAATATACTAAGGCAAGCGTGTATCTGTGTCCCAGGAGCAATGCAAACCACCTCAAGGTTTGTAAAGAAAAAACTAACGGGGGCTCAGCTACAACTCACCAGTGGGTCCATGTCCTGACCTCTCAGATCAATACATGCTGTGTGCCTTAGTTATAATAGGTATTCTTCAACACATGACCGAGGCTTCTGCATTCTTGTCAACCCATGACTGGTAGACCAAAGATGGGCGGCTAACAAATAAACTTTTATTTATCCGGTTGGGACATGAACCAGACACCTTGTGCTCAGTAATCTGACACATTACCCACAGAAACATTGCGTCCACCAGAAATGGGACGTTTGCATTAGCATTTTCATTGGCATTGAAAAAATGTTAATGAAAACAAGATTTCATTACCATTGAAAATTTCAATGCTTATAAAATAGACTCAATGGACATTGATTTTTTTTTTAATGCCAATGAAATGCAAATGAAATTTTAATTGAACAAAATATATGTCATTAGCAAGGTTTTTTTATTAATGTATTAGTTATATAGAAGGTTTAGAAACAATAAATTATTTAGGTATAAGTTTTTAAACCTTAAAGGGGCAGCCTTTTATGTCACTAAATTGCAACTGCTGAGGTCAAAAGGTTTTTCCGAGGTATTGATGACTTAAAATAGAGTGGCGCAACAGCTCGATATGAACCAGGACCAACTTCTCAACAATGTATGCTGTGTGTGTTGATTTCTTCACATACAAGGGGATCTACAATTTTTTGCCGAATCCGAACGGCAGTTTGAGAAGTTTTTCAAGACAATGGATACTCCCGGAGGGCTTGTCAAACCCTCGCGGAGGTGGGGACCATGAAAAAGAACAAGTCTTTTTTTTCAGGTGGCAATGGCAGGATTCGAACCCAGGCCTCCGGCGCACACACACAAACCACTACGCCACGGCACCACACGATGTTGATGACTTACTCCACCTTTTTAAAGATTCAGATCCAGCCTACTTTCTCCAGAATTCCTTGGGTTCATTGGAGTTCCTCGCCTGGTAGTAACTACCGACAAATTCTGTGCTTCACCCTTATAAAGGACTCCTCCAACTCATGCCTACTTTCTCCAGAATTCCTTGGAGTTCCTCGCCTGGTAGTAACGAAATAGTCTGAGGTTCACCCTTATAAAGTATTCCTCCACCTTTTGCTCACTTCCTCCTGAATTCCTTGGATTCAATAGAGTTCCTCGCCTCAAATGCTTAACATAACCTACAAGGCGAGGAACTCCAATGAACCCAAAGAATTCTGGAAGAAGTGAACAGGAGCTGGACAATTCCTTTATAAAGTTGAAGCATGCATTCAGTGGTGAAAAATTTGACGTTTCCTTTTGTTGGCACCTGTGAAATTCGCAACTTCACAGTCCGGTGCGCCTTTTTGTGTTCGATGAAAAATCCAATTTTCAATGTTGCGCTGTGTTTTTGACAATTATGATCGCACTAAAAAGTGCAGGTGCATTTTCAGGAAGCACGGGGGTTAGTGTCATCGAACGAACCTAATGTACAGCTGAAGCTGACAGTTGTAGCTAAAATTATACAACTTTAAAGTTCGTGAAGCATTAAACACTTATCAAAATTGAACAAAAAGTTCGACGAAAAACACGTGGTTTTATTTTCGGCGTTTGACTACATAATGTCAGTCTTTTAAGTTTTTCGCCTATCTGAGTAGGAGCAATAAAAGTTTCTTTCTTTCTGACAAAAGCCTTCAGCCCAATCAATCCATTGTGTCCGTCACGTTGAAGTACTAATGGGAAGCGGCCGATAGAAGAAGGCAGACCCCCGGTGGCGAATAGGGGAATATGTAGAGACCTGCAACAAAGTTAGTTTTTGAAAAATTCTCAAATTTATCATCCGGCTTTAAATTACTTGTCAACTGGCGAAAAAATAAGCAAAAACTGATCAATCAAACTAGGGCGGGAAAACAGCATTGAAGCTTATGTCAGTCAACAAACAGTCAAAATTTTCTGTTTAACCGTGGGACCACAATGCCCGAAGCGGTGGTATGTAGCAGTAGTACGTAGTACAGCCGCGGAGCCATGTGGCGTAGTACGTTAAAAAATTGAACACAATGGTGTGGCGCGGCTATGTCGAACAAAAACCCCGTTTATAAACAATGGCCGATGCTCTGAGTTAATTTTAACTAGATTTAATATTTTTGTACAACGGATGACACAAATTCCATAAAATTTCGTTAGATTTAACCATCTCAATAAACTTTTCGACGTGCTTTTCCTCCATTGTTTACTTAACTTGTATTGAACTGTCCACCGTGTAGCGCTACGAAAGTTAAAAGTTGGCCAACTCTTACTACCGCCACAGCTACGCGCTACCACCACAGACACACATTGTGTGCGCAATACACTGAATACATGTGTTTTAACTTTTGACAGCGCTTACTACCGCTACTACTACCGCCACAGCTACATCACTGTGGTTCTACGGTAACGTTGTTGCAGGTCTCCACCTGTTCCTCTACTGTCCACCAGGTATCGCATTTGGACTTTTCCATTCCTCAATGGGCAATTGAAGGCAGCCCCCGACGGAGAATAGAGGAATATGTAGAGACCTGCAACAACCAGACCATGGCAACGCCAATTGACGATTGAAGGCAACCTCCCGACGGAGAATAGAGGAAAAGGTAGGGACCTGCAACAACGTCAGTTTTCCAAAAATATCCAAAATTATCATCCAGCTTTGATTTACTTGTCACATGGGTGAAAAATAAACAAAAACTGACCAATCAAAATAAGGCGGGAAAACAGCATTGTAGTTTTTTATTCAGTTTGAAGTTGTTGCAGGTCTCTACATATTCCTCTAACTACTGTCCACAAGATATCGCATTTGGACTTTTCCATTCGTCAATAAAAAAGTGTGTATTTCACTGAGTTGTCAGTTGTGTACTTAAACGGGACGGATACATAACGGATTCATTGGGCTGAAGGCTAAACCCTCCGAGCGAATTGATTTGTCATGAGAGACATATCAATTCGCCGTACGGACTCGGCATGTGTGTAAGACAATCTGAAACGCACTCAGCAACATGGAACTGCGGAGTCAGGCAATGACTCTTCTGAGCTGCAAGTGCCAGCTAGTCAGTTTGTTATCTGACAAGTAAAATGAAAATCAATTGACAACCGTGGCAAACTTGTACTCAGCTTGAATGTCGTGTTCTCGTCGATTTAAGCGGCACGCTATGCTGCAAGCTTAAACTACACATGCTAATCAGGCAATTACCTAACTTACTTACTTACTTACTTACTTAAGGTGGCGCTACAGTCCGGGGTGGACCTGGGCCTCAGCCAACAAGCTTCGCCAGCCAGCTCTGTCTCTAGCTAGCCGTCTCCAGTTTCGCACGCGAAGTTGGCTGAGGTCCCCTTCCACTTGCGTGCGCCACCTGAGTCTCGGTGCTCCTCTACCGCGTCGTCCCTGCGGTGTGGATTCGAAGATTTTCCGGGCCGGGGCGTTGGTGTCCATCCGCTCTAGATGACCCAGCCATCGTAGACGTTGTGTTTTGACTCTTTTGGCTAGGTCGGTATCGCTGTACAGCCCGTACAGTTCGATGTTATATCTCCTCCTCCACTCTCCGTCTATGCAGACGGGACCGTAAATCGTCCGAAGAATTTTCCTCTCGAAGCAGCCTAAAGTGTTTTCATCCGCCTTTGACAGGGTCCATGCTTCTGCACCGTAAAGCAGGACTGGGATGATGAGGGTCTTATACATGGACACTTTAGTTGCTAGAGAGAGGGCTTTGCTACTCAATTGCCTTCTTAGCCCAAAGAAACAGCGATTGGCAAGAGTTATCCTTCGTTTGATTTCAGCGCTGGTGTCATTGTCTGAATTTATAGCGGAACCCAGGTAGACAAAGTCCCTAACTACCTCAAAGTTATAGCTGTCGATGGTGATGTTTTGTCCAAGACGTCGGTGTTGGGTGTCTTTTCTTGATGACAGCATATACTTGGTTTTGCCCTCATTGACTGCTAAACCCATTTTCGCCGCTTCCGTCCCAATACTCACGAAGGCTTCACTGACATCACGCTTTGTTCTACTTTGTTCTGTCAATGTCGTCTGCGTATGCAAGTAGTTGAACGGACTTTTGAAAGATTGTACCTCTGGTGTTGGCGCAAGAGTTCTGCACAATTCTCTCAAGTATGATGTTAAAGAAGTCGCATGACAGCGCGTCGCCTTGTCTAAATCCTTTTTTGACATCAAAGGGGGTCGGTGAGGTCTTTGCCGACCTTGACGGAACAACGTGAGTTTTCCATCGTCATCCTGCACAGACTGACGAGTTTGGCAGGGATGCCAAAACTAGACATTGCGCTATATAGCTCGTCTCTATAGATGCTGTCATACGCGGCCTTGAAATCGATGAAGATTACCTAACTGCCCGCAGCTATACACGCAGATGCTTAAGCTGAAGCAGCGAGACAGTGCATATAAAAAGGAAGTTTCAAGATGCGTTTATAGATGTGGCTGAATTCATTGACCTCATAAACCTATAGTCAAACTTTTTTTGTCTAAACAAAGCACTAGTGTAAAGACTTTACTAACTATTATCCGGCAGCTGGGCAGTTTCAAAAGCTTTAAAAATTTTCATCTATGGCTGTTCGGAATGTCAACAATTAATGCTTTTTGGCAATCGACAACTTTGGATTATTATTGCCTTGTCTACGTCCGCACTGATGGAACAACCAACTTAAACAGCAACATCAGGAGGAGTCAACATCTCAAGATCACATCCTTAACCTTATCGTGACGGTGCTACCAAATATGTAGCAATACTCCAGTTGCATTAAAAATAGTGCAAAGCTTATTTTGTGTTCCAAGTTACAAGACACGAAAATCACGAGGTAACACGAGGTTTGGCTTGCGTCAGCCGATACGCAAGATGCAAACCAAATTCAGAATTAAATTTCTTTTTAACGTGCTGCAAGTTACTCCGTCGCAGTTGGAGAAATTTTAATCCGTCCCTGATCAAAATTAACATTCCTCCAAACTCAGGGCCTAATTAAACAGTTGCTTTAATATGACTTCCAGACGGCCCTGTGCTCATTCTTCAGAAATGTTATCTACGATGACATTTGACTTCAAAAGACAGACTCTTTCGAGGCCCGATTGCATTGGTGTTAAGAGATTCATTTCCTCGTGCTTATATAGACCACAGATAAGTGCAATTTTAGTTTTTGACACTCGAACAGTATATGGGTATCTCTGAAATATGAATGTTTACATTTTGAGTCTCTGATGCTCGTGTTCGGTGTGGAGAGATCTATCCTCCAAGGACTTTATCGTCGTTTATATACACGTAACGTATCGCACTACAGCTCGCAGGAGTGAATCTCTCTACGTGACGCTGGTAAATAAGTACAGCGATGAGTTTGAGCTAAGTGGACTCCAGAGAGTGATTCAACTTTATGCAAGTTTAAAGGCATTCCGTTCTTCATTAATCTTTTTCTAACCAGCAAGGGCGAGCTTGATGAAAATTAAAGTTGTATGGAATGAGGATTGCAGGATTTTAAATTTCTTGCAGAAGCGTGAATGTCAGTCAAATGATTCTATACCCCTAGCTATACCTGCCTGCCAAGCCGCAAGTGGTGAAAAAGCCCACTTAAGTGCCCATTAACTGTCAGTTTTATGTACCCAAATTTTAATACCTTCGATAACTTTTATTGAATTAACAATCAAAATAGTGGTCACGAGAAAACCATTAAAGTCGACGACCTACATAATGCCCACCTTATAAATTATAGACCCCAAGGGTCATCGAACGATTAGATATGACCGATCCCCGAAATTATTGCTCGTCGGTCGTTTGAAAACAAATAAACGACATGGACGCGCGAGTCTGTCGAAGAACCGTCCGACGCCGACCTCCAAATCAATAAATGTTAAATCAACGAACGCTAACTATCAATTGACACGGTCAGGGAACTTTAGGTATCTATAGGTATACGCCGTGCGTCGTTACTGCAATCAATTTGGTTAAAGGCTTCATTAACAACTGGCCAGAGCTTGACCGCTAACCTCGCTAAATTAGTTTTGATTCAATTATAAACACTTTTGTGTACAGGCTAGCCAGTACTTTACTGATTTTTTCGTGTGTCCTGCAATGCATACACCACCAACCGGGTGTAGAGCGCCCATTCCGTATGGAAAAAGTGTCCGCAAAAACCCCATAAACACCTGTGAACTTCTCAATCCGCAGGATGTTATCGACACGCACATCAATTAATTACGCACGCAACGTAATCCACCAGACAGAGAGGCCATCCCTGTCAATCCGTCGTCGTCGGTGCGGTCGGTGACAGACGTGCCGTCGATTGTGGTCAATTGCAAATTCCATTACCGCACCATCGATCCACTCGGATGTATACGGACTAGGATGTGATGTGATGCACACCGATTGGTCGACTCGCAGTGTCCTTGCGCGCTGCTGCTGCTGCAATGGAATTGCAATTAATCCGTGCTGCAAAATGTAAACTTAATTTATTTAGGCTGGCTTCGTTCTCGTGTTTCTTTGAGGAAGACCTTTGAGGTCAATCCTTTTAGAGCTGTTCAATTAGTGAAAGGGATTTCATAAAATGTCCTGAGCAAATTAATTAATTTTCAACTCCTACGACCCGGAAATCAATTTCATCCAAGGGGCAATAATGCAACATCGCAATCGTCATCATTTGCCGGCCACGCTACAAAAGGAACTCTTGCGCCTCTTGCAAACTCTAATCCTACCAATTTGCCGATGGTAATGTGAAAATTAATTACCCCGCACCCATGATGGCAAACTTCCTAAGGAACATCTCAGAGCCGTAATCCATTTCCTCATGACTTGAGCTCCATGCAATTTACAATTACTACAAGTGCACAGATGGCCGGTGCTCATCTGCAATTTATATACTTATACAGCAACAGAGTCAGAATGTTGTTCTCCTCACACTAGTGTGTGTGTTTTGAATTATGTATTTTGAGGAAAGCAACATCACTTGTGCCCCTGTGGAAAAAAAAACATGTGCGCCGCCCAGGGCATATAGTCATATCAAATAATTTTATTGATGAATGGATAGCCTGGCAAATTGACATGCCTGACCTTTGTTGATTAGAGTACTTTTCTGTGACTAGACTCTATATATGAAGAAAAGACTTGAATATATCGGCAGGTCGGGTGGTCAATGTTCAAGAGATACGATTTGAGGTATTTAGACGACACATGTCTGTTTTTAGTGGAAGAGACTTCTTCTTGATCATGAGTGTTTGGTGGACCCTCGCGCGTGTCTGTGCGATAAGTTTTCATTACAGACATACAAAATTTTGTTGCAACCACTCAGTAAGCGGCTGCTATTCTTGGTCGCATCCCTGCGGCCTTTCCAAACTCCTTCCCTTTGTCATTGCCATTCTTGAATCAACAGAAAATTTGGGTTGCTTTTGTCTTTTCGCAAGTTGATTCTTTCAAAAAAAAGATTGTCCCTTATAAAAAAGGGACACAACCAGCTCTTATTATTAAACTTTAATACTTCCACCTCCTGGGCATTTTGTCTGCGAGGATGTTATGGACTCTCTCTGCCCAGGAGGAAGGCGAACTCACGATAAAGTCCCTCTCTTTACTGGTTGGGGCTTTAGAACGAAGGGGCTTTTGACAAGCACTCATTAACTATAGCGATTTCACCGGTGAGCACTAGCAGGCTAGTACTGGCAAGGGCAGAGGCTCGGTCAAAAGGATAGCTATGATACCCGGAATCTATGCCCTGCCGAAACTATATCCAGGGGTTGACTTACCCTTGACATGCAAAATCATTTTTCGAGCGGAAACAAAAAGACAAAAGCAAAGATAATGATAGAGGGTACCTGCCGGATTAAATATAAAATAAACACTGAACGTTAAGGTTGGAATTAAAAAACCTTGCTTCCTCTAGCAAGTATTATGCCTGTGTGGGCCAAAGAAAAGGCGTAACCAGCAGACTATTATAAGTTATTATATTAGTCTTATAAGTTGGTATTATATTATAAGTCATTATTTCCAATGTTATTCTCGAAAGAATTGAATTTAAATTGGGAAACTTTTAAGCTTCGACCAGGAAGCCGCTCATTTTAAGGCACTGGCTCCTTAATTTTCCGTTTTGTTGTTGATTTTGTTATATGTCAAAATTTTGGTGAGCGTGCCTCTAAACGACATTTGGGGAGATATCCAATTGCTAACCAGTAGCCCCAGAAGGGACAGCAATCTACTTCAACACTGCAGAAAAAAATAAACAACACTACGGTGGATAAACAGGAAAAAGTTGCCTGGGAACAGCAAAGCCATCCAAAGGACGAACTTGTCGTTGCTATGATAAACGAGGATAGGGACCTTGTAGTCATCTGACACAATCGACTAGAGCGGGAAACAGTCGCAGGGAAATGGAAGGAAATATGCACCACAAGAAATAAGGAGTTTCGATTTGACGACGCTCTTGAAGGCTGCTGCAAGGTTTTATATTTGGCCAGCTGTCGGGGAAGCAAAGTGCAATTCGGGGAAAGGGCTGTAATCGAAGATGCAATATTACACTTTACAACTAGTGTCACTTCACGTTTAACCGCAGAAGCTTCTGGGAACTTATTGGTTCTTTCCTTGAGACGAAACCGACGGAACGACGTTCACATATACGAAATAAATGCAATAAGTGCTTTATAGTTGTTGAGACCACATTTATGTGGAAAGCACATGCAAAATGCCGCTCCTTATTCTCAACTGTTTGAGCGAAACGGCCCCAGCCCAGCTAGCTAAGTGGAGGCTTCCTACAATTTTTAAGGTCGCGGGCTAAGCCTCCACGTTGCGCGCCATAATTTGAAAGTGCTTCCCAAGTGAGACAAAAGGATTTGTTATGACGACAGTTACCTTTACTATAGTGAGGTTCTTAAAGTTGTTATAACGTGGCTCCTTACAAACCGCTTATAAGGCCAATTTGAAACTTTATAGCACTTAATTTTAGAAAAAGTTTCTTCATCGAGCTCTTATAGAACCTATTTGACTGTCAATAAGAAAACTGTTAAGAGAATCTGCAGGTGAACACATACTGGCAAGCCTTTTGTAATTAATAAAATAAGACAAAATTCCTTTCATTGTGTGGCCTCGCTTTCACGGTTTGGTTTTATTGTAACCTACAATAAAAACGTAGATATAAACTAAAACCGCGTTTTTTTTTTACTTTTTTATCGTAAAAAAAGTGCGCATTTTGTATAGTCTGTTAATTTATGAAAAAAGAACAAAAATGAACGACGCTCCAAACAATAAATATAACACAAAACAAGTGGGAAAGTGCAACAGTGCGTATGCAAAAGCTTCAGTCCATCTACGACGGATTGCAAAATACCCGACCATACCAAAAAGAAAACGCCTCCAGAAAGTTGGCGGGATATAAAAATATCACTTTTGAATGCTTTATACTAGGTGGTTGCAAACATTTCGGCCTTAAACTCCGCCTTTTTAGCTAAAAAATCACATTTTTAACGCCACGCCCCCAAAAAAGGGCCGAAGCACATGCAAAATAGCCTTAAAAAGTTAGAAAATGCTAATATCTACAACTAATTTTTGTCAAATTTCATATTTATTTATTGAAAAACAGTTTTTTAAGCTAAAACCCCTTAAAAAGTGGGCGTGGTCAGTGAAATTTTTTTTAAATTTTTTTGGCTACTTCAAAGACCATTTCAAGGCAATGTTGCATACCAAAAATGAATGCGCTAGCGCCATCGTAACATAGTTAAAATTTGGAAAAAGTATTTTTTAAAATTTGAGATGGGCGCACATACAGGCCTGTAGTGGGCGTGCCTGTTGGCGGATTTAGATAATTTTCAAACTTGATCTGAAGTACTGGACTTCTAGCGAACCCACCAAATTTCAGCTCTCTACCGTAAAATTTAAGGCCTTAAAGTTGTTTACATACGAACGGACGGACGGACATGGCTAAATCGATTCTCCTGTCAGTCCCATTTATATCTCTAAAGGGTCTTAGGGGTCTACGTCTATGGTGATTATTTCACTGCGTTACAAACTATACATTAAACTTAATATACCCTGGGTCGGGTATTATAAAGAACGCAACGAATCATGTAGAACCATTATAGCACTATTATAGCACCTAAGATGTTCTTCATTACCCTTTTGAAGCTTTGGGTTCTAGGTACGATTATTAAGCTTTATGTAGAACTATTATAAGGTTTCGCGCTTTTCGGTCAAACATGGCGCAAACAACCCTATTTAAATAGGGTTACCATTACTTTCTTTTCTTAAGGGCTACGTTGGTTTCATTTCCCCTAATAGGTGGTTTGGTTACAAAACTTGTTACAAGATCAAAAAAAGAGTAGAAAAAAGGAATCATCTCATCCTTTATTTATTTCTTAAATAAATATCTACTCACACCCCGGGGGACTGATTCAGTGTTATAGGTTCGCCTTTCCTGAGAGAAGAATTTAAAACAAAATCCTTAATTTTGATAAAGGAAGAAATAAAACTTTGGTATATTTTTTTCTTATTTTAGCCTTGAAAATGTAAGCTTGTTAAGAGTCATATCAAAATTGTCCTGAAATTTTCTCACAACAATTTCAATTATATAACATTATTTGCTATTGCATGACATCTGGTAACCCCTCAGTGCTAAATAAGACTGCAAAGTAAAGTAAAGTACGTTTTAGATGTGCCAAACTTATTTATAGTGTTATAAAAAAGGTGCTATAAAAATCTATAGAAACGACGCTATAGCACTTAGCTCTTCAACACTCATAGCCTTCTAACTGCAGTACTAGGAACGTTTATAGCACCAAGTTTAAAAAACCAGCTGACGCTGTAAACGCTTTTATGACAGCTTTTATAAGGAAACAAGCTGCCCACCAATGCAATGGGGCGATAAAGAAAAAAAATTTGTCACTGAAGAACATTTTGAGTGTCTTATATGTGCAAAATTAAAAAAGCAATGCTTAATGGTTCCATATTGTGCTACACGGGTTCGCACGTAAGTGTGGGCTAATGGCAGACTCTTAATGACTTTATTATTACCAGGCAGCATTGGAAGCCAGCTGAGAGACCATAATCCTCAAGGAAGAATGGAAATTAGGTACAGTTTTCGGTAAGTTTAGTATCAGGACTAGCGTAATTTCGTAAGTTTCGAAGGATTGTTAAGAGCAAGTCTTAGGCTAGTTAGACAATACCTCATTGTCGACCTTGCTCCTGTTTTACGATTAAGTCTCTCAATATGTAGAGTAAAATATGTCAATATGTAGAGTACATATCTTAAGGCTAAAATAACGATAAAAAACGCTTTCACTATATTGAAAAAAAGATCTCAAAGTCGTTTTTTGCATTTGAAATTTAAAAATTGGTGAAAAATCACACAAAAACACGTATGCCATTGAGGCCACCAAGCTTTTGCTAAACACATATGTCAGGCTTAGGTGAACTCACCATCTTTTCCGCCTGTGAAGAGGACAACAATGCCCTTGCGTAGGTACTACTATTTATATAGATAGAATCCTGCGCACGGAGCATTCAGTCAGTGCAATGGACCATTAGTTGTGTTTGACATGCCCTATGAAAGGTCATCTCAAAAAGACAATGCGGTCAAAGAGCCAACTTTCGCACGTGCAGCTCAACCTGCTTCCAGATTCTTTAGCAAAAAGAACGACACGACTTGCAGGTGTGAAACTTAATACACTACGAAAACCAGGAGTACCCAACAGATTTACATAAATTCAAGGACATTGGAATAGGAACGGGTGGTGTGCATCACCAAACGATAACTAAATTATGTAAGATTATTTCAACAGAAGTCTTAGCGGTTCTGAAAGAAGCCGCAATCTGGTTCTGAAAAAAAACTTCTGCCCCCTAGTCCTGTGCGAACACACATAGAGTTTGGACATCAAAACAGCGAGCAAGACTAAATGCCAAAATGACTAAATGCCTGAAAAATGCTGAACTTCCCAATGATTTGTTTGTTAGCAATACTGATTAAATATTCAGTTATCGAAAGGGTAACGTCTTTCGCTCCTTGTCGGCCAAATTGTTTTGTTCATATTGTTCTTTTGGAACATTGTGCTGAATTTAAGGTTTCCAACTAAAGTTTGTAAAAAGTACCTAACTAGATGCAGCGCATGTTGTTACCCCTGACCGTCTGGCCAAAGTTCTATGGAAATATCTTAGTCAGCATTGCGAATGTTGTGTTCATTTTAACTTTTCTATCCGTCATCCTCGGGGCAGTCGACACACTTCATCTCCATTCGAACCATTTTATCTGTTAAGGATAACCCCAGGGTTATCGCATAAGTTCTTTCTTCTCCCTGTCCCATTATCGTGATAAAGCACCATACATTCGCCTTGCAGGCATAATAGATTGATGAGCCCCACATCCTGCAGTCGAAAGTTTCATCATGACCACCTCATTCTTTGCCACAATATTGTACCCCTTTGACGTCGCGTAGTCCGCGTGCGGCAGCAAAATGACACGACATCAAGGTTGTTTGCAAAAATATTAACCTGCAAGAGTATACCGACCCAGATCTTGGCCATAGATACGAGTTGGTCCCATCTAGGCTCACCGCAACAACCGCACCGAAACAAATAGAAAGCGTATATCCAGTAAAATTTATTACATCGCTTTTCCCTATATCCCTTTACAGCTTGCACGCTCGCATTCGTCGTTTGCCACACACACATATAAGTATGCGTGGGAATTTTTATTCCTTCGAATGAGAGTGTAAAATATAAACGAGTTGTTACTAGGAGCAATCAGCCAGCAAAAGACTCGGAACGCATTCATAGAGGCTACACCAGGATCGTAAAGCGTATTCGCAATGCACCAAAACATTTTTGCTTCCGAATTAAACGACGTCTTTTATGTTTCCACCTTGCGTCGCGTATCGTTCATTGGGGAATATTCGAACGCGTTTACTTGTATGAATAGACGTACCTATAGTACCTATACACCGGCATACCGTTTACTCTTTTGCGCTATAAAGTGAGCACTTTTAAGTGGCACTGATGTGATGGGTGGCTGTTACATTGTGAATACAAATGCTATCCACAGTCGTCAGGCCATAATCGCACAAATATGAAATTATTGTCGAATTGTACGATGGCAATGTTGCTTAGACGAAGGTCGCCTTGCAGTCTTTGGATGTAGCATTTGAAGGTGGTTCCGCGGAACAAATCATAATACACTTAAGCTTGACAGAGGCCCGCTCTCGGATATGGCATTATTGTACGCGGCAATGGGTTTGGCTTTTATCGGGTAATTATTAAGGGTAAAATGTGCACGAAATGGATAAGGGTGATTTGTTTGAAGCTTGTTTGGGGCTTGACTCGTGTTTGGAAATCAGGCAAATAGCCTTAAGTGGTTTCCATATGTGAGGCCGATCTAAATTGACTTGTACGAACGCTTTAAGTGAAACTTGCCTGACTTCTTTGTATGATGTTTTCATATAGAAACGAGGGTTCGAATTCATTTTTATACACTTAATTGTAATTTATTAGAATAATTCTATGCTCAGACGTTACAGGCTTATAAAACGAAAAGATCTGAACGCGCACCATCTTCCGAGGCAAATAGGAAGTGCAAGTTCACTTTACCTGTTAGTTCAATTGGCGATTAGGTTTAAGTTCCTATCATCTTGGGTGTGTTTGGATAGTTACTTTCAGATGTAGGTATGATAACTTAGAGTTAGACTGCAAGCCTCTAATCTTGCTTGCATCACACATATTCCGACGTTTTTTAAGGCTTTTCGTTGTCTGTTCTTTCGCCAAACCCTGGAAGTGTTTCATCATCCCTCTATTCTGTAAGGTTGTTGGTCAATAGATCCCTTCGTTAATCGACGTTGTACCTGATCTTAAAGTTAGCGACTGACTATCAGTAAAACTGGACCAGTAGTTTTCGATGTAAGACGCAAGCATACTGTACTAAACAGGCTCTGTATCAGCGCTTTTTTGTGTGGGACTTGCTTCTAGGTGATAGTTGTCGAAGAAAGTTAGGTCTTCGATTGAAGAGTGATTCTGCAGGAGATCGCCCGGTCAAATGCAGGAAAATGGGTTGACGGTGATCCTGCTCGACGTAGGTTAACCAGTTAGCAGTGGATAAGATAAAAAAAAACAAAAATCTTCAAAAACAGAAGAAGTAAGAGCTGTTTCAGAACCAATAATACCCAGGAAAATATGAGTGGCGAAGAGTTAGCTCGGGCCTGCTATCTGCTATAGCATATGCAGAAGAAGCTGAATAAACTAGATGAACTTTCAAACCAGAAATAGGCGCATGTGATCACAATTTTGCGGCCTAAAATCTGCTCACAAAAAATGTTGTGCAAGTGCATTTTCCCACCGCAAATTGAGCGATAATTATGTTTACCACAGGTCAGGTTAGGTTGATGGATGCCCTTTTGACAATAGTCACGGCTTCACTTAGACCAGCAGTTGGGTTCATTGTGTCCATTGGGGACCTTCTTAATACCTGGAACGAAAACAGAAATATACCGCTGTTAGAAGCTCAGAGTTCCGCCCTCTTGGACCCATCCGGATTTGTATACAAATCTTAGAAGTAAAGGACCTTCTAAGATTTGTATACAAAATTATTTAATCTAAATTATTTAGATCTTCGAGCTCGTTGAAGAAGTAACTGCCGAGGGTACTACGCCTGATGCCGTCTAGAGCTGGGCATTCGCAAAGGAGGTTACGAACAGATTCAATTTTTTCAACGGCCCTGCAGCTTCTGCAGTAATCGTTATGCGGTATGCTTAGCCGCACAGCGTGAGTACTCGGATATTCCTGCGAGCTAGTCCGATCAAAAATAGTGCATTCAAAACAGACCCATATCTCGCAAGCTTGTCCGCTTCTTCGTTTCCCGATATATCGGTGCGACCTGGCACCCAACACACAGCCACAATGTTGCGAAGTGATAACTCGTCCAGAATTTCCCTGTATAGTTTCACAGCCCTCGACTTCACTACGTCTGATTCCAAGGCTTTAATTAAAAATAAATAGAGTGGCGCAACAGCTCGAGGTGAACCAGGGCCAACTTCTCAACAATGTATGCTGGTGTGTTAATTTCCTTACATTCAAAGGGACCTACAATTTTTTGCCGAATCCGAACGGCACTTTGAAAAGTTTTTGAAGACAAATAATACTCTCGGAGGGCTTGTCAGACCCTCGCGGAGGTGGGGGCCGTGAAAAAGAACAAGTCTTTTTTTTCAGGTGACGGTGGCAGGATTCGAACCCAGACCTCCGGCGTAGTAAGCACACACACTAACCACTACGCCACGGCACCCCAAGGCTTTAATTGCCGCTTGGCTATCAGAGTATATGGCGATGTTCTTGTTTGCGGGGCTGGTTTCTTCAGCTCGGAGGCAGCTCGGATTATGGCTGCCAGCTGCGCCTGAAAAATGCTGCAGTCGTCATTAATTCGAAAAGATTTACGTAGTCCCAGAGCTCCACAGAAGATGCCCGCGCCGGTTCCGACGTCCATCTTAGAATCGTCAGTATATGCGGCGATCTCGTCATCTCCTGTAATGGTCTTATCTTCCGATTCACCTCTTTCAGGTATTCTATTAGCGAATCTCCTTTTGAAGGCGAATGTCATAGGGCGGTAATCCGTGACTGGGGTATCTGTGGAGGCAGCCCATTGAGTTTCCACAGAGGCGTGTCCATAAGATCTTGAGGACCACAGTCCGGATTCCCTTAGGCGAACAGCTGTTTTAGCTGCCTTGCTGCTGCAGTATATGTCCAAGGGGGTGAGGTTGAGTAATACCTCCAGTGCCGCGGTGGGTGTGGTCCTTAGGGACCTTGTTATACCCTTGCAGGCTGCCCTTTGAACTTTGGTGAGGTTAGAGAGATGACACTTTCTTTCCGTAGCCTTTCACCAGACAACTGCGCGGTAAGTTAAGATGGGTCTTACAACCGCTGTATACATCCAGTGTACCATGTTTGGTTGCAGTCCCCACATGCTTCCGAACGTTCTGCGTTCTATGTTTACCATACTTTACTATGGAGTCAAATGAGTATGTTTCTCTTTTAAACTCGAGTGATATGTATTTGAGTATTTTTTCTGTACTAAAGCATGTTTATAAACTAATGCGGTGCGAGTAAACGCCGCTACTTCCTTTGAGTTTGAAAAGCACCGCAAATACCGCAAATGAATTGCATTAGCACTCGACAAACTTTTAAAGTAAAGTTTAATAAAGTTTCATTTTCAGATCACATTGAAATGATAGCTAAATTGCTGTGCATTTTAATTTAATGGAATATTTTGTTTTTTGGGTCATTTGAACGAACAACGACCGCAATTTCGGTGCTTGCGGCGTTTGCGATATCTTTCTTATTCAAAGGCGATGGCGGTATCGAAATAGTCAAACACGGCATAGTGCTTGAGCTTATATGATCGCACAAATGCAAATCATTATTATATGTATGCACTGTGGTGAGAAGAGAGGTCAGACGTTGGCTTTCTGAGTAAAAAAGAAAGTAATAATACTCTGAGCTCCTTATTTGTCTGGGCATACATGGTTGCTTTCGAATGCCGGAACAGTTCTTAAATAAAATGAAAATGGACGTGGTGCCCTGATAACCTGAAGTCTGCCGAAGTGCCAAATACTGTTTATTTGTTTTATCCGAGAGTAGGTGACAATTCTGGTTTTACTTTTCAAAAATCTCCTTTTTCGTAAAAAAAAATTCCTTTCAAAAATTGGGCTTATTCAAAATTCTTTCTTAAGCAATTAAGTTCTGTGGGCTTGGGTCAATGTTCTGCTGGGGTGAAAATTTTTTTGAACTTTACCGACTTAATTAATTCTTTATTGAGGAGATTGGTTTCAAAGCTGACTTTTGAAATCACATTATTTTCGAAAAAGCAAAATTTTGAAGCAGAATCATGACCCTCTCCCAAATTCTCGTTGTTCTGCTTTTTAAGCAAAATTCTATTTATCTGTGTGTTTCACTATTTTTCTTAAACAGAATTTAAAAAATATGCTGAGTTTTGTAAAATGATTTTGACGCAACCAGAATTTTGAGCCCAACACGTTTAATTCCCTAGCCGATTCCCCTTATCGTCGGAAGCATTTTAGTCCTCTGAAGGGAGAATGCGTTCGTTTCTGTGGTCATAGGTCACTTCATAAGGCAGCATGGCAACCAAACACCTCAGAAAAGTGTTCAAAAACATGCAACGTGATCATAAAAAATTGTATTCCGTTACCCAACATCCCAAAATCAGCATTTAGAATATAAAACAATTCCGAACTGATTGGGATAGTGGAAATAGTTTATCAACTGCTCTTTTTAATGCTAAAAATGTAGCAACTTTTCACGTGCCCAGTGACTTTGGGCTTTCCAGAGCCAAAAACTCAAGCAAAAAATTTGGAAATGTTTGAACCACCACCGACCGCAGTACAGTAAAAAAAAAAAACTTATTTGACGTATGTTTGTGGAGTATACGTACATTATTTCGTCGTGTGAAATTCAAAATCTGAAGAAGCTATATTCATTTGACGGCCTTGATCACAATAATAATCTTGATCACGAAATAACCACAATAATTTCGGGAAAAAGAGGAGATCTTTCATTTTATTGCCGAGTTTTAGGTCCAAAGCGCTTTAAATCGCCGGTCCCAAGGTTAACCTCTGCCTTACAGAGTCGACTGCATTACAAATTCTGTCTCAATAGCATGAAAATTCTTTGGATACCATACATTTTTCCTTAACTTTGCCTTATCTATGCACAAATACTAAAGCTATGATCTAATTAATTGCCTTCCTTGAATGCATTCTACTATTCTTTTCAAGCGTTGCAGCTATTTAACGAAAAAAAGTGAATTTCAAAAACCGACTGCGCCATACCCTTTGATACACTTTTACGTACATAAAAAAGAGGTTCACGTAGGAAGATTAAAAGTTGATCCCAAAGTGTTTCCATCGGAAATAAAGAGATTAACTTAACATATGCTTTCGTATATTTGACAAAATAATCCAGTTCAATTCAGCTTAATTTAGAAAATCAACATACGGCACCTAAGCCCTAAGTACACAATTCTTGATGTCGACACTTTTTTTGATGCAGATGTTGCCTATTGCGAGTACAATAGAACTTTACTACACGATTCAATCCGTGAGAATTTTTGACAGGTCCAACCACATCAACATCAAAATAAACATCTACCTCTCTGTGCATCCCCTTACAGTATACAATACAGCTAACAGCGTAGTTGCTGATAGCCATCTGTCAATAAAAGGTTTGTTTGATTTGATCGAATTTCACACACCAGAAAATAAAAATCCATAGGCTTTTTTTTTAACCAACCAAGATTTTTTCTGAAAGAATGAAATGTTTAAAAGTTCTTAAAATATTTGGAGTTTTAGTTTAGGACGGAAACGGGGCTATCTTTAAATATACTTGAATCAACTTCTGGAGTTTGAATGGTTGTTAAAAAAAATTACAAAGTATTTCGCTTCATGTGATCAGATCAGGTTTTACTGCCCCTGATTCATTGAGCTCTAACACTAGTACCAACCAAGGAGGTATCAGACACATGAGATCTCATCTGCCCCATTGTAACATGGCTAGTTGGCCTTGTTAACCTTTCGTCAAGAGCATCCTTGTACCTTATTAATACGGCCTGTCTTTGAAAACGACAATGACACCAAAATATGACGCCCATCTGTGTTCCAATCAAAAACAAATATAATTAGGCAGGTCAACTTACTCCTTCACAGTGCTTATGTAACTCCTCCACCCTTATGATTTTTTTTTGTTAGTACAAAAGCTTTGCATGTCAGAATTGTGATAGATCAATAAGCCTTAAGTCAATAATTAAAAAAAATCAGACAGAGACTCCTTCTCACTATTGTAAACTCCAAGATCTTAAAACTTTAAGTGGCAGTAGATAATAGAATGCCAACAAGCTACTTCTTCGCCGGCGCCGCATTGAAGTTTACTATTCGGAAAAAATCATAACATTACCAAAGGAAGACGAACAGAATCCAAAAACCGAAATCCCGAAAGCATTCTTAACCCGAATTTTTCAATGCCTTTTCGATCAACTTCGCCATAAGCTGGCACTGCTTCAGTTGTCATTGAGTAAAAAGTAGGGACATGTTTGCATATTCCCTCGAGACATGTAACATTGCTTTTGCCTACACTCTTGTTAATTTTAGTGTTTCGGCCCTAGCTTATTGCTTGTCAGGTAAACTCCGTCTAATTGTTTACCACTTAAGTCAGGCAGATAAAAGTCAAGACAGTAACTATACTGAACGTGTCTACACAACAAGCTTAAATCTGTGCCTACTTAGGGCCGGTTTTTCAGTGCTGAGTCAAACCCAGCTTGAACCAAGATCTGTTAATCCCGCAACAAAACGCATCTCAGCGAGCAGTTTTTCAGTGCAGAGTCAACTCCGTTAACAAAGTTGTCAAAATCTTCGACTCTCGAAATTATTGACTCTCCCAGCTCTCATTTCACATAGAAAAACACAGGGAAAGAAGTTCGAGTCATTCTCATATGTAATTTTTCACAGCAACGCGCAAATCAACTGACATTCCAGAAAAAACATTCAAAGAAGTTCATACTGTTCTCAAGAGATGATTCGAGATTAACTCACCAAATTTGGTGAGTTAAGCCGAGACTAACCCCAGATCTTAGTTCACTGAAAAACTCAATTCTGGGGTTAATATTAGTTCAACTCGGAGAGTCGGATGTTCTCGCACTGAAAAACCGGCCATTAGAGGCAGAAAATCAAGATTCGCTTGATCAGTCCAAGGCAGGAGCGTAATCTTGCTGTAACTGTCTGACTTTGAAATCAGATTTTCCTCCGATTTTCTCCGAGAATCTCACCAAAGAATGTATACCATCCACTACACTGTCGATGTACCATTTGTCAATGACGTCACACTATTTGCTGACCCAAAGAAAAAAATAAAACATTATTCATGCCTCCACTTTTCTCCGCCCGCGGACCAAACATTCGTCCTTCCCATAAATCCTCTGTTCTCTTCAAAAATTTAACACTATACACCTTTTTGAATGTGTCGCTCAATCTACTACGTACCTACGTGCTTCTGACATCTATTATGCCAATCGAGGGCAAAGAAGCTTTTCCATCTTAACACCTTAAATGTACACACACTCAGCGTGAACGGTTTCCTTCATCCCCCGGTGCCAGTCGCACATGCATCTAATAAAGGAATGATGGGGGGAGGTGCCTAGCTTAAAAATGAGTAAAAACTACGAGCAGCACATTTTCCGTACCAAAAAAGCTCACAGTCGCACAACCACGTCTTGATGACGACGAGGAGGCTGCGTTATGGATAAGGCGCCTTTAAACACTTTGCTCCCATTGACTATTATTCCGTTCCACTTTCGTTTTATTTTTTTTTTCCTTTTTTAAAGAACATACCACCCACTCGATTGTGTATGCTCAACGCAAATCACCCTTTTCGACAAAATTTCTAAAGAATATAACCGCCACTGAGTGTAACCACTGCTGGCTAATACCCACCCTTAGGGGCTTTTACGTGTGTGACTCAGTGTACGACGTGTGACTGAGTGTGCCACTTGGTGTGTGTATGCTCTGTGGTTGCGGTATTAGAAATGGAATCCCTTTTGGGTCGACTCTGGTTGCACATGGTGTTCCGTCTTCTGTCTCTGGCCCTATTCACAGTTTCGCGGTAGAACAGTGCACAAAACACCTTCGAGTTATTAAAAATTCCAAAATAGCTTGAAAACAATAAATTTCAATGAGCGCTTCCTTTGGGGGATTTCTTGTACAATTGGACATTTGTTTTCCTTTCCGTACTCCCTCATATCAGTGCGCATGTCCTTGGTTTGGTGAGTTTTCATTAAATACAGCAAAAAAAAAAAAAAACCAACAATTCAATTGACTTCCAGTGAGGTGGTGTGGACGCAAAATGCTCTCCACGGGAGTGCCCACAAAATATCTACACCAACACCAAACTAGATGGACTGGACAGAGTTGCCAAATGGGTGTTTCAGGCGCCTAGTCTTTTTTTTAAACTAAACCGTCGAAGACAGAAGATGATTCGATTTGTTTGGAATCCCGTCTTTTTCCTTCAGAAGTTTTGACCTTTCAATCGTAAATGCGCTCCCGTTCATCTTCTGTTACGTCTCACATGCGGAGCACTCGGTTTTATCTGAAACTAATGATAACATTTGAACCGTGGCGGATTAGTTCTTCTGTGTAAAGCCACAGGAGGGATTCCAATTTATGGCAGCCAGCCCATGAGTGGTGGCTCTCACATCGCTTTGGACTAATGAGAAGCAGTGATTATGCATTTATGAATGTTTGCTATTGTTCGTGGCGTTCGGGAATGTTGTCGGAGAAAATTTCTATAATCCTAAGTACATGTAGGGCTCCTTTGGCGCTTGGCATTTTCGCAGAAAAACACCGGGCATCACTTGTCAGTATGTAACTATACTGTTGCAGAACTTTGTATGTTTTTACGGTTTACATCCAGAGTAAAAGAGGAAACTTTTTTGCTTGTAGATGTGCAGGAACTTAACAAGCAAGTATGCTCGTTAAAAGTCAAGTTGTAACAGTTTTAACTACACAAATCTCTGGGAAGTGACAGATTAAAAGATTACCTATGTAAGGTTGTTTTCTAGTTTGGTATTCATATACGGCATTTGACTAGAAGCATAAATGCAAAGTTTCATTCAGAGTTCGAGAAAGTTTAGCGTATTCAGCTTTTGGAGCGCGATATGTAACATGTTTTTTATTATATAAAACTTTTTTCGGTGTAAAGTTTTTATCCTTTGGATAAAAGAGATAAATGTTTTTACCTTCAGCAGAAACCTTGTTTTGGTGTTGTTATTTCTTTCACAGTTTTTTTTATGTTATGATTATCTGCCAGTCTATCTAAACGATTTCGAGGTTTTGACTGCTGGTTTCTCGTCTCATTTGCCAATTTCACTATCGTGTGAGGCCAAGTCACCGGTCAGCAATACTCAGCCACAAGAACGTACAAGTGGAGGTCTTAGATGGGTTTCAGCAAAAACAGATCAATACAGACAGAGACTGGGCTTAAGAGTGAATTTTCTACCGGCGGTTTCCTCCGGTAATATCGAGGTTACTGTAAACGCTGTTTTTAATGTAATAAAAGACTCAGCAATCCCTAGCTCGGCGCCGCGTTCAAGTATAACAAAGGCTGTGTGGTATGATGCTGAATGTATCAAACTTCGGAAAAAATCGTTTGCTTTCTTAAACCTCTTTAGGAAAACAAATAACAGATGGTATAAAAATCTTTATGTACTATCAAACAGGGTATACAAAGAAGTTTGCCAATGCAAAAAAGCTATGTGTCTCAAAAGGTCTGCCTCGAAGCTTCTGCTGTGTAAGGACTCCAAAACGTTCTGGAAGACCGTTCGTTCTGTTGCCGGCCTTGAAAATAAAACTTCTTCGGTAGTGTGCGTAGATCTCCTTGCTTCACACTTTAAGAACCTATTGACTTCAGACCCCAGCCAAAAACACATAAGTTTTGCGCTACCAAACTGTGTTGTTCCCGAACTAGATGACGCTTTTGTAATGTCCGAGTTATTAACAGCATTAAAAAAAATGAAAAATTCAAAGTCGCCTGGACCTGACGGAATCCCTGCAGAGTTTTTCAAGAATGCGACCGCTGAATTCCTCAGCTACCTCTTGGAGCTCTGTAATAAGATTCTTAAAGATGAAATAGTTCCCGGGAGCTTCTTGTGCTCAAAAATGTTTGGTATTTTTAAAAAAGGTGACCCAAGTGTCCCGGAAAATTACAGGGGTATTTCAGTCCTTAGCTCACTCAGGAAGATATTTACTCAAATGCTTTACCACAGGCTTGTAAGCTGGGTTGAATCAAATAATGCACTCAGTGCTTTTCAAGCAGGTTTTGGGAAGAAAAAGAAACTTTACTCCTTTTTCGTCGACCTGAAAGCAGCTTTTGACACAGTAAATAGAAATCTGCTTCTTTATAAATTGTCAAACCTAGGTATATCCTCCAAATTTATAAGATTATATGAAAAACTGTTGGCTAACAATTCTGCCTCAGTTTGGGATGGAAGTAAGAAATCTTCGGAATTTCTAACAAACTCTGGAGTCCCACAAGGCTGTATTTTGAGTCCCCTGCTGTTTGCTTTGTTTATCGATGATGTAATAAATTTCTTGCCAGGTGGAGTAAGATTTGGAGATACTCTAATAAAGGTACTTCTATATGCCGATGATCTTGTTGTCTTATCAGACAACCCTCTTACTCTTCAGCTTGTCATCAATAAGCTGAAAGATTATTGTGATCTTTGGGACCTAAAAATTAATGTTTTAAAATCTAAAATTATGATTTTTAGACATCACCACAAATTGAGTAGGAGCGAAAGGTGGACCTTGGGCAACGACAACATTGAAATTGTGAATGAATTCAAATATCTAGGCTTCCGCCTGAAATTCAATTTAGACCTTCGTCCTTACATTAAAGAAAGATCGGTGGCAGCTAAAACTGCGATCAATTCTATGTGGAACAGGTTTTTCTCCAACAAAGATGTTGACTTGCGGTCTAAATTCAGGGTTTTTGAGGCGGTAGTTAACACCTGTTTTCGGTATGCAAGTGAAGTCTATGGTCACCGAAAGCTCGACGAGGTTGAAGCTATCCAACGTTTCTTCGTAAAAAGGATTTTCAGGCTCCCTCGATCATCGCCAAACTACGCAATAGACATTGAAACAGGTTTATCTCCAGTTTTTGTAAGAAATGCCAAATCAAGTGCCGACTATTTGTCCAAAGTTATTATAAGATCTGTGAATAACTTGCAACGTAGAGTTCTTTTGGTTGCACTAGAAGGGGGCTTTTCACCTTTTAAGGAATGGCGTGAGCTTGCTGTTAACCATAATTGTCAATTAAATCTTGACGAGAGAAATTGCCACGAATGGCGAAGTATATTCTATGACTGCCTGGCAGCCATTGACGAAAAGCTCTATCAGCAGTCCTTGTGCAGAGCGAGAACATCACTTACAAGAGAACTTTACAAAAGCCTCACTCACGATTTACACACCGCCAACTATTTTTGTGATAAGCTGAACGCGTCCGAAATTAGTTTAGTATTTAAGGCACGCACTGAAATGCTTGATCTTAACTTCAGACCATACCGAAATGACTTAAACCCGCTTTGTAACCTCTGTAACCTCAATCAGAACGAAGACACCTTCCATTTCTTAGCTTTATGTCCTATCCTTCAAGAGATCCGAAGATTATTTTTTGCCAAGAGCTTTCTCTCGATCCAGGAATGTCGCTCCTTACTAAACGGCGGATTTGGTTGGAAGATACTTACATGCTATCTAAAAGAAGCAATTGCTTTTCGTAATTTGTATCAGTCTCCGTGAGCTAAATCAGCAAAACAAAATCAGATCTATCCACGAAGAAATCCCTTCTGTTCCGTTTTAAGCTAAACCAAAAGCCCATAAGTATAGATGACAAAGAAGTCACAATCTTTTCTTTTGTATTACAAATTAAATTAACAAAAAAAAAAAAAAAAAAAAACCTAATATAAGCACTAATTATGAATTAACTTTCTCGGTCCTATCATTCAACGGCAGACGGCTCTAAGCCATGTTGTATACTACTTTTTGTAAACTTCTTTTTGTAAAACTTATCGAAATGAAAATAAAAAGTTTTTTGAATTGAATTGAATTGAATTATCTGCCAGTTTTTAAAGTATCCGGCTAATAAATGCCTGTATTAGACATGCCGTTTCGAAGTGATTGTGGCTGATTTCCTGTTTAAAAGAGACGCGTTAAAATTTGATCCCAGAAATTCGGGCTAGGTGTACAACAACATTCCTTCTGTACCTAACTACCGTATCCGAAGCTTCTTCAAAAATTTTGCCTTTTCAGTCTCGATCAAAACTAACAAAAAGTCGATAGACTTCTTTCCTTATTTTAAACGGGTTATAAGCGGGCGGACTTTTCAAATTCGCTTGCGATAATCTCGTAAAGAGTATGTACCAGCTTATCTGCTAGATATGACCGGAGGAAAGCATGCCCGATGAATGGAACATTGCTTGCCCGATCCTCGAGAAAGGTGTCCCTCTCAATTTCGCCAACTACAGAGGCATTAGTCTCCTTAATATCGCAAACAAGATGTTTTCTGCTGTACTGTGTGAACGCCTAAAACCGTTTGTCTACGATCTGATAAGTCCATTTCAGTGTGGTAAATATTCACACTGCGGCAGATCTAGGAGAAAACCCTGTTTGTCACCACTTTTTAATCGATTTTAAGGCCGCATATGGCAGCATTTTTGGAGACGAGCTATGTGCCGCAATGTCTCGTTTCGGCATCCCTACCAAACTCTTCAGTTTTTGGACTAGTTTTTTTCACGAGAAAGACCTCACCTACTCCTTTGATGTCAAAAAAGAATCAAAAGGACGCGCTGTCATGCGCCTTCCTTAACATCACACTTGAGACTCTTTCAAAAGGCCGTTCACATACGCAGACGACATTGATATAATTGGTGAGTGAAGCCTTTGTGAGTATTGGCACGCGAATATGGGTTTAGCAGTCAGCAAGGTCAAAACCAAGCATCAAGAAGAGACAACCAACACCGCCGTGCCGTCTTGGACAGAGCCTCACCATAGGCTTTGAGGTAGTAAAGGACTTTTCCCACCTGATTTCCGCTATAAATTCAGCCTACGACACCAGCGCTTGCGTCAAACGAAGGGTAACTCTTGCCAATCGCTGTTTCTTCGAGCTAAGAAGGCAATCGAGTAGCAAAGTCCTCTTTCGAGCAACCAAAAAGTCCATTTATAAAACCCTTATCACCCCAGTCTTGTGTTCTGGTGCAGAAGCATGGACCCAGTCAGAGGCGGATGAAAACGCCCCAAGGTTGTTTCGAAAGGAAAATCCTTGGGTGATTTTTGGCCCCGTCTGCATAGACGAAGAATGGAGGAGGGGATATAACACCGAATTTTACGGGCTGTACAGCGACACCGACCTGGCCAGAGTCAAAATACAACAACAGTAGAGCACCGAGACTCAGGTGTGGAAGGGTCACCTCAGCCAACTTCGCGTGCGAAACTGGAGACGGTTAGCTTGTTGGCGTAGCATTTTGGTTGAAGCCCAAGTTCACCCCGGACTGTAGCGCCATCTAAAGAGAGTAAGGTAAGTCAGACAGGCGAACTTCCACCGGTTAAATTTTTCACACTTCAGCCAAGAAATATTTGAGCCCGTAGTTGCTTCAAAACGAGCCTTCTGGAACCTTAGCTCATGCAATGGTTAATCTTTTACCATATCAAGAGTTTACGATAGCGAAAATAACAAAAAACGAAAAAAGAACGAAATGCTTGGTAAAGCGTTTAACCCCACAGCGAAAATAGGTTTTCTACAAAACTTTCAACCCTATGTTGCCTTTGCCAATACCAATATAATTTCGTTTAAACCCACCTAAAAATAGAGTGGGAAATTTTTGGGGTTGTAATTTAGCTTGGGTCGAAAGTCTTTTAACAAAATTCTGCTACAGAGTAATGACCCACTCTCGACAATCTTCCAAAATGTATATAAAAAATTAAAGAAAAAAAATGGTTTAAAAATTGTCAGAAATTCCGTAGAGTTCCAAAAAAGTCAGGCTTTTTTCGTATGAAACAAGCGCAGTATTGTAAATTGCCTGACATATTTTTCCAAAGAGATTGCGGCGTTACCGATTTTGTTAAATAACCAGTGAGTAAGTGCTACAGTGTGTACGCAGGAGTTACAGTCCGTAAAACGGACCGTTGAATACCCCATCCTATCCCACATTGTAAAATGCTGACGACATGGTTATTTTTTGACATTTTATAAGTAATGCAAACTTCGAAAAGGGGCGTGATCCAACCGCCCCTAATGAGAAACCACATATATATCCAAGTTACACTTAAATGTACGTAAAAATGCAATTTTTTGATCCAAATTCAATATTTTTGAAAAATCGACCCTTAAAAGGGGGCGTGGCTAAAAACTTTATATGAACGAAATCTCGTTTACCTAACCTGCTACTTTTTATTTGTTTCATGCTTTCCTACATTAGGCTCAAGGCTCGAAATTAAGTTTTTCACACAAATTTTAGGTTTTTCTTCAATTCTGCCTCCAAATATGGGCGTGGCCCAAAGTCTTGTATAAACAAAATGTAGAACTAAGCGTTTCCTACATAAAATATTAAGCAATTTTTTTTTAATTTTGAGCAAAAATATTGAGTAAACTGCATTTGAAAATTTATTATTAAAATAGATGCCACGCCCACTAGATGAGGTTTACCGATTAAATTTTTAGGAGGTGCTAAATGTTAAATTTCAGCCTTTTAGAACGTCTTACAGTTTTGAAAATTCTGGAGGTAGTAGCACATTTAAACCGATTGTGGGCGTGTCTTTGGGCGGATTTCAAAAATGTTTACACTTGTACTGCTTCGCATGACGCGGACCTTACGTACGAAGTTTGAGCTCAAAATGTAAGGCCTAAAAACATGTGACATACAGACGGACGGACGGACGGACATGGCTCATTCGATTCAGAATTCGGTCTCTATCATATGCCCTTAAGGTCTTGGGGGTCTACCATTATTGTTTCACCGTGTTACAAACTATGTGACAAACTTAATATACCTCCTATCCTATGGGATAGGGTATAAAAAACCCTACACGGGATCGGAAATGATCGACTAGAGTATTCTTTCTATGCTAGCACCCAGAATTGCTGGGAGGATAGCTACCGACTAACTGAATCGAAGATGCTCCTTAACGATGTTTTGGTTCTAGTGGAGCAGCCAGTCAAGAGTTTTCCAGGCAAAAGGGAAGATTAAGGCAAATGATTTCACAAGAATAGAGTTTTTGAGACTCTGGTGTTCGACACAAGTGAAGGAATGCCCGAAGACATGATAGGCAGATAGTCTTCATAGATAAAGCAGTCTCTTAGCAAGAGCTGGCTCTAAAGGGAGCAACATTTTTATGTTTGTAGAAGTATAATAAAATATTAATCTAGCCAGAGGCTAAGGTGTGTGACTACATTCTTAAACTCAAGTGGAATTCTCGCTGTCTAACAATAGAGGACTTTCACCATTTATTTTTGTATCCCTTAAGACTAGAGACATGGTGTTTTGAGCAGAATAGTTGCCGACTTCTGGAAATTTATTTTAACTTCAGTTATCGCGATTTTGCTGAATCTTGTAGAAGTTATTCTGCTAATAATAATACAATATTACTTAGTTCCTAATCTGTAAGCCTTTAAATCAGCCAATAAGTTGTCAAAGACTTTCTTCATGATGAAGGCAGGTTCCATAATATCCGATAGCAGTTTAGAAGCAGCATGTATTTTACCATGTCCCGCCTTGAAACGATCCTAAACACACTTAGTCAAGGCTCTATTTACAAAAATAAAATAAATAGAGTGGCGCAACAGCTCGAGGTGAACCAGGGCCAACTTCTCAACAATGTATGCTGGTGTGTTAATTTCTTTACATACAAACGGACCTACAATTTTTTGCCGAATCCGAACGGCACTTTGAGAAGTTTTTCAAGACAAGTGATACTCTCGGAGGGCTTGTTAGACCCTCGCGGAGGTGGGGACCGTGAAAAAGAACAAGTCTTTTTTTTCAGGTGACGAGGGCAGGATTCGAACGCAGACCTCCGGCGTAGTAGGCACACACACTAACCACTACGCCACGGCACCCCACACGGCTCTATTTACATCATGATGATGTTTGGAGGGAGGCTTATTAACTGGATTTCCCCTTTTGGTGATTGTCTGTACCACAGCTGTTTTTCAAAGTCCCAATACAGAGCATTGTTAAACATGGTTGCGTACATCAAGTCTTTAAAGAAAGATGTCCTGGGCAAAGATGTCGAAGCACAATGTTCGTTATTTCATTGAAACCCACTGATTTTCTCTTCCGCAATGATTCGAAGTTTGTTTGGAGTTCCTCCTTCGATACGAACGGGATATGAACCCTTTTATTGGCGAAGGCTTAATTTGCAAAAACTCATCATTGAGCCCGGTAAAACCAGTGTTCTGTGATCGCCAGTGCTCTGTGTCACTTTGAAGGTAGAACGTGTGAACGAGGGCTCGGTACTCTAGGTCGTGGTTTGGTCGAATGTTGTTGTCCTTCGGATCTATACCTGCTGCTGTCAGTAAATGTTACAATTCGTTCGGGGGACTTAAGACATTAAACACCGTCGCCATCGTTACTCCGAAACATTGACCTGTGGGAACATGGTTTGGTTATCTGACTTCATAGGCCGAATCTTGTTACGGCGCGGAGGGCAAATTTGCAGACATTTCTTAAATAATTACTTGGAGGCAAGTTTAAAGCCATGTAAAGCGTCCTTTTTGTTAATACGTTTCTCGCCCAATCCGGATGATACGGATCAAATATCTGAAAAACTTAGACAAACTTCAAATCCAAGTCCAAGCACCAAAACCCAACTTGCCTTTTTTTTATTAAAATTACAGGAAGGCAGTTTTTAGTCGGTATCTGCCTGCATTTTAAGACGCATTTATTCTATTATCTTAGGATGTATTCTCTCTTATGGGAAACTGTAGGGAGAGCTTTCAACTTTTTGTTAGTATCACTAAAATAAAGGAATCTCAAGAAGGAGCATTGACAGCGTTAGAAATGGACAGATTCGGGCCACTATGATTGTTTATAAACGTTTCTTTTGTCGTATTATTGAATCAGTATGCAATTTCGTATGACATCCCACAGGGTTCCCATCCCACTTTTAATTTGATAGCCTTTTTCTTGGTCGACATAAGATCTTTCAAAACCTTATGCCATCATATTAACCCTTTAAGTCGACTTTTTTTTCTATTTTTGTACAACGCAGTAAAAAAATTGTCAATGCCCTGAAACGACTTGTTAGCTTTCTTTGAATGACATTTAATCAACTTAAAGCAACCCAATCAATAAAACGTAATTCATTGATGAATCATTGTTAATTGTCATAAACGCGTGCCGTAGACTGACATAAGTAAATATAGACTTCCCACCAAGGACAATGACCCATTATTATTCATTAGAAGTGCGTTAGTAGAAAATGCAAAAGTGCGCTACAAGTTCTGTTCATTACTTATGATTTGTTTACATCATTCGTTCAAAATATGTGATGGCGACACGGTATATTGGAACATGTAGCTGATTGTTAAGATATGAGTTGTGCCTTCGTTTATTGTCTAGTCTAGTCTAATAAGAACAATTGACAAATACCTTGTGCGTTGCACATAATGAACGAAATCTTGTACAAACGCAATTTTTCAAAATTAACGCGACTTATTTTTTAAACTTTATATTCTTAACGTCCAAACTACTTGAAACATTTTTTTCTGCAGCGAAAAAGCGTATGGGAGTAGGATTCGACACTTCCGCAATACTTTCTATTACCAATTTCCTGTAAAATTTGACCACTCTGCTCGATAATACGTTACCAAATCAACCCTCTTCAACAGTTTACTAAAAAGTAAACGCCAAACTGACATCTGCGGTCCCTATACTAAAAATTGGTTTGTCAAGTATTCCCCTCGCAAGCTGTCCTTTCTCACATGCACCGACAAGAACAATATTCATTGCACGTCTTATCAGATCAAAGACGAAAAAAAACAACGACAGCCTGCAGACGTCTATCGTCCACTGCCCCATGACAGTAATTGCGTTTACTCCTCTATCCCACAACCCAGAGCCACCTAAGCCACTAGACGATTTGAAGACAGAAGTTGGAATATTCACACCCAGCTGCACAATGGAACCAGACACTGGCCACTAGCTGTGTGCAATTGTCTTTAGACCAGCACCGCTTCAATATTACTCGCCCTTTGACGTTTATGCGCATGCATTTCATTTTTTTTTTTAATATTTCATATCAATTTTTATTTTCATATGTTATGACTTGTGACATTCGAAAAAAAAAAATTGTTCCATTTTCCGAATTGAATCGCGACCGTTTCCAATTAAATGGTGCTGCTTCCTTCCTTCCATTGAGTGGTGGATAGGAAAATTGCTCTCTCATTGCCATTGCCCATAAAGCTGTCAATACAATTTTGAGAAAGAAAGTATACTTCGTATCAGGTTGGGCTGATCTCCCCCATACATACCAGCGACCGATACGGCGACGCATGTAAGAAGAAAATGCTACTCGCTCCACCAAACGAGAGAGCCATCGTATCGAAGAGAGGAAAAGATGTCTGGAAAAACACACAAATTCCATTATTCATAAACAAGTGGAAAAATAAAGAAAAGTACACCACATCCACCCTAATCCGAAATGAATGGAAAAAGGCGAGTAGGAAAGGAAAAGAGTTGCCGTTGCATTTTTTTTTTGGTGTAAGTAAGAGAATACTTTTTTTTAATGCATTACGAAGTAAATGTTATGAGATTTTTAATTACTTATCGCTTGGTAGCTTTTTGTGGACCTAAAGCTAGACAAAAAAGTCAGAATTTAATCCATAAGACGTCGTAAGACATCAAACTTAAGACGCCTTACGAAGCTTAAATTTAGTGTTTAGCATCTCATAGCGATTGCAATTCAAGACATACAAAAATAAAATAAAATCAGTAGATTTTTCCTAGTGGGCGTTACATTGATTTAAGAAATAATTTAAAAAGTTACCTATACAAGAAACATATATTTTTAAAAATAATTTAAACGAAAAATATGAAGTTATAAAGAGCATGTAAGTCACACTTAAATTTAATTATTGAAAAAATTAACGATTTTGTTATTGTAGTCATCAAAAAAGAAAAAAAGTTGCCCTGAGGATGTCGACAAAGAACGAAAAGAGAGTAGTTTTCGTTTTTTTTAATAATATAAAGCAACATAGAATTATTAAAAAATACTTTTTCAAATGTATTTTATTCAATATTTTTGTTCTAAATTGAAAAAAAAAATTACTTGATATATTTTGTAGAAAACAGTTTCTTCGTATAAAAGAAGGGCACACTTCTGCCAAAAGAAAGCTTATAAGGAGAATGGACCATTCGAAAGACTTTAGTATTTTGTTGGGATCTTATGAATATTAAAGGGGCTGGAGGTTCTCATTCAGACAATGACACCAGCGCTGAAATCAAACGAAGGATAACTCTTGCCAATCGCTGTTTCTTTGGGCTAAGAAGGCAATTGAGTAGCAAAGCCCTCTCTCGAGCAACTAAAGTGTCCATGTATAAGACCCTCATCATCCCAGTCCTGCTTTACGGTGCAGAAGCATGGACCCTGTCAAAGGCGGATGAAAACACTTTAGGCTGCTTCGAGAGGAAAATTCTTCGGACGATTTACGGTCCCGTCTGCATAGACGGAGAGTGGAGGAGGAGATATAACATCGAACTGTACGGGCTGTACAGCGATACCGACCTAGCCAAAAGAGTCAAAACACAACGTCTACGATGGCTGGGTCATCTAGAGCGGATGGACACCAACGCCCCGGCCCGGAAAATCTTCGAATCCACACCGCAGGGACGACGCGGTAGAGGAGCACCGAGACTCAGGTGGCGCACGCAAGTGGAAGGGGACCTCAGCCAACTTCGCGTGCGAAACTGGAGACGGCTAGCTAGAGACAGAGCTGGCTGGCGAAGCTTGTCGGCTGAGGCCCAGGTCCACCCCGGACTGTAGCGCCACCTTAAGTAAGTAAGTAAGTAAGTAAGGAGGTTCTCATTCTCCCCTATTACGAGTGGTTTTGGCCTTATCTGCACCATCTTCAGCTAGGTCGTCCCCTTTGGAATTGCCTGGTGCATTGAAGGCACACTTGTCCTCTCGTCCGGATCTCGCTAAGAGTTCCGCTGCATTATTGTACCACTTTGAATCATTTTAAGCGATATGGAGGCTTTACCTTAGGAACACAGTGATGTAGCTGCAGCGGAAGTAAGAGCTGTCAAAAGTTAAAAAACATGTATTGAGTGTACTGCGCACACAATGTGTAGCAGCAGCGGCAGTAAGAGTTGGCCAACTTTTAACTTGTGCAGCGCTACATGGTTGACAATGCTGCACGGTTGACAGTTCGCTTCAAGCAATGTAAACAATGGAGGAAAGGACGTATCTCCACGTCGTTGAAATTGTAAAAAATTAAAAAATTTTATGGAATTTGTGTTGCCGCTTTAAAATAAATAATCAAAAGAAAGCTCGGGAGTGAAAATTCGCAGCCATTGCTTCCAAACTAGAAATCTGTCTGACATAAGTGCGCTTCACCATTGTGTTCGAGATTTTCCTGTGCCGCGCCGCACAGGTCCGCGCTTCATACTGCCGCTGCTGCTGCATGCTACCGCTGCTAGCTTTGTGATCCTACGGTTAATCGCTGACTCTTTTTGGGTTAACTTAAAGGGTTTTCTTCTTGAAATTCACAACAGTAATCCAGGAACGTTTTGATGGACGAAAATCCACTGTAAAGAGAATGTTGCACCAACTGCACACCACATTGAAGAAGGCATTAGAAAATCTCGGCGCCTAACGCCTAGTCTAGTTGTTGTAAAAGACGAAAGTTTGACAACAATACAATAATTGCTCATCCACATGTCGATCCTCAAATGTTCCAATATGCTGCTTAAAGATCTAAAAATATGTTAGTCAGGCGCAGGTCATATGAACAGAAATGTTTTACTTGACTCACTGTTCGGTCTAAATCCTGTTTTCTTAAGAGGTTTGGTCTCTTCTTAAGCCCGTCACCAGTTCTACGTTATGTGTTGAGTTTCTTTTTTAGCTCGATAAAGGCTGTTTAGCCATTTTCAACCATCGCCGCTTTATTGAAAAGAATCTATGTCGTCTTGGAAGAAAAACGGGCCAAATATTTGGTCAGCAGTTTCGGCACGACCCTGAGTTCATTCATCGCCTTTCAATAAAAACTTTAAAGTTCATAATATCAAAGAACTTCTTCAAAATTATTTTGCAAAAGTAACCTGGTGATTTCGAACATTGTAAACATTTTCAAAATTACGTCCCATTTGGTGAAAAAATCGTGTGGATCCTGTCAGTACTTACAGAGATTTAGTGGTCTGAAGTTTATGCTAACGGTATTAATGCAGGTATAGGTCGTCCATTATTTCACCATGTTACAAAATATAGGATAGTCTTATACCTACTTCAATGAAATTGAACTCTTTGAGTGCGATGGCAACACTTTTCGAACGCAACAGCGTTTGCGCACCCCCAACCCCAATAAAGTACCTCATTCACGATATGCCCATACACACGATGTCAGCCTACACGCGTTCCATTTCACCACTGGTTCATTCGTGTGCTGTATGCTCTACTGTCTACAACCTAATGCAGAAGAATTCGCGTCACCACCATCTCGTACTGTTCTTATTCTAATCCCGGTTAAAAAGAAGTGTGTAACATAATTTTCCACCATTTCTCCACGATTTTCACGCCTTTCTAGCTTCGGTCCATTACTCGCGCGGATTACTCTACCCTATATTCCCCCGGGTCGTCGTTGTGTCGTCCCCGTATTGGTGATTCTGTGTGCGGAAAAACTTTAGTACGTCGCCTAGTTTTTCAACACACTCCTTTTTCGTCGTGTATATTGTGTCCGTGTACCGTGTCGCCTAACGTATAGTTGGGAACGTCAGATACCCATCGTCGTGTGGTGAATCCGAAAGCTAAACGGGGTGAAAAGAAGAAAATTCCTCGCCAAATATTTAGGGCGGCTCCGCTTCTTCTTTTCTTCGTCCGTTCGTTCGTTCTCACAACGAACTCTCTGTCATCGCTGAGTGTAATATCACGGGTATATACAAAACGCGCTGCTGGCTAAAACAGTTTTCAATATTTTTCAAAAGTACCCAAAAACCTTTCGAATTGTGCTTTTGCAAAGTTCGCTTAGAAAAAATTCAAAATTTTCCGCCCAATTCGGCTCATCGGAAGTGATAAAAGACACCTCAGGGCCTGACTTCTTCAGTGGAAGGCTGCTCGTTTGAAGTGCGTTGAAGGGTCCCTTGGAACCCGTGCAACCTTGAGTGTTGAAAAAAAGGCGAATATTTCTAGAGTAACACCTAGAAACGGTCTGCAAAAAATACAGTGAAACGTAAAATATTTCCATTTTGAAACCTCAACCCGAGCAACCTTCAACTGGAGAAGCAGAATTTTATTGATTTTTTTTTCTTGTGCGCCCCCGTGAGTTGGAGCGGAAGAATAGGAAAAAAAAAACGTACCACCAACCCTCATCTTTCGAGTGTACGAATCCGCATACGTATACGGTTACGGTATACCACCCCTCGTTCAGTAGCGCCGCTCCACCCTCGAGTATGTGTGCGAGTCGTCAAGTGCTTGTGTGCGTTTCATAGATACCATTTTCACCTCGCCAAATGGTGTAACCTTAGATTAATTTGAACGTCAAAATCAAGTGGCTGTTATTTTACGGTTTTTCGCCTTTATAACCGTCGGTGCAAATTTTTTTTTTCTAGTGAATCCTTGATCCTCTTCAATTTAAGTTTTTCCTAGTTTTTGAAAAAAAGCCCCCACCCACCCAGTGGGCAAGAGCAAAAATTGTGTGTGTACACCTTTTTGTTGTTGTCCTCACACACAATTCCAATAATTTTCCTTCCAGTGTGGCATCAAAAGTGGTATTTGTGAGAGAGAGAACCAAAAAATGTACACCTTACTGTGATTGTTAGTAGAACAAACAAAACAAAAAAAAAAAAAAACCATAGGCAGAAAAACAAGTCCAAAAGGAAGAACCAACCAGCAGATACATTCTAACAAGTGCAACAGATCGAAAGGTGTGCTTCGCTGATAGCGCCATCTATTGCAGGTGGAATTTTAAAAACTAAGAAAAAACAAGAAAACACGCGCACACATCAGGAGATAACACAAAATATTTTTTAAGCACACGCAAATCCACAAATCCTTTTTTCGTATTCTCAACCAAACGTCGGCCATTCACGGCCGAATCCAACGACCTTCAAAACGTTTTGTGTCGAAGCTATACGCACAATGGGCTGCGCACAGTCTGCTGAGGAACGAGCCGCAGCCGCTAGGAGCCGCCTTATCGAAAGGAATCTCAAAGAGGATGGGATACAGGCAGCTAAGGATATTAAACTGTTGTTACTCGGTGAGTGCTTTATTTCTTTTAGTCGAAAATGAGTGTGTGTGCGTTCACTTATGGGCCTTTATGTCTTCGTTACTTTATTTTCTACAATACACACGGTTTTTCGGTGTGCTATACACTCACACACCAATCACTTCACCTCGGTATGTCATAATTGATTCATTCAATTCAGGATAACAGGGTTACCAACCGTTGTGCTTTAATTAGGGACATGCTTCGTGGTTATTTTTAGGGAAATATATTCGCCCTGGAGCGATGCATTTATCGACAGTATGTGTGACATCATAGTAAATCAATATTGTGCCAGGCCATCCAAACAGGTCCTTATCACAATGTGTGGTGGGTTTTCGTGGTTAGTTATTGATGCACTTGTGGGTGGTTGCGAGTATTAATCGTTTTCTATATTACTGACCTTCTGCCTATAGGAAAGCGGAAATAGACATTAAAAGACTGCAGGAAACCTACTTATTTGGAGAGATTGATTGCATACTAAATGGACTCTTAGAAAGAACGTTCAATTCTAGTCGCCCCCAGAACTGAATCTGTCAAATAGAATGCTTTCGGAAAAACAAATTTTGAGGTGAACAAATTGTGCGTTGAGAGTTCATAGGACTGAGTTCCTCAATACCGAGATCTCCTCTTTAAATGTCGCAAAAAGTGTTCCTCGCGACAAACTAAAAATGTTGTAACTTGCAGGAAAAACTGTGCGTCTTGGGTAAACATAATGTACGAGGATCAGCGATTGTAAAAAAGATGATCAAGCAAAATAAGGACCATGAACCATAGTCTTACGAATGTTTTAAGACTATCCTAACCCATCTGGGAAAATTACACCTTAGGTCCAAGCAATGAATCCAACAATCTACAAGTGTTGTAGTAAAACTGAGCTTTGATCACTCATTTTTGATTCTAACACTTTGTTAAAGTGAAGGTGTCATCACTGAACAGCTGCCCAGCAGCTAGCTCTAGACTCAATGGGCATTCGACTGATTTTCGCAGAAAAAATAAATCATTTTCTCTTCTTTTAACACTTGCCTCAAAGGAACACCACACAATCCAAAATTGAATGATCTTGAATTGATCTTGTATTATTGGGGGGGGGGGGGTATAGGTAAAGCCGGTCAGAGAAACTATTAGAGCCTCTTATTGGTTTCTCTGACCGGTATGAAATCTTGTATGGTCTATGTGGCATCGCAACCCTTCGATGTTGCTAGCCCCTAATTGGCGTAAAGGTCTTCTTTCATCTAGCAAAAATTTTGCGCCCATATGGGCGATTTTAGTGTGTTCATGATGGGAGGGAAGGTAGTTTCTTTAAATCTAACCCGAACCACTGAGAAAAAGCTGCTTCAACACGCTAGAAAAAGAGCATAGCTTCCTAATCGCATATTCCCTTTAAATACATTTCGTACCTTTTTCAAAAAGGCAAAAATGAAAAAAATACACTCGCTCCAAAACTTACCCCGTGCCAACACAGTGATATACAAAGTTTGCCCTCTGCAAACCGGAATATCATTGCAAAAAAAGTAACGTTTTCCGAGTTGTTTCGCTTCGCAATTTTGACCCACCTTTCGAGCTAGTAGTCTGTTCTGTGAAGCTCGAATTCGGAAGTTAGATTCATACGATTCAAGACTTATGTCGGCCAGCATAATGCGTAGACCTTTACGTTTCAAAGGTTCAACTTTGAGCTCTCTACTTAAAAATACATTTAATTGGAATCCAACGATATAAATTTCGATTGGGAAATTATTTTGACGAGGCTAATTCTGGTAGTTATTGATTCAGCCATATTCGTCCGTTTTTATGTGAAACTTAGGTTCACTGGCAAAGTGTTAAAATTGATTAAATCCACCGACGGCCACGCCCATTATGGCTTCAATAAGGGACAATCTCTTATTCACATTTAATGTCAAAAGACCTTTTGACCGAGTTAAACAGGGTATAGGAACTCAAATTGTGCTGTATAGAAATTTCGACTATAAACCTTTAACACGACGAAAATTGAAACGCCTACATCATCGACCATGCCCACTTTTACTGTGTTATATCTTAAAAAACTTGATTTCTCTAAAAATTCACTCTAAATTCTATCAAACATGACAAATATTAAAAATATTAGCACTCTCCAAGTTTATTGCATACAAAGTTTAGAGCTCCGCCCACTTTTAGGGGGCGTTTTTGGGAAAAACCTTGGGAGACATTTTTCCTTGATCTAAGTTTCTGTTTTAAAAATATTTTCTCATGTTTTAACGGATTAAAATCTAAAGGATTATCATCTTAGTCCACGTCAACTTTTGAGGGCGTGGCCCTTACGCATAGCTGACTTGCTATGAATGAATTCAGGCTAGAAAAATTCAATTCAATTGTTTGGTGTTGCTGGCTTGGTGAAGAGAGTCGGGTATTTAAGGTTCGTTACAGACGTTACTTCTCATGTATTCTTTTTAATTTCTGTCCGAAAATGAGTTCTGGCTCATTTTTTTCTGTTTATTTACCTTCTGATGAAGGAGATATTATGTCTTTCGTTTTAGTTCACCCAATCCGAGATTATAATAAAGTATTAGGAGTCTGCGTTGCATTGTTATTTCGTAAGGCATCACGAATGCAGGGACTTGGCCTTTAAAGGCGGTCCGTACCCATCCGAATCGTGATTGTTTAGTCCTCAAAATGGAGGTTCGTACTTTCTGATCGTCTCAAACCTTCGGGCTCGTATTTGAGTGAGTTGTCAAATGTCTTCAATTAATTAGGGCTCAGGCTGTCAAACGGCGCTCCATTCTAATACTATGTTTCCACTGGGAGTAACACTAGGATTAGCGGGAGACGAGTAATAATAAATCCAAAAGTGGTTCCACCAGACAAATATAGGATTCAATTTGACGTGAGCTCTTTATTTCTCTCGTTTGAGCTCTCAAAAGAAAATGACGATATCATTTTACGCGAGCGAAAAAAAGATTTCCGTTGTAAACATCCTAATAGAAATCGTAATTCGGATAGATCTGTCATACGTGGGCAGTCTCAGTGTCCATTTTTAATTCTCAAATTGTTAAAAAGGTGTTCGAAAAGGTTGAAAGTGGTTCGTGAAAAGGGTAAATGAGATTATGAGGGGATTTATTTTTAATCGTTGCCGAGAGGATCTAAATTTGTATGTCGAATCGCGTAATTCATAGAGGATTTCATGAAGATTTAAATTAAGGGCGGGTTAGTGCCCAGTGGAAACATGGTATTCGGTTGCGCTACTCTTTTGAGGGACAGTTTTTCAGTGCAGAGTTAAGCCAAACTTAAATCAAGATCTCTTTATCCCGTAACAAAATGAATCTGGAGTTAACTCAGTGAGTTGTTTTTTTTAATTACATCAATAAAGTTGTTAAAACCTCCAACTTTGGAACTTATTGACTCTCCCGACTGTCATTTCACATAGAAAATAAAACTGGCAAAGAAATTCGAGTTCTTCTCAAAGTAATTTTTGATATACGCAATGCAATGGCCATTTCACATAAGGAAAAAACAGGCAAACAAGATTGGTTTTTTCCAGAGTATGATCCGGGATTAACCCACCGAATTTGGCAGTTTAAGCCAAGATTAAGCCGGGATCAAAATTGTCTTATTTCTAATGGGTTTCATTTCTGTTAAACTCTAAAACTAGTATGATTTCGCACTGAAAAACTGGTCCCTGCCTCAAAAGTCACTCGAGTGCGTTTTTTTTAGCGACTAGAAGACCGGAGACCGGAAAAATGTGCTCCAACGAGAAGCTAAGGCTTTGGCATAGAGATCGTCGTATGAATTTATCTGCGATGATTTTTCTAACCGCGAATCTTTTAAGCCGCCACGAAATAAAATTTAAATTTTTCTTTTTCCAATGGCAAAAATGGCAGTTGTCATTAAAATTGGCAGGAATCGCGCGGCAAATTAGTGGTGATATGTTTGCGGCAAAAAGTCGTGCCGATATTTTATCGTCGTTATATCGTCGATATTATATCGTCGATATTATATCGTCGATATTATATCGTCGTCGATACATATCGTCGTTGCAGTCGCCTGCTTGTTACAGGCCTAAGGTGTACAGTCAGGTGCACAGTTTGTTTGTACAATTCGTGTCATTTTGAGTCCAGTTTGTAATCTGTGAGCAGCCATGAAAATTTTGAAACTGTTTAGTTCGACATAGTTAAAAATTCAGTTGTAAAGTTTACCTGCCTTCGTTCGATTACTGTGCGGATGACTGACCTGTCGCCAACAGGGCTTTTGATATCTTGTACGAGTTTTTTTATTTTTTGCTGTAAAATGTGTTTTTGTTGCATTCCATTGTTGAGATCAATTTACAGTTGTCCACGTTTTCTAAAAAGAGGTCTTACTTTGCTCGTTCAAGCATGATTCAAAGATTGCGGGCGGGAGTTATGGTATTTATTTAGACGCCAACTCGGCTTTTAGGAAGTTTATTTCGTGAAATTTGTCAAATTCTTTCACGTCAATGCAGGTGAGACCATAAAATTTGGCCTAGGTAATATTTTTTTATTAATCGAGGTCTTAATAATGTCTTCATCTATATGCGAAAGAGCCTATTCTTCGGCGCCATTAAGCTGGATTTCTAGAAAGGGATGTCTTAGTCCATCGATTTAGGACTTTATTCTCTCTTAAGTTTTATTCTTAAGACCCCTTTCCACGAGTTACAGTACTGTTTGTAGGCACTTCCCAGCATATGTTTCTCTTCGGATCGCGAAAGACAGTTTGGTGAAGTTTAGCAGAGGAAAACCATTGTATCTGCTCTGATAAGACGCAATTCATCAGGACTTGACGACAAAGCATTATTCTAGCTCTCGTAAAAGGCTTTAGACAAAAGAAGCAGAAATTTATATGCGGTTTTCTTCATACTTAGAGGTAGATGACGAGGTAGAGAGAAGTGTTTCAGTATATCAAATTTCAACTCACTATTCTGACGTATTGACCTAGATAAATATAAGCTGCGAACACTGCGCCTGTGACACCTCGCGTAGATTCACAATTTATTGCGATGTAATTAATTATGAACGGGAAAGGTATTGAGTCTTCGACATGCTTGTTTTCCACATCTTCATGCCGACTGCCAGATACTCAAGCTAATGCTAAGATTTGCTCTTACCATACTGTTCTCGTTCAAGACCGATTTTGGTCCAAGTGAAAACAGCAATTTAACCGACATTGTTACACTTTATTCTTTTAAAAACAAAATACAAAAACAATGTTCTTTACAAATTAAAATGATAAAAACTTTTAAAAAACGATAAAATTGATAAAATTTTTACACATTTACATATTTACAATAAAAAAAAAAAACCAAACAAACTTCTCAGCCATCCCTGCGCAATCGTCGAATATTCGTAAATAGACGAAGAGTGAAATGATAAAAGAATTCGACAATACTCAACATTGAGAAGCCCATAAACAGCCCAAAGAGTCCGCCACAATTGGCCACAAAATCTGTCATACCATACAACTCCGACCGTTTTGAGGTTATAAACTGGTTCTCCTTAAAGTACATGGACAAGCGCGAAAGCGCCACTCCCGGATTCTCCGCAAAGTAGCTTGTGTCACCATGTGACGCCAATAACTGCTCAATGTCATAGCTGCCCTGCGACAGTTCGGTGTTGTAGACGAGTGACGTGCACGCAGGCAGGCAATTACACTTTGTTCGACCCATCAGTCGGAGCTTAGAATCGGCCAGACCTTCGGCAAACTCGTTGACCAGCAAATCGTCCTCAGCCAGATCGAAGCAGTGTATCATGGATTCATTGCAGACGGGTGTGTTGACTGCGCGCGGCATGGAGAACTTGACACAGCCGCACTTGCTTAGTGTGTAGTTGGTGAGGCACTCCAGTTCGCAGTTGGTCTGAGTGTAGATTTTAAAGAACTTGAGGTGACGCTCCATGTTGAAGAAGCACTGCCGCCGGTTGGGCTCGTAGTCCCTGATGCCCTTCAGAGTGGTGATCATGTTCGGTTTGACGAGAACGACGACTTCTCTCTCGTGCGGCACTCGAATAAAGTACTTGGACACCTGTGGCACGTCATCGGGTGAGTGTAGAACCACCTTGAATCCCGCGGCTGGTGCTCGACAGATGTGGTCGAGGTTGTGCTCGTAGCTCTGCAGAGTAACAGTTAGCCCGGCTCTGGGGCCCGATCCGAGTACCCGCGCGGGGAAAGTGCGAATGCCTGTGTTGTCATGGTAGCCGCCCTGCAGCGACCAGGCGACGTTGTGCTTTCGCTTCGCCAGGGCAGTGTTGTTTTGGTAATAGACGTATTGGTAGGTGTCCTCGCGGTAAATTTCCGACACGTTCAGTCCGTTGAATGTGTAGCAGACGCCCTCTTCCGTATAGCTCTTCTGAAACAGCTCCTCACAGCTGCCAAGGTGAGATACCCATTTGCAGAACGGGAAGGCGTGCTCGAACGGTGGCGCGATGTCGTCGAGATTGGCATAGTAGTCGATGGCTTCGTTGTGGGCCGGAAATTTGATGCCTTCAATCAAGTGGTTTCCACAGATCTGCAGCATGCTTCGCATTTGATTAACCTCCTCGATGGACATATTGCCGGGTGGCTCGTACTCTTTGTCCCTGAAGGTCTTGAGGTGATTGTAGAACTGTGTAAAGTCCAGGCTGCCATTCTTGATGCTCTTCGTCTCCGAGCAGATGGTGACGGCAGGGAATGGAATGTTCCACACGGGTGTCGACTTCTCGGAGAAACTTACAATCACCGGTGTCTCGCACCACTTCAAGTAGATATTGTAGATCAGGTGCGAACAGCAGAAAATCGATATGAGGATGGTAAAGATCCAGAAGATTTTCTCGTGCCTCGGACGCTTCTGACCCAAATACTGTACACCATGGATTGTGCAGCTGCTTATGTACTCGCGGTAGACTTGTCCCACCGCTCGAGACTGGCTACAGGTAGCGGAAGCATTTCGCTGTTGTTTTTCCTCGACCTCCAAAGAATCGAAGGAGTCCCCGAGAGTGAAAATTTTTGCGCGGGGACGATCGTTGCTGGGATTACCGTTTGCTTGCGAAGGTGACTTCATGGTGACTGCAGTCGAACAGTGATGGAGCTTTTTTGACAGATCGCATGAGCATCACATGGCTTGCAGGTTTTGTGGCTAGGTTACCTACAAGTTGTTATTTTCATATGAAAGCACCAGGGTTGCCACTTTTTTGTTTACATAAAATCTCACGCTACTCTTTTATTCTTTTATTAATTTTGAATGATGTCAGATTGGAAAACATTTGTATTTCTGTAGAAAGCTGCTAAAAATACAATCCTCTGTTTCTGCCAAGAAAAAACAAAATGCAAAATCCCTCCAGAGAATTGACTCAAGTTGTCATTTTCTAATGGTCCCAGCTGTGCATGTGTTTTGTTGGAAAGCAGAGAACAACCAAAACCTGAATTTTTTAACATTTTATTTTCCATTTTTTTTTTCTTGTCAACGCAAATGTCTGGAGTACGAGTGCCTCTTGCCGTAGTAAAAGGTTATCGACCTCGTAAACCGAATGTCCTTGAGTGGATTGACTCTGTCGGAAAATGCTGAAAATACCTCTTCACACTCTTCCCATACAGTTGAATCGCAAACGTCTACTTGGTGCTTGCTGTTTGCGAGCAATAATGTTAACGTTATTAGAGATCTACTTATGGAGATAACCGAGTAAACAGCGATTTCCTGCTTGTGTAGGCTTATAAAAGAGTCTCGGTCTTTTGCCACGGAACAAGTCCGAAGTAGCTAATATATGCGAGAGGAGTGTGACGCGAAATTGTTGGGTAGCATGACCGGGACATGGTTCGGCTATATGTTTTGAGCTGCTAAAGGAGTGTAATAAACTTTTGGGTTATTTTTTTTAATGCCGCCGGTGTATAGGCGAAATGCTTTTTCGTTGATTGCATTTTCCGCTTTGATTGTATTTTATTACCTTAACCAAGTGATTCGTGTTTAGGGTTGTAGGAAATGACGATTTCTATCGTTGGGCCAAGTGTCTTTTGGCAGATGTGACTTGACGAGTGGATTGAGTTTTACATCCGCCGACCGATGGTGCCTGTGTAAGCTTTTTTTTAAATTCCGCTTAGGAAATTACTTGCAATTATAACGAATGGTTTAAAGTAATATTCACAGTTTTAAGAAGTCACTCCTTGTCTCTGGATGGACCTCTTTCTCTTTAATGATTACCGAGTAGGTTTGATCATCGCGTGTAAAATATAATTTTTAGGGTCCTACAATTGCTTGAAGAAAAGTCACAAAGAATCTATAATTTTGAGCTGTGCACTATAATCTTCCTTAACTTTTGGAGACTCTGCACATAAAATGGGCAAAATTTATTTGGGCATACAGGCTTTTTTTCTCCTAAACGGGTTATGTCTTGTTATCATTCTTCTTGCTAAAGCCACTTATGAAATGTCAAATGGTTTTATAATTTTTGATTTGTTGCTAGTAGGGTGTTGCCATAAGGAGTTTCTAAAGGCTGAGCCAACTTATGCTGTGGATTTTGATTATCGATTTCTATCAATTACTGAATTCGATATGATTTATTTTTCTGAAAAGTATCAAGAACAAACCTTGGCAGTTTAGATAATGGAGCTGTTTATCACGTAACATACCACCTTTTTATACAAACTCACTACGAAAATGGGCGATTTATAAAAGTTGATATTTGTGAATTTTTTTGCCTACATATACGGTTTAGTGTGTCGGAAACTCGTACTCGCCCTGCTTATCAAGACATTAGGTACCCTAGATTTGTCGCTTTAGTTAACAATTAAGATTGGTCTTCAGTTCATATGATTTGACACCTTTAGACTTCTTGTTGTTAGAAGAATAAGTAAGTTGATAATAAGTTGTTAGAACAGGTAAGTTTGAGCCAAAAACCCAGCGAAAACACGAAATCTTGAACTCAATGTCCAAAAGTTCTAAAAAAAGAGTGCCGAAAACTCTCTAGATAAGGAAACTGAATGTGAGATGACTCGGCATCGGCTCACGTGGAGTAGTGTCTGCAGAGGGTACCAGAAACTTTCAGTCTAAAAAGTGGACAAATTCGCCAGAGAAATCTTCAAACGTTCAGTCACAACCGACACCAGACCCAACCGGGGTAATTAGTTTGTACTGTGGAGCTCCTTGTACAGCTTCTCATAGGTGGCCTTGTCAAAGACAATCTGGTTGTCTAGCTTATCCCTCACTTGCTGCACTTGCTGCTGCCTCATCCTTTCTTCTTTTATATGTGTGTTTCTGCAGCTGTTGAGCCGAGGATTTCTAATCCGTTTTAGGCGGCATCTCGAAAACTTTAATACAAAAAAACTTAGTAGCGCCAGCATACATAAAGCTCATTACAATCTGGCCTAAACAGCTGTATCATATTTGGGGTTTCTTAAACTTAAGTAGAGTTCACTGCCACTAAAACTCTTACTTTTTGTCATTGAGGCAAAATCGTAGCACCCAGCCGTTATCGATAAACTTTACAACATCGGTGGTTTTGGAATGACCACATATTTGAGTTTTCTAAGTAAGCCGCAATGAAATGTCTAAGCTTCCTTAAAAGAATCTTACTTAATCTGGTCATTTTTGGTAAGGCAAAAACTCCAATGTCCGGGCAGGTAGGTACTCCAAAAGTCGCAAAAACTTAAAATATTCAAACGGAAGCTAATAAAGCGTAAGGCGTACAACGCGAGTGTGGAATGCCGTGCCACGGTCAGCCTCTCCTACTCAATACAACCTTCAAAAATATTCAAAACGACTGCATCGGAGAGGTTAAGAAGAAACTGGGCAAGGTGATGATCACAAATATAATTGTTCCGAATCGTTGCTTTATTCAGGCTTGTGATGTAGGAACATTTGTATTTTATCTAAATATCCATGCAGATGATCAGTCAAAGTTTAAAAATTGGCGAACAGCTGATTTTGACAGTGATTGATCGTAAGCTGTTACAAGCAAATTATGATGATCACAGTTTACGCAGACGAATTTTTGTGATTTGCGACATCACTTATCAATTTTCCACCCCTGATTTTACTTTGGACTATAATGATCTAAGCACAACCAACCTAAAATGCCTTTCACGCTTCATAAGGTGCTCAAAATGGTTCAACGAGTAGGCCATTTCTTTTTTTCTTTCTAGACCTATCCTCTCATAACGGACCTATACAACACGGGTCTAATTGCGCTTTTACTTTTTTTCCGACTTCAACCAAACCTAAAGCTACCTAAGAATTTCCTTTTCGCTTGGCGAGGCTTTGGTAGAACAGACGATCATGGCAAAACCCTCTTTTTTTATTCACAGCCAATAATAATCCGATGTCAGATTCGCCACATCGTTCACATCATCCTGACAATATCCAACGATATGTGCTTACATAGTTACTTTTCCACGCCTTAGGGCTAAGCTACTAGACACCAGACTTCAGCATTCTTCTCTTCGTGGAGCTTTTGTAAAGAACCGTCTCGACGCTCTTGGCATTAGCTGTCTTGTTCGAAAAATAAAACCATTGCACCATCATTACCATTTTCTTTAACCGGGAAGCTAAGTGGGCCTTCCACCCTTCCAGATCCTCCGCCACCTGATCAAGAATCACAGGCGTGACTTCAGGCCGTGGAGCTTTTATAAAGAACCGTCTCGACGCTCTTGGCATTAGCTGTCTTGTTCGAAAAATAAAACCATTGCACCATCATTACCATTTTCTTTAACCGGAAGCTAAGTGGGCCTTCCACCCTTCCCGATCCTCCGCCACCTGATAAAGAATCACAGGCGTGACTTCAGGCCGTGGAGCTTTTGTAAAGAACCGTCTCGACGCTCTTGGCATTAGCTGTGTCGTTCGAAAAATAAAACCATTGCACCATCATTACCATTTTCTTTAACCGGGAGGCTAAGTGGGCCTTCCACCCTTCCCGATCCTCCGCCACCTGATAAAGAATCACAGGCGTGACTCCAGGCCTGAAGCAAGAACATCAACCTAAAGTTAGACTACTGCTACGGGTCTAACTTTAAGTTACTGTTCTTGCTCGTATATCTTTCATATTGGCTCAATGGACACTATCCTATCTAAACATGCTTCACTAACCTTGAAGTTGAATATATCTCGACAAATTATCTCAGTCCCCGTCTTAATGTCTTTCTCTTCAGTCGACAGAATTGCTCTGGCGATCGATCGTAGGTGCCTTTGGTCTTATCAGATTGCTTGCACGAGAAAACATATCTTTACATGTCGCCTGTGTATAGTCTATTTCCACCGCACAAAACAGAGATTAACGTAGGGAGATTAAAATTTAATCCCAAAGTGTTTCCACTGGCAAAAAGTAGATTAACTTGACGTGAGCTTTCATTTTTAATGTTATTCTGTTGTGCATTGTCTGGTCATCAGTAACTCTGCACATCGCCTTGTGAACGAGTTTTTTTGCTCCCGGGTAATTCGAATGTTCTGTTTGTCTGATATGTTTCTGTCTCATATGTTCATGAGATTTCATTCCACAAATTGAAAGAAGGCCAATTTGACTCAACATTAACATCCGAAATTCTGTTACATTGTGCGCAGCTCAGTGCATTAAACTTTCTTGACAGGTCCAACCACTTCAACATCAACCATTCTGCGGATCCCTTTACACAATACAACGAACACAGCTGAGTTGATCGCTGAGTTGATCTTTTTTGATCACCCCAGCTATCAATAAAATGTTCGTTTAGGTTTTTTCGCTTGAACACGAATGGAACACGCAGAAGTCTGTACACTGTACGGTTTGATTTAAGAGTTCTTAAAGAGAAGAAATTTATAACGCGATTAATTGTCAGAGATTGTTCTTGAGAAGAGATTAAAACTCGTATGGTAAATCTCGAGATTAAAGGACTGTACACATGAGCTCGAGCAAACGAATTGAGTATTCACGAACAAACCAATATTAGGGCATTTATTACAGAACATTGGATATTTTTGTAACCAAATGACCTATAAATTCGGATACTTATTTTGAAATAGTTTTTGGAAATTGGAAAGGAGTCGTTGGGAGTTGTGAATAAAATTTTACACTGTCACGTTAAATATGCGATATTTTCTCTTTTAGAAACATTTTCAAGGAACTTTTGTGGGACGAGTTTGTAGATCAATCACCTACCCTGCCGCACTTCCGTATAAAATTCGTTCGTCGCGCTCGTGTGTATAGTCCTTATCCTTAAGGAGGATCCAGAGAAAATTTGCCGATTAGTATCAGGTGTAAACACCCTGATACTATCAGAGAAAGGTATCTCTGATCGCCAACGGAAATGGAATAGCAATAGGCGAAAGGATGCCACCTTGTGTTACTCCACACTCGATTTTGAATTCTTTGAAAGAAATTTGACAAAATTAAGTCTTTCAGCGAAACGAGGAACAATGTGGGAAGCGATATGTTACAAAATTAATAGAACAAGCTGACTATCTTTTCATTGACACATTTCAATTGTCTAGTTGACACCAACTGTACAGTAAATTCCCTTTCCATAACGTCATAATGTACTGTGAAAAAATTGTTATGCGTCAAGCACCCCGCTCAAGTTTAGGTTCTACAAGTGCAAAAGTGACCATAAAATAGTAGGCGCCAAAATTTGGTCAACATTTTCCTACATCAACCTTCTGACGTACTCAAAACTTTGTCTTAACTGTGCTTTTTTGTTCATCACTAATTGCATATGGCCATAGTGAGCTGTGAGCTTGAAACAAGGAATAACTAGTATGCGGCAGAAGTTGTCTTATGTGACTGGTGGCATGATAAAAAAATTATCAACTTAGCATAATAATTTCAAGCGTTCATCGGAACCTTTTTTAATTGATTTCGACTGACACCATTTGGCACGTTCGGTCCTATGAATGCACCCATTGTCGATAGATTATAAAGACAAAACAGTTTTGTCGCTCGTGCAAGCTTTGAAAAAACTCTGTCAACAACCAGCCACCTACCCACATCAAGTTTTTTCAAATTGCTCTGTTGACAATGACGAGTATTGGAAAGTACAAAGTCACTGGTTTGACAGAAACCGTGCCCCAGCACTTTACCCATTCCACCCGAAATGGCGCAACCGAAATGCTTCAAATTATCATTTGCCATGAGGCAATTATTTAATTAAAACCATTTATCAAATTGGATGTGTAATACATTATTAACCGAAAAACAAAATATTGATTTCCTTATCACGCACGAGCAGTTTTCATGCAATCGGCCCCATTTATAATAAGGGTATTTGTATACCAAAAAGGGTGCCCAAAAGCGCCGTGAGGCTTTGCTTTCTATTTATAGGCTTTCTAACTGCTTTTAACTTTAAAGACCCACGTAAATATTTCATAAACTTTACTTGTCATCCCATTGTACTTGTTGCTGCTTGTTGGTAAAGGTTATTGCAAACCTTCCGGGCATGTGTGTGTATTCTTAACAGCAATAACCTTTAGGGTATACAATATACGTTACATCTTCTTTGAGCCTTAAACCTTGAACTCTGACGTACAAAACCAGACAAAGCGCTTCGGTGCCTTTTATGCAATATACGTCACACGACATGCCATGTGTCCAGTTTTAACTAAAAAAAAATGTAAATAATTAAACACAACACCCTCCGGATACCGAGACACTCTCGTACGCTTGAAATGTCAAAGGATAAAACAGGATATGAAGGTTCACTTCAAATCGAATGCACACATACAACACGAATGTGCGCCGCATGCCTGGTTTTGACACTTGATGTGCCCAGGTGTGTGCAGGCACAAAGTGTGGTCGTTCTCGTTGTTGAATGGATTATTATGAAATGCTTTCTCATTATCCTCCTGACACACTCGTGTTACGTTCTCTAATTGGGCAGGCATTGCCGTCTATAAATTTAATACCCGAGTACATGGACAGGACATTATATCACTCCATTGGGTTAATTTGTAGAGCGGGAAACGAACCACAGCGCACACATAGAGGCTTTTTATTTATGGTTGTGTATCCTGGATGACTAAAAGGAATGTAATGGAAATTTTCTGACGTAATTGGGTGTGACGTACACATTCGAAATGGCATATATTACCAGAACACCAACAACAACTGATGATAGCACGAGAAAGTACCTTGTGCTTAAATATTGATAAGTTTTTACGTATAGGGGCGAGAGGAATTCATATTTTGAAATGTCCCTGAGGCAGGAATTATTTTTTTAAGAATGAAAAGCATTCAGTGGATCAGTCTGCACGAGCTCACAAATGACGACTTAGTTGTAGACCTATAAAGGAATCAAGAATCTATCCTTTGAAAATTGAAGAAAAAAAAAATCCTCAACATTCGTTTTGATGCCAATTCAATAAAAATAAACTACGTGCCTTGACATGGTTTGAATCCGAAGTGACAGTGACTCAATCTTGTGTTTTTCACGTTAAATTTAAGTCAGCAGATTTGCGTTTGAAAGTCCTTATGGACTGTTTTGGTCGGTACGTTTTTATTTAAATGAGATGATATGAAAAACCATTTCGACGTTTTATCAATTGTTTGTTGACATCCTCAGGGGATATAAGCATGATTCTTTCTCTTTTTTTGCATCAGCCCTAGATTCTTGTGCTTTTTTCTTTAGTTTGGCTGATCTAGCTAATCACAAAGGCTAAAATTCGTAAGCTTAAAAAAATCAGTAAAAAACTGTACCTTAGTTTTCTAAGAAAAAACCTTCGTCCAGACCTTACGTCTTAATCTAAGTCAATTGTCTGAAAATGCCTCTAATCACTTCGACCGAAATTGGGTTACTCACTACGGCTTTCACGGAGCTATAAGACGCCAGCCGCCCTGTCACAACTGATGAATGTGAAAAAGTCGAACCTAAACCTCAATAAATAGTAGTTCAATGTAAACGCCTTTGTGACGGCAATCTCATCGCACTTTGACAAGCAGTTTGGGTCCTTTGTGTTCATTTGTTCACCTTCTCAAACGCTTGCAAAGAAACGGCCCTTGGCTTTTTTTAGGGCCAGTTTTCCAGGGCGAAATCAACCGAGTATCCGAGTTAAACTGAGACTAACCATAGAAATGAGTTTTTCACTGAACTTAGATCTCGGATTAATCTCGGCTTAACTCGTCAAGTTTGGTGAGTTTTTCTCGGATCAACTCTGGAGAACTGTATGAACTTCTTTGAATGTTTTTCCTGTGTGGAATGCCAGTGTGTCTGTGAAAAATTACATCTGAGAATAGCCCGAACTTCTTTTCCTGTGTTTTTCTATTTAAAGTGAAAGTTGGAAGAGTCAATAATTTTGAGAGGTGAAGATTTTGACAACTTTGTTAAGGGAGTTAACTCTGCACTAAAAAACTGCTCGCTGGGTTGCTTTGCGCTGGGCTTAACTCAACACTGAAAAACCGGCCTTTAGAAGCTCAAAGTACCACGTTCTGAGAACCAACCGGATTTTTGTACAAATCATGAATGGTCTTGCAGCTCTACTTGCATCAGATCCATCAGCTCATTAAATAGATATCTGCGGGATATCCTCAGCTTAGCCCAATGCTCTTATTACCAGGATTTCACATAGCAGGTGCTGATGGAAGATTCAATGGAGGTTGTTCACAAATAAAGACCCACCACTAGGCTTTCACTTGAAGTCTGATCCGCTTTTGATAAATTATGATCTCTTGTTTACCACTGGCCATAGTCCTCTTGTTTGCCTATACAAGTTGTGATTGTGTCCAACAAAACTTTGTTCTACTCAAGGGCTCATTTAAGTTGGATCGTTTGATGTTAGACTGAACGTTTAAGGGCTTACGAAATATTTGACGTTTGACAACAAGCGTATTTTTTTCCTTCAAAAACAATCTTAAATACAACAAATATTGAAGAAGAAAAGTCAATGTGTTGAAAATGTTTTCAGCAACCACTTTTTTGCTTTTTTCAATCAAATCAAATATTTCCATAAAAGGAGGTAACTTTTTTTTCTAAAAATAGCTTCTTGCGAACTTCAATAATTATTTTCAAGAAACGCGTTGTTTGTTTTATCCGAACATAAAATTGTCTGCAAACATTATAATGTTTGTACAAAAAAAAATTTACAGCTTTCACAAAGCTAATCTTTTTTTTCACAAACACTTCCATTTTTTTGCTAAACTTGAAACGATCGATTTAGAACACTTTGTTGTTTAAGAGGAAATTGAAAAACATTTTTTTGCTTAAAGCAAATATTTGTACATCTTCTACAAGCAACTACGTGCAAACAATTAGCTTTTAGCTTCATTACTATTGGTGACAAAGGAATTTTAAGCGTGCACTTGTCTTAGGGCTAGAGATGCTTTCAACGATAGTCTATAGATCTTGCAGGCTCGTCTGCTTACACGTTTCACGAAAAAGTATCACTTTCTTGTGTTGTGATATCTCGTTTAAAATTTTTCTACAGAGCTTAGCATTCCTTGGCATAACCACGTCCGGCACCAAGGTCGTTTGGCTATTAGGTTAATTGTTTTGATGTTGCTTTTAAAACTATGTTTTTGTTTTCCCGAGAAAGGCTACCAGTTGTCATTGATGTTAAAGAATTTGCCAAAAATTAAAATATCCTGCGCCTGTCTCGACGCCCGTTTTTTTAACCTTGCGTCGCGTCAGTATACGTATTGACTTCTTTCCGGTACTCTGGTATCAAGTCTTCCGCAGAAAGGGAACCTTGATGGTAGATAGTCTCTGTGTCTATGAAAGCACTCCTCTGAATGACGTTTCTTACGGGCTTAAAAGGCCGAGCTACAAACACGACTTAACCATCTTCCTGCTGCATGTCCACAGACGATCAGTGCTGTCAGGTGTGTCACGCTATACAAGTCGACAAGCTGCTCGATCGTTTTAACCGGAGACAAGGTTATCGATCTATGCCTCTATGATCTATAATAGTACCTGGCAGTGTTGTGACATTCGTTTCTTGGTTTCGGGATGAATATCACTCGGGCTTTTTTCCAAACTCTGCGGCCACAGCTAAGTCTTAAGCAGCGCAGCATATGTTCTTCAATCCATGGAGTGATGATTTCTTGTTTTTAATGGACAGCCGTCCCTATGGTTTTGCGTCCCCCTTAAAGGAATGAATCGCCCCATTTTTTTCGACTATAGCCTTGATCTTTTCTTCCTAAATTCTCCGAGAGCTCCATTACGCTGCCGTAGTATTCTATGTCAACTGGGCTTTGGCTTTCCATTAGCACATTTAGCACATCTAGTGCAGGTAATCGATCTTCCTCAACCGTGACACCTTGGTTGAAGATTCCATAAATACCCATGAGCACTTCTAAGAATTTTTTTTTGTGTTGCGTTTTGGGCATTCTTCGCTTCTCTACGTAGGCCGTCCAGTCACACCCAGATTTGGAGAGTTCCACCTAGATCTTGAGCTCTTGATGATCTTGGAGTTCCACCAGTGATCGCTTTTTATTCCTGCAGGGTTTTTCGAATGAGCTAGACGGCACCGCGGTTATGTATTTGACTGTTTCGTCAACCTATTCATCGGTGGTGAGAACTGTGTGTAGGTAGGTAAAAGCATTCAGCCTATGGGTTTTCGAAAATTTTCTTTATCCCAAAAAACCTAGGTTAATGTCAAGGAGTATCCATCAGCAGTTTCGTTACTTAAACATAATTGTTCTGTGGCACGAAAATAATTCTATGGTTTCGTTTTCCTTCAGCTGTAAGGATAGGGTGGAGTCATTAATCCTGCTTATACAAATGGTAACCGGAAACTCGCAGATTTTGTAAATCTCAAAGTATTAATTACAATTCACCGTTTTTAACCATTGATGGATTAAAAACTAACTAACTAACACTAAACACAAAATTTACCGCGATTTTTTTTTTATTACTCTTGAAATTGTAAGAATTGTAATGGAAATGGTTTTCTTCTGTTCCATGAAAATAAGCCTAGTCTGTACACACAAACCAAAACTTTAAACAGAGTCGGACAAACAGTTCATAACTAAACCGCTGATTATGCTAAATTTATACTCATGTCGTTTTGCTATAGATGTCAAATGACGTATTTTTAGGTCATTCAAATAAATGACAAGTAGCTAGTAAAAGTGTATCCTAAACTGACGAGATTGGCGGCGAACTTTCACAATATGTAAAAAAAGTACAATACAGTTTACTTTGACTAAACAAACGCTACTTCGTCTTTTTCCTGCACTGAACAATAGTCTTACATTTTGTCATTTTGATCAAAAAGCTTTTAACTAAAAATTCACTTCAATTATTTCATTGACAAGAAGATGCCAATGCCAGTTCTAAATTAACAGCGCTAGAAGCTTTTAAACTAATCGAGGCGGATGTCAAAATTTATTTTTCATTATTTTAAAGACTTTCTTAAGTCGAAATGAACAAAAATCTAATCTACTGGTTTTCTTACTAAGAGATAAACTGTCAACGTTTGCTAACATTGTCAAGTGAGAACTTAGAACTAGATGAGATTTAGTCAAAAGTACTTAATTAACAAATATGTGTCCGTTATGAATATGAAGTATGGAATTCCATTTGTGTGGAGTTTTTTATTAATAACATTAAAGAAAAAAGTTAAAGTTTTCGATACTTAAGCAAAATTTTTAAGACCTTTTCAAGAATTCTTTAGAATTCTTTGAGCTGTAAGTCGCTTTCAGATGCACATATTCGGTTCAAAATATGTAAATGTGTCAGTTATTTTTATAACATATGTTGAATATATTCTTCTTTCCACAAACACTTCTTTTTTAAGGACTTAAAAAAACCATAAGATAAAACACGAGCTCTTCCTTAAGAGTGAAGGATGAGTCTGTAAAAATTAACGTAGCTCGCAAAATCAAACAAAGTTCAATAAATTCTAATTAATTTGTTATAACAAAACGAAAAAAATAAAACAATAATAAATCGACTAGAAATCAAGTAAAGTAAAAGACCAGACTAGTGGCATTTGTGCAAAGCAGCAAAATATAACCTCTTAGATTTTGTAAAAACATTTTAATACTTTTTTGTTTACCAACGGACCAAGAGAGAGCAAAAAGAAAAAAACTCAACAACGATTCCACGGCGGATGGGCAGCTAAAAATAGGCGAAAATCGTTTACACTAAATGCACATCGTGTTTAGTTAAACTCGACGAATTGTTTACATTTTGATTTCATATCGTTCGAATACCATTTGCTACAGTATTCAAAATTCAATATCTATGAGTGTGTGGTGCCTAGTTTGCATATCTATGCGGCGGCGTTGTTGTCTTAACAATGGAATGAGTTTATAAATTCACCAAGAGTGCGGATATAGTGTTTTTTTTTCGTTTTTTTTGTGGAAACGCTTCTTTTTAATAAAATACTTTACGCACTTGAGTTTTTCAGTTTACTTACGGTTAAGAAGTCAAAAACGCTGCCAGACGTTGTTTTATTGAAAAATGTCGAGAGCCTTTGTGATGACTCTTTTAGCAGGTGATAGAGAAGTGAAGCCATCAGGCGCGGAAGGAACTAAACAAAAACATTTCGCTGACTCAGATGAAATCGTTTGAAATATGGGCCTTTGTAGTTTTCGTAGTATTAACCTTGCATAAAGATGTGTGAGCATTTTCTTTAAATCGCTAGACTAAGACTTCTATCGCACCTAAGCCACCTTGAAGCATACAGTGGCGAATGATCAATCATAAACAAGCCTTCGATAGTAATGGATTAACCTCAATTCAAGTATAAAAATAAAATGCTCAATCAGAATAGGGCTATAGAGGCATCGGTAGAGCTGCACAAAACTATGGAAAAATAAGGTTCTACTGTCTATAGAGCTAAAGAGCTTAATACCGACAAAAAGCCACAAAATTTGATTTCGATCTGAGGCTGCAAAGTTACTTTATTGGATGTTCAAGACACAAACTTAAAAAAAACAGTCCACGCCAAAGTAGTTCGATGAACTTTTACCACACGTGTATTGAATTAAGGGTTGCCGTCATGTGCTGCCCATACTCGTCCCATTTGGCGCTCTTTGCACAGAATCGAATTAATTCGGAAAACCATTTGTCAAATGACATCAGATTGCTGCTATAAACTGAATTTCTCAATTGAAAGGAGTTGTTATTTATGTCCTTTTTCGTCGATCAGATTCACTGTACGCGCCATTAACCATCGGCATTTCGTATGTACCCGCATAGAGTTCCATCCCGAAAACATGGGTACTAAAAACAACCCTTTCAAAGGATACTATCGAAGAAATTCACTACAAAAACGTAGCGCATACGTACACGGTACAAGTAAAACTAAATTAACTCGATTTTGCTTTTTCATTTGACATTTTTGCTTGAAAAAATCAATTTTCCAGAGAAAACTAATGTAGACAATCTTCGTTATGGGTCAAGACCAACTTTACTTACGTAGGTACAACAGCTCCGGAGCATACCCCCATCATACATCATAAAAGTACGACACATGCCAATGATAGTATTATTTATTGTTTTGTGTGATATGTCAACCCTATTAGGGGCACAAGATAGTGCAGACGCTGTTGTTAGCTATAGTGAATGTGGCACGCAACGGTGTGGGAAGTTTGAATAGATGACTTTTTTCGTGGTTGGAGCACGCCTTAGAAAGCGAGACGTTCAGGGTACAATTTAAATTAATTAAATGGTCATCTTTTAAGGCGCTTTGGAACAAGTAAGGTACAATGATCTTTATAGCTTCGCGTAGAGAGTGTATGTTCGGGTATACTGGAAAATTAGTTTAATTGAACAATAGGTACTATGCATTACTTACAAAAAAAAAAAAAAAACAGGAAAATCTAAAGCGACTCAGAAAGCTACAATTGATCTTAGTTAACCTTGTATATTCAATGGTGACTATCGGTGTTTTCTTATGCGTACTCCATGATTACAGAGATTCTCCTGATTTTAAGATTTTTTATCCTTGTTTCAAGTTTGAATTGCCGGGATTCTCCTTAAAAATGTTAATGGTTTCTCCGACTTTATAATTAATTCAATTACCGAGATTTCAATACAACATTTAATGGGTATTATTATTAGCGGTTCAAAGAACGGCTTGTATAGCCATCACAGGTGCGCTCCGTACTACACCAACGGAAGCTTTGAACACTCTGCTACACCTAACACCGCTTGATCTACAGATAAAAAAACTTGCTGGCAATAGTGCGATACGGCTCACAAACTTAAACTATTTCAAGGGCAGCAGCTACGGAGATCCTGTCGGAGCTAATGCAAGGCAATCCAACTCTAACGGATGAAATTCCCTCCCTGGTCCACTTCGACACACCATATGAAGTCATTTATCCAGCAAGAGAGGAACCGGAAAATAGTGCAATTGTCAGACCTAATGAAATTGCAATTTATACAGATGGTTCGAAAACAGGGGAAGGAACAGGTTCCGGTATCTTCTCAAAAGACCTGGAACTAAAAGTATCCTTAAAACTACCGGGTACATGCAGTGTCTTCCAATCAGAGGTTCTGGCTGTACTTAGGGCGGCCGAGCTTATGCAGATGAGATCGATATCCGGCAGAGATATCGCCATTTATATCGATAGCCAGGCTACGCTCAAGGCAATGGAATCGATCAACATCAAATCTGATATAGTCAGGGACTGTCGCACAATGCTCAAAGCATTGTGCAGTCAGAACCGGGTGAGACTGTGCTGGGTGCCAGGACACTGGGGTATAGAGGGAAACGAACAGGCTGATGAGCTTGCAAGAAGAGGAGGGATCCTCGGAAATATTGAGGTTTCTAACATCAAACCACGAGATGTTAAACGATGACCAACCAAACCTCGAGAAAATAAAAACGATGGCCAACCAAAGGTGGTCTCGTCTGACTGGACACGGGGTATCTAGAGCTCTCTGGCCACGACTAGACGAAAAAGGATCGAAAGGACTATTAAAACTGCGCAGGGACAAGCTAAGGGCTTTAGTAGGAATTCTGACAGGACACTGCCTCCTGCGTAAACACGCAAAGAGGCTCAGGCTTTCTGACACGGATATTTGTCGCTTCTGCAGTGATATACAGGCGGTTGAGGATAAAGCACACATTCTGTGCGAATTTGAGGCAATTTGTCGTATGCGCAGGAAATTTTTAGGGGAATATTTCTTCGAAAGCTTAGAAGAAGTAGACGGCACAAACTTTAAAGGCCTCCTTGGCTTTTACAGGGAAATTGGCTGTGTCACGAGGGATAATGTTTAGGTTGTTTTTGCCTTTTGAATGTTAAGTTCAACTGGTTCCCCAGGGATCGCGATGGGCCCGTTTTTGGTGCCTAGTGTTTGTGCGGTCCTTTTCACCACACCCCTGTTTTATCTAACCTAACCTAATGGGTTAACCTAATAAATTGTCGCTGCACTGTTGCAAATACATCGTATAAAAACAGGAAATATATAAGCGACTTTCGTTGTTGCGAAAAAATCTCTTGTACATATTTGAAAAAAAAAAAATGATTTCCAAATAAACGAGCGAATTAAAGGGCTCTCATTTGAAAATATATGTTGTGCAAGGCCCATTAGTTCAAACGATTTTATCTAAGTCAAAGGAACTTTTTTTAGTTACTTTCGTGCTTCTGTGCCTTTACTTTCTTGTACGTCATTAAAGAAACAGCACAAGGACTTGTCACATTCTTCAAAAAACAAAGATTTGGCAACATTTTTGACTTTTATTATACCCGACCGAGGGTATATTAATTTTAATGCATTTTTGCATTAAAACTGTGTTACAAACATTTGCAATTTTAATGCAAAAGTTTGTAACACAGTGAAATAATCACCGTCTTAAGACCTTTTAGAGATATGATCGAGACCGACATGTTAATCGATTAAGCCATGTCCGTCAGCCCGTCCGTCCGTATATGTGAAGGTTTAAGGTATTCAAAATCAAGCCAGAGAGCTGAAACTTGGTACACGGCTTGGTTCTTTTGTTGCACAGACAAAGTGTGAAAATTGGCTCAATCGGTCAACGGCCACGCCTACTACTGGCTTGAATGTGAGACAACCCCTATTTCACTGTTTTCTTCAAAATGCCTTTCGGTCAAGTTAGACAAGGCACAGGAACTTAAATTTTGGTACGGAGCAATATTGGCCTAAGACCTTTAACAAGACAAAAATTGGGCCGCCCACAATATCGACCATGCCCACGTTTAACATGTTAGATCCTTAAAAACGCATTTTTCTCGTAAAGTTGACTCCAAATCGAAAAAAAAATTGTATAACAAATATTAAACATATCGCTATTTGCTAAGTTTTGAGCTCCGCCCACTTCTAGGGCAACAAAATTCAAAATAATCAATTTTAATTTTAAGTCCATGCCCACTTTTGGGGGCGTGCCCTATAAAAGTAATATATGGATTCGGACCAAGGAACTTTAAGATTTGGTGTTACATGGTATATAGGGTCGGGTATATAGAAGTTTGTCACAGACAAACTCTTGCACTTACTCACTTGTTTTATATATACAAGTGTAGAAACAATGTAAACACCGGAATAATATCTCTGGTATTGTTGCATTTGCGTCAATCAAGGAACGTGTTTGTTTTAACGTGTTCCTTGATCAAAAAACAAGGTCCGTGATCAACATTTTTTTCAAAATTTTGTTTTTGTTTTGTCAAAAACTTTATTACAAGGTTATCACATCGCCTTAAATACCTTTGCGATGCCTTACTTAAACTGTTACTTGTAAAAGATTTTCGGCTGCGACTTTTACTAAAACTAGTATTTGTATAAGACTTCCAGTTGCAAACCTTGTCGATACTGTTGCTTGTGTGAATTTTTGCTACAGGCATTAATGAAGCTATTGCTTTCAGAACGAATCTCTAAAACAAGTACACAAAATGTATATCTATAAATAAATATTTTTGCTCGGCTAAGTTTTGGACCTGATGGGCACCGGTCTGACAGCCGAAGATGCCCTCCACTAAACTACATCGCTACGATACGAGATAAACCAGCGCGAAGTCATCTTGTAAGCCAAAGAATTTAAAAAAAAAGTTTTTTTCTTTTTGTTAAAGGCTACTATCCGCCGGAGCACTTAGACGCAAGTACCGCACTTAGACAATGGTAGTCCATTGTACTACCACGCAGACACCTTACTTTAATTTGGATAGGGCTTCAGTGATGAAGGGCTTAGATGTTCGGGACTCACCGCACGTCAGCCCCAGAAACTCGCTTTTTCTTGTGTGTTTGTAAAGCCGAATAGGAGGCGGTGCTCAATGTAAGCGGCTGGTTTGTTTCAGTGAGACTTCCACCGAAGTGTCCTATTTCAAAGACGCCGCCGGACTGTCGACCGGACTACCGGAGTGCTTGCGCCTTAAAGCTTAAAGCTTAAAGCTTGCGCATAGCAAAGCTTCTTTGCGCCGCGCCGTCAATTGATCAGCTGCTTCCTATTCCTCTTCCGTTGTCCCTTAGTCAAGCCGAACGCAGCGCTCGCCTCTCCCGGTGACCGTTCAACCATAAAAGTATCCAGAGGCTTTTTGCAAGCAGCAGTGCATAGAATAGCAGCCTCACTCACGCTCAGGTCACCGACAGAGTCGAACAAAGATCCGCAAGAGCAGCTTGTTTCTTGAGTTTCATAAATGAACGTTAGGGCCTCCAGACACAATGCCTTGACCGTAGTCATAGAAAACGGGTGGATTTTGGCAATTGCCCATACTACCTTGAGTAGAAAAATGTTAGGTTCTTCATTCATTTTTGATTTTGGATGGGATGAGGAATGGGTGGAAGGGGGATGATTTCGGGGTTTGGGGTTGAACCCCGAAAACAAACTAGGGTCTGCGAGGTCGTTACTCCAGTCACTTTAGCTAAGTGAAAGGCCCCTTGCGGGTTAAAAACGGTATTTCTATATTTTTAATTCTTTATTTATTTTTTCTTTTCTTATTGTTGACTGGTTGTTGTTATATTCTACCTGTCTGATTAGGATTAGATTAGATTAGATTGTTAGTCAGGAGAGCCTTCCTGGGTTATGGCTGGCACTGCACGATCGATAAAGTGCCTATACTTCCCTAATAAAATCCTAGAGCAATCTTTTCACTCCGGATTCAGTCAGAAAGGTAAGGATCTTCTCTGGAGGGATATCGGCAAGGTATGCCAAAAAAATTATTTCTTCGCTGAGGATATTCTCCCCCAGACGCAGGAGAGCCAGCAAATCCATGAGAGGACTCATCGCTCTCTAGGGAAAGTCTGTATGTGGAGTGCTGTGAAAGGCTGATGCGATAGAGATGTTTCTTCACAATGCAGTGGCCACTGAAGATTTCAGCGAAGATTTTTAAATTTTCCGTGTGCAGCTTGGACATGTATCTAACATGTATCCCCTGGGGGAGTTTATAATGTTTTTGAATGGTTAAACAAAAAGGTGAACCACAAATTTAATCACGGAATTATTGAATCAACTATTTAACGTGCTAAGTTTTAGGTAGAAAATGTATACCTTACTATAAAAGAAGAGTGAGCCAAAAAACTGTGCGAAAGTTGGCTGTCAATTACTGTTATTTACTTAATTCAATGTGGTTTATCTTTTTGACAGCTTTTAAGTACAATATTTTTTAAGTTTGTTATAAAATCATGTCACGAAAATGGTCGATCTAGCATAGTAAAATTATTTATCGAATGTAGTCTTTGCCGAGAAAGTCCAAGTAAATAATATTTGTCATTTCTGTGGCTAGGAAAGCTCATCAGATATTTTCGAAAAACCAATCACAGCGACAGTTCAGGTTCTCGTACCTGCTTCTATCCTTAAATCACTGCCATTTGTCCTTCAAAAATTGTGCCCTAATTTTGACTTTAGTAGGGGCACATGACCGATGTTGTGCCTCACTCGTAACTGTACTTGACCGTACAACATTGATCAATAAAATTCAAATTTTAATCACAATAAATTCGTGTTTAATTTAAAGAAAACTCAAAGCCACTGCAACCTCACGCTTCTACTTTATTTTCTAGCTTGAGAATGCAAAGCTTAAGGCCCAACCATAATAGACTTTGATGAGCTTAAGTCGGCTTCCCGAAATGTCCCATTGCACGCGATTCGTATGCCACGACCATAGTAGCCTTATGCTGGGTTTCGTATAAGGTTTTCGTTAACTTGTGTTGTCTTAAAGATTTGTTCTTGCTTGTCAATAATTCACTCTATTTTTAAACGTGCTTCAAAAAATCCATGAAAAAAGGGAATATACCAAGAATTGTACGCCGACCACAAAAGTTTAATCACATTTTAGATCTGACAACTTCTACTACTTAGAAGTCATCTACTTTTATGTCAATTTAGTATCTTTGAAGACGTTACCGACGAAGCATACGAACGATACCGCCCACCCGACCTGGAGGAGGTGAAAGTAGCTGTGTCTAAGCTGAAGTGCAACAAAGCAGCCGGAGCAGACGGCCTAGCTGCCGAACTTTTTAAATCCGCTGGCGATGAGCTGGTTAGGAGCATGCACCAGCTCATCTGCAAGATATGGTCGGAAGAAAGCATGCCCGACGAATGGAACCTCAGCATTGTTTGCCTGATCCTGAAGAAAGGAGACCCTCTGAGTTGTGCCAACTACAGAGGCATAAGTCTTCTTAACATCGCATACAAGATCTTTTCTGCTGTACTGTGTGAACGCCTGAAGCCGTTTGTCAACAATCTGATAGGCACATATTAGTGTGGCTTTAGGCCAGGAAAGTCCACCATCGATCAAATATTCACACTGCGGCAGATCTTGGAGAAAACCCAGGAATTCCAAATCGATACACACCACCTCTTCATCGATTTCAAGGCCGCGTATGACAGCATCTATAGAGACGAGCTATATAGCGCAATGTCTAGTTGCGTTATAGTTGCGCAATGTCTAGTTGCTATCCCTGCCAAACTCGTCAGTCTGTGCAGGATGACGATGGAAAACTCACGCTGTTCCGTCAAGGTCGGCAAAGACCTCACCGACCCCTTTGATGTTAAAAAAAGGAATTAGACAAGGCGACGCGCTGTCATGCGACTTCTTTAACATCATACTTGAGAGAATTGTGCAGAACTCTCGCGCCAACACCAGAGGTACAATCTTTCAAAAGTCCGTTCAACTACTTGCATACGCAGACGACATTGACATAATCGGTAGAACAAAGCGTGATGTCAGTGAAGCCTTCGTGAGTATTGGGACGGAAGTGGCGAGTATGGGTTTAGTAGTCAATGAGGGCAAAACCAAGTATATGCTGTCATCAAGAAAAGACACCCAACACCGACGTCTTGGACAAAACATCACCATCGACAGCTATAACTTTGAGGTAGTTAGGGACTTTGTCTACCTGGGTTCCGCTATCAATTCAGACAATGACACCAGCGCTGAAATCAAACGAAGGATAACTCTAGCCAATCGCTGTTTCTTTGGGCTAAGAAGGCCATTGAGTAGCAAAGCCCTCTCTCGAGCAACTAAAGTGTCAATGTATAAGACCCTCATCATCCCAGTCCTGCTTTACGGTGCAGAAGCATGGACGTATCTATGGACGAGAAGTATCTTTGAAGAATAGTGCTTCCGCTGTGTGTATTAGACCTGTCATTCTTTGTACACTTTGTACTAGGTTCTAAGCGACTGAATCTTTACACTTATTCCTTTTTTCTTGCCCGAGAAATCCCGTTTTTAGATATTTTAAGCCTTCTTCACCTTTGTGTGGCTTAAGTGTTTGTGGTGAACCTGGGCCTCATACAATCGGTTAGTTGATAGACTAGAGTAGTCTCTTGTTAACTCAGTCTCTTACTCAATAATACTTATGATGTTATTAGCTCCAAACTGACCCACTTACCACTTCTCTGTGTATGCCTCCAAAAGTCCTATAGCTATGTCGACCTCTTTTGCGTTGTCTCTTGTCTCTTGAGTCTAGATTTTAGGTGGTTGTTGAATCTACCTGCAAAGGCAAATGTGACAAAATATCGTGCAAAAAGTATCTCTCCAAACGATTAATGGCAGCGAAAAACTGGAATCACTAAAATGTTATAGGCAGGCAGTCAATTCGAACTAAAAAAGGCTTAACTTGTCAAGTCCTTGTTTATAGAAACAGCGAATGACAGGAATTATTCTTGGCTCCATCTGTGATTGGTGTCATTATCAGGGGTGATGCCGGGGAACCACGATGTCGAAAATCCTTTGAACTACATTTAAGTAGTTGCTAAAATAGCGCATCATAAATCTGCTTTCAAAACTCTGCTATTTCGGAAAAAATCGCTGATAGGGGAGTAACAGCAGGTGGCACGCCCCCCATACCTATGTCACTGTGCTGTTTTGTAAAAGTTGTATTTTCAGAATTTCGAAAAGTCGGGTTTTTCGCAGCAGAAATTTTTAAAAATAATTTTGAGCCCAGCAGTGGAATTTTGATGCCAACCCTGTTGCTATTTAAAGGGACATGATGTGTTGACCAAAACATCAATGTTTTGTTTTGGGTTAGCGTCCAAATTCTGCCAGGTTAAGAATTCTTTTAACAAAGTTCTGCTTTCAAAATTCTGGTTTCCAGAATTTTGTATTGCAAAATTCAGGAAATGCAACTTTGACAAAGCCATGCAAAGAAATATGTATGTGCGCCGTGCCGTTCCCCTGCAACGCCTCTGCCTGTGTCTTTGTTACCTTTTTAACACTGTCTCGCGTTGTAAAAGTTGCATTTCCAAAAAAAAAAATTAAAACAGAATTTAAAAACGCAAAAATTTTGTAAAAACAAAATTTCCCCGGCAGGATTTTGACCCCGATCCAGTCCTTAGATAAAAATTCATTAAATTGTGTTATTAAGATCAAGTACTTCGAAAAATTTGAAGTTGTTGAGAACGATGCCGAATTGCTGAGTTTTTGGCGATAATCTTAAAGTTTGTTGTTTTTCAACAGGCTGACCGAACAAACCAACTTTAGAGAACTAACAACAGAAAATTTAACATTTTTGTATGGAAGTGGCAGGTAAGGTGATTGGTTTACAAATTGGTTCCACAAAAACTCAGTGAAAATGTGTTTAAAAAGCAAAAAGGGCACTTCAAACTTTTTTTTGACGCGAACAAAACGGATGACGCATCGAACTGTCAAAGTTTATTCAAAATTTGCAACGACTGCCCATTTTTCTCAAACTGTGTGAAAGCAAGTATGCTCTAGAAAAATGTCCATTCTTCTGTGTGTAAATGCCCTAAAATTGGTTTGTTCGCAATTTCGCAAATCGTTCGCTCGCGCTCATGTGCATCTGTCAAACTCTTTGACCATTCGCTCGATCGAAAATCGCGAAACTTGCGAGCGGACTCAGCAGAACTTCACCAATTCTTTGTAATAATTCTTAAGAACACATTCTTCTTTTGTGTATCGCTCCATTTTCAATAATCAGGACAATTTTGCTGACAGCTGTCAAGGTTTAGAACTGTCACTTGGCAGAAAAAACTAAACACAATTTATTTAGGGAATTCTTATTGAAATACTCCCAAGGTTTTTTTTCATGTTAGTTAAAACTTTTAAAAGCTCATATTTTTCGATGAGTTCAAGAAATAGTTAACTTAACAAAATATTAAGCTTTTATTTTAATTACAATAAGAATAGTACTTAATAATAAGAATAAAAAGAAATTCAATAAAGATTCGTGGGTCAATCTTAAATTTTTTTTAAGCTTAAGCTACGAAACAGAAAAGGTCAAATTCCAATCCCATTTTTTATGCCAGGACTTAAATTGATGTAATCCATCAATTTAAGTATATATAAATATAATAAAAATAGTATAATAAAATAGTATAATAAAAATTGCTAAAGCGTATTTTAACTACATAATAGGGACTGGATTTCACTATATTTCGGTGGAAACAATAGTTCAACTTTACAACAAACGAGCACATTAAATTCGCATTTGGCGCCACTGCATCGGTGCTTTTTAATACGTCTGCATAATTGGAACTTCCCGTTTCGATTACAGTATCTAGATTATAATTGTTTCAATTTCGTCAGGATTGCGTAATGGCAACAGGAAAACCTCCGATAACCCATTGATGCGCAAATGTCAGTTAACAGGAACAAGTTATCGCTGCGAAAAACATTGCTGGTATCCACTCTTCTATGAATGATGTAAAAGATACCACGATTGTGTAGTGTGATTTCGTATTTCAACGGAACAAGTGCAGGTAGCAGCTGTTTGAACATGTATCTAGTTACCTGCAACAAACAATTTATCGATAATACCTCGTATACGTTCTTGTTTTTAATTGTGTTACCGTGCTGAGGTTGTAATTACACACAATGTAGTGCAATCGATGTAGTTAGTGGATAGTAGTTATCAGATATTGAAAGTAGTCTTTACATGGAAACTCAATAGCTTTGACGTTTTGCTTGAGTAGATGAAGTTTTCTTTCCAAGAAGAGGTTTTTTTTGCAGGTAGGCAGTGCCAAAGTGTAATCGCAAGAACTTGCCAGCAAAAGGCAACTTGGCAACCTTGCCAAACTGCTATCTACAAAGTAAACCTCAGCCCCATTGAAGCAAATAAACATTTTCCATTAAATAGCGTTTGTACTTATAAGTACTGATAAGCTAATTAATGGTCACCCCTTCCTGTGAGTCGTATAAGAAATATGACTCAATTAGCATACATATTTGTAGGTACCGAAACCTCAGAACAGAGCACAAAGCCAATGGAGTACAATTTCATCCTGGTTTCCTTTTTTTACTCAATGGAAGTGGGCCTGTAATTTTCCTTGTGCGGTGGCCTTCGTGTGTAAGGTAGAGGGTATCATTAAAATCGCATGATAGAATCCACTTACATTATACATGCAGCACTCTGTATATCAGTGGTTTAATGAACTTCTATGAGTCATCTATGCGGAACACGTCATTGGAAAGGCAAGTCAGGCATTTATAACAGTGATTTCTGTGTGCATTGAGTGTCCTCGCGTTGGAGGAGGCTGACTGCGGGAAAAATCTAATCCGACATAGACCACCTCCACCCTTGCCAAGTGTTTTGACACAAACTTTGAATTATTAATGCGACCTCTTTAGCTCCAGGAATATTACAAACTGGCACACAGACAAGCATCAGAAAGGACTAGCAAATGGTTCAATTTTTGAATGGTGTAACGAGAGTCCTTTTCGTTTTATATGGAGGAGTACTAGTTAGGGAATAGCCTCTGCAACGTATGAATGCCCAATAATTCTTTATTCATAAGCAAATTCATAAGAGTTTTTTTTTTTACATTGGGATGACTTATCCTTTTTTTGTATAAATACGGGAGGGAACAGCAGCAAGTGCACTTATAAATCATGAAACGGATTAGGTAAAGTCTGATGAATGTGATAAATGGCGGTGTAGGAGTGAGACAATGATTCATAGGCCATGTGTTAAGGATTTGGAGTGTACCATGCTTTATGATTCGAGTATATGCGTCGATGTGTTTGTTCGAGATAAATATTTTATTTAAATAATTGTTTTAAAGCTTATGAAGAGGAGAGTTTTATTGCTGGGAAATGAATTATAGACGTTGTTAATCAATGGGGAGTTGTAAGAGATATTAGTTCCTGCCTGTTTCTATAAAAAAGACTAGAAACCTTTCATTCCACAGGAAAGGTCTAGAGTGGACTTTAAGTAGGTTATGCGTATGTGAACTATAAAGAGAGATGCTGTCTCAGGAGTTTTAGGAAAGGGTTTTGGTTAGCAGTTTTTAAGGAGTGAAAACTTGGGACTAAATGACACAGTGAATAGGACGGAGAACTGGAATGGAATCCGGACAAATGCAAGTAAAACAAAGCAGACTTATTGCTTTATCGGGTACTCCTTTTGTCTTTTGTTTAGCCTTCATAATTCCGGCTTTATCCAACGATAACGAAACTGAATTTTGATATAAACTTACCTTTGAACTCTCCAACTAATGTGTGAAAAGTCCCGGCATAACATGAAACGAAGGGTACAGAGTTCTGAGCGAAGATTATAGTCATTTGGGGGATAGCTTAACTTAAGGTAGATAGGTAGCTCTAAAAAGACTGCGAAAGTTCTACCCACAGATAACCAGTGAGTAAGTGCTACAGTGTGTACGCAGAAGTTAAAGTCCGTAAAATGGACCGTTGAATACATTTTATAAGTAATGCAAACTTCGAAAAGGGGCGTGGTCCAACCGCCCCTAATTACAAACTATTAATTATAAAATATTTCCACAGATATTTCCAAGTTACACTTAAATGTACGTAAAAATGCAATTTTTTGGTTCAAATTCAATATTTTTGAAAAATCGACCCCTAAAAGTGGGGGTGGCTAAAAACTTTATATGAACGAAATCTGGACTGAAGTCTAGTGAAGGCCAGTCGAAATTAAGTTTTTCTGGAAAATTTTAGGTTTTTCTTCAATTCTGCCCCCAAATGTGGGCGTGGCCCAAAGTCTTGTATGAACAAAATGTGAAATAAAATGCGTTTTCTATAAAATATTAAGCATTTTTTTTCCAATGTCGAGCAAAAATATTGAGTAAACTGCATTTGAAAATTTACCCTCAAAATAGATGCCACGCCCACTAGAGGAGGTTTACCAATTAAATTTGTCTTTTTTGTATCTTACATTCATCAGGAGATGCTAAATGTCAAATTTCAGCCTTTTAGAACGTCTTACAGTTTTGAAAACTCTCTGAGGTAGTTGCACATTTAGACCGATTGTGGGCACTGCTTCGCATGACATAGACCTCACGTACGAAGTTTCAGCACCCTAGCTCAAAATTTAAGGCCTAAAAACATGTGACATACAGACGGACGGACGGACGGAAATGGGTCATTCGATTCAGAGTTCGGTCTCGATCATATGCCCTCAAGGTCTTGGGGGTCTACCATTATTATTTCACCGTGTTACAAACTATGTGACAAACTTATGCCCGGTTTCACTGTGAACGTTTAAACTTAGGATTAGTTAAACTTTCACGAAAGTTTAAGCTCAGTGCTTAAACCGTTGGTGTTTCACAGTAGAAATTAATTGAGCGTTAAGCTAAACGTCCGGTTATTGTTTTTCGTTAGTTTTGTAGGCCACTTTAAACATCAATTGTCATATCTCAGCCCATATTTGTTTTTTAAATTGGTTTAAGGAATCCGTGAAAAGAAGAAAAGTATTAAGAATTGTACGGTGTTCTTAAATTTACAAGCCGATTTCGGATCGGGTATTCTGTTTCGGAGATATTTGCATCCAAAATTTAGACAAATGTGACATTCTTCGCAAATTTAATTTAAAATTCTCAAGGCAACATGATACTTGTGACATTCACAGTATTTTTGAACAAAACTTCATGCTCGTTCTCATCAAACGTCGTTTCAAACGTCGGTTTTAACGTTAAACGGCAATTTAAACCATCAACGGCGGGCGTTCAAGTTGAACTGCCGCATAAACTTTCGTTTAGGTTTAAACTAGCACTGAAAAACACATTTTCGTTTTGAACGTCAGTTTAAACTTTGAATGTCGCTAAACGGAGTTAAAACTTGCACTGTGAAACTGGGCATTAATATACCTCCTATCCTATGGGATGGGGTATAAAAAGTATTCTTTCAAGAAAAAAAGGCCCGAAGTCTGTAAAGATGCGGAGGAGGAGCACAGTAGAGTGAATTAAGAATTAACTATTCAACCTGACATTGGCTGGAAATGAACAATTTTTTTTCCCCTCTTGCTAATGCAGTGGGGTGCCGTGGCGTAGTGGTTAGTGTGTGTGCTTACTACGCCGGAGGTCTGGGTTCGAATCCTGCCATCGTCACCTGAAAAAAAAAGACTTGTTCTTTTCACGGTCCCCACCTCCGCGAGGGTTTGACAAGCCCTCCGAGAGTATTAATTGTCTTGAAAAACTTCTCAATGTGCCGTTCGGATTCGGCAAAAAATTGTAGGTCCCCATGTATGTAAAGAAATTAACACACCAGCATACATTGTTGAGAAGTTGGCCCTGGTTCACCTCGAGCTGTTGCGCCACTCTATTTATTTTATTTTATTTTCTTGCTAATGCACCTTAACTTTTCTGCATATTAAATGCTAAACTTTAAATAAAATCTAAATAAACACACAAAATGGAAATTCAGCCCTATGGGGATGATTTGTTGTGCCAGTGCACAGCTGTTTGCATTGGAATTTATTTTGACTAGTTCGATTTCAACAACAGTATTAACAATTGTGGTCAAAGGATAGACATGTGCACTCAAGAGGATACAAGCATCCACAGGTTTTCTAAACCCACCTCTGTCTATCAACTCCTACTCTCACCTCCCCGTGGTGAACACCGGGTGCCTAGTACCTCAACTGGAGATTGGGTTCCAACCCCTTTGGAAGGTTGTTGGGGGTAGCAGACGAGAGAGGGGGGGAGGAGTGTTCCCACTAAGGCACTTCTCCTTGCATCCGGACGGCAGCGGAGGAATTCCCCAGATGGAATCAACGGTGGCGTCCATAGTTCCAGTCAGGCCGAACTACTTAGTGAACACCTTATATGGGCTACTACGACGTATTCGGAGCTCAGGCCTATAAGGAGCGGGCTATCCGGCTCTCCGTCCTTAGAGCTAAGCAAAGGATCTGGTCCTCCAGGTTGGGGGTCGTGCCGTCGGGGTGACTTCCCGGCCACGTAAAGAAACACCAGTCACGAAGCGGAAACAAGCCTCGGATTCGGACGGATTTACTGTTGACGACCAATGCAAACGAGAAAAGGACAACGAGCTCCGGATCTGCACGTGGAATGTTAGGTCCCTTAACAGACCACGTGCTGCCGAGCAACTAGCGGAGGCCCTTAACGACTGCAAGGCAGACATTACTGCCATCCAAGAAATGCGGTGGGACGGGCCGGGCAAAAGAAGGATGAAAAACTGCGACATCTACTACGGCGACTGCTACCGGCATCAAAGACAGCGCCTATTTGGATGTGGTTTCGTTGTTGGAGGCAGACTTAGGCAAAAAGTCTTGAGCTTCAACCCTGTAAGCGAGCGCCTCGCGACGATCCGCATCAAGGCTAAATTCGCCAACATTAGCCTGATATGCGCACATGCCCCCACAGAGGAGAAAGATGACGAGACCAAAGATATGTTCTACGAGCTCCTGGACAAAACTTATGAGCAGTGCCCTAGCTACGACATTAAAATTGTCCTAGGCGATTTTAATGCCAAGCTAGGAAGGGAGGGCATCTTTGGTCGTACTGTCGGAAAGTATAGCCTGCACGACACGACCTCCGATAACGGATTCAGGCTGATCGACTTTGCTGCGGGGCGACACGTTGTGGTAGCTAGTACACAGTTCCCACATCTCAATATCCACAAAGGGACATGGAGATCTCCCGATCAATCAACCGTCAACCAGATTGACCATATTGCGATCGACGCAAGGCACTCCTCCAGTATCATGGATGTCCGAACTTTCCGAGGGGCCAACATTGACTCGGATCACTACCTTGTTGTAGCCAAGGTACGGCTGCGGATATCCCGACCAGCGCCAAGTAATGGAAATACTGTGAGAAAGTTTGACGTCGGCCGACTACAATCGCAAGAGATTGCCAGGTCCTTCTCCAACCGAGTCTCTCAAAACCTTCTACGAAGTCCTATGCAACCAGCATCAAGTATTGATAGCCAGTGGCAACATTGCCAAAATGCCATCAGAGACGCCGCCTCTGAAGTGCTGGGTTTCACACGGCCACCACAACGAAACCCCTGGTTTGACGATGAATGCCGGCAAGCACATGCAGCTAAACAGGAAGCATACAAAGCGGCGCTGCACAGAAGGACTAGAGCTGCTCGCGAGCTCTACGAGCAGAGGAGGAGAGAGGAGCACCGGCTTCTCCGAAGGAAAAAGAGAGAGCACGAGAAGCGCGCGGTTGAAGAGATAGAGAGATGTTACAACAGGAATGAGGTTAGAAAGTTTTACCAAAGGATCAAAAGGTCCTGCCAAGGGTATAAACTTCGAACTGAAGCCTGTAAGGACCATCAAGGGAACATCGTTGTAGAATCGCAGTCGGTGCTGAGGATTTGGAAAGACCACTTCTGCAGACTGTATAACGGCGAGGAAGAACCAAATACCGCTGTCAGGCAGAATGAACCATTCAACCCGGGCGAAGACGTTACCGACGAAGCATACGAACGATACCGCCCACCCGACCTGGAGGAGGTGAAAGTAGCTGTGTCTAAGCTCAAGTGCAACAAAGCAGCCGGAGCAGACGGCCTAGCTGCCGAACTTTTTAAATCCGCTGGCGATGAGCTGGTTAGGAGCATGCACCAGCTCATCTGCAAGATATGGTCGGAAGAAAGCATGCCCGACGAATGGAACCTCAGCATTGTTTGCCCGATCCTGAAGAAAGGAGACCCTCTGAGTTGTGCCAACTACAGAGGCATAAGTCTTCTTAACATCGCATACAAGATCTTTTCTGCTGTACTGTGTGAACGCCTGAAGCCGTTTGTCAACAATCTGATAGGCACATATCAGTGTGGCTTTAGGCCAGGAAAGTCCACCATCGATCAAATATTCACACTGCGGCAGATCTTGGAGAAAACCCAGGAATTCCAAATCGATACACACCACCTCTTCATCGATTTCAAGGCCGCGTATGACAGCATCTATAGAGACGAGCTATATAGCGCAATGTCTAGTTTTGGCATCCCTGCCAAACTCGTCAGTCTGTGCAGGATGACGATGGAAAACTCACGCTGTTCCGTCAAGGTCGGCAAAGACCTCACCGACCCCTTTGATGTCAAAAAAGGATTTAGACAAGGCGACGCGCTGTCATGCGACTTCTTTAACATCATACTTGAGAGAATTGTGCAGAACTCTCGCGCCAACACCAGAGGTACAATCTTTCAAAAGTCCGTTCAACTACTTGCATACGCAGACGACATTGACATAATCGGTAGAACAAAGCGTGATGTCAGTGAAGCCTTCGTGAGTATTGGGACGGAAGCGGCGAATATGGGTTTAGCAGTCAATGAGGGCAAAACCAAGTATATGCTGTCATCAAGAAAAGACACCCAACACCGACGTCTTGGACAAAACATCACCATCGACAGCTATAACTTTGAGGTAGTTAGGGACTTTGTCTACCTGGGTTCCGCTATCAATTCAGACAATGACACCAGCGCTGAAATCAAACGAAGGATAACTCTTGCCAATCGCTGTTTCTTGGGTTAAGAATGGCAATTGGGCTAAGAGAATTGGGCTAAGAAGGCAATTGAGTAGCAAAGCCCTCTCTCGAGCAACTAAAGTGTCCATGTATAAGACCCTCATCATCCCAGTCCTGCTGTACGGTGCAGAAGCATGGACCCTGTCAAAGGCGGATGAAAACACTTTAGGCTGCTTCGAGAGGAAAATTCTTCGGACGATTTACGGTCCCGTCTGCATAGACGGAGAGTGGAGGAGGAGATATAACATCGAACTGTACGGGCTGTACAGCGATACCGACCTAGCCAAAAGAGTCAAAACACAACGTCTACGATGGCTGGGTCATCTAGAGCGGATGGACACCAACGCCCCGGCCCGGAAAATCTTCGAATCCACACCGCAGGGACGACGCGGTAGAGGAGCACCGAGACTCAGGTGGCGCACGCAAGTGGAAGGGGACCTCAGCCAACTTCGCGTGCGAAACTGGAGACGGCTAGCTAGAGACAGAGCTGGCTGGCGAAGCTTGTTGGCTGAGGCCCAGGTCCACCCCGGACTGTAGCGCCACCTTAAGTAAGTAAGTATTAACAATTGTGTTCAGTTTTTTTTTGTGTTCGTTTTTTGGGCTTCAGATTTAGCGGAAAAATAAATTGTAAATTTTGTTTCCGACATTTAATAGCTTTTTAAGAAAAAAGTTAAGGAAAAAGGTCTTTTAAATTTTAAAACCATCTTGATGATTTTTTTAGCGGTTCGTCCAAAAGTAGAAATAGGACCTCTTATCGTATCAATATCGGTATCGTCCGTGCAATCGCGTTGTAACTTCTGAACGGTAAGTCGTAGAAAAAAAATTGTTTTCGCGAAATTAAGAAGGCAGGAAGGAACTAGAATAACGAAACTTAAGTTTACTGAACATTAACGAAAAAACCACTTTTTTTTAATAATATTGAAAGGTTTTTGAGAAATGAATGAATTGAAAATGGATGACGTTTTTTAAAGTGTTTGTTGCCATAACTTTTGGACCGCTTAGTCCAAAAAGTTGATATGGAACAAAGCAGCTCAAAGTCAACCAAGTGCTTAAGTCATATTTGTCTAAAAAAAACAAAATTTTATGCTGCCGTTTTGACGCGTTTCCGAAAAAAAATCGCAAAAACGCATGAAAAAACGTGTGTGTCCCCTTATCTCCGGTGTTATTTGGAAAAATCATTTGAAAAAAGTCACAAGTGTCAGAAATTATCAAAAATTTCAAGGAAAAATATAACGAATTTTAAAGTTTCAAAAACTTCTGAAATTAAGCTCGAAAACATAAAAGCATTTGAAAATGCTTGAACAAATGCTTTAAAACCAATGTTTGTCTTAAACGTAACAGCGATCTTGTTCATATTTAGTAGGACGTTAAACAAATTGCGTTTAATAAATTTAAAAACTGTAGTTTCTAACCTAAGTTTTCTAAGCCTATTTAAAAAACGAAGTAAAAAAAGGAACTTGTCTTACCCCCTACGCAATAACCGGTGGCCAAAGAATTTACGAAAAACAAGCTATCGGAAAAACTTAACGAAATTGAAAAATACTTTAAAATTTTAATAATATGGATTTGAAATACCAAAAAATGAAATGTAATTAATGAAATATTAAAAAATGACAAAAGAGTAGTAAAAATATAATTTCTAAATAAATAACGGGCATAGTCCATTTTCTGAAATTTTATACAAAACTATGCCGAATTGCGAATATTTAAAAACCTCTAGGATTTAACTCAAAAACGAAAAAAACATTTTCGAAAACATTTTTTGAAAGGTTACTAGTCCCTTAACGGTTATGGCGATAATGTTTAAATTTGTCTTAAATATGTAACGTATAAAATGCAAGCTAACTGCATCGAAAACGTTTCAAAATTGCCGTTTCCAACCTCAAGTTTTTAAACCCAATTAGAAAAACGAAATAAAAAATAGCAAATTTTCTGATAAATACATGTCCGTAGTTCAGAGACGTGCACAATTCTAGCGCAATTCTTTTTCTAATTTGTAAAATTGAAAAAAAGGTCTAATGGTAGTTGAAAAAAATTGAAAATTGCAGTTTTTAGGATTTTAAATAATAATTTTTTTAAAAAAGGCCCAGTAATCTTATGTTCCCTCTATTTTCAAAAACTATTTTGAAACGAAAATTCGCTTACTATTCGGTATTCGGCCTATTCAGCCTTTATTTTGCTATTCGGCCGAATACCGAATATTGGGTTAGTTACTATTCGGCCGAATCCTGCCGTCGTCACGTGAAAAAATTTAATTGCTTAAGTAAGAATTTCGACAAGCATAGTTTTGAAAATGCAGAATTTTGTTAGTAGAATTTTTCGAAAAATCAGAAGTTTGAAAGCAGAATTTTGAACCGCTTCCGTGTTTCTGACTTGCCCTTATAAAGCTAGCTAGTTGATAGATGCTTTAGTGCTTACGAAACTTATATACGCATGGTACTTATTTTATCGGATCGTCTTACAACGAGCACATTAGTGCCAGTATTATGTGAGCAACCTCTGACTACTGTGCACGATATTCCGCGGCACCGATACCATAACAGTTTTAAAGAGCAATAAGAGTTTTTTTCCAAACCCTCTGAAGGTATTATTTTGTATTATAAGCCTTCGTCCTTACACAGGCCACAAAATATCCGAACATGTCATTTTCTACTTTACAAAAATTTTTCAAAGTAAGCAAAACGATATGTTCCGAATCGGTCCAAATTTAGTGTTACATCTAGCCTCGAATTCAAAGTCGTTTAGAGACAGAAACAAGAATAAATTATTACGTATACGTTCGAGTCATTACCTAAATGGAACTTAAGTTAGAAATCCAATTACCTATATAAAATCTATAAGAATTCAAAAACTTTTTTATCCATTTGATTTTTAATTAATGTAAACTAAGCCATGAGCCGTATTTGTGGAACTAAAACTTTTTTAATTTTGAAATGTACATCAATCGAAAATAAAAATGTCCAAAATGATCCCCTTCTTATAGCTTCTGCAAAAAGGAAACTCAAAGTCCAAACATAGGCCTCTACTTATCTGATGGATTATTTTTTTTTTCTGCTTTGAAAGAATATTTTATTATAGATCCACATGTTCCACCTCTAATTTATCCCTCTGTCTGGCTGGAACTTTCAAATTCTATCTCCCCATTGTACCACCACAAATTGTGTACCACGAAATCCTCTTTAAGCCTTCAGTAAATTAAAAACTGGCAAATGCAAGCTCACGGTAAACTTGGTAATCCTGTGCAAGCTTCAAATGCAATCCGCCTAGAATTTTCATTCGCTCGCTCGGCTCGAATGGTGTTTCTATAGTAAAATTGGTGCGACCGACTACCCTAAACCCCCCCACTCCTATCTGACACAAATCTCGTAACGCCAACTGTCTGTAGTATACGTAGTCCTCCATGAGATAGTGTACAGACTAGAGTGGATTCTTCTCCCCCAGCAGATTTGTTTACTCGCATAAATCTTCATAAAATATTTTCTAATTATTCTTCGAATCGCTTCTGTGTTTTCCCCAACGCGCGCCGGCCGTGCCAGTCGGTCCTGTCAACACTCTTGTGTTGTGCGTTTTCTCTGACAATATCGTCCCGCTCCCGGTGCGGGGCTTTCCATGAATGACCCAATAAAAGCTTGAATACATTTTTTCCCATTTAATTTTTTGTTTGCTCGCCTTATACAAGTTAAAAAGTGGAAAAAAGATCCTAGTAAAATGTTTGCATTTTCTTTATTTTTATTTCCAGGTGCCGGTGAATCGGGAAAGAGTACGATAGTCAAACAAATGAAGTACGTATATCCTTTGAGGCTCCTTTAGAGCTCATATCCTCGTTCGTGCTATTATTGCATGTGTGAGATGTGTATCCTAATATTTGTTTTGTTCTCTTGCAGAATTATCCACGAAAGCGGGTTCACTTCGGAAGATTTCAAACAATATCGACCAGTCGTTTACAGCAACACAATACAATCCCTAGTTGCAATACTTAGAGCCATGCCAAATCTCAGTATTCAGTATAGCAATAATGAAAGAGAGGTACGTATGCTGACGACGACTAGTGTATAACGATGTTTCACAATGGATTTTATTTGTATTTTTCTGTGTACACAGAGTGATGCAAAAATGGTGTTCGATGTGTGTCAAAGGATGCATGATACGGAACCCTTCTCAGAGGAATTATTGGCTGCCATGAAACGATTATGGCAGGACACTGGTGTTCAGGAGTGCTTCTCACGTAGCAACGAATATCAACTAAATGATTCCGCTAAATAGTAAGTAATAGAAAATTAAGATTTACTTCTTTTCATTTTTACGAAAAATGTTTCGAAAACTCTGCGGCTTAAGAGACTGGGCGTATCATCATGTTTACAGGATACGGAGACAGCTGTGGAAATCGATGTGGAAAAATATCTTTGGAATTTAAGTTTATTGCATATATAGGTACGGTCAAAATCTACTTTCCTGGCTAGAAATTTCCATTAAACTACAAAAATCGAAGCTTGACCAATAGTCCTGCTGACAGCCGAAATCCGTTTTTTGAGGCAGCTTTTAAAATCGATACGTGTTTCTAGTGGCGCAGTCGGTAGTTTCTGTGCCAACTATGCGAAATGTTTAGCTTCAATTTCCATCATTTCATGTGAAAAAAACTTGCTAATTGCTTCTGCGAGGGAGACGTAATTTCTCCTCTAACCTTTCGATTTGTCTTGAAAAAATTCTGAGGGCACCATTCATTCAAAAAATCGTAGGTGCTCACGATATGTGCAGAATTCAGCAAATGCTGATGAAAATCTGAGAGCCCTGGCTCACCATAAATTGCTCACGTGGAACCTCGACTCAAAGACAGTTTTGCTCCGTGAACGTAAGGATAGTTTAGGCCAGGAGGTTATTCACCTTCCGTATGAAATTGATAACGCTGTTAGCAGAGAAAATCTTTATGTCTTTGTCACTCAACTATATCCTAGCTGTCTAGAGCTGGACATTGTAATATCAAGGGTATGTTCAGCATTTTTATCTTTTTTAAGATAAAGTTGAAATTCTGAAGAGCTGACTATTTTGAATTTCAAAAATAGTATTCAAAATATTTTGAAAATTTTCCTAAGTTTATTTATTTGATCCTCGCCACATAGGGCTGAGCCAACACCACAAGACACAAGAAAGCAGGGGTAGCAGGGGAAACAAAAACAAAGGTGTTGTGTCTATATATAGAGTGGCGCAACAGCTCGAGGTGAACCAGGGCCAACTTCTCAACAATGTATGCTGTGTGTGTTAATTTCTTCACATACAAGGGGACCTTCAATTTTTCGCCGAATCCGAACGGCACATTGAGAAGTTTTTCAAGACAAATGATACTCTCGGAGGGCTTGTCAGACCCTCGCGGAGGTGGGGACCGTGAAAAAGAACTAGTCTTTTTTTTCAGGTGACGATGGCAGGATTCGAACCCAGGCCTCCGGCGTAGTAAGCACACACACTAACCACTACGCCACGGCACCCCACCACAAGGTGTTGTGTATTTAAATTAAAAATATTTTTGATCTGATTACTAAGTCCTTTACCTTACCTGTACGCTGTAGTATGCGGTTTAAAACTGTTTACAACTTTATACTACTGTATTCAAGGCTCACTTTAGGTTATTAGAATATACATACTGATCTTGCAAAATTAATTCTTGCAACTCTGGTCTCTGTGTTTCTGTTCCTTAATAAAACAAAGTTTACGAAAGCCTGCAGCTGAAAACAGGAACTAAAGGTAATTTTTCGGGACCCGCACCTACATATATAACAAGCTACACAAATTACACGCGTAGTTTTGGGGCTTATCTTAGCTTATTAAAATGAATAAATAAAGATGTGGAGCCCTTAAGCCTGGTGCGGGAAACGTTCAACTTTAAGTGAGGTATTTTGACATTCATTATAGGGCTTAAACCTGATGACCATAAAACCTTATTCCATAACGATTATTGAACATGCATCGACTGCATCTGCTGTGTCTTAACTTCAAAATTTTGTTTTCTTTTTTAAATTTCAAAGGAGGTTGTTTAAATTCTTATCAACATTATCAAAAGCCCGTGAAAAAAAATCTGATTATTTTTCTCCATCGGCAAACGCTTAAGATTTGTTTTCCAATGCACACGTCAATAAATCGATTCAAGTATTTTACTCGTATGCTTGATTGGCATCCACAAATAATCCAAGAAGTCTTTTCAATCACAAAATGCTATGAAGTTTTTTTTTGTTTTGAAATCAGGAATTACTCGCCATTAGGAAAATCCACAAGGCTAACTATTCGTCTTATGATATTGATAACCCTTCCATTGGATTAGAGAAATAATCGTATTGATTTTAATAAGAACGATATTAGCAGACAAGCTTTTTGCTTGCAAGCGCCTTAAAGAGATTCAATCTTGTCGGACCCGAAAACACAGTTTGCTCCCTTGGGCTTGTTCAATTTCTTATGGCATCCGTCAGTATGTGTGTCTGTCGCAAGAACTCGCAAGCTTATATTCTAGCCGTTTTCACAACAATTTACCTAGAAATCTTGTAGGACATCTTGCTCTAACCTAATTTGTTCCTTCTCCGAATTTATTATGTCATGAAAAGGTGCCTTGTTTGAAGCAGATAGTGTTTGAAGATATGTAAGCTAAAGAAGTTGTTCAATAGTTAGTAGTTTAGTTTTTTTTTTAAGACTTATTGGATAATTAAAAAGATAATATAACATTTAAATAACATAAGGAAGTTATAACAAAAGTCATGTAGGCTTAACTTATGGCCGCCTAACAGTTGTTCAATAAAATTTCGGACATTTTTGCAAATTTTAGGGACATAAATTTCCAAATTTCTCGTACTTGCGGGTGCGTGTTGGGGTCGGTAGCATTTTTATCAAAATTGAATTCCTTCCCAGTGTTGATTTGCCAGACACACTCTTCGGAATTTCTTTAGAGTCTTTAAATCCTAATTAAAAATAAAATATAAAAAAAAAATTCTGTGCAGAGTTAACGACCAAGCCTGTGATTGGTCTCAGGTCCTTATTTTATTTTCCCAAGCTTTCCCAATGTTATTTTCAAAGATTTTTTGATTTTTTGAGCATAAAATATTATGCAGTTTCCCGGTGACCACGCTCAATGAAACTTGAGCGAAACGTTCGGGGTGAGTAGAGTACGTAAAAGCTCATTTTAATTAACACGCGGTAATATCCGAAAAACATTTTAAATGTCTATTAGCCACCGCGGAAACCTTTAAAGTTATATAATACGCAGTATTTGAATTAAAAATTCAATGATTCGGATGAACCCTGACCTACCTCATTGCTATCTCTGTCTGTAGAGTGACTATGATTTGAAATTAAGAATACAGTTTTTTGTTACTACGTTAAGCATCAAAGAGTTATCTGTTTTCCTTTTTAGGAGATATAACAAAGAAAATAAAACATATAATTAATTAAACTAAAAATAGTTCTTATTGAGCCTAAGATCCCTTACCTCTGGTGGGGGAAACGTTCAGCTTTAAGTTTGTTAACACACTGGAAGTAACATTTCATACTCAAAGTCTTGAGTACAATCTACAACTGATTGCTCTTATCTTTGATTAGATAATTGTGTGGGAGCAATATGTGCACAATTGATGTAGGAAAAAGTTTTCGTATGACTTTTTTGTTTTTGTATATCAAGCTTTGTATAAATATTCTTTATCGAAGGCGTAATTTACAATTAAACTTGGAGGCGTTTTTGGTCTGGAAACGTAATCTTACGTTGTAGAAGGCCTAGCAGGAGCCGCCCGCATGCGTATGCAGCAAGCTGATCAAAAAGCAGAAAAGAGCGAGCAACTAAGGTTCTATGGTGGAATTGGAATAACAGTGTGTAAAACCTACTATTAAAACGCGTTAAATCTTAAACGATGCTAGACTTGCTTATGTATAAGCAGAGCACATAGCACCACTGCCCCTCAGCAGCACTATACACCCTGTTCCATCTAATTCCCCTTGACATCTTCAGCAGTCAAACAGCTGCAATCACTGCTACTCGCCTCAAAGCAACCTCTCAGTGGAACGAAAGTGATATAGGCAACTATTCTATTCGCTATCCTGAACACATTCAGGTCCCCTTTTAGAAACAGAGACTTCACCATACCCCAGCTACAGTGTCTGTTTGACAATAACTTCCAGATAACTATCCCATTAGATCATCTTGGCATGACTGTGCGGCTCTGGAATGTGAAGCGATCCACTTCTACAATGATGGAGCAAAGACAAATGATGGGCTAGGTGGGTGTGTATTCTCAGAAAGACTAAATCTTAGTCTCTATTTCCGTTTACCGGATTTTTCTAGTGCTTTCAAGCTGAAATCATGGCGATAAAGGAAGCCTTGTCCTGGCCAAAGAATAATGTTTTATCCACCAAGTGCCTTGAATCGGTCTCTATAAACTCTAAAATAGCCTTAGGCTGCCGTTCGTCTCTAAAGGAGATGTTGGAGCAGTTCAACATTAGCCTATGCTGGATGCCAGGGCATTTCGACATTCCAGGCAACGTAATGGTTCATTCCAGGCAAACATGGAATTAATCTCTCAAGGTTCCTTAGGCATTCCAATTTCGACATGCAAACTCATGACAAAACTGGATGCAATAGAAATGAAAAATCTCAGATGGACAAGTGGTAGTACCTGTCTAGTTACGAAGCAGATTTGGCCAAAGCTATATCTAAACGCTTTAGGAGTTTGAAAGCTCCTAATAGATTGCACATTAGTGCTACAATCGGTGTCATTACAGGACACTTTCTGATAGGCAAACATGCGACAAGAGTTGGTGTCTATTCTAACGACTTTTGCAGGAGCTACATGGATGAGGAAGAAGAAGAGCCCACTCTACACCTTCTCTGCACATTTCCCGCTCTTTCTAAGAACCGGAATCTTCAGCTTGGAGCTTTCTTCTATAAATGATCTGAGTGATCTTAGCACGACTGATCCAAAACGCCTTTTACACTTCATTAGTAGCTCGAAATGGCTCAAAGAGTAGGCAATATTTCCAGATCCACTTAGTATCACAATGGACCTACATAGGTCCAAGTTTATTGGTTTCTTCGGACCCCACAGCAACTTCAACTAACTCAACCTAAACGGTGCGAATGCATTGTAGACTGGCTAAACCAAATGGGCTTAACCTATTGTGTCCTTTAAAGCTTTAGAAAGACTAATGATACTATTACGGATACGTACACTTATACTGAGGAAATACCATCCCTAGAGCGAACTCATCATATTTTAAGATTTTTAAGACTGATTTCTTGTGTAAAGGCAAAGCAAGAAGCTTCTTTACCTTTAATGGCAACTCCTTTCAAATAATAAGAAAAAAAAATCGGTGTAAAAAAAAAATGCATTTGAAAAATTCAAAATTTATTTATGGACAAGCCTTTTGCAGACCTGTAAAAAGGCCTGTTCTATATTGTTAAGGCCGTTTCCAACGATTAATATCCAAGGATTTCCAGTTCTTGGTCACAACCTCTTGCGGCTAAATTTTTAAGCTCACAGGCTAAAGCGATAAGAGCTTAGTTTACCCCATTTCCCAAATACCCAATCCATCGAAAGACCTTAAATTATTCCAACTATTAAGTCCGTCAGTTAAAATATAAATCAGAACTTTGTATTGTAGTCATCTGCCCAAACTTTCAGAAATAGATTTGTGAGTATAAATGCTCCCTTTTACTTTTTTTATTTGATCATATACAGGAGGTTCATTGTTTCTGCAGTGCACCTACCCATGAATTGAAGAAGGTTAAAGGATCAGAAGGGAAGGGTCATACACATGAAGAATAACTCAGTTTTTACTTCATTTTTATTCGTCCTGGAGAAAAATGGAGCATAAGATGTTGAAACTTTTTTACACTCATTGCTTTCGGGTCTAGTTTTTGGATTCTATCGAGTGGGTGCAATATGTTCTTCAGTGCACCTGCCCAGACATATTTGACGTACTACAGAAAGACCGATATTTCACATATAACACACATAAGCAATATCAGCTCCCTATTTTCTTTATAGGTTACCTTTGTGAAGGTAGTCTGACAGTTTCTTACATGCCTTAAGAACTAAATTGCAGGCCCGAATAAATTATTGCAAACAATTATAACCTCTAAAAGAGGATAAGTTTTTTACATTTTTTGAATTATATTTCCAAATTCCAAAACGCATTGGATTTAAGTTTATTTACTTATTCTACGCAGTCCCATACGCAGTCCACTTAAAGTAATAATACAAAATCCTTAGACTATAAAACAATAAAATGTACAATCTGTCAAAAATAATAGTTTCTACAATAATCCTAGTCAATCTCTGCAATCAAACAATGTGCGACCGCACATCACTTAACCCGCAATCAGACACTTTTCATTGTGCCCGGCGGGGGCTCAAGTGCTCGACATGTCACTCAGTCGTCTGGGGAGAGAAGATTCTCACTAATTTAATATTTCTCCGCACTAATCCTCCCTAAGTGTCAGTTTAAAATTAAGTGGCGACTCTGGGATGTACGTTGAGTTTACTTTGTAGACCAATTCGCCGGAATTGTATTCGACTTTGTACTTCCGGAATATCTGTAGATACATCAGATTAGAATTTAAATAAATCATTATGTGCCGCAAATACATGTACATACCTTAGCCAGGATGGTATTTAATTCAATTTCTGCAAATCTGCGTCCAACACACATACGCCGACCGAATCCAAATGGCAAACTAACAAAGGGATGAATCTTTTGACCCGCATATGGACAAGCAGCACCTATATATACATATTCGAGTACACATAGAAGTTTTTGTAGGTATAACGAGAGAGAAGAAACAAATTTTCAAATTAACCTAAATATTAGATTTTATATTCAAGCCATACACAACCACATACCAGAGGGGGTTGCTGGAAATACTCACTCGGTTCGACTTGTTTCATCCAGCGTTCGGGCATAAATCGTTTCGGTTCTGGGAAATATGTTGGGTCGTTGGACACCACGAAATGGGGGAATATGACATGAGTCTATAAAAACAAAAATACACACATATACATATAGTACTATAACAGAGGACTGTCAGAGAGTCATAAAAAAAAACTGTCAGAGAGAGAATTTTTTCTCTAACCACCCGCTCTATTCATGTATGTGTGGTTAGAGCCTCCAGGTCTCAGGCCATGTTTTTGGCAAACTTTTTTGTTTGCATGATGCCCGTCGTAAAGAAGGATATCATTTTATTGGATGACAGTGAAATTACCTTTTAAATTGAAGTCCCCGAATGTGTGGCTTGCTGTATATACGGTGGGGTGATGGAAAGTAGGTTAATTACCTCGCGAGAGCTTATGTGAAAAGCAATAAGCACCAAGTGGTACGCGACGCTAGAAAAAGTTGCAAACCAATCAAATGGTCGGGATTTTGTTTTATATTTGTTTCCAAAAAATTGTTGGCAGAGCAGAGGAGGGTGGACTTATTGCCAATTTGTCTGGGTGGGTATTATTTTTTTGGCAATGTAGTTATAAAACCGATATGGTTTCTGTAGCGAATCGCTCTTTAATTCTAAAAATCTCGCCGAAAGAAACCTTACGTTGCTTGTATCATGCATGTGCCACGCATGGAAGGATCTTCTGCAGTTGCATGTGTTTTGCATGTGAATTTTCAATGCAGTTGGCTGAAAAAAAACTCGCATGTTGTTGAAATCGGGAAATCATATGCAGTTTCACGCAGGTAGCTTGGCGCTACACGATATCTGAAAAATTATAAGGTTGCATGTGATTTAGTTTTCGTATGTACCACATGTAAAGAGTAAACGAATCTACATGCGACAGTTAAAAATATGAGTAGTATAGTTGGCTGCAGATTAACCAAGGGCGTCCTAGCCAAACTATAGCTATTCAATTTTTGTCTACGTTGGTTACAAGGATCCTTCAGTCTCAATTAAAAATCTCTTTATGCGGAAGAGCTTTCGTAGTACCTGCACCTCTAATTTTCCGAGGTGTGCCGGGCTTAAGAACGTCAACCACTAAGCAAAACGTATTGATTCTCTTTGTTTTTATTTTTAAATTTCCATAGACGTCCTGCTGTTAAGGACACACCCATTTCAACCGTCTCCTACTTGGAATTCAATTTAGATTATTCAGTCTTCATCGAAGCCGATAAACAATTCAATATCATCCCCAACACATGATTTCGCAAAACCACGAAATAAACGAAACCCACATACGTGTGAACATATATGACAAATTCAGATGTTCTATTCCCAGTCAATCAACCCCCCACCCGACCAGTCCCCCCAGATGCTCAATCAGGCGGGCTGCAATTCCAAGACTTAATTGAAATTTTCCATTTCACGAAATGAATTCTCCTTCAGAGTTGTCATCAGCTTGCGATTTCTCTGACGATTTTGAGATTTTATTTTTTACCGAAAAGCCGTGGAGAGTGTGGTCAATTATTATTAAGGACTTTCCTATTTACAGAGACGTTATGGACAATCTTATGTATGTATTTATGTGTTGAAAAAATATGATTGATTTATGTACTTTGAAGATGTTTTTTTTTTGTCATGAGAATCTTTTAATGGAATTGCTAGGAAAAACAAACGTTGAGCCTCGATAAGGCCATGTGCATGAATGTCAACATCATGAGACGAAAACGTCAAACACTGAATTAAGAGAAGAGTGTATTTATTTTGGGCTTGAAAAAAAATGAGCTTCTTTAAGTGGAGAGTTGAGTAAATATGAAAACAAAATTATAGGTCCTCTTATTAGGCCAAGAAAATATTGATTTATATAGATCCCCCGTCTGACCACAAACGGTGGCAACCTTGGACTGTAAAAGACTTTTCTGTTTTTGCCTGAGATGGCCTTAATCAAAGAATTAAAAAAAAAATCCTTCTCGGATAGCAGGACTTCGTTGGGCATATTTCTGAGAACTTTTTCTTTGATCTCTATATTAGAGCCAAAAAAACTCAATAAAGGAGTTCTAAAACATTAATAGAAGCACAAAGACGCTGGCTTGAAAAAAAAGGTACTTCTTACTTCTTAAGACGAAAACCTTTTCGAAAATGAAATTTTTTGGCGGGACTTTGATTTGCAGGACGAGGCCTCAGATTATTTCGATTTCAAACTACAAATTTTTGATTGTAGGCGCAATTGCTTTAAAAACAAAAATGGCTCGTATAGCAACCAAATTCATGAGCTATTTGGGGTCTTATTTTCGTTTTCGCTCTAAACGTAAGCCCAAAAATTGTTGCAAAAATGTTAAATATTGCAAAAATAATGGCGCAGTCGAGGGCAAATTGCGCTTCATAGCCTGTTGATATATTTGAGTTCTATTATTGAGTACTGTTTAACACATCATTTCATGGGATATGCGAGATTTTGTTCACTCTAGTTGATTAGGTTTTGCAGATATAATGGCGCAGTCGCTAACAATGTCTGCTCCCTACCTGATGTTATTCATAAATTCGTTTATTGAGTCTTGTAATGAATTCATTTTCAGTGTGGATAAACATCTTGTTAAAACCAATTTCAGTGTGGATAAACATCTTGTTAAAACCAATGTATTACCACAGTTCCGGGAAGTCTTTAAGGTTTTCGGCATGTGCCGTTGGTAACGGAATATTGATGAGATTTCTATTCGATGTTGCTAGGTACCTTGATCTCGCATGAATGAGGCACAGGGCAAAATAGTCTCACTTCAATTTTACCACAAACTATTTTTCGTTCAACAGAGTTCTTAGCGTTGCGATATTTTTGGCGCAGTCGATATGCAGCATGTAATTTTTTGCAATAAGCTATGGAGTTCTTTGTAATGCTGTACTTAACTTAAAGTAATGTCTAGCTTGGACCTGGCCTTCAAGCACCAAGACACGCCGCTCTGTTTCCTTTCAGCCATGCGATATTTCTGGCGCAGTCGATGCGCAGCATGTAATAGCTTACAATGAGTTATGGATTGGCATTGAATTCTCTTTTTTGCTTTACTTGAAGTGATGTTAAGGTTGAAACTTGGCTTTAGCCAACAAGACATGTTCGATTTCACTGGTCCCTATTTCTGGCGCAGTCGATGTGAAGCATGTAATAGCTTGCAATGAGTTATGTATTGGCATTGAATTTTCTTTTATGCTTTACTTTACCTTACGTGGAGTCTAAGTTGGGCCTGGGCTTCAATGATCAAGACACGCAGCTCTGTTTCTAGCTAGCGTTGCGATATTTTTGGCGCAGTCGATGTGCAGCATGAAAATCTCTCAATAAGTTATGGGTTGACATTGAATTCAATCTTATGCTTCACTTTACTTGAGGTGATATCTAGGTTGGACCTGGGCTTGAACCAACAAGACTGTTCGATATTCACTGACCCCTATTTCTGGCGCAGTCGATGTGCAGCATGAAAAGCTCTCAATAAGTTATGGGTTGACATTGAATTCAATTTTATGCTTTACTTTACTTGAGGTGATGTCTAAGTTGGACCTGGTCTTCAACCAACAAGACTGTTCGATATTCACTGACCCCTATTTCTGGCGCAGTCTATGTGCAGCATGAAAAGCTCTCAAAAAGGTCAATAAGTTATGGAATGGCATTGAATGGCATATGCCATTGAATATTGTTTTATGCTTCACTTTACATAAAGTGATGTCTAGGTTGGGCCTCGGTTTGAAACAACAAGACATCATCTATTATTGGTGCAGTCGATGTGAAGCAAGTTATATCTTGCAATGAGTTATGGATTGGCATCGAATTTTCTTTTATGCTTTACTTTATTTTAAGAGGTGTCTTGTTTAGATCTGGGCTTAAACCAATAAGACACATAGCTCTATTTCTACCCAGTTGCCATAATTCTGGCGTAGTCGATGTGCAGCATGAAGTAGCTTGCTATGTTCGCCTCCTTTTATCCTTTAATCCACCCATCTGAATCCAGCATTCGAAAATTGTCCGCGCTTTAGATGTTCTCGTCCATTCTTGGTGACCAGCCATCACAGACTTTCTATTTTGATTCTTCTGGCTGGGTTGGTGTCTTTGTACAGCCTGTACATTTCGATATTATACTTTCTCCTTCACCCTTTCTTGTGCACTGGGGAATGTAAAACATCTCGCAATATTATACTTTATGCTTGGTTAATTTCAAAAGAAGCCTATATAAGACTTTAAAAAACTTGTAAGTGGACTCGTGTATGACATATCAGTACTATTTTTTTAGTACTAGTAGTATATTATGGTACAATTTTTAGATGGTCAAATCAAACTCGCAGTCGTCATATGGCAGCCAACCATGCTCGGCTTTTTGTTGTGCTTAAATTATATAAATTAGGCGAACAACGCTTAAATGAATATCTACTGGCTGCAGTTAGTATTAGATATCATATTGGCGCAGTTGACAATGAAGCTTTGGGTTATGAGCTTTTCATGATTCCACGGGAAAGAATAACACGAAAAGTAAATCTAATATATATTCAGAAAGCTCATCCTTATATAAATATTTAATGATGTCGTTAAATCATCGTTCGGTACACTATTGGCGCAGTTGCTCGCCTTACAAGAGCTGGTTTTGCCAAAGCGCCAAAACGGATTTCATAGCTCGTCGTGTAGAACAACGCAGCGAACCTTAAATGGTTGCAAGTTTAAAACAAAAAATATGCTTTAAAACAAACATTTCAAGGAAGAATTACATTACTGTGACGCTTGTATTCGTATTCGAATTTGTATGCATTGGCAGGTAAGTTTTTAAGTTCAAGTTGCAACAAATCAATAATAACTGATGAGCATCTGAGTGCAACCTGAATTTTGTGTACACTTGGCCACAAGTTGACCAAATCACCACAATCATCGACCAAATGTAAATTGCACTCCAAGTCAAACCTCCATAAAATGGATCAGTTGAAAATGCTCAATCAAAACAGTAGCCTTGGAAAAAATTTCTCGTTGCGCACTCATTAACTTGAAGAATCGAACACACAAATCTCCTAAACACAATCTCCATGCCACAGCAAAAACCTCCCGACAAATGCCAACTCATCAATAATTCATAGAGCTCAGAGAGGGACGGATTTTTCCCAATTCCCCTATCCCTGACCAAAGATACTTCAACAGAAGATAACAACCCCAAGGACTCACCCCTTTTGGAACACGATATCCACCGATGACTGCATCCGATTGTAAACTCCTTCCATTTGCAATGACCACCGGGTACATTCTGGAAAGCACAAACGTCCATACAATCATTTCTCTTGTGTCTAACCAACCCCACTCCCATATGCCATACCTTAAGGTCTCCTTAATGCACGCCCGTAAATATGGCATCCGCTCCAAGACGTTCTGATTTATCTCCGCCTCTCGGTCGGGGAAAATGGACTTGAGCTCCTGGAACAGTAATTCTTGTTTATCGGGATTCTTGCTCAATTGATAGATCGTTGAAGATGCTGCCACCGAAGTCTGCAAAAAGTAAATTCACTGAACCATATATACCCCACAGCCAGAGGCCATCTATAGAGTGGCCACGCACTCACCGTATCTACGCCAACTAAAAATAAATCCAACGCTAGAATGGCAGCCAATTTACGATTGCCAGTCTTGTTAACGATTCGTTCGACAATCGATATGTCGGTGGCCTCGGTCCGGCTCTCGGCTTTGTCCATCGTCAGACTGATGTTCTTCATGCAAATTCTATGAACGGATATTAGAAAAGAGGAGGTAGGGAACTATGACCAAACATTTCAATTGCAAGACTCACTCTGTGAAACTATCAAGTGCCGAGACAAAACTGCGGTACGCCTTGGTCGGATAGAACCGCCAAATTGGCATTCGCAGTTCGAGTTCGGGCACCGCCCAAAAGAATGTATTGATCGCGTTGATTATCTTTTGAGACTCCTCATTCCCGTCGGGCGATAAACATCCGAGACGGGTGTCCAACGAGACACGACCGACAGCTAGAAATGGCAATAAGGCAGGATGTTGAGATTAGTGTGCGGCTTTGATTGCAAAAATTAATTTGATTACATTCCAGCGCCCATTTGTAGAGTTCGTGGAGGAAATTTCCGGGCAGTTCATCGTTTTCATCGCGCATCTCATGGATTCTAGAATTAAGAGGAAATGTTAGGACAATGCACGCCAAATTGTATTTTGATTAAAGTTGAATTTATAGACTCTACCTTGTCATAAACTCCGTTGCGATTTCATTCAGTGGTCCGATGTACTTCTTAGCTGTGCTGGGCTGAAGCAGAATGTGCTGAACTTCCTGGCGAAATGTTTCCCAGTTTTTACCATGACTTGAAGAGACAAGGAATGTAGGTACATAGTTCAATTTAGTTTTGTGTCCTTTTTTACTGCGGAGTTTGAGTAGGTACTTACATCCCTATTAAGCCAGCACAGTCACCGAAAAAGTCCCTCCGGAGTTGACCTTTGTAATGCTTCAGAGATGGCATCGATGGTCTGTGGAAACGAAATTGGATGTAAAACTGAGCAAAGCAGTAGCTAAGTTGGATAAATTTGATTAGGTTTCGAGGGGTGATATGCAGGTAAACCGAGATGAACCATTGTGATTCGGGGAATTGAATTCCCTTCTCACATGTCCCACCGTCATTTGAATTGGATTTGATGCTATTTCATATGGGTTGGGGCAACCTTTGAATCAAGAAATCGTCTGGGTTAAACAATGGGCTTTGTATGCAGAAAACTTAAAGCATGAGAGCCCGAACAAATGGACATATTATTTACAATCCAAAGCCCCGAGAAAGTAATTTAATTAGGCTTTTATTTGGACGTGTCAAAAGCTCAAAACGTCACTGTAATGGTATACGAAGAATTTTGCTCCTTTCCAAGAGTTTTGCAAAAGGTTTAATGCTTGTCAGTCTATAACAGTTTCCAGATACATACCTACAAAATTACCCTCAACGAAGGTACCGCTCAAGTTCTGTCAAACAATTGCGGTACGCGCAATATTCGTTTAGGAAACGTTTTAAGGCCTTGGAGATAGACTTGGGTGAGCTTAAGTCAGCTTTCATAAATGCCTAATTAAACGCAATTCGTATGGCACTACCATAATAGCCTTTTGCTCGGTTTCGTAGGGCCTTCATTAACTTTTGCTTTTTAAGTTAGTCCCACTCAAGTAAGAGGTTCAGTTTGGAAATTTGACAGCTGGGTTGATACACACAAATTTCTTACGCTTTCCGAATGGTTTAGTTAAGTCTACTTTGAGCACCTTAAGTGCCGTTTGGCAGAACTTGAGTGGGATTTTGGTGTATTTTGACATTAGCAATTCGGTTTTTTCCATCAGCTTACAAGTTTTTGTCTCACCTCATAGATTTAGTTTAAAGAAAACAGAAAAGAAGAACTACGGGCAAAAACGGTTCCCTTCCCAAATGCGGCTGATGTGGTACACCCTGTCAGTTGATTAAGCGCATTGAAGTTTTTTTTATCTTTTGTTTCCCAATTGTTGCACGTCTTTGCAGCCAGTATGTGCCTAGTGACTTCTGACAGAGAACACACCGCAACTTAAAATCCTTTTTTATCAATATTCCTTCAAAGTTCTCGGAAACGTTGTGAAGTAAGTGGCACATGCAGACTTCGGGCATCTTAAGAGGAAACGTTGGCAGTCTTATGGCCAGTTTTTCAGTGGGAGATCATCCGAGTTTCCGAGTTAAACTGAGATTAACCCCAGAAATTAATTTTTCAGTAATTATTGATCGGGATTAATTGCGGCTTAAATCACCATATTTGATGAGTTAATCCCGGATTAACTCTGGTGAACAGTATGATTTTCTTTGCATGTGTTTTCAGTGTGAAATGGCAGTTGCTTTGCGTGTTTCTGTAAAAATTGACACCTGCATATGACTCTTTAATCGTATTTTTTCGTTGCCTTTTGGACATGCAAGTGGTCATACGTTTTCTATACTCTTTTGCCGAGAAACTAAAAAAAAACGGCGCGTTGAACCAAAAAAAATAAAGCTTCAGGAAAAATGTTTTTTTAACAGAAACAAAATTTTATTCAGGACTGTCTGCTGCAAATCTGCCCTTTTTGTGTATTCGTCTCAGATAGAGAAAAACTGTGAATAAGTAAACGAAGGCTTTGAGCAAAAAAAACTATGGGCACGACTTAAACGTCAATAAATTAAAAACGAACATATCACTTTAAAATTCATTATTGCAACTTTATTGCTGGATTTAGAGTATTTTAAAATAATTCAATTGTTTTTTTGGTCTTAAGGAAGAGAAAAATAAAGGACCAAAACGAAGAACGCACATGAATTACAAAATTCCCAGCTCTATAGTTTTTATAATTTTAATTGTCAAATCTGACTTTTGACAGATCTCAAATTCCTGCCCGAAAAAATTTCTTGGGGTAAATTTGTCAGGAAGGGGAAAAGTTATATTCTCCCATCAGCGCTCTCTTCTGTGCAAAAGAAATCGGCCAATGCTCCTACACACCGACCGGGCCAAAACCGTGTTTTCGCGAAGTTTTCGCGAAACTTCTCCGAAAACCCGAGTTTTCCCATACCTACATTTTCCTGTTCTCATCATCTCGAGTTTTTGGAAGTCCTTGATGAGTTTTCGTTGCAATCGCAAGATTTCATAAGCAAACAAACCTTTTCACCCATTCGGCAACACAGCTGATTCTTTCTGATTCAGTTAACAATTTGGCGATTAGTGTCAAAGTGACTGAAATGTCAACCAAATCTTGGTCGTGTTCAGTGTAAATAATTAAATAAGTTTTCGTAAACTTTTTTCCGAAAATTCGGTTTTCGAACCGGTGTGAAAAGTGCATAAATTAAGTTAACGAACAGACCTAAACTTCAATCCTTTAAATTTTTGACAGTTAATTTGTTGTCTCATCTGTTGCTCTGTTAAAATATTGTAGAAAGTTTTTAAGTCCGAGTAATGCGTGGCTTGTTTTGGAAATCATGCGGCTCCAAATTGGTTTTTTGAAGATCTTAAAAAAAATTCATTTTGAAAACTGGATTTTGAAATCTATATACAAGTTTCAAAAATCTCCGGGTTTTATTGAGAGTTTAAAGTAATTTCTAGAAACCTCGTATTCTGATTCACTGTGTACGAATAGCGACATAGTTTTGATAGTGTAAAAAGCATTATTTATTGAACTTCTAAAATTGAGTGTCATCGAAGCATTAACTGTAAACGAATATCAAATGATTAAACTCATCAGCACATTGCTGCTAATCAAAGCAGATGTTCTTCAGTTGACAAGCCTGACTAAGCTCTCAATTGAATTATTATGATTAAACGCCAATTTGATCGATCAGCGTGAAGCGTTGCCTGATTATAAAAACACCCAATAACACTCTTGTTTTTGACACTTTTTAGACTCTATGGATAGATAGATTTACTTACTGAGATTTCACACTTCCTTTGGCCGGGCGGCGGCGAAGGCTTGACAGTGTATTTCGCACTGTTCGCGACTTACAGAAATATTTTTTATGCAAATATTTTGGTAAATATAACAACTTGGGTCGAATCAAAATTAAGATGTGTTGTAAACATCGGCATTTTTGCATATTCCGGTTAGACATGTCTTGACCTTGGCTCACTTAAAACATCTCTGTCTTTTGGGAGTGTTTTGCAAGAATTTTATCCTTAAATCGTAGCATATCAAAACCTGATTGGTTATTCAAATTTATTCCCACAGACAGATGCTTGAGTAATATTCAATCTTTTCGAATCTGAGTCTTGGTATTTCTTAAATGAATGAAAACATCTCGTCGACGGTGCGTAGGTATTTGCCGCCAGTAAATTATGGGCGGCGTTGCTGTCCTATCCGTCATTCTATAATCTGATTACATTATGCAGAGATTTTCTTGTTAAGGCCTATTATTTGTCATCATTTTAAAAAAAAATGAACAAGAAACGATCGATTTTTGAATGTAATATACGCAAACAGATACAGCTCTAAAGCACAAAAAAAGAGTTAAATCTCGATACCGCGACGACCATAAAAGAAATTAAGGCGCCGGCCTGTCTGCACGCAATTCAATGCTATGCTTGCTACACCGCACAAACACCGTTGTAACCAGGTGAATTCACCTGACAGGTAATAAGCGCTCTTAAATGCCAAAAGGAGGGAGAGCGCGAGTGCATTTTTCTTTATGGCGTTACTTCAATGTATCCGTCGTTTTTTTTTTTGTATCGTCGTTTAAATTTTGACATTGACATTCAGAGGTGATCAAATTGTCTAAATTGAACTCGAACGTAATTTGGAAAAGTAAAACCGCATAATTATTATTTATTGTAGTGAATTCGATGGACTCTTTCAATATCTGTCTGTCTGTACATTAAGGGTGTAATTACATTTGAGATAGCCAATAAAACGTGATAATTGCATTGTTGAATGGTATAACAGATACTTTTGGTTATGACTCGGTTTTGGTGATTATCACCGTTTGCTTCTACACAGAATGGATGCCCTCGGGCAGTTACTGATTGAGTTGAGATTGCATAAGAAATTACAATCGAGAATTGTGGTCGCAGAAGCAAATAGGCAGGTGAAATAAATGATCTCTTGTTGAATGACTGAGTGTGAATTGCTTGGTTTTTTTTTTGGTGGGTTGATAGCGCTTCCGTATTTGCTGCTTTGAAAATGTTTACTTGTCCTTTCATAAAAATGTTTTGACTTTTATGAAAGGAATGAATTTGACGAAATTTGTAATTTTAATGAATTTTTTAACTTTAATATCGTATCCTCCCATCATTTTGTCGGGCTGTAGATTAAAATTCTCACTCATTCGCGCACTCGCAAAATTGTTTTATCGCAATAAAATACAATACAAACGTCTTGCCTATCTCAAGTTTATTAGTATATTTTTGAAATTGAGAGAATCTATAAATGTTTATACATGAAAGAGTAAAAGTGCTTCAAAGAATGCTGCAAAGAAGTTTTAACTAACATTTGGCGCAGTCGGGCTCTTCAGTATTACATTTTTTTATATTATTGTTGTCTCTTCTGATTGTTAATGCAGTTTTTACCCCTGTTGACCCACTGCTTTTAAAACTAGTATAAAAACGCTCCTTACCTTTGGCGCAGTCGGGCTCTTCAGTCTTTGATTTTAATTTCTCCTCAGTCTCAACATTTTATTACGATATTAATTATTTCTCGTCTTGTTATTATTGGAGTAGAATAGGTGTTGCCCCTACTCTCCCACTGCTTCTGCAAAGGCTAATAAAATTTCACCAAATCTTCGGCACACTCGGACTGCTGAAAAAACTAGATCTAGCCTTTGGCGCAGTCGGGCCTTTTAGTCTCAACATTTTGCGATTAGTGTGTTACGATTACGATTTTGCCACTATATAAAAAAATAGTTCAATTGAATAGATTATATCATTAAAAGAAGCTCAAAAGCATGGAGAAGGGTAGAAAAAACAAATTGGAACTTACATCTCAAAAGAGCGTTGGCCTCTTCGAAAATTTTGTTGCTCATTCCGAGCAGACGGTCAATTGGGAGCTCTCTCATGACAAATGACACACTCGGAGGAACTCGTCAGACCCTCGCTGAGGTAGGTCTATAAGGAAACTTTGATTGCCCCTGGCGGGACTAGAATCCTGATGAACCTCGCTAACAGTAGTCCGACGCACTAACCTTTGCACCACGGTGCCAACGTTGGCTCATTTCGTCTGCCCTGTCTGGATGGTATATTGGTCTTAACATGGTGCAAACTTAGCAATGCATTTTCTGTATGAAGGATTCAGTCCAATCACAGAAAATGAGGATTCACTCTGTATCATTTAGTCAATAACGGCGGCCACTTAAATAAAGTTGTACTTTGAAACTAGACCCAATAAATTTAAAATTACCAAGTTTAAAATCATGTGTCTCAAAGCTATTTAGAAATCCATTTTTATACGCTAAGCAGGGTATATTTAGTTAAATCTATAGTTTGTAATGCAGTGAAATAATCACCGATGCCCTCTAAGGGCCGGTTTCTTAGTGCTGAGTTAAGCCCAGCTTAAACCAAGATCTGTTAATCCCGAAACAAAACGAATCTATAGTTTACCCAGCAAACTGTTTTACAGTGCAGAGTTAACTCCCGTCAGTAATATTGGGAGAATCAGCGACTCTCGAAGTTATTGACTCTCACTTCACACAGAAAAACACAGAAAAAGAAGATTGAGTCATTTTTAGATGTCATTTTCCCCAGAATCACGCAAAACCGTTGTCATTTAACACAGAAAAAACTTTCAAAGAAGTTCATACTGTTCACCAGAGTCGATCCAGGATTAACTGACCAAATTTGCGAGTAAAGCCGAGATTAATCCCGGATCGATATCCACTGAAAAATTAATTTCTGGGGTTAATCCCAGCTTAACTAGAGAACTTGGATGATCTTGCACTGAAAAACTGGCCTGACCCTATCTCCGGTCGGTCTCATTTATATCTCTAAAAGGTCCTATCTCTAAAGACCTTAATGAGACCGACAGGAGAATCGATGAAGCCATGTCTCAGCGTAAACAACTTTTAGGCCTTAAATTTTAAGCTAGAGAGCTGAAAGCTGGTGAGTGAGCTGGAAGGCCAGTCCTTAAGATCAAGTTTCAAAATTAATTGAATCTGCCCACAGGCACGCGCACTACAGGCCTGCATGTGTGACCATCTCTAATTTTTAAAAATACTTACTTTAAAAAACTAAAAAACTTTTATTAAAATACTTTTTTCTAGCTTTGTTGCAGTGGCTAGCGCACTAATATTTTTTCATGTTGTGCCCTGTTATTGTCTTTGAGGTAGAATAAGTTTGGCTTTACATTGACCACGCCCACTTTTTAAGGAGTTTTTACTTAAAAGGACTGTTTTTCAAAATATATGAAATTTGACAAAAAATTACATACATAAGTTGTAGATATTAGCATTTCTAACTTTTTTCTAGTAACAAGTCTTGTAACTTATACTATAAAACTAAAAAAGTTACAAGACTTTTGTGGGCGGGGCTTTAAAAAGTATTTTTTTTTAGTTAAAAAGCCGGAGTTTTAGGCCGAAATGTATGCAATTACCTATAACACAAAGCATATAACAGTTTTTACATCCCGCCCACTTTTTTGAGGCGTGGCAGTTTCCTTTTTAGGTAAGGTAGGGTATTTTGCAATCCGTCACACACGGACTGAAGTTTTTACATACGCACTATTGCACTTTCCCACTTTTTTTAAGTTGTTCCATATTCGTTTACCGACATAAAAGTTGGTGCACCATGTATATGCATGTCATGAGTAAGTACTCAACATCTCTAACTACGGGTGGATTCAAAAGCAAAAAAAAAATCCCTTTCATAGTAATGTCCGGCATTGCAGCATTTGTATGTTATCCTGTTCGCGTCCATTCCTCCTCCGGACAAAAAACTACAAAGTAACTAATCTCCCCAAAGTAAAGACACAAATTCTGTTCTTCACTTTACAACTTATTAAGATGTTAGGACTACTTGCTCAGTAGTTCTATGATACTTTTATGTAAGTGTGGACTATTTTCACAACCCCCAGAAGAAAAAAACAAAACAAAACCGTCTTCAACAAGAAAGTTTTCCAAAAGAAAGTTTAACAATATTTAAACTTATAACTTGCTCTGCCAGTGTTCGTTTTGGTAGGAAAGGAAAACTAGCCCGAAACCCTAAAAACGTACTAAGCTAACAAAAGAACTGTAACCATGAGACTTTTCTTTCGTTTTCAACTAAATACAAAAAATTAGCTTCTGTCCCCTTATTTCTCGAGAAACTTTATCCTTCGGAGGGCGCCTAATTATGCATTCTTTGGTTTAAATACACACACAAAAAAGAAAACCTGAACAAAAGTCACAAGCATGACAATGAAAAGATGTCATAATTACAATGTAAACCGAAAAAGCAGTTTCATGGGGGGCACTTGAAGATTACAGCATCGATGATCGACGTTGAACCTGGCCTTGGACTTCTCAAAAGGAATGGCATCGCAGACGACAAACGGGTTGCATTGCAACTGCCTGGCGATTCATAAATCATCTATAGATTAAATTATGTACACACACCAAGAAACAATCATAAACTGAGCTGAAACACGTTTAAAGTGTCAGCATTGTTATGTTAATCTCGCAAAATGACAAGTAATAATGAATGGCGCAAATGGCAGCACTAAATTGTGGAAATGGGTTTACAACTTTTCTGGAAAGGTGCGATGCGCCGGTAGGCAACACCCTTTCATTACATAATGTTTATGGGACGTTGGCTGTGTTGAACACTGACACATTGTCAGTTTGCCATCAGCTAAAGGGAGAAAAGTAAAGGCTAATGACAAGTGAATTGTGCTAATAAAACATCCATGAACATGGATGTGCACTTCAATTAAGTTTATAACCGTTAAAAGTGGGTGGGTAAGTTTATGGTATATTGTGATTTCACCGCAGAATACTGTGAAAAAGTAAGAATGTAACACAATAATAAAGTTGATCTCAAAAAATCTTGCTGACATTTCGAATTTCAAAAAACAAAATCTAACAGCTGCTTTTCAATTCAACAATTTTCCAGGTGCTGCGATTGTGCATAAAATTCGTTACCTTGAGTACACCGCTTTAGAATTTACCAAGAAGCATCTCCCGAAGAAGATTTTTGTCCTTTGACTGAACAACGTGAATTACTCCTTTATTCTTAGATCTGGGTCCAACCGACGTTTTTCAACAACGTTAATTTGCCGTCTAAACGACCGGTATGAAGTATTCATTCTCACTAGTCAGTAGCCCTTCTTCGGACAGATGACTACAGACGTATCATTTACTTTTCTAGCTTTGTGGCGATTCCTTTTCTAGTTTGCAAAACGAGTCCTGGTGGGCATGCCAAGTGTACATACATGGGCCGAGTCGACGAGCAAGTCCCCAAACATAGAAAAATATTCCTTTTATATTGCCAAAGATTTAACAACTGGCAACACTGTCCATGGGAGCCTGCTTTTGAAGCGTGATTTTTCGTGAAAAAGAGACCAACACGTACTGGCTATTTAGAGACGGACTGTTACATGGCTTGGGTGTTTTATGGAAAAGAATTCACAAATCGAAAAAGCTGCTTCAAAAAACTTTTTCGTATCCCTACGATATATTAGCGTACAAATCATGCTACGTAATATATCGCCCCCCGGTAGGCCTAGAAAGTGGTGGTATTTCAAAGTATTCCTGAAAAGGGTCGTAAAGCGTAGGCGGCTAAATTGTCCTTTCATCGTTCTCGTTTCGCCACAAACTGAAGCGATACAAGCGGGATCCACAGGCGGGTCTCGGAGATGTTTTGTTTCTTGGCTTACCAGGGGTGAAGCGTTCTCATCTCTGCTAGTATGGCCTGTCTAGAAAAAGACCCCAAGATACTTGAAGTTCTCTACCTGTTTTAATAGGACTCTATTTATGTGAAAGGTATATTGCTAGGACTTCGGAAAATAACCATCACTTCTGATTTGCTCACATTTACCTTCATCGCAGCATCACCAAGAATGGATGATAGCTAAATCATCTTCGAAAAGAAAATCATGTATTTTGATACCCGCCATTTCAAAGCATTCTACCCCAAGACTGCGCTTCATCATCCAGTCCATACAGGCTATGAAACGGAGAGGCGAAAGAACACAGCCCTGGCAAAGTCCGACGCACACATAAAAAGGACGGGATTTCACGCCGTTTATCCGCACCTATTCTGCAGTTCATAAAATGATTGAAGAGCTCACAGAAGAGGCTGATTCAGCGCAAAGTTCTGCGAAACTCTCCAGATTTAAGACAGAGTTTATCAAAAAAAAGCGTAGACTGGCTTGGGTTATACTCAGGCCTTCTTTAGAATAACCTTGAGAGTAACAAGTGAGTAAGTACAAGAGCTCGTCTGTTTTTCTTAATACCCGACCCTATATACAGTGTAATACCAAATCTTAACATTTTTCGTCCCGAATTCATATATTATTTGTAAAGGCCACGCCCCCAAAAGTGGGTCTGGACGTGGGTCTTGTAGACGGTATAATTTATGCTTTCTTAAAGGGTTTGGGCCATTGTTGCTATTCACATAAACGGACAGATGGACGGACGGACATAGCTTAATCGATTCACCTGTCAGTCACGATATGACAGGTGAAGAGGGTGACCATAGAGATGATAAAGGTCATATCTCTACGGTGATTATTTCACTGTGTTACAAACTATGCATTAAAATTAATATACCCTGGGTCGGGTATAAAAAGCTGGTCGGTTGTGCCTCTGCTAGGCCGCAAGCCGCACGAGGCTTCCCTTAACAAAGGCTCGAAAGGAATCTCTTGAACGCACTTCCAACACTTACTTTTCCCTGAAGACTTACGAGAGATGTACCTCTATAGTTAGGGTAATCTTTTTTGTCCCTTTTTTGAAAATTGGCACTATAACTCCTGTTTGCCAATCGCTAGGTGCTTTCTCGCTTTCTCAAGCCACCTTAATGACACGTGCTAGCCTTTTAACCCCTTCTTCACGTATTATCGTCGCCATTTTTGAACTTGCTTAGCGATTTAATCGCAACAACGACTTCATCCTTACTTAAGTAAGGGCTTTATCCTGACTTAAGCTACCTTAAGGTAGCGCTATTGGAGTCCAGGTGTTTTATACCACGCAGATCTTTTCTCACCCCCAGCCACCACACGTAGCCGCTTCACTCCATAATTATTTCTCGCAGAGGCAATAACTGCCAATGAAAACAGCTGTCGTTCTTCATCTACATTTCAGAGCCTATTTTTCAGTACGATATCATCCGAGTTTCCGAGTTAAACTCGGATTAACCCCAGAAATTAATTTTTCTGTGAATATTATTCCGGGATTGGTCTCAGTTTAACTCGTCGAATTTGGTGAGAAAAATTACATGTGAAAATGACTCGAATTTCTTTTCTTGTGTTTTTCTGTGTGAAGTTAGAGCTGATGGGAGAGTCAATTATTTCGAGAGAAATTTAACTGACGGAGTTAACTCTGCACTAAGAAATGTTTTGTTCCAGGATAAACGGTTCTGGGTTTAAGCTGGGCTTAACTCAGCACTGAAAAACCCGGCCCTAAAAAGGTCAGTTGGAATTTGGTCAAAACTTCTCCCAAATCGTTCTCTGTAATCAGAGTCCATCATCCTGTAACCTTTTCCACCGTTTGCGGGTCACCAGTCTTGGTTTTTGCCTGGTTGGCAAAGGAATACTGTTGGTAAAATGCAATTTGCACAACACTAGGTGGGGATCAGTTGACAGGTCAGCTCATCTCAAAACGCGAACGTCACATATTATGTTTTGAACACACTATGGTACCAGAAAGAAACCAATCAAAGATCTCGAATTAAACAATATTTGTGGATGGCTTTGTTTGGGAAAAGGTGTCTGTGTGGAAAAAAAGTGTTTATGATGGATAAGCCATTAGTCTCCGTTCTTGTTTTGATCCGGGTCACCGTGCCTCCCAATCACACTCCTCCAAGTACTTATGTCCATACTCACATGAAGACATTGAAGTCACCCATTGCAGGAGAAAAAGTCCTTTTCTGCCTTGGATAGCATCAACTTCGAAGATGATGATGATGATTATTCAATAAGCTGGGATCGAATCCGCTAAGGTGATCTATGATAGGTGATGTCACAAATCACTAAAATTCGTCTGCGTAAACAGACATTCGTCTGCGTTGGTGACAGCTCTCGATCAATCACCCTCAAAATCAGCTGGTCCCCAGTTTTCAAACTTTCTAGATAGTTGGTGTTTTTGCATACTCTTAGGCTGACTTTCTGGATGTATGAATAAAAATCAGTCTTCTTACATCACAATCCTAAATAAAGCAACGATTCGTAACAATATTTTTGTGATCAACTTACGCTGAGGCAGCCGGATTATTTTATACTGTCACAAAATGTGAAAGTCACAGATCACCATAGCCGATTCCACCCCTGGCTAGGTATGCTACTGGACTCGCAATTTGTCGGGCCCAATAATCGTACTTGACAATTATGGCTTTAAAGGTACGTAAATAAACTTCCTTGCTACTCGCAAGAGTGGCTTTCATAATGATGCTTAATACCAAAGTCAAGCAGATCAAGCTATGGTTAAAATTTTCGTATTCCTAATATCCCCAAAAGATAATTTATTTTGCCATCTTGTGCTGGCACAGAGAATGGATTATATTCCTCGCATCTTTATCCTATTTTCCTTGTTATTTTTATTTTAGCCTGTAATTGTCCTATCAATTTTGATCAGCACGCTCATATCGACTTATCGTTTCTTGTATAATTATTCACCTCCATACAAATCTAACATAGTTCAGAGAATTTCAATGTCAGCATTACCAAGCCCCTTATTAAGTCTCTTTTGGTTGGGTACGACCGGGGCGCACAGAATTCATGTTTCAATAAGCAAAAGTCCACCCATACTTCAATGTCAGATAAAAAAAAATATCGATAGAATATGTCAAGATAAATAACTGCACGATGTGTCGAAATGGCTTAAAAGCAAACATTAAATACGTCAAGTGCATATGTCGACATTCCCAATTGGTTTGACTTTATCTAAGTGCTTTTCAATGAAACTATATGTTACAAGTGCTGGGGCATAGATGACTTAACAGTTCGATTTGGTAAAGCCCCCTATAGGTAAAGAAGAAAAAGTATTTAATAAAAAAAATAAAAAAAATGTAATTTTTAACACGACCGCACGTCGTCATAATAAATTGAGAATCAAAAAGGGGGCATGAGCTGATTCAAATGTTTGCATTCGCGCCTTTTATTAATACTTTTCACCTGCCTACCGAACCAAACAGCCTAATGGACCCATTAATTAATCAAGCCAAGTCATGTCATCGGCGCGGACTTAATTTTACTCGAATGACAGTTGTGAGCAGAAAATCTTTGAAACAGCACCGTGACGAGTTTCACCAGCGTAACCCTTTAATGAAAAGCTCACGCAGCGTGAAGAATTCACCACAATAAAACACAATAGACAGAAATGTGATAATTTAATGAGGAATGACTTAATTTCAGTGGATTAGTTTGAGTTAACTTAAGACATGAAATAAGCCTTAATGCACTGCCATATGTCAAGTTTTTGGTTTTGGGCGATTTGACAGCATATTTTACCAGCGATTCCGGGTCGTTAATCAGTTCTCGTAGTAGATCAGCCATATTTGTCTGATTGTTGAAAATTTAGCCTTTATAAAACGTTTACACCGCAACGAAATTCATAATTTTAGCAAGCATTTTGGTCAAAATGCAAATTTTTTACCATACATACAAGACTTCCAATTTATGACTTTATTTTGATTATGTGGATGTAAGTAGATTCATTTATGGGAAAAATGTTTGACGCATGTTTTGATTAGTTTTGCGAGTACTGAAGACATCAGCTGTCAGAATAAATTTCAAACAAAATTTGTACAATCTGTGGCGAACTGAGGAAAATGCCAATCAATTGGAAACATCCAATCATTATTTGACCGGTATCAACCATTTCCGCTTTAATAACCGCTGTCAGTTTTGACAATAGATGACACCTAAAATGTTGATACTCCAGCGATAAAAATTTTGTTGTAAAATGCCGATTTAGGCTTTTGGCAGTAGGCTTAAACGCTTATTCTTCTAGTCGGACGGCAATACGTTGCGCGTTTTTTTGTCGCGGTGTGTCCCAGGCTTAAACGCTTAAGCTTCTAGTCGGGCAACAATACGTCGGGCGTTTTTCTGTCGCCGTGTGTCCCTAGCCTTAAAGTGCTCGAATAAAACGATTTGAGAACTTGTCACAAATTAATTTTAACGTCATAAAGAACTAAAGAGATGACACGGCTACACTCCGCGCGATCTGTATGTTAGAGGTCGTAGGTTATCGTTAACCCAAGGCTTTCAAAACTCCGATACTTAAATCGAACGCTTTCAAAACTATGAGAATAATTGAAGAATACCACATCCCCGGCCCATGTGCTCAAGTTGCGTTATAGTTGTAGTCTTTGCATCTATTATTAGAGCTGCTAATTGATTCAATGACGTGTGTGCTTCACACTTACACTCCCATAAATTGAGCACCTTTCCGCCTGCCTGCCACCGGATTTCCATTCGCCAGAATATTGTTCAATATTTTTGTTTATAATTTTCCAAGTTTTCTAAGTTTAGCATCTTTCATTGAGCAGCAAATCGGGGCAAAAAACATTTAATTTCTCGCAAGTGCAAACGATACAATACATGCTCAGCCCATAGTACACCAATTTAGAGAAAGGAAAATCAATTGCATGAGAAAGAAACCCGGTAGGTAGGTACTACAGAAATATTTATCCTCGTCCAACCAATCTAAGAGCATGGATAGATATTTATCCCACTTGAGGATGCTTTCTACATTATCCGGCGACACATATCCATATACAAAGGACTGTAAGTCCTTTGCCTTTCTCTTATCGTCAGAGTACCAAAAGAGGGAAAAAAACCAAGTGCATAAAGGCTTCGAACAAAGGACATAATGGCTAAGCTTCACCAGTTGTACCTTTCAAGGTTTGGAAAATTACTCCTACTCGAGGTATTCGTCGGCAGCATCGCAGCAGGGAGTCTAGTGTGACGTGTGTGTGTGTGTGTGCGCTTTCTTTTGCTTACCTGTGGGGTAGAGTTTCCTCCTTCTTGAATACATTACGTATTTCATCGCCGTCGAACACAAAGAGCAGATCTGGGTGTCCGATTAGTCCTCCAACTTTGGCCATTTTTCCATAGTTTAGGTGCAATTCTTTCATGATTTTATCCAGATCGCTGATCTTGTAATGGCCTAGAAAATATAGAAAAAAACACCGTTTAAAAACACAACCAAACCATGTATAAAGTGTCGAACAAAATGGTGTCGAGCACGCGATGGTGTGGTGGCACGTTATGCTTGCAAAATTAAATTTCACTAAAAATGCCCCACAGACCTTAGGTGCCAAGAAGAACAAAAAAATAAGGTCGTTGGATGTCGTTTTTCCCACTCCACAAATTATGGTTAAATTATGCAAAAACTGACGGGGGTCCTTATCCATAACAACCGACCAAGGACGAAAGAATAAAGTGAAATGTGCCACTAACAGAACGGGAAATATCTCATTTTCGGCGAGGTATTTGTGCTTTGTGCGCCATGAGCAATGTGGGCGGAAGGCTTATTTATTTCTTCCGGGGTCTAGAAAGTAGAAAGGGGACATCATGTGCATTGTTGGAGAAAGTTTATCCCAATTCTCTGATGGAATATCCAGGCAGGCTCCTGAGAACACCACGTGTGTTATTAATATGTCAGATGCATTGTTTGCGAGAGGGATTTTCAACAGGAAATTCATGGCCCCGATCAAGGTTGTGTTAGGGGAATGCCAAATTGCTTGTAAGGAGTTCCGTTACGGGCTTCGCATTGTGATGGATGTGTCATGGCGTTTGGGTCGAATGCTCGATTTGTGTGCTTTGTGCAGATAATGCGTGCATGTACTAGTTCGACCGCAGAACGAATAGGAATGAAATTCGACTTTCTGTCAAGACATTTATTTATGTTACGCATTCTAGGCTATACCTCAAGCCAATTGCTATAAGCACAAAGTCTTAGAAAGGTCCTACCCATTGCCAGTTCAAAATAAAGCTGCTCGTGTCACAGGCCTAAGGAAAAATCCTTCAAGAAAATTTTATTTGAATATATTCAAGGAATAACCAAAGCATCTGACTCAATTCACACGCCTCACAGTTGACGTGCGAAACTCAAGAAAGTTACCCTTTCGTGCTCACCGAGATCCAAAACAAATCAAAAAAAATATTTCTGTCCCATTATTTAGCCCCAAATCCTAGAAAAGTGTTTTAGATAAAGCCAAAAAAACTTCAAAAAAGTTCGCTCGTGTTCTCTTGATTTTTATTTAATGCTTTGCAAGTTTTATAGCCTTCCTAGTTGCAAAGGACATTCAATTTGCAAACAGCACGTTCAGCAGTCACCTACCCGAGTGTCCATATTTCAGTTGAATCTAAGTTTTATATGTTTAAATTTCAATCAATTTAATAGTTTTTAAACTAAAAAACAAGAGATTTTGTAAATTTTAATTTAAATTGTAAAAAGTTTTTCCAAAGTTTGCTATGTACAAACCTGCCTAATTTTTTTTTCATCCTTTTTGTATCAAATTATGTTAATGCAAGCAAAGTTGAAGTCTGTGTCACGAAAAATAAAATGTACTCGGAAGTGCAGTCGGAATATAGAAGTTTTCAACTTTTCGCAGGTAGTGGTTTAAAATTTCAGCCAATTGAATTTTGCTGTGTAGTTGCTGTTAGTTTATAATTTGCTACCGTTGAACAGAAATGAGTTTTTTTCTCGCCTTGTCAAAACAAACTTTGAAGCGGGGAATATTTAATAACGCCACGTGAGGCGTATGAATGCGCTTTTGAAATGAATAGACAGGCATTAAAGTGGTATTGAGAACACTGTCAGGATATGTCAATGAATAAATGAATTCAATGAGTTAAGTTCTCCAAAGTAGGTCAATGAGGGAGGATTATGGATGAATAATTTGGTAGAACCATGGTTGTCATTTTTTTAAGTCTTTTTTCCGTTCAATCATTTCACATTGTTTTATTGATGAAGAGAATTGATTGTTAGATTTATAAGAATTTCTTGGGGTTTAAATAGAAAAAAAAACCGTAAAAGTATTTTTTTTTCAATCTTTTACAAATCTAAACCAGTGAGTAAGCTCTGCAGTGTGTACGCAGAAGTAAGAGTCTGTAAAACAGACCCTTGAATACCCCATCCTATCCCACGTTGTTAAATGTTGTTATTTTTTGACATTTAAGCAGTGCAAACTTCGAAAAACATTCATTTCCGAATAGGCCTCCATGTAAAAGAACCTATTTTCAGGAGGTTGGTGTTGCCATGTTCAAAGGAGAAATCATACGAACCTGTCAGAAAGGCAATTATGAAAGAAAATAAGGCCTAAACATTCATGGATCACACAAAGCAACGAAAACAGCATTTATTTGGCTGTTGAGCATTTTTCAGTAACGAAGAGATCCAAAACCGGATGGCCTGCCGGTTTATTCTGAGGTCAAATCGGTGTACCCCACAAGCGGACCATTAGGAATGCAGTAGAGTGGGAGGGTTATGATCCATCACTTCAGATCATTAGAAGAAGAAGAAGAAGAATTTCCAAATTAAGCTTAAATGTACGTTAAAATACAATTTTTTGGTTCAAAATCAGTATTTGTGTAAAATCGACCCCTAAAAGGAGGCGTGGCTAGAAAATATATATGCAAGAAGTCTAGGATGAAGTCTTATTTACCTAACCTGCTAATTTTTTTTTATTCTTTCCTAAATTAGACTTAAGGCCTGTCGAAATTACGTTTTTCTGAAAAGTTGGAAGTTTTTTCTTCAATTCCGCCTGCAAATGTGGGCGTGGCCCAAAGTCTTGTATGAACAAAATGCAGAACTAAGTGTTACCCTTTAAATCGATGCCACGCTCACCAGCGGAGGTAAAGCGAGTAAATTTCTATTTTGTTGATAGGAGATGATAGATACCAAATTTCAGATTTTTAAGACGTCTTATAGTTTTGAAAGCTCTGGAGGTAGTTGCACATTTACACCGATTGTGGGCGTGTCCATGGGCGGATTTAAAAAAAAAGGATTAACCCTTGTACTGCTTTGGATACCCAAGTAGCACACTCTGGAACCATAAGCATTGGTTTTTGAATATTGGACTTATAAGACACTCAAAAGGCTCTTCAGTAACACTTATGGTTTTGCAAGGTTTCGTTATCGTACCATTGGTGCGCAGCTTATTTACTTATAAAATTGGTCATAGAAACGTTTACAGCACCAAAATTATAAAACTAAAAGTGCTAGCACCAAAGGTTCCGTAAACGTGGTGCTATAAACGTTCCTAGCACTCAAGTTATAAGGAAATAAGTGCTGAGGGGTTAAGTTCTATAGCGCAAGTTCTGTAGACCTTTCTAGCACATGTTTTCTAACACTATAGGTTTGACACATCCGAGGTACTACTTTGCACTCTTATATAGCACTTGGGGGTTGCCATAAGTCATACAATAGAAAACAATGTAATTGACAGAAATTGCTGTGAGAACATTTCAAGCAAACATCTAAATATAAGAAACTTACATTTTTTATAAAACGATATAAATTTTAATTAGATTACATATTAGGCTGGAGAAGTATATCATACATAAAAATTTGATTTCCAAAGATAGTTCATGCTTTTATGCTGTATATCTATGAACATTCATCAAAAAGCTGACACAGCGTATCGTTGCTTATATTGGGGCCAGTCATGACTATAATGCTTGTAGAATAATTGTAAATTGTTGAAATTTTTCACTTTTCTATCTTCTAGCTGGTCAAATAAGTTAGGTATAGGCATTCTTGGTCCAGCACTTCAAGTATTTTATCAGCTCACTGACATGCTTACTTTTAAGGTAGACGTTTAACAGGTATCCTCCTTGGGGTTTAAAACTGTTAAGGTATAAACTACATTCGTGGATAAGATAAAAACAGCCTGTAAAATATATCTTTCAATTAATGTCTGCCATGTCAATAATTTTAAGTAGTCAAACCAACGTATATAATAAAAGAAAAGAGAGTGATGGCAACACTAAATAAATTAGCACCATGTTTGGCAGAAAACACAAAACCTATGAAGCTCGACAGTGCTACATAGAACCCAAATTTTCAAAAAGGCATCACAGAACACCTAAAGTGTTACAACGGTGCTATGTGGGCTCTACATAAAACCTTGCAATCTTTATTTTATGTTATATTTAATATTTCAAGAAGAGCATTGTTTCTTTTCGTCCTATTTTAATAAATCATTCGAAGAAACGAGATGCGCACCTTGTTTTCTGCTAATTAAATGCACTCGGTTTGCTCATTAATTTCATCACCATTTAATATGAACGAAGTTATTTGTGCAAAAACATCAACACTTTTAAAGAATAAGATAGAAATGTGTGTATACCTAACTACAATAAAAACCACACCATGACAGTAAAAGGTAAACACCTCGAAGTGTGTGCGCCTTAAGTTGCACACATTGACTGTCAAAAAAGTTATATAAGAGCTCGAATTAGAGCAAAATTAAGTTCTATAAATCATCCTTATAGGGGTTTTGTATAGGGCCTCGTTACTTGTATAAAACCAACTTCAAGAACCTAAGGTTTTATGATGTGGTGCTGAAAACGTAATGGTGGCCAAAGCAAGAGCTTCTGTGTTACTTGGGTAACAATGAACTAACGCACCGAATTTCATCTTCCTGGCTTAAAATTCAAGGCCTTAAAACGTGTGACATACAGACAGACGGGCGGACGGACGGACATGACCTATTCGATTCGGAATTCGATCTCGATCAAATGCCTTAAAGGTCTTAGGGATCTACCGTTATTATTTAACAGTGTTTCAAACTATGTGACGAACTTAATATACTCCCATGGGATGGCATATAAAAACACGTGGGAACCTGTTAAGCAAATTCTCAGGCCTTACCAAAAATAAGCTTATAAGAGTGAAAGACTGATCAAATGAGCTTCTTCTGAACGAAAGCTGCAATGTTCGTCCTCTAAAATTTGCTTGATGACAGCCCAGGGACGCGTTACCAACAACTTACCGAAAATTTTCCTAGAAGACTTTACTAACAAACAGTCTATCTTATCCTTTTTTTTAAATGGGCTCGACCGAACACCTCGTTTTCCAAAATCTAGGTGTGTATCGCGATCTCCTAATGACACAATTGAACCATTCAGATCCTTATTTACCCATCACTTTGAGTATTTTATGACCGGGTTACATTATCTGCAGCGAATTTGCCAACTTTGACTTCATGTTCTGTTGGATCTTTTTCGCTTAACTATGGTCGGACTGTCAACCTCACTGGTCTTTCCGAGTTTGGGCACTTCCGAAAAGTATACCCATTTGCGTAAAAGACTTCATTGACATTTGATGAAAATGTACATAGTTTCCTTGGATCAAAATCATTGGACCATATTAAACTTCCTTCAAATGACACAGCGAATCGTATTTCAAAACATCTGATTTGCAGATCTGTAATCGTGTACTTTCGCTGTTCTACCTGGCAATTTGTAAGTTCCTCGCGCTTCAGTGTTTCTGATTCGAGAAGTTGGGGGTCTTAATTGAATACACGATTGACTTAGGATGACGTCTGACTTAGTCCTACCATGCTTGCTGTGTGGATTGCATTGTTAACATTAAAAGGGGCCTTCAATTTTTTTGCCCAATACCTACAAGCGCGCTTCGGTATGTTTTCAGACAGATGTTGCTCAGAGTGTTCGGTAGACCATCGCATAGGTGGCGCCGTAAAAACGAACTAGTCTTTCAAAAAAATAGAAATTAGAACTACCACGTAGAAGAAACACATCCTTACGACTACGACACCGCACCCCACGGCGACAACCAACTGCCAAACCAAGCCGCTTCATTTCACAAACATCTTTTCTGCAAAAACTGTGGCAATAACGAAATACATTCTTGCTTTTCTACCTCCACACTTAAAAGCTTTCATCTTTTGGAAAATTGAAACTACTCTAAAACGTGATGTGCAAACTTTCTTTCTGTAAAACGACAATCTGGCTGCCGTTACCTACTAATTTTACTTCAACCTTTCGTCAAACCTCTTTAATGACTGATACTTTTCCTGTTCTAGCGTCGGTTATGCAAGATTCTTGCATGTTATGCAAGTTTGCATGTTCTTCATGCATGTTTCTCTCTGAAGGCTATTTGCGAATTTTTCTTGTTTTAGACCACGCTGTTCTTATCTCAACGCAAACTCCAACGCAAAGCCGCTTCAACCCACAAACATCTTTTGCAGAGGCAATGGCCAGCGAAAAAAAAATCTGACACTCTTTATCTACTTTTAAAGGATCAGTTCAAATTGGTTTAAACTTGCTGTGGAAACTTGTTACGACAGATTGTCTGCTAAGAAAACTTTATGAAACCTCTTCTATGACTGATCCCTTTCCCGCTTTTACAGTAAGTTTGCCATTTCTTCGTGCTTCATTGTACCTACTGAATAAGCATTTCTCTCAAAAGTCTAAAGGCTTCTTGCAGTTTCCAAGAATTTTCTTTTCTTAGAAAAATCAACGCCAATCGCAACAAGCCGCTTCACTGCACAAACATTGTTTGCACACACTGTAAGCTTCAAAAGAAATTGTACACTTTCTTTCACATATCAATTGAAACAGTTTTTTTTAAAACGAATTGCTTGTATTTTTTTTTATGTTTAAAATGCAATATGTTCTGAACTCTGGGAAAATCACCGAAATCTGAGGGGTCTACCAATGGCAACTAGCCATAAAGTGGCTCATCTTCAAAGAGATTATACGAATGAGGTTATAACAATCTTTTGATTACACGAAACATGCAAGGGTCGCCAGTCGTAAAAAAAAGTAAAAAACATTTCCCCAACCTTTTCTTCCGACCGGAAAGCTACAAATTTCATAACAAAATCTCTTGTATACGCGTCCAAAAGCGTAATAAAAAAATATTTAACTTTCGCATGCTAACGCTAAAAAGAGGTTAAACACAAAAAGCCCCAAGCGCCAAGAAAAGCCCCATCATAACACCTTCTAAGCCATGAATGAATGAGACACAAACGTCACACAGATCTTCGTTTCGAAACTAATCTATCATCTCTGTTGCATTGGTTGGTTTTCCTACACGCAGGCACGTATATAGCCCGACCGAGAGCTTGCGGTGAAAATCTCTCGAAACCAATCTAAGTTAGATTTCCATCACAAAAGCCCACGAAGAAGATGTACCAAAAGTCAGAAAGCAATAAATTTATATTTCTTCAATGAAATCGAAAACACATTCAGCAATTCAGCTGACGTTTCGGTTAATCCAAATGTTTGCTGACGCCATCAATTCTTGCTCAACTGAACCAAGGCGTGCGAGGGTATAATTTAAAATTACCATAACACTTCTCATCCGTGCTTACTTAAGCTACGCATATTTCGTACGGAAAAAGGTGTTTAAAGTGTACTCACCAATTATTGGGGCGAATCGCCATGAATTGCCCAGCACTGGCATCTCCCAAGGACCAGGTACGTCGGCATAAGGTTTGGCATCGTTGTAACCGCTATTGTAAAGTCAATGTTAGATGGGAGTGGGCTTCTCAGCAAACAGTACTTACTGAGGTCTGCTTGGCAGAACGTCAATCATTTTCTCAACGTCAACTGCTGTTGGCATTTGAATAGTGGTAGCGGCCGCGGCGGAAAACGACGTCCTCTTTACGAGGGCAGTGGTCTTCCTTATGTGGGACATTCTAAAGGATAGCTGAAATAGAAATAATTTGATTAGTGCCCATGATTGGGTTCGTCCTTCCATAAGTTTCAAATAAAACTACACCACAAAGGGCAAAAAAGAATCTATTCAATTGGAGACCCATGTCATCATTTTAATGGTAAACAAATATAAACAAAAGCAAAACACTCCATTTAGCCGTCATAATTGGAAAAGTTCTCCGCAATTCCTTATCCCGATATGTGTGTGTGTGTGTGTGTGTAATCTCCATTGGAAAATCATAGCCCGTGTCCAATTAAATATACATCAGGCAATAAAAACCAGTGTTTCTCGACAACGACAAAACTTTGTTGTTCTACCCAAAAATGCGTCGCAGAATACCGAATTCCGGTTACCATTTCCATTGTCTTTATTCAAAAGGAAATAAGGTAGCCTTGATATAAAAAGGATATTTTCTTTGCTTAAATTAGAACTGTTGGCAACAGAAAATGCGGAGGAAACCACAAAAAAATTCACAATTTTCTAATATCCTTTTTCCCATTTTTATTTTGTGTGTGTTTATTTTTTTTTTTTGTCATCCTTCGCAGAACTATATACCTTACCCCCGAAAGGGTGGTGAAACGACTTCTACGCGACTATTATTCAATTCAAGGTCGGGTTCCAGTGTCGTCGCGTATTGTAGGTGGATACTGCACACATTAATCCTAGACCAGAAAAAAAGTACCTCCCTCTCTCTGCTGAGGCTGACATTACACCGATTGCGTTTGCAACAAAAGAATCACTTTTGCCGCGCATTCGTGGTCTTTATTGCACGAAACCAAGGTAGGCATAAGCCCACTTAAGCCCGGAGGGGTCGGAAGCTGGATATAGAAGAGGGACTAAAGCTTCTACAATATTAGGCCGGCAAATATTTCGACTCAGCTCGAATGGATAGTTAAACGGTTTTGCGACACACACAAATAGGTTCGCCTGCATTTTATCGCTTTCAATTTCACATCAAGGACGTTGTACGGGCACCACAACAAGGATGCTGGCAAGGTCGACAAACGTCTGTTTATGGCGTTTCTCTTTTTTTTCGTAAGAGACTAATTTCCGTTTTACGGTCTTAATTATAATTTACACGTTTTTTCAATAAGTTGGGAAATGCTTTTATTTTCAAATTTCAACCTTGGCCATAGAAACAGTTCTTCCTGGGAGCTATATACCTTCCTCCCTCGCATCACAAGGCCTGGGAGTATAATATTCTGTTTTAATTCAAATTGTGTGCACATAAATGGGTATAAAGATTATAGACACTGGCTTCTCTGTTGAGGCTAAATTAAAGAGATTTCTCGTTTATAATCATAAGGAGGATGAGGAGGGCCGAATCGCGACGCAATAGCAGATATCCTTCGACTTGGGTTATGGCCCTTATAGGGAATGAACACAAATCTATTGATCTGTGATTTTTCCTTTTTTTTTGTGTCATCAATTTTTATGGCACATTGAGCATTAATGAAAAGCCTCAATGTTAGACAAGAAAATTCTGTATTCGATGCATATTTCATTAGTTTGATGGAAATGCGTTGGGGGCCGGCCGCCGCCACCGCGCACTTATCGGGGTGTTTAAGGGAATAAGTACTCGCATAATGACTGTGAAATAGAAAAATATTGCGATACATTCGAATGGAAGGGATTTGTTGTCGTAGAAAAGTATTTATTACGTGATTGAAGGTCCTTAAAGACGAAAGCTATATATAGCAAGTAGATTAAGGGCGGATAAACAAAAAAAAAAAAAAACTGACTGTAATCGAATGTGCTTGGGCTTGAGTTGAAATGGATGGTCTTGGGTAGACATAAAGGTCGTGGATGTTCGAACGAGGTAGTTTCTAAATGCATTACAACATTGAACAAGTACTAATTTATAAAGGTACTTTGTAAAGCCTCTGAAGTACTTTACCAAGGTACGCTTTTCGTTCTTTGCTATTCTTCTAAAAATCCCGACTATCGTTTTTTTCGGTCCCGCTTCTTATAACTCTTGTTATCCCACCTCTTAAATCAAAGGCATTTTCAAAGCTGAATATGTATGGGCTGCCAAACTGCATGCCCCACCCTTCTTGGGCTTACTAGTTGCAAATAACCTGCACAGGTATATTCTCTCAGATCTGTTTTGACAGAGTATACTTGTTATTTTCTCTTAAAAAAAATTAGTTTTTTTGTTTGACTTCGTTTTAACATTGCTTATTAAAATTAAATTTAAATTGTTCATAAAAATTTGCTGGCATTGGCAAGCCTAAAAACAATCATGGTCAAAACAAAGATTTTCTAATTTTGCCTTGTTTTGTCTTATTTTTAGCTAGCATCACGCTTTTACTGTCAAAAGTTAGGCTGACAGTTGCATCTTCGTTTGCTTGACTTTTCATTGAAAACGAAACAGACATAATACTATGCCTCCACCGGTCATAAAACTGCGATAAGCAGGAGACGATTAATAATAAATCCCAAAGTGGCTCCACCGCACAGACATAGATTAAATTTGAGGCGAACACTAATTTTCTGCCATTTTAACTCTAAAAAAAAGAGAGCAACTATGACATTTCTTAAGAGTATTATAAGAAATGTGTGTCTCCACCGACAATTATAAGGAGATCAGTGTGAGACGATTAAAAATAAATCCTAAAGTGGCTCCTTGGGACAAATATAGCATTAATTTGACACGAAAACTCTGTTTCTGTCATTTTGGCTCTCAAATGAGAGTGGCGATGTCATTTCCCAGGAGCGAAAATCGATTTCCTCAGTAAAAGTCACAATAGAAAACGTACTTGTGTCAGATCTGTCGCACAGGGACAGTTTCAGTTTTCTTTTTTGATTCTCAAACTGTTACAAAGGTGCAGAAAAAAGGTTTGTGAATAGGGTGAATGGGATTTATAAGAGGATTTATTTTTAATCGCTTGCCGAGAGGGTTTAAATTTGTATGGTAAATCGCGTGATTTGTAGAAGATTTAATAAAGATTTATATTAATCGAGTTGCTCGGTGGAGACATGGTATTAGTTTCCTTTTTCGATTCTCAAACTGTTACAAAGGTGCCACTTTGTTACACTTTTTCCCGAGTTAAATAATAAATACGCAGAGGTTGCGCCGACGATGCGCTCGCGGATGTAAACAATTTGACTAAAAGGCTAGCGGCGAAAAAATGCAACAACACAGCAAGTTGTTGCTGTGCGTCCCGACTGCTCAGCAAGCGGGTGGGTTCCGATTGGGTATTGATACGCGAGATAAGATGCTTAATGATTTTTGCACGTGGATTTAAATAGCGCCAAAACTGTAGGTAGCTGAAAATGATTGGGTCCTATAAAAGAATAACACAAGTGTTTTAGGTCATTATAAACGTTCAGAGATGAACGAAGGCGATTTACTAACAAGACTGAAACTAAAAGATTTGGCCGATGAATTACTCGAAACAAAAGAAACAACGCAAACAAAAGAAATGGCCGAATGACAGCAAAGTGTAACATTTGTAGAAATATCGCCGCAAGGGTAGAATGGCTCACTATATAGGGTCCCGAATATTTAAAGCAGGTAAAACTAAAAGGGTCGCGTGTGCCGTCTTTTCCTAGGGAATTTTTCCGAAACGAAAGTCTACCAGTCAACTATTTCTTCCTCACAAAACACAAACACAAATCTCGTTAAACACTCTACTTATCTTTTCTTTTTCTCCTTTCCGTTCCTTTTTCCTTCTCCTTTCTATTCCTCTTATTAAGTTCCTTATCCTGGATCTTTTGGCTTCCAAAACTTCTTCCTCTGGATCTTTTTCTCAACAATAACCCTCTTCTCTACTTTCAGCTCTCTTTTCCTTCCGCCAAACTCGCTAGGTAAACCAGAGGTGGCTCGTTTACTCAGAGAATTTGAATTTGTGTAGTAAATCTCAAGATTTAAAGGAGATTAGTTAAGGATTTTTATTAATCCCGGATTATTGTCCGGTGGAGACATAGTAAGATTTTCAAATATGTACAAATGCTGTTCGATTCATAGTTAGAAAAATCGTTTTGAGGTTTTTAAAAATGTTTTAAAACTCAGAAAATTGACATTTCTCTTCAGTCTATGAAGCCCCAAATTACAAAAATAAAACATGAATTTGTTTTCATATTTCCTTTTCCTAGAAGAGTGAAAAGGGAGAATTATTTTTGCCGCAACATAATGCCCAGCAAATCTGAGGAGAGAGAACTTTATTGCCCATATTCTCTCAATGCGTGACTATCCTCTTAAAGCCCCACTTTGTATTACACTTTCCAAGGTCTCGCGTTGTGAAAAGTATCAACTTAAGTCGATTCTACACCTGTTAAATGCGTGACCGCGTAAATAAGCATGCAAAGGTTCGAAAGTCATGCTGATGAAGGCTGCATAAACCAGGTTGTAAGTAAAAAATGGGTGCAAGGCCCAAGGCATGATCAGAGTCATGTTTCCAAAAGTTTTCGTGATGAATCCTTGAGATACATGAAATAATACACGAAATTTACCGACTATTTGGGTCGCGTCAGTATTAAACTTCTGACCAATTTTCGTAGGTACTAATGCTCGATTTTAACAATAGAAATTTGCAGCTGCATACTGTAACATTTATCGCTGGTGCCGGGTGAATGCAGAATCCTAGGTAAACTTTTCCAAGTCATATGAAGTTTGGGAACTATTATTTTTGTGCGCTAGCAATAGGTCTTCTTCGCTCGCTCTTATGCCCTGTGCCCTCTTGTGGATCATAGGACTTCTTTAATGCTAGTGGAGCAGTTTGAGGGGTTTCTGTCGGAACAGTCAGCTGTCTGGCTTCCTCTTCTTCAGTCCTGTGCAAAGCAGTTCTCATTCGATCCAGGCATGTGCCCTTTCCCAGACTGCACAAGCTCAATACAATGCAAGACCACATCAGCCTAGCAGAAATGTAAAAATAAAAAAAAACCTAAGCAAGTAAATGCCTGTATTAAATTCAATACTTCTGTCAAATCGACCCCTAAAAATGGGCGTGACCGAAAATTTTGTGCAAACAAAATGCAAAATTAAGTGTTTTCTACATAAAATATTAAGTGAAAGTTTTTCGATTTGGAACAAAAAAATTTAATAAAACTTATTTGAAAAATTACTCTATGAATTGATGCCATCCTGGTTTACCGACTTTATTTCTCTTTTGTCTGTCTTAAAATCATAAAGCGACGATAATGTGCAAAAACGAACGCAATCGGACTGTTCGTTCGGTCGTTATATGGAAAACTGAAAAATACCAAGTCCCCTACTCGCGTTTTTTTTTTTTGGGCTTTTTTGAATTTTGATAAGGACATCATATTCGACATTTCCACCAATCTTCAGCTTTTCATTACAAATGTCCGGGTCAGGCCTTTCTTTTGTCTAATTTGACAGGACTACTAAGCTAAGATAAGATATTCGCCTGATTTCAACAAATAGAAAACAAAGAAATTATTATCTTACAGGAAGTTATATAATCTCTTCAGTTAGAAATACAGTTAAACGCACCGACTGCGCCAGTTAAACTTATATCGCAAAGAAAATATTGCTTAAAATACTTTTTTTGCATCCATTGTATCCAATGTATCAATCAACTCATCTGATCTTCATTCGGTACCCACCAAAAGGTGACTGACTTTAAAGCATTAAACACAACGAGTTGCGAAGTATAAGCAATTAAAGGCAAAAGTTTGTCTACCTACAAAGTATTTTAGTTTTTCAGTGTGTTTCGCTGCCGACTGCGCCATTTTTATTTTTAAAGTTTTGTACGCACAGCACGACGGATAATTTTTTTATAGTCTTCCTTAGTGATTTGTTTCCTGTTGAACTTTGGCTTCAGAATCATTTTGAACTCTTCCACAACACGCTCTTGGCGGTAAGTAAAGTACAGAAGAAATTTAAATAAGCGACTTTTACATGTTCTTTCAAGAGGAGCGTGTCGAAATTCTGCTTTCGAAATTATGCTTATTTGATAAAAAATCTGCTTTCAAAATTTTACTTGTCAAAATTCTGACTTAATCAATAAAATTCAGCATATTCTCATTTTGAAACAATCTTTTGACTTTTTCGAAGCAAAGCAAAGGTGCAAAAAACAGGCAGGGAGGTTGCAGGAGCGACACACTCCCCATACATGTTTCACTCTGTCGCTTAGTCAAAGTTGAATTTCCGGAATTTTGAAAAGCAGAATTTTGATAAAAAGAATTTTATTATATTTTTAAAAATTATTTTATTTTAAAAGACCCCAACCGTTTTTTAAATCTTAAAACTTTAGCCAACATTTAAATTAAATAATAAAAAAAATCAAAACAAAATCTAGTAAAAATGTTGCTTCAAATGCTGCCACAGCGTCCTAATCTAGGCATTGACCAGTGTTGACTGTCAATTGACCATCAATCAAACTAGGAACTTTATTTTAAATTTGTCTTAAATTTAATATTGGGACTTTTCGTAAAAAATTATTCTCGTAATTAAATTGTTCTAAAAATTATTCAACAATTATTGTTTGTTCACTAAACATTGTCATTGTCCGTAAAACTCCGTTCGAAAAAAGGAATACCACTGACCGCATGTCTACTTGTAATACTTGGCCCAATATCCGAAACTCACGATAGGTCTGAAGACCGCATGTTCACAATGCAACAATATCCTTGTGGTTAACCCTAAACAACGTGCTATGATTCAACTGCACTAACTATATACCGTCAACACAAAGCACTTTTTCAAGCGTGTCTTCTCAGGGAATGCTTTTCAATAGACCTACAAAGCTTGCGCATTGCCTTGTGTGCGTGCTGTATCTGCCTGTCTATCCGTTTTACTTTCCCTTTCAATTTCCCAGACTGTAGCGTCCAAAGCAAACTAACCTCACTTAGTGAACTTATTTCAGCGAAATGGAAATTAAATAACACCCGTTGGGGTTAATTACACGATTTCTTAATTAAAGTCAGTTTCACTCGATAATTTTTCAGATGTGTTTAATTTTTTAACATTAAAATTCCGAATTCCAATAACCGAAAAAAACATTCTTGGTGTTATTTATCTAAATGTCCTTCACATTGGGACCTGATTTAAAACTAGTTTAGTTTAATTGGAATTCCCTTCGATCAGATTGCTACAGTAGGTGAACCTTGATTGCACAAACACTAAACTGAAAAAGGGAAAGCAGAGTGCACTTCATGAAGCCATGACACAGCTTCAATGTTTGGATTACTCAATAAAAAAGACCGACTTAAAGGGCTCCACTCATCCATTACACCATAAATCTTATAATGGTTGGGACCTCACCTTGATTTGTTTTTTGAGATTTATTTTATTATTTCTTAGTTATGCAAACGCAAGAAAAAAATATTAAGTAAAATCTTTTCCGAAGAATTTATACTTTTTTGTACAAAAAAAGTCAGTTCAGTGCTGCACTGCTAAAAATTCAAATTTTACCGACAATATCCGACTTTGAATTCGAGGCTTTTTAAATTCACGCGCGCGCGAACTCTTTATTCTCTCGATGATGAATGTCTGGTCTGTGTCTCAGACATCAGCCCCAACCGCACTCGAATTGAAACTAAAGTTTGGCTCTAAATTTTCCGGCATCTTATATTAAATTTCTTGTATTCGGAAGCACTGGATGGGCTAGTGTAAGCTGGCTGTGTGGCTATGTAGCTGGTGATTATGGTGGATGGTGGCCGTCTTACTTCAGTGCGGCTTCAGGTTTTCCATTGTTATTGGCTCTTGTACACAGTGGAACTTTACAACTGGAACTTCACTCGAAAAACTGTCAGTTGGAAAATATTTACCAAGTGCGAACGATGCAGCCGTACGGAGGGGGAAGAAACAATCAAAGCAGCACCTACTGTCTAGAAATTTAAAATTTGCAACGGCAAGCTGAAAAGGAACACAAAATTAGAGTAAAAAAAAAAAACAAAATCGTTTCTTCGTTTTTAGATGTTGAACGTTAACCAGGAGTATCGCACCTCAATGGTCACGATATGGTGCAGGGCAAAAAACGATGTGCACGACATTTGAAGAGCGCAAGAAGCCACCAACGGTTTATTATGCATTTAAGTCGAAGTTTTACAGCAGATGGTCCGATTATGCAGGGGAATGAGGTTTTCTAAATGCATTAAATTGGAAATATTAGCTGAATGGCATCTCAAAAAAGACAGACTCTTATTATTTTCTTATGACGAGTTCTATGCAACTCATAAATTTACTAATACACTTTTATAGGGTGTTTCCACCGCATATAAAACAGAGTTCAACGTAGCAAGATTAAAAGTTAATGCCAAAGTGTTTTTACTGGAATAGAGGAGATAAACTTGATGTGGGCTTTCGTTTTTGACATTTCTCAATGACATCACGTCATTTGCGCATCTCCTTGTAAACCTGATTTTTTACAACTCAGATTCAGCAATAATTAAATTCATTTTTAATTGCAACCGAGTTTTTTAATCTACTAAACAAAATAACCCAAAATTAGAAAAACAAAACATCACCAAATACGTCGTTGGGATTTCGGTCCACAAAGTCGATAGAAGACCAAATTGATCAACATCAACCAGCAGTATCAACATTAACATCATTCATAATGCAGTGTGCACACCTTATTGCATTTAATTTTTTTGACAGGAACAATCACATCAACAGCAACAGCAGTCGTTCTGCGCATCCCTTTGCAGCACACAAGAAAAAATGCTTAATTGATGATACCCAGCTGTCAATAAAAGGTGTTTTTGTTTTTTTTTTTTCGCCAAAAAATGTACAGAAAACCTAGAATTCTAATTAGTTTGATTTAAGAATTCATGCGTGGAGGAGATTAATTTTGCGATTAATTTTTAATAAGCTCGCGAAGAGATTAATATTCGTATGGGAAATCTCGTGATTAAGAGGGGATTTAAGGATGATTTGTCTTAATCGCGGATTAGTGTCCGGTGGAAACACCCCACTAAGAAATAATAAATTAAGATATACAGATTTTTTACGCCAGTGTAAGTAAAATACCTGTATTGTGTACCTATACCCTACACCTAATGCCTATTTGACCTGATCTGAGCCCTTGTGGCTTTTTGAAATGACGCGCCAGCTTTTTACTTTAACAATGTTTAATTGTTCATTTTGTTATTTAAGTTGTTAATTGATAGCTTTCTCTCTTGCAGTCAAGTTAATTAGGGCTCATTAAATATACGTCATTGCAGCAGTAGACTACAAGAATCAAGAAGTATCTATCGACTGCGCCATTTACCAGAAAAAAAGCGTTTTTGATGCTTTGTACACTCGTTTTAGCAACGTGCGTAAATCGCATCGCTATCTCAAGAAAGAACCTACATTTTCCGCACTAGTCTGGTGTCCCTCCAGTGTCTGATTACTAGTGGTTTATTTCGTATCTAGTATGTTTTTAAGAGTCGTAAGAGATCACTACATTTTTTTAAGATGATCAGTTGGCCGAGCTCAGAGCGCCAGCCATGCCCATATACTAGCTGTATTTTGAAACAAGCTGTATTCGTCATCCTGACTTAATTCTATTTTTGTGATAAATCGACTTTTCTTCAGTTGCCTTTTAAGGCTAATGAGGGCGGAAAGCTTACGAATGATGTGGCTTTTAAGCCTCTTAAACCAGGTAGGTGTCATAGTGGCTCAGTAGTTTTCAAATTAAAATGGGGCGAGCCCTTAGTGTTGGCAATTTCCAACTTTCGAACATAATTGACGTAAAAACAAAATTCTAAGTATATCATTTTTTGCAATCTAGAATACGGACTAAGTTTCCTTATTTGAAGTTTAGCCTTTATATTAAAATTGAAGAAATCTTAGGATGGACATATATAAGTCATGAAAGACATTTACAAAAATGTGCTGGTCACAAAAGAAATAAAGTGTCTTTTTTGCGGATGATTTTTGTTACAATTTGATTTTGTAAATTCAAACATACTAAATTAACAAAAAAGAATTATAGAAGAATCAGTTTGGTAAAAGTTCTGCCAAGTACTAAATTTCGCAATCAATGATTATAACTTCCCTTAAAATGTGTAGGAGTTTCGCGAACAAAAAAAAGATGAGAAAAGTAGCTTAATTTGAACACAAATGACCATGGACAGAAACGCAAGTGTTATGCCAATGCAAATTTAATGATACCCAACTATTAAACTATTTTCAATAGGAAAACAGTTTTAAATTTATAACAACTTGTCTAATGCACACGCTTACATGTTTTATCAAGTTTGGCTTAGAAATAACGCTGAAAACGGATGATTAAAATCCACTGTTGACAATTAATATATTTGTTGCTGGGCGGAAAGGAAGAGAATGTTAAATATTTCGCCGAACCTAATCTCGGCAATAGACGTGGATTAAGATTGACTGTTTTTTTTTTGTGATTTTGGTACGTCTTGGTGTTCTGTATCCCGATATGCCCCCACACATGGAGAGCGTTCCCCTCGGGGACCGGCAATCGCAAAAGGTTGTAAAGAGTTCTATAGAATGCTTGTTTGAAAAAAATCAAGATACTCGTTATTTGTGCGTCATTTGAGAGTCAAAAGATTTTTCTTGATTTGATAAACTTGTTTTCCTTTTTAAATTTCACATTTATTGTCACCGTGAAGACGTTAACCTTAAAATATTTTTTACTATACTGAAAGACTAATCTTTTTCCAACTAGCTTATTGGTGCTGAATCAAAAAAGAGTTGAAATTAGTTGCGCTCATTGACCAATTGGCGTGTTATATTTTTGTCGCTAAAAATTTTTCCAGTACTTCCGGCCCTGTATGAGAAAAAGCCATACCTTGCACGAGAAGTTGAATAAAGTGAATCGCCTGCGTTATTTCAAAATTCCATTTGTTATAGGAAAAAATTAGTTGGCCAACTTTTCGTTTCATTTCGTTTCAACACTTTTTAATATATTTAAAAATTTATCGCTTTATTGAAAAGATAGAACTTTCCTAGCATAAGGCCATAATAAAAAGTTTAAATTTTCTTTAAAAATCAGACTGCGCCAGTTTTAAAAAGTCGGTAAACTATTGAATGGCTATTTTAATGTTAACGCCATAAATTTTCTTTCCATAGATCTAACTAAAAGAGAAACCTTTAGACGACCCATCCTTAAAAGCCATTGCAAAAACGCCGTTAAATAAATAGAGTGGCGCAACAGCTCGTGGTGAACCAGGGCCTAAACGCCATTACTTACTTACTTAGTTAAGGTGGCGCTACAGTTTCAACAAGCTTCGCCAGCCAGCTCTGTCTCTAGCTAGCCGTCTCCAGTTTCGCACTCGAAGTTGGCTGAGGTCCCCTTCCACTTGCGTGCGCCACCTGAGTCTCGGTGCTCCTCTACCGCGCCGTCCCTGCGGTGTGGATTCGAAGATTTTCCGAGCCGGGGCGTTGGTGTCCATCCGCTCTAGATGACCCAGCCATCGTAGACGTTGTGTTTTGACTCTTTTGGCTAGGTCGGTATCGCTGTACAGCCCGTACAGTTCGATGTTATATCTCCTCCTCCACTCTCCGTCTATGCAGACGGGACCGTAAATCGTCCGAAGAACGCCATTACATTTCTGAATATAATCTATTTTCTCTTCAATCAGAAATAAAAGTTAACACACCGAATACGCCAACGTTTAAGTAAATTGTGAACGAAAATATTAAACGAAATACGTTTTTTTGCATACATCTGTTTGTTTCACTCATTTGGTCTTGATGTCTTTTTAAAGGTAGACAAAAACAGCAATAATTTTTTATTGAGCAAAAAACAAAAACTTGGCTGGATTAAAAGCATAAAAACACATCTGGGCGAAAATATTACCAATTATAGTGAGTTTAAAGGTTGAAGACATTATACCAACCTAACAATCACTTCACTTTTTTACGACTGCGCCATTATTATAAAAAAAGTACAAATAATTTTTTTTTAATTTTTTACTTTTAAATGTTCTTTTAAATTATAAAACCTTAGTCAACATATAAATATAAAATAAAAATAATAATAGTAAAAAATAATTAAAGAAATTATAATAATTAAAAAAAGAATGAATTGACACTCACAGCTTAGAAAAGCCTCGCCTGACCTCTCATGCCCATGCGTGCTGAGTTTTTTTTTCAATTTTCTTAACACACGGAGGGGATATACAAGTTTTTGCCGATTCTGAACCGCGAATTAAGAGGTCTCTGACAAAAACGATAGTAATGAAATTTATTTTTACAATAAAAAGGTTTTTCATGCGTACTTACTACTGCTAGTCAACAGTTCACATGTTCGATCAATAGGGTGAAACTGATTCTCATATTTAAGATCATTTGGTCTTAACCCCAGTTTTTTTGATCGATGTGTGTTTCATTCAACGAACTTGGCATTTTGAATACTCTTCAGTGGGTATTGCCAAGAACGTCCACCCAGCCACACGAACCCATCTTTACGACTATTGCCGAACATCAATTATAAAATTTATGTATTTTTTGCTGTCTCGTTTTTCCTCATCTGGTGGGGTACCGTGGCGTAGCAGTCAGTGTGTGTGGTTACTACCCCGGAGGTCTGTATTCAAATTCTGATTTCTGAAAAAAAGATTCGTCCCGAGAGTAACATTTGTCTTAAAAAACTTCTCAAAGTTCTGTTCGGATTCGGCAAAAAATTTTAGGTCCCCTTGTATCTGAAGAATCAACTCACACAGCATATCATACAACACACACATTCACCTCCAGCTGATGTGCCAAAACGCAACATTTTTTCTTATTGATCGCAGCAAAAAGTTAATAGCACTAAAAGCATTAAACCAACCTGCGCCTAAGTATAATCAGTTAAAGATTAAAGACAAAATTATTCCTACCATAAATTGCTACAGTTCCGAGCATTCCGAGCAATCCAAACGGCACTTTGAGAAGTTTTTCAAGACAAGTGATACTCTCGGAGGTCTTGTCAGACCCTCGCGGAGGTGGGGACCGTGAAAAAGAACAAGTCTTTTTTTTTCAGGTGACGATGGCAGGATTCGAACCCAGACCTCCGGCGTAGTAAGCACACACACTAACCACTACGCCACGGCACCCTACATTTATTTAAATTGCTACAGTTTTTCAGTATATTTCGCTATTGACTGCGCCATTTTAATTAAAAAGAAGTTAAAATTAAATTTAAAAAATGATCAAACTTTATAATCAAAACCTCAGTCAACTTATAAAATAAATAAAAATAATTCTGCGTTAAAATAAAAAATTTATTTGGTAACCCGCTGTAGAAATAACGCTAAATATTTGCGATCTAAAGCCGAATAATTTTTCTTTTAAAACAATGATCATAATATTTGCTATTTTTACAACTCTATTTCCATGTTTTTTAGTGCGGCAGACGGGTTTCATTAAAAATAAAATTATTTTGTCAAAGTTTACCGACTGCGCCGGTTAAATTTCTTACGTTCCATACAGTCCACCGTTAAAAAAAGTAAAAACCTCTTTCGTATGGAACTTTTTACACAAATTTTAACAACGCATTGGCAAATGGAACGCTGAGTCTTGGGGGGATCAACAAAACATTATCACCAGTGAATCCATTAAATTTTAAAACATTTTCACCTACACACAGAAGGAATTTTAAATAAATGAATTCTTCGCATTTGTTTTTTCTATTTTACCTATGCTTTCGGTCTGAATTTCATCATCATCCTTCTGACACAATGCTTTTGTGGCTGTGACTGTTTGAAATGCATTTTTTTAACCCAATGTTTTAAAACCTCACAACAAATACATAAAGGATACAACACAAATGGGCTCTTAAACCTCATGTCAACCTGTCGTGCAAAAAAAAAACGTTTCGTTTTTAAATTCAACTTTGACAGATAATTTTTTTAAATCCAATTCTAGACACATATTCCAAATGGCATCCTGTGTGTCCAGTCTGTGCCACGTCAAAGCTAAAAAAAATGTTTTTGATTCATGTTCTATGGAATATGCTGTGCACAATAGCAATGTACTTGTCTGCCTGCTTTTTATATCCTGTTTACGCTACAATTCACTTAGTTAGAGGAAGTTCCTTTTATTGTATACATAGACACAATGTGACGAAACTTTACCCGTCTGGAATGTGATTCTCCACTATAAAATACACGGTTGACAAGATACCCAGTCCATACTTCTTAGTGCTGCAGTTACATTGTATTAAATTTATTATATATTAAAATTACATTATGCAACAGCATGCAAGTGCATTGCACTTCATTCGGTCATGAGGGTGGAAAGAAGAGACTACATTACAGCACACTCTGTGTAACTGTTATGTGATTTTATGGACAATTTAATAAATTAACTAAAGGTAACTTACACAGTGAATTCATATTGGGCATGTTGTGCTGAATCTGGAATATCATGAAGAGGACGGATTGCGGTCAGGCGGAAAGGACCTGCGTGCTACAGGCGTTTGGAAATTGTTACAAACGTTTTTTTTCTTGTACCACAAACGTGTATGTTCTGGTATTTAATTTAAAGCTTGCATGTTTTGGACTATCGGTCTTGCCAATCGTTAAGAAATTGCATCATAATTGACAGGCTGGCAAGCATAATTTTTCCAACCTAATGAATGGGTGTGTGTTTGAAATATTTGCGATAGACTTAGTCTGTGACTAAGTGGGCCTGGAAAAAAACTGATTGATTTAAGCCTAAAGGGTATAGGCTTGGTCAAAGTGACGCAAGCTCCAAGAAGTCACCAAAGTTCGCAAACACTTGTACTTTTCGATCATTATCGCATTGGTGTCGGCGCCTTCTTATAAAGCAAAAAAGATGTAAGTCAAACTCACTTTTATTGGATACTGAAAAAAAAAAACGACTTTCAGTAGTTAGCACAATTAATCAACGATCCATCCGCAAACACGGGAAAAGTAGTCAAATCAGTGAATTAGCACTTCGGCCAGTGATGAAATTGTGCGTGCCCCATGGATTATTATCTAATTGCAACTTCACACGTGTGTAAAGGTGGAGTCCGTATTTAGACTGCCACCATTGACGGTTTGCATCATGCACTTTCAATACGGATCCTTCATCACAAGCTGATATATCACCGGTAATTGTGTGTCAGCCATATCCAGTCCTATACTAGTTGCATAAGCCCAAGTTAGTTGGGAATGCTGAAAGAAGAATTTCTATTTTAGTTACACCTCCTTAAAACGGGTTGATTTTGCCACACCGTGAATCAACCATGGTTGAACTAGATTCGAGCTAGATGGAATGGGAATAAAAATTCACTTGAGCGTGAGGCAAGTGAACTAATTGCTTTGTTAAAACGCTTAGGTTAGTGTCGATACTATAAATTGGCAAGTGGGCCAGCAATGAAATATGTCCACGCAACTGTATTAGGAATCCTGAATCAATTTATGCTGGATTCGTGTTTTGATGTAGGTCAACGTGTCTATCGCTATAAAAGAAAAAAAATACTCACAAATAATATTTTTTAGGCATAGCTCCAATTTTAGTTATTTTTCGTTTTACCTGCAGTATCGTTAGTCAAAGCAATCGTTGGTCTTAGTTGAAAAAAATTTGTAGCCCTTTGAAAACATCAAAAATTTGTACAAATGCCTTAGAACTAAGTCGAATCCTCTGATTCGACTTAGATCTAAGGATGATTAGATTAGGATGATTAGATCTTAGATTAGAGGATGCTTAGCTAACTAAGCATCCTTTAAGTAACAATATTAAATCCAAGGAGGATCTGTCTCTAAATGAGTGACTTCCAGTTCGACTTCTTTTTGGGGTCGAAACCGGTCTTTGAGACCGACGGCAATCAGGCCATCACCGACAAGGAGTAGTGCTATCGTTTGATAAAAATCAATTCAATTGATAATCATCAATCAATTGATAATGTAAAAAAAATATCCAGTGAACGCCTGTCCCACATCCGTGATGCTCTGCTTCAGTAAGATCACCATAATACAACTGGTTTGTACGTCGAAAACTGAGCCCAAAGCAAAACTGATAACGATGAGCATAATATCCTTATGTTCGTATTACAGTTCCTTGAGTCCTGGAATGCAGTTGGCTGTTTCACGGTATTTTTTTTCATAAAAAAAAACCCAAGGCAAAAGACATTAGACAGTATTTCAAAGAGTCATTAAAATTACTTCGCTTTTTTCATATCACCTAAAAAAAAGTTTTAACGCTCGTTTCTGGAGTCTTTTGACATTGAGTAGATGCCAATATCGCACTTCGCCCTGTTGGTCTACTGTGCTCCCAACTAAGCCTTGGAAAAATATATTCCCTTAAAAGAGCTCCCCTCGCACTATAATTCTTTACTGAACTATATTGGGGGCTCATGTTTGGCCTTGGCTCATCCTACAGCACCTTCTCCAGTCCGGTTTCGCGTAGGAATCTATGAATTAGAAGTGTGTCCCAGATGGGTGTTTTTCTGCCTGGTTTCTGATTTTTGCCCAGACATTTTGTCGTTTTGTGGTTTAAAGCCCCACCGGATTACAAAATGTATTCCGGAGTTTAACCAACCTCCTAGCAAAATCTGCAGAAGAGTTCCCAAGTTACACCAATTTTCCTTTGGTGTTTTCTGAGCTTACGATGGCCCGTTATCAATCTTGGTAAGGATACGTAGATTGTTTTTACTAAGGCCTATGCATACCTTGAATCTTCTCTACTGGTAGTTCCTTACAAGTTTCTTAGATTACCTCAGGTCTTGAAGGCTTTCCGCTTAGGTGCACGAGTTTCAAAATCTGACAATAGAAGAATTTTGAGGCTTTTATCGAAAAACGCAGGTCCCCAGTTCATCTGGTTCCTCAGCTATGTACGGCTCCAAGACCCTTGCACCCAATTTAGCTATAAGCTGCCGTTGTCCGAACCCACGTTCTGCTGGATGAAGGTCTTCTAGCAGGCGTGTAGAACAAGCTTCTCCAACTTCTTGTTGGCGGAGTAGTAACCACTTTAGAGTGTTATATCAACTCGTGGAGTATTGCTAGTTGGTAACGGCGACCCTAATTCTGATTTTTTATTTGCAGTCAACCGAATCAGAACCACGTGTCTTTTGGCTTCTAAAAAAGCTTTGCCTGAGACGATGCTACCTAGCCAGAAATTAGCTTTCTGTTCTTCTTGTGAAGAGTCTCCTATCCATCACAGAATCTATAACTTACTTACTTACTTAAGGTGGCGCTACAGTCCGGGGTGGACCTGGGCCTCAGCCAACAAGCTTCGCCAGCCAGCTCTGTCTCTAGCTAACCGTCTCCAGTTTCGCACGCGAAGTTGGCTGAGGCTTCCTTCAGGTGGCTTCCACTTGCGTGCGCCACCTGAGTCTCGGTGCTCCTCTACCGCGTCGTCCCTGCGGTGTGGATTCGAAGATTTTCCGGGCCGGGGCGTTGGTGTCCATCCGCTCTAGATGACCCAGCCATCGTAGACGTTGTGTTTTGACTCTTTTGGCTAGGTCGGTATCGCTGTACAGCCCGTACAGTTCGATGTTTTATCTCCTCCTCCACTCTCCGTCTATGCAGACGGGACCGTAAATCGTCCGAAGAATTTTCCTCTCGAAGCAGCCTAAAGTGTTTTCATCCGCCTTTGACAGGGTCCATGCTTCTGCACCGTAAAGCAGGACTGGGATGATGAGGGTCTTATACATGGACACTTTAGTTGCTCGAGAGAGGGCTTTGCTACTCAATTGCCTTCTTAGCCCAAAGAAACAGCGATTGGCAAGAGTTATCCTTCGTTTGATTTCAGCGCTGGTGTCATTGTCTGAATTGATAGCGGAACCGAGGTAGACAAAGTCCCTAACTACCTCAAAGTTATAGCTGTCGATGGTGATGTTTTGTCCAAGACGTCGGTGTTGGGTGTCTTTTCTTGATGACAGCATATACTTGGTTTTGCCCTCATTGACTGCTAAACCCATATTCGCCGCTTCCGTCCCAATACTCACGAAGGCTTCACTGACATCACGCTTTGTTCTACCGATTATGTCAATGTCGTCTGCGTATGCTAGTAGTTGAACGGACTTTTGAAAGATTGTGCCTCTGGTGTTGGCGCGAGAGTTCTGCACAATTCTCTCAAGTATGATGTTAAAGAAGTCGCATGACAGCGCGTCGCCTTGTCTAAATCCTTTTTTGACATCAAAGGGGTCGGTGAGGTCTTTGCCGACCTTGACGGAACAGCGTGAGTTTTCCATCGTCATCCTGCACAGACTGACGAGTTTGGCAGGGATGCCAAAACTAGACATTGCGCTATATAGCTCGTCTCTATAGATGCTGTCATACGCGGCCTTGAAATCGATGAAGAGGTGGTGTGTATCGATTTGGAATTCCTGGGTTTTCTCCAAGATCTGCCGCAGTGTGAATATTTGATCGATGGTGGACTTTCCTGGCCTAAAGCCACACTGATATGTGCCTATCAGATTGTTGACAAACGGCTTCAGGCGTTCACACAGTACAGCAGAAAAGATCTTGTATGCGATGTTAAGAAGACTTATGCCTCTGTAGTTGGCACAACACAGAATCTATAAGCCCATGCAAAAAGGGTTGCACTAGACTCCGGACTAGTCGGACTAATCGGTGTCTTTTGGCTCCTCAAACTTCCAAGCCCTTCCAATTTTTGGTCGTAAGGTTGGTATACCAAACTTCTATGAGATGAAGAATGCCTTTTGGGTTACTGGAACCAGTCGTGACTCTGGCTCTCCGTCGGACGGAAATAGCGTCTTTTCGCATGATTTTGAATTTCGTAGCGGGTCATACATACCGCCTTTGAGAGTGCCAAGTTTTTGAATAGTCAGCTAAGCTCTCGCTGTTTCAGACAAGCGATGTGCCAAACACCGTCCCTGATCTCAATTAGCTGTGCCTTTAGATGCCCGCACTTACCCGCACTGATCCGACCTTCGTTTTCACCGTGGTCAACCAATAGGTGACCTTGACACCAATCGTTCAACCTATGGTATCAGGTGACAACACCTCAAATGATTTTTCGCAATCTTATCTTGCCCTTATTAGGCTTTTTTTTCAAAAACCATTGGTACCGCGGGACTTCGCTTTTATAGCAGCCTTCCTGTTGTCCAGGCTAGCGAAACATTTTTTTTTTTTTTCGTGGGTAGGAAAAACCTTCATAGGCACTACGAGGACCGGCTGCGCGTGCTCAATAGTAGTGTGAGATTCTTACTCACTAGAAAACCTCCCATTTTCCGTCAGACTACGACTAAGTTTCCCTAACAAGTAGTTCAAGCTTCTGTAGTAATCGCGTGTGGCAGGCTGCCTTCCAACGAAGGCACCTACAATACCGTCAATTTATGCGGTTTCATCTTATGCTGCTAGATCTAACGGTCTCATTCGTTGAAGCGAGCGAAATTCGCTAGCGAAACATTTATCGGCCCCGGGTAACAGTGAACTTGTGGTTTTGCCTACTATAAGACGTTACGCTAGGCTTCAGGGCAAGCAGCTCCACAACGGACCAAGCGTTTCTGCTGAAGCAAAATTTGGAAAAATGCTATGAATTTAACGTTATGGCGCATGTCCTTTTTGTAGACTCCAAGCAACCGATGTTCAAATCCAACATCGTGTCCCGAAGAGCGAAGATATGCGCATACAAAGCAATTATAAGACCCGTGGCGTGGTATGTTATGGAGCGGAGACATGGACTCTGTCATCAACAGAAGAGAACCAGCTTAGAGTCTTTGAGCGGAAAATATTGCGGTAAATTTATGGGCCTATACACTTGGCTAACGGAGAGCTCAGATGGCACACTAACGAGGAACCTCTGCAAATACGCGACGGCGAAGATGTGGTCAAATTCGCAAAGGCGCAGCGGCTCAGATGGGCCGGGTATGTAATCCGCATGTCCGAAAGCAGGCCGCAAAAGGCTATACTCACCTACACACCGTGCTTAACTAGAGCTACAGGGAGGCCACGCCTAAGATGGCTTGACGACGTTATTGCCGACGCAAGGAAGTTGGGAATCAGGAACTGGATGCAGACGGCAAAAAACAAAATGGAGTGGAGAAAACTGGTTGATGCAGCTAAAGCTCACCCCGAGCTGTAACGCTAATGATGATGAATGATGATGATGATAAGACGTTCCGCTAGGACAGGTTTACTGGCGGAGGGCAGGATTACATTTACGGCTTTCGAAGCAGATATCGCACTCGAATCCAAGTCACTGTCCGTAAGGGAGATAAAGGCATCATCGTTCATGGTTAATCTTTAAGGGCTGCTTTTTTGCACCTTCCCGCATCAGTAACTTGTACGTTAGACTACGTAGACGTACAAAGACTACTTGTACGTTATAGTGTAGACGTTGTCGTCACATAAATCGACTTTGCAGAATGGCTCACCCTTGAGACAATTATCAATTAGACAATCAGACAATTAGAATTTACTGACGAGAGTTCTGTTCCACATACTTGATGTTCTGAACTTAAACACAACACTTTGAAGTTCAGATCATAAAAGGCACACAACAGGCTTCTTGTCATTTCAGTCATGATCTGTTAAAAAAAAAACCTCTCATCTCTTACAGTCCGGGGTGCACTTGGGCTTCAGCCAACAGACTGTCTCCAGCTAGCTGGATCTAGTTTTGCACGCGAGGTTGTTGGAGTCATATTCCACTTACGTGTACCACCTGAATCTCGATGCTCGTTTACTGCGCCGTCCTCGCGGAGTGGATTCGGAGATTCTCAACTGGGGCGTTTCGTTATTCTGTTGCAACCGTTGTATTGTAAGCTTCGATGTTATATCTCATTATCCACTCTCCGTTCATGCAAACGGGATCATAAATCGCCCGAAGGATTTCCCTCTTCAACAGCCTAAAGCGGTTTCACCCGTCTTTAATCATTTCTACACGCGTAATGTCAACTCAATTGGCTTTTTCCTCTGGGAAGATGGAAAATCTTTCCTATATTTTATTCTGTCGGCATATCTATTGTTAATCTATGGTTAAAACCGAATTGAAAATCCACTGCTAAACTGCAACCTAAAGATCAAGTCACAAAATTTAAATGGTTCCCTTTTTAAACAGAAGCTGGATCCAAATTGGTGATACATTTTTAAGGTAACGCCACTCCGCAGTCACATCGTTCGTGTTCTCCTATCAAAAGTGTCTCTTTGAAGGGCAAATTCGTAGACGTGTTTCACTTTCACGGCTTTTGCACACAGGGCATAATATATGCATGTATCAACCACTCGCTGTTCCAAGGAATTGTCCTTAATTAAAAAAGAAAAACTTTTTAAATTTAGCGTCGCAAAGGTGCTTAAAAATTAATTTAAAGGTATTCCCTTTGATAATAATCAAAATGATTCTTCGAATTCATTTTCATCCTTGAAGAACACCTACCTCCTACATATTTTCATTAACCTCTCACACACACTGTTCTTCTCGAGAACCATACAACAAATCAACCACCACCTTTTCTTTGGAACCAAAGAAATATGCCTCTTGTATTCCTTAAGGGCTTTACAATGGGACTTTGTAAAGTAAACAATACCCTTGAGTACTGTTAGACGTTATACTAGCTTTTTGATTAAAAATTTGTGTACATACTGTAGAGGGACATCACACCAACCGCGCGCAACCAACCATCCATTGTTCCAACACTCTGATATAACCTCTAAGGTTAGGTTACAGCACAAGTTCCCTTTCTCAAGGAAGCACACACAAAAAAAAACTGTCTTTGACTTCGATTTCAACAGTCCTTGGCCTTGGAGTAATTCATTAAGTTTAAAATGATGTCTTGTGCGTCTCGCAGTCTGTTCAATTAATCAACATGACAAGTGATCGCTTTTATTTTAGGTTCCTTGTAAATGTTTTATGGCTAGATAGAGACCAATCTATAAATATACAGTGTCCTAGAGCTTGATTTAGCTAGTCCTTATAGGAGGCGGAAAATTGATTAAAAATCACAATCCATACTTTTTGAGAAATCATGATTTGTTCTGTCGTTAATTATTGTGGCGTTGGCGAGCGTTATGGCGTAAAAGGTCGTGGGAGACCAAAAAAAAGTCTACTAATGAGAAGTATAGACTCATAGAACGTCCTGTGCTACCAAATAATGAAAATGTAGTTGGGGCGTCACAATCGACGAGGGACTTGTTGTTTTACAAAATTGCCAGACAAGTGTTTTCCACCATCTACTTTTTAACACGTAGCGTACTTGCCTGTTAGTGAAAGCAATTAGTCAAATAAGGCGCACGGCGCCCTTTAAAAGCTTTTGACCACCTAGTTTTGGCGTTCGTTAATCCTACACACTTCAGCAAACTTCGGGCCATTCCAGTTGGCCCTGTGTGTCAACTTCTTCCAGTTATTTTAGGTTAGTTTTTACTGACGCAACTTTGCTTTGACTATTTGGTTGACAGTCAGCAAGGAGGATCCAAAAAACAAGGTAACAAGGCCCAATAGCACCTTAAGACGGGCGTGTGTGCAAAAAAAAATCACTAAAAGTGGAGTCATTCATCCTATGCCACGCCACGTGCCCGAATCCCTCCCAGAAGACATAAAAATATTCTTGTTTATACTCTGTTTCGAAATATTGATTAACTGTCGCTTTGGCAAGTCCTGAATTTGAAAATGGCACTATGGATAATTTTAGACCAAACAGGGTGGTGGCTAAAATTATTTTCGATTTTTAAACTTGTACCTCAGTCGACTCAGTCCAGCCGATCAACTTGGAGTGGAGGTTGCCACCCCCTATGCTCAAAGTTCTTCGTCCTTCGTAGAATTGAATATTTTTAGAAAGGTAAGTTAATACTTAAGTTAATTTCAGGGAAATCATGCGTCAGAAACATTGAGTTGTGTTCCACCATCAGAAGTCGTGCGTTAAGTTGCTTCAAAAGAAAATAGAATTTTTATTTCACTCGAAACCTTAGAAAAGAGAATAAAGTGGACGTTAAGAATTCAAGAGAAGAAAAAGAAATATTTATTTTTATTTCAAGGAGACATAAACGTTATCCCTACTCGTCTCTAAATTAAATATTGACTATTCCTTGGAAAAGTTTTCTCATTGTACAGTCTTCCCCAGAGTTTAATTTATTTTGTCCGCTGTGCTTCCACACAAATCCCTTGAGAAGTCCTATTTGATAATTATTGATTGATTCCCTTTTTTTGCTATTGCAGTTTCCTTGACGACTTGGATCGGTTAGGTGCAAAGGATTACCAGCCAACTGAACAGGATATATTGCGCACTCGTGTCAAAACTACTGGTATTGTTGAAGTGCACTTCTCCTTCAAAAATCTTAATTTTAAGTAAGTATTTTCAAAGAGGGGGGTAATAAAGGATGTGTTTATTTTTTACAATGAATTGTTTATTTTTTTTGTACAGATTATTTGATGTCGGTGGGCAACGTTCTGAACGAAAGAAATGGATCCATTGCTTCGAAGATGTAACCGCGATCATTTTCTGTGTAGCTATGTCTGAATACGATCAAGTTTTACACGAAGACGAAACTACGGTAAGTCTTATACTTTTAGATATTTAATCAATTTTATTTTTTTTACCGTTTATCCTTAAAAGAGTCGCGGAGCGAGGGCGCCTAAGTTATCCTTCTAGTGACGGAGTTAACTCTGCACTCAAAACTCGTTTTGTTCCGCGACTAACAGATCTTGGTTTAAGATGGGCATAACTTAGCACTGAAAAACCGTCCCTTAAAGTTCTAAAGGGTCTTCGGTGATTATTTCACTGCGTTACAAACTCAAACTTAATATGCCCTGGGTAGGGTTTAAAAAGAAATTAAATATTCGGCCGCCCCTTACGTTAACTTGGATAACAGACGCCGACAAGAAAGCCGCTCATTTTGAGACAGATGCTTCTGGATTTTTGGATTGTTGCTGGTTTTTGTGCTCCCCGGATATAAGGCATACGGCATGCCGAGTGTGTCCTTTAGTCATGGTGGATTTCCACTGTTGGAAAGTGACTGAAAAATTACTGGAATTTTTAACATTTAGTGGAGACACCAATTGACAAGACTATTTTCAGTAATTTTTCAGTAATCTTCCAATCCTGGAAATCAGTAAGTCATGAAGATGACCTGTTCAGACGTGCGCTTACGGACCAGCAACCCCAGTAGAGAAATTTTGAACCTAATTAGGAACCTAAACTGTCACTACGAATTTTAGGAGATTCATAGTGATTCAAATAGACTTATGTCATTTACTTCTGGCTTTGATTCTAGATTGACGACCAGAAGCAAATTTGTCATATTTTCAGAAGAGAATTTTGTCAATTTTTCAGAGTCCAGAATGCTTTCGGTGTACGCTTCTGGACAACAAAGCGAGGCCCTTTGACAGTTTTTTAGGTCATATGACTGAAATTACCACAGATTGTAAACACTTGACGTCTGTCAAAAGGGTAAACCACATCAGTAAAAGGCAGAAATTTGACAGTCTACATCCACACCATCGGTTGGCTCACCCCCTTAATGTTTCTTTTTGAAAATTGTTGTCCAAAAGTTTCAAGAGAGTCCAGAATGCTTCCGGTATACGCTTCGGTGTACGCTTCTGGACAACAAAGCGAGGCCCTTTGTCAGTTTCTAAGGTCATATGACTGAAACTACTTCAGATTGTAAACACTTGACATCTGTCAAAAAGGTCAACCACATCAGTAAAAGGCAGGAATTTGACAGTCTACATCCACACCATCGGTTGGCTCACCCTCTTAATGTTTCTTTTTAAAAATTGTTATCCAAACGGGATGGTTTTGAAGAAAAATAATAACCAGTCCGAATGAATTGCTCTTAAGCTAGCTGAACACGTTTCCTCGTGGGTGGAAAGCCTGGTCAAAACAGGGCATCAATAGAACGAACAGCATCAACTGCAATTTCGGAGCAAAAAGTTTGAACAAATTTTAGTTTCTGGTGCAATGAAAATTCAATTTACTTTCGGTGAAAACAGAAACAGCTCGTTGTTTACTGCACAGTCTTATCCTCGAGACCTTGATCTCTCATTTTCGAACAGTGTAGTAAACAACGAGCTCTTTCTGTCCTTGTGTTAATAGACATAAGCCTTACAGACCGATTTGCTTTGTTTTTTAGCTTGTCAGCTGAGTGCAAAGACAAAGATATAAAATTGTTCACGATCGCTTGTTTTCAAAGTGATATGTGTCGGCACGGGGAGAACCTTCCCATGTTCTGAATTTGTAAATGCCAAATGTTAGGAGAATAATTTTCTTTCGAAAAAAACTGTCAAGATCAGACGTGCAATATTTTTTTTTCTTTCTGCTAATGAAATCAGTCTACGAAGCTAACCAGGGTCTCACTAGGTCCTGTCTGGTAGACAGACTTGCCATACGATTTGACACCGATTTTGCTTTGGCATAAGATCTTTTACCCCAAATAACCAACAATAAGAAAGTTTTTTTTCTAATAACCTTAAAACTCTATTAATTCAAATTCCAGAACCGAATGCAAGAGTCACTAAAACTATTTGATTCCATCTGCAATAATAAATGGTTTACGGATACCTCGATAATTTTATTCTTAAACAAAAAGGATTTATTCGAAGAAAAAATCCGAAAGAGCCCATTGACAATCTGTTTCCCAGAGTACACAGGTAAGTTTTTTTTTCATCCTTATATCTAAATATTCCTTTACAACAATATCGTTTAATTGAAAAATTTAAGGCGGACAAGAGTACGGTGAAGCAGCCGCATACATTCAAGCTCAATTCGAAGCGAAAAACAAATCAACCTCAAAAGAAATCTACTGCCACATGACGTGCGCCACAGATACAAACAATATTCAATTTGTATTCGATGCAGTCACCGATGTAATTATTGCAAATAACCTGCGAGGATGTGGTCTCTACTAGACATTGGCACAAAACCAAACAAAACAAGTAATATTTAAAATTTATAATAATTCAATATATAATAACAATAATAATTATTGTTGTTATTATTTATTATAATTTATTATTATTAAAAAATTATGATAATGAAACAAAAACAATTTTACAAAACAAACAAAAAACCAGAAAAAAAAATTCTTATTAAATAAAAACAAAAAAAGAACTTAACTCTAAGAATTAATATAATATTTAAATTAGTAATTATTATTATTTAAAAGAAAAAGAAGAAGAACGAACAAAAAAAAATGATGAAAACATGTTTAAAGCAAAATATTAAGCCATACAGAACAAAGAAACAAAAAAACAAAAACTATGGAACATCACCCAAAACTAATTCAACAAAAAAAAAAAAAAAAACATAATTAATAATGTCGACATGTATTCCCTTTGTATTATAATTTTATTGACAAAAAAATAAATTTACTAACTTATTTCATACAAAATACGCATAAATTTATATAAAAAAAAAAAACTATGTTCACGTCGCTATATAAAAAGAATCAATATAAATAATATAAATCATACAACTTGCCATATATAAACGTGACTAACTCTTGTTTGTTTTTTTAATAGTATTCTCTATTTTCTTCTTGTTTATTTATTTAACAAACAAAATCGCGCACAAATTTTTGTTTTACATTTAAACATGACAATTTACTATATTTTTTTTTCTCTCAAAACTGATTGAAAACAACTTAACTATGACGCACATAAAGAATATGTAATTTTTACTGTTTTTTCTCATAAGAACTATTTTCTTTTTATTTAATAGATTTTTTTTATACATATATTTTTATTTAGTTTTTAAGTTACGTATTCAATATATATTTTTTTTAAAAGTAATTATAACTCTACGAGTAAAAAGGTGATAATGATAATAATGAAATGCAGGCGCTTTGATGAGAAGTTTGAAAAATACAAGTTTTTTTAGATTGTGACACTGTTGACAACTGCAACCTTAAAGCTTCAAATGACAGCGACTTGCTTCGCTTGAGCTCGCGTAAAGCTTTTACTTTGTACAATCAAGTGGTTCTAAAATCTTAATCGGACTTAATATGTAAGGAAACTTTTTTTACAAAGTTACAAAGTCAAAATTACAAAGTGTTTGAATTCTACCAAGACAAACAACTCGTGACTCTTTCTGGGTCAACGTTTTGTTGAATATTTTATAGCAAATCTTTTGATAATGATTTATTTGGTTTACAAACGAAAGCCCCAAAGTGTTTTTTTTTTTCTTTCCCCTATTCAGGTTCCGACTATTCAGGCTCACGAAAAATCACTTTTTCGTGAACCTGAATAGTCTGAAGACAGGGCAGACTATTCAGGTACGACAAATTTGTATTCGTAAAATCTTCAATTCAGGGATTTTTAACACCTGTCAAAAAAGTGACATTTCGAGCAATGCAGAGAAACCTTTTGCAGTCGCTTGTGCAACTCTTAATCCGACCGTAAATAATTCTCAAATATCTACATGATTGACAAGAGAAAAAAAGGTTACATGAAAAAAAAATTGCGAATTTGTTTCTTAGTTTTCAGCCAAAGCTGACGGTTCAAAGAACAAAATCAATATTATGTTTTTGTTGCTGATTTTTCTCAGAAAATTCATTTAATCATTCAGATAAATTTTTGATTACGAATTGGTCTTTTTGCACGAACAACAGAAGTATTTTGTCTGCTGTTTGTCATGTAAAGCATGTCACATCACAAAGCATGCAAATCTGAATCCTCCTAGGGTGAGAATCTTATGCGAACTCCACTCGCTCGCACAGTGGAGCTTTTTGTCTGGGTTTAAAGCTCGAAAAAGTAGTTGTAATAGGGTGTTTCCACCGCACATAAAACAGAGATTACCGTAGGAAGATTAAAAGTTAATCCGAAAGTATTTCCACCGAAAAAAATAACTTAACAATGCTTTAATTTTTGACACTTTCCAATGACATCGTGTGATGTTAAATGGCTTTGTATGTTTGGTAGTCAGCTTCTCCACACATCTTCTGCAAACGTGGGCTTTTTTCGGCTCCGGTGCATTGTTACTCATGACTACTCGGATAGTCTTTTAGAATCAGAAAAAAACAAATTTATTTTCAATCGCCATCGCATTGGATTTCAGTTCACAAAATCGACAGGAGAACAGTTTGATCAACGTCAAACCACAGCATCAACATTAACATGCACCATTCTAATGCTGTGTGAGCAATTCAGTGCATTTTAGTTTTTTGACAGCGCCAACCACTTTCACACCAACATCAACGATTCTGCACGTTACTTTAAACAATACAACAAACACAAATAAGTTGATGATTCCCAGTTGTCAATAAAAAAATTTTGTTTTGTTTCGTCAGAAAACGAATAAAACAAGTAGAATTCTGTACGGTTGGATTTTAGAATTCATGCGTGCAAAAGATCAATTACGCGATTAACTTTAAATCTCTTCGTGGAGGGACTTAAATTCGTATGGTTAATCACGCGATTTAGAGGGATTTAAGAAAGATTTGTCTTAATCGCAGATTAGTGTCCTATGGAAATACCCTATAATTCTGCAAACTAGGGTGAATGAGGTTTATGAGGGGACTCATTTTTTTTCGCTTGCCGAGAAGATTTAAATTTGTTCAGCATATTTCAAGATTAAAGGACGATAAGTTGAGGGTTCATGATAATCGCGGATTAGTTTCCTGTGGAGACATGGCATAAAAGTTCAGTTCCAGGAAAACTCAATCTCACTTACCTCGATTGTAAAGTTTAAAATCTGTGGATTGCGTCTCAAAAATTGTGAAGTGCAATTGAAATGCCAAAGTGATTGCAAAAGTTGTACGGTTTTTCTTACCGATTATTGTTATATGACACGCATTTGACATTGAGTTTTAACAGTTGCTGGCAACAATTTTAGTGCACAAAATCACGAGTCAACTACTCGATAGCAACAATCAACGAAATACTTAATCAACTTGGTCCGATTTTAATTCGAACAATTAGCTTATTTGTGCAGTTCAAGATATTGAATTGGTTTGTGCAAACGGGGTGGACAAGTTTGTTTTCATACCAGTTTGACATTTTGTTGAAAAACCTTATTTTCCTTACATTTATAATCGCCTTATGCCAGAAAATGGTCTTTGCGTCCTCTGCAATAGAATGAACCGTAGTCATTCTTGAACTAAGAATGAACCAGGGGTCTTATTTTAGGCGTTTGCATGTCTCGATTAAATCGGGTTTCGATTGATTTTTCGTGAATTCGATTCGAAAGGTAACACTTTCGTCGATTACGTTGGTTTTTTTTAAATGTTTTCACAAAAGTGTTCTCCTTAAAAAAGTAGGTATGTACATGCTAAGGAGTTTATAAAAGTTTGATAAAATATTATGGTTGAGCAATCAACAGATGTATAGATGCATCAGCTAATAGCTGATGTACCATCAGGTCGGGTTTTATAAGCGCCTGCATAATAATCCTAAAAAAAACGAGAACAAATCGACTTCAGCTTTTTTTTATCTAAATGATGTTTTCGGAACTGTATCTTTTTGATCGTGTCATGCTGTTCAGATATAAAAGCCAATTTTAAGCACACCAAAAAGCAATCATATTCAAAATTTCGCCAAAATTTTCGAATCTACAGTTTTGTCAGAAAACATCCGGTGGATAATATATCGTATTTTGCATTGATCAGTTAACTTGAAATTAAAATGAAATCAAAATAAACAACTAAAAAACAACAACATATTTTTTTGTAAAATTTTACAATATTTCGTTAGTTTAATAATTTTTTTAAACAAGAAACTTTGCATTTAAAACATTCCTAGTTGTAAAAAGGATTTTTCTTTACTTCTAACGATATTTCAATATATTTTAACACAGCGCGTTTAAATTCATATAAAATACAGTTTTTTTTTTTTCTTTTATTTGTGTTTTAATATTTTTTTTTCTGCTCCGCATTGATAAAAACATATTTAAGAACTAAAAAAAAACTACCACCAAATTTATCGCATAAATGTAAATAAATAACTAATAAAAAAACACATTTTTTTATATATTTTCATTAATCATAGAAAAAAAGGAATACTTTTCATCCATTTTTCAATAACACTTTAAAAGAACACAAACTATTAAGTTGCGGCATAAAACGAGCAAAAAAGGGACAATTTCGTGCCAATCTACTTTTTGGAAAATACCCAGAAATGTGTTAGGTCTAGGAAGAATTTTTCTAAAATACGAATATGAAATCGAATCAGTTTTATCACGCTCCTTTGTTTTGTCTATGAGAGCTGCCACCAGTCGCAGAGGTTTTCTGCCGCATGATCTGAACTGAAAAAAAGAGAATAAAACCAAGTCGAATTTCGCACCGTAGACACAGTGACTTTTAGGGCAGCTTCCGGTTTACAATTGGCGCCCATTCAGAGTACATTAGGCTAAAGAAAGAAAATTTCATCGAAATTTTAAATTCCGTCTCTGCATTTAGAAGTTTGTCAAACTGAATAACCCTCTCGATCTTCTCGCTTTCTTATTGGCAGGTTTTGATGCATTTTCAGCTCGTTGACAAAAGAGAATGCGAAATAATATTGAAACAAAACGTTTGCATTGACGCCGTAGACGGTTATGATTTATGAATAATGAGGTAATGATGCTTCGCTCTTCACCCGTGTTTTCGGTATTTCACTATTCATGAGATGATTTTTTTGTTGGATTCTATCCGATCTCGACATGCGATTAGTACGCATCTGGGGGCAGGCACTAGGGCACACTTGTCCCTCGGTAAACATGCCTAAGGTCCCGTCTTGGCTCTCCATCACACATATTGCTTTTCAATAAGAAGCGTTTTAATATTAAGGAAATTTTACAAAAATATTTTTAAAATTTTTGACGTTATCGAGTTTGGTACTGTTTTTGTCTCTACCACCCCCATAAACTTGAAGTCCCGACAGTGCTCTGTGTTCCCGCATAGCACTTTGTGATCGTACATGGGGTATTAAGGTTATGCCTTTTCATGAACATACTAAGACCTAGTTTTTTGTCTTAGAGTTCAACCAGGGTTGGTTGCACCTTGATTAAAATTGATTTTGACAGTTATCGACTCCTTTTTAATTAAAATTTATTTCCACTTAGGGCTGGTTTAAGTGGAAATGAATCTAGAGTAAATCCAGCGAACAGTTTTTCGGTGCAGAGCTAACTCTGTCTGCAAAGTTGTCAAAATCTTCGACTCTCGAAATTATTGACTCTCCCAGCTCACACTTCACATAAAAAAAAACCAGGAAAAGAAGTTTCATTTCTTCAGTCATTTCCAAATGTCATTTTTCACATAAACACGTAAGAACAATGCCATTCCACACAGAAAAAGCATTCCGGGATTAACTCACAAAATTTGGAGAGTAAAGTCGAGATTAATCTCGGGTCAAGTAAAATTCATTTCTGTGGTAAATCTCAGTTTATCTTAGAAACTAGGGTGATCCCGTACTGAAAAACTAACCGTTAGTGTCGGTTTTTCAGTGCAGAGTTAAGTCCAGCTTAAATCGGAACATCTGTTGATATCGGCGAGCAGTTTTCTATTCCAGAGTTAAAAACCCGTCGAAATCTTCAACTTTCAAAATTACTGACTCTTCCGGCGCAATTTCTTTTTTTACATAGAAAAAAAAATAGGCAAAGAAGTGTGAGTTGCTCTCAAATGTAATTTTTCACAGGAACGCTCAAAGCAACTGCCATTTCATATAGAAAAAACAGGCAGAGAAGTCGAAACCTTCTCCATACTTTGACCCGGAATCGATAAACCAAATTTTGCGAGTTGAGCCAAGATTAATCCCGGATCAAAATTGAAAGAAAACCCAATTTTTTGGTTTAATCTCAGTTTACTCCGAAGCTTGATGATCTCGCACTGAAAAGTTGGTGCCAAGTGCCTGGTTTTCAGTGCGTGATCATCTTAGGTTCGGAGTTAAACTGAAGTTGACCGCTAACCCCAGAAATAACCTTTTGTGATTAAGGTTCAATCCGGGTTTAACCTCAGTTTAACCAACAGCATTTGGTGGGCTTATCCCGAAATAAACTCTGGAAAACAAGTCAAAGTTTTCTGCCTTCATTTTTGGAAAATGAAAGTTGTTTGGCGTGATTATGTAAAAATGACAATTAAGCAGAGTATGGAAAACAACTTGAACTTCTTTCCTTGTTTTTCTATGGCAAGTGTGAGTTGAGTCTTCAGAAAGTCGGTTGATGTTTTTGAGAGTCAAAGATTTCTAGTTAATTGTTTTGCTCCAGAGTCTTATTATTTCGGAATCAACTAATTATTCTTTAACTAGGGTAAAATCTGCACTGAAAAATTAGATTTCAGGTGAATTGTTCTTTAAAATGAATCCAGGATTAGCCCGTCGAATAATTAGATGTTATCGCCCTTACGAAAGATCTTCTGCATAAAAAGACTTTTGCATAATTCGGATCGTTTTTAATTGAAAAATGTTAAGCTCAACTTACCAACTCACCTTAGCCATGTAAAATGGCGGATACAAGAGAAGTCATAACCGACATTCCTTTGAGGTTCTTTTCGTTTTTAGGATTAGCAATCGGCAGTGCAAACAATCTAAGCTGCCTTTAAAGTGCATTTCCAAAACAATTTAATAGTTTTTTGTTTGGTTTTATTTATTTTTTATATAAAAATGATTTAAATAAAATTTTAGTTAAAAATAAAATCAAACTACCAGACAGCTGATCTGGCGAGTACAAAATACAGAGCAAGATTATTGCACAAAAAGAGCGCAAAAGCATCGTAAATTTAAATAAATGATTGAAGTTATGTTAAACTTAAAGAAAAACCAAAATGTTTTCAAACTACATTTGACAAAAAAACAAATTCAATCTTAAAAAATTATATAACTGGTTTTTAGGGTTTCAAGTTCAGCAATCCCTGAAATGTTACAAGTCTTTGCTCTTGTCTTGGCTTTAGACAACGCTGTTTGGTGCCCAGGACACACATATTTTAAAATTAAGATGAAACAAAGTATCCTTGAGATCTTTGAAACTGCATAAAATGAAAAAAATGTAACGAAATGTGCAACTTCTTACAATAAAGTGCTTAGGAGTAAAATAAAAACGTTTAAAAACCTATATAACAAAATGAAAGACTGTTTTTTCGAATCGTCGTTCGTAGGTTTTCTATAGTATCTCAGAACAGAAAAGTATGGAAAGTTCCAAGAATTAGTTGTTAATTTTACCTGATGTCTTTGCGAACGTTGCACTGATTGTCAGAATTGTGTATTAGCAACTTCCCTTTACTGTTGGAAGAAGGAGCCGCAAACTTGCCGCTGGTTATACATTCTAAACGTCTTTGTAAAAAAGCTTGAAGGCTATTGTTACAGGCTGTTTGTCTGGAACGTCGCGACGTTAAGGACACTACCAGCAGGCTTGTAAAACATTATGTAGGTAAAACACTTATTCAATAAAAAATAAAAAAATGTCACTCAAATCCAAACAAAAAACTTAAGTATTTTTATTAAATAGTATTTTATTATATCATGTAACTGACACACAAAAATCCCACAACAATAACGCCAACAACACTTTCTATCTCTCTTTATCGCATAAACTACATAAATCGTTCATTATATTTCACCTAATATTTTCAAGTCTTACAACACAAACACAAAATGTAATTAATTTTAATAAAAAACAAAATATTTATAAAATGCCAACATAATATTTTTCTAAGAATAATTTTCCCAAAAAACACACTTGTGAACTTTTTATGAATAATATAAAGAAAAAAACTCTAAACAAAAACAAATACCAGAACCATTTCTAACATAAACTGTAAAACTAACAACAAAAATAATTTATATACATATATAAAAAATTAACAAACAAAAATAGCGCGTAAAACATAGTTGATTATGGATATTTATTAAAAATTAAATTTATTACAGCAAATAATACCATACAACTATTAAAATTTAAAAGAATATATATGTATAAATATATAAATATTATATATACATAGGTAGACGAAAGTACATTTATTCATTTTTCTGTTTTATTTTCATTTTTCTTATTTATTTATTTCGTTGCGAACCAATAAATGAAGTTTATTAACAAAAAAATCACATATAACGATGAACATTGTAAGGATAACGTTTAAACAAACAAAAAATAATGTAAAAATGTTGTGTGCATAGCTTTGTTTATGCCTTTTTGCAGTAAAACTTAAAAAAATAAACGATAAGAACAAAATGAAGAAAACAAAAAAATACCTAACTGAAAATTATATTTCTTAAATAAAAAAAAAACTATATATTTAAATTTAAATGCTAATTGTATTATATGTACACATTATTAATTTAACAAAAAGAAAACAAAATGAATATAAAATTGGGTGTAGTTTTTTTTTCTCATTTAGTTATTTAAACAAAATATTATAATATAGAATCATGTGTTCATTGAGATGGGTAAGTTTTCCAATGAAATTAAAACAAAATTATTACTTTCAACAAAAATCAGCAAAACAACTTTATTTTTTTCGTTTGAGTCGTTAAAATTTTTTAGTAATTGCTTAAATTTTATAAAATCGTCTAGTCTACCAAATATTTCTCATGTGTTAATTTTTCTTTTCAAAATTATTTTTAAGTATAATATTATGTACTTGGAATAAAAAAAAAGAATGATATAAAAAAGAAATAAAACAACTTTTTGTACACAAAACACAAAGAAAATCATAAAAAGATACATTTTCCTAACTTGTTTTCTCTTTCAAATCGTCAAGCGGACTTCAACAAAAAAGTAATAATACATAATAAAACCAAAACTTGAAAAAAAAGAATTCCATCTATGCAAAACATAATAATTGAAGAAACAGAAAAAAAAAACTAAAAACATACCAAATATCAAATTTTTAAGAAATAAAACAAAAATGAAATTATATGTTATTTATAAAATAAAAATGAATAAATTAATAAACAAAAAACTAAAATTTTCGAAAAAAAAACCAAAGAAAACAAAAATCGTATAAATATAACAAAAAAGGAAAAGAAAAAAAAAAATTATATAACATTTAAAACCATGTTTGTATGTAAAAGGAAATCACATGTGTTAGATCATCTTAATAAAGGTATAAAAAATTAAAAAGGTTTTTTTTTATTATATGTATCAGTTATATCGGGGAAACAGGGGGTTGGGCAACAAAATTTCGTAACACAACATTGAAAAATTTCAATTTCTTATATGTTTTTAGCTTTAAACTATAAACCCACCAAACCGAGTTCAAACCTATCTAAAACCCAGATTGTATTTATCAATCTTCGTTTCAGATTTTAGTTCGCCGCAAAAATTACTCTTTTAAGCCAAAGTCTGTTAATATCGGAAGTAACGCAGTTAGAACATTTTCTGTGCACACTTAATTCCGTCAATAAATTTATCGAAATCTTCGACTGTCCCAACTGTTACGTATCAGAAAAAAAAGGGCAAAGAGTATGTACGCTCTTCTCCACAATCTGGTCAAAGGACATTACACATAGAAGATGCAGGCAAAGAATTTCGAATTCTTCCCATGTTTGCCCGGTGTTAACCCACGTAATTTGGCGAGTTAAACCAATATTAACCGTGAATCGAAATTGACTGAATTATTTTCGGGGAGACTCAGGTGATCTCTCTTTCGCTTTTAGGCCTTAATTAGTAAGTGCAGAGTAATGTTAAGTTTCCACTTGTCGATTTGTCGATTGACAGACGGCATATATTTAGGTTATATTGAAAAATCGGCAAGTGGAAATAGAGTTTCTTTGAATTGACACATGTACTGACTTACGCTTTGCCAATTGTGTCTTTAATTGACAATAGGGAGAACCGTCAAAGTTTGCCAACCACTTGATAGACAAGTGGAAACTTATAAAAGAGAAAAGATATGGCGAGTTCAAGCCAGCGCAAAGTTAGCTCCGTCGGTAAAAGAATTTCGAATTGTTTTCCAGATTTTGCACAGATGCCATTATTAAGAGAAACTCTCAAAGCAACTGTCCTTTGACATAGAAAAAAGTGGACAAATAAGCTCGGACTACTCTTCACTTTGATGCAGCGGGCGTTATCTCACAAAAGTTCGGATGATTTGCACTGGAATTGCCCCTAAGAGGTTAATTAACAAGGATTGCCGGCAGACAACTAGAAATAAATCCCAAAGTGTCTCCACCGGAAAAAAAATATAAGATTAATTTGACACGAGTACTCTTTTTCCGTCTTTTTGGCTCTCAAAAGAAAGCGACGATGTCATTTCGAAGGAGCGAAGAAAGATTTCCGATGTAAAAATCCCATTATAGAAAACTTATTTGCGTTGTGCAAAGGGTGAATGAGATTTATTTTTAACTACTTGGTGAGGGGATTTTGATTTGCATTGTAAATCGCGTGATTTGTTGGGGTTTTGTTTAAGATTTATAACGGGTGATTTTTTAAGAGGTTGAGAACTTTTTAAAAAAAAAAAACACAAAAAATTCGAAAAAATTAATGAAATATTTATTTGAGTCGATAGTTTGAACCTTGCAATTTAATGTTTAAAGATAATTTCATGCAAATGTTGACCGCGGCTGCGTCTCAGGTAGCCCATCCGCTGAGTCCAATTTTGGCATACTCTTTCACACATATCGGCCGGTATCTCACGAATGAATGCATGGATGTTGGCTTCCAGTGCGTCAATCGAAGCGGGCTTGTCCCTATAGACATTAGCCTTGACATACGCCCACAAAAAATAATCTAATGGTGTCAAATCGCACGATCTAGGAAATTTGGTCACAATCTTCCGAATAGACTGCTCAGAAGGTCGAGAATGCCGACCATAAAATGGAAGCAGCGCGCGATGAACATTTCGAACCGAGCACGAATTTTGATAGTAAAATTCAATAATTTGCAAGCGTTGTTCATTTGTAAGACGATCCATGGTTAAATTGCAAACCAAACTGAAGCTGTTTGACAGTGACACAAGGTACTAAACACACGTCAGCTGTCAAAGCCAGTGTTGCCAAAACCAAACCAGCTAAAAAATCACCCGTTATTTATTGCGGATGAGTGTCCAGTCTTGACATGGTATTAGGCGAGCGCAAGCAGCCAGTTTGAGGATTTACAGGAATCAACAAATGTGATTGTAGGATGTGTCTGAAAAGAGTTTTTATTAATTTTTGTTAATTATGTTGGCGGCGAAAGTCCCAAGTTATTTGCCTATATACATACGTTTAAGCCAATCTGGCAATCGTTAAAAGAAATCGTAATGTTCGCAATACGCCTCCAAAGCGTCTGACAGCTCATCAGCTGAAAATCAAATTCAAAATGAATGATTGGTGATAAGTGATTTTCTCTGAAAAAAATATATTTTTTACGAAATGTCATTTCAAAGCAAATTCAAAACCCAAATGTATCGCAATGGCAACGGAGCGAAGACGAAGCCAAAGCCTGATTGTGAAACAGAATTAACATCCCTACGTTTTTCAGGGATTTCAGGTTAATGAAGTCTTTGCGATAGGTGATACAATGAGTACGTTATTCCAGATGATACATTGTCTCTCTGATAGAGGGACCACACTAGGACCCGACTAGGCCTTTCAATTAGGGGACGCAAAAGATAACCCCATCTATATGGTAATCGAAATTTAGTTCTCTATTAACAAAATTCCAAGGTCGGTATGAGAGGATTTATGACTGTAGAAAAGCGTAGGGTCGAGGGTTGGAAACTGGATGTCAACGAGAATAAATTATAAACCTATGGATAACTATAAACCTATACATTTACAGATAGCAGGTACACGTTTTTCGATAATTGAATAAAGGTCCTCTAAACTAAACTAAACTAATACCTTGTCTCCACCGAGCACTAATCCTCGATTAACATAAATCTTAATCAAATCCTCTACAAATCACGCGATTTATCATACAAATTTAAATCCTCTCGGCAAGCGATTTAAAAAATTCCTCTCATAAATCCCATTCACCCTTTTGACAAACCTATTTTCTGCATCTTTGTAGCAGTTTGAGAATCAAAAAAGGAAACTGAAACTGTCCCTGTGCGACAGATCTGTCACAAGTATGTTTTCTATTGTGACTTTTACTGAGGAAATCGTTTTTCGCTCCTGGGAAATGACATCGCCAATCGTTTTTGAGAGCCAAAACGACAGAAAAAGAGTTTCCTGTCAAATTAATCCTATATTTATCCGATGGAGCCACTTTAGGATTTATTTTTAATCGTCTCTCGCTAATCTTCTTTTAATTGTTGGTGGAGACATAGAGATATTGAGCTCTTGGGGCACCAGTACGAAAAATTGTCTCGGTTTATCTAGAAGAAAGGAGAACTTTGATGGTTGTCTTGCCGAAGCCCCAGAGGCGGCCAAAAAAGGAGCCGGTAGGATGGACCTAAAATTTGATTTCCGTTATGAATAAAAAATCTATTTAAACAAAATGGGTGCAAACTCGAGAGTAGACTTAGGAGATTTGTAAAGGACCAAATAAGCCGCTTTACATAAGATTGTGTGTATTTTACTGAGATGTCAGTGTTGTGCCCTTTGGCGGGTGGAGTCTCCAGAAAACAGTTTTCTTGGCACTCGGTTGTCAGTTCCTCTTCTGTAAAGAAGAACATTTTTCTTCAAGCCATGACGGTGACTTCAGAATCAAAACCAAAAGCACACACACAATTACACAGCAAATATGTCAACTTGAAGAAATGTTATTTGAGCATACGACTCCAACGACAAGTAAACTTCAAAATCAAGAAGATACTTATTTGGCTGTTAGTTTGTATTCCTGAATTAGATCGCTCTTGTATTGCCAAACGAAAAGGCCATCAGAAAAAATTTCAGGGAGACCATCCGAACCGGGCAAAAAGTCATCGTTACATAAAAGCTAGTAAGTAGCTATTTTTTTTCTGTAAGAATCGTGTTCAAAAGTGATGAGACAGAAAGGTACCAATAAAAAAATTAGTATAGATGGTTGAGAAAAAAGCGGCCTACAGTTGCGGCAAACGTTTTTTCAAAATGGTGACAAAGCAGTTGGCCATGGTACCTATGAGAATGAGCCCATACAAATCACTTGATGAGCTATGTATTTTCGAAAGAAAGAAAGACGAGGGAAGGCAAGTACATAGTAGTAGGTAAGTAGTAGTACCTGGTAATTTTTGCCACTAAATATTTATTTTTTACAGAAGCATAAATTACTGAATGACAAGATATTCAACTTGCATCCCTCTTGCCCTCCAACACCCATTTTTTAACGTTTTTTTTATAAAGCATTCCATTTCCTTGTCGGTGAATACGTGTCAGATTTAAAAACAATTTACCTTACGCGATCAGCTGATGGAAGACCGCCAAAAAGTAATTGAATGTATAAATATATACGAATTTACTCACATTTGTTAGCAGATGCCAGAGTATAGCGAAATTCATAAATTTTAGCCGTTGCACAAAGCTTTTACATGTACGAAGAAATTGAATTTCTAGCTATTCAGTAATTAATGACAGAAGCAAAATTTACTGAATAACTAGATATTCAACTTCGGACATGTAAAAGCCTTGCCCACAAGCTGAAATTGATGAATTTGCCCATTCTCCGACATTTGTTTACAAATGTGAGTAAGTTCATGAACTCGTCATTTCCATGCAATTTTGTTTTGCAGCTTTTACATCAGCTGATCGCGTAAGGTAAATTGTTGTTGTATCTTCTTACACGTATTCACTGACACGGAAATTTAAAGCTTTAAAAAAGCTTTAGGAACTTTATAAAAAACGTAAGCAAATGGGTGTTGGAGGGTAAGAGGGACGCAAGTTGAATATCTAGTTATTCAGTAATTTGTGGACAGAAGTTAACAAAAAACATCGAGGCATTGGCAGCTCTGGTGCAAAGTAAACAAAAGCAAGAGAGCTCCTGCTAAAAGTTCTTATTTTGGTTTGTTAATTTTGAAATAGTGTAGTGAGTCTTTATAAAAGAATAATAAATAATAATGGAATAAAGTGTTTTCCAACACTCGTCACAATAATTGGAAAAATAGAAGGTGAGTGTAACAACACCAAATAAAGACAGCAACACAAAGGAACCTACTGCAACGTATAAACGACGAATGATGTACTCTTTTTTTTATAATTCAATCGCGAATTAAGGGATTGGCTACCCTTTTAATGTTGTCCCACGAGCGGGAAGGATAGGATTAGAAGAAGAATGAAAGGATGAGAGGTACCGGTGCACTCTTGTTTTAAACAGCTGCAGATTGAATTGTGTAGGAAAGACTGATCGTGGGAGGACATTCCACATTCGCGTTGAACGGCTTATGAAAGAACCTCTAAACTTAACTGTGCGTCCGAAAGTAGGCTCAAGGGTAAACTGATGTGCATTCGATCTATGCCGGGTATTACGGTTGAACGTCTTAAGGGGTGGAATGCAATTGGCTATTTCGATGGAACATTGTTTGTAGAAAAAGCGATAGAACAGTGATAGGCAAGAGACATTGCGTCGATGTTCCAATGAGTCAATTGACTTCGCAATATTTCTGTCTCCAATGAGTTTTATCGCGCGTTTTTGTATCCTGTCTAGCAAGTGCAATGCGGTGTTTGGAGCACCAGCCCAGACATGGGAATTGTATTCCAACTTAGGGCGAATATATGCCTTATACAAAATAGCCATATCAGAGGGGGTGAAATATTTCTTGCATCTTTTAAGGAAACCTAGGCATTTCGCAGCGTTCTTGGCGACTTCGAATATGTGGTCATTCCAACTAAGGTTGTTATTGACACACATACCGAGAATGGAAAGCGTTTTGGTTTCATTGATGCGAGTGCCATTCGTGGATAATGGCTGGGTGTTTCGGTTTTGCTTCAATGACAGAAGACAGCATTGAGTTTTAGAAGCATTAAACTCTACTCTATTTTGAGATCCCCATGATACAATGCTATTAAGATCAGAGTTTAATGAGTTTGACATACGCTACCGTTCTAGTTCTACGTCCGAAGTGCAGGGGCGCGGAACCGAAAACGAATATGAGAAACTAAGGCTCGTTACTGTCATCAGCAAAGGAGTGGATTGGATTAGTTGTAGCAGACAGAAGATCATTAATGAAAATGAGGAAGAGTGTCGGAGACAAAACAGAGCCCTGGGGAACCCCAGCGATTGTTTTGTGAACTGCGGACTTGAAGCCATCCAAAACAACTTGAATTGAACGGTTCGAAAGGATATTACTTATCCATTGAATAAGAAATTCGTCGATTCCAAATGCACGCATTTTGCTTTCACCAAGAAGATGCAAGGAATGGTTCCACTTTTCCGTGAGATATGCCATCAAATCACCAGTGGACTGTTTGCTACGAAAACCATATTGCCGGTCATTAAGAAGTTTTCGTGTTTCAAGATATTTCATAAGCTGATAGTTTCCATCAGCGTTTCCATGACCTTAGAAAGAAGGGAAGTAAGTGCAATTGGACGATAGCTAGAGGGAGAAGAAGAATCGCCTTCTTTAGAGACGGGCTGGACAAATGCTGTTTTCCATCTACTCGGAAAGAGACCTGAGGAGTAGGACCGATGAAAAAGCTTACACAATGGTTTTGCCAGCGTGGAAGAACACCTCTTCAGAACAATCGGGGGTATTCCATCTGGACCAGCGGATTTGTGAATGCTGATATCTCGAAGTACTCTTTTGACTGCACGAGCGCGAAAGTGAATTTGTCCCATGGTAAAGTCGACGCGCTCCAGTGCAGGCGGAGACATCGCAGAATCAGGGAGCATGGAGCTAGCAGCAAAATGCGCTGCAAGTAGATTCGCTTTGTCTAGAGAGGTGACAGCTGGAATGTCATTGTAAACGAGTGTAGGGATGGAAGATGAGGCACAGTTTTTAATATTTTTGACGAAAGACCAAAAGTTTTTACTACCCTTGGGACAATGTAGCATTTTCTGCCTCAGCTTTTGGTCGTATTGGAATTTGACACGGCGAATATGAGCATTACAATCATTTCTGGCTTGTTTGAACTTTTTTCGGTTTACCTGAAATGGATTGGCCTTGTAGGACCGAAAACAAAACTCCTTCAACCTAATCACCTCTTTACAGCTCGTGTCATACCACGAGTTCACCTTTGGTTTGATACTCTTAATCCTGTAAGGGATAAAAGATCTCATACCAAGGAGAATGGTGTCAGTTATCATATCAGCAGCAGCATCTACGTTGTCACCGAGAAAGCACAAGGACCAGTTAAAACGACCGAAGAAGTTATTAAGGCCGTCCCAGTTGGCTTTCTCGTACCGGCACACTGTTCTTTTCGGAGCTATTACCTTATTAGGTTGATTACCTAATAAGAACTTGGCTGATATGACGCAGTGGTCTGACGAACCTAGAGGAGACAGTACATTCACGGTGTACTTATCGGGGTGGGAGGTAAGAAACAAATCCAGTGTGTAGGCGGAATGATTGTTTATGTCGGGTATCCGTGTAGGCTCGTTTACAAGTTGCGTTAGGTTATTCAACGCAGCAAAGATCTCAACATACCTTCCTTCGGGTGTTGTCTTCGCCTACTCAAGGTCAACAAGGCAGCCATAGCACAGCGCTGGTTGTTAACATGCATGTGAGTGATTTTAAAAACCTCATTGAAAGCTCTTCAAAAATCGGATTTGCCTGGCTTTTATCCAGAAATACAAACCCTACCTAAAAGCAATGAGGGAAGGTAATAGTTTTTTTTTTGTAAAAAAATATATAAACTCTGCAGGTACACTAGATATACGTTTATTTTAAGTTAAAGTCTACACAGTAATCATAAATATTACCAGTTACATACTTGCATATAAAACAATGCATTTAGTACATTAATATATATTTATAGTAAGTTTGTGAAAACTTCACTCATCGAGTATAAAGTTACACGACACACAAACGCAATCAACACAAAATATTCACTGAGTCGGCTTCGAAAGGCGAATGCCGTGCGTCTTCCCTAAACTAACGGCTAAGGGCATGTTGGGGCCTAGAGTATAATTTTAATAATATCGTAAACTAAATTAGTACAGAGTACTTGAACGTTATAGCGACCCGGAGCTGCTAGCTTAGCTGTCTCACTTTGTAGTATTCTATACATTCCTTGGGTTTTCTTATGTGATTTGGTCTCTTCTGTACGGTTCCCTTTTGGTATGAGTGCGTAGTTCGCAGGATTAAGAATGATTTGTTGAGCTCTCGGTAAAGTACGGGTGCTGCATAGCCTGTTCTGCACTTATACGCTGGTTCGGCCGGCAGATGAGCAATTTCTGCAGCAAATCCCGTCCTTTTGAGTTCAGTCGGGGTACGATTTGGCTCCATGAAGTTATTGGGGGGAAAGCTGTGAAGAAGACATTGAATACAGCACGTTGAGGAGGTTTAAACAAAAACGCTTACATGGCAGCGAAACGTAGTCAGAGAGATGTGTCACTCCTGGCCAAGACTCCTCAGACGGCGTACCCAAAACACGGAAGATACGCAACAACTGGTCGAGCACGTCTGAGCCCGGAAACAGGGGACGCCCAGCGTCGGCAAGCTCGGCAAAAATACACCCAGCAGACCACATGTCAATGCTAGTCGTGTAGAGTTTAGCACCGAACAGGACATCCGGCGGACGATACCATAAAGTGACCACCTCCGCCGAATAGCACTTGACTGGAATGCCAAAAGCCCTTGCAAGACCTATGAATATGGAATTTCAGTAAAGCGTGATGAATCCGCCCTGTAAGTCCCCTTACCAAAATCGGCCAACTTCAGCTCGCCGTTTTTATTGATTAGTAGATTCTGCGGCTTCAGGTCCCTATGCAGGACATTGTGGCTGTGGCAGAAGGCGAGTCCACGCAACAGTTGCAGCATAAAGCTACGACAAACCATCATGTCGATGTCGCCGTTGAGACTGTCAAAGTACTTCTTCAAATCCTGATCACAGTGCTCGAAGACAAGAGTTAGCTTCCGATCCGAATGGAGGACATCGTATAGACGGACAATGTTCTTGTGTTTCAGTTCCTAGGAATATTTTTGTAAAACCCTTTAAGATAAGTTTATAGGCTGGCGATAGTACAAACCTTAAGGAGGCAAATTTCACGTAACGCTGAGCTAGGGACACCCTCGTCGTCCTCGTCCAAGCGGACGCGCTTAAGAGCTACAATTTCCATGGTCTCACGGTTGCGACCCTTGAAGACCGTCCCGTACGTACCCTCACCGATTTTTTCCAACTTTTCATATTTTTGCATCTTTACGCCGGCAAATGGAAGGCTGTGAAGGTGATCGAGTGGTGTTTTTGGTTGATATACTTTTTTCGGCGAAAAAAGATGCAAAGATGCGAAAAAAGTAATTTGTTGTAATTGAACAGCTGATTTGAGATGCGCTAGGTGACAGATGAAATATGCCAAGTAGACAGTTTGAGAAGCGATGATGGTTTTTACAGTTATCGAAAGCATATTTATCGCAGTGAAGGAACATAGGGTGCAATGAACATTTTTGAACTCTGTGGTACAAAATGACGGAAGGTACGCCGCAAAATTTAATACATTTATATTGGAAATTCTTTGATATATGTATTAACGATTGACGTCGAGATTGACGTAGAGGGCTAATTAAGAAGGATTCAGTTGAATAACCCCCATGGAATTAAGCCCGCGTGGCTAAATTCCCGGTGAGGCCAAATGCCGACCGGTGTCTGACTGTGTAAAGCCGCGGTGTCACAAGGAACAGGAACAGAAACAGAATTTCATACATTAGCAACGCAAAAAGCATTCAGCGAATTTAGGTTTCAGTTGCTAATGTATGGGATTCTGTTTCTGTTCCTGTTTTACGTTGCTTGTGACAACGCGGCTTAAGTCGAAAACAGATTCGTGGAGCAAAGTTTCCCGAAGGTAATTTCACTGCACCAAAAAAACTCCTTATTACTTAAGGTTTGAGGCTGAAATTCATAAATATACCTATAAAATGTGAGTAAATTCATAAATTTGCCCATTTGACTCAATTCCACTTTCATGGTTTTACATCAGGTGATCGTGGAAAAAATTTTATAATACAATAATTCAATCTCAACTAAAGTCTAGAAAAAAAGCTTTTTACAAGCTTTATAAACGCCAGCATAATGGTTTTTAGAGGGCAAAAGATACGAAACTTGAGTATCTAGTTATTCAGTTACACCATGTCTCCACCGGGCACTAATCCCCAGTTATAATCTTCTTTAAATTTTCTAGAGAAATCACGCGATTCACCATACAAATTCAAATCCTCCAATGCACCTTTTTCACAGTTTGAGAATAAGAAATGGAAGCTTGAACTGTCCGTGTACGACACATCTGTCACAAATACATTTTGAATTGGATTTTATGGGGCATGGGAAAAGCTATCTCCACTCTCTTTTAAAAGCCAAACCGAAAGTGCTCGTGTCAAATAAACCGTATATCGTCTATAGGATTTATTCCTATATCCTATAGTAGACTCCCGACAACGTTCTCTTTATTGGCGGTGGAGACATAGTATAATTTAATACAGTACCAAACAACTGACTCAGTATCTACACTAAAGAACTAAAACATATTATATGTCTTCTGCTGATTTCGAGCGTCAATTGGTAAATGTTTTTCTGGTCTGCATCGCTTTCTAGCAAAAGCACATAAAAAACGTGGGTTTCGATCATAACACACATTTTTGATTTTACAGTAGCATAAATTACTAAATAACTAGATATTCAACTTCCGAAATGTAAAAGCTTTGCCCACAAGCTGAAATTAATGAATTTACCCATGCTCTGACTTTTGTTTACGAATGTGAGTAAATTCATGAATTCGTCATTTCCTTGCAATTTCTTTTTATAGCTTTTACATCAGCTGATCGCTTAGGTAAATTGTTGCTGTATCTTCTTAACTCGCGTAATCACAAGGAACAGAAACAGAATTTCATGCATTAGCAACGCAAAAAGCATTCAGCGACATTAGGTTTCACTTGCTAATGTATGAGATTCTGTTTCTGTTCCTGTTATACGTTGCTTGTGACAACGCGGCTTTACACGTATTAACCGACACGGAAAATTAAAGCTTTATAAAAGCTTTAAAGGCTTTATAAAAAAACGTAAACAAATGGGTGTTGGAGGGTAAGAGGAACGCAAGTTGAATATCTAGTTATTCAGTAATTTATGACAGTAGTTTATAGTTTCGGTCCTATAAATAATACTAAAAGTATGTTATCGATATCGATAACCTTTCACTTTCCCAAACACACTACAATTTACCCTACCGCCAAATCGTCCGAATCTGTCATTTCTATGTTGAGTGCAGTTTTTTGTTGTGACTTTTTCACAAAGGCTCCGTGAAAATTATCCAATTATACTAAAAAAATAGCCAATTTCCCAAGTGAAAATACAAAAAATATAAAATTTAACATCTCCAGCACCACAAGAAATGTTTGCATTTTAAAAAGTTTACGAAAATCACCGTGAAAAGTGCAATTGAAAATTTTCGGTTTACGTGACGTTTACTCCCCTTTTTGCATGTCGTGTTTTTTTCCCACTCGCATCGGCTCTCAGCTTCTTCATTTTGCCCCGCAAGAAGCACTCAATTGATGGTGGCAATTGGGGGCTTAATCACCTCCAAATTGAGGAATTTCTTTTGTAATTAACAAGACGGAAATAATACAAAACAAGCGACTTATCTCGTCGTCTCGTCGGTACAGTGATCTGTGTTTCGGGTTCAATTTACATGCTAATAGAGCCTCTGTGTTGGTAGTGATTTGTGTTCTATGTTGCCATCAGCAGCACCGCGGCAACCAAGGAACACCACCCAAGGGGAGCTATCACAATGGTTCCATTGAAAGACAACATCGATCTGGAGTGTTTCCTCGTAACCAAACACTCGTGGAAGGGCAAATACAAGCGCATTCTGTCGATCGGCACGGCCGGGGTGTCCACTTACAATCCGGATAAATTTGATCTAACTAACCGCTGGTCGTACTCGGATATTGTGGCCGCCGCTCCAAATAAAACGTCAAGTGTGAGTGTGTTTGATAAAGATTTTTGTTTTTCCCTGCTAATTGCGGTCGCTATCGTTCCAGATTCCCAATGAATTTGCGCTTACCATCAAAAAAGATAAAAAGCTCGACACAATCAAGTTCTCGTCAGAGTACCGGAACGACATTTTGAGCTCGATTCTGAAAAACTACAGGGAATTCGCTGACAAGCCGAAAAATGTTCAAGTAAGATCGTGTGTGTGGGTCTCTGGGTTTGGCTGAAAATTCGTTTATTTTGTTTTGTTCGCAGCGTTTCCAGGCGTACAAGTATCATTGGTCGGGCATTAGTTTGCCAACAATGCTCGAGGTCACTCCTTGCTCGTTGGATCAACTGGACCCGACGACAAATGAAGTGCTCGCCAGCTACATGTACAAGGATATAGAAGGGATCATAGGTACAATGGTTTTGTTGGTGGAAGCTTGCATTAATGTCATTTCTGTGTTTGGCCCATTTTGCACGACTCGTCTTGAGTGTGGGGGCGGGTGAGTAAGCGCCAGGTGTTTGTTTCGAATCTGATTCATACGATAACGGCAACTGATGGATTCTTATCTGTCCTATTATGACCCAATTGTTGTCGTTTTTATATTAACTGCTGGATGGTTACATGATTAATTAAAACCCCAATAAATTGACTTATAACCCCGAACCAATCGAGCCAAAAAGGCAATTATAATATCCAGAAGTAAAAACTGAAGAAGGCAATTGAGTAAACAAATGTGCAGCATTGTTGTTTGTTGGGTCATTTTATTTCACCCTTATGACGTTTTCTATCTACTTTGACGTGATTTAATTATGCAATCTTAAAGCGACATGTTTACTTTTGTTGTATAAACTGGCAATGGAACTGGGGTTCACTGTCATTTGGTTTCACAATAGGTTGAAAACTGTTTAAAATAGCTGAAAACCACCTGGAAAAACATTAGTCCCTTCACGATGGCGTTTGTCGAAAATATAACATTAGTTTTGTCCTGCTTCGTAATGCTTAACTGAAGTTTTCTCTTGTCGTTGTGTTATCTTTTCGTTTTTGAAACACCTTTTAAGCAGGTATACAGGACTATGAAGGCGGTATTGTCATGGCGTATGGCGGTTTCAGCCGCTTACATCTCTTCAGAGCTTTGAATCACCACGAAATCGTTGAGAACATAGCCCAACGTTCGATTCAGTTTTTGGGTATCGATACGAAGGTCCTCATGAGCCAAATCACCCTTGAACAATTTGAACGCCAGCGTTTTGGAAAATACAGGTAACCAAAAATTAAATTTACTCCCACTATCTGATTGAATAACGCTTTTATATCTTGCTTTCACAGTGGTGATCAATTTCAAACTTCGATGACAGAGTTCACTGTGCAAAAAGTGACACCACGTCATCCGGAACCGGTAAAAAGAATATTGTGCCTAACAGACACTACGATTCTCGAGCGTGATCCCCAAACCTATAGCGTAAAATTCAAAATTTTGCAGGCTTGAATGAAATTGCATTGACCACCTAATTTCAGGTGTGCACCCTCCGCCCACTGGTTGATGTGTTTGCTCTCGTGCGTGACAAAGATAACATCCAGCAGTTTTTCATTGAATATAAAAATGGCGTCGTACGGAAGTACATAACTAATGACAGGTGGGTGGATACTGAAGCATTAGTTAGCATCCCCTCTGACATAATATTTTCAGAGATTCACTGCTGGCGACGGTGTTGGATGCTGTACGTTCCAGTGGCAACCAAGATGTGCACGTCCGAATCACAAGCACCCCACGCGGCAAGCGATTCGTTCCCTTAAACAACTGCGTCGATGAAGAGACTGAGGCGAACCTCCTGCGCTTGGTGATGAATAATTTTCAAAACCCCGCGCGTAGGTATGAGATTCTGGAAAAGTTCAACGCCAACATTCCACACAGTGGTCTTAAGTACAGTGTTACACAGGATGTAAGTGGTTATGCCAACGATTGAACTGACTTAAATAAAGCGGATAAATTGTCTTTCCAGAGTCTCTTTGCGGAGAACAAAGAGAAGCTGATTCTAAGTGCTTTGCAGGCCTTAGCACAAAAGGAGTTGGACAATCCGACGGCACAACTTACAAATCTAGAATTGGAGGCCATATTCCACGCTTTGACGAGACTTTTAGCCAGTAAGGTTGGCTATGCAGCATTCACAAATTTACCAGGGTAACATTAAAATTTTAACGTCACTATTTGCGAATTTGAGTCAATTTTCCTTTCTACAGATTCCGGGAGATAATTGGTACAAAAGTCGTAGCTTCGTTGCGGAGAAAGGATTTAGCTGTAACATACTCAGCCATCGATATGATTAATTCGCTAATGCACTCGATGAACGCTGATCACGACCTCAAGCAAGAGCAGTTAAATAAGTCATCTATTCTCTCGTCGAAGGGTTTCCTCGAAACGCTCCTCAATATGTGGACTAACCATGTGGTAAGTGTGTCTCCCTCATCCTTCGCAATAGTTCTCATTGAATGATTTCCACAGAGTCACGGTAGTGGTGCACTTGTTCTTTCGGCAATGCTGGACTTCCTTACCTTTGCTCTCTGCGTGCCATACAGCGAGACAACTGATGGCAAACAGTTTGACATTCTTCTCGAATTGGTTGCCGAACGAGGGCGATATTTGTACAAACTTTTCCAACATCCCTCGTTGGCTATTGTCAAGGGTGCGGGACTAGTTTTACGTGCTATCATCGAGGAAGGCGAGCCGCCAGTGGCAAAACAAATGCAAACCCTAGCCTTGGACGAGGCGGCACTGTGTCGACACTTGCTAGTAGCTCTGTACACTCCGTCAAACGATCCAACGCTCGCCACGCATAGACAACTTTCGCGCCACTTGATTGGTCTCTGGATAACAGACAACGAAGAGGCAATGGAACTGTTCAAGAGAATCTTTGTAAGTGCTGACTGTTTGGCCAATAGCTTGACTTGTGCTTGAATTTAATGACACTCCTTCTAGCCGGCTGGTCTTTTGATGTTTCTTGAGAGTGAAAGCGCCGTTCCAGAGTTGGATGTAGAAGAGGACAAGCTTAATTTCCGTGATAATCTCAAGTTTGCAATACAACATTCCAATAAAACACGAAAAAATGTAATTGGGAAGCATTTAGAGGTTAGTAGTATGTTATTGTTGTTCAAGCGGCAATTCTAAAAAAATATTGCAATTGTAGGGAATAAAGCATTGGGGCTTAAGTCTGATTGATCAACAAGAGAACCCCGCTCAAGCCTTAAAAAATCGTCCTGTTGTGCTGCGCAATCGACGCCAGAAGAAGAAAACCAGCGATGCCATCGTTAATTTGCCTTATTTTTTCTATAGTTTTGCCAAAGATCATAGCTTGCCCAACTTGATTTGGAATCACAAGGTAAGGGCTTATGTGTAGTCAAAAAGCTTAAAAGAAACTAATGTCGTTATGCCCCTTAGACACGAGAGGAACTGAGAATGTGCTTAGAGAATGAACTAAGGCAGTTTATAAACGACCGTGACCTGGCAGGGACACTAATTGTGGCATGGAACTACCAAGAGTTCGAAGTTCAATATCAGGTAAGATGCAATTTGTTAATGTTATATTTTTCTGTTTCTCTAGAATCGCTTTATTTTGAACAGTGCCTGGCTGATGAAATCCAAATTGGGGACTATTACATTCGCCTTATCTTGGAAAAAGATGACTGGCCACAAAATCTCGTCAAGGATCCGTAAGTGCAGAAAATAATTTTTTTTACTAAGTTATGCCGCGGAACTTCTCTTTTGCTAAAAGAGATTCTACTCTTTGTAATGTGAGCCTTGTACCTTGGCTCATTCTGTCTCTTTTTCATTTGAAAATTGTTTTTAATGTCTTCCAGTAATAGTGTTAAACTCTTCCCTTGAATTTTTTAGAGTGGAACTGTTTAACGCACTCTATCGGCGAGTTCTCTGTCGCAATCGAGTTAACGATGACCAGCTTACGGTTACCTCGCTTCAAGCGCTTGCCAAAGTGTACAAACGCTACCACAAAGAGATTGGCAAATTCAGCGACATGACATACATTTTGCAACTAATTGACCGGGTAGGTCCTACAGTCGCCTTATTTTAGTTGTCTATTAATCAATTTGCTTGCAGTGCCTGTCACCATCCCTGCGAGATGCCCTCATCGGTCTCGTGTCCTGTTTGGTTTTAGAAAAATCAAACTGCCGCGCACTTGTTGATCATGTGCAATGCCTTGTAGACCTTATCACATTGGCCCATCTACACAAAGGTCGTGCACAGCCGAACACAAAGACTAACGTCATTGAGGCAGGTCCGAATATGCAAGCCTACGAGGAGAAGGATTGGTACTACAACATCGAGAAGGAAGGCATGAAACCCGAGCGACAGGGTCCAATCACGTATTCAGAAGTGAGATCGTGTTTCTTTCATCAGTTCGATTTAAATTTATTTCCTTCCAGTTGAAAGATCTTTGGCTAAAGGGTGTAATAACACCAAAAACTCGTTGCTGGGCTATCGGCATGGATGGTTGGCGTTCACTTCAACAGATTCCTCAACTTAAATGGTGCCTTATCGCTAAGGGAGCTCCGATATTGAACGAAACTGAATTGGCCTCAACTGTGCTCGATGTGTTGATCAAGTGTACGAGTTTCTTTCCTAGTCGCACCCAAAACGGAGCGGCTGTATTGATTCCTGGTCCAAAGCTCTCGCGCAAATTATCAGAGTTCATATGCCTCCCGCATATTGTGCAGGTATGTTTGACACATGATCCTGGTCTGTTGGAAAGGGTTGCAACGCTGCTTTGTCAAATAATGGAGGTGAGTGTAGAGGAGCTTGAAACAATTTTTTTTGGATGGCTAAACAATTTGTGTATTATAGGATAACCCAGAGATGCCGAAGGTCTACCTAACTGGAGTTTTCTACTTCATGCTAATGTACACTGGAAGCAATATTTTACCAATTACCAAGTTCTTAAAGATAACGCATATGAAGCAAGGCTTTCGAAGCGAAGAGACCTCTCAGTCGGGAATTATGCATCGTAGCATACTGGGACAGTTACTTCCAGAGGCTATGGTTTGCTTTCTAGAAAACTACAGTGCCGAGAAGTTTGCTGAAATATTCTTGGGCGAATTCGACACTCCAGAGGTTATCTGGAGCTCTGAAATGCGTCGGTTGTTGATTGAAAAGATCTCGGCGCACATTGCAGATTTTACACCTCGCCTAAGAGGGCATACGATGGCACGTTATCCATACCTGGCGATTCCGGTTATTAGCTATCCTCAGTTGGAAAATGAGCTATTCTGCCACATCTACTATCTTAGGCATCTATGCGACACGCAAAAGTTCCCAAATTGGCCGATCTCGGACCCTGTTCAGCTGCTAAAACATACTCTGGACGCATGGCGCAAGGAAGTCGAAAAGAAGCCACCACAAATGACGATTCAGCAGGCCTATGCGGACCTAGGTATCGATGTGACAAAAACTCCCAAACCCGAGGAGTCTGTGATAAGGAAGAGCTACTATCGTTTGGCTCAAATGTATCATCCGGACAAGAATCCAAAAGGAAGGGTGAGTTTATTCCTGGCTTTCATTGAACGTTGTTTGAGATTTAAGTTTTCGTAGGAAATATTCGAAAAAGTCAACCAAGCCTATGAATTCCTATGCTCCCGTTCGGTGTGGAGCTCTGGTGGTCCGGACCCGAAGAACATTGTTCTTATCTTGAGAACACAGAGCATCCTCTTCGAGAGGTATCCTGAGGGTGAGTCGCCTCAATTGTTTTCAAGTGCTTTTTTGGCTTAATTTCGATCTTTCTAGTGTTGCGACCGTACAAGTACGCCGGCTACCCACAGCTCATCAAGACAATCCGCTTGGAAACAAAGGACGACCAACTGTTCTCAAAGGAAGTGGAACTTCTAACAGCCTCGTCAGAGTTGTGCTACCACACGGTACACTGTTCGGCATTGAACGCAGAAGAACTGCGCCGCGAAGAGGGTATTGAAGCCCTTCTAGAAGCGTACACACGGTGTGTGTCCATTATGGGTGTTGACTCGAAGCCAGATTCCCTGCATTACCAAGTCATTTCGAATGTGACTAAGTGCTTCGAAGTTGCCTGTAACTTTGAGAACTGCAAACAGAAAATCATTCAACTACCTCAGCTGCTTTCGGATGTCTGTCGGGTCGTCTATTTTAAGGTAAGTGATCACTTTGAAATCAATTTAACCCCCGACTTGTTAATACATATATATCAAATTCGTAGCACACCCTGTCAGTTAGTTTAGTGACCAGTTTGGCGGCAAACAACTACGAATTGCAGTGTAATCTAGTGCGCAACGGAGTGTTGTGGTCGTTGCTTCTATTCTGCTTCGAGTACGACTACACTTTGGACGAGAGTGGCGTGGAAGCAAGTGATAAAACCAATCAACAGCAAGTGGCAAATAACCTGGCGAAGATGGCAGTGCTGGCATGTATTGCCTTGTCCGGGTATGGTCTTGAGGTTGTCGACGCAGCTAAAGCAAATAACACCGAGACGCCACAACAGCAAACAGCCACAGCACCTTCAGCGACTGCCGCAGTTGCGGCAACATCAAAGGCATCCCCCACATCGTCATACACCCAAAATGCTCACAATGTGATCGCCTCAAAGCAATTGGCCATCACGGACAGTAGTGCGGCGATTGCGAAGCAGGATTCGACCGATAAAAAGTCGTTGATTGACAACGATGCCGGAACGCCCATAGAGACGGAGAAGGAGAACGTGGTCAATAAACAGAAATATGTGATAAACAGCGAAGCGAAAAACGTCATTATTAAGCAGATACTAGACAGGCTATTAACGGCGTATATATCTAATAAGTTGGCCAAGGAGAGAGCTAGCGATGTAAGCATTTTCTAAAAACTTGTTTAGGAAAAGTGTACCAAGGAAATTTTTATTTGTTTTAGGTTCTAAAGATACTCACCTCCAACACTAGAAATCCGTACTTGATTTGGGACAACGGAACAAGGGCACAATTGATGGATTTTCTTGAACAGCAGCGCACAAATGCCACCAAGGAAACATACGAAGATATAACTATGGTGCACGATGTAGCTGCCGAATTTGAATTTGATGCACACAAGTAAGTACAGCAAATGTTACCAGTTTAAGAACTCTGCAATAGTTAAGGTGGTGCTTAAAAACATAAGTCATCAAAATGGTCGCTATTCGTTTCCCCTTTATCATATCGCCGTCTTTCTGAAAATTTCGTCCTTTCCTAAAGCCTCGATTGAATGGATTACTGGCTCAGCAGCATTGAGCCAGTAATTTCATACTGGCTCAGCAGCAAAAGAGGATAAAATGAGGTCTGCGTCGGAAGCTCATTTTATCCTCTTATTAGCGGTCTGTCCAAATATGGTAAAAACAAGACCTTGGGTGTCAGAAATTTTCCAAAATTTTAAGGAAAACTCTTGCTATCGAAGAATTGAGTGTTCCACTCCGGGAAGAAGCTGCTCAACACTAAGATTCCTACGAATGCTGACGTTTCTCACTCTTTCTTTGTTTCCGCGATCTATCATTGGTCATTTCATTGCCCAAATCTTTTGACCCATAGATAAGAGTTGGAACGAAAACTGAATAAAAAACGGAGTTCTTTGCTTTAACTCCAAGCTCAGCTTTCCTGCTGACCGGCCGGCGTAGTTCCTTTATTATTGCTTCAGATTGGCCAATCCTACAGGATAACTCAGTATCACTTCTCCCATCATTCGTGGAAAACACCCCGCGATACTAAAGCTTCTATACCTGTTTTGAAGGGTCTTAATTTATGTGCAGGTCACACTGCACAGGAGTTCGGGAAACAACCATCACCTCCGATTTGTGACGTTTACGAAACACTCTTCGCCAAGACTGCGCTTCACCGTCCAGTTTATTAATGCTATGAAAAGGAGAGGCGATAAAACGCATCCCTGACCAAGGCACACACCAAGAGGATGGTATTAGACGCCGTTTATTCGGGCACAGCGTTTGCAGTTCTTATACAAAAACTGAATGAAGAGGATAAATTATCGTATAATCCCAGAGTTTATCCCGAGGAACCTGGCCATAAGCCTTTTGCAAATCTACAAAACACACGTAGGCTGGTTTGGCATCTCAAGAGTAACCTTGAGAGTAAAAAGCTGATCGGTTGTGCCTCTGCCAGCGCCAGGCTGAGAGCCGTGCTGCTCTTCCCGTAACAAAGGCCGGATTATAGCTCTGAAATGTAAAAAATAAATAAATAGAGTGGGGGCCAACTTCTCAACAATGTATGCAGTGTGTATTAATTTCTTCACATACAAGGGGACCTACAATTTTTCGCCGAATCCGAACGGCACTTTGAGAAGTTTTTCAAGACAAATGATACTCTCGGAAGGCTTGTCAGACCCTCGCGGAGGTGGGGACCGTGAAAAAGAACAAGTATTTTTTTTCAGGTGACGATGGCAGGATTCGAACCCAGGCCTCCGGCGTAGTAAGCACACACAATAACCACTACGCCGCGGCACCCCACTCTGAAATGGGGCTCCCCAGCTCTAAAATGTGCTTCCAACAAATACTTTTCCTAGAAGACTTACGGGAGGTATACTCCTAATCATAACGTTCGAACAATCTCTCTTGTCTCCTTTTTTGAAAATGGGCACTATAAGTCCTGCTTTCCAATCGCTAGGTGCTTTCCCGCTATCCCAGGCCACCTAAATGTTAGTAACACCTTCTTCACCCATTGCCTTGAGCATTTCTGGCCGGATTTCATTAACTCCAGCAGGCTCGCCAACTTTTAGCGATTTAATCGCAGCAGTGACTTCAACTACTGTGGGGCTGTTCTTCCAATCTGAGTAAGCCTGGATCGTTCTCATTTAAACAAAGTGTTCCGACCTTAGATTTTACGCCTTGTACATTGAACTTCCTTCCTCGGAGACGGCGAATAGTCTCCCAAAATATCTTGTTTGCAGATCCGTAATCGTGCTCTAACCTCTCTATGAACTTTTTCCATGCCTTTTCCTTGGCTTTTCTGATTGCCTGATTGAAAGTTCTTTACGCCTAATTGTACCGGGCCCGAGAAGTTGAGTTCCTGCATTGATTCCACACAATATAGGGCCCCTTCTTCTCTCTGGTGGCTTCTTTAGTTCTAGGTTTTTTAAACCACGCACTTCTTTTCCCACCAAGCCACTTTACTCCACAAACATTCTTTGCAGAAACAATCGCTGCCGATAGAAACTGCTGCTATTCTTCCTCTACATTTGAGTTCCTACATTGATTCCACACAATAAAGGCTCCCTTTTTCCATCTGGTGGTTCTTTGAACATCAGGTGTTTTTAAACACGCGTTTTAAACCGCGGCACCAAGCCGCTTCACTCCACAAACATTTCTTGCAGAGGCATTGATTGCCAATAAAAACAGCTGCCATATTCTTCCTCCACATTTAAAAGGTCAGTTTGAATTTGTTCAAACTTCTGCGAAACGTGCCGTGCAAAACGTTTTCTGTGACCAAAGTCAGCATCCTGTAACCTTTCCCACAGTATGTAAGTCACCAGTCTAGGTTTTCACCTGGGTGGTAAAGGAATATTGTCGCTGTAATGCAATTGCACAACACTAGGTGGTGATCAGTTGACAGCTCAGCTCCTCTCAAAACGTGAACATCACGAATCATTTTTTTTTAATACACGATGGTACCGAAAATAAATCAACCAAAGATCTCTGATTTAAACGGTGCCAGTACCAAGTTTAATTGTGTATATCCTTTGTTTGAAAAACATTGAATTTAAGTCGTAGATCAAAAAACATTCAACCAAATCTTAAACGAAGAATGTTAAGTTTAACCTTCAATAAAAGCCGACGCGTTTATATGAACTCATACTTGACTGATCTGTGTTGTTGCTAAAATAAAAAAGGTTACAAAGCTCATCACATAATGCTGGTGTTAGTGGTTTGTAAATAAACATCAAGCCCTACACATCAAGCTTAAACACAAATGAGAGAACATACAAAAGTTACACAAAAAGAACACAAAGCATTCACAAATGCGCACAAATTCTTGACCTAAACCGTAACAAAGGCCATAACCCAATGAGTTGTTTCGTAGTGGCTCATCAGCATTTGTGTTGAATCAAGAATTTTCCTCGTCTCCCCCCAAATTCTTTCCCTTTGAGATGTGCTACGCGTTTTAAAGGTAGCCATAACCCCTTTGAAATAATTTATTATAAAAAATAAGTTAAAGGAGCCTTCGGTCTTTGCCTACCACTTACAGTTGGAGTTGTTACCTCTAATCAACTTCTCAGAGAACAAGCAAAGAATTACGCAACGCAGCGCTGTGTCTTTGGGTTATTCTTTTCCAAAGAAAAGTTCCATCTGTGGAAAAAGTGCAAAACCTTAAAAAAAGCATTTTTAATAAATCATATAAAAACGATTTGGTATGAGAAAGGTACTTTGTTTGGTGTTCCTTTTGCTTTTTTTTTTATAACAAAAAAAAATTAAGCACGTTACGTAAAACTAATATATTTTTATGGTTTAAAAAAAAAAAAATATTCACTTAGATCATGTCGCATTTGCTAGGTAAATACATCTTCATTGGAACACCCTTGATATCGACTGACTTTTCTATATGTACAACTTCTTTCTTTGTTTCCATTTTACTACTACCCAATATCAAATTACACGCCGTTAGCTCTTCCAACACTGGTCCATGTTTGGCTATCACCCTATGCAGGAATGGGTTTTCATCCCCCAAATAAACATCTGCCACATCACTTGGATAAAAGTTACCCATTCTCTTCAGTTTCTTAATTTGTTTGGCCATCTCCTTGACTGTTCCGTTCTCATAGAACAGCAAAGGCTTGTTCATCTTAAAAGCTACAATGACATCTTCACATGTGACGATTGCGCAGTTTGGTTCTTGACGGCTTTTGATTTCGTAGGTTATGTCGATGTCCTGTAGAGTTATAGTCTGCTGCAGGATACAGATTGAATCTCCACGAAGTAACTGGTCTACAGAATCATTACTAAGACAGCTAACAGCAGAGGTTATTTCGTAGTCACTTATCAGTTCTAGGTCTTCGTTCAGCTTGGCTCTCATGATTGCTCCAAACTCAAGATGGTCTTGTGACACCCTCAGATTGCGAGCGTTTACTAATTTCATGATAGGCTCCTTGAGCGAATCAATATCCTGCAAGAGATTATCATGAGGATGTATAACTATTACTTCGCTGATCTGATATTGGGCCGGAACGATGTGACGAATCCTCATATCCCGAACTGAGTCTACGATTGAACGCATTCGGCTTACCTTGAGCTCTATGTCCGTTTTGATGAAGTCCTCAAAGGCGGGACGAAGAAGGGTTTCGTGTATTGAGAGCCGCCTACTAGGATCAATAATATATTTGTCCTGAAGTTGCTGGTGCACGTACTCCGCAAAGAACGGCGCAAACGGTGCCAACAACAAACACAGCCTGTTGACGATGTTTATCACATTAAATTGAATTTGGGGCCTCATAGATCTTGCGTTTCGGGCTTCTGGCACTTTAATATCAGGAAGTCTAATTGGCATATACCAATCCTCAATGAACGATAGTAGCTCAATTAATTTTGGCCCGATCGTGTGCAAGCGGTAAGACTTTATTTCGTTGTCGTAAAACTTAACAAGCGACTCTGTACACGATAGTATCCATTGATCGATGACATCGGTCATCGGGAGGTAGCCAGCGTTTAACCAGAGAGCACCATTGTAGTTGTTTATGCACTTGGAAAAAATTCTATAAAGGGGTTGAATGACAGTGTTGCCGATGCTGGCAATACCTTCCTCTTGTATGGTAAAACTCTCACAACAATTTATCGCAGGAGTGTTTATAAAATAAAGTCTCAGACAATCTGCTCCGTATTTCTCAACAAGCCGCAGGTAATCGCTTTGGTTGTGCTTTCGTTTAGAAACTTTAAAGCCATTAGGCTCTTGAACCAATCCAATTGTAAATACATTTCGAAATGGCGGAAGTTGAGACAGGGCTGTAGATAGCACTAAAGATGTGTAGAACCAACCGCGGATTTGATCGACGCCTTCAGCGACGAAATCCACCTGAAATGGCTGCGAGTTTACAGCAAAGGGCATTGCACCCGATTCAAACCAGCAATCAAGTACCTCAGGAACTCTGCGGAGTGGTGGGTTGCCTTTAGTCTTTGATGGTATCACCAACCAATCTACGCACTCTCTGTGCAGATCGGTAATTACCGTCTTGCCTGTTAGTTGTTTTAGTTCCTCAATACTTCCAACGCAGACAGTTTCATCACCGGACTCCGATGACCATATGGGCACCGGTGTGCCCCAACATCGAGTTCGACTGACAGACCAATCCGTGGAATGGTTTCGTAGCCAGTTTGAAAATTCAGTTGAATTGTCGGGAAACCAATTGACTTGCGAAGCGTTTTCAATGAGCTCTTTGACTATCGCCTCTACTCGTATAAACCATGAACTGACTTCTTTGTTGATCAATGGAGTATCCGATCGCCAGCAGTAAGGTTTTTTGTACGTCACTTCTTTGACATTGTAAACGCACCCACGTTACTTAGGTGATTCCGTGAACTCTTCATTAAGTGGTACAATCCCTGTGCCTATGTCTTCGGAAAGGGACTCATCCAAGAGAACCTGACAACTACTGTTAACAGGATTACAGTTGAAGAAGGAGACAAACTCCAAATGCTGTAGAGTTTCTCCTAAAAATTCGTCCAACAAAATATACTTATGTGGATTTTTAAACACAATATTCACTTGATTCTTTGACAGAATATAAACGTCAGCTTTAATTTTAATCCTCACATAATTTTCCCTTGGATTGACACAAACCGCACAATTGATCACCAAGTCCCAAGGTCTCGAAGTCCATATAAGGAGTTTTTTCTTTCGAATTCACAATTTTCACTACCATGGTATATCCAACTTCAGTCACCTCCTTAATGTTCTGTACTGCTTCGAAATTTGACACATTTGTACGGCAGGCAGTTGAATACGGCAACACTTTTGTGTCCTTGTACACCAAGCCCTTATCGTAAAGCCTTTTAAAGACGCACCATATCTGCTCCATGTAATCCACGCTCAAAGTGTTGTATTCCTTTATAAAATCCACCCAGTTGCCCATACGTTCGAAGGTGTTCTTCCATTCTTCATGATGTTGCTGTGCGAATGCTCGACATTCTGCGTTGTAAGCTCCAGTCCCCATTTCTTGAATCTCTGTCGATGATTTTAAACCCAATCGCTTGTCAACTTCATATTCCACCGGAAGACCGTGGCTATCCCAGCCAAATCTGCTCTCGACTTGAAGATTCTTTGCATGCCCATAGCGACTTAACACGTCCTTGACAATGCTGTTCAAGATGTGTCCCGCATGTGGAGCGCCAGTGGGGAATATCGGCCCATTGTGATATGACAGTTTGCCGTCGTTGTTTTTCCGACGAGCATCTTGAACTTTTTGAAATATTTCCTCCTTTCGCCAAAATTTGAGAATTTTTTTCTCCTCAACCTGACTATTGTAGGCGTCCGGGAGTACAAATCGACGGTTTTGGTTAGCCATAGCAGACGTTTGTCGCACTCGCGATAAAAAAGCCAACTGATTGTAGACATAAAAATTTATTAATTTTGGGTTCTGTGATGATGATGAATCACCAAGTTGCGAATACGATTTCAGATAGAGTTGAAATGCTTTGCATGTGGTGGTGAAATAGGGTGAATGAAGAGTAAGTGGGTAGGAGAAGAAATTTACACATTCAGAGTTGCCGTGTGTATTTTTGTTATTAGACGATTTTTTTTTTAGTTATTATCGGTGGATGTATGATTGCCAATACTATTCCGATAATGACTGCATGTTGTAAGTCCAAGTGGTGTTTGAAGGGCTCTAGCTCCCTTTTTTCATACAAATGTTAAAGAAAATTGAATAACAAACTTGAAATAAAAATCTAAAGGCCCAACCATAATAGACTTTAATGAGCTTAAGTCGACTTTCCGAAATGTCCCATTACACGCGATTTGTATGCCACGACCATAATAGCCTTTTGCTCGATTTCGTAAAGTTTTCGTTAACTTGTGTTGGGTTAAAGTTTTGTTTTTCTTGTCATTAGTACATTAATTGCCATATTTAAGCCCATGTTTATTTTTTAACGTGCTTCAAAAGATCCGTGAAAGAAGGGAATATAGCAAGAATTGCATGTTGATCTCAAAAGTATAAACACATTTTAGGTCGGGAAATCGGTTTCGGAAACATAAACATCCAAAGTGGAAGAAAAAGTGACTTAATTTTCAAATTTGATTTAAAATTCTCAAGGCATAACGTGGTATTCGAGACGTTCACAGTGAAATCTCATGATTTTCAAATCGTATGCTTGAGTCTATTATGGGCACGACAATCTTTTGGCAGAACTTGAGTGGGACTCTCGTTGTATTTCGACATTAGATTAATCCCGCTTAAGCCTTTTTCTTTTATTTAACGAGTAAAATGAAAGCCTGGTTAACTTATAAAAATAAATTTGTAACACCAGATTCCAGTCAAAAAATTACACCGTATGCCGGGACGAAAGTAGCGACTTAAAAAAAGTGATTCATGTTCTATGAGCTACAAAACAATTGAAAAATTGAATCACAAATGACATTTATTCTTTTAATGGCCAGGAAAGAGCTGTTGGAACCATTTGTAAAATAAGTTCAACAACACAAGGTTTATCCCAATTGTGGTTACTTGGGCCTTAGGGTCAGAACGGGTAAAAATCATATTTATTGCACTCATACGATGGTGCACCGGTAGAGCAGTCCCCTAGGGCCTACAGGCCCATTCAAATTGGCTAAGATATCCTTCATCCGCATTTGCTAGAGCCCATGCTTTGGCGCTATCAGGCAGGATAGCGATTAACTATTTAATTACTTAGCGGGTATCCGACTCGTCGAGGGTCTCTGTCTGATGGACAGGGACTTCCATCCTCTGCAATTCTGGACACGCTGCTTCCAGTTTTCACGATGGTTTGGTTTAAAGGATAGTTTGGTCTTAAAAGGATAGTTTGGTCTTAAAAGGATAGTTTGGTCTTTTTGGTCGCCTCGACCGCGGAACCCTTGAAAATCCTCTTGACCTCTAGTTAACTATGACACTATGGTGTTCATTTGCTCGATGTGACTAAGCCAATGTAGTGGGAACATCTACATAACCCGAAGTCTGTGGTTGTATCCTATCCCCCATTCGCCTTCCGCGCACACAGGATCATAAATTCGAGGTTGAATTTTTCTCTCGAAATAACTCAGTATAATTTATTCTTTTATGCTCATCCTCCCACTCTCGGCGCAGACAGAGTTGATTCGAGTTGCCGAACATTTTTTTGGCCTTCGTAGAGGAGCTGTCGTGAATATCTAAAGGCAGGGTGAAGCATCGCCACAACACATTGTCCCCTATTAGTCTTGTAACGATGACAGCCATATAGACAGATTTTATTTAAGTCCTGGCGTTTGACAGATTCGAAGCGATTTACGAATTCTCACAGTTTTCATGGCGATGCCACACTTAGCGTACCCACCTGCTCTTCAGTTTTTAGCTTTTTTTGTCATTCAGCCAGTATTTAAGTTTAAGTTAGGCTAGGTGGCTATCCCCGCTCAGCAGAGACACACATAGACCAAAGGATGTTCATGGTGATACCACTTTTTGTAAGACCTCAGTTATCAGCCCGGACGTAAATGATGGCAACCTGATTTGTGTGAGAAAGGTCGACGCAACCGGTATGGGTATAAGTCTATTCCGAAGGTCGCCAATCGATGGCTGATTGATTAGACACATGCTAAGACTTACAATAAAAGCTGGGGGTAATAGTTTCGGTATAAACCGAGCAGAGTTGAGGGGGCTTTCTTGAAGAATAGAGTCTCTTAACTGCTGGACCCCAGATCGGATTTTGCCTTGAGGATGGGAGGCGTGGAGTTGGTATGAATTGTAGGGACTAATTTGTAGTCGAGGGAAACAGTTATTGGTAAGAACCCGCGTCAACAAGATAGTATGGGAGGTCAGTGAGGAGTACTCCTAAATGATAGGACACGGCAATGGCAACTCTGAACCTATTGCCAGTCAAGTAAGAATTAGCCTCAATGATGGGAGAGTGCAAGGGTAACCAATTTCGGTATGAAACCTTACCGGAGAAGAATTCTTAGGCAAGCCACAGATGTACGGTAACCGTTATCAGTGTAAGCTCGTACTTCAGGCGACTCAAGTCAGAAGGGACCTTGGGGGAATAGGAGAGGTAGGGGTAACCGAAGTCGTATGAACCCACACCAGGGGGAAATATATGCCGGTGTTCCCGTAAAAGCGAGGTACGGTCTCAAACCGAAACGGTATGAGCCCGTACCAGACCAGCCCTGAAACGAATGACCTTAAGGTGTGGAGGGGATTTTGCGTTTACTGTAGGTGCTTGTCGATTGTGTTTCCGATTTGGATAAGGAACGGGTTGTGTGGTTCACCTTTTAGTTTGACCAATTTGACCCGCAGGTAAAGATCATTATCCCCTTTAAGTCGAGTCTTGTCGATTTTCTTTCTCAAGGTCGATAGTGCAAGACAGTTACACTGAAGATGAACCACGGTTTCTTCCTCCTTCTCATCTCTGTAACTTCTACAGAAATCGTTAACGGAAGCACCAAGGATCTTTTGGCATATGTCTCTCTACCAGACAACGTCCTGTGAGGGCCTGTATTCCACCTGTTGTTGCAATTGTGATGGCTTAGGAGCCGAGGTGTAGATTTCTATCGCAGATGCGTTTAAAACCTTATCCTACTCCCAGGCAATTCGGCTTGGAAATTCTGTTTTCAATTTAACATTAAAGCCAAAGTATATGGGACAACCTAGTCTGATTTACCAGGTATAATAACTAGGCCTCCCCGCTTTGTGAAGACTTTTCTTTAATTGAAATGTCAAATTTGAAAGCAAGGCGCACTAGGATTTTTTGTTTCCTGTTTTACGTAGTGCTGAGGATCTTCTTCTATGTTTCAACAAGACTAAAGGGCCAACTATAATAGTCGGAAGCAAACTGATGCTAACGTCATTACCGGACGAAAACTTAACTTTAGTTTCGTCAAACAGACAAGCAACCTGCAATTGCCTTTTGCAAAAGCATAAATCTGTCAAGTCGCAGTTACATTTGTTTTGCAAAGCGTTGTTTTGTTTACTTGCATCTATTTTAAAAGGTTAAAAAAAAATTAAAAACAATTCTGCTTTCTTTTGGTTCAAGTTCAATAGAATCAGCCACACCAAAACCAATTTCAAAATCTACGTACGAAATGTGCGGTCGGGAGCGCTCAATACGTACGAAACAAAAGTCAAAGAAAACTTGACGAAACTCACCCGACCGATATTATGGGCGCGTTATACGAATCTAATGTATTCGCACAATTTCTTAAGGCTCCGTACGTAGCATTCAGTCTATTATAGTTGGACCTTAAAGATTTATTTGATGACACAAAAACCATTTCTGACACTGACACAAAACTATTTTTTTAATGCGCAAAAAAATTTCGCAATCTTTGCTCATTAAATTATTATTAAAATGTGTTCTTTATTAATTTCCAGAGATGAGCTTCAAATTGGTGGCGTATTCATCAAAATCTACAACGAAATGCCCACATTCCCGATACTTAATCCGAAATCGTTTATCGTTGACCTACTCGAGTATCTAAAACAATCCTACAGATTCTTAACATCCAGTAATAAAAACAGCCAACCAGTAATAAACACCCTTGACGGTATCCTACAGCCTACGCTCGCTGCAAATCATCCCCAAATGCAGGATAAAAAAGGCACAACCATCGATGATGTCCTCAATGCGTACAATCGATCGAAGAATCGCAAAAAGATCGAGACCAACTCCGTCGATACAAAGTCGAAGAGTAAGTACACGTACAACTTTGAATCGGATTCGAACATAGAAGCGCACACAATCATGGTCCTGCGAGCGCTAATATCTGTGATAAAAACCAACGCCGAAGTAGACATCCAGTGTATCGGTCACTTTGACATGATCTTTGGATTCCTGGCCAATAACATATTTAACGAGGTAGGCTTTGAGTGTGATATAAAGCTCGACTCTTTTTGGATTGGTTCCGTGGTTTAATTTCATTGTAGAACACACTGGTTAAGACGGTTGCTTTGGAAGTCGTCGCACTTGTCTCTCGTAATAAGGATTGCGTTAGCGAGATAGCATCCTGTGAGATCCTTGGTAGTTTTCTGGTAGCCCTGCGCGATCCAGATCTTCGCGGAAGTCAGGTCAAAGTACTCGAAACTCTGTCCGGTCTAATGAACGTACAAGAAATGATAAAAGAAGCTCAAAACAAGGGCGCAGTAATCTACCTCCTCGATATGTTCTGTAACTCAAGGAACCCACAAATACGCGAGCTTTGCGCTGAGATTATGTCCAAGATGACTGCGGATCGGTTGAGTGGACCAAAAGTAAAATTTCTTCAATAATTGTTTTATCCTTCTGGAATGGATTAAAAATGTGCTTGTTTCCAGGTGCGCATTACAATTTGTAAATTCCTCCCGCCATTATTTGTTGATGCGATGATTGAGTCCCCGCAAACATCCGTCCAACTGTTCGAATCGATCCACGAGCATCCCGAGCTGATATGGAACGACACGACTCGCAGTAGAGTGTGTGATGCTGTTGCAGATATGTGCAAAGGGTAAGTCTGAGTTTTTATTATGGTTTTGGATTTTTTTTAAAAACTTTTTTAAATTTCTTATTGGCAGATTCTACAAAACTCAAAAGGTCAATTCAAAGATACTGTGGAAGGATCCGGAAATCCTGAAAGACATTGTCACCAACGAAGTTGTTGTATCTGGTGTCTATTTGCGGCTGTTTGTCAGCAATCCCGCGTGGACGTTACGCAAACCAAAGCAATTTTTGTCTGATTTATTAGACTTTGTTGTCGATCAGATTAGTAAAAGTTCGTCTGAGGTAAGTTTGAGTTATGCGGTGAAAAAGGTATCCGCCAGAAACTTGCTCGCACGCAAAACATTAGAAAAAGCATTACTGCTGATCAGAAACTTCTAATAAAAATTTGAAATAATTTGCAGAAGGACGTTCTTGATCTCTCAACAACGGCCCTTGTTGAACTTCTGCGATCTCAGCCCAATTTAGCCGACGATATTCCAGTTCTCGGCCACATACCAAAACTCTTCAATTTGCTGACTGTTCAACCAAAAAATACGTTATCAGTATTACACCAACTTTCTCTATCAGAGGTGAGTAATAAACCCAACAATTCCCAATGATAGTCCACTGATCTGAAGCTCGTTTTCAGTTCTGCGTAAGTGCAGTTTCCCAAACAGAATGCATTATGCCACTGAAAAAGTGCATGGAATATCACAGGGATTGCATAGAGAAGGCTTGTGAGACCCTAAGTCGTCTCTTCAAGTACCAACATGTAAGTGCCTATACCTATGTCAAGTCCCATTCAGATTGAACTTTATAGTGTTTGTCGTGTTAGGACTCCCTTATAAGTCAATCGCTAGAAGTGAGCTTAATTCCTTTCCTTTTGACACTGCTGGAAAGCCGTTTGGAATTTATCGACAATCCATCGACGGTCAAAGCGCAAATTGTTGCCGCTCTTAAAGGCATGACACACAACCTCAACTATGGCGATCGTGTCACTCAGATTCTGCTCAAACACCCCGTATGGGCAGAGTTCAAGGATCAGCGACACGATCTGTTCATCACCGACACCAATGTTCGAGGCTACCTAACAGGTAAGTTAAACAAAAAGTTAAACTTCTGTGAGACGACATGAACCAATGGAATCAATCTTTTAGGCATCAATCCTACAGCTGGTTACCTCACGCAGGGTCCTGCGCAAAATGTTGAAGTTCTCACATCACCGCCGCCAATGGATCGCGATGATCCATCAGCAAGGCCTTCTGAATAATATTTAAAACTTGGCCCATTAGCTGGAATAGTTAGACATATAGATTTCTTATATTATAGTTTTTTTTCTAGATATTTAAGAGATGTTTACATCAACAAAGAGAAATTGAAAATTATCGAAACTTGTACTCTCTCTCGTATTTAGATGACAGCAATAAGATTATTCGCTTTTTTGTTGGTCATAATTCTTTATTTCCTTAAAAAAAAAAAAAAACAAACACAAATAATTTAATATCATCTTTAGTAGATATTTTTATTAAAAACCACGACTTTCATTTCGCTTTGTATGTATATATGAGTAATTAAATCAAATAATTAATTAGAGCCCAGAAATATCGAAGAGTATAAAAATATGTATTGAAAAACAACAATATTTAAAGAAAAAATTGAATTAATTTTGTTTTCTACAGCACTGTATATGATAATAATCTAACTACATAAATCATTTTTATATTTGTATGCATGTATTGTATTTGAGCAGAAGAAAAGCAAAAAATAAATAAAGAAAAACTGAAGCATATTTGTAAAATATGAATGTAAGAAAAAACAATATTTTTATTGACTTTTTTTGAATATTGTGATTGCAAGATCCATCGGTTATTGTCAGTAAGTTTGGGTTAGTGTTTCGGTCTTTCTAAAACTTATTTTTTTGGATCGAAATTACAAGACAAGGAATTACAGCAAAGTGGCGCCCAATGCTAGACTTTACTCGCGCATACTCAGTGAATATTTTTTTCAGCTAAAGGGTTGAATCTCAAAGCAATAGCAGTGTAGCACATCGCGAGCGCAGAGAAGAGGATAGAGGAGAAAAGGAGATCTCGATGCAAAAGAAACGCTGATGAACCAGAACGGAACATGAAAACCCAGCACAGAAACACCAAAGAAAAGCAATAATTAAACAACAGAATCAAGAAAAAGATGAAGCATACATTTAATTGTTGTCTATTCTGTCAGCCGCTCATTTTGAGATAGACGCACCTAGATTTTTCATTTGTTGCTGGTTTTGGTCCGCGCCATATGATTTCCATACCTATCCGCCACCTGGGGAGGCGCCCAATTGCGGACCAGCAACCCCAAAGGTGAAGGTTTGTAGACTTAGCCAATTCGTATTTGTTTTTTTTTTCAAAGTGGCGCCCAATAGTGGAGAGAATCGGCTGAATATTGTGATCACAAGAAAATTGTTCCGAATTGGTGCGGGCTTGTGTTGTAAGAGGATTTCTTTCACCTTTGCATGCCTACAGAAACTCTTCCTACAAGTGTATGCAATAAAAACAATGAACGAGAAAGTTTGAAAACTGGTGATTAGCTGATTTTGAAAGTGATTGGTCGTGAGCTGTCACAAGAAAATCATGACGATCACAGTTTACGCTGACGAACTTTGATTATTTGTGACACCCCCTATTTTTGCAAGAGATCATCAACATACATAATCGTTTGCGGTGATACAGCTGCACCAGAAACTAGGATTGGCCTCCCTTTTTGTTAAAGTTCATGTAGAAACCAATTCTACGCAGCCACAGTCACCTGTAGGGCGAAAGACAATCAAAAATAAATAACAAAAAGAATCAGTTCTATGACTCCGCCTTCACGGATTACCTCCCTATGACTTTCGCCTTCAACAGGAGATTCGCTACCAGAATACCTGAAAGAGGTGCATGGGAAGATAAGACCATTACAGGAGATGAGATCGCCGTATATACTGACGGTTCTAAGATGGACGTCGGAACCGGTGCGGGCATCTTTTGTGGAGCTCTGGGACTATGTAGATCTTTTCGGATTAATGACGTCTGCAGCATATTTCAGGCGGAGCTGGCAGCCATAATCCAAGCTGCCTCCGAGCTGAAGAAACACAGCCCCGCAAATAAGACCCTTGGAATCAGACGTAGTGAAGTCAAGGGCTGTGAAACTATGCAGGCAAATTCTTGGCACACCGATATATCGGGAAACGAAGAAGCGGACAAGCTTGCGAGACATGGGTCTGGGATGAATGCATCTCTGCCTTCAAATCTATAAGAGTCCCGCTGAGTTCGATAGCACGTAGGATAGAAACTGAATCCTTGAGTAGAACCAACCTACGTTGGACAGAACTTGATACGTGAAGACACACAAGGCAGATATGGCCAGCGGTAAGCAAAAGGAGATCACTGTTTTTGATCGGACTAGCCCGCAGGAATATCCGAGTACTCACGGGAATCCTCACGGGGCACTGCGCTGTGGGTCTACAGGCTGTGCGGCTTGCCGTTATAATACCGCATAACGATTACTGCAGAAGCTGCAGGGACGTTGAAAAAATTGAATCTGTTCGTCAACTGCTTTGCGAATGCCCAGCCCTAAACAGCATCAGGCGTAGTACCCTCGGCAGTTACTTCTTCAACGAGCTCAAAGATCTAAATAATGTATATCTAAATGACCTCCTTAGATTTGTATACAAAGCCGGATGCGTCCAAGAGGGCGGAACTCTGAGCTTCTAACAGCGGTCTATTTCTGTTTTCGTTCCTTCCAGGTATTAAGAAGGTTCCCAATGGACACAATGGACCCAACTGCTGGTCTAAGTGAAGCCGTGACCACTGATCAGATATAATGAGATAGGCAACTTGCAATCCCCTTGCCTGAAACACCCGCAAAAAAAAAAGTAACGGGATCTCTCTCTTGACCCTGTCTGTGAATGCATGTGAAGCGAGCAATGGAGATGTTCAGTGAATCCATTTAAAAATGGCGGAAGCTGAGATAATCTGCTGTCTCAGTCACTCAAAAAATATAAACAAAGTAAACAGCCTCCATTATTTTTTGGTTTATTTTGTTTTACAAATAATTATTATCTTCTTAGTAAAGGAAAAATCTGCCGCCCAAGCGAGTGCCCATTAGGAATAAATTTTTGCCATGCACATCGGGTCAACTGAAAATCGAATTTGTTTTGATTACAAAAATGTCAAAAGACATCTGATTCTGGTTTGCTGAGTTCAGTCCATAGGTAGAGCTCAGCACAATTGAGGTGGAAATAGAAGGTGGAAATCTTTGCTATTGGGAGTTTTTTTCCTTTTTGCTAATTTTTCTTTAAAATAAACAATCAAGCTATTTGATTGTGTGCATAAATTTTATTAATTAATGCGTTTTCTTATTAAAAAATTACGTGGGACTTTCTGGTCTAAACTTCTTGTAAAAATTAGTTGCAAAAAGAATTTGATAAATTTTCCAGTAGTTCGAAACACATTTTGAAAACAGTTTTTTTTTTATAAATAAATAGGCACATTTAAACAATACTCTGTTAGCTTTTAGATCAATGTTTAGAATAAGGAGTTTTTTCGCTCAATTTTTTATTTGTTTCCGAATGATTTCATGAATAGTTTCAATAGTACGTTTTAATTATTACTAGTTCATTTATCCAATTATAAATAGTAGTCCAAATGAATAAATTGACGTCTCAAGTCGACAAGAAATAAAAGGAACAAACGTAGGGTCTAGATACGGATAACGTTTTTATTCACATTTTATTTTTCTCAATTTTGTGTGCAATCGCGAAAAATTTCTTTTTTGATGATATGATCTGAATTTGTTTCATTACAGATCCTATTACCAAAAAAGAAATTTTTCGCGATTGCACACAAAATTGAGAAAAATGTATTTCAGTTTGATTTTTAAAAAAAGTTTCAATCACATATGAATAATTTTTATTTGAATAGCAGGAGTTGTTTGTTAATAAAATGTTATTCAAATAAAAATTTTATTTAGCTATTTGCGAATTATTGCAAATAAAATTGATGGCATGATTAAAATCAAGTCAAATGATTTATTTGAAAATGTATTTTTATTTCATTATGGAAATTCAAATAACTTCGGTAGGTACAAATTTAAAAAAGTTCTTAAACTTTACAAAAGAAAATTTTAAAGCAAGAGATTTTGTATATTATAAGCTCTTCCAATAGTTTGAAATTTTGACATATAATCCATTATATTTGATTTCTTTGACAACATCTGAAAATCTTTTTTTTTCCCCATTCTGTTCCTTGTGACAACACGGATTTACGAAGCGTTAAATTTTATCTCATTGGTTCAAAGTGTATTCAAGCTTATCAACAGACGAGCTATCCGTTCTTCTGTATTTCTCTCAGATGGTCCTAGGTCTTTATTTAAATATATCTTTTACACGAATTTAAAAGACTGTACATTTTTTACCAGTATATTTAAGGCGTCACTGACAAAGTCACTAGAATTTTTGAGCAATACAGAGTGAAACAGATCTTACCACCAGAAAGGTGATCTTTTAAGCAAGACTAACATTCACCCAAAGATCGGATCCAATTCTAGACACCAGTATTGTATATGCTGTGCCTTTTAGCTGTCATCGGCATTCATTGGACGAACCCGGCGAAGTGTTTCACATCGTTTGAAAGAATGTACAAATGCTGCGAGCATTTACAGTTAGTTAGGAGTTGATTAAAGACAAGTTTATCTTACGCAGACTTTTCAAAATAGACTCAAACTTTTCTTATAAGTTTAATCACTTCTTAACATCAAAGCAAAATCAAACACAAAAAAAAATACATGAATTTTCAACAAAAATATAATAATAAAATATATTAAGTATTTTCTAGAAATTTTATTTCAAAACTATTTAAACATTTTTTCAATCAAACAAAGCCTACAAAGTTCACACAAGTCTTAAGTTCCACGTAAGTCTTACCTAGGGCTCCACTGGTATTTCAAAAAAAAAAATGAAGTTATTCCCAATAGTAATGATAAATATCAATAGAGTTTACGGCAAACAATAATGCTAAGTCATTGTGTAGCAGAGTATGTTAGAACTATAGCAACCGACAAAGAATCGACAAGGTAAATGTCTCCGTTGCAAATAATTAAAGTAGTTTTTCTTAATGAGCGTAATTTGTGTATCACTCTAATATTTTATATTGCCCCCACAAACAAAGATTTCATCGTTTTTCGCAATCAATTTATTCATTTCGTTCTTTTCCATGAAAGCGAACAATGCAGCATTAAAAAAATAATAAATAAACTCTTATTTGAAAGGAAAAATCAAACTTTCTTGCACGAGATTCGGAAAAGTGAACTTGTCTTCTCGGAAATCTGAATAAAAACTCCGAACGATTGCCACGAATCGATCCTCGATATGATGACCTGAAACGCAGTCGATATCTAAAATGTGTAGCCTGAAACGCACTCAAAACCCAAAATTAGCTGCACCAAGCGCACTCATTTTGGCCTTGGAGGCACAAATCTTGCTTCCAGCTTGGTTGACTGTATTAGTGATTTTTTTTTCTTGCACCCCATAAAGTAGCATTGCAACCCACTAACACAATCATGATAGCTGGCAGCATTTTCCCTAGAGAGCCGAAAACGAGTTTGGGGGCAAAAAGAGGCACCCCAGCGAAGATGACTATCTCATTATACCTGATCAATGGCCGTGACTATTGTCAAATTGCATCCATCAACCTAACCTAACCTATTACTCCGCCTTCCAATTCATGTAGCGGCACTATACAATGGCAGGGATGGCATGAGGTTAAATGAAAACAGAAAATTATTGCATTTTTGGAATAATTCTAATTTTTAATTAACTTTTATTTCACGAAATGTATCTACAATAAGTTCAATAGTTTTAGTTTCTAATACTATTAAGCACAGCCGTTTACAAGTTTGGAATTGTTTGATTATATGTACTTTCTTTCATATTTCTTATTTCATTGTAAGAAAAATGGAAGCCAGTTGCAGAAGCATTTCTCTGTTGCAGAGGCATTCATTTCATTTATTGAACTCAGTACCTATGGCTGATGTTTTTGACGGATTAGAAGTACAATCAATTCAACCTTATAACGTTAGCGGGAGATCTGTAAAAGTTCGTAAACATTACTCAAAATTTGTGAATTTTTCTGTCGACTACATAGTGTTGAAGTCCTTTTGTGGATGGAAGGGTGCATAATAAAAAAAATTTCTTGACACTAGGCAGCAGCGCAGGAAGGTCGTGGCGAAAGACAACCGAACACAGAATACAAAACTCCGCCTCCCATGTAGCGGAACTTTATGACAAGGGCAGGGATGGTGTGAGGTCAAATAAAAAATTATAGATATTGTATAGTATTCTGAGGGCTAGATTATGGGTGGTTTCTTTATTCATTCCGCAGAAGGAATGGAAAATGTGGAATACGAGGTTGGAATATTCCGATCGTTCTAATTCGTACTACCTCGAGGGATAGTATGGAAAGAATGCATTCCGAATATTCTGAACGAATAAAGAAACGCAAAAAGGAATGATCGCAATATTTCGAATGAATAAAAAACCGCAGATGTATCGGCCAGACTAGTTGGAACGAATAAAGAAACGCACCCTGCGTGATTTCAAGAGAGCAATGAATGATAATTTATATCAGAGCTCTGGCACATTTTCAGGTGCCTAGAATTGGAGATTTTTTATTAAAAATGTTTACGCATATGACAACACTGTACAGTGTACACATAGATACATTAAAGTACATTTTTAGTTAAAAAAAAATTACAAAGAAAATTGTCTTTTGTATTTGAGCTTCCTTAATTATGCCGCATTCCCATGTTTTGTTGTTGTAGTTGCTGTTGCTGCAACTGTTGCTGTTGCAATTGCATTTGTTGTTGCTGCTGGATGTGTTGTATTTGATGTTGTTGCAAGTGTTGCTGCTGTTGTTGTTGTTGAAGTTGAAATTGCTGTTGCTGCTGTTGTAATTGTTGCTGTTGCTGAAGCTGCATTTGTTGTTGCTGCTGCATTTGTTGATGCTGCTGCAAATGCTGCTGTTGTTGTTGCTGCTGTTGCTGTTGTTGCATTTGCATCTGCTGTTGTAGTTGCTGCTGCTGTTGGATGCCAGACATTTGATTTAGTTGAGCACCTTGCTGTGGCTGTGGTTGCTGCTGCTGAGGTTGTTGTTGTTGCTGCTGCTGTTGTTGGGGCATAACTTGCTGTTGCACTACTTGTGGTTGAGCTTGCTGCTGGCTTAATTGGGAAGTGGTCGGTTGATTAGTTGGGACTCCGATTAACGGCGGGGGTACAACAGTCGTCTCAGCACTGTAGGGGGAAAAATTTTATTTGACATAAATGAAGTACATAGTAGGAATTATATTACGTCTTTTCGGAGTGTATATCTTCCAGATTAAGATGCGTTATGAACCTCAATCGCATTTGAAGTGCGGGTCTCAACCGTTTGATTATCGTTTCCGATTCGTTTTTGATAATATTGCCGACGTGAATGTATTTGATGTGGTACCTTCAGAAGGGTTTTAATTAGTTCACGATTTTAGAAGCACGGATTACTTACAGAAAATCACAAATCTGATCCATGTACTCCAGATTCTCACCCCAATGATGTTTGTCCACGACCTCCAATAATTCGTATAGTAAAATAGCAATGCCAGCCACAGCGTTTGGCTTTTCCTGTTCAATACGTTGCAAAAACGGTCCAAAGACGTGACACAGGAATACTAGCTGGTGAGATGTCTTCACGCAAGGCTTGAGTTTGTCCTTCAGATATCTACAGAGGGAGAAGCACATGAGTGTGATGCCCAAAATAAAGCCCATTCACTTACTTTGTCATAGTGGCCAGTTTAAAGCCACCCATATGGTGAAACACAGAATGGGCCACTGCCAATACAACCGCGTATACTTTTTCAATCATAGCCTCACGGACAGTCTTGAAGTTAAACAGCTCAAAGGCGGAGAAGCGATATGACCACTTGAGCATTTTGGGTGAACTTAACACTTCCTGCAGGCGATCATAGATCGTGCTCCAATAGGTTTCTGGCAGAGCGGCCAGCACAATGCCGACAGCATTGATATAGGCATGGATCTCTTTCTGAGGAATCAATGGGTAACCCTTGACGATGACATCGATCAGATTATTACCGACAATTTGCGGTGCAACTGGAAGACTTAACAATTCAACGCAGGTCACATAGAGTGCGTGGCTCGGTGCATTGGGGAATTCATTAAAGCGCCAATCAGTTACGTAGAAATAATTTTTCCCACTGATTGCTGCAAAAGAAAAGAAGTCGAATCAATGGTTTATTTTGGAGTTATAAGCAACTAACTGTCAGCCAGCCGACGTAGAAGACCCATATAGTAGCTGAGTTCTGGAGTCCAGAGCGTTTCTTTGTTTTGTAAATAGATCTGATATTGTTCACTTAGCGCCCAATTCGGAGGGCGGACATCTACCAGGGCGCCCGTCACAGCACTGACCAGTTTTTTCTTCAGAGATGGCGTCTCTCGCAATATCCATTCGTAGAAGTGCAACGTGTTGTAGAGATAAGTTATGGGACGATCTAAAGAAAATAGAAATAGAATTTCCCCGGCGCTCGAAAGGTGCTCTACTTACCATGGAACTTGTATAGACATCCCAAATGATCTAGAATCACCTCGAGAATCTGATGAACATGCTGTATGGGCAGCTCAATGAAGCGATGGAAGACAATGTCCAAGACCGGTAGGAAACGCAGGCACACGTTTCCAAAATACACCGGCAGCGGAGGATGCGAGGCAGACTCGTCTGGGGCAAACTTCTCGGGGTACTTTTGATGGAAAGCGAGATGCTTCTCGTGCCTGTAAAGCGTTGATAAATCAATGATTCCCACAATTTCACGTTCATGTTTTTACCAATTATTTTGCTTCCAGTGATCTGGATTGTTGTCTTTAAAGAACTCTTGCACCCTATTGCGCAATTCGGATGCCTTCAGCAGCAGTAACTGGATGATTAAGAAGCACACTTGGGCTTCGTTACCTTCCTGGGTCCGGAGAGCCAAACACAATACAACTCGATCAATGGTAACCACATTGTACTTCCAAATCATATTGTTTATGGTGTCGACGCATTTATGGATAAAGTCCTTGCCATTTGAGTTGGCAACTTCGTACACCAGGTAATCGCAAAGTTTTCTCAAATGCGCAGACAAGGCTCTGGCACTAATGCCCTCAAGAATTCTAGAGAAGAGGAGGAAAAAGTGTTACGATTGGAGTCAGCTGGAATTCAATTCTATACTTGTAAGCCACCGGACTTATGTTCTCCGTCTCCCAGATCATCTTGAAGAGCAGACACAGGAACAGAGGATTCGTGTTGGGTCGAATGAAGTGGGCGATAATATCGTTCTCGTTCGACATCGATGTCCAGTTGCAGTATTCCTCATCAACGGATTTCTTCAGTTGTTGTTTGTTCTCCAGAGGTGTGCTGTTCTGAGTGAAAAACTCATTAAGAGCTGGCGGAAAACATTCGAGCGAATGCTTAGCCCAAGAGTGGGGCGTGTTTTGCATGATGTTCGAGAGAAGATCCTTGCACCAGGCTTGCAAATCATCACCTTTTCAATGGAGTAAACTTAGGAGTAATTTGTGGAGCTTCAAATAGTTAGCGTGACCAATTACCTGATCCGGTAATATGCATTGATCTGGCCAACGTAAGAATGAGAACACGGTTTAGTTCTTCACTCTCGCCAGAGGCCACGGAGCCGGGTGTTTTCTCATTGAAATACCGTGAGAGTTGCGGCTGTACTTCCGCAGAACCAAGCCCTGTGATGAGGCGCAATGCAGTGGATTCAAAGCTAGAAAAAAGACGTGAGTAAGAACAATTAATTCAAAGCTTCTAGCAATGCTCAAAGTACCACAAGTTAAGCTGCATTTTGTTTGTTTGTGGCACTGATGCTAAAGAATGCAGATGGGAGAGCAATTGAACGCGATAGTGCGTTGGAATGTGGTGCAGTCGATACGAGAACATCTCCAGCAGGGTGTGTAATATACCCCAAGCGTGGTGTTTAAAAACCGCGGGTAGTAGTTGGCCTGCAAAAAATCAAGTTCATGTCACTTCAACTTCTTTTAAATTTTATCTAGTCTCCGTCATTCATACTTAGAAATCCCTTAATGCCCAACGATTCGATCTCAGTGTATACCAACAGCCTGGAATAGGTTTCCACCAAAGCTGGGGCCGGAACTGAGCTCTTTGTTTGGGACTGTTTAATCATTTGTGTCACGAAACTGAAATTTTTAAATTTAGTTCAAGTAAATGCAACTCGTCACGCCTTACCTGTGAATCAATGACATTTTGCTGTGAACAGTCAAACTGTCCAGAACCACCATCGAAAATGGTACAGATGATATCTGCGAGACACTCGATGGGCCAGACGTACCAACAGCTTTTGGGTTCCCATTCAAAGCTTCCACTAAGAGATTCATTGGACGAGAGAAGTACTCTTGATTGGTTGAGTAAGCATTGCATATGAGGATAATGCGAAAGTCATTTCCCAAACTCATGGACATCATTGTATTGGGCATGACCAAGTGCTGTAGAAACCTGATTGATAAGAGACAATCAATTTGAGGTTAATGGAAAAAGGAGAATGAAAGAACTTACTCATGGTGGTTTTTTAATGCAATGGGAATCGGACGATTGATGTTCATATTTTCTAGTCTGGCTTTTTTCATTAGGTGAATCCAAATGCAGATTGGAGCCATCTGAAAGGGTGGTTATTCCATGACTACAATAACTTAGCTTCAAACTTATCAAGTAAATTTGGCATAGCGAAACGCTTTGAGCAATGAATTCATACAGGATGGCAATTTTTGAAACTAACGTCTTACCTGTCTCAGCGAGGAGGACTTGTTGCAATCGGGCAGCTTTAGAGGTTCCTGTTCTGGATAAAGCAAGTCAAAAAGCTTAAACATGGGCAAAAAGTTCGAAATCTGCAAAAATACCAGATATTAAACCGTAATCGTTCCTCTCAATCAAACTAAACCACTTACTGGATTCTTTTGGATGCTCCCCGAAATAAACTGGAGCAGAATCCACATTAGCTGGTCTCGTCCCTTCCGAAGTTCTTTTTTCGACAGCTGCAATTGTAATCAAATGTAATAAACGACTCATTGTCAGCACCTCTAAACTCACCTTCTCGTACAAAGCAGACACAATATGCATAAAGCTGACAAATTGAAAGAGTACAAAGTAGATGAGCTGCGACGACAAATGCAGCCATACCCATTCGTTGGGAGAAGTCGTCTCTTCAGTGGCCGTTGGATTAGTTTCTGTCTCGGTCATTTCCATTGCAGTTATAATCAGGTTCACCAATTGGTCCTCGAGGGCACTGCAACGCTGTTTCTGTTGCTTTTGCAGATTCAACATTATCGAAACCATCTCGCGCGAGTATGGTTGATCTAAGACGTAACGCAGCAATTGAGGCTGTTCTTCCAGGAGCTCGGGTTCGTAGGGGAGACTTCCTTTAAAATTGAATTTCAACGTATTGTGATCCAATTTCCAGGAGTTCATCATGTGGTCAGCATATCCAAAGTGCTCAACGATCGGCAGCATGTGCGGGTGACCGATAATAGAGACCATTTGGGCTGTGTGACGGAACTCCTCGACAAAGTCTGTCATGAGTTTGTTGATTTTCTTTAAATGGAAGAACGATTTCAGTAAGACTCTTTTTTGAGATAGTCAGAGAAAAAATACCCAGTGGAAGGAGAATGGTTTCATTATTTCATTCGCTATGAAGTACGCTGGCAGCAAGCAGTTGTTTCGATCGAAGATGAAGCGGATAGTCTCTTCTAGTGCCAACAGCTGCGGTAGGAAGCTAACGTTTATGTTGATGGGGAAAGTTTGGGCCTTTTCACGGCAGATCTGAAGTTGGAACAGAATAAGTTTATAAAACGGATTATTAAGCATTTTGTCTATCAGTACCTTCATGATTTCCCGAACACCCTTGTAGTCCACATGGGTGATTACTTTCTTGATGAGTTTAAAACTTTCGACCCAAAAATTCTTGTTCTCATACACCAGCTTGTCACAGAGCAGAATCTTATCGCACAGTAGCCTTGGAAAACATTGAATTATGGACAATAGGACCACACTTCCAATAGAAAAAACTCACTTGGCTGTTATCAAATTGCTTGCGACCAGTTTGCCCAGGGTGTCCATGAGCGCCTTCAGCTGATTAAGATTCGCGCTGGTGGCAGCCCTTTGAAGATACTGCCTGACGATAGATTCCTTGGACTCGGCAGCAACATTGCCGAATATTGAAACTGAGGAGCAAAAGATGTTAAAACCAATGGAGAACCCCTCTAACACAAAGATAGACCCTCTTACTTATGTTGTTTGCGAATTTGGTTGCCTTGTCGGTTTCGCCGTCAGTCTTATGGACAATTACACACAGAAATGCTTCTTCGATGTTTTCTACTTTCTGAAATGTAGAAATATCCATATTTTAAGAGAAATGATTGGTTTTTTGTAAAACTCTTGGTCCCTACCAAGAAGTCGTTTACGGCCTCTAGCACTTCGGACTCCATTTTGTTTAGGCGTTTAGTTTTTTTCCTGCAGGAATATTACTGATACGTACACATAAACTATTGATCACTTTTATTTAATTATGATTGCATTTTGCTATTGAAAACAATAAATAATTTATAAAAACTTCGGCAAACACAAATTTTTGTTTATGATTTGTTGACGTTACACCGGCGGCAGAGTGGCTGTCACTTTGAGCTTGACATTCAACAAAAATAAAAATAAACATCGGGTTACAGCGGCTGCTCTGCGAGAGTAAATGGGACGCGTTCGGAATGTTTTGATTTGAAGTCGCACATGGTTCCGGTCATAAACTACATTTCTGAATGAAACGGATACATTTTAATGTTGTCATTTTTTCTATGGGCAAAAATTAACGGTTATTTTGCGTCAGCTGTTCAGAAAAAGAAATTCTGGTACAAAAAATTATAAAACTACTTTCCTGAGAAAGTTTAACATTAATCAATATATTTTTTCTTGCGAATTAGCTAAGTAAATCGGAGGCAACATTTTAAATCCAAATTTGGCATAAACGCATAAGTGAAAGTACAGTTAAAATGAGATATAAAATTTTTCCGTATCGTTTTTTCGTTTCGTTTTAACTGAGCCCTAATCTAAGAGCTCCACTTGCAATGGAAAAAGCAATTTATTGATAGAAATATTTCCAATGACTGTTTCATTGCTAGTGTAGACGCTTTGGAAATTAGCTTTGCATATTGATTCGCTAATGGCCATCAATGAATGATTTCCATTTGAAGAGCAATCATTGCCATAAATCTACGCGGCAATGAGATTTAAAATGACACTTAGACCTTACAATTTTTTTTTCGGCTTTTGGTATACAAATAAAAAACATAAATTTCAAACCGGATTTTAGGACTTTTACAATTTTCTTTCCGTTTTTAACGTGGCAATGAAATGCCCACCTTAAAATTGATGAAAAATCTAATCGCGTTTACTGTAGCTCAACGGTAGAGCATTATTCGCAACAAGTAAAGGTTGGAGGATCAAGTACCCTGACGGTGAACCGCACAAGGTTTTTTCTTTCGACATTTCCGTCCGCTATACTTCAACTCCACTCTACGAAAAAAAACTAATTGGCATCTATTTTGCATGGCGACTGCCATATCCATTCCCATTGCCTTGGGCATTGACTATGTAGATGCAGCGTAATATAATATTTTTATCCATCAAAAATTCTGGCTTTTCCTGTAGTTTTGACAGATTGACAATTCTAAGAAGTTCAAAAATATTAAAATCAAAATTGTTCGAAAATTACAATACTTCAGGTATCCATATCGCTTCATGTGTTCAAAATCTTAACTTTGAGCCTAAGGACGCGGGAGTTTCAAACTTTCAAACTTCATTGTTCTTAATGCTTTAGCAATTAGTCAGAAAGGTGGAAGTAGATAATTTGTATGCAAAGACGAAACAAGGTGAACTTGGGTTTCGGTTCAGGCCATGTCACAAAGCTGCGTTCTCGTGTGCTTTATCCCGTTACGTTCCCGTTGCTTTATTTCCGTGTTGAACATACCACAGTACCATTCGAAAAACGATTAAAAACCATAAAAACTGCCAACAAATCAACAAGCTAAAGTTAACCATTCCAGGTTCACAGAAACGTCAAAACGCACGCTAAAATTCATCGTGTTAAATTTTTCTGCTTTCTCAAAACCACAAATTGCTGAATAACTAGATATTCAACTTGCGTCTCTCTTACCCTCCAACACCCATTTGTTTACGTATTTTTATAAAGCCTTTAAACCTTTTTTAAAGCTTTAAATTTCCGTGTCGGTGAATACGTGTAAGAAGATACAACAATAATTTACCTTACGCGATCAGCTGATGTAAAAGCTGCAAAACGAAATTGCATGGAAATGACGAATTCATGAATTTACTCACATTTGTTAACAAATGTCGGAGAATGGGTAATTTCATCAATTTCAGTTTGTGGGCAAAGCTTTTACATGTCCGAAGTTGAATATCTAGTTATTCAGTAATTTATGCTCAAAACTATCTTAATAGCCATAAAGGCCACAGCACACTTTACACTTTCACCAAAGCTTAATGGAGAACTTGATCGAGCGTTCAGAGCTCTTCGCAAAATCTTCCTACTCCCTCTTATTGATAAAAATAGAACGCTTGGTGCGAAAACAATAAAATTGATCCAAAGCATGAATGAAAGAATTATAAAGATAGACGCATGTTGGTGCTTTCAACTGTCTGAATTTGACGGTTCTTTCTATGTCACGGCTGACAGTTCAAAGGCTATGTCACAACGGTGCGTTTACGTTTGTTTTTTTCGTTACGTTCCCTTTGCGTTACTACGAAAAAAGATTAAAAATCATAGAAAATGCCAACAAATCAGCAGGAACACAAACCACTGCGGAAGTCAACAATTCCAGGTTTACAGAGACGTCAAAACGCTCGCAAAAATTCATCGTATTTAGTTTTTCTGCTTTCTCAAATCTTTCTTATTTAAAAAAGTGTTACGACAGATGGTTGAAGCAACGTTGTGGTAGCTTCCATTGAATTCAATGTGTTTGAATTGAAGTTGTCAAATCAATGTTGTCGCAACGCAGCCTTGTGATATAGCCTTAAGGTTGTTAGAACCGGAATAGGACGATGCAAAGATGTGTAAATTCAAAACACAGACACAGTTTCTTGTTAAATTTTATGTATTCCAAAACTATTTTTATGTAGGTATCTGTGCAGTGTAAACCATTATTTACTTCATTAAGCCACGTTGACATTTAAAATGATTGGATCAATATTGATTGCTTCCGTGTTCATTTCCATTGTTGTGGGCATTCGTTCAGCCAATGAAGACAAAAAAATGACAAAATAATGTACCAAAGAATTATACAATTTACAACTGCAAAAACTCATTATGTTGTTGAAACGAATAAAATCGAACACAGTTTACGATTTTCGCTTTTCCACTCTTATTTTGACTTTTTGTTTTGTTCGAAGGACCAACCCATTTTCGAATGTAAGATCCTCTACTCGTGTCACTGGTAGCAGTTTGTAGTTCTTCACTATACTAGAGAGCAGAACCTTCATTTCAAGCATAGCAAACTTTTGCCCTGAAAAAAATATAAACCAAACGTTTGTGATTATTATTCTTTTTCACATAGCTACTTCTTCCAAGGACTACTGGCCTGGAAGGTCCTTAACAATGTGCGAAATACCGAAAACATCCAACAATCCAATACATCTAACCAACTTACCAATACAATTCCTTGGGCCAGCACTGAAGGGTACGAACGCAAAAGGGTGTCTATTGGTCGTGCTTTCTGACAGGAATCGATTCGGGTCAAATTTGAGTGGGTCTGGAAAATATCTGGGATCACGGTGTATATGATAAGGATACAAGTTGATTTGAGTAGTTTTTGGCAAGGTGATTCCATTCATAGTAACTTCATCTGCACATTCACGGGATATGAACGGTACTGAAGGATACAGACGCAGCGATTCTTTGATCACGCATTCCAAGTACTCGAGTTTGTTAAAGTCGAAAACGGAAAGGGAATTCAGGTCACCTAAAAATACCATTTGAGTTGAAGAGAACGTTGTGGCAAAAAATGAACTACCAACTTACTTAACTGACTGACTTCAGCGTAACATTTTTCTTGGCTGTCTTCGTTTAGGGCCAAGCTCATAAGTGTGAAGATTAGACAAGTTGATGTAGTATCGTAACCTTCGAACATAAAAGTGTCGACTTCCTCACAGATTCCTCTGTGGTCAATAAGCCCCTTTGCCTCTGCGTCAAGAAGAGTGTCTAACATGGCGTAGCGCTTCTTTTGGCCAAAGCATTCGTTGTCACTAAAATGAGGTACACAATTGATGAGAAATTTACAAGCCGGGCACAATGTGTGTCTGTGTCTGTCGCTGTGTCCTGCCACATTTTTCACCTAAAATCAGAGACACAGCAAGATACCCATTGTGCCGCTATATACGTGTTCCCGTAAGCTGAACTGCGAGACACAGACACAGACACAGATACAGATACTAATTCTGTCCCAGCTATTAAATTCTATAAGGACTAGTTTTTCAATGCTCAGAGATCATTCGAAACGTGTTAAGAAGTTTGACAAGTTCCAGAGTTTATTTCGGTCTAAGGCCATCAAATTTGGCGAGTTAAGCTGAGGTTAAGTTCAAATCTCGATCTCGGATGAACTTCCGCTTAACATATGGCCGCAGTGAGGTATCATCCGAAACGAGTTTATTTCGCACTTAGCCCATAAAATTTGGCGAGTTAAACCGAGGTTAAGTTCGAATCCCGGATGAACTAACGCTGAAAGTATACCTTTTGACATTGTTGGAAACCGCGTTCTTCTTAAACTCTTCCCGCTTTTTGTTGATGACACCTGTGGTAAAGCTGTGTACCTTCTTCAGGTGTCTTGAGTACTCCTTATAGTCTCCAAAAACAAGGTATATAAGCTTGTAATAAAGCAATGGATTGCAAGATCGTTTCACCAGCCGGACCTCAAGTTCGTTTATATGAGTTCTATACTCATCACCATCATCCATGTTGTCTAGCTTTATACCCATGGCAGTTTCTTTGAATTAAGGAAACATTTATAGCAAAAAGGACCTTTCATTGGCTACAACTGAAACCTACCACAAATAGTATTAAGTGTGAACCTTGGTATGACTTTGTTTAAAGAAAGGTCCTTGTTGATATTCTCATCCAAGATCTTCATGAATTTTAGACTTTCTTCTCTGAAAGAAAAAATTCTCCGTTGTACCTAGATGTTCTAAACCGGCGGGGTTTTGAGCTTCTACTTAAATATTTCAGCAAATGATTGTAGGACGTTGAAATGAAAAGCCGGTGTCAAAAGTTTTCTGCGAGTATGCCATTTTTTATCTTGAAGAAAAAGAAAGAAATAATTTTATGCCTGCGAGGAAATTTGCGTACACTTCTTGCTTACCTGTGCTAGTTAGGAGGCCTTCTCCAAGAAACGTGTCAAGCAATTGATAGATAACGCCTTTTCTTAGAAGCGCTTGGCTGCTTAAGATATGCTCAGCTTCTTCTGCTCGAACAACATTGTAGACCGCACTATTGAGGAACATAAAAATGAAACTCTTCCCCTTGGAGTACTTAACGCAATCACAAATATATTGGTGAATGGTTTCTGCAAAAGAAAAAAAAAGGAGTTATTACTCGGGAGCGCAAGGAGTAATTAATTCTGATACAGGACGAATCTGATCATCTTCCTAGACGTGCTTTGCTTAAGACAAAATAATATGCATGTTTGGGCAGAAGCCTTACTGTAGGTACCTGATAGATATTAGGACTCAAAAACGAGCATGGAAGATTTTGAGTCCTATCGAAATCTGGTGGAAAATTTGGTGGAAATGTGATGGTTTGTGGTTTGCGGACATAGAGCTTAAACGTAATAGAACCCTACAAAAATAAGTCTAACATGGTAAAAACGTACGATATCCGAGGCCAATTCAATTCGAGTTAGAATAAGTTGACAATAATGCTGGGAAATCGATCGTGCAAAATGTCCGTTGTTGTACGAGCTGTAAGACACGTAGTGCCGTGGGTCAAACCAAATTTAGTCGGTGTCTATGTCGTCCGATTCAGGCCAAATAGAGTTATGGTTATCCTCGATCGGTAGTGATTGTCATTGTCAACGTCATTCTCAAAAAAGTGTGAAGCGATTTCAAGAAAAAAAAAAGAGTTTCACCAAACTTCGTGACTAACTACGTATATGCATTAAAAATTGGTGGATTTCGTATGGTTTGAGGTCGTCTTAAACTCGAGCTGGCTTTAACAATATGGCCGTTCAGAGTTAGCCCTGGAATTTCTTTTATCTTCATAGTAATGGTCAAAACGAACACCCATTTTGAGATGTCAAAAGATGTAGCTTACCGTGTATTGGCTGTACCATGGATGGGGACAAAAGATATAAAATTCGCATACGCCCTTATAAAATGAATAGTAACAGCGACGCACTTAAGGAGGAGCTAAAATATAAGGTTTATTAAGACATCTATCAAGATGTGTTGGAACAATTAAAGCACGAGACGAAAGCAACCAATACAACCACTGATGGGTAATTTATGACCTCAAGTGTTCAGATAACTCTTTATCGTTAAATGATAAAAATGTATTATAATATGTTAAGCGTTTTACAATCGGATTTATTTTTATATAAGTCAGTTTATTTTCATAATCTTTAACGTTCTCAATTAAAAATGAATGCACTTATAAAAAACACAATGCACTAGTAAAAAACACTCGAGCAAGTACTATCTTCTTTTTAGAACTTATTAATCCAATAAGTGTTTGGTTGTGCGGTTTATGGCACCATATGGCAACCTAGATTAGTTGCCAGGATTCAGAAATATTACAATTTACCATGGCGTCAAACAGTTCACTTGCTTAGCTGGTATTTTGCTGGACTATTTTTATGGGGATCACTGTCCTCTACATTCGCCCTTCGTTAAAAGGCTACATTTTTTTATCTTGGGGTTTTAATTTTTTTTTTTTTGAAAAGCGTATTTATTGTATTTGAAATGGGTAGGAGTATACGTATGGTTTAATTATAGAGCTTGTATTGGTGAAATCCTTTTTTTCAAGTTTTCTTAAGGATATGTCTTTAACTAAATAAACAACACCGCACATTACGTACAGCGCAGAGTGAATAACTTTACCTGGAGTCATCGATGCAATATCGAAATTGTTGCCAAAAATAGTTTTCCCCGGGATCACGGGATATAAATCGTTCAAATCACCACCATCTACTCGTTTGATTCTTCTGCACATTGCTAACAGGGAGAAATCCTTATTCAAGCGATAAATTAAGATCCCCATCAGGGTAGCTAGTCCAATTAAAAGCAACAACATAGCCAGTAAGAACCTTCACTTTTGATTACCCAAACACAAAAACTATTTAGGCTCCAATTAACTCAAAACCACACATGCTAAATGTTATAAGCGTTGTCGAATACTGAAAATGAAAACATAAACAGAATCGTTTAAGTACACGATTATGATCCTTATCAGTAAGCTTTGGCGGGTTATCGCATGCGATTCTATTGAAAGTTGTTTTGTGACACACAGTACAATGTCAGTAAATGGAACAAATATTAAACTTAGATTTGAAAACCCACTTTATGTTGTCGAAATAACAAAAAAAAGTGTTTAATTTCAATTAAATGTAAAAAAAAACCAAACCGGTATCGATTCAAAACTAGAAGCTAGATAACTAAATACATAAATTTTAAAAATTCCAACTACGGGACAAAAAACGGGCATTAATACGGTTTTCACACCGAGCCAGAATCTAGATTGAGAGTAAAAAAGTGCCAAATCTAATTAAAATCTATTAAAATCTACATTTCATACATTTGTAGAATCTAGATTCTGAATTCTACAAATGTATCAGAAACTAGATTCCCACAAAATCGAATACAAATGTAATAGATTGTATTAGATTTTGTGGTAATCATAGGAAAATAAAAGCAAACACACTTTTTTAATTCAATCAAAAGAAAACATGACAGCCGATAAAGTTTGCTTATAAAATAAAGAGGAGAAAATATTTTCGTTTTATTTTATACTATTCAACTGTGAGGTGATTTTCATGTATACTCCAGTGCTTCTTTAATTATCCACAATTGTATTTTACTTATTTGAAGCTGTTTAACTTGTGACAACAGTGAAAAATTGGACAGTTGGTGTTCAACTGATCGAAAAGTCAACAAAATCTAGATTACTTTCGCAGTGTGAAAGGGTCAATTCGATTTTGAAATTGAATTGCTCAGAATCTAGATTCAGGCTTCGGTATGAAAACGGTATAAGGCAGCTTTATAAATCTGATTTGAAATGACATTTCCTTTAAACTATTTCTATAGATTTCCCGTAAAAATGGTTGTTGCCTCGTCATCCGAGTACTACAAAAACTATTACCCTCAGCGGCACACACTTTTTTCAGCTCTTGAGCTGTCAGACGAAGCAAATGTTCAGTATTTATCAGAGCGATTTACCGTGGGACCACAATGCCCGTAGCGGTGGTATGTAGCAGTAGTACGTAGTACAGCCGCGGATGTGGCGCAGTACGGAAAAAAATTGAACACATTGGTGTAGCGCGGATATGTCGAACAAAAACCTCGTTTATAAAAAATGGCCGATACTTTGAGTTAATTTGAACTAGATTTAATATTTTTGTACAACGGATGACACAAATTCCATAAAATTTCTTTAGATTTAACCATCTCAATAAACTTTTCGACGTCCTCTTCCTCCATTGTTTACTTAACTTGTATTGAACTGTCCATTGTGTAGCGCTGTCAACCGTATAGCGCCACGAAAGTTAAAAGTTGGTCAACTCTTACTACCTTACTACCGCCACAGCTACGCGCTACCGCCACAGGCACACATTATGTGCGCAATACACTGAATACATGTGTTCTAACTTTTGACAGCTCTTACTACCGCTACTACTAAGGCCACAGCTACATCACTGTGGTTCTACGGTTACTCTTTAAGCCGCGGTGTCACAAGGAACAGAAACAGAAACAGAATTTCATATATTAGCAACGCAAAAAGCATTCAGCGAACTTAGGTTTCAGTTGCTAATCATTGAATAAAGAGAAAAGGAAGTGGTGTTTTTGGGGAAAAGTGAAGGATAAGTTTTAGTTGTGTGAGTGCGGACTACTTATGTGTTCAACCAGGCATGTCATGAGAGACGGCTCGAGGTTCATACGTTTCTGGGAGCCGGCTCTACTTTTGTTTAGCATTACTGAATTAAGGTGATATTTGTACCCCGATTCGTGATACATTCGATACATTCACTTACAAGTCGATACCGACATCGGGCGACTAATGTCAAAATAAATGCTTCACTCACACACACTGTATATGTGAAAAAGAGCTATTCCTTGTCTCTTTATTCAATGTTGCTAATATATGAGCTCCTGTTTTACGTTGCTTGTGACAACGCGGCTTTACTATTGTCACACAAACAAAACGCTGACGCCGAAGCTACATTGTGTTATGCCCCCTACACACCGAACCCAAAACTGTGTTTTCGTGAAAACTTCTTCAAAAACATGAGTTTTCCCATAAATTTTTGTAAATTTTCTGTTTTCGAAACCCCTGTTTTTTAGTAGTTTTCGTTCAAAATCACAGTGAAATCACGAATTATATAAAATTGCCCTGTGAATTTTAAATAAATTTGCAAAGAATGTCACTTTTGTCTCAACTTTGGATGTTAATATCTGCCACCGAATATGTAAATATCCGAATGTCCCATCTGAAATCAGCTCGAAGTTTTAAGGTCAGCGTAAGATTCTTGATATGCTCTTATTTTTTATGGGTCTTTTAAAGCACTTTTTAAAATAAATATGGGTTAAAATTTGACAACTAATGAACAAATGAAAAACGAAAACAAATTCTAGTCGGCGTTTAGAAAGTGTGAGTGGATTGACGAGTTTCCGAAAACTTTTTGCCCAAAAGTCAGTTTTCGGTTCAGTGTGAGGAGCGTATAAGTAAACATTGAAATCCTATGGCTGAACTATGGTAAAAGTCAGGCCGAACCGGAGCCACGGCTTATTTGTGAATCCCGGCTTAAGCTTTTTTTTCCAACACTTTTTTTTCGGGTTCTGGCTTGAGAAATCCCTCGCTCTTCTTTGGCAAGGGTTTTAAGTTGAAAAAAAAGTCGAAGCCGAAAGATAACTTCCAAATTAAAAATGTCAAAAAAGATTCATTTTTTTGTTAAAATTGTCCACAAAACACAATCAGCCTAATTTATAAGCAAAGTTTAAATACTGTTTAAGACATACTGTAAGACATACTGTTTAAATGTCTCTAAGTAGGTAGCATTTAAGTACAGTATCGGTATTTATTATCAATTTTCATGTTTAAGCAACGTTGCTTAGTGATCGCTTAACTTAAACGCCAAAAACCGCGTTTAAAGTTTACTTAAATCCATTTTAAAATGTTCAATTGTCAGAAAATTTCGGTTTTATCATAGTAGCGTTGCTTTGAAAATCAAAACAATAATTTTAGATAATAAACTTTGACGATGTTTTTGTTGTATAAATGTTTTCGGAAATGATCGTTGGAAAAGGATTTATATTTGACGTGCTTTTCTCTGAACGTGCTAGTGTGTTAATGCCGTGTGTCCTAGTCCTATTCTCATACTTGTTTTGATATTCTGATAGGTGAAAGAGGCGATGTTAGGGGCAGTCAAAGTTATTAGATTCGTGATTTCATTCATAGCTGTCAGGAAACCCAAATAAAAGTCTTTAATTTAAGGCCTCTTTTTGTAAAATGTTGGCAATTTCCTGATATTTAGAGATACAATTGGATGTGGTTAAGGCATGGTTAAATTTAGATTTTGAGGTTTATTAGCAAAATTTAATTGTTAAAACAGCAATTATAGGCACAGTTCCCTGGCGTTAAAATCTGTACCTTTGAAAAATAAATAAATAAGAAAAATCCTTATTTGTCACTGTCATCAGCTGATGATGTACAGAAAATGCAATAGTTTTTAGTATTACTTGTACTAGATTTGCTTTTTTTATTACGCTATTTGACACAACTATCGATTAGTTAAGTATCAATGCGAAATTGATTATAAATAGAAATTTAAGCAACGTTGCTTAAGGACAATTTAAATATTTAAGCAATCTTAACTAAACAGCCTCTGAAATACATTTTAAGGAAATCTAATAAATACGGCTGATATCTATAGTTTTCTTCTAAAATTATTTTAAACAAATTTTAAGAATCGCACACGTGTTTCAGAATTACATGTAGCCCTTCATCCAAGAAACTCCATATACAAGCGATAAAGGATAAAGCTGCCCTTTAAAAAATGAAATTAATTGTCCTCAAAGCTGAATTCACAAACACGCTTCAGATTTGCTTTTCGTCCTGCTACGATACACTGGCTTTAATTCTGATTTGAAATTGCATTTCCTAAATACATATATAAATTTTTCGCGAAAGCATTTAACAATGGCCGAAGCTACTTTGTATAAAAAAAACATTAAAATCTCATGATTGAACTCGTTTGCCCAAGACGAATCTAAAACATGCCTATATGTGAAGACACCTTAAATGAGCAAATATTAACAGATATACGTTTTTGTAAGTCCAGGTTTTGCTTAACTCTTCTAATTGCAATTTTTAGGGACGATTTCACAGTCGAAACTTAAGTATCGAATCTGACACTTCACTGACTCAGGATGAAACACCGTTTTCACAATATTTTTTTTTGTTGGACACTTAAGTCACCAACATTGAAACTCCTTTTTCACGTTAATCTTTTTTCGATTTCTCACCAACATTGGCGACTTAGGCTTTTCACAACAAACAATGCAAATTATTTTTATTTGGATAAAACTCACGTCAATGTAACAAATTGAATAGAAAAAATAAAAAGCCAACAGCTTGCACTGGAAATTTTTATTGGATGTTTCAAAAATTACAAAACAAAATTGTTTTGACAGCATTTTCCAGAAGCTAACGGCTTATATGCAAAACCATCAGCGGATACGGAATGGAGGCTGAGTATATTGAAGCGTTCTCAACTTGAGTTTAACTTTATTTGCCACTGTGAAATCGGCCCTAAGAATACTAGCTCTACCTAGAAAGGACCTTTCTTTTAGTGAGGTATCATTCGAGTTTGAGAGTAAAACTGCGTTTTGATTGACTTTTCTAGCCTTATGTTAAAAACGTCCTGTTAAAAGCTGACATTTTAAAGAAATCGAGTTTCTTTTTTAAGTCTCAGGTTTTGGCATAGCTTGTACGGCCGTAATATTACTTCAAGCTCCTTGAATACTCTTTGTAGTCTCAAAATATTTTGAATATGCGGTTGTTGTTAACCTCTGGCAAATCCACATAAGTTCATTTTTACTCCCAAAGTTGTTTCTAGAAAAAGCATGACAATGTTTAAAATGCTCAAAGTGACAAAAAAAACTCTTGGATTGAACTCCAAATCAAATTTAATTCAAAAAAATGAATTAAATGAAAATAGAGTTGCAAAATAGATTACCCTATTTATTAATTGCATTTTCCTGAGGTAACCATGCCGCCGACCGATTCAAAAGTGAAAATCTGCATGACCTCATTCAGTTATGACACTAACACGCCTTATTAATCAGTCACGACTTCAGCCAAGCTGCAGACGACACATTTTATGCATTGGTCGCACTCAGTTTTTAACTATTTATTTGAGAAAATATACAAATTACATCGCAAATCGTTTTGCTATTTCTTCTTTCTTTTTCATTTAGGCGCGAGGTTATAATCTGAAGTGATGGATTTTAACCCTCGCACTCTACTGCATTTCTATAATGGTCCGCTTGTGGGGTACGCCGATTTGACCTCAGAATATACCGGTAGGCCACCCGGTTTTGGATCTCTTCGTCACTGAGGCCAAATAAATGCTGTTGTCGTTGCATTTGTGTGATCCATGAATGTTTAGGCCTTCCTCTCCTTTGCGATTGCGTTGGAATGTTGATTGACATTGCCTTTTCGACGGGGTTCATAGGACCTCTCCTTTGAACGTGGCAATACCCTATGAGCCGGTCGTGCTCCATTTTTCTGGAGATAGGTTGGGGGCTTCTTCGCAACTTCGTACTTCTTATTCTATCTCGCTTTGTTACTCCTGCTGTCATGCGAAGCATCTTCATCTCAGCTGCCGTTTATTTGCTTTCATATTTCTTATATGCTGCCCGACATTGTCAACCATATGTAAGCGCCGGCTGGACGCACAACTGCGGTGTAGAGCTTTCCTTTTAGCTTTGGGGGCATTTTTCGGTCACAGAAGATGGCGGAGTTTTCTCTCCACTTGATGTCATCATTACAGGTTGCTTTGCTATTGATCATAGATCCCAGGTACTTGAACTTTTCACACTTGGGAAGCACCTTTCCATTCAATTTAATGTCTGGAATGGGTTCGGGTGGGTCAGAGAATGGGCAGCACAGGTACTCTGTCTTCTTTTGGCTAATTCGATACCCATTCCCCTCTAAAACATCCACCCATATATCAAGTGCTCGCTGCAGGGATATATGATCTTCACTTATGATGGCCCCATCCTCAGCGAAGAATAACTGATGTACTTTCGGGTCCGTCAGTTTTCCTTCAAGCAGATAATCAAGGACTACAATGAAAAGCAAAGGACCTAGGACGCTTCCCTGGTGTACACCGACTTTAATTGAGAACTCATCAGTGACTCCGGAAGGACATCTTACTCTTGTCTAAGCTCCATCATACATGTCCATGATCATCGACACGTAGGCTTCTGGAACTCTTCGTTTTCTTAGCGCCACCCATAGATCAGATCTCGTGGTAGTCTATCGAAAGCTTTTTCAAAATCAACCAGTACCATATACAGATCTTTAAGGGCATCCCGATGTTTTTCCATTATGATCCTTATGCTTTGTATTGCATCAGTGGTTGATTTGCCCATGACAAACCCACACTGGTCCTCAGATAGCCTTATTATTATTTTTCGTAGTCGCATTATTTTCGTAGTCCCGCTCGACGATCTTCATTGTGTGAGACATCAGCTTGATAGAACGGTAATTGTCACAGCTTCGTGTATCACCTTTTCCTTTAAACAAAGGAAGGAGGTAACTTTCCCTCCACTGATTAGGCATTGGATCCCCTCTTATTAGTTTGGCGACGAAGGTCGGGAGCCATATGGACCCGCTGTCTCTCCTATCTTCCAGAACTCTGAGGGTATCTGATCTGGCTTAACCGCTTTTCGCTTTTTGGAGTACTTAACCATCGACTGTTAAGTACTCCAAAAAACTTAATCGTCGACTGTGATGTCTGGTACTTCTTCTCGGTTAGGAGTAGTCTCTTCTGGAAAGTGCTGCCTGGCAAACTGTTCGTGCAAAAGTCCCTCACAATCTCAAAAGCCCGTTGGCTTCGATCCAGTGTCCTGATTTGTAACACAATGAAATCAAACAAATCAACACAATATGTAAAGCACAGAAACTTTTAAGGCTTTCGCGGTTATTTAAATAAAATGTTTTAACATATCTCGGTCAAGCAGCGTTTTTAAATTTTTACTTCGAATTGCATCGAGTGAGGAAACTCCGGTTTCACTTTTACGGTGACCGGTTTCCCGGTGAGCACGCTCGATGTAATTCGAAGCGAAACGTTCGGGGTCAGTTTAGAATTGTGCTCATAGAAATTTCAAAAACGCGGCTTATCCTAAAATCATTAAAAATCACATCTGATAAAATACTTTTGAACAAAAAATACAATGTTGTTGAAAAAGTGTTGATGCAACTCGCCTATTTTTAAAGCAAATGTTGACTCATAAATTTTAAATGAAATTTAAATTACTAAATAAAAATTAAATGAAAAAAAAAATAAGATTTATAACGCAATTCGAAGCTTAAAAGTGGTCTCTTGGGGGTGGGGATCCAAAATTATTTTTTTACAGATAAAAAATAAACTAGAGTTAGTAGAAACATTTTTTTGCACTCCAGTTGATTTCTTATAGAGCCAAATCCCGTCCTTATAGAGGGTAAATTATATAGGCAATAAAGCCCTTTTAGTTACGGCCATTTTAATTAGTTTTGCATTTGTTGAAGCTATTTTGCGTAAAATTGTACGAGACATTAATAATAGGTTTCTTGACGATAGGGATCGTTTACGTACCCACTACGTAAATTATTATTGCTGTTAATTTTTTTTATCTAATGGACTAAAATATAATTTTTATATTCAGTAGTGCAGTGTGTCACATCGCTGACACAAGGTAAAGTTCGGTTTCAGCTTGTTTTGCCTAAAGTGAAAACCCTAGTTTTTGAACAGCGATGTGGTTGACATTGATTGGATTTGTTATCCTTTTGGGTGTTCTTGCTTATAGCTTGAGCAAGGATTTTTCGATGTTAGTTACGAGTAATGGAATCAAACGAATTGACGGTGGCGATTTAAGTGATTTATATCCAGTGGTCCCAGGAAAAAGAGTGTTTGGAAATATCCTTGATATGGCATCAATGACTTCAGGTAATTCAGCAAAAGTGACGTATTATGTATCATATCATATGTTCATGATATTAGAGATAAGAAATACTGTGCGTCTATAAGCTTAAGTAGTTGATGATTATACTAAAAAAAAGATCGATAGAACATTGAATTATGATAGGGGTATTTTGCTATATTTGCGTTTTTTTCAGAAAATTTGTAAAATTCTTGAATCTGACAAATAAAATGTCAAACATCAGAATAAAATGACAAAACAAACGAGTACGTTAGAACTCATTTTGAGTTTAAACGCGGTTAATCTGCGAAAAATATTTAAAATGTCGATTATCCACCTCGCAAACGTCAAAAGTTATATGAACCGACAAAGAAAAGTTAAAAAAGCCATAAAATTATTTTCTATACCCAATCCCATAGGATAGGAGCTATATTAAGTTTGTCACGTAGTTGTAACAAGGTAAAATAGTAATTGTAGACCCCCAAGATATTAAGGGCATATGATTGAAACCGGGAATAGGGAAAATAATAGGGAATAATAGGGAAAATTCCATTCCATTAGCTCTTGAAATGACCAAACCTATAATTAGGGGTAGCTTTGAACATCTTCTTATCAACCGTGGGGTTAAATTTTTTATGAATTTTTATTAGATGTTTCAAAAAAGAGTAAGAAAAACAGTTTTTTGGCACAATTTAAATCAAATAATGTAAATATAAAAATGTCCCTTTTAGGAGTATTTTTACAACCTTAATTTAACCCGAATTTTAAGACTTTTATAAAATATTATATTCCTACTTAGCCTTCATAAAAATGGTAAAAACATTTTTGTTTGATATTAATTAACACTCAAAGCGCGAATATTATAAACAAAACACCCATTTTAATGGTCTTTTTTTTTACTGTCCGAAGCCCCAAATTCTCGAGAAAAACCCCAAAATTCGTGATCAGCGACCCCAAAAACATATACTAAACCAAATCTGCTGGTAGTCGGAGGGTATACAATCAAAGCCGGAAATTAACTGCTATACATTCTTATTATGAAATTTTAGAAACGTACCTCTCCAGCCACTGCTTGTAAGATAAAGTAAAACACATTTCATGTCGGTGGTTTGGGAGAATATTGTCGAGGTGGTTTTAAAATCTCTTTGTTGAAATCTGAGGTTTTACTTTTGGGGGCATTTCTAAGTGAAAATCAAATTTTTTATATAAAAATGCATGAATAATTGTAAGAACGACATAAGACAAAATGTGCATCTCAACAAAAAATATGGAGCGCCCTTCCTTTACGATCACCACTAAATAATTTTTAGTTTCTTTTCGGGACCACCAAAAACGGCTTTAAAACAGTGTTTTAAACGATTATTTACTTTAAACAGTGTTAAAAAATGATTTAAAATTCGTAATTTTAGTACATATTTGAGGTCATTTTTGTCGTATTTTTGGCGTTTGGAAAGTACGAATATGGTTGCGCTCAGCCAACGTGAAATACTTTTTCGGTAAAACCTCGTCTACTTGTTTTACTGTGTGGACTATTTTGTTATTTTGAAACATTATTTTTTAGTTAATGTTTTATATCCAGCCCATTTATGAACAATGTAAATTAATTTCTAAACTTTCTCTGCAAAAAAATTGCTTTTGCACACAACAGTATTTTGGTGGCCCGTTTCGTGGGTTAAAAGGATTTAAACTCTCTTTTTCGCAGGGTGTAGCCGCTCAGCGACTTTGTCTCTCTGCTAATGGTAGGTGCCAATTGCCTGGCAGGCGCCTGTCGCCAAGTAGGTGAATTTAAAAGTTACCGTCAAAAAATCGTTGACCTCAATCAAAAGTTGCGGTAAAAAAAATCGGGAAATTACTAGGAAATTAAAAAATTGCGGGATTTTTGTAATTATTTGCAGAAAGTCTAAAGAAACGATTTTTTCTTTTTAAAAGTTGCTTAAAAAAATGTTTTAAAAGTTTCCTCGAAGTTTAAGAAAAATATGGCGTTCCTTTCAACTTTTCGAAAATAATACCAAGAATCACGCGATTTTTGATATTATTTTCAAAAAGTTTAAAAAAATTCTTGGGGTTTAAGAAAAACATTGCATTCCTTTTAACTTTTTGAAAATATTACGAAAAATCGCACGATTTTTGGTACTATTTTCAAAAAGTTGAACGCAACGAATTTTATTTTTTTGATACAATACCAAAAATGATGCGATTATTAGTATTATTTTCAAAGCGTTTCTTCAAACTTTTACGAAAAATTAAGTTGCATAATTTATTTTTCTTCAGAGAATAAGCAAACCAATTCGAATTGTTTCTATTGAAAAAGCTGAACGCCCTCATTTGGAGACGGCAAAATATACACCACCCATGATATCAAACGCTGAACTCTTTCACGTTTGACGCATTTGACAGCTCAAAAAAAAACTATCTTAACCAATTTGTATGGAAAATATTCAACTTTTGCTAATTTTTTAAATATGCATTTCCTTTTCATAAATTTGGTGTAGAACGTATTCTAAAATTATAAGGAATTAAAAAGTAGAGCCAAAAATATTAAGTTATTAGCAAAAAGTGGATACCACGCCCCGTTTTTTTATTAAAAGCGCCTCGCAACTTATTAATTCTAATTGAAATTATGGCTAGCCCGCCTAATCGGATTGTAACCCGCTAGTTTTTTGTTTCTTAATTTATATTTTGGTTTAAAATCATGGCCTTGGAGCTTTCACACACCAAAAAGCTTACAGCGTAAAAAACGCAAAAGCTTAAAAGTATTTGTTCTAAAAACTGATTACTCACTGGATTTGCTACTTTATTAATTAGCCACACTATAATCAATTTATGACATCCTTATAATACATTTCCAGATAATCTGATAAAGTGTCAAAACGGTGTGTTTATAGAATAAATTTCAATAGTTTTTGCCATGTTATATTATTTTTCAGCGTTGTATACTATTTGTTGTTTACACGTGACTGACTGAAATAAAATATTCCAAGGTTTTCTTTTTAAATTTTTTGTTGGTAAGCCCTACTAGTTGGTAAGCCAAGAAGAAGCTTTTTCAACGTACTTCAATTTCACTTCAACGTACTAATGGCTCTAAATCTTCCTAGAATTAAAAAATGAGACTACATACCTAGTTTCACTCTTTTTGCATGCGTTTAGACCTAAGGACTGCCTGATGAAGCACTTTCAACTTTTTAACGGTATAGATGAGCTTGTGGATGAGCTTATCTCCAAAAAAAGATCCCTTGGATTTATACGGCCATGATAAGACTCACGAGTGCAGAGGTCCTTCGCCTTCCGTAAGCATGCGTGGGTGATCTAGATCTAAAGATTTGAGGAACCTCTCCCTTCTTAACATAATATCATTTTTTTTTGTGATATGCTCGTGATCAAGGGGCTATGATTACCCTTAAAATGCTTAAGCTATGTTTACGCGATTGCCTTATCTGACAATATTTTTAGATCTGTCATGTTATGACAATTAGCTTCGAATTAGATAACAATGAGAAACTTCCTTACAACGCTGAATTGCAAGTTCACACGGTTGCCAGATTTTGTCCCAAAGTCTGACAATTTCATTGTCATACGAGTGGGCTGACAATACATTTTCGAACAACGATGTCAGGCTGAAAATTGTCCCTTTACACGGTTGGCACATTTATGGCACAAACATTTTAAAAACATTTGACAACTGAAATTAATCTAATTCGGGAAATTTTGTCAAATTTGTAAAGTGATGTGGAGTGTAATGAAAATAAATAAAATGAATAATAATAACACACTTGCAGTTATTTTGGCTGCGTACGTTTTCGAGAGAAAGGGATGAAGATTTGCCAAGACAACGTCGCAGTGTTTGGGTAAAGGTGGGGTCAGAAGGTGGGGCTGGTATCGAAATTTCTTGCGCATGAACGCGAAACAATTCGATGAGTTTCTTGCTTTGATGGCTCCACACATAACAAAGCAAGATACGTTTATGCACAACATACGTTGTCATTTTAGACGCCGAGAACACCAGAGGCCATGGGAAGCTCAAAGTCGCAGCAGATCTGTTTGAAAACATTACATTTATTTATTTTTTAAAGTAAAAATGTACGACAATGAAGAAATTGTAAGCTTTAAAATCATAGTACATCTGGCAATTGTAAAGGAGTCTGCAAATGTATTAATGTCTGACGACAGTCTGGCAATGTGACATTGTATGTGTTCAGACGTTTGCCAGAGATCTGACAATTTCATTGTCCGGTTGATGTCTGACAATGATCTGACAAGATCCGACAATATTGTCAGATCTGGCAATCGTGTAAACATAGCTTTAGCACATCGCGAGCGGAAAGAATTTGGGGATAGGAAAGGTAGAAGAAGAAAGTAAATCTCGATCCAACACAAACGCTGATGAGCCAAACAAGAAACCTCTGCACAGAAACACCAAAGCTTGCCCCCGCATGTGTTATGCCTTTACGGAGAAAAGCAATAGTATAACCAGCAGAATATAATCACAAAAACATCTGGCATATATCTAATTGTTGACCATTCTATTGTTGCATATTGGGCAACATACTCCAGTCCATCTACGACGAATTGCAAGACCAAACCATACCAAAAAAAACTGCCACGCCTCCAAAAAGTGGGCGGGATATAAAAACATAACTGTTGAATACTTTAAACTAGGTGGTTGCATACATTTCGGCCTAAAACTCCGACTTTTTAACTAACAAAAATCACTTTTTTTAACGCCACGCCCACAAAAGCAGGCGGAGGCACATACAATTTATGCATATAAGTTAGAAAATGCTATTGTCTAAATTATTTTGTCATATAATTTGTCAAATTTTGTATATATTTATTGAAAACAAAAGTCATTTTAAGCTAAGATCCCTTAAAAAGTGGGCGTGGTCAATGAAAGGGCTAACATTTTTTGGCTACTTCAAAGACATTTATAAAGCAATGTCACATACCAAAAATGAATGCGCTAGCGCCATTGTAACACAGCTAAAATTTGAAAAATATTATTTTTCAAAATTAGAGATGGTCGCACATACAGGCCTGTAGTGGGCGTGTCTGTAAGCGGATTCAGCTAATTTTCAAACTTGATCTCACGAACCCACTAAATTTCAGCTCTCTACCTTAAAATTTAAGGCCTAAAAGTTTTTTAAATACGGACGGACGGACATGGCTTAATCGATTCTCCTGTCGGTTCCATTCATATCTCTAAAAGATCTTAGGGGTCTTCTTTTATTATTTCACTGCGTTACAAACTATACATCAAACTTAATATACCCTGGGTCGGGTATAAAAACTAAGACCCGAACCATAAAAGACTTAAGTGGGATTAACCTTATGTCAAAATACATCGAAAATCCAACTGAAGTTCTGCCAAACGCTTACAGTGCCCAGCCCATCCATAATAGACTTAAGTAAACGATTCGGAATCGGAAATCGTATGAAATTTGTGTCTGTCAAATTTCCGCGTTGAACTTCTCACTTGAGTGGGACTAACTTAAGAGAGCAAAATTTAACGAAAATCTAACGAAACCGCGCAAAAAGCCTACATATGAATGGGGCATTAATGAAAGCTGACTTAAGCCAGACATAACTGAATAATTAGATATTCAACTTCGGTCATGTGAAAGCTTTGCCCACAAGCTGAAATTTAGGAATTTACCCATCCGCCGACATTTGTTTACAAATGTGCGTAAATTCATCAATTCGTAATTTCCATGCAATTTCGCTTTGGAGCTTTTACATCAGCTGATCGCGTAAGGTAAATTGTTGTTGTATCTTCTTACACGTATTCACCGACACGGAAATTTAAAGCTTTATAAAAACGTAAATAAATGGGTGTTGGAGCCCGCAAGTTGAATATCTAGTTATTCAATAATTTAAGACTTAAGCCCATCTAAGTCTATTATGGTTAGGCCAAAATATCTTCCTTTAAATGTTGCACTTACTATCTATCTTGCTATGTGAAAAATAAAATTCATACCTCATCCTTTATTTTCCAGAAACCTTTCACCAATACGTATGCGATTGTGTTAAATACTCGAAGGGAAAAAGTTTTGTTTTAAAAATGATGCGAATTCCGGTCTTCAATATTGTTCGACCTGAAGAAGTTGAAGTTGTTTTCACCAGTCAGGATTTTCGAGAAAAAGGCCATGTTTACAAATTATTGACTCCATTTATTGGAAGAGGACTCCTAACTAGCAGGGGTAAGTAATAGTTTTATAAAGTTCTCAAATTTATAATTTCTTAAAGTTGTCACTTTAAAAGTCTACGAAATTTAAGAAGAAACACAAAAACTTATTAAAAAACCTATTTCATAGGCAAAAAATGGCATTTTCGCCGGAAGCTACTCACGCCTGCCTTTCACTTCAACGTCTTGCAGTCTTTTGTTGAAATTTTTAAGTATGTTGACGCTCGCTCTTGCCCTATAATTTTTCCTATAGAGACTTTTTATACTGAGAAATTTTCATCTACAGAGAAGAATGTCTTAAGCTCATTAAGGTCTTGGATGAAAATCTCAACAAGGAGCTTTCCCTCAGTAGTGTCATACCAAGGTTAGCGCTCAACGCTGTATGTGGTGAGTTTAACAAACATAATGTTAAAAAAAAAACTGCAAACAATTTTTTGTTTGTTTAAAGAATCTGCGATGGGTATTAAACTGGACAGCATGGAAGATGGTGATGAGTATAGAAGTAATGTAAAAAAAGTGGAGGAACTATTTATAAAAAGATCTTGCAATCCATTGTTGCACTCTGATTTTATGGACAAACTCTTTGGAGACTTCGAGGAACGATCCAGACTCCTAAAGAAAGTACACGGCTTTACCGCCAGTGTGATCAACAGCAAACGGGAGGAGTTTAAAAATAAACCTGCCTCAACAAAGTAAATTTATTTTGCTCAAAAGGTGTAGGGATACAGTGTCATTCAGTCATTCAGATAAAGTGTGACAAAAAACAAAAGCGTGTGTCAATGCATTTATGACTTGAAAACAAGCAGAAAATTGCCTCCTTCGCTAGACGAGTGGGAAAAGACTTCAAATTATATTTGACCCAACCTACACGCTCTAGCTTTCTGTCACACCCTATCCGAATCGACCTGTATATCTATCAAACGCTCTTAATTTCAGCGACTTTGATCAAAAGAAGCGCTATGCCATGTTAGACACACTTCTTGACGCAGAGACAAAAGGTCTGATTGATCACAGGGGAATCTGTGAAGAAGCCGACACTTTTATGTTCGAAGGATTCGACACAACATCGACTTGTCTTATCTTTACACTAATGAGCTTAGCATTAAATGAAGAAGTCCAGGACAAATGTTTTTCCGAAGTGAGGCTCCTAGGTAAATGGATGCCTAAATATTTGCCGAATCGCGACTTCAAATGTTTCTTTTAGGTGATTTGAGTTCTCAATCCGTTTTCGATTTTCAAAAGCTGGAGTATTTGGACTGTGTGATCAAAGAGTCACTGCGCCTTTATCCGACCGTTCCAACTATTGCTCGAAAATGTGTGGAGGAAGTTACTCTCAATGGAATAGTTTTACCAAAAGCCACTCAAGTGAATTTATTCATCTTCCATTTACACCGTGACCCAAGGAATTTTCCAGATCCTCTTAAGTTTGATCCGGACCGATTTCTGCCGGAAAACTCCAATGCTAGGCACCCGTTTGCATTTTTACCGTTTAGTATTGGTCAAAGGAATTGCATTGGTAAGTTGGAATATTTAAGGGGTGCGGAGTTTAACGACCTTGTTTTTTTTTCTAATTTTAGGGCAAAAGTTTGCTATGTTAGAAATGAAGGTTTTCATCTGCAGCATAGTGAAGAACTATAAACTGCTGCCAGTAACGCGGCCTGAAGAGCTCAAGTTCGGAAATGGGATCGTGCTGCGGACACAACAACAAATTAAGATAAAAGCAGTAAAACGAGAATAAAACATTGTTATATTATTTATTTAATTAAATTAATAAATTCTATCTTAAGCTGGACATTACATATCCGAAGGGTAGGAAGTTTCTTAAGGCCTAACCAAAATTTAGATTAGCTTAAGTTGCTATCAGAACTAGACCATTACGTATAATTCCCAGGTGGCGGTGACAGTATTATCATAAGTTGGGAATCTGTCACCGTCACGTCCTGCCCAAATGCACAAAATTCAGCTTAAAATAACCGAGATTAGATGAAAAATCGAGATGAAATGTGTGTGAATTCCATTTGTCGTTCATGGTTCAAATTGAGCCGATATATATTTTGAGCATTGTTAATTGGTAAGTAATATTTTAGTTTTTAGTAAAATTTACAGGCTGTTATAGATTAGTATTTTTTTGCTGAGTTGCTTGCGGTAATTTGCCGCGCGTTTTTGTGCTGTTGACTTGAAAGACTTGAAACTGATTATCATAGCCGCATTCCTTTGCTGTCTGCTATATGTACCTATCAACGCTCGAGCTACCAGCCGGACGGCAGGTTGCGTTGTGTGTCCCTGGCTTTAGTTTTATTCATCTTTTTTTTGACAGAGCTGACATTTTTGCAGTTCTTTCTTTGTTTATTGCAAATTTGTTCACTAGTGTCTTCAATATTATCTTCAGTCGCTCCTAGGCCCCAGGACTTATCATATTGTTAATATAAAAAGTACGTATTCGCTTTAAAAACTTTAAGTCTAGAAAAAATCGTATAACAATTTGGCATCCGACTAGAAGTTCAATAGCTGTCAATAGCTGAAAAAAAATGTCGGTATGCTGTAAAAATACTTTGCTAATTCTACCTCCACCTATAAAATTTCTGTTCGAAATCTAGTTTGCACCTGATAATTTAATTCACTTTTAGTTTATCGCAAATTTACGCATCGCACTAGATAAAATTAGCCTCAAGCTCGTAATTCTATAACGTGACCGTTTTTCGAAATTCAAAAATGATAAGAAAAATTTCCCACAAGCAATTGCACCGTCGAAAAATTGTAGGTATGTCTTTTGGACTTAAAGTATGGACCTAAAGTATTTTGGATTTTTACAGTGGAAATCGTACAGTTTGGCCTCTAAGATCATGTATTACATGAAGCCTTTCTTTGTGCATCTTATAATGTTGTGGCTACAACCATTACCATTACCAACGATTCTTAAAATTGTTTATTCATCGTGCTTACTTGTTTTCGCCTTCTTTCCCATTATCTATCCTGGTGCGATATTCCTTGCCAGCTATTGGGTATTCCAATACGTCGCAGAAAGGTAACAAAATATTTTTTATTTTACGCACGAATTGAACTGCAGCCATGTATATATGTATGTAAGCATATTTAATTTTAGAGATTTTGGCGTGGCGTTTCCAAAGAATTTGGATTTTCAGAACTACGTGCACAAAGTTTTGAATGTAGATCCGTCAGGACAGTACAGATATGCCGTCTTTATAACCGTTGAAAGATTTAAGATTATGACTGCCGCACTGGTTTCTATTGTCGATTATATTCGATTGGCATTGAGCATAATTGTTTGACGAATAAATTTTTGTATAAACCCAAAAATGTCCATTTTATGTGGTCAAGTTTGGACTTCACTTAAATCCGGCCACATACACGCTCATGTGGCAAAACCTCTTTCTTATATCTACCCGTTTCCACAGGAACGAAATATATTAAGTTGGATCCAGGCGAAAATTCAACAGAGAAATAATAACCATAGACCCCCAATACCTTAAGGGCTTATGGTCGACACCGAATTCTAAGTCGAATAAGCCATGTCAGTCCTTCTGTATGTCCTTACTTCCAAAACTTTTAGGCCTTAAGTTTTGAGCTAGATAGCTGAAATTTTGTACGTAAGCTCTCTGTCATCACAAACAATACAAGTGTTAAAATTTTTCAAATGCCCTACAGACACGCCCACAATGGGTCCAAATATTCAACTATCCTCCAGTGCTTTCAAAACCTTTATGCGTCGTTAAAAGCTGAAATATAACATTTATGGCCGTTTCACATTCAGCGCGAGAGCGTCAAACCATGAGCGGCAGCGACAACACGAGACCAGAGAAATCATTTGTTACTACACAATGAAAGCGAGAAACCACGACGTTTGTTTTGACTGCACAGTGACAAAACATTACATATTTCTAAAATTTGTCGACTTTATTGCACATGAATAGTTTATATTTCACAACAAGTATTAGTTTCGAGAAAGAAAATGTCTATTCACTAGCGTGTCAAAACTTACAACAGCGAATGACAGAATATTCGTCGACCTCGGCGAGGGTTTTTCAATTTTTCGACAAACCTGGCGAGCGAGACAGCGATCACGCCGGTATTGTGAGCCACCCCATACATTGCCATTGATTGAAATTCATTTGACAGCTCGCCCGAGACCCTCGTTCGCTCTCTCTATCTTTATGTGAAACAGCCACTAGAATCTCCCAATAAGACATAAAAAATGAAAATAATGTCAGCAGACCGCCGCTTGTGGGCGTTTGAAAAAATAATCCTGCAAATGCAATTTATTCAATATTTTTGTTCCAAATCGGAAAATGTTTACTTGATATAATTATGTAGAAAATACGTGATTCCACATTAAGTTCATACAAAGTTTTGGACCACGTCCATATTTAGATGCAGGATTTTAGAAAAACCCATAACTTTCCTATAACCTATAAAAACATGGATTGCGGCTGCGTTTTAGCCTTACTAAGGGAAGAATAAGAGATAAATTAACTTAAGGTACACCAAACACTATTCAAAATTTCTTTGATACAAAGTTTTTGGCCACGCCCATCTTTATGGGTCGATTTTACATAATGATGGAATTTGAACCAAAATTGAACCATATTTGCATACATTTCGGCCACGAGCTTGGATACCTTTATACTTATACTGATTTTTGGTTATAGGAACTGGACGTGCCACGCCCCTTCTAAGAAATAAATTCTAAGAAAAAACCTTATAAGGAATAGGATATTTCTTAAGCTAATTAATGATTCATGAAAGGTAACGGAAAGGGGAAGGAAAATGAAAAAATAAGGGAATAGGAATGAGAATATGAATTGACAGAAGAATAGGAATATGAATAGCGTAAGCTATTACACACGCACCATTGCACTTACTCCATAGGCGCCGGAAGGAAGGGGGGGGGGGGGGGGGGGGGAGGATTAGCCCGTCTGCGACTCATCATCAAACATCAAAAATATTTTTTTTTACTAAGAAATTTAAACAAATGCTACTGTTTAAATGGGTTTCATTGTCCGAGTCCAAGGTTTGCCCCCTCTCCTGGAAGAAATCCTGCAGGCGCCTATGGCTGATTTATGGCTGTTTCACATAAAGATCGAGAGTCGATAGAGTGAGCGAGGGTCTCAGGCAAGCTTTCAAATGAATTTTAATCGATGGCAATGTATGGGGTGGCTCACAATACCGCCGTGATCGCTGTCTCGCTCGTCGGGCTTTTCCCAAAATTAAAAAACCCTCGCCGCGGTCGACGATTATAATGTCATTCGCTGTTATGAGATATCACACACTGTTGAATAAACGATTTTTGTTCAAGCTAATAGTTGTTGGGAAGAATAAACCATACATGTGTAATAAGTCGACAACATTTTACAAATATGTATGTTATGTTTTGTCATTTTGTAGTCAAAACAGTCATCGATTCTCGCTCTGATTGTGTATTAACAAACGATTTCTCCGGTCCCTGTTGTCGCTGCCGCTCTGGTTTGACGTTTTCGCGCTGAATGTGAAAGGGCCATTACTTACTGTTTTTTTTTTAATATATCATATTAAACTGATAATAAAATCGCGCCAGAGCGCACTGACTTCAAAACTCAACTCTTTCTCCAATCAGTCAGTCAATCAAACAGAAGTATTCAAAGTCTACTCAAGGACATCTGTCATTTGTAGCATTGAGTTTGTCAATCTGGTAAAAAGTAAAAAAAAAAAATAACAAATAAAAGGTAAAAATTAAAAATAAAAAACACTTCAAACACAGAAATAAACTTTTCGAAAACGGAAAAAGTGTTAAAAGGCATCATTAAATATCCCTTTTTTATTTTATAGTGTATCTACGGTATATAATGTTCCAACCTCGCTCTCCATTTAGTAGGCTGATAGTAATTGTCGAATGTTTAGCATATTCACACAAAAGAATTTGGATCGATTTAAAAATCCTGGGTTTTCTCCACAATCTGCCGCAGTGTAAATATTTGATCGAAGAAAGATGGAATCGACCTGTCCCAGCCTAAAGTCACACTGATATTGACCCATCAGACAAAGGGCTTGCTTTAGGCATTGGTAGCTCGATATAGTACAGCAGAAAAGGTCTTAGAGATCAGGAGAGGGTCTTCTTTCTTGAGGATCCATTCGTCGGGAATACTTTCCTTCGACCATATCCTGCAGATGGTGAATGCTCCTAACTATAGCACATCGCCGATGAGCTGCCAGCTGCCGAACTTTTGAGCTGCCAGCTGCCGAACTGGGCCCTCAGCTGTGACTGCTTGGTTGCGCTACGAAGCCGGGCATAATGTGTGTCTCTGTTCTTGTCTGTGGGTGTGTCTCATTTCTCCTTAAATCAGAGATACAGCGAGATACGCATTGTGTAGATATATACGTGTTTCCGTATGCTGAACTGAGGGACACAGCCACAGGTACTCATTGTGGCCCAGCTATTAAGCTTAGATACAGCTACTTTAGCTTCATCCAGGTCTGGTGGGCGGTATCCGGTATCATTTGTATTATGCTTCATCGGTACCGTCTTCGCCCGAATTTAATGTATTATTCTGCCTGAAAGCGGGATTTGGTTTGTCTTTGCCGTTATACAATCTGCAGAAATGGTTTTTCCAAATCCTCAGCAGCTACTGCGATTCCACTACGACGTTCTCTTGTAGACTTCAGTTCGAACTTTATATCCTTGGCAGGACCTTTTGATTGTGATCCTCTGGTAGAATTTTCGAACCTTATTCCGGCTGTAACATTTCTCTTTCTCTTTCAAGCATGCGATTATCCTGCTCTCTCCTTTACCTTCGAAGAAGACGGTTTTCCTCTCTCCTCCTCTGCTCGTAGGTAGAGTTCGCGAGCAGCTCTAGTCTTTCTGTGCAGAGCCGCTTTACAGCTTCCTGCTACTCGTCGAACCTGGAGTTTCGTTGTGGTGGCCGTGTGGAACCCAGCACTTTAGAGGCGCCATCTCTGGTGGCATTTTGGTAATGCTGCTAGTGGCTGTCAACGCTTGATGCTGGCTGCATAGGACTTTCGCAGAAGGTTTTGAGAGACTCGGTTGTAGAAGGACCTTGCGATCTCTTGCAATTGTACGCCTGTCGAAGTCAAACTTCCTCACAGTATTTCCATTCCATCGCGGATATCCGCAGCTGTATCTACCTTGCCTACGACGAGGTAGTGATCCGAGTCAATGTTGGCCCCTCGCAGGACCACTTAATTTAAGTAAGTTATTTGCAAGCTTTATTGTTTGCGAAAAAAAATTTAGTATAGAGGACCTAAATTGAGTTTTCGTAACAAATTTGTCTCTGGAGATTTTATTTTTTTACTCAGTATCTCACGGATGGGGTGGGGATCGGTGCCGCCGTGACAGAGGAATAAGCTTTAAGTTTTCAGGTATTGATCGCAAATATTTGACTGATGTTTAATTAGCTAATTTTTTTTCTTTGACTGATGGCCAGAGATTCTAAAGAAGCAAAAAGAAATCGAAAACAACATTTTATTACAACATATAGGTACTTACTTACATATAGCAGTCTTAAAAATGATTAAAGTCACTTTAAATGCTTAAACAACATGTCGGCTTGATGTATACCTTGTTGCTTTCAGAAAGTAATATACGAGAGAACCTTTTCATTTTCTTCATAAAGATATTTTTAAGCCACAAAAACTCAAATACAACTGACAAGAACTTTTGAACTTTTCAAGTTCGTTTGACAACCTTAATTTTGACTTGTTGCTTGGTACGCAAAACCATTCCGTACTCGAATACAATATCCTCGGCTTTTGTAACAGGCAATAGTTTGTAGGTTTTCAAAATATTCGACAGCAGGACCTTCATTTCTAACATAGCAAACTTTTGTCCTGTAACGTAAAAATGAGAATTGACTGCATTAAAAAAAAAATATATGTAAAACCGCTCCCCTTACCTATGCAATTCCGTGGACCGGCACTAAACGGTACGAATGCAAACGGATGTCGGTTTGTAGTGTTTTCTGGCAGGAATCGATCTGGATCAAATTTTTCCGGATCTGGAAAGTGTTTTGGATCACGATGTATAAAAAATGGATGGATTTGGATTTGGCTGCCTGGTGGCAAAATGATTCCATTTAAAACTACTTCCTCAACACAATGGCGTGATATGAGCGGCACCGACGGATAAAGACGTAATGTTTCTTTGATGACGCACTCCAAATATTCCATCTTATTGCAATCGAAAACGCTAAGCGATTGGAGATCCCCTGGGAAAAGTTTTCGAGCTAAAATAATAGATGACCAAAATGCTTCTACATACCTAATTGGTTTATTTCATAAAAACACTTTTCTTGAACGTCCTCATTTAGAGCCATGTTCATTAGTGAAAGCATGAGACATGTTGAAGTTGTATCATATCCCTCGAACATGAAAGTGTCGACTTCTTCACATATTCCATTATGATCAATTAACCCTTTTGCTTCTGCATCAAGGAGTGTATCAAGCATTGCGTAGCGCTTCTTCGTACTCACAAAATCATCACTAAAATACAAACACTTCTGCTCGGACAGTTTCGTTTTCCATGCAAAATATACACACTCACCTTATGACATCGTTTGAGCTGAAGTTCTTCAAAAACTCCTCACGTTTCTTGCTAACGATACCGGCCGTGAAGCTATGAACTTTTTCTAGGTGCCGAGCATATTCTTCATAGTTCCCGAAAGCCTTGTGTATCCAGTCATAGTAAAGCAAAGGATTACAGGATCGTTTGACGATTTCTGACTCCAGCCCATGAATATGGCCGCGATACTTATCTCCTTGATCTAAATTATCAAGCTTCACCCCCATGGCAGTTTCTAAATGTATGAGTTTCTCAAGTATGGCTTCAGAGAATTTACCTACTTTTTAACTTACCACAAACGGTGTTAAGTGTAAACCTTGGAATAACATTTATCAATGCTACTTCCGTGTCCATCTTGTCATTCAAGACTTTTAAGAACTTTAAGCTTTCCTCCCTAAAAATAATTTTTTTTTAATTAGGTGAGTAAAAAAACAACAAGAAATTTGCACAACTTAAAAACTTCTAAAAATGACTGCAGAACATTAAAGTGGAAAGCGGGTGTTAGAAGCTTCCTTCGGGAGTGCCATTTTTTATCTGAAAAGGTAAATGTCTATATAGTTTTCATTAAATTATTCATTTTACTATACTTTATTATATATGTATACTTATAACAAAATATATATGTATAAAAAAATATTTAACATACCAGTGCTAGTTAGAAGTCCTTCGCCCAGGAACCCATTTAGTAACACATACATCACACCTTTCGTTAAGAGTGCTTGGCTGTTTAGCACATTCTCAACTTCTTCAGCTCGGCAAACATTGTAGAGTGGTGCCTTCATAAATCTCCAAATGAAGCTCTTCCCTCTTGAGTAGTTTACACAGTTACGAACGTATTGGAATAAGGTATCTGAAAATTACTTATACAAAACACTCTTGCAAGGCGTTAATATTAATTTTAAAAATAGTTTTCAGGTGCGTAAGTCCTTGTTTTGATTTTTTTTAGGTATATTTCGAGATAATGACGCTCCACATTAAGCTCAAAGCTCGCCAAGTATTTATTTTAAAATTATTCATCGTACTGAATTCCGAATAGAAAGCAAAGCATTCGCAATTTGTTAAGGTTATCTCTAAAAAAAAGCGTTCCCGGCTTAACATAAACAAATTGTTTATTTTTTTTAAGCGTCTGATATTATTTTTAGAAATTATTTTGGTCAATCAACGAACTCTGCCCTCAATTATAACCACCTGGTGCTAACGAAGCAATGTCAAAGTTGTTGCCAAATATCGTCTTTCCCGGAATCACAGGATACAGTTCATCAAGGTCACCTCCATCTACTCTTTTGATTCGCTTACACAAACACAATATAAAGTAGTCTTTATTTAAATAGTTTAATAAAAGTCCTGTAAGCGTGACTATTCCAAGGAAAAGTAGCCACATTATTCTTAATTCCAGTTCACTTGCACTTGCAATTTCGTTTTTCATATAAGTACCATAGGTTTTGATTGCACTATTTTAGTTGGAGTTGTTTTAAAAGACTGACGTTGAATGCTTCACCAGAGCTGAGCTCTTTCGAAGAAGAGCATATTAATAGCGGTTCGTTATCAGTCACGGTGGTCCGGGCGCGCCTTATCTTGGATCATTAGTCAACAATACTTGGGGCTTAGGTCATAATTGTCTTGATTTTGATTGCCTAATGACAGACTTCAACAGTCGGCACCAACATTAGAGTAGATGATAAACGTTGAATGAGCATTTATTGACACGGCACGCAAATTTTAATCTCTTTTGAGTTATGATTTTTGTATGAGTAAAGGTTAAATTCGACGGTTTACCTTTACCTATACTGGCTTTTTGATATTATCATGCATGTAGTGTAATACCTTAAAATGACAACCTGTCAAAATGTCAAAAAATTAAATAATTTTTGACAGGTAAAAATGTCAACTCCGGCACTCCTGGCCTTTTCGGTTGGCGATACTGAATTTGGGCGTTCTTCTCCCGGATTGGGGCTGTAGCTGTACACCCGCACAGCCAAACACCTTTTTCTTGATTTTGAAGTTTGTCTGACGTTGTATTTGTCAAGGAAAAGCTGTTCTACAAGGGACAAATGACATTCATCCAACTTGACACATGCGTTATGTATGATTGTGTTTTGATTTTGGATTCTCGGCCAGAAGCAAACTTCACTTATATTCAGAAGAGGAACTGTCAAACGAGTGCCAAAAAACAGTTTCATACCGCTAACAATTGCCCAAATGCCACTCTTGAGAAAATTCATCCTAGCATTTCAAAATTTTACCGCGCTCATTTGCTAAATTTTAAGTGGTTGGTGAAGATCGCGAGAGCAGAGATTAGGTTTTTCCATAGACTATTTATGAAATGATTTCATCTTACACAGTCATATAGTGATGTAACTATGACAGTCGACGCTATTTTTAAGAACAGCTGACTCTAGTCTACCAGGGATGGAATCAGCTAAGATGATCTATGATAAGTGATGTCACAAATCACAAAAATTCGCCGGCGTAAGCTGTAATCATCACAATTTTCTTGTGACAGCTCCCGATCAACCACCGTCAAAATCAGCTTGTCACTAGTTTTTAAACTTCCTCGTAAGTTGGTGTTTTTGCCTTCTCTTAGGCTGACTTTCTACATGTACGAATAAAAGCCAGTGTTCTTACATCACAAGCCTAAATAAAGCAACGATTCCGAACAATATTTTTGCGATCACCTTACGCAGGCGGATTATTTTGTTTGATCGCATTGACTGTCACAAAATGTGAAAATGCGAGCAGATTCCACCATAGCATTTACTTTGTTAAACATGCAGTTAGACTGGCGTATTTTAATTTAATACTAGGGCCGATTATGATACGCGAAGCGAATCGCATCCAATTCACCATTTCATGTTGGTTTATTATGCAAAACGAAGAGTATCGCATCTCCTAGCTTTCCAGTTTCGATTTGTCAAAGTGACTGATCCTCCCAAATAAATACAAAAATCAGACACATCTGTATGTTGCGATTTGTTGAGCTCTTTTAAATGGAATTGTAACGAATTCGGTTTATTTTTTTTATACTTATTGAACAAAACTGAAACCGAATGTGCCAATAAAGAAAAAAAAATACTCCAGCCCCGACCAAAACATTAAATGGTTGCGCGTTTACACTTACTGTGATTTTCTAACAGAAAGAAAACAAACAAAACAATCTAATGTTCGCTTTGCATAACTGGGCGCATTAGCACCGGAAAGCGAACTGATCGCACAACGTAATACCAAAATCGAGGCACGTTGACATTTGCGATTCGCTTATAAAATCGTTATTGGCCCCCTGCTTTACGTACCTGCGGGACGACAATTGCTAAGCAAGGAGCAGTCGCAGCATTTTTTCGGCTTGCCTCAAAAATGACATGCAGTCTTACGAGTACCTAAGCTTGAAGTCCAAAACGCAATGTTGCGTTGCTGCGTGCGTTCGATGACAAGCAGAGTAGAAACAACGGGCGCATATAATGTTACTTCAAAACTTCACTCCACGTTTGACCGTAAATATCGTAGACGCATCTACAACGCAAAAGTAGATCTACTTTCTACTTTTGCGTCCGTTGAACAACCTCATGCTCATTCATTGTGTGGCGAGTGAGTATAGTTCTCTTGTCGTCAGTTTCAGTTTATTGTCAGAATAAAAAAATCAGGTTTGCGTAGAGTAGAGAGGTTTGAGTAGAAAATGTGATGTTTTTCGTTATTATTTCAGTTTGTCGCGATAACTCGCAAGTTGTAGGTTTTAAGCATAAAGACACGAGTGCACCACCTTGGATATGTTTTCTGATGAAATAAACAGAAATAATTTTATTTTCATTGCTGGGCAACTTGGTTCGTTTTTAAAAAGCATCTTTTCTGCTCGTTCTTTTGCAAATATCTTTCAACAGAAATTGAATGTGTTTGACGTGATACTTTACAATTTCCTACCCCCAAACGCAAAGCGGCATTTCGTTTTGCAAATTTGCTGCGTCCGTAGTTTGACGTAAAGCATCGTTAAGTCTTGGCAACGCATGACAAAGGCCATTAACGTACGCAACATTGCGATTCCAGCATGAATTATGATGACGTTAAGAACGCGCCAAAGTTAGTGTAGTGTTCAAACTTGTTCTTGGATATTGTGTCGCTACTTTTGGTATTAGAAGCGTACCACGCTATATTCGATAGGCATAAGGGAAGAAAACCCTGCTCCAAGTGCTGTTTCGAATTGTCTATGGGTAGAACTTAATTGCGGATGCTTTTAGCACCGCACTCGACTCCTAGGTAGTTTTGCGTGGAAATTTGACAGTAAGAATTGGATATCGTTGCCCGAGTTACCAAGGATAAAAGGGATATCTCTAGCCTACGTGCTGCTTTTGCTGCAATCGATTTTCCAAAGATGTCAAGAAGACGGTGAAGCATTGCGTCAAGCGCAGCTAATAAATTTGTTTTAGTTGTCAGAGTAGGCTGTCTGGCGTGCCTTTGCACACGGACCTGTTTCAACATTTCGATCGATCCAATTACAAAGATAAATTGTCAACCTTCAGCTCTCGAAATGCTGTCACCTGTCGTTATGGCTTGGGTTTTGACATTGTTGAAGCTCCTTCAATGTCAAGAAACGATACTCGAGTGAAGTCCTTTTTGCCAAAGGATTTTTCAATGCGTAAATAAAATTACAAATATACGCAACAACATTTTACACAAATAAAGCATAATTGTACGATAAGCCTTCAACAAAAGCCGCTCCGTGCATGGTTTCACGGGCTTGACGGTCCTTTTTAATTAGTTTTCTGCTATTACGTCATGGTTTTTTTTTTAACTTTCGCTATTCTTAAATGTAAATCGTCTTAAAATACAGGGTGGCAATGACTATTTCCCTAAATTTTGTGTTGAGAAACTGTTTTTAATTTTTTGTTTAGTTTGATGTTAAAGTAGTTTGTTTTCGTATATATGTCTGAGAGATTGTTGATTGATTTTGGTACTTACACAAAGGAGTTGCATCGTCATGAAAACACCGTTTTTGGCTAGTCCCATAGTGCACTTTACCTACCCTTATACTTAAGTCTATGGTTACTTACTTACTTACTTAAGGTGGCGCTACAGTCCGGGGTGGAACTGGGCCTCAGCCAACAAGCTTCGCCAGCCAGCTCTGTCTCTAGCTAGCCGTCTCCAGTTTCGCACGCGAGGTTGGCTGAGGTCCCCTTCCACTTGCGTGCGCCACCTGAGTCTCGGTGCTCCTCTACCGCGCCGGCCGTCCCTGCTGTGTGGATTCGAAGATTTTCCGGGCCGGGGCGTTGGTGTCCATCCGCTCTAGATGACCCAGCCGTCGTAGGCGTTGTCTTTTGACCCTTTTGGCTGGGTCGGTATAGCTGTACAGGCCGTACAGTTCGATGTTATATCTCCTCCTCCACTCTCCGTCTGTGCAGACGGGACCGTAAATCTAAAAGTCTATGGTTACCATCAGTTTTCATTTGAAACAAGTTTAAGACTAAGTTCGAATAGTTCTTTAAAATTATAAATTTTTTATTATCACAGTGAATGTAAAACCACAAAAATTTAATTTCATACAAATTCACATAATTGTAAAAATCCCTAATTTCTATCGTAAAGAGTATTAAAAAAGCTTTAACTGCGCCTTGTTACTTTTATTTTAATTTGCTGTTTCGTTCGAAGAACCAATCCGTTTTCGAAAATAATATCCTCAGCTCGTGTCACTGGCAAGAGTTTGAATTTTCTCAAAACACTGGTTAGCAATACTTTTATTTCAAGCATTGCAAATTTTTGACCTGTCGAAAGTTCAAAAATTTAATACCAAATGGGGAATGGGAAAAAAACCAACTTACCAATACAATTCCTTGGGCCCGCACTGAATGGTACAAAGGCAAAGGGATGCCTATTTGTTGTATTCTCTGGCAGGAATCGATTTGGATCAAATTTTGGCGGATCCGGGAAATGTCTCGGATCTCGATGTATATGAAAGAGGTGCACATTAATTTGCGTACCTTTTGGCAACATGACCCCACTCAAAACAACATTCTCCACACAATCCCGGGATATAAGTGACACCGAGGGATAAAGACGGAGAGTTTCTTTAATCACGCACTCCATGTACTCCAGTTTGTTGAAGTCGAAAACAGTAAGAGATTTGAGATCATCTAGAAAAAGAAAAAAGCATGGTTATGCAGTATAAAATGAATCCCCAGAGACTGTTGACTTACCTAAATGACTGATTTCGGCATAACACTTTTCCTGGATTTCTTCGTTTAGGGCAATATTCATGAGAGCAAAAATAAGGCAAGTGGATGTCGTGTCGTATCCTTCGAACATAAAAGTGTCGACTTCTTCACAGATTCCCTTGTGATCAATAAGACCTTTTGTCTCTGCATCGAGGAGTGTGTCAAGCATTGCATAACGCTTTTTTTGGCCCACATACTCAAGATCACTTGAGAGTTATGCAAGGATTATAAATGCAAGGGTAAGTTTAAAGGGTTTTCGATACTCACCTCGTTAGGTTGCTAAAAGCAGTGTTCTTTTTTAGCTCTTCACGCTTTTTATTGATAATACCATTTGTAAAGCTATGAACCTTCTTTAAGTGCTGAGAGTATTCTTTAAAGTCTCCAAAGTTCTTATACAAGAACTCGAAATAAAACAAGGGATTGCATGATCGTTTAACAATTCTGAGTTCCAACTCATGTATGTGAGAGCGATACTCATCGCCATCGTCCAAATTGTCTAGCTTAACGCCCATTGCGGTTTCTGGAAAATGGAACCTTTTAAAAAAGGGTTTGTAACATTTTTAAACTAAAGCTTACCACAAACGTTGTTTAGGGTAAATTTTGGAATAACACTGACCAGAGGGAGTTCTTTGTCGACATTTTCCTCCAAAGTTTTCAGAAATTTCTGGCTTTCTTCTCTGAAATGATGAAAATGAAAGAGTATTCCTAAGATTCTCGACCAAAACTGATCAGATCTTTTAACTTACTTGAAAATTTCCAGGAAAGATTGAAGCACATTGAAATGAAAGGCCGGAGTTAAAAGTTTCCTACGCGAATGCCATTTTTTGTCTTGTAAAAGGGAAATAATTAAAAAAGAAATATTTTCTGCAAAGTAGCTTATGGACCTGAGGTGGAATCGGCTATGGTGATATGTGATTTTCACATTTTGTGACAGTCAATGTGATGAAACAAAATAATCCGTCTGCGTAAGGTGATCACAAAAATATTGTTCCGAATCGATGCTTTATTTAGGCTTGTGATGTAAGAACACTGGCTTTTATTCGTACATGTAGAAAGTCAGCCTAAGAGTAGGCAAAAACACCAACTTACCAGAAACTTTGAAAACTGGTGACCAGCTGATTTTGATCGTGAGCTGTCACAAGAAAATTGTGATGATCACAGTTTACGCAGACGAATTTTTGTGATTTGTCACATCACTTATTATAGCCAATTCAAACCCTGATTTTTACCTGTACTAGTGAGAAGTCCTTCACCAAGGAAAGTATGCAATAACTCATACACGACACCCTTTGTAATTAGAGCCTGAGAGTTTAGAACACTTTCAGCTTCCTCAGCTCGGCAAACATTAAAGACGGCGCTCTGCAGAAACATCCAGATGAAACTTTTCCCTTCCGAATATTTTACACAGTTGCAAATATACTTGAAGAGGTTTTCTAAAAATGAAAGAATATTAGTTAAGTTGGTAAAATTTTTCTTATAGTGTATTCTTTTGAGCACCGAACTGCCACACTGAGCTGTCAAATAATAATCGGTGTTTGCGGCAATTCCAGCGTGGTGTACACTCGGTTTTATTGTGAACAGAACGACAATTACTGAACCGGTGCAGTCATCACGTTCAGTGTCAAATTGCTTTGACTTCATTTTGTTTATACTTTTTTTTTTGCATTTCGTAGTGTGATTTTGTTGGCGTCGTTTTTTGTACTTTTAACATAAACTGAATTTTGTTAGCTTGAGTATATGATATTTAGTAATTTTTTATCGATTTCATACAAGTAAAATTGCATTGTAAGAAATAACAAATGAAATTGGAGTGGAAACGTCACTTCACATACACAATCAAAGCTATACCCAGGCTCCAGCGTCAAATACGACGGTGTCGAAAATCCGAGTTCGGTGTCGACACCGAACTAATTCGGAGCACAAAAAAACATTTACATGGGCACGATTCCGTTCAGGTGTACGAGAAAGAACAATTTTTTCCTGTATTCCACACCAGTTTTATGATTCGGTGTTGAAAAGAATACGCCATTAGAATTCGAAAAGTGTTAATCCTGCTTGCAGTACTGGTACACTTTTGTTGCAAAAAGCTAACTTTAACGACGAAGAAAACGCGGGAAAACATCACATTAAATAATTTTTTTCAAAGCTGAGGAAAACGAAGCAAATTCAGTAGATTTGAACTTGTTTTTCTCTTGTCACGTTACGTAACATCACGTTTTCTCTTTACGATAGCCAAACGAGACGAGATGAAGCCGAAACTACATTCTGATAGGAAACATTGAAATCGTATGGCTGAACCAAGGCTTTTTTGTGAATCCCGCTTTATAGTCTTGCATTAAATATTGGTTGGCTTCGGCTTTAGCTACTGCGAACGAAGTCCAGCAGATGGAAACTCTTTTCGCTTCCAAATCGCCTTAAGCCCTAAAGACCCGGAAATAAGAGCATTTTACAACTGAAACGTAAAATTTTGATATCTAATAAGTGCAGGGTGGGTTGTTGCCTACAATTAATATAAAGCGGAACTGCGAAACCAAATGACCTTATATTTTAATCAGTCGTTGCTCTTCAGGCTCGAATATGTTACGCGACTTAATTCGAAATCGTTCTAGGGTATACTTACCCCTTAGGGCCGGGTTTCCAGTACTAAGTTAAGCCCAGCTTAAACTAAGATCTGTTAATCTCGGAACAATACGAACCTAACTCCATCAGTAAAGTTGTCAAAATCATCGACTCTAGAAATTATTGACTCCTCCAGCTCTCACTTTACATAGAAAAACATAGGAATAGAAGTTCGAGTCATTTAACCCAAAAACACGCAAACGCAAAGCCACTGCCATTTCACACAAAAAAAATATTATCAAGAAGTTCATGTTGTTCACCAGAGTTGATCCGGGATTCACTCACCAAATTTGGCGAGTTAGCCGAGATTTATCCCGGATCAATATTCACTAAAAAAAATAATTTTTGGAGTTAATCTCAGTTTAACTCGGAAACTCGGATGATGTCGCACCGAAAAGCTGGCCCTTAGGTCCCCTAAAAGCAGGCGTGGTGAAAATTTTTTTAATAAGTTGATAGTATACAGAAAAATGTTAACACAAAATGCAAAATTTTTTTGACTACAAATATCGTTTTTTAAACTAAAAATGAAATGCAACAACGCCCATATGGGGGCATATTTCGATTAGTTTAGCAAGAATTTAGTGCCAAGTATGTATACCAAATTTGAGCGTTCTACAATTTTAATTTTGCATGCTTATAAGTAAAGTGGGCGTGTCAGTGGGCGGATTTTAAACTTTTTATACCCCATCCCATAGGATAGGAGGTATATAAAGTTTGATTCATAGTTTGTAACATAGAGAAATAATCGCCGTAGACTCCCAAGACCTTAAAGGCATATGATCGAGACCGAATTGTAAGTTGAATGAGCCATGTCCGTCCGTCCGTCCGTCTGTCGGTAGTTTTTAGGCCTTAAATTTTGTGCTAGGAACTTGAGACTTGATATTTGCTCTTTTTAGGTCCCGAAGCAGTACAAGTGCAAAATTTTTTGAAATCCGCGCACTGACACGCCCACTTTACTTAATAGCATGAAAAATCAAAATTGTCGTAGGAAGCTGAAATTTGGTAGGCAATATCCTCGCTAAAGTATATTCTGATTGGCATTTAAAAAAAGCAAAAACCGCCCCCTTGTAGGCGTGGTCATATCTAATATGCATTCTAAAAAACGGCTTTTATTTGATATATTTGCTTTAAATCCAAAAAACTTGCACCATAAAATGTGCGTAAGCTATCAACTCAAAAAAATAATTTTTTGCCACGCCCACTTATGGGGGCGTTTTTAAGTAAAAATTCAAATTTTGAATATAAAACTGCGATCAACACGTGTATACTGCATCTGATAAAAAAAATATGATAAAAGAAATTAAGTTATTGAAAAGGGGTTGATGCCACGCCCCTTTTTAGAAAAAGAAGATTCTTAACTGACAAATTCTTAACACAATTAAAGTTAATAGAAACTAAAATTTAACAACCAAGATTTTTGACGCATTTTGGAGCTTGACAGTGGTCAATTGGGATGGAGTTTCCAACGATTCGCCTAGGCGGATTGTAACCCTCCCACTAGTTTACACTTGTACTGCTTTGGGATAGATAGTGAGCTGAAACTAGATAAGAAGTTTCACTTCATATCTAGTGAAACTAGATATGAAGTTTCAAAATCCGAGCTCAAAATTTAAACTTCCGATATAGGCAGACGGTCGGACGGACATATATGTCATTTGAAATGATTTGATTACGCTACTTAGCTTTTAATACTTCGGTTTAAAATGAATAAAACAGTTTCTAAAACAGCAATAAACTCTTACAACACCGTAAGGGTCGCGTAAAGATCATCGTATAAAGATTAAAATACCTACTTACTTCAGCAGATAAATCATAGACTATTGACAGCCGGCCGGCGCGGTCAGTAATAATGTTCGGACTCGTTTTCCATTTGGTTGCCGAAACATTGTGACGGTTAAGCGCTCACTAAAATAACTCAATTCCTACCTAACCTACTAAATTATAGGATAGAAATTAAATAAACCAAGCCTGCTCTTATAGCGCTATTGAAACGCCCACCTCATATGGAAATTGCAAGTTTGCACAAAAAGCTTGAGCGCAATAAATTCAGATAAAGTAGCGCAGTTTCCCGGCTCATTTTTTTAGTTTCCACTCAATTATTTGGACAATAATTAGAGTAGCCTTGGAGAGCAAAGCTTTGCGTGCGCAAGTCAGTTAACATAGCATGAGCTGCGAGCATCATATGAACGGTATCTATTTTCAATGGAATTTCACCTTCACTTCCAGTCGACCAGACCACGGATGTTAATCAAACAGGTTGGGGGCAAAGTTGGCTAGGTGGCTCTACGCTCCGCACTTCCTATTCAAAATTGCTTGCGAGTTCTTATCGCTCGATTACCTGGTGTCATTGTAAGAATGTCAAAATTGTTGCCAAAAATCGTCTTTCCTGGAATCACGGGATAAAGCTGGTTCAAATCGCCACCATCCACACGTTTTATTCTCCTGCAGATGGCCAGTAGGGAATAGTCCTTATTCAAATAATTAATGAGGATTCCCAACAGGGTAATCAGTCCCAGTAAAGCTAGCCACATTGCGTTATCGATTAAGTGCCTCAGCTAGCAAACACGCAAGAGAGCACCTGTCACTTTCACTGCCCGGTTCCGCGAAGCACTTCGTATCAGTCACCCACAACAACTAAACTGAATGTCAATGAATCTGTTAGATGCACGCTCGGCTAGGGGTGTTAAGATGAACTTTCGAGTTGGAAAAAGTGTGAATGAATGCAGAGCTTTTTTGTTTGCTTTGCGTAATATCGATTGTTTTTGCAGGCATCACAATACTATATCATCGGTCACGGTTGGTCGCGTTTATATTGAGCGGCAATCTTCGAGTAATGACTGTGCGCACCTGTTTAATCACACATTTTTTTATTGTCAGTTTAATTGCCCAGGCATCGAAGTGTTCTATTTTACAAATAAAGGGGGAATGACTTTTGGCCATATTTGGCGTTTGAACATTGTTAAGCCGTTCGCGATTGATGTCGATGTACCTTTTTAATGCATCAAAAACAGTGAATCGAGTACGAGGCTTGGCCATATTGTCAATTCAATGGCATCACAGGAATTTATTAAATTATGAGTAGAGGGACGGCTTTGTGACGTACAAGATGATTGTGTATTCAAGTCAAAAGTGTAGAAGATTTATTGTTCCAAATTAGTATGCGGAACTGTATGCAACGCAGGCTATAGGAGAAAATTTTGAAAGGATTTCATTAAACGCTAAAACAACGCGCATGAGTTGTAAAAATCTTTAGCGTACTAGTCATGCTAACAGGAATCAAGCTTCCTACTTAGGACTATCGCGCGGATTTGAAAATTTCTTATTTAAACTCATTGAATAAATGACAGATCTTGATAAGAATATATTGAACCCAATGTAAATTATTTTTTAGAAGCAAGCCTCGCCGTCTAGAATCTTGAGCAGAAGAACAGTTTTTTCTCAAAAACGTCCCTAAAAGTGGCGTTTTTGAGAAAACTCAAAACTCCATACTCAAAACTGTATGGAACATATCTACTTAGATAATGTTAGTGTCTTTAATAATTTTTAAGACTTTCATTCAAATCTTTAAAAAGTCTTTAATAATTTTCAGTAAAGGCATAGGAACTCAAATTTTGGTGTATACAAATTGCGTCTAAAAACCTTTAACACAACGAAAATTGTACCGAGAAAACCATCGACCGTCCCACTTTAACATTGTTAAATCCTTAAAATCTTGAAATCACTAATTTACCAATAAAGATAAAACTAAAGACAATGTTAAAGTGGGACGGTCGATTGTTTTCTCGGTACAATTTTCGTTGTGTTAAAGGTTTTTAGACGCAATTTGTATACACCAAAATTTGAGTTCCTATGCCTTTGCTTAACTAAGTCAGAAATGAATTTCAAAATCACAATTTCAAAAGAATTGTGAATTTGAGGTTGTCTTGGCAAACAAGACAATTGTGGGCGTGGCTGTGGGTGGATCTTAGACAATTTCATACGCTGTCTGTTCGAAATAATGAACAATCAATACCCCAAGTGCCAGCTCTCCAGCTCAGTTTAAGAAAACTAGAAACATCACGCATACAGACATACGGACGAACGTGACTTATACTATGTCTCCACCGGCAATTGAAAGAAGGCTAGCGGGAGACGATTTAAAATAAATCATAAAGTGGCTACACCGGACAAACATAGGATTGATTTGACACGAACAATCGGTTTCTGTCATTTCGGCTCTCAAAAAAGAGTGGCGATGTCATTTTCCAGGAGCGAAAAACGACTTTCACTGTAAAAATTACAATAGAAATCGTACTTGTAACTTATTTGTCTTACAGGAACAGTTTGAGTTTCCTTTTTTTGATTCTCAAACTGTTACAAAGGTGCACAATATAGGTTTGTGAATAGGGTGAAAGGGATTTATAAGGGGATTTATTTTTAATCGCTTGCCGAGAGGATTTAAATTCGTATGGTAAATCGCACGATTTGAAGAAGATTTAATACAGATTTATATTAATCGCGGATTAGTGCCCAGTGGAGACGTGGTATTAATCAGTTCACCTGTCGGCTTCGATCGTATCTCTAAAATGGATAAGGGTCTACAGCGCAGCACCAATACTAGCTTACCTCCCCAGAAGGAAGTGTAAGCCTAATCCAGCAAAGTTCTATCTCGACCAGAAAAAAATGACTGTGTAACCTGGCGGGAACACTTTGTTCTAATACTATAGCGATGAAGTTATCATTATAGTGAGTTAATCCCGGATCAATTCTGGTGAACAGTATTAACTTCTTTGAACTTTTTTCTGTGTGAAATTGCAGTGGCTTTGCTTGTTTCCGTAAAAAATAGCATCTGAAAATAACTCGAACATCTTTTCCTGTGTTCTTCTATGTGAAAAGAGAGCTGGGAAAGTGAATATTTTCGAGAGTCGAAGATTTTGACTACTTTACTGACATTAATTATTAACTCAGCACTGAAAAACTCTAGATGTTTCTTTCTACACGGTTAAATCTGGATTCATTTTATTCTGGGACAGATTTTGGTTAAACTGGGCTTAACTTAACTTAATCCCGAAGCGCAAGTACAAGATGGATCTAAAAAAAAAGGAGAAACAACGAAGGAGTAACGACTCTTCTGTCCAGAGAATAAAAGTTGACCCTGCAGCAGTAGGCTGGAGTGCTGAGGATTCAGTTCTTATTAGGACAAGATGCAGCTTGTGTTTGTGGTTGTACGGTCGAAAGCGCTGAAAATTCTGCGGGCAATGGCCGGCGTGTTTTTTTATGTATGCTTGTATGTAAAGAAATTAACACACCAGCATACATTGTTGAGAAGTTGGCCCTGGTTCACCTCGAGCTGTTGCGTCACTCTATTTATTTATTTTAATGGCCGAGCGAGAATTTGGTGGGCACTTGGGAATCAATTAGACAGATAGTGGACAACAGGGTGTGCCAATGGAATTGCATTCCAATCAAGGACGAAACTTCGAGTTGGAGATTTTTTAGGAAGTATGCGCATGAATCGATGTTGGGTGCCGTGGCGTAGTGGTTAGTGTGTGTGCTTACTACGCCGGCCGGAGGTCTGGGTTCGAGTCCGTCCATCGTCACCTGAAAAAAAGACTTGTTCTTTTTACGGTCCCCACTTCCGCGAGGGTCTGACAAGCCCTCCGAGAGTATCGTTTGTCTTGAAAAACTTCTCAAAGTGCCTTTCGGGTTCGGCAAAAAATTGTAGGTCCCCTTGTATGTGAAGAAATTAACACACACAGTGTACATTGTTGAGAAGTTGGCCCTGGTTCACCTCGAGCTGTAGCGCCACTCTATTTTTTTATTTATATGCGCATCGATCGGACTTCAAAAGACATCGACAAAACCCCTTCAGCCGCTACCAGACTACCCAATGAGCTTAAATTCAGATTTCCCATTGAGCAGAACGAACATTCAAAGAGGAAAGAGGACAACTTGGTGGATCTTTGAGAGAGGATTCATGAGAAAGGATCATATGAGAACCAGAAGTAATTTAGAAGTTGCGAAAGGCTGCATGATAAAGACAAGGTATGATGCAAGAGCAACAGCTGCAGAATTCAACGAAGGAGATTTAGTATGGCTCTACAATCCATAACGGAGAAGGGGAAAATCGCCTGGGACTGGAAAGGGTCCTACCAAGTAGTTACTAGAATCAATTATGTCGCCTTTCGAATCCAACGAGGACCAAGACAGAACGGAAACTTGATTCGCGACAAATTTCAGAATTTCGAGTCTTTCAACCCGCAGATAATTTTTTGTTATATTTAACGATAAAAATGACGGCTTTCACCACAATTCACTGGGATTGCACAGCAAACGAGAGTTTGTGTGCTGAGTTTACCATAAAGACACGGCAAACCAGGGCTGCCTTTTCGAATTTTCGATTACGAGCATTCAAATGTTTTGAGGAGAGTATTTCATGCTCGAAAGGAGTATGCAAATTAAAACATCGTTTTTTTGTTTTAAACAATAAAACTTTTTGTTTTGTACTGATTTGTAATTTGTAAAATTCGTACTTAATTAAGAAATTATAATTTATTAGATATAATTAATAAATACTTTCATAGTTCACGTTTCACCCACAGTTTAATATAAATAAAAAACATTAATGAAAACTTTAAAATAATTATGTTTTATCGCATTATTTGTGAGGTCTTATCACATATCTCCAAAACTCAAGTTTATTTTTACAAAAATAAAAAACTCTGCAAAAGTTTTATTACTATGTTGCAAAAAAATTACAAAACTGTGAATACATAGTTAAAATATTAAAAAAAAAATAAAAATTAATTCGAAAAAGTGAAAAAAGAAAAAGTTTTAAGGGAGTTACTTTGTAATTATAGTTAGATACTTTCCAAAAATTATTTTGAAGGTTCCCATTTTGATGTCCATTCATTTCTGAGAGGAGATTTTGTCATCAAAATGGCATTCACTGTCGGTACAGCCAAATAATTTCTGTTTTTGATTTTTGTTAAAATCAACTTCGAAAAATCCTTTCAGCATTCGCGCTACTGTGAAGTAGGTTAAAAAATACGAGCTTATGAATTTGTCTACGTTTTTGGCTTATCACACAGTACGCCTCCACGTAAAAAAAAAACTTTCTCCAGAAATATGGAGTGAAATTGATGAAAACATAGAATTGGATATAAGAAAATCTAAATGATATAAAAATAGGAAGAAGATAAAATAGATCTTTAAATACTTTTCAGGGGAGTAAAAGTGAAAAGAGCGGAGTACGGAAAATTAAGGGGACTACAAATACTTCCTTAAGCCGCGTTGTCACAAGGAACAGGAACAGAAACAGAAACAGAATTTCATACATTAGCAACGCAAAAAGCAACCAGCGAATTTAGGTTTCAGTTGCTAATGTATGAAATTCTGTTTCTGTTCCTGTTTTACGTTGCTTGTGACAACGCGGCTTTAGTAGTACTTCCAGCAGGCCTGCGGCAAATCTGACAAAACCGCACGGAAAATTGTTGTCCGTGTTTTTAGTACCTATGCGCTGTTTTTTGTCGCGCGTTTCGTTCTGTAATAAAAATCTTTCTTGATGAGAATTGATCTTTGGTTTTCCTTTTGACATAAAAAACAAATCGTAACTTTGGCCATCTGCTATAATTTATTTGCTTTTTGTCTATGATTTTTCTTTTTTTTTATTTGTATTCTACTAACGAACACACCCTGGCGTTTTTTCGACTCTCGAATCGGTTTGGAGGCAGCAAAACCCAGATGTCAGTTGTCAAAATAACACCCTTGTGCGGCCGAGCAATATTTTGTTAAATTTTCTCTATTTTTCGGTCTTTGATTTTCAATAGGAATAATGTCGATTGCTAGCAATTTACGCAACATTATCCTTAGGAAGCACTTAGGTATCGATGCCAACAGAGTTCTGATAAATCTTTCCGTTCGGTGCAGCACAAATCCGACTCTTCAATATGGTGAGTTCTAGGTTATTACGCCATCGGACACTGCTTTCATTCTGGCTACCATCCACAGAGAGGGATCCTAGTGTTGACTTCACCAATCCCACAATACAGAATCTATTGAGATCTCTGACAAGAACCCGCCTGGATAAAGTGTTTCGCAAACGCTCAGTTCCTGACAACACCGTAGAATACAAGTAAGATAATGGACAGAGATTTTCATTGCAATTAGATTAAGACTGCTCAACTTTTTGCAGGTTCTTGACTACGGAGCAGTTAGAGGATGAATTCAAGCGGATTGTCGATGACGCACAGAGCAGTTTGCAGATGCCCCCAGTTGTTATGGTGAGTCCGGATTAAGTCGTCTTGCGATTCTTTGACTTATTCGTTCATTGTTTTCAGATTAAAGAAGACCAACAAAAGGTCATCGCCCAAGACCCTGCTCTAAAAGGTTTCTCCGATTCTAAGTTCGTTATCGCTGACATCACCTACGGTTTGCCACAGTCCAAGCGAAAAGTAGTTATTCGAGAGACTGATGGTACACTGCAATACGCCCCTTTGGAAGTCTCCAAACGTGTAGTGCAGACTTATTTCCCTCTCGCTGGCCGCAAAATCCGTACACCACGTATGTTTGAACCGAAGAATCTTCAACGTTGCCTCGACGAGTTCAAGTACGAATTCGTGTTGGATCGCCTGTGCATACAGTACGAACCTTTCGAAAAAGATTTCCACGACATATCCGCCACAGTGTATGCCCACATCAACGAGCATAAGAAGTTCGATGACATCCGGTCGACGCGCCACTTTGGGCCGATGGCGTTCTTCTTGGCTTGGCACAAGCAGATCGACGACCTGCTTTACGACACAATCAAGCGAGACTTCCTTCGTAATGGCGTGGAACTGATAGCCGTCATGTACAAAATCCACAAAATTCCATTCGACGACAGTGTTTTGCAGAAGCTTCAGAGTATCCCACAGTCGGCGGACATTATGCAGGAATTGCGAAAGTCATACCAAGGAACGCCTGATGATATTCATGAGGAAATCAAATCGGCGATTGGCAAGTCGCGAGATGACTTCGAAGCCGATGATATTTGCTTGGGGATAATTGAGAACTTTATTAAGCAGCATGCCCTCAAGAAGGTGCAACTGGAACTGGCCATTCAGACATTCAAGGAAGTCAATGACGAGAAGAAGAAACTTTACGAAGGCCTGCGAAAGGCGCATGGTGTGAGCAATTGAAGCATAGAAATCTAAGAAGTCGCCGTTTGTTATTGTTTTACAAATAAAGATCGAAAAGTGCCGTCTTTTGCAGAAAATTCACTTTTTCTAGTCGATTATTTTATTGGGTCCAGTGGAAAAGATGCTTTTGGCAGTGGGTCTGCCATCTTTCTTGGTTGCCCAAACATTGTTTAGAACAGGGGGCCGATACTATTCCTCCGATTACGAAGGGGCGAAGCGAATCGTATCCTATTCGCCTTTATTTGTTCGATCCGCTTCGCACAGGGCTATTATGCAATTCGACTAGAATCGCATTTCATTGCCTTCCAGTTTCCAGTTGTCAAAGTGACGGAGACTTCCAAGTAAATTCAAAATTGTTTTATGAATTTTGGCCCTACTTTGACTTTAATAAAGTAAAGTATATGAAATGGATACGATTCATCAATTCATACTGGCTGAAAGAGATGAAAATGAGCAACTGCGCCAGAGTGCGGATCACAAGAAGATTTATCAGAAATGTTTCTTCTCCGCTTGATTTGCCACCGACTAAGTAAGTAAAACATTAACCTCCAACATTCAATTAACAAAAGTTATTTTACAAACTTCGTAATCCAATGTAGATTCACTAAGTTATTCAGATTATCGAACGAGGCATTTACACTTGTGCTTCATGTGCTGATGGTTTCTGCAAACCAAATTTGGCAACATTGAGCCCCCTTCCGCCGGTTGTGCCGTACTTTGGCTTAATATTTGTAGTCTTTCCAAACCTAAGACACAAGAAATAACTATCGAAAATCAATAAAACTTACTTACTTACTTAAGGTGGCGCTACAGTCCGGGGTGTACCTGGGCCTCAGCCAACAAGCTTCGCCAGCCAGCTCTGTCTCTAGCTAGCCGTCTCCAGTTTCGCACGCGAAATTGGCTGAGGTCCCCTTCCACTTGCGTGCGCCACCTGAGTCTCGGTGCTCCTCTACCGCGTCGTCCGTGCGGTGTGGATTCGAAGATTTTCCGGGCCGGGGCGTTGGTGTCCATCCGCTCTAGATCGTAGACGTTGTGTTTTGACTCTTTTGGCTAGGTCGGTATCGCTGTACAGCCCGTACAGTTCGATGTTATATCTCCTCCTCCACTCTCCGTCTATGCAGACGGGACCGTAAATCGTCCGAAGAATTTTCCTCTCGAAGCAGCCTAAAGTGTTTTCCGCCTTTGACAGGGTCCATGCTTCTGCACCGTAAAGCAGGACGGGATGATGAGGGTCTTATACATGGACACTTTAGTTGCTCGAGAGTGGGCTTTGCTACTCAATTGCCTTCTTAGCCCAAAGAAACAGCGATTGGCAAGAGTTATCCTTCGTTTGATTTCAGCGCTGGTGTCATTGTCTGAATTGATAGCGGAACCCAGGTAGACATTGATTTATTTTTTTATTATATAAATAAAAATAAATCAATAAAACAGTCAAAACTTAACCGATCACTTACTTCTTTCCAACCGTCTATGTTTTAGTCCAAGGCTGTTAAGCCTTTAGCTGAGCTCCCATAGCTCTTTGGATCTGGCCTTGTACTCCAACCCAATCAAAACTGCCAATGAAATCAAGAAACCTTCAGACCAATGCTTCAAATTGGTGAACATTAGTATTATTCTTTTTATTTTGACTCCTAAATAAAACAATCAATAAATAAAACTATCGAAATTTCGTAACATAATTCTCTTTATTTTACATACATTTTCCTTCGCCTTCGTTCGCTTTAAGATGCGCCACAAAAATACTTATCGCATTCGATGTGCGCCTTGACATTTCGAATTCGCCTCCGTATTGCATAATTGGGCGAATCCAGACGGGAAAGCGAAAAAATCGCAACCACATTTGCCTTCTTTTTGTATAATTGGGCGCATTCGAACGGGAAAGCGAACCGGTCGCACATCGTAATACCAAAATCGAGATGCGAAGACATTTGCGATTCGCTTCGTACATCGTAATCGGCCCCCTGGTAGGAACGTGATGACAATATGGAGTAAGTAATAGCGCTACCTACAGTGAGACACTTTTTCCCTACAACTTTTTGATGCCCCAGCACCAACATTGAGATATCTTTTTTAGCGTCAAACGTAGTGATACCATTAGAGGTCCTTTTTCCATGTTTGAACGGACTGCTAAGAATACAATAAATTGTAGCAAATTGTAACTGTCCACAAAGAACAACAGAAACTGCTGATGGATTCAATCTAGAAGGAGACTACTGGTGTACTTGCTTGCCTAACATGGGCGCCATTCTCTTCAATCCTCTGAAAATGGCGCCCAATGTAGGATGAATCCCTTATCATGTCTCATCAGCGACTCAGAGCCACCAGTAATATATTTCTTACTTGTGCATATGGAAGCAGCTGCCTCAAAAACATGTTATCCTTCATCATAAGCTTCTTAAAAAGCAGATTGTTTAAAATTCTGGTTTCTGGACAAGTAAATTGCTGCGCTGCAATAGTATAGGTTAGTTTTCTCGTCCTTGCTCAGGTTTGTAGTTTTCTGTTCCGAACTTTTTGGAATAGCTCTATTGAGCGAAGTGTATATATTATTTGTCATTATTTTTATGTTCTAAAACAATTATTTCATGCCTTTTCCTAATTTAGGAAGAACCAATAAATGCAAATAAAAAAACTGCCCAAAGTAATAGTTTTAAGATTTTTATTTGGTATTAAAAATATTAGTATAGCTTTATAAGCATTTGTATATATAATTTTAATGTAAATTTGACTTATCTATTAGTTTACTAATTACTGTGTATAGTTAAAAAAAGACGATGGGCTTGGTAAAGCATGCAAAACATTTTTTACTTTCTTTGCTTTAGTTTAAAGTTTTTCACCAGCTGAGCTGAATTTCAATATTTTGATTAGGTTTGCAATTAAATTGCCAAATTTTGACTTAAATTACAACTATTCAATAGTTCCTCCTATTAATATTATTCTTTTTAGTATTTTTAACATAAGGCTAACGATTTTATAAGTGCTGCAGTGCTAGGAGTTTTATTATGCTCTGCTTTTCAAAATAAGGCTAAGTATTATAGTAAGTGTGTTTTTACGCATTTTTTTATTTAGTTATAGTAAGCAGCAGCACACGCATATATTTTTATATGAAAGTATAAATGTAGTTGGTATGTATCTAAAAATACGTTTTTTGGTTTTTATTTAATTGTTATAAAAATGTCAATATATCTATGGATGGCTGCAGACATTCCTAATGGGTCTACTTAGTTAAGGACTTTTAAGTTTTTGGTTTAGTTTATTTCCGGTACTTTATTATTATATAACTTCGTTATATTTTCTTTTGATCTTAGTTTTCATATTTAAGTAAAAAATTTTGTTAAAAAAATTCTTTGACTACCCAAAAGGAGACGAATATTTTTTTCTTAAAAAAAACGAATAGATATGCATTAATTTACATTTGATTTTTGTTTAAGTTATTGTCGCAATAAATTTTTAATGTTTTGTAAATATAAAAATATCTTACTTATTTAAAAAAAATAAGTCTGAACTTATAAGGATAATTTTACGCACACCAACTTGTAGCTACCAGATTAGATTAACGAAAATGTAAGACGACCAACTTCATTTAATTTGCAAAAAAAAACAAAAGTAAGCAAATATAATTTCGCAAGTATGGGAAAAATAAAACCATAAACAACTCCTAGAAGTATGAAATATATAAGCAATTGATTGCGTTGTTAAGATTGACTTACTTGCTCAGATTGATTGCATTCATAGATTGCATAGATGCGAGTTCACAGATTTAGCGAATTAAAAAATCGCGATTTTGCATACATTTTCGGCGGGAATTCAGAATCTCGTGCACCTTGTCGCTTTCAATAAAATGGCTTCAAAAGCCCTATGCAACGCGTTAAGAGTACTGTTATGTGGCGACAAGAAATAAAACAACATGCAGGAGTCGCTGAATGCACCCATCGATTCACTCAACAAACACACCCGCTCAATTCACTGAACGAAAATACCTAACTGTTCAAAGTTCGAATTCGATATCGAACTTCTCCTCCATGGAATTCAATGGAAAAGTACCAATGGAAAATTACCAGCGTCGAACCGTCGAGAACATGGTGAATTTGTATAAATACATGGATGACGGGCTCGGACGGGACAGTTATATTTTAAACGTTGACTTGTGAAAATCGGTAATAAAGTTAAAAGTGATTGAATTGAAATAAAGTGTTGAATTCTAAGACCACAGACACACGGCGACAGAAAAACGCGCGACTAATCGCAGTCCGGCTAGAAGCTTAAGCGTTTATATTGTAGACAACAGACGACTGCGTCTGCGGCAATTATTCGTAAGACTCGATTTGCCACAATTTTCCGCTTTTCGACACTTTCAAACCGCACGACAAAAAATTTAATTTTTTTTTCAACGATGAAAACTACAATTTTCAATTCAGAAGAACCGCACAGAAAATTATTGTTCGTGTGTTGAGTATGCGTGCTGCATACTGCTATGCTATGCTGCAGAAAATCGCGGCTTTACAGTGTGATTTGAATTTTAATAAGTTTGTTTGATAAATAAAGTGTTTCACTGAGAAATTATAAAAGTGAAATTGAGTTTTATTCGACGAACCCCAGGCCAAAACATTACAGCACGAAACAATATGCGAAAAACAAAATTTTCTGGTTTTATTTCCTACAAAGATTCATAGCTGCAGCAGAAAGACCAGTCAAAAAATAAATAAATAACTCCTTTTGTTAATATTTTGTACGCGGTAAGTAATAAACTAATGATTGTTTTCCTACTATTTCATACTATTATCGTGTATCTTAAACATCTGAATTACCTTCTTCAGATCTAATAGTCACGCCAAATTGAAACGTCAAACAAAATCCCGTCGGTAACAAATGTGAATGGAACCGATTAGGTTTGAGGGATTTTGATTAAAATTTCTTTTTTTAATGTGGTGTGAACAGGGTAAAAGTTGGTGGGTCTGTATTATGAAGAAAAGTAATGCACAGTTCTGGATGGCCATCGTTGAAAGAAGGATTACGTTGAAATCTGCAGGTTTTAACAAAATATTAGAGCGTCAGTATATGATCGCAAAAGAGCGCATGAACTATAAGGCCAGAGACACACGGCGACGGAAAACCGCGCGACTAATTACCGTCCGACAAAAAGCACACGCGTTTATGTTCTAGACAACACACAATTGCGGCTACGACAATAAGTCGCGAGACTTTTTTTGACGTTTTGCGACAAATTTCCGAATTGTGACTCTTTCAAGCCGTACGACAGAAAATAGACTTTTATTCTAATTAACAATCAAAAATGACTGTTTTCACTACAATTCACCGGAATCGCCCCGAACATAAGTGTTTGTGTACTGAGTTTACTAAGAAAAGCTTGCAAATTTTTTTTTAACGATGAAAATTTAATTTTTCTTCAAAACTGACAGGAACCGCACGGAAAATTATCGCTCGTGTGTTGAGTATGTTTGCTGCAGAAAATCGCGCTGTTATTTGTCGTGCGTTTTTCTGTCGCCGTGTGTCCCTAGGCTTAAATACAAAAATCCAGTCTTGACTGTGTAGAGGAGGAAGATGGAAATAATGAGCGTCTTTCTTTTTTCGTTCAGAGCGGAGCTCAAACCGTCAAACAAAAATTTGTGTTTTTTTTTTTTTGTGCTCAGAGTAATCAGAGCCCGAGATTTGTATTTCTTTTTTTCGCTCAGAGCATGATCAGAGCGTGCTCAATGTGCTCCGAATAATTTGAACGAGCAGTCTGAGCCAATTGCTGAGTACAGCGAAATGACAGATGAGCATTGAAAAAAAAAAATTTAAAACGGGAAGTTCGTTGCTTCGAAAGCAAGTGTTTGATGAATTGTTGTTCGCTGAAATTATATTTATTTTGCATCATTTTCGGCTCGTAACAAATATTTTGCCAATTTTTAAGGGGTTTTTTTTTTCTTTCATTTTGCATTCTGACAATTCTGGTATATTTGACGTAAGCAGAAAAATATTTGCAGCATTTGTCTTTTTAGGTACGTCAAATATGCCAAAATGGCATGCAGTCTAATCTAAGCTTTAGGAAACGTTGAAACCGTAAACAGTAGGTTAAAGCTTTTTTTTGAATCCAGCTTAAGATTTTTGTGGAGCGAAGCGATATATTATGGTGGCTGGTGGTAAGAAAAGAAATGCCGAGGAACTTTTGTATAGTATGAAACAAGCGGCAAGTTAACGATAATAAGGTAAACGATAGTCACAACAAAGAGCGAATACGTCAATCGATAAAGCTGTGAAAAAGTTGTTCCCGAGTGAAAATTATGGCCTTTTCGGTTGGTCGTCCGGGAGCGTCCGGGAGACTTCTGGACTCTGCTGAAACTGTTTTCTTGAACTCGTTTGACAGTTCCTCTTCTGGATAGAAGAGAAATTTGCTTCTGGTTTTGAATCCAGAATCAAAACCAGAAGCACGCACACAATTATACATGTGTCAATGCCAAGTTGCATAAATGTCATTTGTCCCCTGTAGAATAGCTTTTGCTTCACAAATACAACGCTAGACAACCTTCAAAATCAAGAAAAATGTGTTTGGCTGTTCGGGGAGAAGCCCCAATCCCGGAGAAGAACGCCCTGATCCGGGATCGCCAACCGAAAAAGCCATAAAAAACAATTTTTTTTTAGATCAACGAACTTCACATTTATATTGAATGTCCAAAATTAAGTTTACCAGAACGAAAACCATTTGACAGCTGAACGTCAGTCGCATTAAAAAATGAGTATCGTTCAGTCGGAAACGATCAGCCGTATGAAAAATCGAGTATCGTTAAAAAGTAAACGATTTTTGATTCAAGCGGTACGAAAACGCCATTTCGCCATTTTAATGATAATCGTTTTACAATATCGAACACAGAGAAAAAAAGATGCCCTGCAATACCTGGGTGCGCTAATATCATAATAGACAAACAGCAAGGAAATTGATAGTAATGAAAAAGATTTGTTTTCTGTAGTACAAATCTAGTACAGTTCAGGCTTGATTTTCTTCAAGTTCTTAAGCCAAACAACAAAACAAAATATTCAAAAAAAAAAAGAAAACAAAATGTAAAAGATGATGAGCTGTATTTTTTTTTTTATTAATGACACAAAACAAAATATTTTTAAAATCAAATTGTAAAACGGAAAAGAATACTTGAAAAAGGATAAAATTTAAATATATATATTTTTTTAAAAGAAGTCTTAAATAAAATGAAAAAAAAAAGATAAAAGAATCTAAGCATTAAAAATTAAAAATAGAAGAAAATAACATGTAAAATATTTGAAACAAATAAAAAATAAAAGAATTATGTTAATCTCGTTTTGAAAATACAATAACTAATCAATAATGATTTTTTTTTTTCGTTTTTTCCATATTAACTTAATAAATTTTACAACGTACATAATAATTTAAATTAGAACACTTTTCAACTGTAATATTTCTATATAAAAAAAAATGGTATTTTACACAATCATTTATAACAATTTTATCTATATACTCAGTTGATAAAGTTAATCTAGGCAAAAAATAAAACACGATTACAAAAAAGAAACTTAGTCAGCATGAAGTAATGGTTATTAAATTAAGCCTAATTCGTTGGCTCCTCTCACTTGTGTTATATCAATATTAAAATTAATAAAATAAAAAAATCAACAGTTTGGTACTTAATGCATGTTAATTTGGCGTAGTATATAGGTTATTGTTTCAGCTTTATTTTTTTTTTTTTACTTTTAAATATGTATAATATTGGGGTTTTGCATTTAATAAAAAAAAAAATTACAATAGTATTTGATTGCCAGGGCATTACACTTTAGTTTAAAAACTTTTTCATTAGTTAAAACATTATTATTATTGTTTCTCAATTAAAAATATAAAATAAAATATTTTGTATATAAAAAAATCGCAAAATGTATTTTCTTTTTTCTTCTTTTAAATATATTTATATAAAACAATTACTTTTTGTTATATTTTTTATAATAAAAAAAATAATAATAGATATATAGGCGGTAGGAGGGGGTTGAGGGTAGTTTACACATCGTCAGGTGCTAGTTTAGTGTGACTATCATTGGCACTTTTGTCATCGTCCTTGCTCGTTGATGAATTGTCGTGCGCCGTCGTTTTCGAATCACTGTTATTGGCGGACGTAGCACCTGACTTATTTGATGGCGCGGCATCCGCTACGTCTTCTTCTTGCGCCTTGAATGCAGCCTCAAGAGCACGAATTCGATTCTCGTGCTTGACTATGATCGCTTTGAGTTTACGAATCTCATCGGTTATGTCACGTAGGTCCTTTTCCTATGAAATGAAAAACACATGTTTTTCTAGTGCAACACTCTAAATATGTAGTTTGGGTTATTGCGATTCACTTACACTAACTCCGCTGACTGGGGCACTTTCGTTGTTGTTGGATGCATTCGAGTTGCCTATCGACATGTCCAGACCCTTTGAGGCTCCTCCGCCACTGCCACCACCGCCGCCACCAGTTTTCGAAGCTTTATTGAGTATATTGGCCTTTTTCGAGACGGACAACGATTTCGTCCCAGACTTGTAGCCTCCCTGCACGATAGATACACGATCCTATTTTAGATTTTTTAGTAAATTGTTCTTTTGGGCTTTAAACATGGACACACACACACGACGTGCGATTAATAATGGCGTCGAAAACAGACAAAAGCATGACCTAGCGTGTGACGCAAGCTGTGTTTTGTGTGGTTAATTCGGAAAGAAATTTTGTAGCCGTTGCACGGTACAATATGCTTGCAGGACGCTCTTTAAGGCATGCAACATTTGGAGTCAAATAGCGCTTTTATAAGGGAAGCTTCTTTTTAGTTCGCAGAAACAATTTGTGGACATTGTTTACATTTTTAGTCAAACCAAACATTGTTTGCAAACCCTTTTTAGACCTGTATAAAACACGGAATTGAATACAATTTGACGCAATTATATGTTACCTCCCGGAAAATGAAAAATTTTTGTTGGAACCTAAAAGTTTTCCAAATTGACAGGCCTGTTAAGTGTGAAGATCGATGAGTGTGGCAACTCTTTGCCTTACTCAACAACAAAAAAAAAAAACTTTCTAAACTTCTTCGTAATTCACTTATAAATCTACTAGATTTGGCGCAGTCGGTAAAAATAAACTATCACTCCTTGGAAGACTTTAATTTCGCCGAGTCTTAATTTTAATTGTCCAACAAATTCGAAAAAAAATCAAAATTTTCTGTGCCTATAAGAAAATCTAAGGCTTTTGGGTTATCGTTACAGTGCTTTGGTTAGAGTTTTAAATTTTGAGTACGATGTAGAAAGTTTCCTAATACTATGTCTCCACCGGACACTAATCTGCTACAACACAAATTCTAAACTAATCTCCCTTAAATCTCAAGATTTACCATACAAAATTAAATCCTCTCGGCATGCGATTTAAACTGAACCGCCACATAAATCTCATTCACCCTATTCACAAACCTCTTTTATGCCACTTTCAGCACTTTTTGTACACCCTTGTAACAGTTTGAGAACCGAAAAGAGAAACTTAAACTGTTCTTGCGAAATGTCATCGCCACTCACTCCTGAGAAAAAGAGTGCTCGTGTCAAATTAAAATAAATCATTTCATAAATCGCATTCACCACATTCGCAAACCTCTTTTATGCCACTTTCAAACCTTTTCCCACACTATTGTAATACTGTTTTCACACCGAAGCCAGAATCTAGATTCTGTGCAATTCGATTTCAAAATCGAATTGATCCTTTCACACTGCGAAAATAATCTAGATTTTGTTGACTTTTTGATCAGTTGAACATCAACTGTTAGATTTCTCACTGTTGTCACAAGTTAAAACAATTCTGGATAACTAAAGAAGCACTGGAGAATACATGAAAATCACCGCAAAATTAAATAGTATGAAAAAAAAAACGAAAATATATCTTCTTTTTGTTTTATAAACAAACTTCATCGGCTGTCATGTCTTTTTTTTGATTGAATTAAAAAAGTGCGTTTGCTTTTATTTTCCTTTGATTCCCACAAAATCGAATACAATCTATTACATTTGTATTCGATTTTGTGGGAATCTAGATTCTGATCTATATTCTGAATTCTACAATTGTATGGAAAATCTAATAGATTTTAATTAGATTTGGGACTTTTTTACTCTGAAGATTTTGGCTCGGTGTGAAAACCGTATAACAGTTTGAAAATCGAAAAAAGAAACTTAAACTGTCCACGTATGATAGTTCAGCCACAAATACGTTTTCATTTGGTTTTGTTTTACAACGAAAATACTTTTTCTCTCTTGGGAAATTTCATCGTCACTCACTTTTGGAAAAAAGAGTGTTTGTCCGGTGAAGGCACTTCGGGATTTATTTTGAATCATCTTTCGCTAATCGCAGTTTTATGGCCAGTGGAGACACAAAGTATAAAAGACTAGAACCAATTCCTGAGTTACCAAAAGTTGCAATAAAAAAGGAACTATTTTTGTTGTTCTCTAATAATTGAAAATAGCAAGGTTTGGTTTTGATTTCATTGGTTTGAAATGCGCAAAATATCCTAGAATACGTTCCATTATCGATTTCGATTCACAGCAAAATGCTTATTTGTCTACTTTTTCAATATCAATCAGGGAGACTTTTGAAAAAAAGATTGAGGAGAAAAATGATTTTCATAGATGTCTTGTCTCATTAAAATGTAGCACTCACTTATTTAAAATTATCATCGACCGCGCCAAATAAGTGACGGAGTTTTGGTCTACGCCATTCAATTTGGCATTCCGTACCCAACTCATGAAATTGCGTCAAAACTTGTATTCAATTCTTAAATTCCCCACATTAACATGATCCCCGATACTCACTTTTAGCGAAAACACAATTGGATCAGCATCTTGTCCGGCTACCCATTCTTCAGCAGTTAAGGCAGCATCGTCGGATAGTGTGTCTGGATACAGATCCTCTTGGAACAGATCGGACTTCCTTGGAACTGTCATGGAAATGACTTGGCACAGACCATTGTTGTTGAGACGATAGAATTTTGATATTTCGCAGGTGGTAACATCACATCCGCGTTTTGGCATCATGCCAATGCCACGCTGAGGATCTGGCGTTTGAAACGTATTTATATAATGTACAAATGGTGGCTCTGGCGTAATCTGCAAGAAATCATAAAAGGTTTTGCAGGGGGCACATAAATAATTTATGTTGTTTTTGTTTTTTACCTCAAAATATCGTATGACAGAATCACCCTTACCACAGAGGTAAATTAAATTCGTATCGGGGTCATACAGGGGGAACATAACACCGTTTGAGGTATCCAATTCAACCATAACAATGGGTTCACTCAGAGCATCGGGCGCTCTCAGCGAGTATTGCCGTTCCGATGAACGATTGAAGCCGGTGGTGAAAATCAGACCATGTCGCAGGAAGAGAGCTCGTGTCGCCTTCGATCCTTCATGGCAGAGAGCTTCACTTTCAATTTCACCGGTACGCGGATCGATAATGCGGATTTTTTTATCCTTACATGTGGTGACGAGCTTCGAACCGTCCCAATTGAAGCAGGCACTGTAAACGATGTCCGGATGGCTGTCGATATGCAGGAGTATATCACCAGTACCAACATTCCAAATAACCACCTTGAAACAGGAGGAAAGGGATGTTAAAAAAAAACAAACGAAAAACCTGCAAATGCTATTTACTTGATTATCGGAACCGGCTGTGAGGAGTACATTTAACGCGGATGGATGCCATAGCACAAGACCGACTCTTCTTTGATGAAACACTAGATCGACGACAGGATCGGTAAGTGTCCTCGATAGTCCACCATCTGGGATCTGCCATACTTTGACAACACAATCTTCCGAACCGGATGCAATGACATTGTCGTTGTGTGGACACCATGCAATATCTAAAACGGGACCTTTGTGACCGCCTACCAAGGGGTGATCGGCTGCTATACGACCGACCTGGAAATAAAAATAAAATAAAAAACGTTCAGAAAAATATTAAAATAAAGTTGGAAGAAACTAAATCAAAAAGCTAACCGAACGTATCGTTGCTTATATTGGGGCGGCGGTCCTTATGGTAAAGTCATACAAAATTAAATTTACCATAGAAAAGTGAAAAAGTACAATTTAAAATTCTAAAAAAAAATCTATGATAATTTCAAACGCTGACAGACGAACATCTTCAGGAACCTTTATATTACATTGACGCGAACATTTAGTGACAATTCTTTATATGGTTTGAAAGAAACTGTTTAAAACTGTCGTCGCTATTAAAAATTTTGTGTCGTTTTACTTCAATAGCCTCCCAAACTAAGGGACGGATATAATGTGGCTCGCGGGCAAGAACTTTAGAACTTTCGCCGCATACGCACCGCTACAACCTGCGTGGTAGTAATCGCCAATAGTAGCTTCAGCGAGTTTCCCGGTGACCACACTCAGTGAAACTTGAGCGAAACGTTCGGGGCGAGTACGGTTAAGAACTCAGTTTGCATTAAAACGCGGTTATATCCGAAAATATTGTATAATGTCAATTAACCACCGCGAAAACCTCAAAAGTTATAACTCTTAACGTAACTCAGACGTTCAAGTCTCGAAAAGTCGATATAAGCGGAGTTTTTGGCAGGCGAAGAATTATTAGAATCAAATTAAGTCAACCGTTATACACAAAGCGCAGTCATTTTGTTTGATAGTCACCCGGATATTAAACCCATGAAAATGGAAAAACGAAGCGAGCTAGCATCGGCACTTCTAGGTCTCTCTGACTTGAGCATTTGGCTGGGAAACAGAGTTGTCGAAAACAAAGAATGTGCTGATCAATGGGCTGGCAGATTACCACCCACGATGCAAGTGCAGAGTCTGCTAGATTATGGACTTGCCACATCCGATCTCTTGAAAAACACACTCAGTAATCGAAGCGACATTGATCGTTGGGAGAACGGGTCAACTAAATAGGCATTTCCGTAACATTTATTTGCCGTAGTTGGAACAGAGCGACGTAAGATGAAACAGGGTGGATGCCCCTTGGTGAGCAAGCAAATGTAGACTAGAAAAATGGCACTTAAGTCGCAGACAAGAATATCCTTAAAAAGGGTATAGATCTAGCCCTTCTTAATCAGAATACTTGTCCCATTCGAATGGAAATAGTTGATTTTCGGAGTAGCTAAATGAAGAACCATATCGCTAAGCAACATACTGAAAGTTGGTTCTTATTGTCATTTAAGTCACTATGATAAGTTGCAGTAATATCCCTTTCTAACATCATGAAAAAGGTGATATTTCGGACTGCAGAAAACTACAGCTTATCCTTTATAGCATTATTGCCTTGAAGATAATCATAGTTTAAAAAGCAGGTTGGTTTTCTTACTTTCTTCGTTTCCGATTCAATCTAAGAAACCTTTGAGGTCCCTCAAGGCAGAAACGTCGGTCCAACCATCTTCATTCTCTCAATTAGTGACATCAACAAGCAATGTCGCTATCTATTCAGATCAACAAGCCTTTGCAGATGATTTTAGAGCTTCATACTTAAACCTGTCATCTGTCATTGCCCATTGACACATTCAATACAGATCAAATGTAGCCGAACGAATACCAATGGCGCATTCTTTTCAACACCGAATCGTGAAACTGGTGTGGAATACAGAAAAAAATTATTTTTTCTTGTACACCTGAACGGAATCGTGGTCATGTAAATGTTCTTTTGAACTCCGAATAAGTTCGGTTTCGACACCGAACTCGAATTTTCGCCACCGTCGTATTTGAGGGTGGAAGCTGGGTGTAGCTTTGATTGTGTATGTGAATTTACGTTTCGACTCAATTTTCACTCGTTATTTTTTACAACGCGACTTATACCATGTCTGCACCGAGCACCAATCGTCGATTTATATAAATCTTTATTAAATCCTCTACAAATCAAGCTATTTACCGTACAAATTTAAATCCTCTCGCCAAGCGATTAAAAATAAATCCTCCCATAAATCCCATTCACCCTATTCACAAACCTATTTTCTGCACCTTTGTAACAGTTTGAGAATCAAGAAAGGAAACTGAAACTGTCCCTGTACGAAAAATCTGTCACAAGTACGTTTTCTTTTGTGACTTTTACTGAGGAAATCGTTTTTGTTCCTTGGAAATGATATCGCTAATTTTTTTTGAGAGCCAAAATGACAGAAACAGAGTTTTCGTGTCAAATTAATCCTATATTTGTCCGATGGAGCCACTTTGGGATTTATTTTAATCGTCTCCCGCTAATCTTCTTTAAATTATCGGTGGAGACATAGTATTAAATTGTATCAAATCGATGAAAAGTTACGAAACAATTTTAAACTCGAAGTTAATTTCAAGTAAAAATTACAAAAAAGCGATGCCAACAAATTCACGCTACGAAATGAAAAAAAAAAAAAAAAAAAATAAACAAAATGAAGTCAAAGCAATTTGACACTTAACCTGATGACTGCACCGGTGCAGTATTTGTCGTTCTGTACACAACGAAGCCGAGTGTACACCACGCTGGAATCTTCGCGAATACCGAGTATTATTTGACAGCTCGGTGTGGCTGTTCAGTGTTCAAAAGAATATGCCATAACGACGTAAGGCAACCGACTTGCATTTCATTCGCCGAATTTTGATTGTCCTTAACTTCTAGAGCTTCTATAAACGATCAAAACATAAGAAAAAAAGACAGCTTAGTTATAAGCACTTAGATTAAGGTATAGATATTTTTTGGTTAAACATCCTTAAAATTTCCAAACATCTTAACATTTGAAAACATTATGCAAACTTTTGAAACTTTCTATTTCATCAACAGATTATGCTCTTTCATCTAGTTAGGTTCTTCAATTTCTTTAATTTCCGTTTTTTTTAAATACCTACACCCATCTCCAAGACTTAATAGAGGAAAAATCCTCTTTATTATTATTAATAAATCTCAAAAAATTATCAACAAAATACCAGTCAAATGACCTCATCTCTTTCTATACCTTCTAAAAATAGTTGAATGAATATTTTCAACATTTTTCCATCGCCTAACATGACCTTTGAAAATTTAAATCATTGTGCGCACGATCACGCATTAATATTAATTGCACACCGTCAAAACTTCCTAATAATTTACAAAAATAATTCACACACCTACTCGTAACCTAAATACTTGGAAAACCACAGCAGCAGCGCGGCGAATGGAACAAGGTCCTCAAAAGCAGTTGAACCCACAGATCGAATCAGAAATTTCTCCAAATTTAGATCAAAAAAAAAAAACTTCTTCCACTCAGAATAACTGGAACGATCGAGGATCTGCGACAGTGCGACACTGTGGCTGTGACAATTTTCGCCCAACACACCACCAGCAGACCAATAAAATAACGGTGTAAAGCACTAAACCAAAATAACATCACTCGAAATATCCTAAAATGGGATTCAAAATATAAGATCGTTTAGTAGACGACTGGCGAATGAAGATGTGTGGCGCGCTCGATGTGAACGGTGAATAATTTTTCTAATTTTAAAACTTGACGCTGCTGAGTGTGTGAAAGCGGGAAACTGATTTAAGAAGGACCACACTGATGGTTTTTACGGGCGGAAGAGCGAGTCGAAAATAGTCGTTTTTGCCTCCCAATTAGCTAGGTATAGAGGATAGTACTTGCGGTAGCCGACCTATTTTTAAAATTTCCATAATTTATTTTATTTTTTTTGTGTAAATGAGTAGAAAATAGATTTTTCACATTGGACAGGATCCAATTGTTGAGGTAACAAGTTTCACACAGCACAGTGATCGCAGAAGGCGGAAAACAGGGGAAACGGGTGTGCAGATTTTAAATTTAGTTTTAATTTATTTATTGCGTATATTTTTTTTTCAATGGTTTTGATTTATCAAGCGGAGAATTGAGCAGGAGGATTTGCAACAGTTATTCGACTTAGTAGTGAAAGGTGCTTTTAAAATAGAATTAAATCGCGTGCAATTAGCAATTATAGTGGTCTCTTTTGAGATTTTCAAAAATTTAATTTCTATTTCGAATGGATTTAATAAAAATGTCACTTTCAATGAAATACTTGCATGAAATTTAATTGTGGCGGGAAACTGTGTCAACTGAGATGAAAATACAAAATTTGGCAGCTGAGTTTATTGACCAATAAAATTTGTCTCTAGAGCCACTTAGTTTTATTGGAAAATAAAAAGATTTCAAAATTAAAACTAGAAAAATGTTGATTGTATTTGTCACTCGAAAAGAAGATTTAAGTTTTTTGGATAAAAAACAAAAATAGTTACTAAACTTAAGCAACATTGTTTTTTTTCATAAGAATCCTATTGTGAACAAATTACTTGTTTTGAATGGACACGTTGATCGTACATTTTGTACAATAAGAGCACAAAGAATATGCTTTAAGATCACGAAATGAAAGTAGGACTTGGGTGTCGATAGTAGCACCACGGACAAATAAATCGAATAGTCCTGGGATCAATCTTAGGTCGAACTAAAGGCTCAACCATAACAGAGTTAGATGAGCTAAGTCCGCTCTCCAAAATGTCCCATTAAACGCAATTCGTACGCCACGCCCACGATTATTATAGCCTGTGGCTCGATTTAATTAAGTTTTCGTAACCTTTGTTGGCTTAAGCTAGTGGTTTGGCCACTGAGAAATTCGAAACACACAAAAAAACGGTTTTCGAATTTGTTTACATGGACACCACAAGCGTTTGGCAGAACTTGAGTGGGACTTTCGTTGTATTTTGATATTAGATTGATCCCATTTAAGGCTATTTTAGTCAGGCTTTTAGTCTTTTTATTAGGAAATTATAAAAATTATGACGACGAATGAGAGTAGAGTAGAGTTAAAAAACTAGCGAACAAAAAGTCGAAAAAGAAACACGGTCCTACTTAATTGACCAAACGTGGGTAGGTACTGTTTAGACCCAGCCGTAATAGACTGAGATGAGCTTAAGCCGGCTTTCCGAAATGTTCCAGTACACGACCATTGTAGCCTTTTGCTCGGTTTCATTATCCTTTTTGGTCAAGTGTTTTTTGACGTTTGAAAAAGCAAGATCCAAAAAGACGCTGACCCAGCAATCATTCAATTTCTAGATTTTTCTCTTGGCTGGTCCTGACTCATCTATATCTGCCATCCGGTGCCCGCAATACGGGATCAGTGTATCAACAACTAATGACGTAGGTACAATTTATATTCTACAAGGGTTGGGGTCCAAATTATGCCGGGGTCAAAATTCTTTTTACAAAATTCTGTTTAACAAAATTTTGGAACTCTGACTAAGAGTTGCATTTCCAAAATTCACTGCAACTCTGCACAGTGAAATATGTATGCAAACCCCCTGCCTGTTTTTTTTTCTTTACTTCAAAAAACCCCCCTGCCTCTGCCATAAATTACTGAATAACTAGATTTTCAACTTGTGTCCCTCTTACCCTCCAACACCCATTTATAAATAAATAAATAGAGTGGCGCAACAGCTCGAGGTGAACCAGGGCCAACTTCTCAACAATGTATGCTGGTGTGTTAATTTCTTTACATACAAGGGGACCTACAATTTTTTGCCGAATCCGAACGGCACTTTGAGAAGTTTTTCAAGACAAATGATACTCTCGGCGGGCTTGTCAGACCCTCGCGGAGGTGGGGGCCGTGAAAAAGAGCAAGTCTTTGTTTTTTTCAGGTGACGATGGCAGGATTCGAACCCAGACCTGCGGCGTAGTAAGCACACACACTAATCACTACGCCACGGCACACCACCAACACCCATTTGTTTACGTTTTTAATAAAGCCTTTAAAGCTTTTATAAAGCCTTTAAAGCTTTAATAAAGCTTTAAATTTCCGTGTCGGTGAATACGCGTAAGAAGATACAACAACAATTTACCTTACTTGATCAGCTATGTATAAGCTCCAAAACGAAATCGCATGGAAATGACGAATTGATGAATTTACTCACATTTGTAACCAAATGTCGGAGGATGGGTGAATTCATCGATTACAACTTGTGGGCAAAGCTTTTACATGTCCGAAGTTGAATATCTAGTTATTCAGTAATTTATGCCTTTGCTTTACTTCAAAAAAGTCGAAAGTTTGCTTAAAAAAGCGGAATAAGCAAAAATTTTATACCTCAAAATAGAATTTTGAAAGCAGAATTGTGACCTGACCCGGTTCCACAAAGATAAATATTTTGCATTTTTGCATGCATTTTGAATCAGAAGCATGCATTGCCCCAATCTCAACCACTTTGACGTCGATACCCAACTAATATACTCTTGAGAGTTACACTCTGAAAATGTTTAAATAGCTCTTATAAGACTTTTATAATGCTCGTGTCCAAATGATTTTGTAGCAATCTTCTTAAGGAAGTATCAGTCCTACAGCGCTTAACTCTTATTACAAGAATATATTTAGCAAGACTCTTGTTATAACACTTCATCTTTTTTTTGGGGTTAAATTTTGTAATAAGAGTCTTATTAGTGCTTAATGAAATCTTGTAGTAAAGATCCACAAATGATCTTGCAGCACTCTTATTATATATTTAGCTCTAATAAGGCTCTTGTCAACTCTTGTAGAGTTTAAGTTTTGTAATAAGAGTCTTATAGGAGCTAAAATCTTGTAGTAAGAGTGCAGCTCTTGTAAAGAGAGATAAAACAAAATAATAAAATCTATAGTCTTATAAGACAACTTAATTTTTTCGGCCATTGTCTGTAAAAAAGTTTTACAGTTTAACCCAAATTTTTCTTCACTTTAACTGATATATTTCTAACCGCAAAAAGTTTCAGTGCATCATAATGTAAGAAAAGCGTTTTGAAAAGTTAATAAAATATTGATGCCATAATGAGATATAAAACGCAATAGTTCAAATCGATTTTCATTTTTGTAAAGTATCTTGTTATATTTTTGTCTTCATGTTCTTATGAGAATATACAAAAAAGTGTTTTTGCAGCATTATTCATCTCTTTTTGGCAGAGCTAGCAATGAGAATACAACTCTTACAACCAGAGTTTTAGTTTACTTATCAGTGTTTAATAAAGTAAGCCATTCAATGCTTGTAAGGCTCTTATAAGAGCTCTTATAACACTCTACAAGAGTAAAATTCTTAGAGCATTACTTTTGGACATAACTCTTATCAGGCTTTTGTAGTCTTATACGAGCTAAAACGTTAGTTGGGTACGAATGTCCAATGCGTGGCGCTCCTATATTGGAGGCCCTACATAGGCATACAAGAAGCATGACCTTTAAATGTTATTTCTCTAAGACGCAGCTACTGAAATTTCCCTAAAAAATCTTTAGATTTTTAAAGAGTCATAATCATAACCAAGAATAAAATGTGACATCGCAGTTGAACTATGAATCAAGCGAAGTGAAATATATAAAATAATTGTGAGCTAACATATTTGAGACATCTGAAAGACAAAAGAATTTATCAAAAAAGAAAAATATTCAACTACCCCCAGATGTCTTAATAGAAATAATTCTGTGACTCTGTGACAGAGGTGTTGCTCTTCGCTTAATTATTCAACAAAAAAAGGAAGAATGAAAAACAAAAGAGTGTCTAAACTACGTCAGAGTCAAGCAATTGCCAAAAAATACTGCAGAAAAATATTCAAACTTATGATGCTTGTTCATTTCAGAGGCCGTACATAATTATTTATTCTTAATGCGATGATATGACGGTATTTTCTGAAGTTCTGTTCGTTGGTAAAATTAAAAAAAAAAAAATTACACATTTTTGTGCTTTGTATGACGCACTTAAATCCGATCCACGGAAGGAAATCAATCATGATATGTTCGACTTTAAACAAAGTTTTACTCACCTTATTGTGTGGCAAGACAATGAATGCTCCGCCGCCCGCTGACTCCACAATGATGGCCAAAAATTTCGGATTAACAGCGCAAAACGTCGAATCCCAACTGCTTTTCGATACACGAATGTTATCGTAGCACTGTTCACGTTTCAGTGCCTGGCCATAGACGTGACGAAATTTTGAACTTCGTACAACACGAAATGACATTTTGTTGGTTGGATTTTTGATTCGATTGTGTCCGTTCCTGTGACTAAGATAGATCCTCTGTTCGGGAGCTGGAAAAAAACAAGAAGCAAGAAAATCATGCATAAATTACAAAACACCCGATGATGGCGCACATGTTTCGTTGGAAATGCTGTGTGTGAATCATGACTTGACACTTGATGCAGTGCGGCGCACTTGCATCGCTTATATTCATTCCGAACACATAAGTGGAACTACTGTCCGCTAACTATGATTAGCATGAGGTCGGTTGGGCAGCTTGATTGACAGCATAAATCGCATTCTAGAGAACTGGTGCAACGACTGCGGTGCCGCGTGTGTGGCATGGTATGCATGAGAGCGCATTCGATGACACAATTCCAGAGCCCTTCGCAGAGATGTGACACAAGTGTGTTTGGTGTTTTCTATTGGAAATCGTTTCGAGTTCAGATCGGAACTGGAACAAGACGCGCTGCTGGCTGGCTTGTTGTGTATAGTAGTCCAGCGCGGTTATTCTCAATGTTAACGACGTGAGTGGATTACCTTAGAACGAAGTCGTATACGCTGCACTATGGCTTTTGTTTACTTTCTTTTGATGCTTTCTTTCTGGGTGGAGGTACAGGTATATCTACAAACTATTTTATGAACTTTCGTCAACGAGGTTTATTTGGAACCGTAAATGTGGTGCGGATTATACCTACTACAATAAAAAAAACTATCATAAGGTGTAGAATGTGTGACCTTTAACTTACACGGCTATGTCAACCTGACTTAGGGGCCTAGATTGTGCTTTCACTCTGCTTAGATTTCGAATGAGCTAATCCCAATTATTAATGTGAGCATTTTGCTGCTCGTTTAGCTGCTAATGAACTTTGTTAAGAGCAGGAGGTTACGCCAAGGAGATAAGGCAAAATTAATGTTCGAAAATAAGTGTAGAATGTTGAGGAATGTTTGGATTGATGAGTAACGAATTGTTAATTTTTTTAAGAGGAGCTGAAAACCTTGAACTGAAAAAGGAAGGTTTTTATAAATCCGGATTTGAAGGCCAAGCATTGAAAGTTTGCTTAGCAGAAACCCTTTGTTTACGCCAGCTCAAACCGCGCCGCTTGAAATCCGTCAAAAAACACGTTTGTTCGATTTGCGAGAGCCCAGAACGAAAAGCACCTTTAAAACGCTGAGCAGGTTATTATTTTCTATCCAGGCTTCTTACATCTGGTTAGCTAAACCCCGAGATACCTCTATTATTTTTAGGAAGATTCGATTTAGTTTTCGCTTGAATTGCTCAGGGAGAAGGTTTATGAACGCGACGAGTTTGTGTGTACGAGAGAGAGCTTTTTAAGAATCCGTCGAATCCAGCTGACTTCTTCTTTATTAAGCTTTTGAATGGAGCTTGAAACTCAAACAATAGTGTTCCAATTCGTTCGAACTCGAGAGTTTGCAAAAAAACTTCTTTTCACAACAAATGAAAGTGGCGTTTTCCGCTTCATTTCCATTTCCACAAACAAAAGCTGAACTAAAGGTGGAGGTACAAAAACTAGCTAGAAGCGAGCTGAAACAGCCAAACCCACTCCAACAGCCAAAGCTATTTCTGGTGTACAGCCCCACAATTAGTTACTTTAGTCTTAAATAAAAAAGTCCTTGCACAAACTTAAAAGCCGGCCACAATGAGTATCTGTGTCTGTGGCTGTGTCTCGCCTCAGTTTTCCCCTAAAATCCGAGACACAGCGACATACACATTGTGTTGGCAACGCGTTTCCGTATGCTGAACTGCGAGACACAAGCACAGATACTTATTGTGGACCAGCTATTGGCTCAATGCGATTCAAGTGAGGTATGGCTTCTTAGTTGATCTTTGCACACAAGTTTGAAATTCTCAATGGCTAGAAAATATAGAATGGCTCCGTATGTGGGCTCTGTGGTGCAGTGGTAAGTGTGTAGGATCAATGTGCACGAGGTCCTGACTTCGAATTCCGACCGGGGCAATTAAAGTTTTTTCGCGGTGTCCCACCCCCTCAAGGATTTGGCAAACCGTTCCGAGAGTATCATGGGCCATAACTCGTCATACCATAAGAGAATTCTAAATTCGCCGTTGGGAGTCGGCAAAAAATTTTAGGGCTCTTTTTTATATGTACAAAGACCTGTAGTTACCGCACTCACTTGTAAGGAAAGCCTCAACCGCATTCTATACTTGCAGTCGCATTTTCGGGAAAAATTGGGGTCCCAGGCCCAAAATTGTCCTTTGGATGTACACTGCAATTGTTAGACCTATTTTGACGTATGGGTGTTTAGTCTGGTGGCAAGCAGCTGGAAAAAACACGAACCTACGCTACATTACAATAATGCAGAGTGCTGCACGTATTGGTACGACATAAGCTATGAGAACGACACCAGCCGCAGGGCTGGAGGCAATTCTCAATATGCTACCCCTCGACCTCTATATGGAAAAATATGCTGCCAAAAGCGTCTTGAGGCTCAGTCAGTCACCTGAATGGATCCCAAGCTCATTTGGTCACGCGCAGATTCTTCACAGCGTTATAGGAACCGGCACATCCTCCGACTACCTTACCACCCTACCTTGACTTCGAAAAGCCTTTTACCTGCATGTTTCCTAGCAGGTATGAGTGGGAATCGGGGGAACCGTTAAGAAATTTATCGATAGCCATATACACAGATGGGTCAAAAATGAGCATAGGCACGGGTGCAGGTCTCTACTCTGAGAGCCCACTTATAGAAAAATCAATAAAATTGCCCGATTTTTGCAGCGTCTTCCAAGCGGAGGTCCTTGCAGTCAAGGAGGCAACCAGCCAACTGTCAATAAGGGCAATACCACAGGATGATATCACCATATTTAAAGACAGCCAGGCAGCCATAAAGGCAATAGCTGCGACTTCAATCAAATCCGAACTTGTTAAGTGCTGTCGCAAAGAGCTAAAGGTTCTTGGCTCACAGCACAATGTAAGACTCTGCTGGGTTCCTGGCCACAGGAACTTTCGTGGCAATGAAAAAGCCGATGAGCTTGCACGACATGGGTCAACATTGGATCCTCATCAAGCCCTTCAATGGATCAAACCTCCACTCTGTGACGTTAGAAGGTTAGTGGAAAACAAGATTTGGATGAAAGCAAATTCAAGATGGACATCCTTGTCCACCTCCGAAATCTCAAGACAAATGTGGCCTAAATGTGATAAGTCCCGAACTAACGCGCTCATCAAGAGCAACAGGAAGACTCTGTCGTTACTAGTAGGTATACTTACTGGCCACAATCTTTTGAGACACCATGCTATAAAACTAAATCTCGACAATGACGACATCTGCAGAGGATGTGACGATACGGATTGCTGCGAGGACACACCTCACTTTCTGTGCCGCTGTCCCAGTCTAAGTCAGTTGAGGAAAAGAACTTTAGGAAGCTACTTCTTCCACGACATCTCAGAACTTTCAAACGCACCACTAACATCGCTTTCCAGGTATGTTAAATCAACAAGGTAGCTCCAGGAACTCAACACGGCGTAAGAAGGAAGCGGAACATCCACACAACTAGGATTATCCCCCATTGGGTATCACAATGGGTCTAAATAGACCTAAGTGCGATGAGGCGCGGGTCACCTCGCTCCATCAGCCCAACAACCTAACCTAACCTACTGCACTCAGCATAATGATTGTAAGAGAGGCTTGGCGATGGCTCTTCTGAATTGCAAGTACTAGTTAGTATCTATATATCTAGGCTTGTGCGAAATGGTCCTACCATCATTCCCAATCCTCGGTCCTTAATAAGGCTAACAGAGGCGCAATCCCCAGGCCGGTCTCGGAGATGTTATATACCTGATCCCACCCCTCATCCCATTCTTACCCTACCAGGGGGTTGGAATGGAATGAGATGAATCCAAGCTCAGCTTCCCTGATTACCGGCCGGCGCAGCTCCTATACATTTGCTCCAACTTGGCCTATCCTTTACGATAACCCAGCGCCACTCCACCCATCCTTCGCGAAAAAGACCGCGAGATACTTAAACTCCTCTACTTAAACTCCTCCCAATGGAACTCCATTTATGTACAGGTAGCACTTCCAGCGTAGTGTACACTCGCTTTCATTGTGTACAGAACGACAAATACTAGGTACACCCGTGCAATCATCGCCTTATGTGTCAAATTACTTTGACTTCGTTTGGTTTACTTTTTTTCATTTCGTAGCGTGATTGAGTTGGCGTCGGTTTTTTATACGTTTTACTTAAAATTAATTTTGAAAGCTTTGAATTTGAGTGTTTATTGATTTTATACAATTTCGGTCGTGTTGTAAGTAATCACGAATGAAAATTGAGTCACTTCATATACACAATCAAAGCTATACACCCAGCCTCCACCGTCAAAAACCATGCTGGCGAAATTTTCAGTTCGGTGTTGACACCGAACTAATTCGGAGTTCAAAAGAACATTTAAATGAGCAAGATTCCTTTCAGGTGTACCAGAAAAGACCAGACGATCCGGTGTTGAAAAGAATACGCCATATGAAAAGCAGAGGCGATAGAAAAGAGCCTTGGCAAGCCAAACGCACAAAAAACCAAAGGACTGGATTTGATGTCATTTATCCGCACACAGCTTCTGCATCCCTATCCCATACAAAGACTGAGTGACTCTCCAGAGTTTACCCCGAGATCCCAGGCATAAGCCTTTATCTACAAAACCGGTTTGGTATTTTCCCAGCCTTCTTAAGACCTAAAAGTGAACAGCTGGTCCATTGTGCTTCTGCGAGGCGAAGAGCCACGGGTCTGTAACGCGCTTCCAACACCTTCGCTATTATTTTTCTCGGAAGACTTAAGAGTGATACCCATAGAGTAAGAGTAATCTCTCTTTTCCCGTATTTTGAAAATTGGCGCTATAACTCCTACTATCCAATCGCTGGGTGCTTTGAAGGTCCCTTTAGGTCCCAACGAGTTCGAAATAGAGCACAAGAATACATTTACAGCACAATACATCATTCAACAATTTTCACAATACAACATGACCTTTAAGTTTTTGAATACTATACATTTGGCATCTCTAAAATCAAGCCACATAACAATCCAGTTTCTCAATAATTCAAGTTCAATATAATAAAACCTATTGCATAACCTAAAATCAGGAATGCATCTTTTATGCAAAACAGTATTGAATGACAAACAATTCAAACATCCCGCACAAAATTGCCTTCGCATAAAGTTCATTGTTCAGTTGCTAGCTTCAACCACAAGTGTGCTACCGATACCGCGCGCGGCGCGCCGCACGGTTAATATTCCAACACTAAATCAAGTCGCTAATCACATTGACATCGATTTGTGCGGTGCGAAATCCAAGTGGAATTAAAAGTGTGTCACGTTAAATGTCACTTTTACGTGAAGCTCACTGTGTTGCTTCATATTGATGATGATGGGTTATTTTTGTAGAGGTGGGCTTTTGATATTTCACTTAGGCGAACAAATACTCGAGTAAATGATTCAATTCGCCATTCATCGCCATCAGAGAAGGAAGACAATTTTGCGCCCTTTGATCGAATTGAATGAGTGTATCGTAAACGATGTCTGAAAGCCACAGTTTATTATACGATCAAAACCGAGTGTGAAGCTTCGTTCGTCGCGTTTAACACCGCTCGATGGCTGTGTTCACACGCTATAGCCACCACAGCAGCCGATACAAAGCCGTGAATAAAAGAAGAAGTCATCGTCAACCGATGGTTGTCGTTAATTCGATGTCGCGCCTTAACAAGCCAGCTGAGTGTGCCATTAAATTTATTGTGTATACATCATCATTAACATGTAATTATTATGATTAGTTCGTTAAACTTTTAATTGCTGTATGGTTGTGGTAATCATTTTTTTTTTTCTTTGCGCTTAGTGTGGCTGGTATGGTTTTAAGGACGACTTAAGTGGATAGTTGATAGGCAAAACTGATGAATATTTGAAGTGTTCTTCTTCTTTTAACTACTAATTATTTTTGTGGACTACAGAAACTACAATGATTGCAGACTCTTAGGTCATGTTTAGGCAATGTCAGAGCCGTTGCCCTTACACGAGCAATATTTGTCTGCGTATGACGCACTTATACGACGCAAAGTGGTTTAAACTTATATGTCGACGGCGATAGTTTTGTCGTTTTTGTAACCAAATCCTTAAGCCGTATACACAGTAACAAAAATGTTTTTATTTAAGTCTTATCGGAGCCCTTACACGAGCAACAATTTTACGACCAATGTTGTTCGATCATATTTGAACTGGCGGCGGCGATCATTTTGTTGCTCGTGAAATGTTTCCCTTTTAGGTATGAGTCAATTTTCACGAGCGAAAGAACAGTCGCCGTTGACAGTGGAGATAACATTGGGTCTTATAGGACAGCTGTCGCTCGTGGTAGGCAGCATGATAAGACTCAGTGCACCCAAAAAGGGTTTCGTGGCTCGTGGCTTTCGATAGGCGAGTTTATTAAATCTTGTACGTTCCTTTTAAACAAACTATGTTTAAATGGAACGTACAAGATTTAGCAATTTTTTTTTCTTTAAATCAGGCGGACATTACGATTGTTCTTCTCCTAAAGAATCAATTTACAGCGTGATGTTACCCCTTATTAATTACAGTGTGACGTATGTAAGTCTTAATACTTCTTTATCCTGTTCTGTGGGTCCAAGGTAGTCTCAGATTGGGTGCACTTGCTCAGACAGAGACACGATGCCGCGAGCAATAAACTTTGGGAACTTTGTAGATGTACGTTTGGCTTCAAGAATCCCTAGCATTTTACAGGCAGCTTATAATGCTATAGTGTCATATATGGACCACGGTTTGAGGTTTTTATTGGGGTTTTCGACGTTATTTAACAAAACTTTACTTTATTTTAATATACCTCAATTATCCATTTAGATATAGCTCCGAAATAGCTCATTGATTGCGTCGCCGTCGAAAGCAAAAGTACTGGTTTTTGGTAATCAAAACTTAATGAGCATTGATGAGCATTTAAAAGAGTTTTGGAGTTAAGTCTGAACCTTGTGGCACCCCATCACATTCAGAACCACTACAATTAAGCGGTTCAAAATGAAGTTTCTTATTTATTAAATGAAGAATCCAAGACCCATCGTTTTTAAAAAACCTATTTTCAAACTCTGTCAAATTATGTACAACTATAAAATCTTATAGTTCTCGTTTCACCAAGGAGTTAGCAGTTAGATGTTTTTAATAGCCCATCCCATATAGGATAGGAGGTATATTAACTTTGACTCATAGTTTGGAACATAGAGAAATAATCACCGTAGACCCCTAAGACCTAAAGGGCATATGATCGAGATCGAATTGTAAGTCGAATGAGCCATGTCCGTCCGGCCGTCTGTCGGTAGTTAGGTAGCTAGGAACTTGAGACTTGATATTTGTTATTTCTAGGTCCCGAAGCAGTACAAGTGTAAACATTTTTTAAATCCGCCCACTGACACGCCCACTTTTATTAGCATGAAAATTCAAAGTTGTCGTAGGAAGCTGAAATTTGGTATGCAATATCCTCGCTTAAGTGTATTGTGATTGGCATTTAAAAAAAAGCGATAACCGCCCCCTTGTAGGCGTGGTCATATTTAGGATAGGTTAGGTTGATTAATGCCCTTTTGACAATAGTCACGGCTTCACTTAGACCAGCAGTTTGGTCCATTGTGTCCATTGGGAAATTGGGAACCTTCTTAATACCTGGAACGAAAACAGAAATAGACCGATGTTAGAAGCTTAGAGTTCCGCTCTCTTGGACCCATCCGGATTTGTATACAAATCTTAGGAGGTCCTTTAGGTCTACATTATTTAGATCTTCGAGCTCGTTGAAGAAGTAACTGTCGAGAGTACTACGCCTGATGCTGTTTAGGTGACGAACAGATTCAATTTCTTCAACGTTCCTGTAGCTTCTGCAGTAATCGTTATGCCCACAGCGCAGTGCCCCGTGAGGATTCCCGTGAGTACTCGGATGTTCCTGCGGGCTAGTCCGATAAAAATAGTGATCTCTTTTTGCTTACCGCTAGCCATAGCTCCCTTGTGTGTCTGCACGTATCAAGTTCTGTCCAACGTAGGTTGGTTCTACTCAAGGATTCAGTTTCTATTCTACGTGCTATCGAACTCAGAGGGACTTATAGATTTGAGGGCTAGAGATGCATTCATTCCAGACCCAAATCTCGCAAGTTTGTCCGCTTCTTCGTTTCCCGATATATCGGTGTGATCTGGCACCCAACACACAGTTACAGTGTTGCCAAGTGATAATTCGTCCCGAATTTCCCTGCATAGTTTCCCAGCCCTTGACTTCACTACGTCTGATTCCAAGGTTTTGATACCATCACCATATACTCTTTACCCGCTTGGCTATCAGAGTATATGGTGATGGTCTTGTTTGCGGGGCTGTGTTTCTTCAGCTCGGAGGCAGCTTGGATTATGGCTGCCAGCTCCGCCTGAAAAATGCTGCAGTAGTCATTAATCCGAAAAGATTTACATAGTCCCAGAGCTCCACAGAAGATGCCCGCACCGGTTCCGACGTCCATCTTAGAACCGTCACTATATACGGCGATCTCGTCATCTCCTGTAATGGTCTTATCTTCCCATTCACCTCTTTCAAGTAATCTGGTAGCGAATCTCCTGTTGAAGGCGAATGTCATAGGGAGGTAATCCGTGACTGGGGTATCTGTGGAGGCAGCCTATTGAGTTTCCACAGAGGCGTGTCCATAAGATCTTGAGGACCACAGTCCGGATTCCCTAAGGCGAACAGCTGTTTTAGCTGCCTTGCTGCTGCAGTATATGTCCAAGGGGATGAGGTTGAGTACCTCCAGTGCCGCGGTGGGTGTGGTCCTTAGGGACCCTGTTATGCCCATGCAGGCTGCCCTTTGAACTTTGGTGAGGTTAGAGAGATGACACTTTCTTTCCGTAGCCTTCCACCATACCACTGCACCGTAAGTTAAGATGGGTCTTACAACCGCTATATACATACCATGTTTGGTTGCAGTCCCCACATGCTTCCGAACGTTCTGCGGCAGGCGTATAATGCCACGTATGCCCGCTTGACATGATCCTCTATATTATCCCTCCAGCTGAGTTTGGAGTCTAATATGACGCCCAGGTATCTTACCGATTTGGATAGGGAGGGGGATTTGGATCCCCCTCCCCATTCTTGGGTTGCTGAAGGATGGAACTGTGCTTTTCCTTGTAAACAACACAACTTCCGTCTTAGTGGGGTTTATTCCCAGTCCTCGACCCTCAACCCATTTTCCAACAATGCGGAGTGCGTAGCTGAGTCGGTCACTGAGGATTGATGGGAGTTTACCTGGGATCAGGATTGCTACATCGTCTGCGTATGCGCTCACCATGAAGCCTTCCCTCTCCAGGGTCTTTAGCAATTCGTCCATTACCAGGGTCCATATGAGCGGAGATAGGATACCTCCCTGCGGTGTTCCTCTGCTGACGTTTCGTCTGCTTCATACTTCGCCTAGGTAGCAGTTTATCTTTCGTGTGCGTAACATGATCCCGATCCACTGCTATCTAGGTGGGCGTTTCTCAATCTGCGCAGTATCGCGTCTGCCTCAATGTTATTAAACGCCCCCTCTATGTCTAGAAAGGCACCCAAAGTGTACTCCTTGTGTTCCAAGGATTTTCCTACTATTGTTACTACTCTGCAGTGTCAACCAATCATATGGTCATATTTAATATGCATTCTAATAAACGGCTTTTATTGGAAACTAACGGTTCAAATTCAAAAAACTTGCACTATTAAATGTTCAGATATGTGTGTAAGCTATCAACTCAAATGAATAAATATTTGTCACGCCCACCTTTGGGGGCGTTTTTAAGTAAAAAACGAAATTTTTAACATAAAACTGCGATCAACAAATGTGTACCACATCTGATAAAAAAATATGATAAAAAAAATTATGTTATTGAAAATGGGTTGATGCCACGCCCTTTTTTTAAGAAAAAAGGTACTAAACTGACAAATTCTTAACGCAATTAAAGTTAAAAGAAACTGAAATTTAACAACCAAGATTTTTGACGCATTTTGGAGCTTGACAGTGGTCAATTCGGATGGGGTAGTTATTCAAAGATTCGTCTAGGCGGATTATAACCCTCCCACTAGTTTTTCTTTAATTTCGCGGCAAATTATTTTTTCAGTGGGATCGTCTACGGATAATTTACGAGAAATAAGTCATGAGGTCTCTATACGAGCTTTGTGATGCGATGTGACTTTTACACTCTTAACTTTATGTAAAGTTAGCAGTTAAAAAAATCGCGGCAAATTCTTTAATTTCACGGATAATTTACGAAGTATTTACGGCTAATAATCCACTTATGAAATCAACGTTACTAAAAAATAGCAATGTTAAATTCAGAGAGGTGCAAGGGTTTTTTTTTAGGTATGGAATAACTGTTAATATTAACCTACTAACCTTGGCATACACAGAAGTTTTTGCATTTTTAATCGTGAGAAAATTGACTACGTCGAGCTAGTGGCAGAATTAAATGACAAGCCTGTTTGCGAGACGGAAGCAGCTAAGATGGGTTTCACAATGAAACAAAACTAATAATATTTCGTGTTAAATAAAAATATTCATTATAACCGCCTTTATTCATTATACCCGCATTAGGCCCGCCTGGCCAAACAAATTTTAAGCCTTGGGTTAGTGAATGAGCTTGTCAACCTCGCATCACACTATTTGCAGAAAAGTTCTCTAGTCGTTGGGGCTTTTCGTATAAGTTTTCTATAAATTTAGCTGTATGACATGGCTAAGTTCTTTCTTTAACGGTTTTTCACCCTTATTTGCTTGTTAAGAGCCAACTGAAACTATTTTATTTAAAAATTTTGTGGCCTCTTCTTGATACCAAGGCTTGGGCTTCTATAGCAAGCCAATAGTTCATAAGAACTTCAGTGCTTGGCTTAAGGGCGAAATTTTTCCTTAACGGTAGTGCCTGTTCTTTTTTATGAGCTGTGGGAGCCGCGGTAACGGGTGCGCCGACGTAGATGTCGGCATGTGAATATGGAATATAATTGATAATTCTCAAGCGGATGACGTGGGTAGACATGTTTTTGACACGACAATTCAGTACAATTTCTTATTCTGAATCTCTTCATACGAAAACAAAGCGTCAAAATAGTCCGATTGGTGATATTCTTATAGTTTGCGAGTTAGTCTGACAACACTATTCGTCGTTTGGTGTCGAGTTTGGGTGACCAAGATCGTCGAAATGTTTAAGAGTCTTGAAACTTTGAGAGAGAATGTCGCCAAAAGCCTACCCATGTCATGAATGCAAGAATGCTTTGAATTTTTGAAAAAGTGCAATTGACTCAATTATTGGCCACAGTCAGTCAATTTGATTTGGGCAACGTAATTTTGATAACCGACAAGGCCTATTTTACAAGCTCTTGACGTCTTTACAAACAAAATTACCACGTTTTCGGATCGGGAATACACACTGAAGCTATGAAAAATCATTTGGACAAAAACAGGCCAAAACCTTCAAAGGAGTGTCAAAATTGATCATAAACTCAAGATAACACACCGATATAGCCGACTTAAACTCGAAAGATTCACCTTTTCAATGGTTTATCAAAAATATTTTACAAAGCAAAATGAAAAAAAAAAAATTGCATACGCCTTGATAAGCACAATCAAAGGTAATTTAGTAGCTATTATTATCGCCCCGCTCGTATATTGATTAACTCGAGTTAAGTAGTAAGTAAAGAAAATTAATTTTGCTAAAAGAGCGCGGCACACACCCATTTTCCATTTAAACGTGTCATCTTAAATGATCTCATACTTTGCTATGCAGTCATTTATCGATAGGTGTTTGACGGTTTATTTTTGAATGACAAAAGAGTATAGACTATAACTTTAATATAGTAAAACTAGGATTTAAAACATGGACATTGGACACGTGGTATAGATGTGTGCTTGTCTTTGGCGTGCAAACGTTTTTTTTTTTTTCGAGATATATTGGTAAACGTCTGTTTGTGAGTTTGACACGCGATTTGATTATGTAATGTAAACACGCGGAAGGTGCTAATTAAATTGGATATCATTCAGTTTGTTCTCAATATTTTTATTTCTCTTATAAAGAGTTTCGCACCAAAACCATTGGCAAAAAGTCTTGACATTGAGGTTGTTTTATTTATGTTGATATGTATTTGGAAATAGCAGTCCAAATGAAATAAGAAAAATAACTAGTTACAATCAAACACACATAACCTAGTTATGGGGAGGCTTTGAGAGTTTCTAAATAAAAGTTACAAAGTTCCTTATCAGGCACCTTCTTAGTGGAAGGCTAACTATCTAAATGATGGTTTTATAACGAGCTGTCTTTGATTATTCTGCCGGTTTGTTGTATAAGATACCATTACTTTCCATCGTTAAGGCATAACACTTGCGGAAGGAAGTTTTGGTGTTTCTACGCAGAATTTTTTATTTTCCCGCTTATGCTTGTCAAAATTTCCTTTTTTTCCACTCGATTTTTCTACTCCCTGAACGCTTGGCGACCACACTTCAAAATAAACATCTTTTGGATACATTTCTCAAAAACAGGTGACATTTCGACAAATTTCCAATCTCAAATCAATTTTGCAGATAAGAGTAAAAAAAATTGTGAAGTCGCTGATCGTATCAAACGAAATACAACAGTTGAATAATTTTTTTAATGTTCCTACCTGCAGTAAAAGAAGGGCAACAAATTGACATAAGCTTGAAGTTGTCACCTGTTGTCAGTCCAAAAAATTTTGAAATTCTTAATAAATAAAAACTGGAATTCCAAAAGTCAATCTTCTAAGGTTGACAGATTTTTTTTGGCCCAAAGATTCAAACAAACAGGATTTTTCAAAATTTCATTGTTTGGTAAATTTTCGAAAAACATTAAAGTTGCAGAGCCCACACAAAGTTTCAGTAGGTACTAAATACTTAGGAAGCCCATCAACAGGGCCATAGTATCCTGTCAGTTTTTTTTTATTTCGCTTTAAAAGACAAGAAATTAATTGAATTTGCTTTGATTTACAAAAAAAAAAAAAAAAAAAAAAACAGAACAAAATTGCGGCTACTTTTTACAAGGCTACTGCCTCAAGTTGACATGAAGGCTGACGGTTCTCAACTTAATGCTTATACCATGTCTTACTAAACAGTAACCCGCGATTTAAATGAATCGTCAACTTATCTCCTACAAATTTAGAGCTTTTCTATCCAAATTGAAATCCTCTCGGCAAGCATAATAAACAAAATCTATTAGTTAATCATAGAGTGGAGTTGAAATGTTCGCGGACGGAAATTTCGAAAGATAAAACCGTGTGCGTTTCACCGACAGGGAACGATCCTGCAATCTTGATCTACCGTTGAGCTACAGTGAACACGATTGATTTTTTGTCCAGATTCGACCACCGTACAAGTTTTTGCCTCACGCATGCAAAATCTGTTAATCTCATTCATCTTTTCACAAACGTCTTTTGTAACACTTCTAACCCTATTCGCACACCTTTAAAACAGCTTGCGCCTGGAAAAAGAAAGGAAAAAGAAAACTGAAACTGTCCACGTATGACAGATCTGCCACAACGATAACGAAATCTTTTTTTTGCTCCTGATAAAAGCTACATATGTCATCGTCATTAGCTTTTGAGAGTCAAAATGACAACAAAACTAAAAAAAAAAAAAAAGTGTCAATTTTTTGCCGATTTCGAACAATCGGCGATATTTATGCGATAATGTCGGATGGTTTGCCAGACCCAGTGTTTTTGTTAAGATTTTTATTGCCCCGGTGGGGATTTGAACCTGGGACCAGTCCGGTGGAGACACTCCGGGGTTTATTTTGAAACGTCTGCCACTAATCGCAGTTTAAAGCCGTGGAGGCATAGAGATAAGTGTGCACGCAACAATCTAATTTAATTAAGTTTTTTTTTTTTGCAAATTGTTCCGTTTATTTAACGAAGTCTTTTTAATAACCTGCAAAAATTTAATATTATGCATTTTCCGGCTCGGGTGACTTTTTAGCGACACTTTAAAATCGTTCATCGGAAAGGCTGATTAAGGGTAGGTACCTACTCATAATAAGTTGAACGGACACTATTTACGAGGGCTGTTCGATAAGTCAGTGACTTTGATGCCAGATGCGGCGCTGGAATTGCATAAAGAATTTTTTTTTTTGATATCCTCGGTTCTTTTTAGCCAGGACAGAAAAAATCAGATGATGGATAAAACACTTTCGTCCATCCGTACGTGTCTTTGTAGTTTTTAGGTCTTAAATTTTGTGCTAGGAACTTAAAACTTGATATCTGTTCTTTCTAGGTTCCGAAACAGTACAAGTGTAAAAAAAATTTCAAATCCGCCCACTGACACGCCCACTTTACTTATTAGCATGAAAAATCAAAGATGTCGTAGGAAGCTGAAATTTGGTATGCGATATCCTTGCTTGAGTGTATTGTGATTGGCATTAAAAAAAATCGAAAACCGCCCCCATATGGGCATGGTCTTATTTAATTTGCATTCTAATAAATGGTTCTTTATTCGTTATATTTGCTTTAAATCCAAAAAACCTGCACTATAAAATTTGCTGTGGTGCGAAGCTATAAACTTAAGCGAATAAATTTTTACCACGCCCACATTTGGAGGCGTTTTCAAGTATAAACGAAATTTTTAATATAAAAATGCAATCAAACAATTTCTGATTAAAAATATAAACAAAAAAACGATGTTATTGAAAAGGGGTTGATGCCACGCCCCTGTTTTTAAGGAAGGAAATTCTTAACTGACAAATTCTTAATACAAGAATTAAATTTAACAGAAACTAAAATTTAACAACCAAGATTTATGACGCTATTTGGAGCTTGGCAGTGGTCAATTGGGTTGGATCCCCCAAGTGTTATGCCTTTATACTGAGGAAAGCGATGGTATAACCAGCAGACTATTCATTTACAGCATTGTGCAGGCATTTAATTTTCTTGTTAAAGGAAAAGGAATATAAGAGGAAACTAATCAGGAAGCCGCTCATCTCGAGTCAGACGCTCTTTGCTTTTATACCCGACCCAGGGTATATTAATTTTAAGGCATTGTTTAAAACACAGTGAAATAATCATCGTAGCCCCCTAAGACCTTTTAGAGATATGATCGAGACCGAGAGGTGAATCGATTTAGCCATGTCCGGCCGTTCGTCTGTATGTGATTTAGGTCTTGAAAATCCAGCTAGTGCCGAAACTTGGTGCACGGCTTAGTTCTTCTGTTGCACAGACAAAGTGTAAAAATTGGATCAATCCGTCAACGGCCACCCCCACTACTGGCTTCAATGTGAGACAACCTCTATTTTTTATTTTCTTTCGAAATGCCTTTCGGTCAAGAAGTTACAGAAGGCGTAGAAGCTCAAATTTTGGTACTGAGCAATATTGACCCAAGACCTTAAACAAGGCAAAAATTGGACAGCCCACAATATCGACCATGCACACTTTTAACATTTTAAATCTTAAAAAACCAGATTTCTCGGAAATTTCCCTCTCGAAATCGGAAAAACATTTTATGACAAATATTAAAGATATGACTATTTGCTAAGTTTGTTCCATGTAAAGTTTTGAGCTCCGCCCACTTTTAGGGGTCGTTATAAGGAAAAATAGTTTTTTTTTGAAAATTTTTTCGCTTTTACCGTATTTTCTTATGATTCTAACGAAATTACAATTAAATGATTTTAGTTTTTAGCCCATGTCCACTTTTGGGGTCGTAGTCTATACAAATAATATATGAAGTCGGGCCAAAAAAACTTGGTTTGGATTTGGTGTTACAAGGTAAAGGGTGATTTTTTAGCTGGTTTGGTTTTGGCAACACTGGTTTTGTCAGCTGACGTGTGTTTAGTACCTTGTGTCACTGTCAAACAGCTTCAGTTTGGTTTGCAATTTAACCATGGATCGTCTTACAAATGAACAACGCTTGCAAATTATTGAATTTTACTATCAAAATTCGTGCTCGGTTCGAAATGTTCATCGCGCGCTGCTTCCATTTTATGGTCGGCATTCTTGACCTTCTGAGCAGTCTATTCGGAAGATTGTGACCAAATTTCAATTGGCCGCCTAGATCGTGCGATTTGACACCATTAGATTATTTTTTGTGGGGGTATGTCAAGGCTTATGTCTATAGGGACAAGCCCGCTTCGATTGACGCACTGGAAGCCAACATCCATGCATTCATTCGTGAGATACCGGCCGATATGTGTGAAAGAGTATGCCAAATTTGGACTCAGCGGATGGGCTACCTGAGACGCAGCCGCGGTCAACATTTGCATGATATTATCTTTAAACATTGAATTGCAAGGTTCAAACTATCGATTCAAATAAATATTTCATTAATTTTTTCGAATTTTTTGTGTTTTTTTTTTTAAAAAAAGTTCTCAACCTCTTAATCACCCGTTATATTATATAGGGTCGGGTGTATTGAAGTTTGTCACAGACGAACTCTTGCACTTACTCACTTGTTTTTTTGCTTATTTTGGTCCGCCCGAGTATTTTCCATGTTGATACTCACATATTATAGGTACCTTCAAAGCCCATCTACCTACTCTCATGTCTGGGCAGGTGCATCAAAGACCACCGTGCACTTGGCACTCATAGTTGTTGTCGAGATTACTTCGTCATCAGGCTTTTTTTCACAAAGTTTCATAGGGGCTTTTCTTGATTACAGACTTGACTTGTCATTACAGGTCTAAGAAGTTGTGTTAAAAGAATCAGCACCTCTTCCGCCTCTCCTCCAGTCATTTATTTCATTCGCTTGCTAGGCATTAACCAATAACATCGGTAGTAATAAGTACCTTCGGTGCCTGGTACAGTTTGGCCAAGTTTCAAATCCCGAGCGAGACAATTAAAAAACGCTTTTTCATACGACACGAGGTTCCTCTTTTCAGTTCCTCTGAGTTCGACATATGTCTAGCGAGGCTTCTTAATATGCAGGGCGAAACATGGTTCTTAAAAGAAAGGAAATGTCTTAAATCTCGAGGACTTTCAACAATATTATTAAGTAAGCTTGTTTTGATTGTTAGAGCTGGTAAATAGAGAACACACAGTCGCCCAAAACACCTTCGGAATACACACCTTCCGCGTCAATGCTTTTCCAAACTACGAATAAACAATGTCATGATTTCCCTTAAAATGCTGCACCCTTCTCCGACTCAAATTCCTTAACAAGTCATTGTTAAGTCACCTGATGCTCTATATGCTCTTCCCATTACAAGTCGTCACCATCGATTATAAAATCGAATCAAGAAATCCAATATTGTTACTAATCGCCACATACCTATACTGAGAACGATATAAAAAAAAAAAATTATAAATATCAAACAATGATTCATTAGGCTTGGTGGCCCCGATAAGATTACTTAATCACTCGTGTCGTTCCCATTAGGTAACCCTAACATACCCATAAAATTCGCGCCACACAATGCGTAACCTTTCCAATTGAAAGACACATTGTAGCTTCTACTTGGGGCTGGCTACGCCGCCACATACTCTCCGTAGACTCGGCAAACATGTGTCGATCATCATCATCGTGCCTCTTCGGAAATGGGATTGACAATGCACAATGAGAGGATTGTGCCGCGTTGACGATGTGGAATCTATTCGATGCGGCACCTGTTGCTTACCAAATCCACCGAATGGAATTGTTGGGCGACCATAATATTTTCCATTTTATTTTCCAAATGATTGATTGCTAAGTCAGTGCATTATTGGCATTAAAAAATACTTTGTTCTCCACTGTATGGCTGCCATTTAAACGTGACAGATAACAATTTGTAAAGATTAGTAAAAACATGTCGGATAAATTATTCTTTTCAGAAATGGAATGCGCGTTATGCAGCAGGAAATGCAATAATTGATACGAGGAAAATCGCAAGTCAAACGAAACGTTGCATTTGGCGGGAGAACAGCACCACCCTAATAAAATCGCACAGCTGGGTTTGTTTTTTCCATTCGAGCGCTAAGGAGCGTATGGTTAGCAGGCGAGCGAGAAGAGTCTTGTTTTGTTATGGTCTGTACACACAGCACACATCGGTTTCGAAGGTTGTCATTGTTTATGAATGTAATTAGCGGTTGAAAGAATGCTAGACTAACAAATGCAGGGAGGGTTTGAGGTATTGAAAACTCAAACAGTAGATCAAGTGGCATTTAGAGCATTATGTTGCGGTTTTGAAGCACGTTTTGAGAGGAAAAAAAATCGTTTAGGAAATACAACAAATGAGTTGGTTTTGCTGGGGAGTAATTTAGCGACGATGCGTCGTTTAAGTTGTTGGAATTCTTCGATAATAAAATTCGATATGACAGGATTAAGTGTCAGATTTATGTGGCAAGAGCATTTAGATGGGAGTAGCCCATTTTTCATATTTTGTAGTCGCAACAGCTCGATCTTTCAGTCCTGCAAAAATATTCAGGAACTGATCATAACTTTAGAGATCTCAAAATTATAGTTCTACTGTCAGACATTTTTTTTATATATGATTTATTTATCAAGAATCCATTCAAAGTCACAATCCAAACCAGCTGGCTATCGGGTGAGACTTGAATCCCAAAATATAAGCTGCCGAGTTATCGACTTCCGTTTTTATCAGTCGCTATTGTCGCCGGCATTTTTTGATTTCAATCGCTGCGTTTCCGCTTTAGGAAGACAATATTGTTAAATTCTCTCTATTCTGGCGACGCGACGGACGACGATTCGAAATTCCATCACCAAACTTGGCTAATTGAAAGTTTTTTGCTGTTTGTTTTTTTTTCACACACATTTAAGGTAAAGGTTTTGTTTTCACTTTTTTACACGCTTTGCGAAATTCTCTTTATGGTGGTCACTTTAAAGTATTCGTGTTTGAGAGTAGGCATAGGTATGTGACATTGAAAAAGTGTTGAAGGAAAAACGTGCTCAGTTCTTTTATAAACATTGCATGCTGAGAATTAAAAGACAAGTTCGTGACCTCTTGAATGTGTGAGTCAGCGATTTGCATTTGAAAAGAAGTTTATCGAGAGTTTTACTCAAATTTACATATACGAGAAGCTATAAGTCATGATCTAACATTGACACTTTCGAGCATAACGCACGAGTCTTGTCATATTACCTGGTTTATTAATGATTATAACACACCAGGGTTGTTTCTTTTGTTGTTGAGAACCTATTAGTGTTGGAGTTTTTTTCTTTCTTGACAAGATCAATGACTTCAAATGAGATAAGTGTACGATCATGAGTAGGTACAACCGTTTTAATAATGTAATCGGGGTGTAATTCAGAGGTTGTCATTTTCAAAATATGTTTGTCTTCCATCATTTAGTTTACAGTAGGTACATAGTAATGCATGGTTCAGAGATTTATGATATTACAAAAGCTATTTGAACAAGGCCTTTGGAATCAAACTTACCCAGGTCAATTAGTTGGTGGACAACTGTCGCACTAGCAAGAGTAACCCGATTCGAGACGCACCAAAATTGTTCTGTTGCTCGATGGAAGAATGGCTAAATTCTTTGTACACACCCTTTGCCTCTGACCTTGCTGTACTATGTACGTTAGTTTTTAAATATCAATCTTTAAGGAAGCATTTGTCCATTAAAAGGGTCTTTCTTCTTTCTCGATCTTTTGACACCAATTTGAGGATTTCAGCCACGATCCCTAAGGCCGGACCAGTCTGTATCAATCCTTTTATCTTTGGTCACAAAACAGACCTCGATATACCTGCCTACTATGAACCTCTTTCGATTTGCGTCGCAAAGCGTGAAATAACTAATAGGGCAGGGCCTGTCAAGTTTTCACGCAAAAGGTCGAAGCGTTCCTCCAGATAACTACCTTTGTTGCATCGTTTTGCTGAAACGATATCTTTCATATCATCATCATTTTCTTGTGACGCGGAGTGAGTCCTTCCATGGTTCCCAATCCTCCGCCACCAATTCAAGAGACTCGGGCGGGTCTCGGAGATGTTCTTTGTCTGATCCTACCACCTTTTTTGGCCTGCCAGGCGATCTGTGACCTGTCTGCCGAGGGGCATGCAAACAACTTGCCCAAATAAATCATCGAAGCATTTATTTTTCCACTCGGAGACGTAGCTGCTGAACATTGAAGTTCCTACGATTACTAACGTTTCTCACTCTACCGCTAAGGGCCAGTTTTTCAGTGCGAAATCATCCGAGTTTCGGAGTTAAACTGAGATCAACCCCAGAATTTAGTTTTTCAGTGAATATTGATGCGGGATTAATCTCGACCTTACCTCGCCAAATTTAGTGAGTTAGTCCCAGATCAACTCTGGTGAACATCATGAACTTCTTTGAATATTTTTTCTGCGTGAAATGGCAGAGGTTTTGCGTGTTTCTGTGAAAAATGACATCTAAAAATGTCTCGAACTTGTCTTCCCGCGTTTTTCTATATGAAGTGAGAGCTGGAAGAATCAGTAATTTCGAAAGTATAGAAGATTTTGACAACTTGGCTGACGGAGTTATCTCTGCACTAAAAAACTGCTCGCTCGGTCAACACTAGATTCGTTTTGTTCCGGGATTAAAATATCTTGGTTTAAGTTGGGCTTGACTCAGCACTGTAAAACCGACCCTTAGAGTAACAGCTGCAACGCACCTCAAAAATGTCATTTCGAAAGTTTGTACCCGCGTTTTAGTTCTTTCAACCATTGCCTTCATTTCATGTTCATAGATGAGGATTGGAACCAATACTGAATTAAAAACTGAAATCTCTACGTTCACTCTAAGCTCAGCTTTCCTGAAGACTGGCCGGCGTAGTTCCTTAACTATTGCTCCAGCTTGCCAAGTCCTGTAACTAAGATTATTCAGTATCAGTCCTCCCAGCTTTCGTGAAAAAGACCCTGAGATAATAAAACTTCTCTGTTGTAATGGGACTTCATTTATACGCAGGGTAAATACACCGCAGGGTCCTACTAGAGGAGTCCTTTAGAGGAGTTCAGATGGCCGCAAACCCATCCAGTGCTCACTGCAGTTCCACCTCGGACGATGCAAGGTTGGCTTAATCGTTTGCGAAAAGCAGATGGCTTATTCTGATGCCAGCCAATTCAAAACATTCCTCGCCAAAACTAAGCTTCACCGCTGAGACCATATAGGCTATAAAAAGAAGAGGTGATAGAAGACAGCCCTGGCGAAGTCCAACGCACACATCGGATTTAAAGCCATTTATTCGAACACAGCTCTTGCAGTTCCAATAACTGCATAATAAATGGCTCTCAGAAGAGGCCCACTCAGCGCATTGTCCTTCAAAACTCTCCAGAGTTGATCCCGAGGAATCATAAGTCTTTTCCATATCTGCAAAATATTAATCCGCGCTTTAACTGGTTTGGCATATTCCCAGGCCCTCTCAAGAATAACCTTAAGTGTAAAGCTGGTTGGTTGTGCCTCTGCCAGGCAAAGGTACCTCTTGTGGCTGAAAAAAATTAGCACGTTTAGGGCCCCTATTTCTAGTTCAGAGTTAACCCCGAGTTAAACCAAGACTTATTGGTCATCGAATAAAATGATTGGGGGTTTGTTTGATACCATGTCTCATTAGTACGGTAATTCCCGATTAACATAAATCAACTAATCTCCATTAAATCCCGAGATTTGACATAAAAACTTAAGTCCTCTCCGCAAGGTTTTTAAAAGAAATACCCTCATAAATCTCATTCAACCTTTTCAAACCTCTCGTACCTTTTCGCACCTTTACAACAGTCTGATATTTGAAAAGGAAAACTGAAACTGTCTACGTAAGACAGATCTGTCAGAAATACATTTTCTATAGGGATTTTTACAACGAATTTGTATTCATTCTCTTGGTAAATGTCATTGCCAATCTCTTTTGAGGGGTAAAAAGACAAGCAAAGAGTATTTGTCAAATTGATCTTATGGCCTTTTCGGTTGGCGATCCCGGATCAGGGCATTCTTCTCCCGGATTGGGGCTTCTCTGCGAACAGCCAAACACGTTTTTCTTGATTTTGAAGTTTGTCTAGCGTTGTATTTGTGAAGCAAAAGTTATTCTACAGGGGACAAATGACATTTATCCAACTTGACATTGACACATGTATAATTGTGTGCGTGCTTCTGGTTTTGATTCTGGATTCATAGCCAGAAGCAAATTTCTATTCTATCCAGAAAATAGAAAACTGTCAAACGAGTCAAAGAAAACAGTTTCAGGAGAATACACAAGTCTCCCGGACGACAAACCGAAAAGGCCATTATGTTAGCCTGATTAAGCCACTTTGGCATTTATTTTTATTCGTGGAGTCATAGTATTAATTTAACCCAGGGAAAATATATTTAAAAATTGACCTGTGTTCAAATATTTGTGAAAAAGATTCATAGCTACTCCTTTAATTTTTAATTTCTTGCGGTCGAAAATACCATAAAACGAATTTTTCCCCTGACCCGTGAACACTGTCAAACTTTAATGGGAACGTGTCAAAAAAAGATGACGAAAAAGTCATCTGCCAGCCCATTTTTTTTTTTTTTTGACAGGTTGGCATTTTTTGTTACTATTGCGATACACGCACTCTAGTATCAAAAAGGGCATTTTTTGTTACTATTGCGATACACGCACTCTAAGTTTGAATTTCAATCGAAATCATACGTAGGTACTGCTCTAGTTTTCAGTTTTAATGGAGCAAAAATTGGGAAGTGTCATAACTAGGGGCTTAACAGAGTTAGCTCTGCACTGAAAAACTGCTGCTGAGTTAACTCCAGCTTTGCTCGGAATTAACAGCCGTTAGAGCCAAGTTTTCAGTGTTCAAGATTATGTAAATCTCGATACAAAACGAATTTGGAGTTAACCCATTTTAGGTTTACAGTTTTACAGGGCAGGCATAACTAGATATTTAGCTTGCTTTGCTCTTGCCCTCCAACACCCATTTCTTTACGTTTTTTAATAAAGCCTTCAAAGCTTTTATAAGGCTTTGAATTTTCGTGTCAGTGAATACGACTGAGACGACATTAACGACAATTTGCTTTACGCGATCAGCTGATGTAAAAAATCCAAAACGGAATTGCATGCAACCGATGACTTGACGGTTTTACGCCCCTTTTTTTTACAAAGGGCAGAATATGGGTAAATTCGTCAATTTCAGCTTGTTACAAGGCCGAAATTGAGCTCATACAATAAGTTGTCAAACTTTTACGACTCTCCAAATTATTGACTCTACCAACTCTCTTTTCACAAAGAAAATAGTGGACAAGAAGTTCGAGTTATTCTCAAATGTAATTTTGACAGAAGCAAGCAAAGCAACTACCATTTCACACAGAAGAAACGGGGGTTTAATCTGGGATTAATTCGCCTTATTTGGCCAGCTAAACCGAGACTAACCCCGTGTCAAAATTGACTGAAAAACTCATATCCAGGGTAAACCAGGGATGACCTAGTCCCAAGACTAAAGTTTTCCTAAATACATACCAACCTAAAGTAAAGAAGTTAATCGGGTTAATCTAGTTATGAAGTGAGATTACGCTTGGATTAGCCTGACAGCCTTCACCTCAGTAGCAGTTTACTTTATAGCTACTTCAGGTAGCTTTATTGTTTATTAGCAAATATTTGCCAATCAATCTTGTGGCTCAATTTGACCGCGTCAAGAACCACTTTGCTAACCAGTGGTCTGGCGCACCAAATTAGGTGTTCCGCAGCCAACGTGGGCGCCCGCCAGAGGCCGTCCATTTCAGCCTGATTTAACTTGTGCTCCATGACCAAAGCTTTAACTCTTATTCGTGTATGATGTTCAATTATTAACATTACACCTCTGGCTCGGCGAGCGAAATGCGTGCCTGTCCGAAGTATATACGCAAAGCGTAGCTAGCTCGCTAGAAGCCCAAATCCACCCACGTTTGCATTTATTTTCGTAAGAAAGCAGCAATAAGTCATCTAACAGCCAAAGCCCCGCGTACTCCTGTTCCCCCGGATGCCACAGACAGCCAAGCAAAATCGAAAACTAACCGTCGAGCCGATGAATATAGATAAAAAAAAACTTATCGAGATCGAGATGTTTATTTATAACCATCCACCATAGTGCCGCGGATCGATGTGGGTCCCTGTTCCACGCCACATAACCTCAACGCATTTCAGCGGCAAATTTTCTCTTTTCGTCCTGCGGATAGATCAACGCGAAACCCCAAATTATCCTTGAGCAAATCCCTGCGCCCTGCCACACGCAGTAGCAGGTCGATTAAGATTGTCCCTCTTTCGGGATCGCCATCAGAATTTTTGGTATAAGATTAAAAAAAACGTAAAAGATCACCAAACCAAACCACACCACGATCGCCAGGAAATTTTTTTATTCCCTTTTTTGGGTGTTGGACTCATATAACACACACGTCACTTTTGCCTCCGCAAATATACACATTTGCTGCTCACTCGCACACTTCACAGACCACCAGTCGAGTGTGTGCGAGCGAGTGCGGTTGTGATTTTTTTTTTCTTCGATTTCTACACACAAACACATGCGAATTGCACCGCAGCTCTACTCGCGTTCATTGTGCCGAGCCAACCAAGAGGAGCGGAATTTGAAATTTCAATTTTTTGTTTTATTTTTTGTTTTTGTTTTAAGATTTTCGGTTTAATCATGATTTTCACACAGAATTTCCAGCAAAATAATGCAATTTGCTTTGCACTCCACAAACACACACTCACGTTTTGAACAGAAAGAGCGTAAAAAATAAAAAAGAACTCAAACAACGGGGTAATTTGCACGGAACGAGCGAAAAACTTTTCGAGTTTCACTTTGCGAAGAGAGAAATTTCAGGTTTAAAATGGTAAATTACTTGTGAGTTTCTTCGCAGAATCAATTGAGGAAAAATAACAGAAAAGAATTTAAGGCTGATTTCCGCTGAAAACTAAAATATCGAACACAAGAAGAATGCCGACAACCGAACCCCGTGTACACAGCGCACGAAAAGAAGAAAAACTCAACCGTACCGAACGCGGGGAAAGAAACTTTTGACAGCGGCCGTAGGCAAAGCAGACGAACGGACAACAGGCTGGGTTGTCGCCGCGCTCAATCGGACACATACATTGACACAAATGGCGGCGAATTGGAATTCTTGTGCGTTTTGTTTTTGCGCTTTCTTTGAAAATTGGATGGGATGGGTGTGTGTGTGAGTGCAAATGGGTGGGTATTTCGAAAACGAAACAAAAGTGACAGGTTAAGAAAATGGAACTGGAGTGTCAAATATATTGAAGGATGTGGAACGCTAGAAAGTTGCTGGGAATCCGGTATGCCATGAAAATGTTGGTGGTTTTGGTGTTGGCCTGGGTGGCAAAATCCAACGTCAAATAGTGTTTCACCTTCAGATCGTTCTCCCACTTAGCGCTGCTTTTATTTTCCGGTAGATGGCTTATTGTTAATTTTGGGCAGTGTTCAGCAGTTGTATGGTTTTAATAATAAGGAAATGCAATTTTTGTTTCAATAAACACAATTGGGTTCTGAAATAATTTTCTTGGTTTGACATTGCCGTTTTAAGGAGCTTTCCTTCTTCTGGTCTTTATGCCAATATCTCACATACCATCTCAGCCACGTTGTCACAAGCAACGTGAAACAGGAACAGAAACAGAATCCCATACATTAGCAACTGAAACCTAAATTCGCTGAATGCTTTTTGCGTTGCTTATGTATGAAATTCTGTTTATTTTTCTGTTCCTTGTGACACCGCGGCTTAAGTGCACATAAGTAGTAGATTTTTAGTAAAATGTCCTCAAAATACATGTGTATGTACCCTGCAAAGAAAAGACAGCCTTTTTATGAATATAGAATCTTCCATGCCATTATTTCACAACAGTAGATAGCGGAACCACAAAAAAAGTATTATTCTTTTGCTTGGGGTTTGTAGAGTAAAGACCTGTTGTCACAAGGAACAGAAACAGAAACCGAGTTTCATACATTAGCAACGCAAAAAGCATTCAGCGAATTTAGGTTTCAGCTGCCAATGTACGGGAGTCTGTATCTGTTCCTGTTTAACGTTCCTTGTGACAACGCAGCTTAATACTCAATTTTATTTTGTTTATAATTACAAATCTATTGACGAATGAAAAAGTCGGTGTGCGATACGTGGTGGACAGTAGAGGAATATGTAGAGACCTGCAACAACGTCAAACAGAAAATTTTGACTATTTGTTGACTGACAAAAACGTCAATGCTGTTTTCCCGCCTTAGTTTGATTGGTCAGTTTTTGCTTATTTTTTCGCCAGTTGACAAGTAAATCAAAGCCGGATGAGTTGTGCGGAAGTGTTGGAGGGCAAGAGGGACGCAAGTTTAATATCTTTATTCAGCACGCGCATCTGCTATCTGGTAATTTCACTCTGGGAAATAACGCTTCAGGATATAAAGGAAAACGAAATGCAACGACAACTTTAAATCTTCCAATTGGTTCCTACCTTGTTTCATTTTTGTATTAACTCCTCAACTCATGTGCAAAGAATTCTTGATTGCACCGTTCACTAAGAATGAGGGACCGTCCGCCACCGTGCAAAGCAAGAGTTTGAGCACCCTCTTTGAATTTAGATGGGTACAAGGTTAAGGACCGGCTTAGCAGTGCGAGATCATCCGACTTCACGAGTTAAACTAAAGCCGCGTAATCACAAGGAACAGCTACAGGAACAGCAACAGGAACAGCAACAGGAACAGAAACAGAATTTTATACATTAGCAACGCAAAAAGCCTTCAGCGAATTTAGGTTTCAGTTGCTAATGTATGAGATTCTGTTTCTGTTCCTGTTTTACGTTGCTTGTGACAACGCGGATTAAGATTAACAACAGATATTAGTTTTCCAGTGAACTTAGATCTGGGGTTAATCTCGGTTTAGCTCTCCAAATCTCGTATCAATTCTGGAGAACAGTATAAATTTCTTGGCATGCTTTTTCTGTGAATAATGACATCTGCGAACTACTCAAACTTCCTTTTCTGTGTTTTTCCATGTGAAGCGAGAGTTGAGAGAGTCAACAGTTTCGAGAGCCATAGATTTTGACAACTTTACTAACGGAGTTAACTCTGCACTGAAAAACTGCACGCTGGGTTAAATCCAGATTCGTTTTGTTACGGGATTAACAATCTTGGTTTAAGTTGGGCTTAACTCAGCACTGAAAATCCGGCGCTAAGTGGTTGCAAGTTTTAAATATGTGCGGAGGGAATGCTGCTCACCTGACCGCCCTTTCTTTAACTTCCCTTATATGATGTATGACAATCGGGGCCCTGTTTAATTTTGATATTGGGGTATTATTTCATTATGCAACAAGGTCCTATAAGGGTCCTATTATTTCCTAGCGCCCAGGCAATTATGATTCAAATTGACGAATGGAAAAGTCCAAATGCGATATCTAGTGTACAGTAGGAGAATATTTAGAGACCCGCAACAACGTCAAAACTGAAATTTTTTTGTTTGTTGCCTGAGAAAAACTTCATTGGAGAAGACATGTTTTTTTCGCCCCTAATTCATTGGTCAGTTGTTGAATATTTTTTCGCCGGTTGACAAGTTTTTCGCCTAAATCAAAGCCTAATAATAAATTTGGGGATTTTTTTTTTGAAAACTGACGTTGTTGCAGGTCTCTACATGTTCATCTATTCTCCACTGTGGAGACGCTTTCAATCGCAAATAATAATGAAAAATTTTGTTTAAGTTCAAATTAGACTGAAGTTGTATAAACATCACCGGAAATAGATACCTGCTCTTGATTTTTCTAGGCTTTTTACTTTATTTCAATTAACGCATGGAGAAGTCAAAATGTGACAGGAACTTGGTGCATAATACATATAAAAAATGCATAATAAATACATAATATATACGTATATAAAAAAGACCTGCGATAACGTCAAAAATTACTAGTTACATGGATTACTACTGCGCACCTCGTCATTGGTTTGCAAGTACAAAATTTTCAAGATCTGTGATTGGCCAAAGCAGTACTTTGCTATAGATTTTCACAAGTCAACGTTTCAAATATAAATGTATCGTTTATGTATTAATTTTATAAGTTATATAATTTATACAAATGAAGCACCTTCTAGTACTTTCTGTAAGTATAATAATCGCATTTAACTTTTGAGGCTTTGGTGGTGAATGATGGACATTGTTAAAGTCGCAGATTAACAACCAGCGTAGTGTTAATCGCCACTAAGGAACTTTAGACAGTTTCCCGGTGACCGCGCTCAATGAAACTTGAGCGAAGGTTGATATCTCACTTTTAATTAAACGCGATATGTATAAAAATCAATACATATCGCATATTAAGTTTTATACATTAAATAATCCCCTTTCATAATTTGCCGATGCTACTCTTTCGCTGAATTCCATGGAGGACAAATTTACGATATCGAAATTCGAACATCGAATATCAGTTTGCTGTCAGCTGACTGAAATATGTTCGTAAAGTGAATCGGTGGGTGCTGACGATTTCTGATGCACGTCGTTTTATTTCTTGTCGCCACATCACAATATGAAAAAGCCAAGCAAAACACTTCTTTTCTTACATTGTCGGTTATGGCTATTTTTTTTTTTTTGTTATGGCCCAATCATGTCATCATTATCATTTTCTGAGCGGCTTGTCTATTAATATGGGCCGGTTTTTCTTGCTTGGTTTTTCAGCACCTGAACCAGGATCTGTTAATCCCGAAACAAAACATATCTGTAGCCAAACCTGTAAGCAGGTTTTTAGTGCAGAGTTAACTCCTCCAACTAAATTGTCGAAATTTTCGATTCACGAAATTATTGACTCTCGTAACTATTATTTTCCATAGAACAAATAGGCGAAGAAGTTTGAGGTGCTCTCAAATTCTATTTTGTACAGAAACATTTAAGCAACTGTCATTTCACATAGAAAAAGGAAGCAAAGAAGTTCGAACAGTTCTCCGGAGCTTGATCCGGAATTAACCCACTGAAATATGCGAGTTAAGCCGAGATTTAACCTGGATCGAATTCGACTTGAAATATTTTTTCTGGGATTAAACTTAGTTTAATGCCCTTTATACAACGAACCCAAAACTGTGTTTAGGTGAAAACACGCGAAAACTTCATAAAAAACATCAGTTTTCCCCGTACAATTTTGTAAATTTTCTGTTTTCGGAACCTCAGTTTTTTAGTGGTTTTCGTTTAAAATCACTGTGAAAGTCACGAATATGAAATTGCCTCGAAAAGAATGTCACTGAAGAATGTCATTGCAAGGAATGTCACTTTTGTCTCAACTTTGGATGTCAATATTTGGGAAACCGAATGTTCCATCTGAAATCAGCTTGAAGTTTTGAGGCCAGCGTAAAATTCTCGATATCTTCCCATCTTTTATGGATCTTTTAAAGCACATTTAAAAATAAATATGGGCTAAAATTTGACACTAATGGGCAAAAGGAAAAACGAAAACAAAATATAATCGGCGCTCGTTTAGAAAGTGTGAATGGCTTAACGAGTTTTCGAAATCTCTTTGCCTAAAAATCAGTTTTTGATTCAGTGTGAAGAGTATAACTCCGGAACTCGGATGATCTCGCACTGAGAAACTGGCCCTAAAATGATTCCACCTTTTCCAAACAACTGTCATACCAATTCTTCGTCACTGGCTACAAAGTGCTTATCAGGGTATTGTTTAAGTTAAAACTTTTAACGCAAAAGCACAATTTAGATTTTGTGTACAATAATGAAGATTCACACATAATAATGATAAAACTACTTTCTAATTCAATTTTCTAAGTACCAACTATACAAATAATTATTAGGCTAAAATTCTGGTGTAAATAAGCATCACGCATTTTTGTGTATGCAAATTTTTATGGATATTTATCATACCTTAACTTTAATGCCTCTACACAAATGCTTATATCGATAAGGGAGCAATAAAATATTTATGAGATAGACAATATTATTTCGGCTCTAAATATTTCGTCACAATTCTACCGGCTTAACTCAGAAGAATCGACATCAACTCTGAATCACTTGTCATCTAATCTAACGTAAATATTTACATTCAGGGGGCGTGTGGCGTAAACGATGTCAGAACTGGTTCTAAATAGCTTTGCGCACGAGAAATGCTCCAACCATAAAGAAGATCATGTGACTAAAATAGTTGAAGCTTGCCTGTAGCATAACTTTCTTGAATAGAATTTGAAATGATTTCTTTTGACAATTCTGCCATTACCCGAGATCATATGACTGATGTTGAGCCATTATGAAAATTCCATAGCGCCTATCGGGCTTCGTATCGAACAGAAATAACCATTAGCGCCCTTGAACAATACCAAAATAATGACTCACTGTGGGAACGTGTTGTTAGACACTTCAAAATGCTGCAAAGTCATGTAAAAGCTGCCTACTGACGCTTCTTATTCTGCTAATTTAATTTCGAGGAATGGAATCCCCTGAAGGCAAGTTGGCAACAAACACAATTTTGTTTATTTTTCCATTTCTCTTGCATTTTTTAGTTGTTCAATTAGAGTACTATAAATTAGTAAAGTAAGACGAAATGTGAAAAAAATTGCGTCTTGTTAGAATTGTGATTCATGCCAAAAGTATTCACCAATATCTTATGTTTTGACCTAAACTGCTGAGGGCTAGTTTTCAGTGCACTCCGAGTTTCATACGGAGTGAAACTGATTTTACTGCAGAAATAATTTTTGCAGTGAATTTCGATCCGGAAGTTTCGATCAAACTCAACAAATTTGATGGGTCAACCCTGGAATAAACTCAGGAGATCAACTTGAACTGTTATCCTGATTTCCTATGAATGACAGTTGCTTTTCGTGTTACTGTGCAAAATCATATTTAAGCAGAGTCTGAAGAACAAATCGACCTTCGTTTCTTGTTTTTATATGAGAAATGACTGTTGAGAATGAAACCTGCCCTGAGCAATCCCGAGTTAAAATGAAATTAACCCCAAATCCACCTTCGGGATCAAGAAATCTTAATCGAACTTATACCATGTCTCCACTAATCCTGGATTAATATAAATCTTTATCAAATCCTCTACAAATCACGCGATTTACCATACAAATTTATATCCTCGCGGCAAGCGATTAAAAATAAATCATCTCATAAGTCCCATTCACCCTATTCACAAACCTATTTTCTGCACCTTTGCAACAGCTTGAGAATCAAAAGAGGAAACTGAAACTGTCCCTGTGCGACAGATCAGTCACAAGTACGTTTTCCATTGTGAGTTTTACTGAGGACATCGTTTTTCGCTCCTGGGAAATGACATCGCCACTCTCTTTTGAGAGCCTAAATGACAGAAACAGAGTTTTCGTGTCAAATTAATCCTATATTTGTCCGATGGAGCCACTTTGGGATTTATTTTTTATCGTCTCCAGCTAATCTTCTTTTAATTGTCGGTGGAGATATGGTATTAGAGTTAAAAAACTGGCCGTTACTAGTCTTGTTATTAGGGTTTGATAGCTGCTAGTATATATGGTAGTTTAATGGGTAGAAAGATGGGCTTGCTATGACTTTTAACTGTTCGTTGCATTTCGTGTGCAATTTTGCTCTGGCTCTGGGCCCCAGTTACATTGACCCCAGTTGACCTTGAACTCTCACAAAGAGATGTGTTTACAAATAAAGTATTTTCGACTTAGCCTTGAAGTATACTGGATCGACCTTAAACACAATAATATTAAGTCACTTACAAATTTGATAGCCAAATAGACAAAAAATAATCACGAACTGCACTACTTATGTCATTTGTACCACCAGAAAGCAATTTGCAACAATTTGACGTCTCTACAACGTTAATATCAATTTCGAAGTCATTAAACCTATCGGTCAAGATCACAATTATTATTTAATTCGTCTCACATCGTAAAACTCTGATCTCATCGAAGGGCAAAACTTAGGTACTTGATCACATTTCTTTTGTGATTTTTAGTCACATGACATTTGCAAAATGAAACAACAGAACAGGTTGCGTGTGTAGAGTATTGTCTGGTCTAATATGCTTCTAACAAGATCACTCTTCACTTGGGATTGGGATAATAGATCCAAGAAATGTATAAAAGATCCATCGTTGGTCCTCTCATCATCAGTTTGTACCGATAAGTCATTCAATTAAGTGTCACTCCTCAGAGAGTACTAGACTTGATTTTTGAACCAAGATTTAAGCAAACCAATTTACACCATGCACAAGGTATGTGGTTGAAATCTTCTCAAAATCTTGAAAGCCCTTTGCTGATCGTCCTATTACAGTTATTAGCATTTTTCTTGATCCTTGCTGCAGCAGTTGCTGCTAGTCCTGTCGCAAAAGAAACCGCCGGGCTAGGCCCTAAGGCATTGGTAAGTCTTTAATATTAAGTTCTTTCGAATTGCACGTCTTAATGACTTTCTTATTTAGTCAACTGATGCACAAGATCGGTTGCCTAGTAGAACCTTAGAAGCCGTTTCAAATGATGGCGATGAGAACCTTGAAGGAGCCGAATTTTTCCACTCTGGCTATCGCCCAGTGGTGAGGACATATGGATACGGGCCGAGTTATGGCTATGGAGGATGGGGCTACGGTGGCAGCTGGTATCCTAGACGTTATTATTGGTAATACACAATTACTACGGCAAACTCTGTATCGAGCTTGAGCTTGAACGAGCGAACAAAGAAACTAATAAAAAAATGTTGACAAATTTTTGTTTTATATTTGTTTATACTAAGATAAAAAAAACTCTTGCATATATATAGACCATTGGGCCTTCAAAAAATGTTCTCGGATTTTAAGTTTGGTCACAGAATTATCCAAAAAATCTTGCAATCCTGACCATTAAAAAATTAACGAACAAAAACGTAGCAAGTTCATGTTCATTCAGAAGCAAAATCATTAAGCTAGGGTCCTTTCTACAGTAAGTATGAGCATTTAACATATGTGAAATGGGTGGGGTGTTGGCTAGAGTATTTCGGGTCAATTTCAACGAAGAGGAGTCTTAAGAACAACGATTTTTCTTTTCCTCCGCACACAACTATATCAGGTCCCCACAAGTTATGCTTTTTATGTAACACACTCATGATTTGTGTTGTGATACCGCAGATGACGAATATCATCCCCTACGCCTATGTACATAACCTACCCTATTGAAGTCTTCGAAATTTCCCCCCGCGCACCTGACTTACTTACTTACTTAAGGTGGCGCTACAGTCCGGGGTGGACCTGGGCCTCAGCCAACAAGCTTCGCCAGCTAGCTCTGTCTCTAGCTAGCCGTCTCCAGTTTCGCACGCGAAGTTGGCTGAGGTCCCCTTCCACTTGCGTGCGCCACCTGAGTCTCGGTGCTCCTCTACCGCGTCGTCCCTGCGGTGTGGATTCGAAGACTTTCCGGGCCGGGGCGTTGGTGTCCATCCGCTCTAGATGACCCAGCCATCGTAGACGTTGTGTTTTGACTCTTTTGGCTAGGTCGGTATCGCTGTACAGCCCGTACAGTTCGATGTTATATCTCCTCCTCCACTCTCCGTCTATGCAGACGGGACCGTAAATCGTCCGAAGAATTTTCCTCTCGAAGCAGCCTAAAGTGTTTTCATCCGCCTTTGACAGGGCCCATGCTTCTGCACCGTAAAGCAGGACTGGGATGGATGATGAGGGTCTTATACATGGACACTTTAGTTGCTCGAGAGAGGGCTTTGCTACTCTATTACCTTCTTAGCCCAAAGAAACAGCGATTGGCAAGAGTTATCCTTCGTTTGATTTCAGCGCTGGTGTCATTGTCTGAATTGATAGCGGAACCCAGGTAGACAAAGTCCCTAACTACCTCAAAGTTATAGCTGTCGATGGTGATGTTTTGTCCAAGACGTCGGTGTTGGGTGTCTTTTCTTGATGACAGCATATACTTGGTTTTGCCCTCATTGACTGCTAAACCCATATTCGCCGCTTCCGTCCCAATACTCACGAAGGCTTCACTGACATCACGCTTTGTTCTACCGATTATGTCAATGTCGTCTGCGTATGCAAGTAGTTGAACGGACTTTTGAAAGATTGTACCTCTGGTGTTGGCACGAGAGTTCTGCACAATTCTCTCAAGTATGATGTTAAAGAAGTCGCATGACAGCGCGTCGCCTTGTCTAAATCCTTTTTTGACATCAAAGGGGTCGGTGAGGTCTTTGCCGACCTTGATGGAACAGCGTGAGTTTTCCATCGTCATCCTGCACAGACTGACGAGTTTGGCAGTTCGTAAAGTTGCTTGCCGGGCTTTTCATCTAAGGCCTAAAGTACTAACCAGAATGATGAGCCAAAGTCGGCTTTCAGAAATGTCCCATTACAAGCAATTCATATAAATGCTTGGACCATTATGTAGCCTTTTGCTCGATTTCGGTAACTTTTGTCTTTTGTTGACTTTAGTCAGTCCCAATCCATTGAGAAGTTCGACGCTGAAAATTGACAGCTGGTGAGAAACACACAAATTTCATGCGATTTCCGAATCGTTTACTTTAGTCGATTATGGGCACCGCAAGCGTTTGACAAAACTTGAGTGGGATTTTCGATGCATTTTGACATTAGGTTAATCCCACTTAAGTCTTTTATGTTTAGGGCTTAACAAAAATAGACTAAGATGTGTTTAAGTCAACTTTCAGAAATGTTCCATTACACGCAATTTATATGCCAAAACCTACTCGATTTCGTTAAGTTTGTCGACAGGTTTGTTGGCAATTCCAATCCATTGATAAGTTCGACAATTAAATTTGACAGCTGGGGAGAGACACACAAATTTCATGCTATTTACGAATCGTTTACTTAAATCTATTACGGTCACCGCAAGCGCTCGGCAGAACTTGAGTGGGATTTTCGTTGTACCTATCTGTTTTGACATTTTTTGATTTTTTATCACAAATCTATTAATAATAAGTCTATTATGGTTGAGCCTAAAGAATACTGAATTCTTAACAGTGAATTAGCCTAATTTCAAAATACACCCAAGATGAAAGTGCTTTCAAACCCTTACGATGAATGCCCGCAATTTATTACTATTGGAAAATTTTTCATCCGACAGGTGGATAAAAAAACTGCGGAGGCGACTTGCAGAACTGTCCACTGAAAAGTGTTTTTTTTTTCGTTTTGTCTAAAGAAGAAAATTTCACAAACTTAAAAAAAGAACTTTGCGTTTTTACTTTTTTTACCCGGTTTATTATTTTTTTTTTACTTTGCACAATAGGTTTGTTCCCGTAGCTGTCCTAAACTACACAAAACGACCCAAACCTATAAAAAATTGCCAAATCGTGTTGAAAAGTGTCATGGCAGCGACAACTGAGTTTGACAACAGCAGCTGACATTTAGGTGGACACTTTTAGCGTTTTTCATTGAAGCTTGAAAGAATTGCCCTCAAAATCGAGAACTGCTCGTTTCAATAAATACGTTTCCCCGTTTGGCCCGATGAATCCGTTGTATCCGTCACGTTGAAGTACACAACTGACAACTGAGTTAAATATACACGTTCATATGGGAAGCGGTCCATAGAAGAACTTCGTGACGTACGTCGTTTTCCATCAGAACGTGTGTATTCCACTGAGTTGTCAGTTGTGTACTTCGACGTAACGTTGGATGCAACGGATTCACTGCGCTGAAGGCATAAATCACACACACGTGCTGGAAACCAAAAAACACGTCTGCACATTAATTAGAAACAAATAAAATTGCTTCGATTTGGCGTTTGACAGTAGAAATGTTTGCATGTGTAAGTGAGTTCAAATCAAATTTCCCAAGATCGGGAGATCGCATCTTTAGTGTTGAGAATTGATCTAGAATTTCTCTTTTATTTTCAGCGAAACATGCAAAATCGAAAAAGATCAAATCTTTTGACAGAAAGAGAATGAAAAATGCTATTAGACGTTAGCAACAGCGACTCGTGAAATGTGTACTTTTAAACAACTTTCTCTGTTTTTATAATCTGAGCCCTTTTTATGTGGAATTTCTAAAGTTAATGAATGTTTTTATAAACTTTAAACATAAAAAATCTAAAGTCAGCGAATATAATGCTGCAGACCATAATCCAAATAAGCGTTTCAAATACTTCTTATTGCATGCATATTTTATCAATCGCTATTGGCGATTGAAGGCAGCCCCCCGGAGGAGAAAAGAGGAATATGTAGAGAACTGGAACAACGTCAACTTTCAAAAACTTCCCAAGTTTATCATCCAGCCTTGACTTACTTGTCACTTGGGTGAAAAAGAAACAAAAACTGACCAATCAAACTGAGGCGGGAAAACAGCGTTGAGGTTTTTGTCAATCAGCAAACAGTCAAAATATTCAGTTTGACGTTGTTGCAGGTCTCTACATATATATTCCTCTACTGTCCACCAGGTATCGCATTTGAACTTTTCCATTTGTCAATAACTTTTCCCTAAAATTTGGCTTTGACGTTTAAGTTGTGGGCAATTTTTGGTGCACAAATTTTTGGTACTTTTGGTCAATTTTTCCTCTCACTCAGAGATCTTTACCCCCACTCCTTCAAATAAGGAAATCTGACCAAAATGGTACAGAAAGTAACAAGCCTTTAATGTCAGTGGCTTGATTTTTTTTTCGCTCAGTTCACATCTTTTGTGAAAACCTATTGACAAACATAACAAGTTTTTGAATTGTGTTTTCCAATCTTTACAGTTTTCCAAATTTTACCATCAGGGCATTTTGCTACATGAGCATTGAATAAAGAGACAAGAAAGTGGTGTTTTGGGGGAAAAGTGAAGCATCAGTTTTAGTTGTGTGAGTGCGGACTACTTATGTGTTCAACCAGGCATGTCATGACAGACGGCCCGAGGTTAATTCGTTTCTGGGAGCTAGCTCTACTTTTGTTTAACATTCCTGAGTTAAGGTGACATTAGTACCCCGATTCGTGATACATTCGATACATTCACTCACAAGTCAATACCTGATATCAGGCGACTAATGTCAAAATAAATGCTTCACTCAGAAGCACTGTATATGTGAAAAAGGGAAAAAATTTTGGCGAAAACTGTTATTCTCATCGTTGTGTTGAAGAGAAAAAGTGGCAACATTTTTTTTTGTGGTTGAGTCAACACACGAAGAGTGATTTTTCGTGCGATTTTTGTCAATTGTTATTAAAACCATCATTTTCATGGTTGATTAAAACTTAACTTTTAGTCTCACGGCTTCAAAGAATCGCAGTCCGGGAAACTGTCGCGAATCAAAACTGACGACTAATTGCCCTAGACGCCATGGTTCGTTGTGTGCTATATAAACGCTTGAATCTCTTCTCTAGTCGGGCGGCATTTTGCCGAACGATCTTTTTTTCGTCGTGTGCCCTAAGATTTAAAACATAAAAAAAATTCATTTATGTTTTAAATCTAAAGTTTTAAATCTTTTTAATTTACATAAAAAAATATAAAATCTCATCTCTTTAACATACATACAAACAGACTAGTGAGAACCGACCGCGTTTTGTCCTGTTGTTGACTAATGGCGTATTCTTTTCAACATCGAATCCTTAAACTGAAAAAATTGTTCTTTTCTAGTACACCTGTACGGAATTCTGCTCATGTAAATGTTCTTTTGAACTACGAATTAGTTTGGTGTCAACACCGAATTCGAAATTTTGCCACCGTCGTATTTGATGGTGGAGGCTGGGTGTAGCTTTGATTGTGTATGTGAAGTGACCTTTCGACTCACTTTTCATTCGCGATTCTTACAACCTGATAGAAATTGTATGGATTCGATGAAAACTCAAAATCAAAGCTCTCAAAATGCATTTTGAGTAAAAAGTACAAAAACCGATGCTAACAAAATCACACTTCGAAATGAAAAAAAGTAAACAAAATGAAGTAAAAAAAAAAAGCAAAATGACGTCAAAGCAATTTGACACTTAACGTGATGACTGCACCGGTGCAGAGTTTGTCGTTCTGTACTGCACTATGAAACCGAGTGTACTCGGTATACCACGCTGGAATTGTCACGAACACTGAGTATTATTTGACAGCTCGGTGTGGCAGTTCGGTGTTCAAAAGAATACACCATAAGGGTCAGTTTGTCACGGAAATTTTATCCGAGTTGCGAATCCGATCCGGGGTAAATCTCGCATAAAATTTGGCTTTTTGATAACGAAATAAGAGAAGGAGGGAACAATTCAAGCTTATTTTCCTGGTATTTTTATATTTTTGGAAAATAATGTTAAATGTCAGTTGTGTCTTTGATTTCGAAATTCGAAAATTTGAATAACTCAACATACGCGCATTGAAAACCATTGATAAACGTATTCATTTTATTCCGTGATCAACAGATCCGATGTTTTGACCCAGAGTTAAATCTGCGCCAAAAAACTCGCCTTAAGAAGGCATCGGTTCCGGTTGTTCACTTCACTGTTTATCACCAAGATTTGGCCCACTCCGGGATTAATGAGAGACCAAAGATATACAAGCACTGTTGTCTCTTAACCAAGCCTAAGAAAATCCTTTACGAAGGAAGGAACTAGTTCGTTGTCTCCTATTGAATATCTAAATTCTTTACAAATCTCTGTTGCTAGGACCACATAGAGCCCAACTTATCTTGTTAATTTTTGTACTGTTAAGGTTAACGCTACGAGTGTATATAGAGGAGAATATTTCAGATCTGAGAAAGGTAAAAAAAGATGCTAAAACAAACATTCAGCAAATTTCTTTTGAATTTTCGACATGGGTGGGAGCGACACCTACTCTATACCCATCAGTAACGCCGGCATTAAAGTGCGTCTGCTAGATGACACATTAATTAGAACTTCTTGCGTAAACACATAATCCATGCCATCGACACTTCTTAAGCGGGTATAAAAGATCCGTCGAGGCACCAGTCAAATTCAGTTTCTATCGATAAGTTATTCGATAATCATCGATAATCATCAGCTGTAATTAGAGTCTCTGCGAAATCAAATATATTACAAACAATGTACAAGGTATCAGCAAGATCAATGAGATCTTACCCAGACATAGAATTAACCATCAAGTCTCTTTTTCAGCTACTTGCCCTTGTTGTGATCCTTGCGGCTGTCGTTGCTGCCTTCCCTGCCCCTGATGAGGCTGCATCACTTGGGCTTAAGTCAGTGGTAAGTTTTAATGAAAAAATTTTCTTTTATTTGTAAAGATGCGAGCTTTGAAAATTTCCTTTCTTTAATTAGTCTACAGATGGACAAGCAGATTCGGCTACCAAAAATGCACAAGCTGATTTGAAGGGTGACGGCGACAGCGATCTGAAAGGGGCAGAAACTTTTGGATTCGCCTACTACCCTGTGGTGAGGACCTATGGATATGGCCAAGGATATGGCTATGGTGGTTATGGAGGCTGGGGCTATGGAGGCGGTTATGGTGGAAACTGGTACCCCACAAACTACTACTATTGGTAGTAAATTTACTATCAAATGAGATAGAACCCTTGAAAGAGTTAAGAACAAATAAATTTTATAGTTGATGCCAAAATCTTTTGTGTTATTATTGGCAAAAGGATTCTTTAAAAAGTTTTATAGAACCGTTGTGATGCTTTGAGACTTCTAAAGTGTGTTCGATTTCAGAATGGTCAGAACTTCTTTCAGTATTGTTTAAAAGTCAAATTGTACGATCTCCTTGGCCAATAAAGTCGCCTTCCCATGAGATAAGTCGTAGTAAGGAAATCGTTCCAAAATGTTCATCTAGCTTTGTGGCACGTAGCGCCGTTAAGTTGAAATCGCAGGTCACCGGTCCATACTACTTCGAGATCCGATGGCCTGGCCATCACCGTGACGGTCGATGACAAACAACCATTGACCATTGAACAACCCGCAACTCCATTGAACAACCAGCCACCACCGCAATGGTCGATGACAAACAATTTATTTTGGACAGAATGGGGTGATATTAAACCCCATTCTGTCCAAAATAAATTTTTTGTCATCGACCATTGCGGTGATGGCCAGGCCATCGTATCTCAAAGTAGTATGGACCAGCCGCCAGGACAAAAATAAATCCATAGCAAACAGAGACTTATTCTTGATGCGCATTGCAATTCGTTGAATATCTTGTGGACTGTAATTGTCCCCATCTTGCTTGTATACGAGCCTATTCATACAGAAGTGAGCCTCGTTGCTGACTAGGACTTTTTGACCCTAATAAGGGTCCAAAGTCGATAACTTAGTACTCGAGAAACTAGTAAGCAACAACACGTCACGTCGCTTTCCATGGACTTGCGAATAGTACGAGTACCTACAAAAGGACGATAAAGGACCCACTTTCATAAAATAATAACTCAATCGTTTTGCCATGTTGCTATATAACTCTCTCTCGATTGGCAATGAGAAGAGGCAATTTGACAGAAATGTAGCTTCAACAATATGGCCATCGGTTGGTAAACAGACTTCATCCTTATGGCGTATTCGTTTTGAACACCGAATCGTGAAACTGGTGTGGAATACGGTAAAAAATTGTTCTTTTCTCGTTCACCTGAATAGAATCGGGCCCATGTAAATGTTGTTTTGAATTCTGAATTCGTTCGGCGTTGACACCGAACTCAAAATCTCGCCACCGACGTATTTGACAGTGGAGGCTGGGTGTGGCTTCTATTGTTTATGTGAATTGACGTTTCGACTCAATTTTCATTCACGATTTTTTTTAGATGGATAATAGTAGAAACTTGGCAATAATAGTCTTTGCTTAGAGATTCTTTGACAAGTCGTCCTCTCAAGATGAATTTAAGGCTCTTTTGATGCGTGAAATTTAAGGAAAAAGTAGTCGGAAACTGTTATGTATCGGTTGTGTTACATAAAAGTACAAATAAAAGTACAATTCACGCTAAGAAAATTATAAACCAGTGAGTAAGTGCTACAGTGTGTACGCAGAAGTTACAGTCCGTAAAACGGACCGATGAATACCCCATCCTATCCCACATTGTAAAATGCTGGTGGCATTGTTATCTTTTGGCATTTTACAAGTATTTCAAACTTCGAAAAGGGGCTTGGTCCAACCGCCCCTACTTACAAACTATCAATTATAAGATATTTCCACAGATATTTCATACGTAAAAATTCAATTTTTTGGTTCAAATTCATTATTTTTGAAAAATGGACCCCTAAAAGGGGGCGTGGCTAAAAACTTTATACAAACGAAATCTGCACTGAGGTCTCGTTTACATAACCTGCCACGTGTTTTGTTTCATGCTTTCCTAAATTAGGGTCAAGGCCAGTCGAAATTACGTTTTTTTGGAAAATTTTTGGTTTTTCTTCAAATGTGGGCGTGGCCCAAAGTCTTGCATGAACAAAATGTAGAACTATGCGTTTTCTACATAAAATATTAAGCGAAAATTTTCAATTTCGAGCAAAAATATTAAGTAAACTGCATTTGAACATTTACCCTTAAAATAGAATCCACGCCCACTGGAGGGGGTTTACCAATTAAATATTTCTTCTTTGTGCCTTACATTCATTAGGACATGCTAAATGTCAAATTTCCGCATTTTTTGGTTTCAGTTATTAAATCTCTGGAGGTAGTTGCTCATTTAGACCGATTGTGGGCGTGTCTTTGGGCGGATCTCAAAACCTTTTACACTTATACTGCTTCGCATGACGTGGATCTTACGTACGAAATTTCAGCACCCTAGCTCAAAATTTAAGGCCTAAAAAAATGTGACATACAGGCAGACGGACATGGCTTATTCGATTCAGAATTCAGTCCCGATCATATGCCCTTAAGGTCTTGGGGGTCTACCATTATTACTTCACCGTGTTATAAACTATGTGACAAACTTAATAAACCTCCAATCCTATTGAATGGGGTATAAAAATTAAACGATATAAAGACAAAACCAATTGCCACCTGACGTATTGGCTGCACCGGTGCAGCATTTCTCATTCTGTGCACAATAAAACCGAGTGTATACTACGCTGGAATTGTCGCCAACACCAAGTATTATTCGACTGTTCGGTGCAGCAGTTCGGCGTTCAAAAGAATACGCCATTAGATTTTCGACAAATGTTTCTCAATTTGGTGGTAGACAACAAGCCAAGAATTATTGTTTGTACGGACTAAATACGCAGTGATTTCGAAGAGATTTAGTGACTCCTCGGGGCCCGGAATTTGTTGGTGTCTACTTTTATTCGATGGCTCTCTTGTGTTGGTTTCACAAGAGAGCTGAACAATTTGTGATAGAATCATTATTTGAAAAGTATGTCAAGCATTTATTGGAAGATGCAGGAAAAATATTATCCTAAACGGTGTACACAGTACATTTATAAATTCTTGTGTGCCATAGAATTTTCTAGCCTAAAATATGGTTAGAACAATTTTAATCAAATGAAGAAAACATCTTAAACCAACAAAAACTAATCCATTCAAAATCTTAGTTGCTTAGCGAAATTTGAGAATTCTTTCTTAATTATCTTGTTTCTACAATAATAGTTTAAAATCTTCAAATTTTGCAAATAAACAACAAGCCATAATGGCGGTCGGTCATTTCGCAATTTAATTTAAATCTACTGACGCCATATAATGGTGGTCGGATCACACGCCCAAATTATCACACGAGTGCAAACCTCCATCTTTTGAGGGCCTGGCATGAGCATCACTTTAATCATTATTCATCTCTCTTCGAAATGGATTCCAAAGCTTATGCAAATAATGACTCAAGTTGGCTTCAAATATTTGGCAAAATCATGTAAAGATCGCTTCTGACGTTACGTATTGTGCTAATTGTATTTCAGTTCGAAGAAAAGAATCCCCTTTCACTATCGGATCGGCATTAGGTAAGTGTCTAGGTGCTTATAGTAGAAGCATCCAAATTTGTTTACTTTTTTCAATTAGAGCTATTAGGAATTTGTCTTGCAGCAATCGCAACAAGATTTGTCTTGCATTAAAGGATTATTCGAAAATAAAAATTCGAAGAAGTGTCTGAAAACATTTTTTTTAGTCGTTAAACAGACTGTTGCAGAAAAATATTCTGTTTCCATGTCATGTTGTTAAAGTGTCTCCTTTTACCCCAAAGAAAAAGCCGTGTAATGCGTCTGTCAGATGACTCACAGATTAGAATTTGCTTTGTAAACATTTTACCACCAGTGTCTTCGCACCTTAAACAAGTATAAAAGGTCCATCGTCGTTACTCCCAAAGTCAGTTAGTATCTACAACTTATTCGATAATCTTCGAATCTTGCAAAAAGATCAGAAAACTCTTGTAACCAGATTTTTTTAAGGTTCACAGGAAAACAAATTTAAGCCATGTACAAGGTACTTTGCAGTGAAGCCTTATTTTTAAACATTTTCATATAACCAGAGCCTTGCAAACTCTAAATCTTATTTCAGTTTCTTGTCCTTGTTGTACTCCTTGCCGCAGCAGCTGCTGCTTATCCCACTGCTGAAGGACTTGGAGTAGCTCCCAAATCACTGGTGAGTTCTGGGTTAGTTTACCCAAAATAAGGTTAAGAGTGATTTTCTTGTTTAGTCAACAGATGGACCAGCTGATTTGCCCACAAAAAAGGTAGAAGGCGATTTGAATGCTGGCGAAGAAAAGGACCTTAAAGGGGCAGAAACCTTCGGATTCGGCTATTATCCACTGGTGAGGACCTACGGATATGGCAATGGAGGTTATGGAGGATGGGGCTATGGGGGGGGATACGGTGGTTATGCTTATGGAAGCTGGAATCCTGTGCATTACTATACGATTTATGTGTGAATCGTGAGTCAGTATTTAGATTTGTATAATATGAAACGGATTAATAAAATGGCAAAGCTGAAAGGTTTTGTTGAAGTCTTCATGTTGTGTTTTAAGGTATGATAAAAAAAAAAAACAAACACAGATGGATAGGTAAGATCTGTAAGCACTTGCATTACTGATGCTTTTTTATGACAAAGCATCCGCGACATCCACAATGATCAGATAGAATAAGGATGAATCTTTTCTCTCGTGAATTGAGAGTTCAACTTGTGCACACCTTGGTAAGTCAAATCTTTTTTTATCGACGAGTCAATTTATAAAAGCAATCCCAATCTGAGATCTTTAAGCAAGACCACACTCAGGGTTGACGGATGCAGCTTATATCAGAGTACTTACATGAGGTAGCTTGGAATGGTGTACCCTGCACCCTGGCTTTCATGTATAAGGCAATCAAAAAAGCTGTAATGGTGTCAGTTCAATCCATTTTGCACAGAATATGCTTGGATTGTTGCTCGCAGTTAGGCAGACTTTCGCGAAGCTGGGTAAGTCTGTGCTGCTGTTAGTGACTTAGCCAATTCGTTAAGCTTTTTTGGGGCTTTAAATCTTTTCAAAAAAAAAAAATAAATATATATAAATTTTGAAATAGTCTAATTTGCGCTGAGATGAGTTATAATAAAATTAACGAATGGAAGAGCGAATATCCAGAGATTTCTTACAATTTTAACGATTTGCAACATAAAGCGATTTAACAATTTTACATGATTTGAAACACAAAGAGAAAAAAAGGCATGTGTGCCCCATGACAGCAGGTCGCAGAGAAAAGACTCTTTAGTCTAAGAAGCTGATACGGTACGTTAAAGCTTCTTTGCAGAATTCGTAGAGAGTAAGCCATCCGCGGCCGCTGTTCAGGACTTCGTATAGGCTGTCGAGAGAAAGGACGCTTTCCGAAAAGTATAAACGTCTTATTTCCAGCAAAATAGGGCAAACTACAATAAAGTGGTAAATATTTGCTGACTCTCTTCTGTTGCATAGATTGCAGATTTCCTGGAGATCGGCTCTATGGGGAATGAAATTTAGGTTAGGAATTTCAACTCTAGCTCTAAATATGGTGCTAATAGCTTCGGGAGAGTAATTCGTACAGAAAAAGGACTCCGAAGAAGGTAGCTGGTGGTTGAGGTTCCTGTAGAAAGTCCTCGAGGCTGACAATGATGCACTGGCTAAGTTCTGGTTAAAAATTTTCTCATCGATTCTCGAAATAAGTCTCCCAAATGAATCTTGCCACTCACTTACGTTGTTTTCAGTAAGCCTAAGTTCGAAATCGTGAGATAAGGCTAGCTGGTTCCAATTCCTGAAAGGGAAAGCATTAGAGTTCAAGAGCCTTATCAATATTGATTTGTGGAGGCTGTTCTGATTTTATCTCATGATCCTTGCTAAGTAGTCTAAATAGGGGGGCAGACCTGATTCTACATGATTAGCATAATGATCGGCAGCCTGAAAATTCGCTTAAAGAAGTATCTTTGAACAACCTCAAAATCATCAAAAGAAGAGACTCCAAAGGCTTGAACTCCGTAGCACATGCAATTTCTAACTGTAGTATTGAACACTTTGAATTTGGATGAAAGATCAATATTTTGGTTAGCGAAAAAACGCCAGATTAAGGCCAGATTAAGTTTAATGCCAGCTTAGCCTCACTACTTCTCACTCTAGCATGCCTACTAAAGTTGAGGTCATGGGTAAACAGAACTCCAAGACATTTGAACTCTCGAACTATTTCAATTGGTTCATTACCTAGACGCCAAGATTGTTCGGGAAGTCTTCTTCTTTGACGCTTCTCAAAAATCATGATTTTGGTATTTTGGACGTTGATATGAAAGTCCCATAATTTGCAATAGGCTTTAAGCTTGTTTATTTGGAGTTGGAGAGTAAAAGGGTTGTCAGCAATCAACACCAAATCATCAGCGTAGAGGAGTACCTTAATGAGAATTCCAGCGAACGAGATACCACCTGGCAGGGACTCATGAATGTTGTCGATGAAAAGGGCGAATACCAAGGAACTCAGAATGCATCCTTGAGGGACTCCTGACGATGTTTTAAACAAATCAGATAGATTGGAACTATCCCATACAGCTGCAACAGAATCCGCAAGGAATTTAGAGTAAAGCTGCAGAAAATTTCTGGATACTCCAATCGAGGCTAACTTATACAACAGCGCTTGTCAACGGTGTCAAAGGCAGCCTTGAAGTCGACGAAGCATACATAAAACCTCTTATTATTATTGAGAAATTTTTCGCAAGGCACGACAGAGCGAAAATGTGGTTGAGAAACCAGAACGAAAGCCAGCCTGAAACATACTTAGTCGGTTTCTTGCTTCTACCCAGTTAGACAATCTTTTATAGAGAATTGCTGCAAATAATTTCCTTAGAGAGTTTAGAATAGAAATTCCTCTATAATTCTCAGGACGACTTGCATCACCTTTTTTAAAGACTGCACAAATTAGAGCTTTATTGAAGCTCGTAGGCAAACAGGCGTTGTTAAGTAAAGTGTTGAAGAAGTTGAGAATATATGATTTGAGACTCTCGTTGGATTTTTTGAAAAACTCAATAGGAATACCGTCGATACCTGGAGCTTTGCCGTTTTTCATTACTCGCAAAGTAAACTCCGATTCGGAAAGCGTGATTGGATCGTCCAGTTCGGGAAGTTGGATATCGTGAAGTGCATAGCTATAAGTGTTTAAACTTTCGTCGGCTGACAATGCAGTTTTAAAATGAGCTGCAAGTGGGTCAGTTTCGAGGGCAGTATAAGAACCACGTTGCCATCCTCCCAGTTCGCGGACGTAGTGCCTCTTTAACCCATTAAAGAGTTACCTGACAGGCACATCTTAATTTATTGTCACAAGGAAGCGAGCCTCCAGCTTACTTCTTGTGCCTAGTGGAGTTCCATAAGGTTCTAAAGTCTGTGCAGTAAAGCAGTCTGGTGGTTAACATGTTTGCCGAGTGACATTCATTACGCAAGAAAAATTTATAGGAATTTCGAACTCAATTGGGCCTATTCTGCTTAAAAATCCGCCGGATCATTTTTCAAAAATAGGTTCACACCAATTTCGGGCTTTTTCGTTTCCCTATACAGGCTTTCTACATCTGTTGGGAAATGCACAAACATATCTTTTTTGTTAAATTGCAGCCTGGATTCGGCGGAGGAAACGTTTGTTTGTTCGTAAAAATCATCTGGTTGACTGTAAACCAAACACCGTTCAACTTTGATAGATTTACTGGCATTCTGATAGCAACAACGAATTTGTGGATTCCAAGAGACTTCTGTAACGCAAATATACATGCGGCTGCTGAAATGAAAGCAGTGTGCTTGCACAAAGAATTCAATTTGAAACGAGAAAACGAGTGTATAAAAAGCCTAGACGAAAACAGGAAACAGAAGTTACAAATGCCTCCGGCCCAATGAATCCGTTGCCTCCGTTACGTCGCACACAATTGACAAGTCAGTGAAATACACACGTTCTTATGGGAAGTGTAGTAGGGTACCTCACTCACTTTTTCTATGGGCCGCTTCCCATTAGGACGGGCGCATTTGACCTAGTTGTCAGATGTGTACTTCACGTGACGCAGGCAATGGGCCAGACCCAATCAAAAGCCTTGATGTCCCAGTTCTAAATATATTTTTTTTTTGTGATAGTAAAGGAACACACTGCGAATAAAATTTTATTGATAAGGTAGCCACAAAATTGTTCAATTTGATCACAACCGCACTGGCGTGGGAACTAAGCGTTTTCTACATAAAATATTAAGCAATTTTTTTTCAGTTTCGAGCAAAAATATTGAGTAAGCTGCTTATTTGAAAATGTGCCCTTAAAATAGATGCCACGTCCACTAGAGGAGGTTTACCAATTAAATTTGTCTTTTTTGTATCTTACATTCATGAAGAGATGTTAAATGTCAAATTTCAGCCTTGTAGAACGTCTTACAGTTTGGAAACTTTGGAGGTAGTTGCACATTTAGACCGATTGTGGGCGTCTCTTTGGGCACTTTTAAATTTTTACACTTGTACTGCTTTGCATGACGTAGACCTTACGTACGAAGTTTCAGCACCCTAACTCAAAATTTAAGGCCTAAGAACATGTGACATACAGACGGACGAACGGACGGACATGGCTCATTCGATTCAGAATTCGGTCTCGATCATATGCCCTTAAGCTCTTGGAGGTCTACCATGATTATTTCACATTGTTACCAACTATGTGACAAACTTAATATACCTCCTATCCTATGGGATGGGGTATAAAAATACCTGTGCAATGCGACACTGCCAGCCACCTGCCGCTTATGCAGCTGAATTCCTTGAGTAAAATATTATTTTTGGAAGAAACGTTTAAACATTCGAGCTCAAATTCACTTCGTTCAATTCGCCTCTAAGTTTAAGCGTTGTTTTTTTTATATTCTATGTTAAGATATAAGGATAAGGATACTTTCGGTGCACCTGTTCAAGCGTTATAGGTATAGGAGTCAAAATCCAATATGCTTATTTTAACAGGCAGGGTACAAGTTTGACGTTTTCTATCAAAGAGAGCGGAGTCAATCAGGTCTTGATATTTTCATTCCATAGCGAGGCTATTTTTGTTTTACATAGTTTCATGATGAAGAAGATAGTATAGGTACAGATAATATCATGACATACCAGACTTTTCTGTCAAAAAACTAAAAAAAAAAATTACGGTGTTTAAACTTTTTTCTAAACAGTTTGATAAATTCATCTTTAGTGCCATTTTATTGATTCGTGATACTTTTTACAATCATTTTATATAATTCCATTAGCATTACCAATAGTAATGTGCAGGATACCAGCTTCCGTAACCACCATATCCTCTGCCGTAGCCCCATCCTCCATAACCTCCATAGCCATAACCGTAGGTCCTTACCACTGGATAATACCCAAATCCAAAGGTTTCTGCTCCTTTAAGGTCACTTTGCTCGCCACCACTCAAATCGGCTTCAACCTTCTTGGTGCCCAAATCAGCTTGTGCATCTGTTGACTAATCAAGGAAATTACCTTCAATCTTATATTGCGTAAACCTTCACCGAACTCACCAGTGATTTGGGTCCTTGCACACCAACTCCTTCGGAAGTGGGATAAGCAGCAACTGCTACGGCGAGGACAACAACAAGTGCAAGTAACTGGAACAAGAATAAGACGGAAAGGCTCTAGTGCTTAAGAGGTTTTGGTTTTAAAGCTTTACTAAGATTTACCTTATACATGGCGGGAATTTATTTTCCTTTACCAACACAAGACTTAGTTATAAAGGTGATGATTATCGAATAAGTTATCGATTCTAACTGATTTTGGGAGATGCGATGATGGATCTTTTATACTTATCCAAGGTGTGAAGACATAATTTGATGGTATGTCAATGTCGTATTCCATGTTTGCACAATGAGTTCTAACGTATGAGTCACTTTGCAGCCGTATGTTTGGATTACATACGTGAGTATTTTGGCATGAAAGGAGTCACTTTCCATTATCGTCAATGCAAAGAAATGTCATCAAAACAAAAAAAATTTAACCATCAATCGTTGTTCATGTTTAAGCGGTTCTATGCTTGCTACTCCCAATGTGTGGCGAGTAGCTATATGTGATCTTGCTACAGGACGTGAACAGTGAGACTTTATTTCTTTGGGTATTATTAAAAATATTACACAAACTTTGTCAACTAGAATACTTTATTATTATTTCTGAAACATTTTTTAATTTTCTTTTTGTTTATTTTTGGTAGTTCTGCCGGGCAGTATAATCTCCCTTGGAGAAAAGTCTGCGCCTAAGTATGAATGAATATATGACGCATGGTTCAAATAAATCTACGCAAATGAGGCACGATATGTCAAGGCCACGCATTAAGCAAATCTATTTAATTTTTATACCCTATCCCTATCCCACAAGAATGGAGTATATGAGTCGAATGAGCAATGTCCGTCCGTCTTTTTGTCCGTATGTCACTAATTTTTAGGCCTTAAATTTTGAGCTGGAAAGCTGAAATTTTGTTCGTAAGTTCTCTGTCATCCGAAACAATACACGCCCACAATCGCTCTAAATGGACAACTACCTCAAGTGCTTCCAAAACAGTAAGACGTCGTATTAAGCTGAAATTTAACATCTAGCATCTTCTAATGAGAGATAAAAAAAAATAAGACACAAAAAATAAAAATAAAGTCGGAAGATCGCCCCTTGTGGGCGTATCATCGATGGAAAGAGTAATCTTTCAAATGCAATTTATTCAATGCTTTTTTTTAAAAACGAAATATATCATATAGAAAGTACTTAGTTCTTTATTTGTTTAATACAAGGTTTTGGGCCACGCCCACAATTAGAGGCAGAGTTTATGAAAAACCTATAATTTTCCAGAAAAACATCGATTTGGACTGCTTTTAGGCCTTACTTTGGAAAAAATAAGAAATAAAATTTTGCATTTAAGATAGACCAAATACTATTCCAGATTTCGTTTTCACAAAGTTTTTGGCCACGCCCAACTTTAGGGGTCGATTGTTCATAATTATTGAATTTGAACCAAAAAACTAAATTATTGCGTACATTTCAGCCGCAAATTTGTATATTTCTATGCTAAAAGCTATTTTTGGTTATAAGAGCTGGACATGCCACGCCCCTTCTAAGAAATAAATTACAAAACCTTATAAGGAGTAAAATATTTTTATACCCGACCCAGGGTATATTCATTTGAATGCATAGTTTGTAACACAGTTAAATAATCACCGTAGGCCCCTAAGACCTTTTAGAGATGATCGAGACCGACCGGTGAATATATTAAGCTATGTCCGTCCGTCCGTCGGTCTGTACGTATGTGTGAAGTTTTCAGGTCTTTAAAATTGAGCTAGGAAGCTGAAACTTAAAGTATATCTTGGTTCTTATTTTCTACAGGCAAAGTATGAAAATTGGTTAAATCCGTCAACGGCCACGCCCACTACTGGCTTCAATCTAAGATAACCTCCATTTAAAATTTTCTTTCACAATGCCTTTTGGCCAAGTTAGACAAAGTGTAGCAACTCAAATTTTGGTATAGAGCAATAATGGCCCAAAACCTTTAAGAAGGCAAAAATTGGACCGCCCTCAATATCGACCATGCCCACTTTTACCATGTAAGATCTTTAAAAACCCGAATTCTCGAAAAGTTCACTCCAAATCGAAAAAAATTCTTTGACAAATATTTAAGATATTACTATTTTCTAAGTTTGCGTCATACAAAGTTTTGTACTCCCCCCACTTTTAGGGGGCATTTTTAGCAAAAAAAAACGTATTTTTCCGAAATAATTTTCGGTTTTAAAGCATTTTGTCATGATTCTAACGAAATTATAATTAATTGATTTTAGTTTTTAGCCCAGGCCCATTTTTGGGGGCGTGGCCTATACAAATAATATATGAATTCGGGACAAAAAATTTTAAGACTTGGTGCTACACCGTAAATAGGGTCGGGTATATAGAAGTTTGTCACAGACGAACTCTTGCACTTACTCACTGGTCTATAACGATATGTTCTACATACCTAAACTAGGTGGAGTCTTGTCGTCTTCATTTCAATATTGAAATGTTTTTAGCGGTCCGTCCAAAAATGGAAAAAGGACCTCTTATGGTATCGCTACGTTGTCCGTCCGTCCAATCGCTTTATAACTTCTGAACGGTAAGTCGTAGAAAGACAAAATTTGGAAAATTTGAAAATTTTTTATTTGACTAAACGGAAATAGTCAGAGAATCCAAAGAGGGCAATTTTTTTTAAGCACAAATAACGGTTTAATTATAGTTTGAAATTTCATGTGAAAATAAACTTAATGTTTTTTAGTGTTTTTTTCAAGAAGTTTAGTAGCAAGAACTAGAAAAACTAAACTTAGGTTTAAGAACGACTGACGCTTTAATTAAAAAATAAAACTTTTTGAAAATATCAAAAAGTTTTTGAGAAATGCAGAGTCGAAAATGCATGACGTTTTTCAAGGTGTTGGAGGACATAACTTTTGAACGGCTTATTGCTTAAAATCAATATTGAACACACGTATAAAGCAACTCAAAGTAAACCAAGTGCTTAGGTAATATTTTTCAAAATCAGTTTCAGTACTGCAGTTTTGACGCATTTTCAAAAAAAAATCGCAAAAATGTATAAAAAAAACGTGTGTGTGTCCCTTATCTCCGGTGCTGTTTGGTGGAATTCTATGAAAAAATCACACGTATCAGAAATAATTCAAAATTTTAAGGAAAAGGAGATTTAACTGAAAAACATCAAAGCATTTTCAAAAACAATTTTTTTAAGTCTTCTAGTAGCTTAACGGTATAAACGATCTTTTTCAGATTCGGTTAAACTACAAAACTTACAAAAGGAAGGAAGGCTGCGTTAAATTTTTTTTTAAATTCCCGTTTTTAACCTAAGTTTTTAGAAGCCTATTTAAAAAACGAAATAAAAAAGGAGTTTGTTTTACCGTTTACGCATAAACCGGTGGCCATAGAACTAAAAAAACATCCAAGGCTAGTGCTGGTGGTTGTGCTATTGGGAAAAAGTCTAACGGGAACTGGAAAAAACTTCAAAACATTTGTTTTGTGGATTTAAAATTTAAGAAATTAAAAAAAGGTCAATAGAATGCATGTCTCCCCCTCTATCCCCCAAACGGTACAAAGTATAATTTTTAAATTAACACCGGGCATAGTCCATCTTCTTGAATTTTATACAAAACTCTAGCAGACTTCGAATATTCAAAAACTTCGAAGATTTAACTGAAAAACGTGAAAACATTTTCGAAAACTATTTTTTAAAGATTTCTAGTTCCTTAACGGTTATGATCACCTTGTTTAAATTTGGCTGAAGTTTGTAATGTTTAAAAGGCAAGCCAACTGCATCAAAAACGTTTCAAAATTGCCGTTTTCGACCCTAAGTTTTTAAGCCCATTCAAACAAGCGAAATAAAAACCAGTAGTTACCAGTTTTTACCGTTTTCTCAGAAATCCATGTCCGCAGAATTTGAAAATAGTGGCAAATGCTAGCACAGGTGGTTGTCAAATTGTCCAAAAAGTCTAACGGTAATTAAAAATAATGGAAATTGCGGTTTTAGGGGTTTTAAATTATAAAAATCTTAAAAAGTGCCAAGAAAGAGTATGTCCTTAGCTCTATTTTCGAAACGGTTAAGCTTTTTGTCAGCCTATTTTTAGAGTAACGTAACCCGATATAAAATCACCCAATATAAGAACAGTAGACAGCACTACGAAAAAAGTATATTACAGACTGTAAAATATATCCAGAAATAATTGTAATAAATAATTAGAATGTTGCACAAACTGCGCAATATAGATGACTATAACGGTCTTTTTTTTTTTCTTGTCAAATCATTATGAAAAAGGCTGCCTAAATCCAAGACTTAAAATTTCATCAGAAGCCGAAAAAATAAACATTCATTAGGTTTGAACTTGTCTGTAGTGTCTGAAGATACTATAGGTGACCCTGTTCCCTGAATTCCAATTAGCAGAGGAAGTAACGACGGAAGAATTTTTCATAACTTCGTTTTGCAAGAATTTACATGTCGTGGGTACCTCCTAAAACGTTCTCAAACCATGCGTCACAATTTCATTCATACTTGGACGCGAATTTATGTTGAAGGCAGATTTTACTGCCCTGGGCTTAAGTAAATATTTACAATTTTATTCATACTTGAATGCGAATTTATGTTGAAGGCTGATTTTACTACCCTGGGTTAAGGTAAATCACAAGTCAATCATGTAATCCCAGAACTTAATTAGGTATAGTCGAATAATTGTAACAAAAAAATTTTATTTGCATACATTTACAATAACTGTCATCCACATAAATTATGTTGGTCACATTTGGTGACCTTGAGCTTGAAAACTTGTTTTTTATGTTTGGTTTGTTTTATTTTACGGCTTCCGACCTGTATGAGGCTTTTGTAATATAATTCACTGACGTTCAAGGGTTTATTGCGTTCTTTGTAATGATTGAATGGAAAGCATCGGGGAAGATACAGGAGATAAGCTGTACTTCGGTTTTGAACTGTAATTTCGATACGAGCTATCTATCCTCCTATTGAGGAGGAAAGATAGGTACACTGCGGATAGCGATGATGTGCAAATGAGTCAAGCTATTTCACAATTTTAGGTCCCACAGAAACACTACGCAAAACCATACTTAAATTCACTTGATAAGACTATGGCTGGCTGTCATAGAAATTACGCCAAACACTCCCTACACTTCGTATCAGTACAATTGGCCTACCTTTTAGTTTCATAGCTGGCTAATGGCCAACATACACTAGAATTATGTAAATATGTCTTACAAAAGAATTATGGGTGTCTTAGGCATCATTGAGCCCTGATTTAGTCTCCCGGGATCCTGCTCGTCAAACAGTCACCTTCAATCTTCCGTGATCTTGAAGCATTACGTCCAATTATCCAAACTCACCGATCTGCCATACACGGTGTCTTGGTAAGGTTTGATCTCTATAATCTTGACACTGTGTTTCGGGGATCCAGCCACTCGATGGGCAGAGAATTTTATTTTCTTCTATAGGGCATTCGATTCACGGTTGTATCTTAGGCTTCATGCGCTGTCATTGTTAACAGGACAACGAATTCGCTGAAGATTCTTCTTCACTTGAAAAAACCAGCATAACGTTAGCCTTCCTGCTTTTCATCCATCGTTTGGATAAAAGAAAAGATGGAAAAAATTTTCGAAAAAGGGTTTATTGAATCCTTTTTTCCAAAATCAACAGTGGTTTTTTGAGGTAATTTGAGAAGATAAAAAGAAACCTCAATGAAAATCCCATCTATGTTTGAACTTTTAGGCCCGTCATAGAAAATGGATAAATAAAAAAATTGATATTTCTTATTTATAGATATTTATTTCACAGCTTATCCCATAAAACATTTATTTTTAAATTTTTTTTAATTAAAATAAATATTTTGTGGGGTGCAGTCGCAGTGGTGTTGCAATCAGTGCGTGTGCCTATTAAGCGGGAGGTCTAGGCAAAAAATTGTAGGGGTACTTGTAAGTGAAAGTTTGCTCTGGTTGAGGCTTGGCTAAAAATTTTGCAAAAATAAAATCTAGAGTGGAGTCTCGTTTACCTAAAATACTTATTTTTGTTTCTTATTCTTTCATAAATTAAGCCTGAGGACTATCAAAATTTCGCTTTTATGGAAAATTTAAGGCTTTTATTCAATTCTGCCTCTAAATGTAGGCCTGGCCGAAAATCTTCTAGGAACAAAATATAGAGTTAAGTGCTTTCTACATTAACCACTAAATATTTTTTTTTTCAATTTGGAGTAAAAATATTGAATTAAATGCATTTGAAAATTTACCCGTTATTTAACTTAAATTTACCCTAAATTCGATGCCACGATTTCATGTAAATCTTGTATGCCTTAGAATCTTACTTTCTTAAGGTGGCGCTACAGTCCGGGGTGGACCTGGGCCTCAGCCAACAAGCTTCGCCAGCCAGCTCTGTCTCTAGCTAGCCGTCTCCAGTTTCGCACGCGAAGTTGGCTGAGGTCCCCTTCCACTTGCATGCGCCACCTGAGTCTCGGTGCTCCTCTATCGCGCCGTCCCTGCAGTCTGGATTCAAAGATTTTCCGGACCGGGGCGTTGGTGTCCATCCGCTCTAGATGACCCAGCCAACGTAGACGTTGTTTTTTGACTCTTTTGGCTAGGTCGGTATCGCTGTACAGCCCGTACAGTTCGATGTTATATCTCCCCCTCCACTCTCCGTCTATGCAGACGGGACCGTAAATCGTCCGAAGAATTTTCCTCTCGAAGCAGCCTAAAGTTTTTCATCCGCCTTTGACAGGGTCCATGCTTCTGCACCGTAAAGTAGGACTGGGATGATGAGGGTCTTATTCATGGACACTTTAGTTGCTTGAGAGAGAGCTTTGCTACTCAATTGCCTTCTTAGCCCAAAGAAACAGCGATTGGCAAGAGTTATCCTTCGTTTGATCTCAGCGCTGGTGTCATTGTCTGAATTGATAGCGGAACCCAGGTAGACAAAGTCCCTAACTACCAAGACGTCGGTGTTGGGTGTCTTTTCTTGATGACAGCATATACTTGGTGATACCTTGGAATCACCGGGAGATAATAAATGTCGAGTTTCAGCCTCTTAAGACGTCTCACAGCTTTGAAAGCTCTGGGGGTAGTTGCACGTTTTCATCAATTGTGGGCGTGTCTGTGGCCGGATTTCAAAAGGGTTAACACTTGTACTGCTTCGGATAGCAAAGAGCGTATGTAGGTACAAAAAAGCTAAGCTTCCTAGCTTAAAATTTTAGGCCTACAAACATGTGACATACAGACAGACGAATGGACGGGCATATGGCTTATTAGATTCAGAATTCGATCTCGATCACGTCTCCTTAAGGTCTAACATTATTATTTCACCGTGTTACAAACTATGTGATAAACGTAATATCGCTCCCATCCTGTGGGATGGGGTTAAAAAAAACTAGACGGCATTACACAGAAATCGAACTAATTGAACTGCTAAAAATCATAGTCTAACCATTGCCTTGCCTTAATTATAACAGGGAGGATAATATAGGTACAATCAAACCCTTTGACAGCAGAAAATTATCGAAATCGCTCTTATTGCTGGTAGAAACTTTCACTTTCATTGCTGTTCTTTGTATTTTCGGTATGAGTATCAGAAATAACTCCTTTCACAAGTACAAGTTAACTAAATGTACGTCTGCACAGTGACGCATACGTTAACTCTTTAGAACTTGTTATATCAACTTGGCACACGACACACCATCATATCTGTCTTTACACCTTGGACAAGTATAAAAGATCCATCATCGCATCTCCCAAAATCAGTTAGTATCGATAACTTATTCGATTTTCATCACCCTTATAACTAAGTCTTGTGTTGGTAAAGGAAAATAAATTCAAATCATGTATAAGGTAAATCTCAGTAAAGCTTTAAAACCAAAACCTCTTAAGCACTAGAGCTCTTCGGTCTTTTTCTTGTTCCAGTTACTTGCACTTGTTGTTGTCCTCGCCGCAGCAGTTGCTGCTTATCCAACTGCTGAAGGAGTTGGCGTACAAGGTCCTGAATCACTGGTGAGTTCGGCGAAAGCTTACGCGAAACATGATTGAAAGTAACTTCCTTGATTAGTCAACAGATGCACAAGCTGATTTGGGCACCAAGAAGGTTGAAGCCGATTTGAGTGGTGGCGAACAAAGTGACCTTAAAGGAGCAGAAACCTTTGGATTTGGGTATTATCCAGTGGTGAGGACCTACGGTTATGGCTATGGAGGTTATGGAGGATGGGGCTACGGCAGAGGATATGGTGGTTATGGAAACTGGTATCCTGCACATTACTATTGGTAATGATAACGATGTCAATATATTGTAAAAACTATTTATGAACCATACAATAGCCTGCCAATAAAAGTGAATTTATCAAACTATTAAGAAAAATTTCTTAAGACCTTTTTTAAGGCTTTTGAAAAAAGAGTCTGGTATTTTTTTTAAATTTTGGTCGAATCCTGATACTATCGTTATTTTACTTATAAATGTATAAAAAAGTACCCTCGTTCTGGAATGAAAATATTAAGATTTCATTAACTCCGCTACTCTTTAATAGAAAACGTCAACTTGTACCCTGCAACGTGAAATAAACTATTAATGAGGAGTATGAGTCCCACCTTACGTTTGGGTAGGTGCACCGAAAAAAACCTTACATCTACTTAAAACGATTGAAAACAATGATTGTTACGACTCGGCGAATTGAACACAGTGAATTTGAGCTCGACTTGAATACATTCTACTCTTTGGAACATCGACGCAATGTTTTTACGTTTCTTTCATATTCCAACAATCATGGAATTCAGCCGCATAACCGCAGCAAGCATGTTCGCTCGGGCGTGTCGCGTTGTTTTGGGTTTTCTTTTTAGAGTGCGATCACGAATGTGGAACTTTCCTCTCCCCTGTAATCGTTTGCAATCGGGGTTAGTTAGCACATAATTAGAGCAGGTACCGTCGAGTAAGTACAGTGTAATCAAAGATAAACAAGACTGTTTCTTATGCCAAAAAAAAAATAGACCGTCAAGTATGAAGACTAAGCCATACGCGGAGCGGTCCCTCTGCTTTTGCTCAGCTTATGTCAAATTCTTTTTGTTTATTAAATTTCTGGATATACGTATCTTTTATTTTTTTTCTATTCCGTAGTCTACTGTTCTTATAATGGACGATTTTTGTTTTGGTACCCCAAAAAGGGTGGCAAAAAACAAACCTTCTATAAGTTAAAAAAAACGTTCTTTAAGTTAATTGTTTTATTTTTAAAATCTGTTGTGTTGGTTTATGTTCATGTGGTTATGCCTGGGTCAAATTTGGTTGATGTAAAATAAGTGGCGTAAAACTTACGATACACAAATTTTCTAGCAGCGTCATTTTAGTCAGACAAGTAAACTGTTTTAAAGAAGATCTAGGAAACTATTAATTATTTCAAAAATGCTATTTGTATGTTTTTTTTAGTTCCTTAATTTTTGCCTATTACCTACCTACCGTTTCCGTGATAATGGAAAGACATACGTTTTCTTGGCTTTCTTACCAATTTTGAAATAAGGTTAGTTGTAGAAAGACAAAATTTGGTGTGCGTATAAACTGCGGAAATAGTCAGAGAATCCAAAGGGGGCAAATTTTAAGCACAAATAACGGTTTAATTACAGTTTGAAATTTCATGCGAAAATGGACTTAATGTTTCTTAGTGTTTTTTTCAAGAAGTATAGTAGCAAGAACTAGAAAAACTAAACTAATGTTTAAGAAATACTGACGCTTTAATTAAAAAATAAAACTTTTTGAAAATATCAAAAAGTTTTTGAGAAATGCAGAGTCGAAAATGCATGACGTTTTTCAAGGTGTTGGAGGACATAACTTTTGAACGGCTTATTGCTCAAAATCAATATTGAACACACGTATAAAGCAACTCAAAGTAAACCAAGTGCTTAGGTCATATTTTTCAAAAACAGTTTGAGTACTGCAGTTTTGACGCATTTTCGAAAAAAAATCGCAAAAATGCATGAAAAAACGTGTGTCCCCCCCCCTTTATCTCCGGTGCTGTTTGGTGGAATTCTATGAAAAAATTCACACGTATCAGAAATAATTCAAAATTTTAAGGAAAATTATAGCGGATTTTGAAATTTCAAAATCTTCTGAGATATAACTGAAAAACATAAGAGCATTTTCAAAAACAATTTTTTTAACTCTACTAGTAGCTTAACGGTATTAGCGATCTTTTTCAGATTCGGTTAAGGTAAAAGGCTTACAAAAATAAGGAAGACTGCGTTAAAATTTTTTTAAATAGCCGTTTTTAACCTAAGTTTTTAGAAGCCTATTTAAAAAACGAAATAAAAGAGGAGCGCATAAACCGGTGGCCATAGAATTAAAAACAAACATCCAAGGCTAGTGCTGCTGGTTGTGCTATTGGAAAAAAGTCTAACGGGAACTGGCAAAAACTTCAAAACATTTGTTTTGTGGATTTGAAATTTAAGAAATTAAAAAAAGGTCAATAGAATGCGTGTCTCCCCCTCTATCCCCCAAACGGTATAAAGTATAATTTTTAAATTAACACCGGGCATAGTCCATCTTTTTAAATTTTATACAAAACTTTTATTCAAAAAGGTTTATTCAAAAACTTCGAAGATTTAACGGAAAAACGTGAAACATTTTCGAAAACTTTTTTTAAAGATTTTTAGTTCCTTAACGGTTATGATCACCTTGTTTTAATTTGGCTTAAGTATGTAATGTTTAAAAGGCAAGCGAACTGCATCAAAAACGTTTCAAAATTGCCGTTTTCGACTCTAAGTTTTTAAGCCCATTCAAACAAGCGAAATAAAAACAGCATATTTTTACAGTTTTCTCAGAAATCCATGTCCGCAGAATTTGAGAAAAGTGGCAAATGCTAGCTCAGGTGGTTGTAAAATTGATCAAAAAGTCTAACGGTATTTAAAAATAATCGAAATTGCTGTTTTATGGGGTTTAAATTATAAAAATCCTAAAAGGGGCCAAGAAAGAGTATGTCCTTCCCTCTATTTTCGTAGCGGTAAAGCTTTTTGGGTTTCGTTACTCTGAAAATAGGATGACATATTTTTAGAGTAACGAAACCCGATATAAAATCACCCAATATAATATATAGATTATTATGTTGGGTGATGATAATATAGAATCGCCCAATATAAAAACAGTAGACAGCACTACGAAAAATTACAGACTGTAAAATATATCCAGAAATAATTTTAATAAATAAATAGAATGTTACATAAACTGTGCAATATAGATGACTATAACCTTCAACAAAAGCCGACGGATCGCTCCACGTATGTCTTCATACTTTACGGCATTTCTTTAAATAGGCTTAGAAAAACTTGAGTTGGAAAAGACAATTTTAAAATTTTTTAACGCAGCTTACTTTCTTTTGCACGTTTTGTACTTCTACCAAATCTGAACAAGGTTCTCTTGCCGTTAAGATATTAGAAGATTAAAAAAAAATGCTTTTAAAAATGCCTATAATGTTTTTGAATTAAATCTCAGAAGGTTTTAAGACTTCATACTATGTCTCCACCGATAATTAAAAGAAGATTAGCGGGAGACGATTAAAATAAATCCCAAAGTGGCTCCATCGGACAAATATAGGATTAATTTGACACGAAAACTCTGTTTCTGTCTTTTTGGCTTTCAAAAGAGAGTGACAATGTCATTTTCAAGGAGCGAAAACGATTTCCTCAGTAAAAGTCACAATAGAAAACGTAATTGTGACAGTTTTTTCGTACAGGGACAGTTTCAAATTCCTTTTTTGATTCTCAAACTGTTACAAAGGTGCAGAAAATAGGTTTTTGAATAGGGTGAATGGGATTTATGAGAGGTTCTAATCGATGATAAGTGCTCGGTGGAGACATGGTTTAGGCTTTGTTATCATTTTCCTTAAAAATTTGTATGATTTTTGATATTTGTGATTTTTTCATTTGATTTCTCTTAATAACACCGGAAATTATGGCGGGAGGAGTGGGGGGCACACGTTTTTCATGAATTTTCGGGAGTTTTTTTTTTTTGAAAATGCGTTAGAACGGCATAATTAAAACTTTTTCTGAAAAATTTGACACTTCGCTTACTTTGAGTTGCTTTGTACGTTCGTGCGTGTGTTCAATATTTATTGCCTCAAACACTTTGAAAAATGTCATCCGTTTGCAAATCTACATTACTCAAAAACTTTTAAATATTTTCAAAAAATTGGATTTTTTCCTTATTTTCAGTATTTTTTTTAAATTATGTTTCGTTTTTATAGTTCTTGCCAGCTAAACTTCTTAAAAAAAAGTATTAGACGACATTTAATCCATTTTCCTGGATCAATCAAAATTGTCCTCAGTAGGTTCTCTGACGATTTTCGCAATTTAAAAGCACACAAAATTTTTTGTTTCGATCACGTGATTCGACAGACGGACGGGCCGACGGGCAACGTAGTGGAGAGGACCTTTTTCCATTTTTTGACGGACTTTTAAAAACTACGACAAGCTGCAATAGCCGAAGGAACTGTCGATAAAAATCTCTGAGCGACGTCGCTCGGTAAATGGTCATTCTTCGCTTACAAGGCGTGGCCGCAGCCTTAGTCAAAAAATTTCAACAAATATTAAAGAATATAAGCATTCCCTAAGTTCGCTCCCTGCAAAGTTTTTGAGCGCGGCTCACTTTTACTGGAAAACCCTGTTTTTTGGCTTAAGTTTCCGCTTTTAGAAGTTTTTCTTACGATTCGAACGAATTGAATTAGAGGATTTTCAACCGAACACATGCCCATTTTGGGAGGCGTTACCCATAAAAAGAATCAACTTACAATGCATGAATCCAGGCTTTATAACTTTAAGATTTGGTGTGACTGGGTAGATATTATTTTAGGGTATTTAGAAGTTCGTTATAGACGAACTCTTACACTTTCTCACGTTTTTTATTTTTAAATCACATCGAGGAAGCCTGTCTAAGAAAACTCTAATCGAAGACCTAAAATTTCATTACTTACTTACTTACTTAAGGTGGCACTACAGTCCGGGGTGGACCTGGGCCTCAGCCAACAAGCTTCGCCAGCCAGCTCTGTCTCGAGCTAGCCGTCTCCAATTTCGCACGCGAAGTTGGCTGAGGTCCCCTTCCACTTGCGTGCGCCACCTGAGCCTCGGTGCTCCTCTACCGCGCCGTCCCTGCGGTGAGGATTCGAAGATTTTCCGGGCCGGGGCGTTGGTATCCATCCGCTCTAGATGACCCAGCCATCGTAGACGTTGGCTAGGTCGGTATCGCTGTACAGCCCGTACAGTTCGATGTTATATCTCCTCCTCCACTCTCCGTCTATGCTCACGGGACCGTAAATCGTCCGAAGAATTTTCCTCTCAAAGCAGCCTAAAGTGTTTTCATCCGCCTTTGACAGGGTCCATGCTTCTGCACCGTAAAGCAGGACTGGGATGATGAGGGTCTTATACATGGACACTTTAGTAGCTCGAGAGAGGGCTTTACTACTCAGCGATTGGCAAGAGTTATCCTTCGTTTGATTTCAGCGCTAAAATTTCATTAAAAGATGAAAAAATAAACATTCAACGGGTATGAACACGGGTATAAACTTACTTTAAGGAGACGTAAGGCTCGATGTCTATTCCCTGAATTCGAATTAGCAGACCTCGTGACAGCAGAAGAATTTTGCGTAAATTCTTTAAACAAGAGTTTAGATTTGGTCAAAATGAAAAATTATGTTAAAATATCACAAAAAGTGGGCATGGTTGTTACTCTCGTTTGAAAAATGTTTCTCGAACACTTTAATTAACTTACAATTAAATTAAGAAATTTTTAAGAAACAGAGGTAGTCGCATATGCATGCCTGTAATGGGCGTGTCTGTGAGCGGATTCGAATATTTTTCAAACATGAACTGTGGAGTAGGAATTCCAGTTCAATTACCAAACTTTTTAGGTCAAAATATAACGTCTCAATGTTTTCTACCATTACAGACGGACGGACATGTCTCAATCGATTCTCCTGACAGTCTCGAGCATACCTTAACAGGTCTAAGGGGTAAGGTAAGTATTACACTGCGTTACAAGCTATACAACAAGCTTCATATACCCTCTGGACAAAGCCGCGTTATCACAAGGAACAGAAGCACGAACAAAAACAGAATTTCATACATTAGCAACGCAAAAAAAACATTCAGCGAATTTAGGTTTCAGTTGCTTATGTATGAGATTCCATTTTTATTCCTGTTTTACGTTGCTTGTGACAACGCGGCTTAAGGTATACGAAGACTTGGCTGAACGCAGTGAGCCGGAGCAGTTTAATAGTGCAGCTCAATCGAAATTTTTCACTCTCAAAATTATCAACTTTCTCAACTGTCCTTTCGCGTTCATAATCAGAGCAAAACTTTAAGTTGCTGTCCAGAATCATTCCTCGGTAACGTACTCCACCAAATTTAATGAGCTAAACCAAGATTAACTGCGGATCGTAATTGGCTGCAGACCTAGTTTCTGGTCCGAAGCTGAATAAACTTGCATTAAACAAAAGCCTCCAGAGGTTATTACTCTAAAAAGGTAACACTGCCTCCCCTGATTCATCATCTTCAAACAAAAATTTCATAATGTTTACTTAAATCTGGGGAGGACAAATGTGTTTTTTTCTTTTAAGAACAACAAACACTTAATATCCATTAGCGGCTTAAACCCTAAGCTGTGCTACCCCGAACCTTTAAACACAATGTGCGGTTAAGGTTCACTGACATCCACTTTCGTTTTCGTGCAAAAGAATATCACAAATAATATTTTTTTTTTGCTTTGCCCTGACATTTAATTACTTTAAATGTGCACAAAATTGTTTATTCCATTTGCATAATTTGCAACATCATAGGGTAGCATGCAACATGTTGAGTATCTATGTACTCCTTGGTAAAGCCATTAGTTTTTGAAATCATTTCACCACTTTAAGTAAAGATCATTATCATCGTTGCCGACCGTGATGAAGGTCAGAATTTTTATGAAAAGACTATACAAAATGCGAAATCATCTATAGTCATTCATCTGTATTTCCCATTATTGTAATAGCTCCTCCGTCCTATTCGTGCCGTGCCGGCCGGCCGTCTACTTCTACTGTGTCTGCAAGATGACACATAGACTAGAACTTATTGCGTACTCATCGTCCATGCCCTGCATCACCAGACGCTTGGGCATACTGGGCAGGTATAAAAGATCCAGCGGCGCTTCTCTCAAGATCAGTTTGTAACGAGATCTTGCCGACTATCATCGCCCCTAAACAAGGCCATCCAACCTTTCCACTTAGAGCTGTAGTGCTAATCAAGAATTCGCGATAAAACAAATTGAAGACATGTATAAGGTGGGTTGGTGTAGAGTCTTTATCTTACTGAGACTTTCAGGTTTACATAACTATTCTATTGCAGATAATTGCCCTCGTTGTGATCCTTGCCGCAGCTGTTGTTGCTTTTCCCGCTTCCGAAGAGGCTGCAGTGCTGGGGCCCAAGTCACTGGTGAGTTTAGGATTACCTTCTTTAGAGACACCGAATACCTTTAATATCCCTTAATAGTCAACAAATGGGCAAGTAGATCCCACATCCAAGAACCTAGAACCCGATTTGAATGGTGCCGATGAGAATGACCTTAAAGGTTCAGAAACCTTTGGTTTCGGTTATTATCCTGTGGTGAGGAGATACGGATATGGTCGGGGCTATGGCTATGGCGGCTATGGCGGATGGGGCTACGGAGGCGGCTATGGCGGATACGGTGGATATGGAGGATATGGAGGATACGGCGGAGGCTGGTATCCTTCACGTTACTATTGGTAAACAATTTGCTACACTAAATCGAGGACCTGACATTATTTTGTAAATATAAGTGGACTAAATAAAACTCAAATTAAACTTAATTGCCGAACTGTTTTCTTTTATTGTTGTAAATCACTTGTACGTGGTTTGTTTTAACGCTTTTATGGAGCCATTAAGAATTCACGGTGTGGCTAGATTTTTTAGCATTCAATTAAGCGGCAACTACATGTCGAATGTGTGTATCTGGGTGGAATCTACCGATTTGGGAATAAGAAAAACGCACATGAGTTGAGTTTAAAAGCACCGCTCCCGTCTGCGGGCGGAGTGCAAAATCATTCTGACAAACACAACGATTAGTGGGGACTTTCTAATGACACTTGCGGGTGAAGTCCCTATGAAAGAATGTAGCAAGATGTGATGGAGAAAATGGTGCGCAATTGCGATTCAGGGCGCAAAAATAGAATGAGTCAGCAAGTTTGTTTCAGGTTAACAAACTGTTAATTGCATTGGTCTAAAATTATAGGTAAATAGATTTGAACTTTAGTCAAATTTAAGTCATTAGGGCGGGCTTCGTGGATTAAGTAAGTCACGTATAGGTGTAACAACGTCTGATTCGTGGCCTAAAGAAAAAATAGGGAAGCTTGAATCACAAGAGATTCCAAGGCAGGCATGCTCTGCCTCTCTAAGGGAATATCAAGTTGCTTCGAGACTTTTGTTTGCAGACAGCTCGTTCCTGCACTCTGCGGAGGATATGCTGGAGATGGTGAACCGCCCTTTTGTCATTGTTGATGGCAGTAATATCTACCTTGGCATCTGCGTTGCCCACAAACCGTACTGCAGGTCAGTGCCGCTGGCTCTCAGCCCTCCTCTAACTACCAAGCACCTCCATAAGGACCTAAGAGTCCACTGGCATTAAGACTTGAATGCTTAATCTGCAGTAGATCGGCCTAAGGTTGAGAGACGAAATAGGGCGAATAAACAAAGACTAAAAGTTGGCTTCGGGTGAGCTCAAAAGAATTAGTTTTCTTTTTTTCTTTTTAGAATATAAATCTAAAAATCTAAAAATCTAAGGCGGATGCAATGTCGAACTAGGGAGAAGGTATTTGTACGATGTGCCAGTATTATTCAAAATACGCGACACCTAAAAATACTTAACAGGCTTCATGGCAATTTCACGTTAAAACCCTTCGCTGCCTTCAGGCCTTCGTTCTGCGCTTCCCAGAGCAGTCGTGAAAGAGTTTTATGCGCCTTGTCGGCGCTCTTTGCCAAAAATATAGCGACATAATGGAACCGTTGTAACTCTGTCCCACTTTTTGCGGCTAGTTCCACCCCATTTAATTTCTACACCTAATGGGTGCCACCAACTTCAACCATTCCACCGTTTCAGCGGTCTCGCAGTCTATAAGTTACATCAGACTCTTGAGATAAGTGTCCCGGTATCTAAGCTTAAGCTCCCATCCCAAGGCCATTTCTGCCGCGATGACATTCTCGAGATCTTCGAGCTCCTTAGCTTCGATTCTGGCCTTTGGATATCCTACCGGATATACCGCAACACGTTCTGCCTTGACATTTAAGACTGTTGCCGTTTTTTGCAGGCGCAGCGTAGCTTCTGACAGCTCTCATGGTTTTGGCCTTGAGGGATTCACCTTCAATCTCTCCGATTTAATTACTTACTTAAGGTGGCGCTACAGTCCGGGGTGGACCTGGGCCTCAGCCAACAAGCTTCGCCAGCCAGCTCTGCCTCTAGCTAGCCTGCTCCAGCTTCGCCCGCGAAGTTGGCTAAGGTCCCCTTCCACTTGCGTGCGCAACCTGAGTCTCGGTGCTCCTCTACCGCGCCGTCCGTGCGGTGTGGATTCGAAGATTTTCCGGGCCGGGGCGTTGGTGTCCATCCGCTCTAGATGACCCAGCCATCGCAGCCTTTTCTCAATTGCTTTGGTCGTCAACAGTAAATCCGTCCAAATTCGAGGCTTGTTTCTGCTTCGTGACTGGTGTTTTTTTACGTGGCCGGGAAGTCACCTCGACGGCACGACCCCCAACCTTAAGGACCAGATCCTTTGTTTAGCTCTAAGGACGGAGAGCCAGATAGCCCGCACCTTATAAGCCTGAGCTCCGAATACGTCGTAGTAGCCCATATATAAGGTGTTCACTAAGTAGTTCGGCCTGACCGGAACTATGGACGCCACCGTTGATTCCATCTGGGGAATTCCTCCGCTGCCGTCCGGATGCAAGGAGAAGTGCCTTAGTGGGAACACTCCTCCCCCTCTCTCTCCAACAACCTTCTAAAGGGGTTGGAACCCAATCTCCAGTTGAGGTACTAGGCACCCGGTGTTCACCACGGGGAGGTGAGAGTAGGAGTTGATAGACAGAGGTTGGTTTAGAAAAACTGTGGATGCTTGTATCCTCTTGAGTGCACAAGCACATGTCTATTTTTTGACCACCTTTAACCACAATCTCTCCGATTTACATTCTTTAAATCTTAACACAGAGTTTGCTACATTTGCAGGTGACTTCGTGAATCTTCTGCACCCCTTTATTCGCCTGTTTGGTGTTGAATCCTGGTTGAACTTTATGCTTTCCGTTTTTTCTCGCTACCCCAGCTGTGAAGCCCTTTTTAAACTAGCAGAGATACGATTTTAAACATGTCACACTAAGTTCCCATCTAAGAGGGTCATCTTGGGCCATCTTAGGTTTTTGGGCCGGTTTTTCTGGTGCTGGTTAACTCAGCCCTAACTAAGATCTGTTGATCCCGGAACAAAACAGATCTGGAGTTAGCCGAGCGAGCAGTTTTCCAGTGCAGAGGTAACTCCGTCGTCAGAAAATTTGCCAAAATCTTCGACTCTTGAAATTCTGACTCTCACACCTCCTGCTTCATATAGAAAAACAGGAAAAAAAAGGAAAAAAAGTTCGAGTTATTCTCAGATGTTTCACAGAAAAAAGCAAAGCAACTGCCTTTCCACACAGGAAAAACATTCAAAGAAGTTCAAACCCGGATTAATTCACCAAATTAGGCGAGTTAAGCCGAGTTAATCCCCGGATCTAAATTCACTAAAAAATTTATTTCTGGGGTTAATCCTAGTTTAACTCGGAAACTCGGATTATCTAGTGCAGAAAAATTAGCCCTTAGAGGGCCTCCCTTCCACAGAGGGTCATAACTCCAAGCCGGTTGGCTAAGTGGCGGCACTTTTGGTCGTCGCTTCCTTAATAACCACCTCGCAGAGGATTGGAAAGTCTGGGCCCCTTCCTGACTGGGTGGGCTAGAGCAAGACACTCAGCTAGAGGAAGAATTGGTTTCAGGGTATTCATGACCCTTTTGCTGGTGCTTACTTACTTAAGGTGGCACTACAGTCCGGGGTGGACCGTCTCCAGTTTTGCACGCGAAATTGGCTGAGGTCGACTTCCACTTGCGTGCGCCTTTTGCTGGTGCTTGGTGGCACTAATATTTATAGAGTGGCGCTCGGGTTAAACTAGGGTCAACTTTGCAACCATGTACAGCGTTGCATTCTTCACATACATAGGGACCTACAATTCTTGCTGAGAATCGCAATTTGAGAAGTTTTTCAAGGCGAATTTTAATCTCGGAAGGCTTATCAGACCGTTGCGGAAGAGGGGACCGTAAAAAAGGAACGAGTCTTTTTTTTCGACCCCTGACCATAGGCGCCCGGAGGGGGGGGGGGGGAGGCAAGGCGGGGCACTTGCCACCCCTGGCTCGGTGCGATTCATCATCAAACACCAAACATATTTTATTTTACGAGGAAGTTTCAAGAAATACGACTGTTTAATTGAAATTTTTTGTCTGAGTCCATGGTTTGCCAATGGTTTTTCTTTACTCGACTTATACGAGAAGGATACCTACCTTAAGGCTATTCCAACCGCCGTAGCTCAGGCTGGTGCCCCTTACACGTTACTATTATCTGGGGAAGGCGGTTCGAGGTTTATCTACGGATGTGTTGCCCCTTATCATCATCATCATCATTTTCGGTGACCGCTTATCCTTAAAAGGTTCACGGAGCGAAGGCGGCTAAATAGTCCTTCCATCGTTTCCGATCCTCCGCCACCAACTCAAGACACACAGGCGGGATCTCTGTGTTGCCCCTCATCCTTATTTCGTCCGGGCTTGGGTCTAACTTTGGTGGATTCGAAAGCTTACGAACTCCATCAATCTGTGGTTTGAGGGAAGTGTCAGGGCTGTGAAGCTTCTGAGATCTGTACAAGGAGGACTCTGATCTTTTGTTTCCTCTTGGGCCAGGCGAAGCTGTGTTGCAGAGCATATGGAGAGACATTTAACTAGGGCTGGTTGAAGGATACCAGATGTCCAGGCATTTAGCCTCATGGCGGTGTTCAGTTGGGGATCAATCTTGTTTGTGTGGCAGCTGTTTAGCCAAACGGGGCATTTTCATATACCTGCGAGAGAGCGTAGGTGTGACATGCAGTTTGTGCAGTTGATACCTTAGATGTTCTTGCTACTTTTACATAGATAACACTGCCTTGCTTGCTTGTTGCAGGCATTAAAGCAGATAAGCGCACGTTAAAACATAGGGTTTGCCAGAAAAATTTAATCTTGACCCAATAAAATACACCAACGTGGAAATGATCAAAAGAAACGTTTTTATTTTTTTTATTCTTGTTTTAATTCTTCTACTGACGTGTACACAATTAAACTGCCCCCGACTTTGACCATTAATCTACCTCGGTTTGATAAGAGCGTTCTTCGTCATATCTATACTTCTGTGACAACACATGCAGCCACTTGTCACAAATGGCCACAAACTCAACAAGATAGATATCTGAGCGCATTTTTCTTTTTTAATGCTTCTGGTGAAATTCTAGTATGGTATAAGAGCAGCAGAAAGGAGGAACACAAAACCATAGATATCGATCAAATCGTTTCGCACTACCTCATCCACGCAACGCTCGGCATAAATATAAAAGCAATGGCTGAAGGTACTTTCGAAATTAGTTCCAAATAAGCCATATCCGCGAGCGTACACGCCTTAGATTACACCCAACCACATACTCGTTCGTTTACCCGGGAATCGAAGGGAATCCAACCTAGCAGAACACACCATGCACAAACTGGTGAGTGTAAACAACGTGCGCCTGATTTTATGGATATTCCCGACCAGACCACAGCCAACCGCTTCTGATATAGATTAATTTCCGCTTTCTTTGATGAAGCGATACAGTGCGCTGTGGTAATATAAAATATTAATTGAATGTTCTTATCGTTTGCGTAAAATAGATATTATTTTCGGTACTAATCGTCGGCGCCCTTGCGACGTGGTCGCCGTCTGAAGGACACCAACAGCGTCCCCAAGAGGCACAACATCAGGTGATTGCCGGCCATAAAGTCGATGTTGGACATGCAGAGCCTGCGGCAGGAGTCGGTCATGGCAATGGAAGAAAATTAAAAACAACGCGGGGGCAATTGGAGTCAGTTCAACATGGAGGTGGTACAGTGTTTCCCAATCAACAGTTCCGGAGGGTGAAGAAAGGGCAGAACAAGAAGCACCTCCAAGGCAACCGAGGAAAGAACCATCTGCGAAGAGCTCAGCCAAAGAAGCATCTTAAGCACTAGAAAAAGCAAAGTAATTTAAGAAGAGGATTTTTTAAGTGTGGTATTAAAATAAAGTGACGTTTTGTACATAAAACTCTCTGGTCTTTGTATTTGTTTGAATGGAAAGGATATAAAATTGGATGCTGTACAGTAGGAACACCTCACTTAGAGAGGTTTTATATCAGTTTCTTTGTATACATATTTTCCATCAGCTCAAAAAGTCCCCTAGAAGACATATACGCGATAACCAGATCCTGATTAAAATTTATGAACTCTCATGCGGATTCGCATGGTTTCACTTTGTTAACATAGCACGACACTACAACGAAAGGAGTCGTCTACCGACAAAAATGACTAAACCGCAGCCACAATAAAAGTCTCCTCGGCCATGACATTGACCCTGACTGATGGAGTCATAAGCGGGCAGATAGCGTAGCGCATCCGTAACACTTAACGAGTACGTGCGAAGTGCGGAGAGGCTCGTGCGGCAAAAAAAAAGTTACATAAAGATGCGTTAAAGTGGTTTAATGTTTATTTGTATTTGCAAAGAGTAATGGTCGCCTTTAGATGTTGTATGAAAACGTATCTAAACCGCCAATTAAATTTGATAAATTTATTTTTTTACATTTAAAGGTAGGAATTGTACCACCCAGATGGACGCATAAAAGAGAAGATGAAAGAGTCTATGATAAGGAGGATTTATGGTTCTAGGACTAAACTAAATAATTGTGAAATACGATACAAGGAAGAAACCTCGATTAACCCGAGCGTGTATACAAGATTCTAAAATGTAGCCCTTAAAAGACCTAAGATATTTTGAAAACACGACAAACAGTTTATAAACGTTCGTTTGGGAGAAGGCTTTATCATAGGTTTGGCTAAATACCTTGTGACTTGATGGAGTTAGCTTTAAAGAAGCTCGTTATTTCCCAAAGTGGGCGGCATCGCAGTCAGTTCATGGTCTGTAGATATCTGTTCTGTACGAGTAGAAAGGGTATTACAATCGAGGGATAAAATAACATATGAAGCATACCTCTTGAGCCTCATTGCAGATTACGCAAAGTATTAGGGAAGCATTTGGAGCAACTTAGCTGAAAAATAAATATAGGAGATCGATTCAATTATATTCATTTATTAGAAAGACTTTTTGCCATTCATATCTACCAAAAAATTGCGATAGAAATGCGAATTCCTCTCCATAGGGACTTGGTGCAACTTGTTCAAAGCCAGCTCGCCAAATCGTGTGGACTGTTTCTATATCACAATAACTCTTTCAGCGATCTTTTTTCGTAATGTTCAGAGAGATAGTACAAGTAAAAGATTTAAGAAAGATCAGAAATTATAAGCCAAAACCTCAAGGCCATTGAGCTGATATTTGTGGAACACGTCAGATTATTGGGGGATATTTTCAGACAGTATAGAAATACAGTTACGTGCTGAATATCGATGATCGTTAGAAGATCGTGACAGGAAGGCTCCGGTTGCACTGCTATATGTATTCGTATACAGAAAGAAGGCCTTAGGCCCAAACGGGGGAGTCCTTACAGACTATATAGGATCATTTCATCGCTGAGGTCAATTAGATGATGTTTTTGTAACGTTGTTGAGTTACATGAATGTTTGCACCTTCCTCTCCTTTGCGAATCTGTTGGAACGTGTACTCACATTGTCTTTTTTTGGTTCGAGGGTTCGTGCGGAATCTCTTCTTTCCATGACCCTTCGCCAGTCATGCTCCATTTTGTCGGAGTTATTTTACTGTACTTACGCTATACCTAATTAACGCACACATTTGCGAAGCACATTCAATTTGATATTTGAAGTGACTCGGGTGATTCAAAAGTTTTTCCAAAATCAACCTGAAATCAAATTCCCCCTTCACTTTTGGTGGCGCCAGGGTGGACCTATATAGAGTTCCACCAACATGCTTCGCCAGTCAGCTCTGTTTCCCAGGTAGCCGTCTCCTGTTTTGCAGTTTTGCACGCGAAGTTGGCGAGGTCCCCTCCCACGTGTTTGCTTAACCTGAGTATCGGTGCTCCTCTACGGTGCCGCTCCTACGGTGTAGATTCGAAGATTTTTTGGGCCGGGGAGTTGGTGTCCATCCGCTCTGGGTGACCCAGCCTTACTCTTCTGGGCAGGTCGGTGTTACTGTACATCCCGTACAGTTCGGTATTACATCTCCTCCTCCAATCTCCGGCAGACGGGACCATAAATCATTTAAAAAATTTTCCTCACGAAACAATCTAAAGCGTTTTCATTCGCCTTTGACATGTGTATGTAAGCTTCTATACTATAAAGCAAGAGTGGGAGTGAATTTACTTGAGTCTGCTACTCAAGTGCCTTCTTTTTCCAATAAAGCAGCGATTGGCAAGAGTTAGCATTCGCTTGATCGCTGGTGTCGTTGTGTGAATTTTTAGCGGAGCCCAGGTAGACAAAGTCACTAATAGCCTCAACGTTATAGCTGTCTTTGGTATGATGTTCTGTTTAAGGTGTTACGTGTCTTTTCTTGGTGACAGCATATACTCAAACAAGTTTTAAGGCTTTCGCGGTTTTTAATTGACATGACAAGAAACTTTTCGGATTAACCGAATCAATAACTATTTTAAATGAGTACAATACTCGTCTAGTCTCGGGGTGAGTCTAGTATTGTACACATTAAAAACAGTTTTGCGGTTAATTCAAAAAGTTTCTTGTCATGTCAAGCATATACTTTGTTTTGGCCTCGTTGACAGCTAAGTTATTCGTCACGTCGCGTCGGTTGCAATACTCACGAAGGCTTTGCTGACATCAACATCATGTTTTGTTCTTAAGATTATGTCTGTGTAGTCTGCTTATGCAGGTAATTAAAAGGACTTTTAAAAGATTGTTCCTCTGGTGTTGGCGCGAGATTTATGCACAAATTCTCTCAAGTATAAAGTTTAAGTCGCCTGCCCCCACCATATCCCAGGGCTTATACCGCTTCGGTTGCCCTCACCCCCTCACCCCTCCACCCCTACGGGCTCACCAACACATATTCCCCCAGGTCTGGTTCAACCATTTCGGGTACCCCAACCTAGCCATTCTCCCCCAATTCTAACGTGAGTCGCCTGAAGTAGCGGTTTACACCGATGACTTGTACCCTGCATCAGTTTCTTGCCTAGGAATTCCCACACCCTTGCAATGGTTCACACTGAATTCGGTTACGCCTGAACTTTCCAGTCCTTGAGGATAATTCCTAGCAGAGAAGCAATAGGCACATATACTTATACCGAAATCGGTTGTATCGGCAGTGTCTTCTCATAAAGAAACCACTCCTCACCATTTCCTTGTTGACGGAGGCCTACTCCGAAATTGGTTACCCTCGACCTCAAGTTGCATCCCCCAATCCATATCAACCCCGCCCTTCCCATAATCAAGGAAGATTCCCATCTGGAGTCCAACAGTCTCTCACTGATCCCCTCAACCCTGCTGATAGTATGGTTCACACCCAAGCGGTTACCCCCAGCCTTCACTACCTTTTTCGGGTACGTCTCTAACCAATCAACCATTGATTGGTGACCTTCGGAACAGGTTCAAACCGTTATTGGTGCGTGACAAAAGTGCGTGACGTACGTCACGTAAGAGTGTGTGTATATAACTGAGCAGCTTCCCATAAGAGTGTGTGTACATAACTGAGTTGTCAGTTGTGAACTTCATGGTGACAAACGCAACGGATCCATTGGGATGAGGGTTTAAGATCACCTTTTATTTTGGTGTTTCGGATCAAATCTGATGTACTATCTTAGCTCGATAGCTCGCATCTTTTCCCTGAATTTTTTTGGCCCAAGACTTTTGACTTTTTGGTGTGTATACATAAACTTGATCAGTGCTCTCAAAGAGTATTTTGCTTTAAAGTTACAGGTGCTCAAGAAATTAACCTTCTTTCGGTTGATATAACTATTCGAAAAGTCGATGCAATCGCAGCCAATGCAATGGACCCAATACTTTAAAGTTTAAAATAACCACTACCTGTTCGGACTATATACCTTGCCCCTGAATCTTAAGTGGACTCTAAGATTTAGTGTCCAGTATAAGACTAAGATTCAAAACAGAAATACGGAAGAGGTCTCACCCCTTGTTAGGCGAGGTTTTAAGAAAATCTGCTACCGAAAACAATGATGCGAACAGGCACTATAATCTTTCCATCCCGTCAGCACCAAAATTGCAACTGTCTAGGTATAAACCTAAGCCATAGTGCGTAAACTTTAGTGCAATAGAAGAGCCAAGCTAGATCTGACAACCTAGCTGCAGAATTTTCCACGGTGTTGATCTTGTTGTTGTTTCAATAGAATGAACGAAATCAATTATTGCAAGATATGCCCACATGCGACTTCAGTATTGTGTGATCCTATACATGATCTTACAACCTTGATCTTTTGCGGGTACTGTTTTAACCGGTTGAGATACGGATGGCCGTTTCAACTTTGGGAGAGGCCCAGATTCACCCCCGGACTGTGGCGCCACCTAAAGTAAGTAAGTAAGCATACCGAAGCTATTAAAATACTTGAAGTAGGCCTTTCGAGTAATGTGCAACTCCAAAAATTTGCTGTGGGCTCTGATCTATTAGCAGAATAGATCTGAAAAAGATAAATTTGGGTCCTAACGAGGCCTGCTGGAAGACTTGTGTCACCGATTTCTATGCTTCACCGATTTCTATGGTTACAAGAACTATGTAAAAAGGAGAAGAAATTATTATTAAAATCATTTGTGTATACCTGTCCTGTCCTATTAATCTTAAGTAGTAAAAGCCTGGTTGTATACCTATTTCTTCTCAAACCTAGAGGATCTAGTCAGAGGCTACACGGAATTAGGCCCCATTGAAAAATGGCCTCAAACAGAAAATGAAAGGTAGCCACAAAATTGGGATGATTTTTTAAAATAAGTAATAACCCCAATTTTAAAAATGAAATGTCACCCGAAATAAATGAAAAATCACATCACAAAATTTTGATAAAATTTAATTTTAAAAAAATGCGAAATTTGACATATGACACGTAGTGGTGCCCAGAGCGCTTGCATGTGAGGCCGAAGACCTGCCGTGCCGGGCGTATGAGTCGCCCACAGTCTTTATACCCGATCGAGGGTATATTAATTTTAATGCAAAGTTTTAACACAGTGAAATATTCACCGTAGACCCTTAAGACCTTTAAGAGATATGATCGAGACCGACAGGTGAATCGATTTAGCCATGTCCGTCCTTCTATCTGTATTTGTGAAGGTTTTAGGTCTTCAATATCAAGCTAGAGAGCTGGAACTTGGTAGACGGCTTGAATCTTCTACTGCACAGACAAAGTGTGAAATTTGGCCTAATCCGTCAACGGCCACGCCCACTACTGGCTTCAGTGTGAGAACAACCTCTATTTCACATTTTCTTTCAAAATGTTTTTTGGTCAAGGAAATTCGTAGGAACTTAATTTTTGGTACTGAGCAATATTGGCCCAAGGCCAATATTTCCCGATATACTTTCCCGATTTCTCGGAAAGTTCGAAGAAAAATCGAAGAGAAATTATATGACAGATATTAAAGATTTACCATTTACAAAGTTTGGTTCATACAAAGTTTTGAGCTCCGCCTACTTTTAGGGGGCGTTTTTAGGAAAAACTGTTTTTTCTCCGAAATAATTTTCGGCCTTAAAGCATTTTGTCATGAATCTAACGAAATAAAAATTAATTGATTTTAATTTTTAGGCCAGACCCACTTTTGGGGGTGGCCTAAAAATCTTAAAAACAAAACATTTTAAGATTTGGTGTTATACGGTATATCGGGTCAGATATCACAGACGTTCGTCATATGTCACAGACGAACTCTTGCACTTACTCACTTGTTTTTATACATTGCTTGAAATACATTGTATGGGTGGTTCTATAAACAAGAGACTCCGAGGAGGATTCGAGGCCAGGATTCAAAACACCGGAGATCAAACAGTGTTTCCTAAAAAAGAAGATTTCGGGTGTCTCTTCGACTTATACGCCGGCCAACCTTCGGCCACACATGCATGTGATCAGGGCGCAGCTACGCGGCATTTGTGCAGCTTTAAATTTTTTTTAAAAAATGCCCATCGTTCTTAAAAAATTGGGACAACTTTTTACTTTAAGTTTGGAAAACGATGCATAAAAACTCAAAAATGGCCCAAACTTGACAATTTTTCGTTCTTGTTGCCGTTCACGTAGATTTTTGGGACTATTTTTCATTTTCAGTTTGGGGTCATTTTTCATTGGGGCATAATTTCATGTGGCCCGAGTCAGACATAACTTTTAATAGGTGAGGTTGTGTTTGGCTCAAATTTACATCATTACATTAATATTTAATCAAAAAATTACAATTCGGCAAACATTTAATAATAGGGATTTAAAAAGTATTAAAAACTGCGGTTTTTAACGCATTTCTATCTCTTTGAAATCCAAGTCGATTTTTCAGTCAATGAGAAGAACAATAGTTCTACATTATTTATGGTCGAAGACTTGATTACAGAGTGTTAACAGCTTGCGTCCCCTTAACGACAACAGACAGAAAATATTTTCACAAAAATGTTGAAGTGTTTTATGTTGCCTACGGTTGGGAGGTGAGAATGTTAAAGACATTTGGTTGCATAAGGCTAGGCTAGAAACACTGATCTTAATTTAAAATCATGTTGCCACAAATATTTTGATTGCCAAGCTAATAGCAGTTTACCTACTAAACGAGCTGCTTGCGATGTCAGTCCAAATTGTGTTTTTAAATTACAAATAAACTAAATGCCATAAGTTTTCCGTAGGTCCGAGTGGATTTTTTATTTTCGATACTAAGTACTTGGGCGTCCTAATGCCGAATATGTCCTGATTATTAAAAATTGTCGGTCTCCATTAGCTTTGAAGTTATAGGCCCCGCCTACCCTTGGCGGAGCGACGAGATATGAAACATTGCGAAAAAGAGAGTATAAATACTTTAAACCCGCGAAGCGAGCCACCCACCCAAAGGCTGTTGTGTCCAAAAGAAAAGGTTATTTGCAAAGAAATTTAGTTAAATTTCAACTGCGTACTTTTAGGCGCAATTGTTAATGTCAAAATGAGGCCGATCATTTTTAATAACATTCGCAATCAGGACACTCAAATACATAAATATGTAAGCATAAGAAAAAATCTCAGAAATTCTCCTGGGACCTACGGTAAACTTGTTCCAACTAAATGGCTGTTTCACAAAAAGCAGGTCAGTGTTAAACCAGAGCGGCAGTGACACTAGAAAAATCGTTTGTCATATCTACAGCTACGACTGTTTTGACTGCAAAGTGACAGAAGATTACATATTGTTGAATTTTAGCGATTTTATTACACATGTGCAGTGTACTCTTCACAACGACTATTAGCTTTCTCAGCTTCCTCACAAAAGCCTATTGAACAGCGTGTGACAACTCACAACAGCAAATGACATTAAAATCGTCAACCGCGGCGAGTTTTTTTGAATTTTTCGAAAAGGCTCTTGATCTAGTTGGGACAAAGCCAAAAGACTTGCGACAAATCAGAATGAAAAATGTGCTCAAATAGGTAATGTTAAAAAAAAATTTGCTCAGTGTCAGTAGTAATATGAAATGCGTTTAATTAAATATCCATAAATCGCTTTTAAGCAAAATAATAAAAACAAAACGATGAAGCTAAAGTTAGAATAGTACAATTTAGTCCCTATTAAGTGTCAAGCAAACACCCTGAAGTATCCAGTGACTTAAATCTTCATGAGTCTCTAAATTAGCCTCAAACACAAGGCCCACTCCCATGGCATTTCTTCTCAGCGAAGTTGTATAAACAGGCGCCCGGTAAGTGTTCTAAATTAAAGACATGAGAGAAAAAACATTACATTTTAGGTAGCAGCCTTAAAATTTTAAATGGATTCAGCAATCAAGTTAAAATTCCAGTTAAATATGTAGTTTATACCCACTTGTAATTTGAGTCTATGCACCTCAATAGGAATGACAGCCAAAAGTGGTAGGTCCTCCACGAGTATTTTGGGATATGAACGTGCTAGTTGATTTTTTTCTGCATCCCATCTAGCGCCTTCGATAAATAAACCATGGACGTAACAACCCTGAAAAATTTACCCTTATCACTAGACAGAAATTTCAGGTCTATAAAGTAAGAAATTTACGGTTGCTGGCCTTTCTTCGACATCGTCGGGATCTACAAAGCGTGTTACACTGGTATACAAGGTTGACTTATCGAGAGGCCATCCCTTTTTCCTGCAAGCTATCTGCAAATGACACGTAAATAATATTAGACGTATATTTTAAATCAAGACTTTTAAAGGGGTTTTCAGCTTACTTGCACAACTGCTGTGAGGTAGCTTTCGGGAATGTGGAGGCCTGCCAACCAAATAACAATTGGTTCGCCTGATAATGACCAATAATGATACTGGGAGGCACGATTCTGAAAGAAAAAAACATCACATAGGCCAAACGGATATGTAGTCACAGGGGTAGCCAATATGAGTTATGAGGTTTAAGTCACGAGGATCTTATGTATTTCCAATAAATAATGATAGGAAAATTTTGCAAGTTATATTTACCAGCAAATGTTCCATCCAGGTACCAAGTTGCTTGCATGTGGCAGGAGCTAAGTGCGCCCAGTAAGGTGGCAGCTTTCCGTTGAGAAGCGAATTAGCTATATTATCGAGCATATTGTCCATACCAGTTTCACCAGCTAAGGCCTAGGAAGATTGAATGGAAACCCATCAAAAAGGAAGCATTGTTCTTTTTAATTAAGTAAACTGTAGATTTACCTTTCGAAGTAAGTCCAAGGTCTTTTTCATGCTGACTGTCAAGATGTTGAAACGATCCAACTCCTGTAAGAGCACAACACCCGTCGGAGTTATGTTCATTTGAAACATTTTCTTGACACGCCACACTTCAAAATACTGTGGCAGCTTCTTTAAAATATCGGCTGCAATGTTGTCGATGAACTCATCTCGACTTGTTCCACCCAGGGCGTCTCCTAAACACAGAGCAATAAATGGGAGATGCTAAGAGGTTTGCTTTTTATAAAGAAATCTTCGTTGCAAATGCCTACAAAAAGGCTAAATTTTAAAAATTTTAAAACTATTTTTTGGTTAGATACAATTTTGCTACAAGGAGTTAGATATTTTTTTGATAATAAGCTCGCGATCCAGAGGTTACGAACGACTAACCTTAGATGCGTAGAAAATTTGAGGAAAGAAAAGATAGAAGAGAAAAAAAATTCTCAATCCAACACAAACGCTGATGAGCCACTACGGAACATAAAAACTCTGGCCAGAACCACCGAAGCTTACCCCCGCAAGTGTTATGCCTTTACAGAAAAAGGCGATAATACAACTAGTAAAGTATTTCATAAAAACTTATGGCATGCATCTAATTGTTGTCCATTCTATTTGCATATTGGAACAAAAAGGAACATTTTCGGCCGACCCTAACCTGGATAACAGTCGCCTGGTCGGCTCTTTTGAGACAGACGCGCCTTGTTTTTTGGTTTGTTGCTGGTTTTGGCCTGCCGCGGATGTTTTCCATACCGGTACCCACCATACTTGGTAAGCATTTCCCCATCCGCCATCTGAGGAATTTTAGACTAGACCAGAAGTTTAGACTAGATTTTTCCAAGATTTTAAGGAGACTTATTTGAAATAAGATAAAAGAAGTGGGCTGCCGTGGCGTAGTGCTTACTACGTCTGAGATCTGGGTTGCAATCCTACCGTCGTCACCGGAGAAAAGACTCGTTCTTTTTCACAGTCCCCACTTCCGTGTGAGTCTGATAAGCCCTCCGAGAGAAAAGTCATAGTAGTAAATAAAAGCGGATTTTTTTCAGAAGTGGCAAGATCTAATTTGGGTCATTTGACATTTTTACTCTTTTCGGTGACCTGTCATTGTGTCGAATGACCCAGATTTTTGGTGATGTGACATTTTTCATTTTTGGGCAATTTGGTTTTGTGCGATTCGACACTGAGCCGCAACACACTCATCCAATTTTACAGTCACAATACCTACTCGGCAACAAGTTTACTGTCATTTTTATAGAAATCTTTTCACGAGCGTACACAAAAGTGTTGGAAGTATCAGTAGACCTTAAGGTTGGTTTGAATTTACTTAAAAATAAAGTCGTTGTGTATTTATACCTAGCCTTAACCAGGGGTCTTTACGTACTGAAGCATAACCGTTGAACTACAGTGATGTAGCTGTAGCTGTAGTAATAGCGGTAGTAAAAGCTGTCAAAAGTTAAAACACTTGTATTCAGTGTATTGCGCACACAATGTGTGTCTGTGGCGAAAGCGCGTAGCTGCGGCGGTAGCAAGAGTTGGCCAACTTTTTACTTTCATAGCGCTACACGGTTGACAGTTCGATACAAGCAAAGTAAACAATGGAGGAAAAGGACGTCGAAAAGTTTATTGAGATGGTTAAATCTAAAGAAATATTATGGAATTTGTGTCATCCGTTGTACAAAAATATTTAATCTATCTCAACTAAACTCAGAGTCTCGGCCATTGTTTATAAAGGAGGTTTTTGTTCGACATAGCCGCGCTACACCATTGTGTTCAATTTTCTTTTCTTCCGTACAACGCCACATGGCTCCGCGGCTGTACTACGTACTACTGCTACATACTACCGCTACGGGCATTGTGGTCCTACGGTAAAACTACAAAGGACACAAGGAAAGGCTTGGAAAATGGGTGCATTTTAGTGATTGAAATTTACCCTTAACTTCTCCACTCCACTCCGATGCTTTGAGTAGCATGAAATAAATTTATTTTTAAACCAAATGTAACAAAGTGAAGAAGCAAAAATATTTTAAGAAAAATAATAAAAACTGTAAACTGAGTTTCAATACGTACCGGTTTGAGGTTGCAGGCTGATTAAATGACCCCAAATAGCTCGCGTTGCCTGTGTGTAGTTTCCAATATCCGCATTCGGATGAAGTCCAAAAACTTGAGGCGTATTGACAAGCGGCAATTGATCAACATAAGCTAACGAAAAAGTTTTAAATACGAGTCTCTATCAAATATTTTAATAAATGAAGTTTATAAGAATCTTGCTTACCCGCAACGTCATCAACATGCTCCATTTCCTCAGGTATTTGATATTCAAAATCGTCATCTTTGTAAAAGAAGAACGGCTGATAAGTATCGAAAATAAAGTCGCCCATGTATTCATTCAAATATGTTTTAACAACGCGTCGATCAAAGTCATCGATAACACGCCCACCGTACATAACCTAAAACAGAAGAATTCATATAGAAAATAATATTAATTAACGGTTCTTTTCTAGAGAACCAAAAATTGACCAAAACAAGAACTCACCTCTCCGATTAAATACTGAAGAGAAGCCCAGGGTATACGCGGGTCTTTCGCGTGTGTAGCTTTGTTCAAATACATTTTTATGATGTTCAAGCAAACGTCAAAGTCGCACTCATTGAAGTCGTAGGATATATTCCAGCCCAGTTTGTCATATCTACGACGTTCCTGTAAAAAGTGGAAAAAACTAAACAAGCTGCTAAGGAAGGTAATGCTCTATTTATCGGCCATAGAAAAGGCTAGGGTATACTTGGGGCGTAAAGCCTGCAATGTATTCCACTGGTTTTATACTGTGTTGGTAAGACTCAAACTTACCTAGAGTCAGTGGTCCTCCAAAGCCAAAGTATCAAGATGCCCAAAAAAATTGAAATTTACAATTTTTGGGTGATTTGACACAATGCAAGATTTCACTTACTTACTTAAGGTGGCGCTACAGTCCGGAGTGGACCTGGGTCACAGCCAACAAGCTTTGCCAGCCAGCTCTGTCTCTAGCTAGCTGTCTCCAGTTTCGCACGCGAAGTTGGCTGAGGTCCCCTTCCACTTGCGTGTGCCACCTGAGTCTTGGTGCTCCTCTAAAGCGCCGTCCCTGCGGTGTGGATTCGAAGATTTTCCGGGCCGGGGCGTTGGTGTCCATCCGCTCTAGATGACCCAGCCATCGTAGACGTTGTGTTTTGACTCTTTTGGCTAGGTCGGTGTCGCTGTACAGCCCGTACAGTTCGATGTTATATCTCCTCCTCCACTCTCCGTCTATGCAGACGGGACCGTAAATCGTCCGAAGAATTTTCCTCTCGAAGCAGCCTAAAGTGTTTTCATCCGCTTTTGACAGGGTCCATGCTTCTGCACCGTAAATCGGGACCGGGATGATGAGGGTCTTATACATGGACACTTAAGTTGCTCAAGAGAGAGCTTTGCTACTCTATTGCCTTCTTAGCCGAAAGAAACAGCGATTGGCAAGAGTTATCCTTAGTTTAATTTCAGCGTGGCGTTATTGTCTGAATTGATAGCGGAACCCAGGTTTTTTTTTTTTTTATAATTCACTCGCGAATTAAGGGATTGGCTACCCTTTTTTATGTTGTTTCACATCTCACGAGCGGAAAGGAATAGAAGAAGAATGAAAGGATGGGAGGTACCGGTGCACTCTTGTTTTAAACAGCTGCAGATTGAATTGTGTAGGAAAGACTGATCGTGGGAGGACATTCCACAGGTAGACATTGTCGCTAACTACGTCAAAGATTTAGCTGTCGATGGTGATGTTTTGTCCAAGACGTCGGTGTTGGGTGTCTTTTCTTGATGACAGCATATATTTGATTTAGCCCTCGTTGACTGCTAAACCCATATTCGCCGCTTCCGTCCCAATACTCACGAAGGCTTCGCTGACATCACGCTTTGTTCTACCGATTATGTCAATGTCGTGTGCGTATGCCAGTAGTTGAACGGACTTTTGAAAGATTGTACCTCTGGTGTTGGCGCGAGAGATCTGCACGATTCTCTCAAGTATGATGTTAAAGAAGTCGCATGACAGCGCGTCGCCTTGTCTAAATCCTTTTTTGATATCAAAGGGGTCGGTGAGGTCTTTGCCGACCTTGACGGAACAGCGTGAATTTTCCATCGTCACCCTGCACAGACTGACGAGTTTGGCAGGGATGCCAAAACTAGACATTGCGCTATATAGCTCGTCTCTATAGATGCTGTATTACGCGGCCTTGAAATCGATAAAGAGGTGGTGTGTATCGATTTGGAATTCCTGGGTTTTCTCCAAGATCTGCCGTAGTGTGAATATTTGATCGATGGTGGACCTTCCTGAACTAAAGCCACACTTATATGTGCCTATCAGATTGTTGACAAACGGCCTTAGGCGTTCACACAGTACAGCAGAAAAGATCTTGTATGCGATGTTAAGAAGACTTATGCCCCTGTAGTTGGCACAACTAAGAGGGTCTCCTTTCTTCAAGATCGGGCAAATAATGCTGAGGTTCCATTCGTCCATATCATATATCTTGCAGATGAGCTGGTGCATGCTCCTAACCAGCTCATCGCCAGCGGATTTAAAAAGTTCGGCAGCTAGGCCGTCTGCTCCGGCTGCTTTATTGCACTTTTGCTTAGACTCAGCTATTTTCACCTCCTCCAGGTCGGGGGCTGCGGTAACGTTCGTATGCTTCGTCGGTAACGTCTTCGCCCGGGTTGAATGGTTCGTTCTGCCTGACAGCGGTATTTGGTTAGCCCTTTCCAAATCCTACAACGACGTTCCCTTGATGGTCCTTACAGGCTTCAGTTCGAGGATTTTACCCTTGGCAGGAACTTTTTGTCCTTTGGTAAAACTTTCTAACCTCATTCCTGTTAGAAAGTTTTACCAAAGGACAAAACATCATACTGTTGTAACATCTCTCTATCTCTTCAACCGCGCGCTTCTCGGCGGTTCTCACAATGCAAGATCACCCAACAATATATCCATTTCCCTTCAACATTTCTTAACTTAAGCTGTGACTAAGTTTGGGCTGGTTTTTAGGTTTTTGAAGCCCAGCTTAAGCCAAGATCTGGTAAGCCCGGAACGAAACGAATCTGGAGTTAACCCAGTGAGCAGTTTTTCAGTTCTGTGCTAACGCTGTCAGCAAAGTTATCAAAATATTCGACTCTCGAAATTATTGACCCCCATAACTCTCACTTCAGAAAGAAAAACAGGAAAAGAAATTCGAGATGTTCTTATTCGTTATTTTTCACAGCAAAACAACTGCTATTCCACACAGAAAAAACATTCGGAGCAGCTCATACTGTTCTTCAGAATTAATCCGGGGTTAGCTCACCAAATTGGGCGAGTGCGAGATCATCCGACATTCCGAGTTAAACTGAGATTATCCCCAGAATTAAGTTTTTCAGTGAACTAAGATCTGGGGTTAATCTCGGCTTAATTCACCGAATTTGGTGAGTTAATCTCGGGTCATCTCTGGAGAACAGTATGAACTTCTTTGAATTTTTTTTTCTTCGTGGAATGTCAGTTGATTTGCGCGTTGTTGTGAAAAATGACATTTGGGAATAACTCGAACTTATTTTCCTGGGTTTTTCTATGTGAAATGAGAGCTGGGAGAGTCAATAATTTCGAGAGTCGAAGATTTTGACAACTTTTTGACGGATTTAACTCTGCACTGAAGAACTGCTCGCTGAGTTAACAGACCTTGGTTTAAGATGGGCTTAACTCAGCACTGAAAAACCGGCCCTTAGAGCTTTAAGCCTGTATAAAAACCTTATACCTACAAGCGACTTCAGTCTCCGATATTTACCTGCACAACAGCATGAAAGAAGGCCAACACGTAAACCAACGGCTTAAACGCGGCATGTGAGCATGAGTTAAAGGTATCATCCTCCAGTTTGAAAAAGGTTGTATTAAGATTTAGCTTCAGCCCATCGGGAGGTTCTATCACAACTGAAAACGCAATTTTTTTTTCTTGCTCTAAAAAAAAAACACGGTAAGACATACCCTTTAGGGACCGTTGCAATATGCCAATAGGAAAAGTCGGTGTGGGATCTGTTGTTATCCAAAGTCGAAAATCTGGATGAGGGCTGTCAACCTTTTCCAAATACTTCTCGACTTGTCGAATGAAATTTATGAGCAAATGGCCGTTTTGCAGTAGCAGCCATTGTCCTTGTCGTATTGAAAGGTCGAGTAGATTAAGGGCTATCTATATTCAAAAAAACGACACGACATCAAGTTTGCAATGAATGAAAAAAGAAAAACGATTTCACCTTCTCTTGTCCTTGGCCCAGAGATATATGGGAAACCTTATGATCAAAACGTGCTGCAAAGTTCATCAAATCGTTTGTTGGATCCGATCCAGGACTAAGGATAAAGACCACCGGTACCATATTTGTGGACTGCTCGTATATGATGGAAAGACTGATGACTGGCGGCGTTATATAGAATTCACCCATCATGCCTGTTATGTAGTTGTTGATCGCAAGGAATACGCGATCCTCTCGGAAGCATCGAAGGAGCATAAGTTTCTATAGAATCCAGTTCCTCAAAAATCCAGTTGCTATTGCAAAATACCAAACAAAATACTTACCTGGAAGCTTTGAACAGCCTGGAAATCTCCGGGGCATGGACTCTCTTCCGGATTTTCTGATTCGTACCACTGTTAAATAAGGTTAAAAAGACTATCTCTAAGATAGATGGATCAAATCTAGTCAACAAACCTCTTTCCATGCGTCCAGATTTCGTTCAATGTGCTCGGTGAGTGCGTCAAAGTACTCGGGGAAGTCCGTCGAAAGAACTTCGATATTTTTCCAACTCTGTTCCGATAGCCAAGCCGCAGGACACTTTTTATCACTTTGCTTCAGCGACACGCAGCCTTTGATGAAGAAGTCCAGCTCAGATTGCGGTAAGCGACCATCACTCTGCTCCAACTTGGTGGCCAATTGGAATGAAAAAAGCAGCTTGTGACGACCGAAAATTCCCATGCAACCAAATGAATACACGTTTTCCGTCAAGGTTCTGATGATGTTGGCAATTCGTTTTGCCAGAATTGAATCGGGAACGGATTTCCTCAGGGAGTAAGCGAACACATCAAGGAATGAGCTCAACGCATATTGATACATGGAACTGACAGCTGCCATATCAGAGAGGGCGAAAAAGAGTACTGCTCCACGTCGGGCAACAGGACGATATCCGTCCCGCAGTTTCTCAATATCGGCCACAGTCTCGGTCGATAGTTTCAACTGTTTAGTGATTGCTGACGCCTTGGTCTTGGTGTTTTCCAGGGTCTCGATGAGTTCTACGTTATCCAGCATATTACCAGTTGACGTGGCCAGCTCACGCAGCAAAGAATCTTCAAGTTGCTGCAACAGTTTCTTGTTCTCGCTTGTCTGCATAATGAGGGTCTCTCGCTGCTCCTCCAAATCAGGTCGTTCACACTGAACAACGACACTCAGCAGTTGATCCTCCAATCCGGAGTGTGTGACGCTGTAGTTGACCACCATTGCCTTGGCATAGACCGCGGGATCAAACACTGGATTGGTGAATTTCGTCGTCAGATACATGCGGAAGTTCTCGTCATAGTCGACTTCTCGATCACCGAGCACGACGAATTTTCGTCCTGCCGCCGTCCGGATATTCTTCTCCAAAATCGGATCAATTACTGGATCTATGTAGTCGTCGACGTCTTGAAACAGCACCGGGATTCCATACATCACTGACGATTCGATTTGCTTCAGGAAGTCTGAATCGTTGAACGAAAGTATTTTCAAGTTGTTTTGAGCTTCACTTTTTTTGATCCAGTGCAAGGCCTGCTCCTGTGGATCGATGCACAGTGGGAAGCGCGATGCTCGAACTGTGAGAATACCATTTTGAACGGAGAGCTCGTCGGGTGGCAGGCCCTTGGATGTCCAGTCAGAGACTTGCACCTCGGTTACGAGTGACTTTGCTAAATCAAAGTCTTCCGCAATGGGAATTTCGCGTTCCTTAAGGTCACTCAGCCAGTCCAAGTAGAGCATCGTTCTACGAAACTCCCACGAAAATGCTCCAGTGTAAGCCAGAAAGGCCGCGCAAATCAGGCACTGTCCGACAAGCATGGTTTTTTGCTCGCCAAGCTTGAGGAGGATTTCACTCCAACGAATGCGCTCGGAAGTTAACCCACTGATGAGCTTATCTGAAGCTACCTGAAATGGAAGAAAGTCTTAATTTAAGCTCAAACCATAGGACCGTTCTCACCAATCTTCGCTCTGCCTGATTCATCATTTCGGTCAGTAATTTCATTTGGCGAATCGACTCGGCATATTTGTTGTTCAACTCAGCCAAAGTCACCTCCAGCTGGATGATTTCATTGTTCAATTTGGTCAATATCTTGATTTGGAGTTCCTGCTCTTGCACAAGGAAGTCGACGCGCTCTTTCTTCGGCTTGACCTCTCGGTAGACCTCAAAGAAGGCGATGACTGCCCGAACGAACTTCAACAGACCGGCACCTGCAAGTGAGATTTTATCCATATCGTCCAAGCCTGCAGACGACTTCATGTGCGCTCGACACGCGTTTATTTGCTTGGCCGTCAACGCCTCACAGTCCATTTCCATAAGACTCTTCAAGAAGTTGACATCCGACATCATGCCTTTGGCCGACTTCCAATTGATTTCTTTGATTCCCTTGAGAATCGCAACACATTCACACACCACCTGCACCTGGGGCGGTGGCGTTGCAAACGATCGAATTTCAGTGATCTGACTCTTGTCAAGGTTTGCCAAGGCACGCCGAGCTTCCTCCAAAGCAGGCATCGCCTCAGCTAGTGCCACCTCAGCGTCGGCCTTTTCGATAGCAATTTGTTTGCCCTTGATCTCGACTTCTATGGATTTTTCCGAGGCTTCTGCCTTCTTGATGTTGGCCTTTTGGGTGGATGCTTCTATGTCGACCATCATTACCTCGCAGTTGGCCGAAGCAATCTCGACGTTTTGCTTCTGTTCGGTGACAATAAGTCGAAGTTGATCGATTTGACCGGCGGCCTCGTCAATCTTGACGATGCCTTCGCGCAGGCGGTTGCTTTGAGTGACGATGAAATTGTTCTCATCCTCTAATGGGGAAAAGGTTGAAGTCTTGGTTCAGAAAAGGAAAAAGAACCTACCCAATAGTTTTAAATAGGTGTTGATGAAGTCCAAGTACTGTTTCGGGGTAACATAATTATTGCGGCGAAGTTTCTCCTTATATTCCACCGAGTAGTGGTCCATCGATGCGTGAACGTGCACAAAATGTTCGACAATTTTGTCCCGATGGTTTTCTGGAATCTTAATAGAATGACACGCGTTACGGATGATCTAAAAGATCCTTTTTTAAAATACCATTGGATGCTCAGTCAGGTACAGTTCTGCCACAGCAAAAAGTGCTTGTTGTGGCCAGGGGAAAATCCAGTCAATTGTTGTGCTACCAATGAGTCCGGGGAAGTTTCTGCAACGATTTCGAAGTGACTCGCCCGTCGGAGACATGGACAGGACCACATGAAGATTCTCACAGCACGTCATTATGAAGTAACTCCAAACAGCATCTCTATACAGAAAATTGCAAAATTTTTGTGCTTAAACAGGGACTCTGGTTCCTTCAAGGTTTACCTTGCACTGGAATAACCAGCCTCTACAGCACGTGGATGACACTGTCCAATGATTGAGTCCTTCTCGTCGTCAGCAAATAGAGCCGTAACAGTGCCAGTTGTTAGAATATTATTTATTAGCTCGAGAAAGCCTTCTTCAACAATCTGTTTGGAAGTTGCACTTGTAAGGCTTACAGGTAGGAAAACTTACAAATTTACCTGAGCTGCAGAGATTATAAACACAACTTTCTTTTTCTCAATGCCTGTTAGTTGGTAGAGAATTTTTAAGTCCTCCCGAAAGGAAGCCTCGTTATAGCCACGAGCAATTGTGATTTCAAACATTTCGCATTCTGGAAAACACATTCAACGTAAGCGAACCGTATAATTTGACTCCTCTAGAAGCTATCCAACCTTATGGAGAATGGCCTTAAGAGCTTTGTAATGCTTACCAGCTGCAAAGGATGCCAATTTGGTGATGCTCTTCTTGCCACAGCCACCAACGCCAACCAGGAGAATGTGGCCCCGGTATATGCGTAAAGTGCGGTGAACTCTTGTCAGATGTTCCAGACAATCTTCGAACAGCACTAAGCTAAGCTTTCCTTTTCGCTCGCCATATTCATACACAATCTGAAAAGATATTAAAGATACAAGTCTTGAGCTTGTCAATCTAATGGCTCTTATGCAGAAATTTGTACGAATTATGATCTTGTGGTACGAGAAAGTTCTAGAAAGAATCAGAGGGGAAAGATGGTAAAGAGGAAAAGAACTGGTGCACTTTGGTTTTGAATTGTTGGGAACTCTAGTCACGAGGAAATGCTTCCGTAGCCTATTCAACATGTACATATGTTGTTCAACTAGAAAAAACACCAATGCCATGCCAAAGGCGATACCGAGGAGCATTCCTTCTTGCAGAAAGAGTAGTGGAAATAAAACTGAACCCTGGGGAGCACCAGCATTTATATGGTCGACATTAGATTTGAAACCGTCCAAAATCATTTGCATTCATCGTTTTGAAAAGAAATTTCTTATCCAATGAATAAAGAACACATCTGCCCCGAATGCACGCATTTTCGAAAAGAGAGACAGACTCTGTCTATTGCTTAAGAAATGCCGAGAACCGCAACAACCCTGCTCACCCATGCAAGGTCGGGTGGGTTAGAAAAGCCTCGAGGTAAGATATGTCTGTTGTAAGAGCTGACTAGAGTCCCCTGGAAAAAGTAGTCTTCAGCATGTTATGAGTGATGCTGTCAGGAGTACTCCTCCCACGAGGAGTCTTTACATGTGATAGTAAAACGTTTTAACTGAAAGATGAATCTAAGGTCTATATAAAACCCAGTAGCGTCTCCGGCTCCAGCGTCCGATTCCAGATTGGCGGCTGAGCTTTGAACGGTAGGAATCTCAGAGCGTCTGCCTCGGAATACGAGACTTCTTGGTCGACATCTGTTGTCCAGGTTAGGATCGGCCGAATAAACAGGGCAACTAGGTATAAAATCCAACCTCCCCCCGCCCGGCATTATGGTGAGAAAGAAGAAACAGCTTCGAATAATCCAGGGCATCCTCTGGAGCTAGGCCTGAGGGGTGCCAGCATGCGAGCGTTTGTGGTCGAGACGTCCCGCTCGGCATCTGACCAGGTTTAACCAGAAGAAGTTACGAGCAGTCCAGTAATGGTGACGCTATTCAAAACGGGGGCAGAGCGGGGGCAAGCGCAAAGTTATAATGAGGGCTTAGATGGTCATTCTATCGAAAACGGCACCAACTTACAATTGTCACACAAAATGGCTGCTCGCTAACGAAGAAGGAACTTGAACTGGTTAGGGAGGCTTTAAAGTATCAGCTCAATGCTACTAGCATCTCCCCAACTAAGTGGAAAGGTTCCGAAACCAGACACTTTGGCGATGGGTGGAGGCTCCTCTGTTCTGACGTCCCACATGACATGTCTACACAGGTAGGCGTGGATATACTCACGAGCCCTCCGGTTGTCGAAAAATATTTTGCCGTTGGGAGGGCGGGGCGAGGCGGTGTATTTCATCTGAAAGCTTTAGCTTAAGCGGTCGACTTTGCCTCTAGTGCAGGTGTGTATCATCGGCAACAATTGACCCTGATGGAAAAGTTTGTGGAGTGATGAGGCTTGCTGTGGCGGCTTTTGGTGAGAAAAGTTCAGCGTGGCTTAAAACACCAGGAGTTCGTTTCAAGAAAACGAGGCTGGTGTTTCAAGAAAACGTGGCTTGAAACACCAGAGAGGAGAAGAGAGCTTTAATTTTGTATAGCGTCAATTTAGGAACTCAACTTCTTGAGCCCGGTACAATGAGACGCGAAAAACTTCTAATCAGGCAATGAGAACAGCCATGGAACAGGAATGGAAAAAGTCCGGCAAGAGGTTGGAGGACGATTACAGATCTGCAAACAAGATGTTTTGGTAGACAGACTTTTTTACACTATCTCAGAGGAAAGAAGTTAAGTACATGGGGTTAAATGCAAGGAAAGTGCACTTTTTGCAAAGGACAACAATATCTTACGGAGATGGAGCGAGCACTTTACGGAGTTGCTCAACCCTCAACAACGCCCTGAAATTGGCAAATCCTGCTAAAAAAAATTAGGGTGGAGAATCCCACAGCAGATAAAATCACTGCTACGGTTGCTAAAAGTTGGAAAGTCTGCTGGATTGATGAAATTAGGCCAGAAATGCTCAAGGCAATGTGTCATTAATTACAGCATGGTCTAACTTTTGGGGTATAGCTCTTTAAAGTCTTCCGGGAAAAGTTTTCGCGAAGATACTGGAAGCATCTAGCAGAGTTTTAATCGAGCCTTTGTTACGGGAAGAGCATTGCGGCTTCCTGCCTGTCAGAGGCACAACCGACCAGCATTTTACTCTTAATGTTCAGAAAAGGCTCGAAAATATGCTAAACCAGCCTTCGTGTGCCTCGCGACGGTCTGACAAACCCTCCGAGTGTAACATTTCTCTCGAAAAACTTCTCAAAGTTCAGTTCGGACTCGGCAAAATATTATATGTTTAAGAATCAATTCACACAGCATACATGGTTGAGAAGTTAGCCCTGGCTTAACTCGAGCTGCTCATGCGCCACTCTATTTATTTTATTTAACCTTCGTGTGTTCTTAAGACTTGGAAAAAGTTCGCGTTCAGCGATCAACTTTCGATAATTTGGAAACGTAATTCGCTGTAACGTAACTGAACTCGTAACCCAATGAGTCAAGACTTCTTTGTGAATCCCGCTTAAACCAATGAAACGGGTTTTGCATCCATATCGATTTAAAGTCACTTTAAGCTCGTAGACAAGACAACCATATTAAATTTGTGAATTCACATGTAAGCAAGCGACTTTTTCAAATGTCAAGCCTCATGTAATTTACTTATACTATCAAATCTGTGATGTGCAGAGAGCGAGAATTGCCAAGCCAACTTCTTAGTTAAAAAACGCTCTATTATCGTAAATGACTTCTTTCGAATGAATATATTTTCTTATGACTCTTTCTGGCAAGTGGCATGGGTTTTCAATTTATTTATTTTATTGCTCCCGTTTTCTTAGGAAACGATTTACCATAGTCTCCACCGAACATTAATCCGCGATTTTAATAAATTTCAACTTATCTCCGACAAATCGCGGCATTCATCATCAAATCTCCCTCATATAGATCACATTTACCCTCTTCACAAACCGCTTTCAACCCATTTCAAACACCTTTGGAGCAGTTTAATACTTGACAAAATTATGCAAGTTGAAGCTGTCCACGCATGACAGATCTGTCACAAATGCGCTATCCACTGGGAGTTTTACAGCGGAATTGTTTTCCCGCTCCTGGTAAATGTTATCGTCACTCTCATTTGGGAGCCGAAATGACAAAAGAAGAAAGCTCGAATCAAATAAATCCCATATTTGTTTGGTGGAGCACTTTGGGATTTTTTTATGGTTTTCGGCTAATCGCAGTTTTATGTCCGGTGGAAACATGGTAATGTAAAGATAAGTAGCTAACAATGACCTGAAAATTAAGTTCTATCTGGCTTTAATAGACACAAAAATGTTCCTTAAAAACTTGTTCAACTCTAATTATTGATAAATAAATTTATAAAATATAATGATAAAAATACACATACCTCTTGGAATAGAAAGAAAATGGCTTTGTAGTCCAGCAAATCTTCGTAAAATCTTGGCTCGGATTCGTCTAGTGAATTTCTGTAATCTCCAAAGAGCAATGGGTTACGAAGCACATATTCGGCTATTGGAATAACTGGTTCAGCTTCTAAGGAGGCCCCATCTTCGGCAAAAAGTTGTTCGGCAGTGAGTTTAGCGGCTACAGTTACGGCAGAGGGTTTTGCGCTTATTGGGTCAGCCGTCAATCCACGGGTTGGACTTCCGGAAGTAGGTCTTACAGTCGAACGGCTTTCTATGAGAAATAGAAGACAAATGCATTATGAAATTAATTTCAAAATGCAAAAGGAAATTGAAAAAAGTATTGAGAAAAGGGACTCACCAACTGCAGCAGTTGCTTCCATGTTTTCCTCTCCTGTAGCTGAGGCAATTTTTGGTATTGTGTACCCTTCATCCTGTTCAAATGTTGGTGGGAATTTTTCCAGAACTTCACTTTCCATGTGTTTTCTTATCAAGTTTATGTCCTGTCAATCATAAACTTGATCAAATTTTGATAACTCTCATGATCTCTAGAGGACATACCGCCTCTGTGATTAAACGATCACAAATCGTCCTTGAGAACTCATTACGCCACACTCGAATGACCTCCCGCGCATGTTGGAAATAATTGGGATGAATTTGCAGAATGCCACCAAATATTCTCGAAAGATCTCGTAAGTTAAAAATATAATGAAACTTGGAAGGAGTTGGTGGTAGCTCAGCGATAGTTTTCTACTCATCAAAAGTGGTGTGCATGAAATATTTTCAGTTCACCAGGTGAATTAATTAAACAAACCGTAAACAGATTCAGTGTAATTTGAACAACAATATCGGCAATCTTATGTAGGTTCTCAGGGAATTTACAGGACACCAAATGTCCTCTAAAAATTGACGTGTAGATCAGTTTTAGAGAGTCCTCACTTGGGAAAACCAAATTTTGAACTGAGAACATTGAGATGAATCGCGGATCGACTTCGTTCCTTCCTCCTCCAGGATAGCCCATGGCTGCGTAGAAAGTGAGGTCTTTGAACTTTTTCCAAGTCAAATCCTTGCCACGATCGAACATTCCGCCGAACTCGAAGAGCAGTTTCAAAAGCGCTATTGGTTGCTGCGTACCATATCTAGAAGCAAAGGGGTACAGGAACATTTTTAGCAAAGACTCAAACCTAGGTGTGGCCTTATGTTAAAGACATCACTGAACGGATTACATACTCATCGACCTGCGGCATATTCATATCATCAATGAAGCAAGCAATTTGCTTTCCAATCGGAGGTCCAAACGTGTCCTTGGTCCGCTTTTCCACAGTAGCTTCAATGGTTCGTTGAATGTCCATCGAAGTGGTTCTCGAGGAAAAGTTCGCATTCAAAATGATCTAAGAACTGTTATTGTCAGTTTATTGACTTCATGGGAAATTCCACGTGACTTACATAAACATTAGAGTCCAGCTCCCTAAGGTATTTTGTAATGATGGCCGTTTTGGAACAGCCAGCATCACCTATTAAAAGCACGGGGCGTTTTCTCTGCATAAAAATCTTTAGTAGAGTTTATAGGCATAGAAATACGAGCTCACAACTTACAAGACTCATCAGTTGTAAGACTTTGTTTGTCCTAAGCGTGTCGACTGTTGACACGAGAATTTCGCTAAATTTCATATGCGGATCATGTGTGTATGTCGGCACTATCGATTCCCAAGCAATCCAGGCGTTTTCCGTGCAATCAAAGAAGTACTCGTACAGAGTTGGCTTCGATATTGGAAGTTGACCTTCGGTTGCTCGCTTAGTTTCCGATTCCTGAACAAGCATCAGGCCAGATGTCCTTTTGATGAACTCATCGAAGCGCTCTCGATCGTCCTCGATAAGACATGCACCCAGTGACCCATAAATGCACTAAAACCAAGGCATTGTCGAATTAATAGTATTGCCTTGGTCGCTTCTGGCTCAAACTTTACCTCAATGACACCGCATTCCAGTGTATCTATCTCGTAGTCCTTAAAAGGCGGCTCCTCTGAGTCTTCAGATATCGTGGGTCGTGGAAATATAGCATCGTACAAATTGCAGAATTGTACAATCAAATTTAGGTCAGTTTGCAGGAGGACCATTTTTAAAGGTTTGCCTTGCTGAGTACCGTCGAGACCTTCCAAAATGAACGTAATGGCTGGTACTATTAGGCGATCGAATATTTCCTTAAAGAACGAAAGAAAATGTTTTACTTAAAGGTTTGTGGCACTTATTTTTCGCACTTAATACTTGTAAGAACAGGCGCTCGGGTTCAGGTCTGGAGAGTGCCCATCTTTGCCAGTAGGGTGCATAGCGTAAATTTTTCGGGTCGACATAAACCATTCCAGCCCGGGAAACTGTTGCCGGTGAAGCATATTTTAAGTCACCAACCTGTTAAAAAAAAGGACGAATAGAAATTGTAGAAAATTCCGACTTAGGAACTTACTTCAAACAGCAGTGCACAGTGATTTTCCAATCGTATTCGTTCTCCATTGGCCAAAGTAAGTAGTTTGTTGTCATCCATTACGGAATTCATGTTTTCAATCCAAAGGGCGTCGACATCACCATCAAAGCAGACATAACGCCTCTCCTGGAATGTGTTAAAAATTTGGAAAATCGCGAAAATAGAGATCCAATAAAAAAAGCTTCTATACGTCTTTTGTTATTGGCTTGTTCATCTCTCGAAAAATGTTGGAAAACAGTCCATCAATCCAGTCCCGTGTGCCCATGTCAAGAAATCCGTACAACTGAATTACAGAAAAAGCCTAGAAGAGAAATATTATGTTGGGTGAAAAATCGAGGAAAGTTCGTTGGTTCATGCAACTCGGTCTAACGATTTAACAGTGGGGTTCGAATACCAGAGGATTCTGATGAAATACTTAAATTCTACCCTCAAAGTTTGGAAGTAGCAACGAGGGGCACAAAAACGTTATTAAAAACGGTTTGTTAGAAGATTATTTAACGCTTTTGCAATTTTCAAAAGGGTCTTATTGGTTTTAGTATCAAAGCCAGGATATTTAAGCAAGAGCTAAATAAATAGGGACAAGAGTAATGATTTATCCCTGATCATAGTCCGAGACAAATCACTGCTTTTTCTAAGTTTAATCAAAAAAGTTGGAAAGTGCAGTCCGTATGGAAAGTTTTCGGTCGGTCTGCAACGGATTGCTAAAACCCCAGCCAAAAAGTGGAGTCAAGAGGATAGGAGCATCCACAGGTTTCCTGAGCCAACCTCTGATACATATAAGACTGCTTTGAAAGGTTGTTTGGGGTAGCAGTTTCTTCAGTTCCAGCCCGTTCAAGTCAGGCCGAAATACTTGGTGCACACCTTATATGGGCTACAAGAACGTATTTGGAGCTCAGACCTGTAAGGATAGTGGGCTATCCGGCTCTCTGTCCTTGAAGTCATAAAATGGGTCTGTCCCTCCAGGTTGGGGGTTGTGCCATGCGTCGGGCAACTTCCTGGCCACTTAAAGTAAACGTTTGTTACGAACCAGCATTACGCCTCGAAAACAGACGGATTTACTGCTGACGACCAATGCAAACGAAAAAGGACAAGGAGTGTCGGTTCACGGGATTGGTTAGGTCCCTTTACAGACGCGTGCAGCTGAGCTATCTATTAGCGAAGACCCTTAACGAGGGACAGGCCGGGCAAAAGGAGAATAACAAATTGCTACTTTTACCAACTTTTAATTTGTAAAAACCGGCGACTGCTACACAGGCATCAAAATCAGCGTTTATTTGTCTTAAGCTTCAATTATGCGACCGGGCGCCTCACGACGATCCGCATCAAGCCTAGACTCGCCAAAATAAGCCTCATGCGCGCATGCGCCCACATAGGAGAAAAATGATGACACGCCAAAGATATGTTCTACGAGCTCTTGGACAATTGATATTGCGCAATGCCTTATCTACGGCAAGATTAACCTAGGCGATTTGATGCCAAGCTAGGAAGGTGGGTCAGATTTGGAGGGACGATCTGAAAGCCTACACGACACGACCTCCAATTGTGAATTTAGGCTGATTGAATCGACTTTGCTGCGGGGCGACACGTTGTGGTAGGTAAAAGGTTGTAGGTAACAGTTCCCGCACATCCACAAAGGTACTTGGAGATCCCCCGATCAATCAACCGTAAACCAGATTGACCATACTGCGATCGACACAAGGCACCCGCCTTTAGCATTATGTACGTCCGAGCTTTCCGAGGGACCAACTTTGACTTGGATCACTTCTCGTTGTAGGAAAGGTGCAGTTGCAAAAAACCAACACCAAGAAATGCAATTATGTTGTGAGTAAGTTGGACGTCGGCAGCCTACAATCGCAAGAGATCGCCAGGTTCTTTTCCAACCAAGTCTCTTTCTTAAAACACAACGACTGCGATAGCTGGTTCATCCAGAGCGGATGGACGCCCCAGCCCAGTCCATCCTGCAGGGACGGCGCAGTAGATGAGCGCCGAGACGCAAGTGGAAGAGGACCCCAGCCAACTTCGCGCAGCTGATTGAGAACCTGGGGGCAGCTTGATCGCTAAGGCCCATGCCCTTAACTAAGTAAGTACCTTAAGTATGTAAGCAAGTAAGTATAGATTTCGTTCATATCCCTGAAGAGTCCTAAGGGTCTAAAGGGAATATTTTAATGCGTCGCAAAATATATTTTGAAGAAAATATACCATAGGGTATGAAATATAGATGAAAACCGGGCATCGTTAACCTTCCTGAACTAGGCAGAGTAATCCTTCGCAGAAGTTTCGCTGACTCGATGGTATTTAGCCGGAATTTTAACACGGTTTTGACACGCTAAGTTCTTGCCTTCAAATTATTTTTGAAAGTTGTTTTAACTTGGGCTACCTGCGCCAAAGTAAATATTCAAGGGTAACTTCTCGTCTCGTGTAACCCCGTAAGACTTACTTTTACACTTTCTTCTATCGGCTCTCAACCTTCCTGGAACCTACACACAAGCCTACGCGGATGATGTCGCCGTTCCTTCTGTTGGCTAAAACCTAGTGACTGTGCGCTCTCAGGCGCAGAGATCCCTTGACTTGATCGATGATTGGTGGACTAGGAATGGGCTTTCAGTAAACCCTCTTAAGACTACGGTCACTGGTCTGACTCAACTCGTGCTTAAAGGTGTCACTATCCCGATATCCGATGAAGTCAATTATTTGGGAGTAATCCTTGATAGAAAACTTCTTTGGTCCAAGCATGTTGAATCCAAAACCGAAAATGCACTGTCTACTTTCTGGCAGTGTAGAGGGGCTTTTGGCAAGACATGGGGCCTATCTCCGAAAAGGGTCCTCTGGATCCATACGGCCATGGTAAGACCACTCCTCTCATATGCATCGGTTGTGTGGTGGAACAGGCTTTCGCGGAAACGTGTTACTGCCTCTTTTGCCAAACTCCAAAGAACGGCTTGTCTTGGCTGCACAGGGGCCTTCCCTAGTACGCCGGGCTCTGCTCTAGATGCTCTGATGAACCTCCCCCCCCACCCCTTGATATATTTATCATGGGGTGTACGCTGAAAACCATCTTTCGCTTAAAGAGAGGTGGTTTTTGGTACCACACGCATTGGAATTTTGAAGAACTTGTTCGAGAATTGTTCTTCGACCCTTGTCTTATGGACATGCCCTCTGACACAATGACCCCAAAAATCCTTTGGCGATAAAACTACCAAGTCGACTTTCCTCAGGTAATGGAATGGCTTCGGCCAGACTCTGAGCCAGAGAAAGAATGCCATCGTATTGTCATGGATGGCTCCAAAACCGGACAGGGGTCTGCTGCTGGAGTCTTTGTGGAAAGCGAGAACATTAGACTTCACTACCACTTAGGTAAATATGTGTCTGTCTTCCAAGCGGAGATTTTTGCTATCCTATTGGCTATGCGCTATATTGTGACTAACAGGTGGAGGGCGAGAAGCAAATGCGTTTGCAGTGACAGCTAAGCCGCTCAAAATGCCTTGCTCAACCCTCTTACCTCGTCCAAGATAGTGCTCGAACTCAAGTTTTCGTTGAACTTAGTCGGAAGTGAATCTTGTTTGGGTTCCAGGTCACACTGGTATCCAGGGAAATGAGATCTCTGATGAGCTTGCCAGACTAGGCTCAAAAGAGGTTTTCTCAGAACCCTAACCTGCTTTAGGCCTGCCTGTGTCTGTTGTCACGTCTGCCATTGATACTTGGGTTTCTCGTGAGCACAGGGCTCGTTGGCGTGACTGCGATGGGTGCAGACAGACTAAACGACTACGCCCGGATATCTGCGAGGGGTCAGCGTTTTTTCTTCTATCTCTCAGGAGAATCGATTGCAGACTTCTTGTAGGCGTTCTTACGGGACACCAAGCTTTCGCCAAGCACTTGAATGTGCTAGGCTTGAGCGAAATCACCACCTGTCCTGCCTTTGGACGACGTTGCAGCGGAACATGTCCTATGTAGTTGTCCTGCCCTTGCTCGCATCAGGTGGCCGAACACCTAAGCTCTTCAGCACTGAAGCTCCTTCTCGTTTTTTTTCGAAAGACGGGTAAACTAAATACATTAAAGTAAGCTGTCCGTGACGTAGTACAATGGACCAGTAGTTGTGTCTGAGTGCTGCATCGCCGCATCGTAGCAACCTCCGACAAATGAAAAAAAAGACTTACTTTTCTTACTAAAGACCCTAGAGATGCCCCAAGAGGCACATGTTGAAGCCTTCAACAATATCGCAATAGAATCCTTAAGAGCTTTATCTAGCCTTAAGCTATACCTGGGCATTTGATCGAGACAGAGTATTGCCAGCTACTTTGGTTGAAATTCCCCATCAGTGAACTTTATTTTCCCTTAATTTTTGACTGTTTTCCGAACAACAGAGAAAAGATTCCCCTTTTCCCGTTTCCTCAATTATTGATTGCACTGATTTTCCCCACGAAAAGGGAAACTACTAACGCCCTGGCAACACTGTTGTTGTCTTACAGGTTCTGTTCTATCCATTTTCTTTGTCCCTTTTGTTGCTCCTTCCTTTGTTCCTTTTGGTTCTTATTACTAACGTAAGCCCCAACTATAAGACTTAAGTGGGATTAACCTAATGTCAAATCCATCGAAAATCCCACTCAAGTTCTGTCATATGCTTACGGTGCCCATAATAGACTTCAGCAAACTTCCTGCAGCTTTCGGAAATCATATGAAATTTGTATGTATCTTACCAGCTGTCAAATTTCCGTGCTAAACCTCTCACTTGAGTGGGAATAAACTTAAGAGAGCAAAAGTTAACGAAGACCTAACGAAACCGAGCAAATGGCTATTATGGTCGTGGCATACGAATTGCGTGTAATGGGACTTTGGAAAAGCCGCCTTAAACCAATTAAGTCTATTAGGGTTAGGCCTTTAATGTGTCTGATCGTTTTGTCAAAGTTAGAACCCTTCTGAAAGAAGGACTGAATGCCAAGCCGACCAAACCTTCAATTAAATTTACCATCTTGCCCGAAAGACGAGTTTTCAGGGCCTCTGGGCGATCGTAACAGAAGCGTAACAACTAATCAACCATCCAAAAGATCTCAAGGCAACAAATGCGTCAACAGAAACATCAGGACCATCATATGGTCATAAAACAGGTTTTGAACTTATCTGAACTTTCGATGTAAGGATATTCTGAGGGGTATGTATAGTCTATAAAGGCTTATAGCGATACGATCCGTCAGGTTGTGCAAAAATCCTACTTTCCTTTCGGTTACTTTATGACGACAAGTATGCGGATGAATTTACTTACTTTAGGATTAAGTGTTGTACACTTAGTCGGCAGTCCTAGGTGGCACTGAGCCTTAATCAGAGTATTAATGACAACCGTTTTGCCACCACCTGTCGGCCCAACAATCATTGTTGAATGACGGGTCATCATTGTTTCATACATTTGAACGACTTTGTCTTCCTAAAAACCAAATCAAAAGTAGATAATCAATGATGAAAAATTGTCTCAAGTTTATAGCTTTACCTGATCGGGAAGAACAATATAACCATCGGTTGTAAGGACATGACGAACTGCCGCGTTAAAATCAGGATATCCAACACGAGGGCAATCAATTCCTGGAAACAGATCCTAAAAAAAAAAATTAGTTAAAGTATTTAAGGAACCAACATTTGGCTGAAACCAAGGTGGGGTACCTTAATAAGACCCAAAAACAGTGCTACATCGTCGAAGACAAACTTTGGGAAATTCATGTCACGCAATACACGCATCAGGACAACCGATTCGGGTAAGTCAGCCGATTGCCTTTGCATCACGCCTGCCATTCGCAGAACGGAGTTCAACGAACGCAGACCCCAGTCGTAGTGACATTGCTTTGACAGTTGCTCTTCGGCGAGCTTGTACAGAACTGTCATTTTCTTAGCCAAAACCTAGAACAAAGAATCGCTTACGAGTCATATGAGCGAAATACAACCAAAAATCAAATGTCAACCTTTGATGTTAAGAATCCATCTGAAAACAACGAAATCAAGCAGATGAGCTCCAAGTCGGGTTTAATACAGGTAACTGGCCTAAATAGGGCCTTCACCGACTCGGGAAGTTCGGTTCGTCCAGCATAACCAGGGTTCATGGTGACAAATACACCCACTTTTGGATCGAGGGCGATCTCAACTCCTTCAAACTGTAGGCGATATATTTGGTCATATCATTCCATATAAAAATGCTAGATTTTTTGTAAGCTTACAATAAAATTCTGCAGTTTCTTGACCAAGCCACTCCGAATCGTCTGCAACTGAGTAGATATCACACTAAGGACCGAAATCTCAATACGATTGAACTCATCAAAGCAACCCCAAGCACCACACTGACAAAGTCCCGCCAGGATACTGCCAACAGCTCGAAAGTCCATGCCTTCACCACAGTTGGTCACGATACAAAGCAACGCCATTGCCTTGGCGAGATCCTTAACAGTCTCAGTCTTGCCAGTTCCTGCCGGTCCCGCTGGAGCTGCACCGATATTCATGCCCAATGCTTGGGTAATTGTCAAATAGATTCTATCTGTCAACGGGGTGATCACCAGCCGCCCATTTAAACCCATGTACTCATAGCCATAGTTGAAGCGACCAGTGCACTGAACAACGAACAAGTTGTCGAATGCCTTAAGCCAATAGAATCGTAGCTGGCTTTCCCAACCAAATTCCTGGGCATCGAGAATGTTATCCCGCACAAAGGTCTCAATGATATCCTTGGCATGGACGTCGATCGTTGTAATTGTCTTGAACTTCAGGCGGTCGTTCCGCGACAGATCCGAACGAACCTTTATAACCAGCTGCTCGATTTGTTTGTTCTGCTCGTTGAGGAAGTTCTTCATGGCACGTTTGTTGCCTCGTTGCAGCAAAGTAAATGTCTCTTCGACTTCCACGGTCCACCAGAGCTGACTGCCTGCTAGAGCTACCATGCCCTGGTACATCAATATCCAGTCGTTTCTGAAAGTTGCGCACAGTAGCTTAACGCCTGTACCACTTGACCACTAATTTAGAACTTCAAACCTTGATATTTCGTTTTTCCTGCCATAATCCTGGATCGCCTTCTTTGTAATGAACCAGTTTGTGTGCCTCATCTCTCTAAGGACATCGTTCATCCAGTTTTCAACTCTGCCTTGTGCCAATACTTTTGATGTGGAAAAAAGAAAGTTTATTGATTGTGCCTGGCAAAAACTCAAAACCTCGCCTTACTATTATTACGGAACTCCATCACTTCGCCTTCACTTGATATCATGGCAGTAACAATATTCAAGTCCAATGAATCTTTTGTAAAACGCAGAGATTTTATGTTATCATACATCTGGAAAAAAATATTCTTTGTTTAAGGATTGTTGCTTAAGTGTAAGGGTTTTTAAGAGAAACCTTTATTATGTGGTCCTGGACTATTGTGGGGTCGCTGCTGCCCAAAATCGATAGTAACTCATCCGTCGATATAAAGTAGAATCTGGGGAATATACGCCGTTTCGACTCTAGGTATTCATTCAATGATTTTTGACAGTCCTCAAGGCCAGAGTTCAGTGCTTGAAATTCACTTAAACGGCCGGCAACAGTGCAAATAGGGATGACTAGAGGATTTTTTGCACAATCGACCATTACCTTAATGGGGAAAAAAGACGTAATGGTAAAAAGGTTAATCTTAGTCGTGATGGTAAAGTGTTAAGAGCTCAGGTTCAGCTGTTACAGATCTTAGCTTATATAACATAAAAAAAAGTGTTTCGTAAATTTACTACAGCTAACTCAAAAAGTTTTGGTAAAGAACTCGACTCATACTTGAGGTTTGTCATCAACGATGCCCCATTCCTTTGCCTGATTTTTCGGAAAAATTCAAAGCTACTTACAACTAGTGGGAGCGTTACAATTCGCCTAGGCGAATCGTAGGATTCCTCATCCCAATTGACCACTGTCAAGCTCCAAAATGCGTCAAAAATCTTTAAAAAAGGTAAAAAACGCCTACATGGGGTGGTTTTTGCCTTTTTTTTAAATGCCAATTACAATACACTCAAGCGAGGATATCGCATGCCAAATTTCAGCTTCCTACAACAATTTCGATTTTTTATCTAGTCATTCTAATAAGTAAAGTGGGCGTGTCATTGGGCGGATTTCAAAAAATTTTACACTTGTAGTGCTTCGGGACCTAGAAAGAACAGATAACAAGTTTCAAGTTAATAGCTGTAAATTTAAGGCTTAAAAACTACCAACAGACGGACGGACGGACTTAGAATTCGGTCTCGATCATATGCCCTTAAGATTTTGGGGGTCTACGGTGATTATTTCTGTATGTTACAAACTATGAGTCAAGCTTAATATACCTCCTATCATATGGGATGGGGTATAAAAAGTAGATACCCCATTGCAATCAGAAAAAGAAATAGTACATAAAAGTACACCTGCCTGTAGAGGTGTAAGAGAGAAAACTTATCAAAACTATGAGTCATCCGATCCTGAAATCGGAGAACTTCTAAAACCGTCGAAATTCTGGTTAGGTCAAAATTCCTTTCGCAATAAATTCTGCTTTTTAGCATCTGTTTTGCTAAGTTCTCGAAAAAGCACTCAAAGCAACACCATGAAAAAGTGACACAAATTTTTTTTTTAGTGCAAACACAGATTTGTTTGTAGAAAATTTTCTGCTTCACAAAATCTATTTTCTTTCCCATAAGCAATTTATTCGATTTCGTAAACGGTTGAAAACGCTCGCTTAACTTTAAAGAAACGAAATGTTTCGCTGTATGTACTTATCAATGGTAAAGTGTTTGACCTTTAAAATATATAGAGAAACATTTTTTTGTTTAAAGGAAGCAATCGACTGCAAACGCTTAACTCAAGCGTAAAAAATACACAATGCAAACCTCACATCTCGCGGAAAATCGGTGAGTTTCGCTTTTATCTTCTTACGTACCCGAATTTTTTAACACATAGCGGCAAACAGCAAACCTTTTGGTTAACCAATCTAATAGCTTAAAACTACTACTAAACTTATGCTCAGCTCCTCCATTATTAATTTTTATAGCTTTGTCCCAACAAACAGGTGGCATTATTAAAGGCGAACTTTCAACCAGGGTTTGAGATGCATTTGTCCGCCAAACTGCAGCATTAGGTATACGTATGGCACTTTGTCGCGAGCAAGAGATGATTGTCAAATCTTCGGAGCGATCCCGTGTTTAAGGATATTACTGCCATCAGCTCAGTAGCCTTTCATTACATTCTGTTTTGAAGTGTTTATCTATAACCGCGGTTCCCAAAGTGCGTTCCGCGGAGCACTTGGTGATGGTCCGCGAAGCACACTTGGTTAATGATTTAATTTTGTCGCCTCAGGAAATGGCAAAAACCGTATAAAATTCAAAAGTTAAGGCGCTATTCATTTTTGTTATCAAATGAAAGTGAAAATCCCAAGTTGGTTTCCTTGCATCGTAACTGAATAAACATTTTAAGGACTTTACATAAGACATTAAGACAAGAAAATATCACAGCAAAGAAATCGTTTCTTAGCTCTGCACTGATATTCACGTCTGTGAGCACATTTAGATGACATGCTTGAGATTCATTGATTAATCTCGTATGAACTAACCAGGCCCAAAAAACGACAACTTGGGTTGAAATCCTATCGTCGTCACCTGAAAAAAGGCTCGTTCTTTTGAAAAACTTTTCAAAGTGCTGTTCGGATTCGGCAACAAATTTTAGGTACCCATGTATGGGAGGAATACAGCTAACAGAAGGAAGTTGGCCCCCGTTCACCTCGTGCTGTTGCTCCACTCTATGTACATATTTAATTATCTTTCCAAAATACTAATTTTTTTCGAAAAGATCAAATTCGTTAGCAAATGGTACTTAAACACTGATACGACAGTCGTAGTAAGATTATTAAACAGTCAAACTACGTTTCCACCGGACACAAATCTTCAACTTATCTCCAACAAATTTATAGAGTTACCATACAAATTTCAACCCTCTCAGCATGTAGGTAATTTAAAATAATTACATACTTACTTCTCCTCGTAAGTCTCTTTAAATGACACTTGTCACTACTATTTTTCACATTTTGAGAATAGAAAAAAACAGAAACTGTTCACGTGTGATAGATAAGATACGAATACGGTTTTATTTGAAGGCTAGCAACGAAATTATTTTTTTGTAAAATGTCATCGTCACTGTTTTTTGACAACCAAAATGATAACAAAAGAGTGCTCGTGTAAAGTTAATCCTTTGTTTTTCCAGTGGGAACACTATGCCACGGGATTTATCCGGGATTCATCCAAAAATTGATTTTAGTAAATAACAGTCATTGACCGCAGACAGTCACTTATTTTTTTAGTTTTCACGTTCCTTTTTTATAACAAACAATGCATATTTTTGTATCGTATAAAAAAACATATTGGTGCTGTTGAAATCTCCTTTTGAAAGTGCTCCGCGACCAAAAAAAGATTGGGAACCGGAAAATGTCAAAAAGCTTAAAAAGGCGTTCTTAAAGGCTCTGTCTTAGGTCTCTGCTCTCTCACCATGTAACTTCAGTTATTCACCCGAGACATAAACCGATTAAATATGACGACTTGGCTATGATAACGTTGGGTAAGGTAATCCTAGCGATCGTTTCTCTTAGCCGTTAACTCTATAATGTATATTTTAGGTAAGAGCCTACGTTCTTGCCTAAGGCAGTTGCTCATGGTAACCGTGACGCGTCCTGTGAAAACAAGGAAGACGGCTTTGAGAGCGAATTGATGTTGAAGGAAATAACGTTCTGTTATATAATTATCATTGAATGGTTTAAGTGGCTGTCGGACGTTATTTAACCGACACACTTAGGCTTAAAGGGGTTCATTGTGGTACCGATGATAAGGTCATATCGGAGCTACTTATTCTAAATTTTTTATGGAACTGCAACATGTAATTGTAAATTTCTAATATTGTAAACGGAAAAAAATGCATTTCAAAAAATAAATAAAAAATAAAGTCTGATGCTATCATTTGACGTTTTTCCAGTTTGTGTCTGGGTTGATTAATATTAACCGAACCTCATAAGGTGGTAAGTTCTGGTTTCGTCCCAGAGAAAACACCGCAAGGTAAACTGAATAATTAACGTTAAACAGCTGCGAAACATGATTAACCTTAAAGAACCACCAGATATGCCTGGCGCCATAGTATCAGATTTGTGAGGCTGATACTAAGTCTCCAGCTGGCATAAAACTGCGATAAGCGGAATACGATTATAAATAAATTCTGAAGTGTTTCCACCGGACAAAAATAGGATTAATTTGATACCATCACTCTTTTTATGCCATTTTGACTCTCAAAAAAGAGGGTGTCGATGACATTACACAGCAGCGAGGAAACAATTTCGTTATAAAAATTTCAATAGAAAATTTATTATTTGCGGCACATCTGTCATACGTGGACAGTTTCAGTTTCCTTTTTCGAGTCTTAAACTCTTATAATGGTGTGCGAAATGAATGAAAAGTGGTAAAAGAGCGTTTTGTGAAAAGGGGGAATGAAATCTGAGATATATGAAGAGTTTTATTTTTAATTACGTGCCGAGAGGATTTAATTTTATATGGTAAGCCTCGAGATTTGTAGCAGATTAGTAGGAGAGTTTTGTTATTCGCAGATTAATGTTCGGTGAAGACCTGATATTACGAAGACAACGGTTTTTTTTTCTTTTTTTGGTTCAGCGCTTCACATTTGATAAAATTGTCGCTGTGTCGGCAAAAAATTTCAGGTCGAAGGTAAAGCCAAGGATTGACCAAGGGTTCGCCGTGGCAGTTTGTAACATTATTCTAGAAGGTGCAGGGAACCGCTTTTGGGAGTCAGAAATATCTTAGCATTTGATGACATTAAGCTCGATATGATACCTTATTGTAGAAAAATTTTAACATGCTTAGGTCGGGTTTGAGAGATCCAGATCAGGAATCTTTATAAGTTTCCAAAGTTTAGAAACATCAACAGCAGATCACCCTGTCATGGTGTAGACAAAGCTTGAAGATCAATGAACAGAGGTGGCTGCCTCGCTAGTTATAAAAGATTTGAATAAAATATTGTATTGCCACATGGACGTTGGCAGAGAGGTTGTTTCACATCTTCACGAAGCGGAAGAAAATGTGAAATGCACCTCCATTGCCAAACTCCAAGTGGCAAGAGGAGCTGAACGAGCTTGCAAGTATACCTTTGGCTGGCGAATACAGCGAAGTTTAGCAGGGACTCCGACGGTGCGAAGTTTATCTTCGAAACTCAGGGTACTTCAACTAAATAAGTATCATATTATTTACACTAACATTTTTATCCCTTACACGTTGTCTTCATAAGGTGAGCTAAGGGCCATCATAGGCCTATACGAGGTGGTGGTTTTGGCTGCTAGTAAGCCTACCCAACCTTACCTAATTCATTGTAAATCTTATAATAGGATTCGATCTAAATGGTAAGGGAGAGGATCGAAATGCTGTTTGTTTCAAAATTCCTTTCACAAAATTCTTTTTACAAAAATGTTGCTCTTCAAAATTCTGTTTTACAAAATTTTGAATATGCAACTTTACAGAACGACGCAGTGAAATAGGGATGGGAGGGAGTGCCGCCCCTCTACTTGGGCGTAAAGAGTTTACATAAAAAGCATCATTTTATTGCTTAGGTCCGAATTTTTGGGAAAATAGAATTTATTATTCGAAAAGCTGAATTTTGAAAGGCCGATCATAAAGAAAGGAGACCCTCTGGCTCTGAGTTGTGCCAACTACAGAGGCATCAGTCTTCTTAACATCGCACACAAAATCTTTTCTGCTGTACTGTGTGAACGCCTGAGATCTTGGAGAAAATCCAGGAATTCCAAATCGAAACACACCACCTCTTCATCGATTTCAAGGCCGCATATGACAGCACCTAAAAAAGACGAGCTACATAGCGCAATGTCTAGTTTTGGCATCCCTGCCAAACTCGTCACTCTGTGCAGGATGACGATGGAAAATTCAGGCCGTTCCTTCAAGGTCGGCAAAGACCTCACCGACCCCTTTGATGTCAAAAAAGAATTTAGACAAAGCGACGCGCTGTCATGCGACTTCTTTAACATCATACTTGAGAGAATTGTGCAGAACTCTTGCGCCAACACTAGAGGTACAATCTTTCAAAAGTGCGTTCAACTACTAGCATACGCAGACGACATTGACATAATCGGTAGAACATCATTGGACAAAACATCACCATCGACAGCTATAACTTTGAGATTTCAGGGACTTTGTCTACCTGGGTTCCGCTGTTAATTCAGACAATGATACCAGCGATTCAGGGCTGTACAGCGATACCGACCTAGCCAAAAGAGTCAAAACACGACACCAACGCCCCGGCCCGCAAATACTTCGAATCCACACCGCAGGAACGGCGCGGTAGAGGAGCACCGAGACTCAGGTGGCGCACGCAAGTGGAAGGGGACCTCAGCCAACTTCGCGTGCGAAACTGGAGACGGCTAGCTAGAGACAGAGTTGGCTGGCGAAGCTTGTTGGCTGAGGCCCAGGTCCACCCCGGACTGTAGCGCCTTAAGTAAGTAAGTCAGAATTTTGAAAGCAGAATTATGATAAGCACAAATTTTGGGTGCGTTCAGTTCAAGGTTCATCCTTATCAAAATTCTGTCTTAAGCAATAAAATCCAGCTTATTCTGCTTTTGTAAGCAAAACTTCTTTTAAGTACTTAAAGCAAGGTAAATAAAAGAAACAGGGGGTAGCAGGGGCGACACGGCCCCCACACATTTATTTCACCCTGCCGCTTTATAAAAGTTGCATTTCCAGAAATTTGTAAAAAAATAATTTTGGAAAACATATTTTGAAAGCAGGATTATGTAAGGAGAATTTCGACCCCGCTGGTGTGGGGACGTGTGCCATACACACATGTTGCACCATGTCGCTTGTAAAACGGGCATTTCCAGAATTTCATAGAACTGAAATTTAAAAAGTAGAATTTTGTCCCAATGTGAATTCTGACCCAAGTTTAATTTTGAGCTAACCCGGTGCAGTGATCAAAGTTAACATAATATAAAATCGGAATTAATGGCAGTTTCTCGAGCTCCTGTGCAGTGTCCCATGCACATAAAAGGAGTCCCTTTGAAACAGCTGGAGAAGATAATGTACTTTTCACGAATGATGGGAGGAGTGATACTGAGTTATGTTGTAGAATTGGCCAATTTCCAATGGTAGACCTAAAAAACAGATCTAGATACCCGCATGGAGATCGCGTCAGAGGTTCTTTAGATGGTGCGAAGGGCCGGAAATGATGGGTGGACAACTTAGCTGCCCTGGCTCTGCAACCCTTTTTAATAATAAACGGCCACAGAAAAAGGTGATGATGCTCTCAGGAAGTAAGTTTGTATGAAATCTTTGAAGTGGGGCACCGATTTGATGCTTCATTTTTTCGTCCTTTTCTGTGAACATGGTTCATGTATGCATTTAACGAAAGTTAAGGAAAAAAATCTTGTCGAAATGAAACTCTGGGCAAAGCAGAAAAAGCATTTCTGAAAATTCCTAAAATTAAGTCCCAATAAAAATCACACGAAAAGCGGGGCTTAGGTAGAGGTGGCGGTTCAAGGATGAACAAAAGTAGCACTTTGATGTGCCTTTTTTATACCAGGACTCGTGTGACCTGGTTTGTGTTTTTTTTTTTTTGTGAGAGTTATGCGGTTGATCCCAGTCTTGTATCCATCTCTCAGATTGAGGAAACGGATAAGAAATTGTATCCCTTTTAGCGGGTCTTAAGACACTTGTAAAGGTAAATTGTGCCTCCAGAGTGTGATTTTTGTACGCTTTAAGGAGAAAGCTGAAGCAACATTATTGCTTACTCACTTATTATTGTGGAGGAGTAGTGATTTAATTATCGAAATTAATTGAGCTCAAAAGGTTTTGGCTTGAGAGGATTTCAGTTAAAGGAAGAGGTCACTTGTTGTAACGAAGCAGTTTGAGTTGTCAGTACATTGAGTTATTTGTTCATGTTGTTGGTAATGTAGCTGAGTTGGACAAGCTTAAAGAGTATCAGAGTATTGATCCGAAAAACGGATTTTCTTACTGGAGAAATCAGTGGTAAATTTAGGCCACTTTTGGTGCAGTAGATTGCAGTTGCCAGACCATAAGACAATATTGGAGACAGCACTATCGGGTTTGTACCTATGAATCAGTTCGCATCTTGTCCTCAATGCAGATGGAGCCAGGTTTTTCATAAAGGCAGGCCAAGCAGGGCCACCCTAGCATGATAGAAATGAAAAAGCAAAATAGACCTTAACCAAAAAATAAAAATTATTTGTAAAAAACAGTCGTATGTGTTTTGTTACAACGGCCTCCATAACTTTTGTTGGAGGTATAAAAATCCTAAAAACCTACCCGTCGATAGGATTTATCAATTTCATCGAATTTTCTAGCTTCGTCCGGTAACTGTGTTCTTATATCACCCCCAATGAAAATTCCTTCCAGATACAGCCATTTCCGTTGCACGCCCATCCATTCGTCAACAATCTCGTAGATAAGCGCCAGTGTTCTTTCCCATTTATTGACGGTTTGAAGGAAGGGACCTATGAATCTGAAAGAAGATTAAGAAGATTAACTATAACTGGTTTTCAGGAAATTATGCGAACAGTTTAAAAAAAATAAAAAAAAAAACACTCATGTTGGGCGCCATTTCTTTCGCTTTTGGGGCTTTCTTAGCTCTATTACCTGATTTTTTTTAATTGCAACAGAAAATAGTTTAAAAGTAATTTTTTAAGAGTTTTTGAGTGCTAAAAAAACTCGACTTATTCGTTTAAAAAGTAAAAAATCAAGTTCAAGATCAAACTTACTGCGATGCACCCATTGACTGAAGGTTTGTGGCATTATCATCAAGAGCCAGCATAATTTCTTCCACAGAACCCAGCAGATAGCCACGGTCATCCTTTCCTTTAAAGTGCTTATGAACTTTAAACGCCATCCCGGCCCAAGTTTCTTCGACTTCCCTAATTCCCTTTTCAATTGAAAGTTCTTTCAGCGCATTATTAAGAATTTGCTCGGCAATGTCCTTAAAGGAAATCAGACGCGTTATTACTGCTGTGCAAAGCTTGAAAAAATCCTAAATTTACTTGGTACTGATGCAATTGCATGTCGAACATATTCTCCAAAGTGAATTGATCGGGAGCCATGTCGAAAAATTGTCCAGTTTTCTGCATAAGTAAACGCCAATGGCGCTCTCGCAATGCCTCGTTTTTAAGGCTTACCATCAGCGGCACCGTATTTCGGAATTGTTTCATTTGCAGCTCCAACATTTGACCGACGTCAAGCTCACGGACCTTAGAAAGAATTACAAATTGTAGCGTTCCTTTAACCAGACTCATCTTACCTTTTTGGGAATTTTTCGGAACTCCTTCAAATAGCTCTCGATTCCATCATTTAAAATCTGTGGGTCCAGATCGGCCCACAAAGTTTTTGACCAATTTTCACGGGCGATTTTCTGCTGCTTGTATAGTCTATAAATCTGGGAGAAAAACAAAAGTTTTTAGTTTGGGCAAGAAAACTTTTTCATTTTCTCTACAATTTGCATTCCATCGAAGTCGGTCTTTATTTTGACATAATTATTATAATCCACAATTGGAATGTCAAAGAGTTTTTCCGCATTAGCTGTAAAAAGGTTAAATTTATTCGGAAATCATTATTTTGTCAATAATTTGTAAGCTTACATAATTCCGTCCTGCGTTCTTCCAGTTGTTGGAATTTTGTTCCATATCTGTCGATCAGTTTCACACCTCTATCCAGCTCAGTTCCAACAGATCCAGGACCATTTTCCTCAAAGTCTTCAATGAAAACTTGTAGCTATTTTAGACATATAAAAGCTTTACAAATCTTTAACGATGTGGACAGGAAGTCTCTACCTCATCTAAAAATGTATTGATCTCCTCTGTTACGATTTCTGCGAACTTTGATTTGATCGGTTCCAATTTCACTGATCTGTACATTGAAGATCGAATCAACCTTTTCCATCTTTTCTCCAGATGGTGAGCCATCAACATGTCGTTGTAGTCAAACTTGAAAAATACATCAGGGAAGCATATTTTAGAAACATCCTTAATTTTCTTCTCTAAAAGGACTTTCTTTTACCTTGATATTGTGCTCACTAAAAATTGTATAGGTTTGTTGCATTTCGGTGATTTTAATATGGATCGTAAGAGTTTTTGTGTGAATGGTTACTATTGCGGCCATGACCACCTTGAAGTCTTCCAAATTTTTTGGACTCTTGTCCAAATCAAGTTGCAATTTCTAAAAGTGGAATGGAAAAATAATATTTCATTACATGTTGTTCCTTCCAGTTAAAGGATCCTACGTTTATTTCTTCCTTTAATGAAGTGATTGTTTTTCGAGTCTTTTGTCCCAAAATGTCTCCCAAAGTGGTCTTCCATTCAAAGGCATGTTCGCATAAGCTGTCTAGTAATGGCTTCAAATTGATTCGTACACATCGCACGTCACAGTATGTTGGTGAGTTGTGCAATTCTTCAATGACATTTGCAAAGAATGTAAACTTTTCGTCGAATTGTACCAGAGGCACACCCGAGTTCACATATTTTTCACAAATCGCAAATTTATCGTAAGCCCATAAGCCGTAGAATTTCTTGAACCTAAACAAGGAAACAAAAAATGGTTTTAGGGGCAGCACAAGCCAGGAAGGGTTTTTTCTATTCCAAGATTGATTTACCTTCTTACATAGGCTTGAGCTTCCTCAACCACTTTACTCGCTATTAGTTTAATTTGTTTAAGAATGGATATAATTTCGTCTTTCTGTAAGATAAGATAATATTTTAATTATAATAAACGAGTATGGTAAAAAAGAATGAGTCATACCTTAAGAACATCCTCGTAAAATGTAAAAGTGTATTTGGCACCTTTGTGCTCGACTGGCGGACATGCTAGACATGTTCCAGACATCCATCGTTTGAAGACTCGGATTCTAGAAGTGAAAGATGTTTTGTAAAGCTAAAATTTAAATAGAGATGAGTATAAGAGGCTCGAAAAATATTTGTCCACGGTCTGTATTGATAAATACAAATATGTATTCTGGAATTCAACGTCTTAATCGCTTAAAATTTTGGTTTACACTTAAAAACGCCCCCAAAAGTGGGCGTGGCAAAAATTTATTCATTTCAGTTGATAGCTTTCATACATATGTGAACATTTTGTATCGCAAGTTTTTTGCATTCAAAGAAAATAGATCGAATAAAAACCGTTTATTAAAATGCAAATGAAATATGACCACGCCCAAAAGGGGGCGGTTTCTACTTTTTTGGAAATGTCAATCATAAAACACTTAAGCGAGGATAATGCGTACCAAGTTTGAGCTTTCTACAACTTTGAACTTTCATGCTAATAAGTAAAGTGGGCGTGTCAGTGGGCGGATTTAAAAAATTTTACACTTGTACTGTTTCGGGAAATAGAAAGAACGGATATCAAGTCTCAAGTTCCTAGGTCGAAATTTAAGGCCCAAAAACTATTGACAGACGGACGGACATTCGGACATGGCTCATTCGGCTTACAATTCCGTCTCGATCATAGGCCCCTAAGGTCTTGTGGGTCTGCGTAGATTATTTCTCTATGTTACAAACTATGAATTAAACTTAATATACCTTTTATACTTTGGGATGGGGTATTACAAGCCATACATGGACTTTATGGCGATTTTCACTATTCAAACAATCAAACGTATAATAAGGTTCATCCGTCCAAATCAATGTCATCATGCAAAATGTCATCTTGCAAAATCACCACGTTCCAGAAATTTCCCACTTGGTAATTTTCCATTGATATTTTTCCAACGTATTCAATGGAGGGGAAATTCGATATGAAAATTCGAACTTCGATTGTCAGTTTGCTTTCAGCTGACTGCGATTACAGCGAGGTGTTTTTGTCTAATGAATCGAGCGGGTGTGTTCATAAAGTGACTCCTGCATGACTTTTCACGTCTTATCGCGACTTCACAATATTTTTATTTGCAAGTATAGCTGTTATTGTCTCTTGGCGGGGCCAGTTTTTCGATGCGACATTATCGGATTTTCGGAATAAAACTGAGATTAACTCCAGATATGAGTTTTTCAGTGAATATTGATCCGGGATTTTTCTCGGCTTTATTCGCCAAATTTAGTGATTTAATCCGAAACAACTCTGGTGAACAGCATGAGCTTCTTTGAATTTCTTCTTCCCGTAAAAGTTTTTACTGTATGAAGTGGCAGTGGCTATGACAACGGAAAATGACTCGAACTTCTTTTCCTGTGTTTTTTTATGCGTGAAGTGAGAGGTGGGAGATTCAATTCTTTTGATAGTCGAAGATTTTGACAACTTTACTGACGGAGCTAAACCTACCCTGAAAAGGGTTCGCTGGGTAAATTCCATATTCGCTTGTTCCGCGATTGACAGATCTTGATATAAACTGGGCTTCGCTCAGCACTGAGAAACATGATCACTCGGAGTTTTCGACTTAAATCGTTACTAACCACAGAAAGAGTTTTTCAGTGAACTTATATCTGGGGTAAATCTCGGCTTAAATCAGCTTAAAGTGGCCTTGCGTGCTTCTGTGAAAAATTACAACGGAAAATGACTCGAACTTCTTTTCCTGTATTTTCTATGCGTGAAGGGAGGGGTGAGAGATTCAATTCTTTTGATAGTCGAAGATTTTGACAATTTTACTGATGGAGCTAACTTGCCCTGAAAAGTGTTCGCTGGGTAAACTCCAGATTCGCTTGTTGCGGGATCAACAGATCTTGATATAAGCTGGGCTTCACTCAGCACTGAGAAACATGATCACTCGGAGTTTCCGACTTAAATCGTTATTAACCCCAGAAATTAGTTTTTCAGTGAACTTATATCTGGGGTTAATCTCGGCTTTACTCGCAAAATTTGGTGAATTAATCTCTAATTAACTCTGGAGAATAGTATGAACTTCTTTCAGTGCTTTTTCTGCGTGGAATGGCAGTTGAATTGCGTATTTCTGTGAAAAATGACATCTGAGAACAATTCGAGCTTCTTTTCTTGTTTTTTTCTATTTGTAGTGAGAGCTGAGAGATTCAATAATTTCGAGAGTCGAAGATTTTGACAACTTTGTTGACCAAGTCAACACTCAATTAACCCTGCCCCCCCCCCCCTACCAAGGTTAATTCTGACTTGAGTCACCTGAGGCATGCGTTTACACCGAAACGGTTACCCTACTTCAGCATCTGAACGAAGAATCATCCTCCTGCAACGGTCTTTACCAAAATCGGTTGCTCCACCTGCACTTTCCAATCCTTAGAGCTAACTCTCACTTAGTGGCAATAGTAAACCAAAAATCTAAATCTAGTTAAGCTCGACGCAAGGGAAAGATACCCTATTTGTCCCTCACACAACACGGGACGTATTTAGTAGTACTCCTACAGTAATTGCCATTTCCCTCGTCTCTCCCCTTCCCACCATATAACAGTGTTCTTCCCAGGGCTGGATAGTTGTGGGCTTATTCCGCTTCGGTTACCCTCACCTCTCCACCCCCACGGGATCACCAGCACATAATTCTCACTGGTACGGGTTTATACTTCTTCGGTTACCCCTACCTTCCTCCAATTCTAACGCGAGTTGCCTGTAGTGCGGGTTTACGCCGAAGACGGTTGCCCTACATCAGCTTCTTGCCTGAGAATTCCCCCTGCAAGGGTTCACTCGGTTACCCCAGTACCTTCCCATCCCCGAGGATAATTCTTAGCAGAGAAGCAACAGGTTCGGACTTATACCGAAATCGGTTGCCCTGCCCGGCTCTCTTATAGGAACCCACCTCCTCCTCGACCTCAAGCAACCCCCCCCCCCCCCCCCACCCTCCCCGCAATCCGTACCAACAAGGCAAATTCCCATCTGGAGTCCAACAGTAACGAGACCACCCTTTCTTTTGGAAAGTCTCTCACTGGCCCCCTCAACTCTGCTGACAGCGGTTTAGACCAAAACGGTTACCCCCAGCCTTCATTACCCTTGGGTATGTCTCAACCAATCAAACACTGGTTGGTGACCTTCGGTATAGGTTTATACTCTCAACGGTTGTATACTAGACCTAGACCCCTCCCACCCAAACGAATAGTCATCATTTAGGTACCGGGCCGGTAACTCCGGTCCTAGAAGTGGTATCATAATGGACCTCTAAGTGTGTCCCTGCCCAGCGAGGACAGCCACCCAACCTAACCTAACCTTGTTGACAAAGTTAACTCTGCATCGGAAAAGTGCTCGTTGGGTTAACTCCAGATTCATTTTGTTACGGGACAAACATATCTTGGTTTTAGCTGGACTAATTCAGCACTGAAAACCCGGTTCGTAGTCGTGTTTCCTATCGTTTTTGTTACAACTTGAACTGAGCCATGCTCGACGGTACCTGCTAAAAAGTACTAAAACTAAAATGGAAAGTTGAGATCCTTCCGAGAAGGAAGTAAAGTTAAAGAAGACGGATATGTACCCAAATACCCGCTTGACACGTATAAAAATGAGGAGTGCCCAAAATTGTTCATGAAAGCAGCTTGAAAATAGGATCCAAGGTCACGGGTTTGAAAGTGGGTTGCAGCTTTGGATAGACTATACACTTAAGAAGGACTTTGTGAGGTTTCATCACAACTTTGCAGGCACGTTGAAATTATGCTTTTCGAGAATCGATTGATAACTACAGAGTTGCCAATAATTCCAGGATAAACCGATAGGACAAAAAGCAGGTACAAATTATTTTGCTATGTTTTTGCTCTCCTGAAACTTGGTTATAAATCTATAATCGTAATAGACTTTGATGAGCTTAAGTCGGCTTTCCGAAATGTCCCATTACACGCAAGTCGCAGGCCACGACCATAATAGCCTAATGCTGGGTTTCGTAAGGTTTTCGTTAACTTGTGTTGGCTTAGAGTTTTGTTTTTGCTTGTCATTAGTTCACTCATTGTCATATTTAAGCCCATATTTATTTTTTAACGTGCTTCAAAAAATTCGTGAAAGAAAGGAATCTACCAAGAATTGTACACTGACCTCAAAAGTTTAAACACATTTTAGATCTGACAATCGGTTAACATCCAAAGTTGAAGAAAAAGTGACATAATTTTCAAATTTGATTTAAAATTTTAAAGGCAATGTGATACTCGAAACGTTCACAGTGAAATCTCATAAGATTTTCAAATCCTTTGTTTAAGTCTATTATGGGCAACACAATCTTTTGGCAGAACTTGAGTGGGATTTTCGTTGTATCTCGACATAAGATTAATCCCGCTCAAGTCCATTAAGTTTGGGCCTTAACATTGACTTTTTCCCCATTTGACGTTAACTAGAACCGCCAAAACCATTGTCCGTTTGTTTACATATAGATATAGTCATACCTCTCAAGGAAGTCCTTAGCTAATTGCACGAATATATTCTGAAGCTCCGAGGCGTTTGGTTGAAGAGCAATCTCAGGCACCACGAGCAGACCCTTAACTTCAAATATTGGCATATTACCCATCAAGGTATGTAGATACCTTTGAAAGTTTCTATGAGTATATCTGTCCAAGAAAAAATAAATAGTCAAGTAAAAAAAAAACCGTTATGGAAAGATTGTAAATTACCTCAAAATACAATCAAAGGTCTCCTTTTCCCAAAAAACGTAGTATTCTCTCATTTTTTTCGATCGGCCCGTAAAAGTTCCCAGCACCAGACTCTCCAATTTGATTAAAACTGGCCCAAGAGAATCGATGATTCTTTTCATAAACGAAATCTTTTCATTTCGTGACTCCTTCAATCTGACCAGGTACTCCTCACAAGGATAGATTTTCTCGCAACTTTTCCGATTATCCTCATCATCATCATTCTCAGACTTTATGCATGGAATTTCAAACTCATATAAAAATATTCCCTGGGCAGTGTTACCATCAGGCTCAATAACTTTGAATAAATTAAAATTTTCCATTTTCTGGATTCTTGTTTTGATTTCAAGTCGAATATTGTTAATCTGTGACACAATCGACACGAGCTTTCGCAAAAGCATTTTTATATTTGCTGCAAACTTTTGTATGTTGAACGATTGCCAGGTATAGCGTCCGGTGCCAGCTTGTATCACAACCTCGGTTTCATACAGGTGGTCGCGTAGGAAATCCACCTGAGCAATAATTTGTTGGCTTTGGTCAATATCGCACGAAAGAAAACTATACCCGCCGAAAGAAGTTTTTTTTTTTTACCTCAGACAGTGACAATCCATCGATGATTGAGTTATACTCGGTTATGACGTTTTCAACAGACTCATAGTCGGTGAAAAGAAGACCTTTTCTTATGATAGCTGTTCGAACAGTGTAGGGCAGCTTAAAGCCCAGATGTTCAAACTCTTGACCCTCGTACAAAATAGTGAAAATATCCTTCGATAGGTGCACTTCAAACTTCATCTCGATTTCAATCAGGACTTCATCGTCAACCATTTCCCTCCAAGTGGGCATGTAGTCCTGGTTGTTTGCTTGGAGTATAACTAATAATAATTTTTTTTTCAAATTAATTAAGAAAATATCAAAGATTGCCGTTTTTGAATATTACGTTCGCATTGTTTCATTCGAAATCTTTCCTCAGCTGTCGTCTTCTTTGCTCGCATAAGCGCCAAAAATTGTTTTGCCTTAAACAGGACAACATCGATCGCTGGTGGTCGGCTTACCAGCCATTGAACGAGCGTTGCGTAGATAGTGAATTTCGTAACTTTTCGTATAAAACCAGTGTGGATACTCCTATCTTCCTTGGCCACTTCAAACTTAAAAAAAAAAAACATTTAGGGTTCCATCTTTTTGATTTATTCTTTACTTACCTTTCGGGTAAGGCTTCCCTCGGTAGCTCGTGAAATAAATGCAACTTAAAAAAAATTATAATATAATTAATTTATTATTAACTAGTTTTTAATTTTATTCTGAAACTTACACGCATCCTTTTTGCACAGGGCTATTGTCAAGATATTGTTTCTCATAATTGCATTTACCGTATATGTCGCTCTTTTAGTGAATTTCTCATAGATGTCCTTTTCGTACATATACATTTGGTTGACAAGCTCGTAATACTGCTTGAAAGTGCTTCGCTTCAAGTAACTGTTTTTTAAGGTTGGCAAGTTTTCCAGCTGGATTTGAAAAAAGTTGATAATAGAAAAATCATTTACTGACGTCTCTTGGGACAAAGTTCCTTCGTCAAGTCATAATTGGGACAAGAAAATAAGTTTTTTGCTGTTTGTAATTGTCATGCGGATCACTGTTTACATGTGGAATCATCAATGAAAAGCAAACTATTTCTTCAAGTGCTATCAAAAGCTCGTCTGTCCCCTGCATTGCCCCAATCGTAATGTAGTAAAACGTCGATTAGCGCAATGCAGGAGGCACGTGATTGATTAAATTCAGTGTGATGTAACGACGAGGTTGAGTCATTTTTTTGGCTCGATCTGCGAACCGGCGAACTTGCGGCCATGCGAACTGCAAGCAAGTCATTTTTATCGCATATATTGCACTTTTATTCAGGACAACAAGACAGGAATGAGAAAAGAAATTGTGGGTCTAATTTTGAAAATCAGAAAGCAAATAATTCCCTAACATATTGGAACGAGAACTACATTTTTTTTTAAATTTACCTGCGACTAGGCGTAATAATTTGAGTGCGAACTGTCAAGTTTTATTTACATTCCACATGATGCGAATACCATCCAAAGAACGAACGTCCAAGTTGGTCGCACGTCTTTAACCTCAGTTTGCTAATTTTGTTTCTTAATTGCAAGCAAAGTGCTCAGCTGTGAATGAAATGTCAAAACTTATCAAATCCATCCTGGATTCGCAGTTCGTTGGCTGTGAATGTACCACAAAGAATGAAATTATTGTGGAATGCATTCCTTGAATTAATATTTGGATTTCCAGCGGATTTGTTGCAATTTAATTTAAAAAAAACTGTAAGTAAGGCAGTCAAATTTTTGCCTTAATAAAGGCTTCTCGACAATATTGCACTGTACCAAAATTTGAGTTCCTACGCCTTGTCTAACTTGGCCAAAAGGCGTTTTGGAAAAAAAAAGAAGTGAAATAGAGGTTGTCTCACATTGAAGGTAGTAGTAGGCGTGGTCGTTGGCGGATTTAACCAATCTTCACACTTTGCAACAGACGAACCAAGCTGTGCAGCAAGTTTAAGCTAACTTGATTTCGAAGACGAGACATTCCACGAGCCAATTTTGAGTTGGTGCCGTTGTCGATTTGTAGAGTTTCCACCTAAGCCCTAATTTTGACTTGGCGCTGTCCCCCTCCGCCCCCCGTAATGTATAGCGACACCATTGACAGGCTGCTCGTAACTTCTTTGGGTTAAACCCGGTCGGATGCCGAGCGGGACCTTCCGACCACCAAGCGCTCGAATGCTGACACCCCTCAGGCCTAGCTCCAAAGGGTGCCCTGGATTACCAGGATCAGCAAATATCCGAGCCTGTTTTCATTTTCTTTTCATGGTTGGGAGGGGGGGGGGGGGGTGCTTTTTATACCCAGCTGCCAGGTTTAAATTAGGCCGATCCTAACCCGGACAACAGACGCCAACCAGGCAGCCGCTCGTCCCGAGACTGACTCTCATGGATTTCTGTTATTTGAAGTTCAGCCATCCCTCTGGGATCAGACGCTGACCAACAAGCCGCACAATATGTAACAGACGCTGCTGGATTTTATTTAAACCTTCGGGTTCATCTTTTTCAGTTATAACTTTACTGCCAAGGGTGGCCCCGCAAGGAGTTTATACTCCTGGACAGCGTCACTTATGCCTGAAGATTACTTCCTCCAGTGGATTTCAGTCGGCTCCTACGACAGGCATACCTTACCTCAGGGCTGGAAAAGGCATATGACCGAGTCTCTCTGGATACCCTGTGGAGACTTTTGCAGGACTATGCGCTAAGTGGGCCTCTTCTGAGCGCCATTCAGTCTTTGTATGGAAACTGCAGAAGCTGTATACGGATAAATGGCTTCAAATCCCGTCCTTTTGATGTGCGCGTTGGAATTCGCCGGGCGGTGTTCTGTCGCGGCTCCTTTTCATAGCATATATGGACTGGATAGTGAAGCGCAGTCTTGTCGAGCAATGTTTCGAATTGGCTGGCATCAGGATAAGCCATCTGCTTTTCGCAGATGATTTGGCTATCCTTGCATCATCCAAAGAGGAACTTCAAGGAGCACTGGATAGGTTTGCAGCCGTCTCTGGTGATGCTGGGATGAAAGTAAATGTGAACAAATCGGAAGTGATGGTTGTTTCCCGATCCTGTGCAGTGTACCCTGCACATAAATGGAGTTCCATTAAAACAGGTGTAGAAGTTTAAGTATCTCGGGGTCTTTTTCACGAAAGATGGGAGGAGTGATACTGAGTTGTCCTTTACAACTGGCCAATCTGGAGCAATATTAAAGGAACTGCGCCTGCCAGTCATCAGGAAAGCTGAGCTTGGAGTGAAAGCAAAGATCTCAGTTTTTAATTCAGTGTTCGTTCCGACCCCATCTAAGATCATGAAATTTGGGTAATGACCGAAAGAATTAGATCGCGGGTACAAGCTGCCGTAATGAGATTCCTGAGGTGCGTTGCTGGTGTTACTCTTAGGGACAGAGTGAGAAACGTCAGTATTCGTAGGAATTTTAATGTTGAGCAGCTACTTCTCCGAGTGGAGCGATCGATTCTTCGATGGTTTGGACACATTGTTCGCATGCCCCCTGACAGACTTCCTAGACAGGCCATGCTAGCCGAGATGCGAGCGCGTCGCCTCCCTGGTTGGCCAAGAAACAGGTGGTGGGATCAGGTAAAGAACCTGATCCCACCACCTGTCTCTCTGGGTCCCGCCTGGGGATTGCGGCGGAGTCTCTCGAGTTGGTGGCGAAGGATCGAGAAAGATGGAAGGACCATTTAGCCACCCTCGCTCCGCGACCCTTTTAAAGGATAAGCGGCATTCGAAAATGATGATGATGATGATTTCGAAGACCTAAAACCTTCACACACTCAGACGGACGGACATGGCTTAACCGATTCACGAGTCGCTCAATCATATATCTAAAAGCTCTTAGGGGTCTACGGTGATTATTGCTCTGTGTTACAAACTACGCATTAAAGTAAATATACCCTGGGTCGGGTATAATAAATCAGCATTCAGTTTGAAGTCGTGACTGACGCAACTCTTTTCAGCACTACAATTGTTAAAGTCAAATAAATGAAATCTTTAGTGAAATCACCTTGAAGTCACTTAAATTTATGGATGCATTCAATCCATTGTAGTAATTTGCGTTCGCTGAATGCATTAAATTTGACGAGGTCCTTTGCAGGCTTTGAAGCCATTGAAGTGAGTGAATCTATTTAATTTTTGGAAGTCTTTTGAGTTTATCGAAGTCTCTGAAGTCAGTGAAAGCATTCAACTTGATGTTTTTGAAGAGATGAATGCATTCCAATTTTGAAAAAAAGTTTAAAGTCTTTGAAGTCAAATAAGACTTTGGATAAGATAAGAATTCAAAAAGAAAAAATGCAAGCTTTTTGTATAAGTAAATTTCAAAAAGGAAATTTTTTCAGTACATTTTCACAAATAAAACTTTGGGACCAAAGTTGTCCTTAGCCGCAATAATTTTTTTGTTTTGCACATAAAACCAGGCTGAACAGAGAGCTAAAATTTGGTTTCGCCACTAAGTTCCAAGGGAACAAGGCACGTGTTAGAGAAACAATCAGTAAAAATTAAATTTATCTATGTGAGTCGTCTTTTTTCTGGGACGAACAAAATTAGGAGGGGGACAATGTGCAGAAGAATCTTAATGAGATGTTCTCTTGAAGATTTTCGAGCCTATAGACGGCAAAAAGATATATGAGAAATGTCTATAGAACCAAAATGTCTAATCCAGACCCAACTTAAAGAAACTATGTCCACGTTATGACCGTTAGGATTCTATGAAGTTATGCAACATCTTACCTTCTTGAAAGCTAGTACAGATTTCTTCAACTTGTTGCTCAGTAGGCGGGCCCATCTTATTACCGCCACGGTGGCTGGCTGATGTTTAGCCAGAGGGGGCTTCTTTTTGTTATTCTAAAAGAGGAACGAAGGTTTGTTTTGAAGCTCTAACGTCTTGACTTGAAAAACTTACGATAAACTCATACTCGACAGTATTGATTTCGGTAATAAAAAACCTCAAGATATTCTCGTGCTTTTCGGACAAATAATCAGCCAAATTTTTCCTTGTTTCGATCGAATGAATATCGGTTATCAGAGCGAGTCCATAATGGGATGATCTTAACGACGTAATGCACTGATCAATCACAGATTTCGCTTCAGTCTCGACATTGGCCAGCTTACGATTAAACACATCCAAAGTGTCCTCCCAGTTTTCCCAATTCGATGGCACAAATATGTCATAGGTGACGCGCATTATATCGCCCAAGAGGCAGTAAACCTTCTCCATCATTGTGTCCACAATCGAAGGATCCACAACAATCGACTTAAGTCGGAAGCCGAAGAGATTTTCGAATTCGACAAAAACCTTGGCAATATACGCGATGTCTTGACTTATCCGACATATATGGTCGACTTCATTGAACAAGACGTTCTTGTCGAACTCCCATCGTGATCCGACGCCGGAATTTTCAATTTTAGCTCTTGTCGCCATGTATGAAGTCTTCCAGAGGATCAGAAAGTTGGCACAGTTTGTTGCCATTTCGAAAACAGTCTTAGCAGGATACCTAAAATAAAAACAAACGTACGTGAATTCGTCCTTTTTGGATCTAATTTTTTTTATCATACTTGAAGATATCGTCAAGGGAAACGATTTTCTTGATTTTTTGATTGAAAACATAAGAGATTTGACTGAGCAGGACTTGCATATTTTCGTCGCGACAATAGTAGCTTGACATGGTCCAGATGTGATTGAGTCCAGTCATGAGATCAGGCAGAAGCAAAGTCATAAATTTGAAATTTGTATAGGAACGAATTTTCTATAAAAAAAACTCAATATTTTAGGAAACCTTGAGTATAATTTTTCTGTACCTCTAGATAGTCCTTGATGGTCGAAAGGTAATCGGAATTTTCCTTGGCCAGTTTAAAGTTCATCTCAAGCTTTGTAACGAATTTTCTCCATTTCTCTGTTACTTTTGAGCCATTGGCTTCAAGGGTACTCAAAACCGCTGACACAAAGTCTGTTTTTAGTTCCTCGAGTATGGAAGACAGTTCCCGCTCCCTATGATACCACAATTTGTACTCAGCCATTGGAGTGAATTCATCCAGTTGCTTTAAAAGAAATCAAATGGCAGCTATATCAAGTCTGGTTTTGATATCTAACCTACCTTCTCCTTATGCTCCTTAAGAAGATTTTGTATGTGATACATCCAGCCATGGACGACGTCTTCGAGTTGGTCCTGTGTAAAGTCACTCACGACAGCTTTTTTCGTGTCGATTGTGACTTTCTTCTTAAGCTCTTCAAATTCAACGTCCTCTTGACCTGGTAAATTGTAGGCTGTTGGTAGGTTGAATGCCCACACAATGTGATCAATTGTCCAGTTGACTTCTGCACCCAGAGCGTCAACCCATTCCAATAGGTTTGTGCTGTATAGAGACTGTCTTCCGCTGGCACCGTCCTTATTTTCGTGAAGTCGTTGGGCTTTGTTGTGTGTGGCAGCAAGTAGATTCTCCCAGCGTTCCTCTATTGTCAGTTTTTCAACTACTGGTTCTATAAGGATATTTCAAAAGTTTTGCATTAGTTGAGTTGTTGTCAAGCTAAGCTTATTGAAAATTACCAATTGTACTTTCAGATGAGGACGCAGAGGGTAACTTTATTTCCCCCGGTTCCTTTTCATCATCAGAATGGACTTCTTCTTCTCCTGCCTTAAGTTCTTGTAGTTCTTGTAATTTCTTCATTTTTTCAATTTTCCTTTGAATTTAAGATTTGTTTTTTTTTTAGAAAATATAAAGGCCTAGACTTGTCGGAACCTACTTTTCTTGTTTTTGTATTGCTAATGCCCTCAGCTCGGATGGCTTTGCCAGATCCAACAAGCCAGGAGACCGGTCTTTTGTATATTTTGAACTATCTGCAGCAGTTTCCATCAACTGATTATTTTGAATTATTACTGGCTCTCGAAAATGGAACTGAATAACGTTTTTGTAGACCTAGAAGTAAATTTTCACATGATTTGAAATAAGTGCATGCACTAAAGTCAAGGTAATCAAGAGCTAAAAGATCTTAACGCGCTCTAAAACGTTTCTTTTACTTTAACCAGGAACACATTGTGATCAATATCATAATCGGGGATGGAATTGGCTTTGGTGATCTGTGATGATCACTTTTTGTGACAATCAAAGTGATCAAAAAACATATTTCATTTCCGTTGCTTGAGTCGCTGCTTGATTAAGGCTTATGCCAAGGAAGGAGCAATTTTTTTTCATCTTTGCAGTAAAAGCAATGAATCTGGAAGTTTGAAAACTGTCAGTTAGGTAATTGGTAGCGAGCTGTCACTGGAAAATAGTGATGATCACACATGAAGGCTTATTTTAGTGATTTTGTGACATCTTCAATCACACGATTCAAAGTCGTATTAGGAAAAAAAGAGAACAAAATCGGCATGCAGAAAACACTGAACTTATCCAACGAACTGCTTTTCTAACGCCTACTTAACGAGTAGTAAGTACCTAACATGTCTCCACCGGGCACTAATCCACGATTAACATAAATCTTCAATTAATCTCCCTTGGATTTCGAAATTAACCATACAAATTGAAATCCTTTTGGCAGGGGATTAAAAATAAATTCGCTCTTAAATCTCCTTTAACTACTTTTGTGCCACTTTTATCAAAATAAGAATCTGAAACTGTCCACATATGCCACATCTGTCACAAATACGTCTTCTTCTGGGATTTCTACAACGAAAATCTTTTTTCGCTCTTGGAAAAGGAAAAGAATGATCGTGTCAAACCAATTCAATGTTTTTCCGGTGGAAATTCTTCGGGATTTATTTTTAATCGTCTCTCGTTAATTACTGTTTCATTTCCAGTGGAGACGTATAACATTATTTTCAAGTTATTGAAAGCAACTGACATCAGCATTGACTAAAGATTCCTGCACATGGAGTGCTGAAAAGATTCTTAAAAGTGCTTGGCAAGAACGGAGCACTCATTGAGGGCAGTTGATTTCGTGATTTTATGATGCGAAGTGGTTGAATTGCGTTGAAGTAAACCTTGCAAGAGCTTGCTCTACACTACTTCAACATTCTTACAAAACAGTATGTATTGTTTGGAATTCACTTTCTAATCATTTTTCTTGTGACTCTTTCAAACTCGAAGAACATAGTTATTTAAAAAAATAGGATGATGAATATTATTTAACATCTCGGGGCACTGGCTTAGTGTTGTACGCTAAGCTTTTCTGCTGTATTAAGAAAAAGGAAGGCAAAACAAAATCCCAAAACGGGAGCTAATTTTAATTGACGTGCCACACCCACAGGTTGTTTCTTATTACTTCCCAAATTAGGCTCTATGGCAGTTAAAGTCCACAATTTTTGGTAAGGAAAAGTATTGAACAAAAGGGCCCAAGCCTAAAACCTACTAAAGCCCATAAACCAAAAACCCCCAAGTCGACCAAGGGTACGGGATTGATTAAAGAAAAGGTTCACACAGCACAAGAAAACGTCGCTGGTCCAAGTTCAACCGGAAAATCCACACTTGGTGGTCCAAGATCGTACGCTCAAGTCGCTTCACATGAAAGTAAGCAACAATCGGCCGCACCAGATTCGGTTTCTCAAACTCTACTTATGATTTTAGAAAAGCTTGAGCAACAAACGAAAGTAAATCAAGTAATATTTAACAAATTTAGCGAGCTCGAGTTGCCTCTAAAAACATATAACAAAAAATCATGAATATGGGAAAGTCAATCAAAATTATTACATGGAATGCAAACGGCCTTTTGCAAAAAATTTACGAACTAGAAGTATTCCTACGGAAGAATAATATAGACATATGCCTGATTTCGGAAACCCACTTTAAAAAGGGTTCGGCACTCAAAATAAAAGGTTACATCGACTATCCACGCGCATCCATCATCCTTCAGAAAATTCGAGATTATTAATTAAGCACTCCAAAAACGCAGAAATAGAACTGGATTCCATGCAAATAAGCTCAGTCTCCGTAAAATTGAGGCACTTAGATTATAACATCGCGTCGAGCTATTTTTCTCCGCAGTATCGCCTGGCTGATGAAGATCTGGCTTCCTTCTTTGAATCACTTGGGACCAACTTTATCATCGGCAGAGACTTTAACGCGAAAAATTCTTTTTGGGGCTCACGGTGCAATTCAACAAGAGACAGAGTCCTCTTTAAAGCAAGTACGAAATGTGGCGTGGCCTTCTTATCGACGGAAAAGCCAACATATTGGCCAACCGATAGAAATAAAATACCTGACCTTGTTGACTTCTTCATCGCCAAGAGGGTACCTCGCTACCTCACAAACGTAGAAGAACGCTTTGATCTCTGTTCAGATCACTCGGCAGTTCTTTTGAAAATCGGCGGAAGCCTAGTGAAAAAGAAAAGAGCGCGATTATGTAACAAAAATACCGACTGGGACGGCTTTAGAAAATACTGTAAAGAAAACATAGCTTTGAATGTACCACTCAAAACGCCACTTGAAATAGAAGACGAAATAGAAAAACTCGTGAGAGTTATTCAGAGCGCTGCGTGGAATAATACTTCTTTTCAGAGATCCGAACTATCGAATAGCGGAACAATTTATCTGCGAGAAATAGAAGAGCTAACATGCGAAAAGAGGAGAGCGCGCAAGAGATGGCAACTTGAACCACCTTTCTAACAAACTAAAGCACGAACTTCAAGATTTTAAAAGTCGCGAGACTACTGCTTACCTTGAAAGTGCCGATAAAGGTTCGAACTACTCTCTTTGGAAAACAGTCACTTCCGTTAAGAATCCTATGGCACACTCTGCGCCATTAAGAAAAGCCAACGGCGAATGGGCAAGAGAAGACAAAGAAAAAGCGGATTTATTTGCAGATTACCTAGAAGAAACATTCAAACCGTTTGACGGGGAACCGTTGGTCGAGGAGCTCAATCCTTATGCGGTACAAGGTAATTATAGAATAAAAACCGTGTCATTGGCTGAACTTCGTCAAACGATAAATAATCTGAAAAACAACAAAGCCCCTGGCTGCGACTTAATTACTAGCGAAATTCTAAAGGAGCTACCGAAAAAAGCTTTGGTCAAGCTACTCTATATCATTAACGCTTCCATGAGAGTTTTATACGTTCCAAGGCAATGGAAAGTGGCCGAGGTCATAATGGTTCCGAAACCAGGAAAATGTCCAAGCGACAAAAAGTCATACAGACCTATTTCGCTACTGCCGATAATATCTAAGGTATTCGAGAAACTGTTGCTTAAAAGGTTGCAATCAATCATTGAAGAAAGACGATTGATTCCGGACCACCAATTCAGATTTAGAAAAAAGCATTCAACAATCGACCAGGTCTATAGAATAACAAACGAAATCGAAAAAGCTCTGGAAGCGAAAAAGATATGTACTAGCGCTTTTCTCGACGTATCGCAAGCCGTCGACAAAGGCCTGAAGTACAAGTTAAGGCTAAACTTACCAGAAAAACTCTATAGAATCTTAGAGTCTTACCTTGAAGACAGAATCTTTCGCGTAAGGTACGAAAATGAGTACTCGGAATTCAAAGAGATAAATGCCGGTGTCCCGCAAGGATGCGTTCTCGGCCCAATATTATTTTTGATTTATACAAGAGACATACCCCACAATAAAGGAAAAATTTAAGCTACGTTTGCTGTCGACACTGCTATTACGTACGGTATACAACTATGGGATTGTACTAAACCAAGCAATATACCTATATTAGGAACTTTTCAAAATAATACACTAAGAGCAATCGTTAATGCTCCATGGTACATAAGAAATAGCGATCTACACCGAGATCTAGGAATCGCAACCGTGTCTGACGAGGTAACAAACTTTGCTCGCAAACTTAGTACTCGTCTTCGCGGACACTGCAACAATGAAATTATCCGAACTTTGGATCAGACAAATCTTACGCGCCGACTACAACGAATGAGACCGTTAGATCTAGCAGCATAAGATGAAACCGCATAAATTGACGGTATTGTAGGTGCCTTAGTTGGAAGGCAGCCTGCCACACGCGATTACTACAGCAGCTTGAACTACTTGTTAAGGAAACTTAGTTGTAGTCTAACGGAAAATGGGAGGTTCTTTAGTGAGTAAGAATCTCACACTACTATGAGTACGCGCGGCCGGTCCTCGTAGTGCCTATGAAGGTTTTTCCTACCCACGGAAAAAAAAAATTTTTTGGTCGCCAAATGTTGGCAAACCAACAAAAAGCAGGGCTTTGCGTTGTAAGTAAAGTGAAATGGAGTCTTGTAGTAGAAACTTAATAAATTCCAGGGAGCGTGTCAAAATTCTGTTTTCGAAATTCTTCGCTTTGAAATTCTGCTCTTTCCTAAAAAAAATACATTAACTTTGAAAATTCTGTTTTTTAAGCAAACTTTTGATTTTTCGATGTTAAGCGAAGGTAAAAATTTAAATAGAAACAGGCAAGGAGGGTTGCGCCATTCATATTGTGTCGCTTTGTCAAATTTGCATTTCCAGAATTTTGGAAAGCAAAGTTTTGAAAAACGTTGTTTTAAAAGACAGAATTTCGAATGCAGAATTTTGACCCAGGCTGAATTCAATCTTCAGTGCTGGCAGGACTGTTCATTATGTATCATTAGGGCTTTGGCGAAGTTCCTCCGACAGGTGGCACTGTGAATTATTTTTAAAGTAACAGAATAACCTAAATTACAATCGTTTAGTCTTGGGGAATTGTTTTATAATTTACTTAATAAGACATTTTGTTAAAAAAATAATAAATAAAAAGATGGTGGTTTGACCTGGATTCGAACCCAGGACCTTTCAATCGTCGGTCGGTCATAGGTGCTACCATCTGTGCCACAGCCCACTTTTATCTCGGGTGTTAAAATAGCCTACATGTCCTCTCTGCCTAAATAATGCACTTAAACCAACAACATGTAACATGTAACAACATCACACTAAATTACAATTTGTTAACAAGTTGGTGGGAAATAAGGGGATAAAATCATAGTCTATTTTCTTATACAAACAATTTGTTAAAGATACATTTAAAAATGTGTGACAAAACAAAAGTGACCCATAAATCTTACCTCGTTTAATAAAATTTTAAAATTCTCGATAACACTTCCTTTCAAAGTGCCAAAAGAAAATAGTTTGGGCATTTCCACAAAGCACTCATTTCGATCGTTATATTTCTCTGAAAATATCAAAATTAAAAATAATTTCCCATTTATACTAAACAAATATTTTAAATAAAATCTACTTATTGGCAATGAGCAATTCCGTAGTATGTAGACATATCTAATGTTGGGGTCCAATTTAGTTGGTATGATGCTACCAAAGTGGCAGTGAAGTTTTGGTGTTTTTACATAACGTTGAATGATTTTCTGTAAAGTTTTTAAGAAAGAAATGTTATTATGTTATATTTTTTTATTTTATTATTTTCGTTATCAAAAACAAGTTTATTTTTACCTTAACTTCAATATAGATAGGCTCAACTGGTACTTCTTTATGTATTTTGCCCTTTTTCTTGCCTTTTCCTTTCTTTTTATCTAAATACATTATTTAAAGAAAAAATATAAATACTTATATAACGGAAAATAATTTATCATAAGATTTAAATGTTCCAGATATTCGTGAAAATTAATTTAATCATGTGATTGTAAAATGAAATTACCTTCATCATCATCGTCGCTTCCTTGAAATTATTGTGTATGTATGTAAGATTATTAAATAGAATACAATTTTAAATGTTTATTTTTTAAACAAAATTAATAGTATAAAATATATTGTTTTTCATAAAATCAGTCTACATCAGTGTTAGGGAGCACTTCTCTTCCGTGTGGAGTGAACTCTATAATAAGGTTTAGCTTCCTAGTACCTTTGATTCATACAGGTGCAGTTACTGGGTTTTAAGACAGCCTCTAGAATCAATTAATCAAAAAAGGCCGACTTTGCGCTGCTCAAAAATGATAATTTCATCGAAAGCAAATTCGATCTGTGGCTCGGATTGTTTTTCAGAGTTTTTCAAAACACAAATGTGTTTGGCTAAATCGGTATAAATCAAGGAACAAGGATTCGCTAGGCGATTCTTTCTTCAGGAAAGTAGACTTCGCGGCTTATTTTACGTTTTTGTTGGAGGTTGCTTCTATCCGAAGGAACGCTCAGACGCAACTACTGGGTTGTACTACCATTGCACCACCATGCAGGCACCTTAAATTAATGATTTTAGTTCACCCGTCTTTCGAAGAAGAATGAGAAGGAGTTTCAGTGATGAAGAGCTTAGGTGTTCGGCGCTCTCCACGACAGCCCCAAAAATCCGCCACCTGATGCGAGCAGAGGCAGGACAACTACAGAGGAAGTGTTCCGCTATATCGTCATCCTCTCCACAGCCAGGACAGGTGCTGGTTTCGCTCAAGCGTAAGTCTACTATCGATTCTCCTGGGAGCTAGAAGGAAAGACGCTGACCCCTCGCAGATGTATCTACGGGCGTAGTCGTTTAGTCTGTCTGCACCCATCGCAGTCACACCAACGAGCTCTGTGCTCACGAGAAACCCAAGTATCAATGGCAGACAAGACAGCAGATACAGGCAGGCCTGGTTCGGTCCTGAGAAAACCTCTTCTGAGCCTAGTCTGGCAAGCTCATCAGAGATTTAATTTCCCTGGTTACCAGTGTGACCTGGAACCCAAACAAGACTCACTGCATTTAGCCTTCCGACTAAGTTCAACGAATGCTTGAGTTCGAGCATTATCTTGGATGAGGTAAGAGGGTTGAGCAACGCATTAAGAGCGGCTTGACTGTCACTGCAAACGCATATGCCTCTTGCCCTTTCACCTGTGAGTCACAATATAGTGCATAGCTATTAGGATAGCGAAAAACTCCGCTTGGAAGACATATCGGCTTATTACGAAGCTTTGTAAAAAAAAAACTCAGCTAATCGGCAATTTTCCCAAAGTTTTGCCTTTCATTGGGCTTATTCGAATGGTGAAATGGTCTATTTAACTTAAATCTTGGATAACCTATCGAAATTGTCTTTATACCCTGCCTAGGGTATTTAATTTTAATGCATAGCTTGTAACAAAGTGAAAAGCTAACTGTAGAGCCCTCCAACTTTTAGAGATATGAAAAGGATCGAAAGGTTAATAGATTAAGTCATGTTCATTCGTCGGTCTCTCCGTCGGATTATGTACCAGCAGATATTCCTTTCAAATACCAAGAATAAGTCTCGTGATTATTTGAATGCACTTACAGCAGCGAATATACGAGTGAAACAATCTAAATAGCTGCCACCAGCTCGGCTGTCTTCGTCCGGGCCTAAGCCACTGCATAGCTTCTGGATGCCATGTGAGACCGAGCCCTGGTTAGCAGGTTTGCCCCAGGACTTCTCTGTGTTTTTCTGAATTCTGCCTTGCGTTCTCAGATAGGCAGCAGATGATGTTTCACTCAACGAGTCTGAGAAATTAAAATCACGTCGGGGTATCGCTCTGTGCCGAAATCAATTGATTCCGAGCGGGCTCTGAGAAACAGTCACCATCAACGCGAATATAGCACATAGTCGAGAATTCGCTTTCGTTTAGAATCCGTTTTATAAGCTTATCTAAAACGCTGCAATTCACTCAGTGCACCTCGCAGAGCAAAAGGTAAAACGTTACAACTATTACAAGACTTAGTTCACTTACTTCCCTTCTTTCTAAGGTACATGGAAACGCTGATGAATTTATCAGCTTATGGCATTGAAACACGAAAACTTCTTAATGACCGGCAATACGATTTTCGTAGCAAACGGTCCACTGGTGATTTGATGGCATATCTCACTGAAAAGTGGAACCATACCTTGCATCTTTTTGGTGAAAGCAAGTTAGTTGCACTTGATAATTCAAAAGCGTTTGACAGAGTTTGGCACCAAGCTCTCTTGTCGAAAATGCGTGCATTTAGAATCGACGAGTCTCTTATTCAATGGATTAGTAATTACTTTTCGAACCTTTCAATTCAAGTTGTCTTGCATGCAGTTCATTAAATAAATGCTGGGGTTCCCCAGGGCTCTATTTTGTCTCCGACACTCTTTCTCATTTTCATAAATGATCTTCTATTTGCCACAACTAATCCAATCCACTCCTTTGTTGATGACAGTAACGAACCTCAGTTTCTCATATTCGTTCTCGGTTCCGCGCCCCTGCGCTTTGGATGTACAACTGAATGGCAGCGTATGTCAAACTCATTAAACTCTGATCTTAACAGCATTGTATCATGGGGATCTCAAAATAGAGTAGAGTTTAATGCTTCTAAGACTCAATGCTGTCTTCTGGCATTGAAGCAAAACCGAAGCACCCACCCATTATCCATGAATGGCACCTGCATCAATGAATTCGAAACGCTTTCCATTCTCGGTATGTGTGTCAATAACAACCTTAGTTGGAATGACCACATATTCGAAGTCGCCAAGAACGCTGTGAAATGCCTAGGTTTCCTTAAAAGATGCAAGAAATACTTCACCCTCTCTGATTTGGCTATTCTATTCATGTCTGGGTTGGTGCTCCAAAGACAGCATTCCACCTGCTAGACAGGATACAACAACGCGCGATAAAATTGGAGGCAGAAATATTGCGAAGTCAATCGACTCATTGGAACATCGACGCAATGTCTCTTACCTATCACTGTCCTATCGCTTTTTCTATAAACAATGTTCCATCGAAATAGACAATTGCATTCCACCCCTAAAGACGTTCAAGCGTAATTCCCGGCATAGATCGAATGCACATCAGTTTACCCTTGAGCAAACTTTCGGACGCACAGTTAAGTTTAGAGGCTCTTTCATAAGCCGTACAACGCGAATGTGGAATGTCCTCCCACGATCAGTCTTTCCTACGCAATTCAATCTGCAGCTGCTCAAAACAAGAGTGCACCGGTACCTCTCGTCCTTTCCCTCTTCTTCCTAAGCCATTCCGCGTGTAAGATGTGAAACCACATCAAAAGGGTAGCCAATCCCTTAATTCGCGAGTGAACTATATAAAAAGAGCCATGTTTGCAACTAGCCTAATAACAAGGACATTCATTTGATGGGCACAAATTAAGGATACTGTATGGATTATTATTTGAACGTTAGCTGAAATGACTGGTGTTTAAAGTACGAAAGGTGCTTTCTAATACCAACATCGCTGAGTGAAGGGGACTATACAAGTGGTGAACAGTAGCGCTTCGCTTTTCTTTCTAGCAGCTACTGCTGAGAGGTTACGAGACGCAGGTTTGCGATCTTGGCTCACAACTGTCTCTGCACATCCCTCTACTGCGTTGACCAAAGGTCGGTAGCTAGAGCTAGCTCCTGTTTCCCGATAAAGTGGCTTCAATGGCACTCGCCAGCATTTGGATCGATGTTGGAGCGTTCGAGGTAGCGGCATGCGCTTAGGCTGTTGCTGGATTACACTCACCGACCCCGACTTATTCCAGGCCGACAAGAATAGTCCTCCCTCCGCACAGAATATTTTTTACAGCGCCCTTGAAGATCAGACGTGCTGTCGCCCTCAATCTGTCCAGTTTAGGTCCTATGCACACTTGCGTTATATTGACGCGCGGTACCGAAGCGTGCGTCGCCGCTTTTGCGTCATATTTTGGGGCACTGTTTCAGTGTTATAGGTTCGCCTTTTCTGAGTGAAGAAACAGATTAAGTTATGTACACACTGCGGTTAAAAAATCTCGTGATTTTCTGCGAGCTCGCCGTGCGTCACCGTGCATTGCAAATCGTATCAGGCGTCAAAACCCGCAAGCGTGCATTAAGCTATTGCGCTGCGTCACCACGCGTCGAAAAATCGCAAGTGGCCTTACTATTCAGTTTTTGTTTGTTTTTATTTTTATTTGCTGGTTTCATATCCCACGAGTAGCGCAAGAGAAGATCGCCCGCCATATCAGACCGTCGCAGTAACGTAGTAAGAGCATAATTCATAATTGCTCCCCTTGTATTTGTAGGAATACCTACTTCAAGGCTGCACTTATCCCAGCCTTGCAGGCCCTAGAACTGGAGTCGTTGAGGAGCCCCACTTTGGCCATCCTAGCCTAGACAGGGCCACTTGCAAGGCGCTATTACCCAGGGAAGGTTAATAACCGAAGTTCTTTTACGGACTGGTTACCAATGGGGTGTTCAACTGGGCTTGAGATCGGCTTTGGCGGATTTTTTACGATGCCTCAAGTCATCTCCGAAATTCAAGGCCTATATCCTTGTTCTACATGCAATAACAGGCTGCGATGCAACATCAATGTTTTTAGAAAAAACGGGAACCCTAAGGTATTCAAATAATTCTCAGCAAGTGGCTAAATGCAAGAGTTTGCCTGAAAAGAACTTCTATGTACCCGAACCAGTGTAACAAACACCGGTGTAAGAAAAACCATTCTAAAAATGTTTGGCCTGAATTCAGATACTGTATGTCAATTATTTGTGTTGCCCACGCCCCCAAAAATGGGCTGAAAATTAGAATCAATTAACTCTTATCAAACAGCGTGTATGCAAACAAACGAGAGTTTGCATATGGCAAGGGCGAAGGTATTGTTTTTTTTTGCTCTTTTATAAATAATTTTGGTAGATTCAGGTAGAGTTTGGCCAGAAACATTAAAATGTTGGTATTAAAAAGTTAGAAGGAGGAAGAAATAATAACCTTCAAAGGAAGATACATAGTTGATCTTTATAACTAAATAAATTCTCTTCTTGGACACTGAACTTTAGAGATCAATAACATTTTACCTGTCAAAATAAGTGTCAAATAAAATGCCGAAAACTCTAGGCGAAAAGGGTTTAGTAAGGGGGTTTAATTTGTTTTTATACTCTAAATTTGTTTTTATACTCTTCGTTCTTCAAATTCTTGAAGAACGAAGCCCTCGCTAACTTAAACAAACGTCAGATTTTTTTCCTTTTTGAGATTCACATTCTCTTCTGGATTGACGTCTGCTTCCTCAGACTAGTACCCTCACTGCTTTTTTTGTTTTTTATAGATTGTATGCTGCTTTCACACCAGCGCTAGTAAACTGATGGTACTGATGGTTTCCTAAATTTACTAATTCGCAGTGTTTTAAATTGAAGACACTTTAAGTTTTAGGTGACTTTGTTCCAGTGTTCTTCTAGCTCTTGGAAGCTCCTGACCTTTAACTTTCAAACAATTAGATTTTGTTTTTAGAGAATTCAAATTTTTTATAGGAAAAGTAAAAAAATATGAATTGAAACTATATAAAGGTAAATGCTTAGGTCTCTTTATGTGTAATGTCAATAACAACTCTTAATAGTAACTCGGGATCAGCTAAACTCGCAATAAACATTTAATTTTTTTATGAATTTTTATAAAAGATAATAAGCTGTTTTTAAGATGCTTTAAAATAATTCTTAAATTTATTTTGATACCTGAGACCGGTTGAACTTCTGGTTCAGCTTTCGTTTCCGCAGTCTGTTCATTTGTTGTCGATTGTGATGCCGTAGTATTTGATGGTGGTGGAGCTTGTTTAGCTTTTCCTTAAAAAAAGAAGTTGCAAGTCGTACTTTTTACAGTTAGAAATTAACTCAATATACATATTTATAGAATATATTAATGTTATTAGTAGTATAAAGGTTAATAATGTGCATCGCTAAAATATATTTGAATAATCTTTCCTTAAAGATAAAAATATGTGAATTACCTTTAGCGTCCTTCTTTTTCGGTTTCTTTTCCTTTTTCTCTGGTTCCACTATAACTGTTGAAATAAAAGGTAAAAATTTCCAATTTAATCAGATTTCCAAAAAGTCCAATTAAACTAAAATACATGGTAATAGAATTGATTCCGTAGTAATCGGGCAACAGAACGTCTTCTGATTTTAGTGAAAGGAACAAATTCCAAGAACATGTGCCAGAAACGCAAAAGACAAGGTGTTATTGAAATTACCACTCCACCTTAGGACTAGTTTTTTTTCTCCAAAGCCAAAAATGCTTCATGTTATGATGCCGCATAGAACTACCTACATCATGTGAACAATCACATCTCGTTACTCAAATGACTTTTAAGCCCATTTTAAATGACATAAAATCATTTTGGATGAGACTGATGCCAAGGAAGTGTCCTGCGTTTGGGTCAAAAGTCAATTTAAAGGAAATTTTCGTTATGTGCAAAAGATATTCGCGAAGGTTAACGAAATTCGGACATTCGGAAATTCCAATGTTTCCACCGGACACTAACCAGCGATTAACAAAAATCCTCATCTTCTTCAACTCTCTCTCCAGCCTGTTCACAAATCCTTTTTATACCTCATTGAACCTTTATCGCACACTTTTGTTTGAGAATCGAAAAAAAAACTGAAACTGTCCACGTATATCAGTTGCATTTTCCCAATCTGGGATTTTTGCAACGAAATTGTATTCCCGTAAATGTCATTTCACTGCAATGTCTCTGTGAAAGCCAAAAAAGGAGAAAAAATTGCTCCAATTAGTGTTTGTCTGGTGGAGACACTTGGAATTTATTTTTAATCGTCTAATCGCAGTTTTATAGCCGGTGGAGACATATAGTATAAATGGTAATAACAGGTATAAAAGTGTGATAGCTAAATCAAAGAATAATTAAAGTTACGATTGGTTGCTACGGTGTAAACATGATTTGAAAGGCTTTGCGGATTTTGATAAAATCATTTCGGGTTTTGTAAAAACTTTTCACATTTAATTGCATCAATACTTACCACTGACGGGGCATGATGTTAGCTTGTTGTTTCAAGTAAAAAAACCATAAGATATGACATTTTTATGCGCGTAAAAAGAGTCTATAAATTAAAAGTATGTCCCTTTATTTTGTGTTGCTCAAACTCCAGGCAGCTATCGACTTTTTTGGCACATAAATGTATTTTTTTTTTTTTTTCAATTTTATCAATTTGTTTAGGCTTATAAAAATAAAACCGCAACTAGAGCAACAAACAGAAAATCAATCGTCAATATGTGGTATGAAACGATGCTTATATTCTTTCTTCCTGTCGTTAGGTAATAAAAAAAAGGGTAATTTCCAAACTAAGAGTAATTCTGTCTAGATATTCGCTCAATATGTCCCAAATGACCACCAAATTACAGAACATCAAAACCGAACTTAACTTACCCTCCTCGAGTACAGTAATCTCTTCTTCTTCTTCAATAAGTTTATCGTAGAATGTCCTCCAAACCAGCAACAGGATGCTCTCAATGCGATCCGATTTGATGTATTTTTTATTGATAAATTCATAAAATTCCCGCAGGTGGGCTTCTATCAAGGGATTCACGTACTTGCCGTCGAAAACTCCCAAAAGGTTCGATATAACGTACTTCAGCCATAGCATACGATTGTCGTCATCCATTCCACAAGGGTAAAACTGGAATCCCTGTTTTATTTAATTGACAATAGTGTTCGAATTTTACCTATCGCGTTGACCTCACTATATCTTCTTTAATAAATTCTTTTGTCTATCAAAAAAGTCAATAAGTAAATGTTTGCTGAATTAGTTTTCATTTGTACAGTACAAACAAAATGGTTGCTATAGCCGGCTTTGCATAGTTGCGTTGGTATAACGTGGAGAATAAATGCAGAAAACTCAAGAACAGCATTAGCCTCCCAAAAGCTTCCATTGCAAATTCATGGTAACCAGGCAAAGCGTTTCAAACAAATCGTTTTTGTGAGAGCACCACACCGCACCTCATTAAAAAGTTAAACACATTTAAATATTTATGTTGATTTATTTAATAACTTTAGTACTTTTCTACTGTCTTCATTATCCGCTGCATCTTGAAGAATTTCAAAATCTAGTTCAGGGTTAAGACTCTCCAACTGGCTGATAGTGCGTGTACTCTCACTAGTATCCGCCCCAGTTGTAGGGTCGTCGATAAATGGTCTTCGAGTAGAAACCGGACCATCCGGCACGAAATCTGTTGTATTGCTCGTATGTGCTACATTGATTACACCTGATCCAAACTGGTCGACATCATGCTTATCGGTTGTATTTGTGGCAAGAGTTGTTGTGACAGGTTGCTCTGTCGATCCATGATGGTGATGGCGGTGGTGAGGATGACGGTGGCGGTGACCATGCGGATGATGCCTGTGACTGTGGCTGTGATTATGTCCTCCGCAAGGGTGTTTGTATCCTCCGTATTTTGACAGACCTTCAGGTGCAGCCATGAACAATGGAACGAAAGCTGCTAGGCAGCAAAAAGCAAGAAACACTGTGCGAAACATTTTTTAAATTGATGCTAACAATAAGAATATTTTGAGAGTACTGGTAATGAGATCAATAAATCTTCTCTATTTATATTACTGATTGGGTGCAAACGGCCTTATCAGTTTACGAGTAAAAAAAAACCCAAAAAAAACCCAAAATCTCAATCAAATTAGTGGAAAACCCCAATGGAAAACGCAAATTTTATAAACAGTTTCTGTCAATCAAAACTACACTTATATCAGTTCCTTTTAGACCAAGCAACGAAGTACAAGTCAAGCAAGACCGCTGTGCCTCAAACCATCACATTTATTTTGGCTGATTGCTTCCTGGATCCTGCACTTGTTTTCTGCATCCAGCACTTGTCCACTTCTTTGAGGCACTGAAACTACCAAAAGTTGCCAAAATATCGTTTTGGTGACCACCCAGGATACGAGGAATTGATAGCCGAAACTTCTGAGGATGTTGATGCTTTGCACATCTTGATATTTTTGATCTTGGCGGTTGCCAGCAAAGAAATGTTACATCGCCGCAGAGGCATTGCCATATGGCAAAGAATGGATTGTTGTGCAGGGTTTGAAGTGGTGTCGCTTTTCGAGCCGGTGATGAGCTAAGATATCCATTTGGTAGGTAAAGAGCACTGTTTACCACAAAACCACAAAATTTCTTAAACCAAAAATTATTAATTTTTAAAGTCTACGAAAAACAAGTTTGCAACAACACTTCAAACTTGATTCGGCGCTACTATTAACCTAGAGAAAGCATTGTTAAATTTTTATGAAGTAAGACGTAGGACGTAATTTTCAAATTACGTCGCTGTTTCGGTTTCAGCTGCTTTTGTTTGGAATTCTATTTAAATTTCAGTTTCGGTTTTAATATCAGTTTCAGTTTCTGGTTCTGTTTCAGTTTCAGTTTCAGTTTCAGTTTCAGTTTAAGTTTTAGTTTCAACTTCAGTTGCAGTCGCGGTTTCATTAAGTTTCAGTTTCAGCTTTAGTTTAAGTTTCAGTTTTAGTTTCAATTTTCGTTTCCGTTTCAGTTTTAGTTTCAGTTTATCTTTAAGATTGAAGTATTGTTTAAGTTTCTGTTTTAGTTTCACTTTCAGTTTCAGTTTTAGTTTCACTTTCAGTTTCAGTTTCAGTTTTAGTTTCATTTTCAGTCTCAGTTCCAGTTTTTTTTCAGTTTCAGTTTCAGTTTCAGTTTAAGGTTAGTTTTAGTTTCGGCTTTAGTCGTAGTTTTATTTTTAGTATTACTTTCGGTTTCAGTTTCAGTTTCTTTTTCAGTTTCAGTTCCCGTTCCAGTTAAAGTTTCAATTTCAGTTTCGGTCTTAGTTTCAGTTTCAGTTTCGGTCTTAAGCCGTGTTGTCACAAACAACGTAAAACAGAAACAGAAACAGAATCACATACATTAGCAACTGAAACCTAAATTCCCTGAATGCTTTTTGCGTTGCTAATGTATGAAATTCTGTTTCTGTTTCTGTTCCTGCTCCTTGTTACAACGCGACAAGGTTGTTTCTGTTTCTGTTTCTGTTTCTGTTTCTGTTTCTGTTTCTGTTTCTGTTTCTGTTTCTGTTTCTGTTTCTGTTTCTGTTTCTGTTTCTGTTTCTGTTTCTGTTTCTGTTTCTGTTTCTGTTTCTGTTTCTGTTTCTGTTTCTGTTTCTGTTTCTGTTTCTGTTTCTGTTTCTGTTTCTGTTTCTGTTTCTGTTTCTGTTTCTGTTTCTGTTTCTGTTTCTGTTTCTGTTTCTGTTTCTGTTTCTGTTTCTGTTTCTGTTTCTGTTTCTGTTTCTGTTTCTGTTTCTGTTTCTGTTTCTGTTTCTGTTTCTGTTTCTGTTTCTGTTTCTGTTTCTGTTTCTGTTTCTGTTTCTGTTTCTGTTTCTGTTTCTGTTTCTGTTTCTGTTTCTGTTTCTGTTTCTGTTTCTGTTTCTGTTTCTGTTTCTGTTTCTGTTTCTGTTTCTGTTTCTGTTTCTGTTTCTGTTTCTGTTTCTGTTTCTGTTTCTGTTTCTGTTTCTGTTTCTGTTTCTGTTTCTGTTTCTGTTTCTGTTTCTGTTTCTGTTTCTGTTTCTGTTTCAGTTTCTTTTTCTGCTTCAGTTTCAGTTTCTTTTTCTGTTTCTTTTTCTGTTTCTGTTTCTGTTTCTGTTTCTGTTTCTGTTTCTGTTCCTGTTTCTGTTTCTGTTTCTGTTTCTGTTTCTGTTTCTGTTTCTGTTTCTGTTTCTGTTTCTGTTTCTGTTTCTGTTTCTGTTTCTGTTTCTGTTTCTGTTTCTGTTTCTGTTTCTGTTTCTGTTTCTGTTTCTGTTTCTGTTTCTGTTTCTGTTTCTGTTTCTGTTTCTGTTTCTGTTTCTGTTTCTGTTTCTGTTTCTGTTTCTGTTTCTGTTTCTGTTTCTGTTTCTGTTTCTGTTTCTGTTTCTGTTTCTGTTTCTGTTTCTGTTTCTGTTTCAGTTTCTTTTTCTGCTTCAGTTTCAGTTTCTTTTTCTGTTTCTTTTTCTGTTTCTGTTTCTGTTTCTGTTTCTGTTTCTGTTTCTGTTTCTGTTTCTGTTTCTGTTTCTGTTTCTGTTTCTGTTTCTGTTTCTGTTTCTGTTTCTGTTTCTGTTTCTGTTTCTGTTTCTGTTTCTGTTTCTGTTTCTGTTTCTGTTTCTGTTTCTGTTTCTGTTTCTGTTTCTGTTTCTGTTTCTGTTTCTGTTTCTGTTTCTGTTTCTGTTTCTGTTTCTGTTTCTGTTTCTGTTTCTGTTTCTGTTTCTGTTTCTGTTTCTGTTTCTGTTTCTGTTTCTGTTTCTGTTTCTGTTTCTGTTTCTGTTTCTGTTTCTGTTTCTGTTTCTGTTTCTGTTTCTGTTTCTGTTTCTGTTTCTGTTTCTGTTTCTGTTTCTGTTTCTGTTTCTGTTTCTGTTTCTGTTTCTGTTTCTGTTTCTCTTTCTTTTTCTGTTTCTGTTTCTGATTCTGTTTCTGTTTCTGATTCAGCTTCTGTGCATACTTCTATTTCTCTTTTCGTTTCTGTGCTTTACCAACAGCTTTTCTTCAAGCCAATTTCCTTGGTAATTTTCTGAAATTTTTTACGATTCAAATCGTATGCTCAAAGGAATCGAAGTTCCATACCAGGCTTACGTACCTGAATTAAATTGGGAAAAATCGAGCCAAACAAATAATTGAAGAGAAGAAACGATTGACAAGGAATCGGTAAATATGGGAATAGGGTGCATGTTACCAATGCGAGAAAAACATGCCTCAGGCCTGGGAAATAAGAATCATTATATTCAAGGACTAAGTCAGGTGCAGAGTAAATCTAATAGTCCGGCTTGGTTTAGTTGCAAGCTGGACTAAATGTTACCTCACAAGGGAAGCATTCGAGTTTTTTCAATTTGCGTTTCTTCGATAAGGATTATGGTACAAAAATAGGAAAAGAAAGCGAACATAATCATTAAAACACGAAGCACGTAGATATTATATTTATAATGTATTATTTCACAAGTTTTATAACCAACATATTACATCCAAAACTATCCTAATTACAATAAGTTAAATGTTTAATACCGGTGGACATGCCCAGCACCACCACTGCATCCAGGGCCATGCTGATGATGGCTTCCATGATCATGATGACCGGATGAGCCAGCCCCATGGACTCCATGCACACTACTGCCATGTTGGTTGAATTCGTACCCTTCTCGGCCGTGCCCAGCAAATTCAGAGTTGCTGTGACCCACAAACTCTTGTCGACCGTACTCTTGCTGACTACGACCACCATATCCTCGACTTAAGCCGTATCCCTGTTGACTTTGACCTCCGTATCCTCGGTTTGAGCCATATTCCTGTTGGCTTTGACCACCATATCCTCGATTCAATCCATATTCCTGTTGACCACGGCCGCCTTGGCTAGATTCGAAATCTGGTGGTCCGCTATAGACCTTCGCAACAGGAAAACTTTGAACTGGCGTATTGTATTGACTGCTTACTGGGAAGCTTTGAACATCAGGTAAATCGTTGCCTTTGATCGATCCATAACCTCCTCGTGCACCGTAGCCGCCCGATGAGGCGCCACCAGAACCATATCCTCCTCCGCGACCGTACCCATCTGGGAGGGCAAATACACTTACGAAAAGAAGTGAGGAGACGATCTTTATTTGGGGGAAGAAAAAATTAATTTGTATCCTTGAACGAAAAACAATGTAATCCACTAACCAGTACTTTGGACATCATGCTGTTGCTAAAGATTACGTTTGACTATTTAAAAAGTGGTGCTCAGTCTTGCTTTTATTACTCGAAATATTTTTGCACGTATTCTTTTATAGCTTTGAAACCAGCCTATCAAAACTTGAACTCTAATCACGACAGTATCTTTTTCCGAGTTCTAAGAAATCGTGAATATATTTTTTCATATAGATTTTTATATTGTTATCATATTTCTAATTAGAAGACATTTAAATAGTCGAAAGTGTGTTATGAATAAAATCAGTTTCCTTCAAATATTTATAAATGCGTACATTTAAACTTTCCTGGAAAAGTGTTGCTGCTGTGAATATAGAGAACAAGGGTTTCTTAGAATTTTAATAGATAAGACCTTGAAATATAAGTTAAGTGGCACGAACACCTTGGCCTGACTAAATTGAGTGGACACATTGTATTCTTCGCTCTTACAATAACCGGTCGTGATGTTTGAGAAGCAAACTCTGTACCTTGACAAAAATTTCTACCAAAGGATTTTCAAACTGAAGCCCTCTTTTCCTTATCGTTTAGTTTTTAAATTTCAAATGAGCAGAGAAAAAAACGTTTAGTTTTTAAGCCACGAAGCCCTAAAAAGTAACTTGTCTTATTCAGTAAGGAAGATCAAAGACAAAAATAACTTACCCCCAGGTAAGGGTCCTTAAATAAATGCACCTTTTGCGTATACCAGTTTTATCTATCAATAGAGTCCGTTGAATAAGACAGATGTCCTTTGTCTTTTCGATTCGGCAAGTTTATTGGGTGACTTCTGACTTACTTATTGTTCTATTGCAAAGTGTAGCTGCAAGCTGTGTGTACCGTTTCTAATAAGTTGGAAAATTATCTAAGGACAAACCAACGCATGTCAAAGAGTCTGGTGAAAGGTTTCAATTTTGAAATCAAAATAATTGTGCTGCGGTGAGCCAGATGACATTTCAAAGCAACGTTATTTCGCAGTGAACAAAACCAACAAACCCTCGTCTCTGAAATTGAGTCACTATATCATCATATTAATCATCATCATCATTTTCGAATGCCGCTTATCCTTTAAAAGGGTCGCAGAGCGAGGGTGGCTAAATGGTCCTTCCATCTTTCTCGATCCTCCGCCACCAACTCAAGAGACTCCAGTCCCCAGGCGGGACTCAGAGAGGTTCTTTACCGGATCCCACCACCTGTTTCTTGGCTGCACTCGAGAGGCGCTCGCATCTCAGCTAGCATGACCTGTCTAGAAAGTCTTTCAGGGGGCATGCGAACAACGTGTCCAAACCATCGAAGAATCGATCGTTCCACTCGGAGAAGTAGCTACTCAACATTAAGATTCCCACGAACACTGACTTTTCTCACTCTATCCCTTAGAGTAACGCCAGCAACGCACCTCAGGGAATCTCATTTCGGCAGCTTGTACCCGCGATCTAATTCTTTCGGTCATTACCCAAATTTCATGACCACAGATGAGGGTCGGAACGAACACTGAATTAAAAACTGAGATCTTTGCTTTTACTCCAAGCTCAGCTTTCCTGATGACCGGCCGGCGCAGTTTCTTTACTATTTACTTTCAGCTTGGCCAATTCTACAGGACACCTCAGTATCACTCCTTCCATCTTTCGTGAAAAAGACCCCGAGATACTTAAACTTCTCCACCTGTTTTAATCGAACTCCATTTATGTGCAGGGTACACTGCACAGGAGTTCGGGAAACAACCATCACTTCCGATTTGTTCACGTTTACTTTCATCCCAGCATCACCGCAGACGGCTGCAAACCTATCCAGTGCTCGTTGAAGTTCCTCTTTGGATGATGCAAGGATGGCCAAATCATCTGCGAAAAGCAGATGGCTCATCCTGATGCCAGCCAATTCGAAACATTACTCGCCAAGACTGCGCTCCACCATCCAGTCCATGTATGCTTATAAAAGGAGCGGCGACAGAACACAGCCCTGGCGAAGTCCAACGCGCACATCAAAAGGACGGGATTTGACGCCATTTATCCATACACAGCTTCTGCAGTTTCCATACAAAGACTGGATGGCTCTCAAAAGAGGCCCACTCAGCGCATAGTCCTGCAAAACTCTCCACAGTGTATCCCGAGGGACTCGGTCAAACGCCTTTTCCAGATCTACAAAACACGCATAGACCGGTTTGGCATATTCCCAGGCCTTCTCAAGAATAACCCTCAAAGTAAAAAAGCTGGTCGGTTGTGCCTCTGCCAGGCCGAAAGCCGCACTGTCCTTCCCGTAACAAAGGCTCGATTACAGCTCTGGAACGCATTTCCAACACCTTCGCGAATACTTTTCCCGGAAGACTCAAGAGAGATACGCCCCTAAAGTTGGCGCAATCTCTACTGTTCCCTTTTTTGAAAATTGGCACTATAACTCCCGTTTGCCAATCGCTAGGTGCTTTCCCGCTATCCCAGGCCACCTTAACACCCTCTTCACCCATTGCCTTGAGCATTTCTGGCCGGATTTCATTAACTCCAGCAGACCTGCCAACTTATAGCGATTTAATCGCTTTAGTGACTTCTTCTACTGTGGGACTATTCTCCGCCCTTATCTCGTCAGCAGTGGGAATGCCATCTTCAGTGCCCTGTTGGGGTCGAGCAACTCCGAAAAGTGCTCTCTCCATCTGCGCAAGACATCGCTCTCATTTGAAAGAAGTGTACCGTCTTTGGATTTAACCCCCTGAATGATATTCAACTTCCTTCCTCTGAGCCGGCGGATGGTCTGCCATAATATCTTGTTTGCAAATCTGTAATCGTGCTCCAACTTCTCACTGAACTTTTTCCATGACTGTTCCTTGGCTGTTCTGACTGCCAGATTGCCAGATTGCGCTTCATTGTACCGGGCTCGAGGAGTTGAGTTTCTACATTGGATCCACGCTCTCTCTCTTCTTCTCTCTGATGGCTTCTTGAACTCCAGGCGTTTTAAACCAAGCAGCTCTTTTCTCACCACCAGCCGCTACCCAAGCCGCTTCACTCCTGCAGAGGCAATGACTGCCGATAAAAACAGCTGCCATTCCTCCTCTACATTCAAAAGGTCAGTTGGAATTTGTTCACTTTTCTCCGAAACATGCTGTGCAAAGCGCGCTAAAATCGTTCAAATCGTAAATAAAATCGTCAGATCTTTTTGATTATGGAAAATTTTTTCTTTAGCACTCCCTAGAAAAATGTCCGAGAGAGAAAAACCAATTGAGGTGGCCTTAACAGATTTTGCAGAAGTTTTAACTGGCAATTTTCTTTCGCCGACGTTTATGCAAAAGCCTGTACATGTAAATATCCTTGGTAATAGAAATTTTGTCTCTACGGTGTAAAGACTTCAGTGTAAAGGAGTATCAGGCCAAATGATAAAACTAATGGAGGCGCCTTGTACACGATCGGAAATTGGACGACTCTACATTCCCTGGCGGTGAAAACTATAGGCATTTCGTGAAAAATGTGAAAATTTCTCCCTCATCTTTTTTCCTAACACTCACTTGTAATGGCATTTGAGCTATCAGTCCCTTAGACAAAGTCAGTCTTCTCGCGGCAAATTTTGCAGTCGACTTCATGACATTAAGCAGACAAATAGCTGCGACCACGGCTGCATTTCTCAAAGCAGTCTGACAGTGGAACTGCAGTGAATATAAACCACTCCTCCATCCCGAATACATTTAGGATCCCTACAAGCCCCAGAGCTCACGAAGGTCCTCAACTTCAATTTGACAAAAACTTCCAGACCCTTGACTGTCCTCTGAAGATCCTCTTAGGATGATCTTGCCTTCATGGAAAATGAACTGATCCACCGATACGCAACACGGGATCAAAAACTGGGCGTTTTCTCAGATAGATTATATAATTGTCCCTCTATCGGTCTTCCTTTTGATTGTTGTGTTTTTCAAGCGAAAACCAATCATGTCTTAGGAATAACATGATATCCGCCAAGGATTATACTAGAAATGTGACAGTATAAGACGGTCACCAGGTGTTTGGAATCAGCCTCTACTCTATAAACTAGAAAGTAGACTTAGACTGCAGATCATTTCTGATCAGTTCAATATTCACCTGAGCAGGGTGACTATGGGCCAGGAAACTGTAAGCCTGGAGAACTGGCCAAACTTGTAACCATCTCGCTCTATCTTGCCTGAATAAAGGCTTAGGTACAAATATCCACATGCAAACTCATGCCTGGGTGCCGTGGCCCAGTGGTAAGTGTGTGTGCCTCTGACGCCGGAGTTCTGGGTTCGAATCCTGCCTCTGCCACCTGAAAAAAAGACTTGTTCTTATTCACGGCTCCCACCTCCGCGAGGGTCTGACAAACCTCTCGAGAGTAACATTTGTCTTGAAAAACTTCTCAAAGTGCCGTTCGGATTCGGCAAAAAAATTGAAGGTCCCCTTGTATGTAAAAAACAAAATGTATAGCACACACAGCATACATGGTTGAGAAGTTGGCCCTGGTTCACCTCGAGCTGTTGCGCCACTCTATAAATAAATAATAAACTCATGCCTAAGCTAAATGCAAAGGAAAGAATAACCCTTCGATGATAGGTGGTATTACTTGTCTGGCGTAGAAAGAGTTTTGGCCAAAGATGTATAGGTACCCTGAACGCTCTAAGAGTCAAGAATTTAACAAGCCTTTATTTCATTTAGCATTTATTCTTATGACTTTTGCAGGGGCCACGCGTGAATGAGGAGGTGTAAAAGATCACTTTTTAAATTTTTTAACCGAGATGCGAGCGCGTCGCCCCCCTGGTAGGCCAAGAAACAGGTGGTGGGATCAGGTAAAGAACCTCTCTGATTCCCGCCTGGGGATTGCGCCGGAGTCTCTTGAGCTGGTGGTGGAGGATCGAGAAAGATGGAAGGACCATTTAGCCACCCTCGCTCCGCGACCCTTTTAAAGGATAAGCGGCATTCGAAAATGATGATGATGATGATGACTTTTGCAGGGGCCACGCGTGAATGAGGAGGTATAAAAGATAACTTTTTAACTTTTCTACACATGCAACCCAAAATGGTTCAATTAGTATGCGCAAGTTTCTCTAGATCCGCGGACCGTGGACCTGTTTAGATCGAAGTCTGAATCTTTCTGACATCTAACAGACTTTTCTACATTACCTTACCGAAAGCTGTACAACGCGTATGTGGAATTCCTACCAAGATCGGTTTTTTTCAACTTGTAGCTTTTCAAAATAAGAGTGCAGCTGTACCTCTCCTCATTTTCCTCTTCGGAAGGATTGCGGAAAGGATTTTAACTTTCCGATTGTGAGATGTGCAATTTTTAGGGTCTCATTGTAATTGTTGCCTCACCGGTAGGCCAGGAAATAATTGGTGGGATGAGGTAAAAAACATCTCCGAGGCTCGGGATCGCGGTTAAATCTCTTGTGTAGGAGAGAACGATGGAAAGATCATTCAGCTGCCATCCCCTTCGACTTTTTCATGATGATGATAAATACAGATTATTCCTAGAATCCCAGAATACCCTTGTCATTATTTTCCGGCAAACGAAACCATTTAGCCTGCTTTGAGGCTTTCTTGTTCTCTCGTTTTGATTTTGCAACCATTTTACAATCATCGAACGTTTCAAAGTGCTAAAAAAATGCGCTTAAAACACGCTTGAAAAGATTGGGTTTTGAAATCATCACCCAAATCCGTTTTTGGGGTTCACCATCAGAAATCCGGCCACCTTACTAATGTTTTTTTCATGCCGAAGTATTTAAGCCGAATTTTGCCGTGTGGGGAAAAAAGAGATTGTTAAAATCTGAGTTTTCACACGTAACTTGATTCAGGCATCGTCCAACCAATAAATGGAATTTTCTTTGATCTAATTAATGGACTTACAGCGCTTAAACTATTGCGTTCTTGAAAAAGGATCTAATTTTTTGCCATTAATAGGAGCTCATCTTTGCCCCATAAACAACCTAAGTTTATTTCATTATAGCATAAAAGTCAAATCAAGTTTTCTGGTAGGTTTTTGGAAAGTATTGTCGTAAAACTCAGAGTTCACTCAGCACTGAAAAAGGGTTCTAACTGCAAATGACCATAAGTCAATGTAGGTGGTGTTCATACTATCCAGTCCACATGTTTAGTAATGAGGGAACATTATATTGATGTTCAAGCCTCTTTAGTGTCAGGGAGAAATCAAAGGCTGCACTCGATTCTTTTCACAAACAGAACACACATCAAAAGTCCTTTTTATATAAAAAAAAATTTAATAATACGAACAACCACTCATTCTATAATTCTAGGTTAATAACTTTCACTTAGTAATGTCCGCCGCGTCCACCATATCCACCATGACCACCACCATGACCGCCACCATGTCCATGAACTGGCCCATGTCCTACTGGTCCGTGAACTGGTCCGCGCCCACCATGCACACCATGGCCTAAGCCGTATCCCTGTTGTCCATGTCCACCATGTCCAAGATTACCATGACCACCACCGTAGCCCTGTTGATATCCACCATGTCCATAGTTGTTCGGTAAGGCAAGTGCGCATGCTAAGATGGCAGCAAAAATCATCTATAAATTTCCAAAACACAAAATTTTCGTTAATTTAAAAAAATAAAAAGTATAAAAGGCTAAAATCCTTACCAAAAGTTTCATGTTTGTTTTCTTAGATTTCTTCTTGTGTTCAAAATAGTTGAAAGAAAAATTTGTACTAAACTCGTCTTGGAACTGGGCTCCGCTTTTATACCTAAAATTACCCGCACAGCATTGAAAAATATGCTGCACACGTTTATTTTTTTACACCAAATTCACAGAAATTATTATCAAAACAAACAATTTTGTTTTCTATACATGTACACAGTTCGGTTTTTCTTATCAATACGGATTCTGACGTTGGGTATACTACAGTACATTGACAATGACCTACACACAACAGTCAAGAGTTTCTAACAACGTATTGTGATTCTTTGAATCTCTTTTTAGGGCGATAGTATACGACTATAGCCATACAATAACACTGTAAAATTCTGATGAATCTTTCGGTTCGACACAGATTACAAAAATGTAGATATTTATTGCGGTCTTTCAGGTCCGTGTTCAGGCAGCTGTGTACCATATGAAACAATAGAGCAGTAACCTCCTGTTATCCTTTTTGAAAAAAGGAACATAAAAGAGAAACACCTACATCCTACACAACATATACGTTTGCACAATCTTTAGGATATTTTAAGAAAGTGACACAGACAGGTATTCCCTTCTGTGTTCTTTGGTCATTGTTGTTTGTGCAATAGTGTTCAATGTTACATAAACTTGTCTTAACTATAGGTAATATTTACGTGCATCTTTTTTTAGGAATCCACTCATCTACTCATGGGGCTTTTATTAAATTACCGTTAAAATAAGTTATATTCCAAGCGAAAAGAATCAAAGGATAGAGGAGAAATGAAGTTGTGGGTCCAATACAAAGTTCATTCGCTCGTGTAGAACGTGGAAACCCCGCACAGAAGCACATAAGCTTATCCCGCAAGTGTTATGCCATTACAGAGAAAAAATTGTGCGATAAAACACCTGGCATAGATTTGAATGTTGTTAATTAGCATGTAAGAAGATACAGAAGCTCTAACTCAATGGTTAAAATACTATTTTTTGAGAATTCCACAAAAAAAACTAAAACAACGTTTTTTGAAAATCTTTTTAGCGTCCGTCCAAAAATTTAAAAATGACCGCTTATGGCATCACTACGTGAGTTTACTTTTTACTTTTTATGTATTTTTTGCTTTAAAATTAATATATCCTGGGTCAGGAGTATAATAATTTTAATGCATAGTTTGTAACATAGTGAAATAAGCACCGTAGACCCCTAAGACCTTTTTGGGATATGATCGAGACTGACAAGTGAATCGATTAAGCTATGTCCGCCCCTCCGTTCGTCCGTCTGTCCGTATGTGTGAAGTTTTATACTCTATTCCACAGGAATGGAGTACATTAAGTTTGATACAAACGAAAATGTAACATAGAGAAATAATAACGATAGACCCCCAAGACCTTAAGGGCATTTGATCGAGACCGAATTCTGAGTCGAATGAGCCATGTCCGTCCGTCCGTATGTCACCAATTGTTAGGCCTTAAATTTTGAGCTAGGAAGCTGAAATTTTGTACGTAAGCTCTCCGTCATCCGAAGTAATAGAAGTGTCAACATTTTTAAAATCCGTTCACACACACGCCCACAATCGGTCTAAATATGCAACAACCTCCAGTGCTTACAAGACTGTAAGACGTTTTGAAAAGCTGAAATTTATTATTTAGTATGCTCTAATGATTACAAGTCATAAAAAATAAAAATAAAGTCCGCAGACCGCCCCTTTGGGTGTGGCATCGATTGAAAGAGTAATCTTTCACATGCAATTTATTCAATATTTTAGTTCGAAATCGAAAAAATTTTACTTAATATATTATTTAGAAAACACTTTTTTTTCAATTTCTTTCATAAAAACTTTTGGGCCACGCCCACATTTGGAGGCAGAGTTTTAGAAAAACCTCAAATTTTCCAGTAAACATGGATATCGAGTACTTTTTAGCGTAACTTAAGTAAGGATAAGAAATAAAATTTAGCACATTAGCTTCACCGGGTTCTATACTAGATTTCCTTCCTTCAAAGTTTTTGGCCACACCCATGTTAAGAGGTGGATTTTACGAAATCGTTGAATTTTACCCAAAAAATTAGAGGTCAATTTCACAAAATTATTGAATTTGAACCAAAAAATTACAATTTTGCGTACATTTCAGCCGCAAGCTTGGATATTTCTATGCTTATATTGATTTTCGGTTAAAGCCACATGCCACGCCCTTTTTTTTAAAAAAAAGTGAACAAAAACTTAAAAGGAAGTATTTTTTTCTATTTAAAATGATGCATAAATGGTCGGGGACGGGGATGGAAAACAAGAAAATAAACGAATGGAAAGGAGAATAGGAATGGAAAGGACAAAAGGAATGGAAAGGAGAATAGGAATAAAAAAAGGGGACACCGCGGTCCGTTACAGACGGACCGAAGCTATTATATACGCACTGTTGCACTTACTCACTGGTTAGGTCTTTAAAATTAAGCTGGGATGCTCAAACTTGGAGTGTATCTTGGTTCCTGTCTTGTACAGACAAAGTATGAAAATTGGTTAAATCCGTCAACGGCTGGTCTTTAAAATTAAGCTGGGAGGCTCAAACTTGGAGTGTATCTTGGTTCCTGTCTTGTACAGACAAAGTATGAAAATTGGTTAAATCCGTCAACGGCCACGCCCACTACTGGCTTCAATGCAAGACAACCTCCATTTCAAATTTTCTTTCAAAATGCCTTTTAGTCAAGTTAGACAAAGCGTAGCAACTCAAATTTTGGTACAGAGCAAGAATGGCCCAAAACCTCTAAGAAGGCAAAAATTGGACCGCCCACAATATCATGCCATGCTGTTAGATCCTTAAAAACACGATTTCTCGAAAAGTTGAGTCCTAATCGAAAAAAAATTATATGCCAAATATTGTAGATATTTCTATTTGCTAAGTTTGTTCCATACAAGTTTTGAGCTTCGCCTAACTTTAGGGGGCGTTTTTAGCAAAAAACAGCATTCTTCCGAAATAATTTTCGGTTTTAAAGCATTTTGTCATGATTCTAACGAAATCACGATTAATTGATTTAAATTTTTAGCCCAGGCCCACTTTTGGGGGCGTGGCCTATACAAATAATATATTAATTCGGGACAAAAAATTTTAAGGTTTGGTGTTACCCGGTATATTGGGTCGGGTATATAGAAGTTTGTCACGGACGAACTCTTGCACTTACTCACTTGTTTCTTTTCACTTTTTTACCCTAATATTCGGAAAGACCGTGTTGACCTTTGCCCTGCGCATTATCATCTCCACAACAAGATTGAAGAATGCACCTGACAATGAATCTCCTTGCCCAGGTCCAGAGCATGTTTGCAATAGTTTCGAGGAGCTGTTCCCAAACTGCACGTTACACCGTGTGTTTTCTAATGTTACTCGGCACAGTTTGATTAGTTTTTTTTTCGGTCATTGCCAGGTAGAGCTCCTGACGATGAATGCTGTCATATGCGGCCTTAAATTAGATAAAAAGATGGTGTGCCTCGACTTTAAATTCAATTCCCTTTTCCTTTCCCAGGATTTGCCTTAGTGTGAAGGAATGGTCTATGGTCAATCTGACGGGCCAGAAGCCACACTAGTAGAACTCTCGCAGAACAGCTTAAGACGCTCAGGCAGAACGTTTCACAGGATCTTGTACGCGTCATATAACAGGGATGTACCTCGATAGTTTTTGCAAGATATAGGAAGCCTTTTTTGAAGATGGGGCATATGGAGCTAGTTGTCCAGTCTTCGGGCATGCTTTCTGTCTCTTACACTTGGTTAATGATTTGGTGCATGCACCCCACCAAAATATCGAATCCGTATTTAAATAAGCCATCAGTTATCGCTACGCTTACTTCTTCAATAATAGGTGGTGGGACGTGGGACTTCTTCTTCGCCGACTCTCGTTCTCTCCTGGTAGAGTTTTTTCTCTCTCTTGCACCTCGTTCACTCTCTCCCTATGATGCCCATTAAGCATCTGCTGCAAATGCTGCCTAAGCACTTTAACTATTATTAAGAGACTAGAAATCTTTTTATTCGAAAACGATCTTGTTAAGAGACTATAAATCTTTGAAAAATCGTTTTTGGAAAATGTGGAAACACAATTTCTCGAGCCCGGTACAATGAGGCGCGAAGGACTTCCAATCTGGCAGTCAGAACAGCCAAGGAACAGTCATGGAAAAAGTTCGGCGAGAAGTTGGAGCACGATTACAGATCTGCAAACAAGATATTTTGGCAGACCATCTGCCGGCTCAGTGGTAGGAAGTTGAATATCATTCAGGGGGCTAAATCCAAGGACGGTACACTTCTTTCGAGTGAGAGCGATGTCTTGCGCAGATGGAGAGAGCACTTTTCGGAGTTGCTCAACCCCCAACAGGCCACTGAAGATGGCATTGCCACTGCTGACGAGATAAGGGCGGAGAATAGTCCCACAGTAGACGAAGTCACTAAAGCGATTTAATCGCTAAAAGTTGGCAAGTCTGCTGGAGTTGATGAAATCCGGCCAGAAATGCTCAAGGCAATGGGTGTTAAGGTGGCCTGGGATAGCGGGAAAGCACCTAGCGATTGGCAAACGGGAGTTATAGTGCCAATTTTCAAAAAAGGGAACAGTAGAGATTGCGCCAACTTTAGGGGCTTATCTCTCTTGAGTCTTCCGGGAAAAGTATTCGCGAAGGTGTTGGAAACGCGTTCCAGAGCTGTAATCGAGCCTTTGTTACGGGAAGGACAGTGCGGCTTTCGGCCTGGCAGAGGCACAACCGACCAGCTTTTTTACTTTGAGGGTTATTCTTGAGAAGGCCTGGGAATATGCCAAACCGGTCTATGCGTGTTTTGTAGATCTGGAAAAGGCGTATGACCGAGTCCCTCGGGATACACTGTGGAGAATGTTGCAGGACTATGGGCTAAGTGGGCCTCTTCTGAGAGCCATCCAGTCTTTGTATGGAAACTGCAGAAGCTGTTTACGGATAAATGGCATCAAATCCCGTCCTTTTGATGTGCGCGTTGGACTTCGCCAGGGCTGTGTTCTGTCGCCGCTCCTTTTCATAGCATATATGGACTGGATGGTGAAGCGCAGTCTTGGCGAGCAATGTTTCGAATTGGCTGGCATCAGGATGAGACATCTACTTTTCGCAGATGATTTGGCCATCCTTGCATCATCCAAAGAGGAACTTCAACGAGCACTGGATAGGCTTGCAGCCGTCTATGGTGATGCTGGGATGAAAGTTAACGTGAACAAATCGGAAGTGATGGTTGTTTCCCGAACTCCTGTGCAGTGTACCCTGCACATAAATGGAGTTCCATTAAAACAGGAGAAGTTTAAGTATCTCGAGGTCTTTTTCACGAAAGATGGAAGGAGTGATACTGAGTTGTCCTGTAGAATTGGCCAAGCTGGTGCAATAGTAAAGGAACTGCGCCGGCCGGTCATCAGGAAGCTGAGCTTGGAGTGAAAGCAAAGATCTCAGTTTTTAATTCAGTGTTTGTTCGGCCCCTTATCTATGGTCATGAAATTTGGGTAATGACCGAAAGAATTAGATCACGGGTACAAGCTGCCGAAAAGAGATTCCTGAGGTCCGTTGCTGGTGTTACTCTAAGGGATAGAGTGAGAAACGTCAGTATTCGTGGAAATCTTAATGTTGAGCAGCTACATGCCTGGCGAAGCTTCTTAAAAAAAGTATTGAGAACGTTTTACGCATTTTCCCACGAAACCGTTACTTGTGCTTAAAAAAAAATTCCCTCTTTGGGTTCTCTGTCTATTTTCGGACTAAAATCGCAACAAATTTTATCTTCCTACGACTTACCGTTCAGAAGTTATAACTCTATTGGACTGACGGACGCATAACGTAGTGATGCCATAAGAGGTCCTTTTTCCATTTATGGACGGACCGCTAAGAAAAGCCCAGCAACTCCGGGCTCGGATATTCTCTCGGTGGCCCTGATCATCCAAGAAATCCGCGATCTACAGCCCAAAATCATCAGCTAGGTCGCGGAACATTGTAGTTGCAGAATGCGCTACTGTGAAACCAACCAACGAAGCAGCCACTTGAACGGCGCACGGACGTTCAATTCCATAAAAACCAATGGCAAGGTTTTTGATACTAACAAGTCCATAATACATCGAAAAGAAAAAATTAATTCTGCTAATTTTATTGCATTTTTAAATAGAAACTTGTGTTTCGCCCAGCCTGCACATTTAATATTTTGGACTCAAAATCCTTAAAACAATATTCTTAATTTACCTAAATTAGTTTGATTTTAAATTTACTTTTTATATCAAAGTTTACTATAAAGATTGCATTTATATCGGCGTTTCTATCCTCGCCACCCATGTGGACCAATTTCTGATTTTTTCGGAATCCTTGGATTAGGCCTTATGGTGGTATATTTCTTGTTTCCACCACCCTGCGATCCAGGCCAATTGTGTGCTCCGACCACAGCCACAATAAGAAGTGCAAAGAAAATCGCCTGTAATATTATGAGTTAATATTTAATAGCAAAAATAAAAAAGTTTCTTAGTCCTCTTACCAAAAGCTTCATCGTGATAGGTACTCAACAACTGACTGATACTGATACATGATGACAGATGATGGCTTGCTTTTATACGGCGATATTTCTTTCGTTATTATCAATTGCAGACTAGACGATGAAATTCTGTTTGCAAAATTAAAAAATCCCCTGATAGGGTATTTATTTTTTACTTCTAAAGAATTTGCGGTAATTCACAAATTGTTTCGCGATCTATTTTTTGCGCAGCTAGGTGATTTGCGATAAGACTAGGCAGACATTTCGCTAAGACGAAAATGTGGCTTGTTTCGTGTGTGTCTTTCTGAAATGGCCTAATGCTAACAAGATATTGTTTTGCCCTCATTAAAACAGCTTAAATTCCATCTCTTCATAAAGAATACAAATGTGCCAAATGCTTCGATTTTGGCTAAGCTCCAATAGAAAAAAAAAGTTGAATCTTCCGGTCCGGATTTTCGAAATTTGCAAAAATTCCAACCCACCCCAGATGAGTTCTCAATGTTTTTTTCGACTTTGTAGTTGCAGAAAAATAGTTGGCCACTCCATTTCATACAAAATTTATTATTGTTGTTGCATACTTCTTACTCCGCCTTCGCCCATGAAAGAGATCGCCCATAAAGAGATCCAAAACCACCCCATAAAGAGAATCTATACTTGCATCTTTATGAGACTGCACCGAGTGCTTTACGAACTTATATTCCTCCTCTTAGATTTCGAAGGATATTGCTAGCCTACTCTTAAATTGGTAAATTATATTCGTCGTTCCAGTTTTCATAGTAAATTATTTTAATTCCAATACATCTACGATCTGACATTATGTTACATTTACACTCAACATAAACACGACTTCAAATTAACTTCGCGAAGTAAAGCCGATCAATTGCGTCGTCCAGGTGTCTGATTAGTTACACCCTGTTGAATGCGCCCTTGACCCTTTTGACCATATTGGCTGTATCCACCAAAGCCAGCTGCCTTTTCCCGTGCCTGCTGGGCAGGTGTAAGTCCTTGTTGACCGCCGAAGCGAGACTGTGTACCAACTCCCTGTTGTCCATATTGACCGCTTGCACCGTGTTGACCAATTTGTCCTTGCTGACCATATTGACTACTTTGCCCTGGCTGACCGTACTGTCCGCTTGCACCGTGCTGACCTGAATGTCCTTGTTGTCCATATTGACCACTGCCTACTCCATGTTGACTACTTTGTCCTTGTTGTCCATATTGACCACTTGAACCTGGTTGTCCACTGCTGCCCTGTTGTGCACCCTGATTATAAAGCCCACCAACGCCTTGTTGCCCGCTTAAACCTTGCTGTCCCTGTTGGCCACGATATGCTCCGTCCTGTCCCTGTTGACCACTTTGATAGCTTTGCTGACTGCCAGGGTTTTGCTGTCCACTGTACCTTTGTTGGTCATACTGTCCATAGCTTTGTTGTCCACCCTGACTATGAGTGTCATAGGGTCTTTGGGCAGCGCAAAAGCCCAGCACAAGTAGCGTAGCTAAAACTGTCTACAAAAAAAAAACTTACTAAGATGGGAATAAATAATTAAATTTAAAACTATTCCTACCAGTGACCTCATTGTTAGATACGGAAATATTTGTAAACGATTTGTACAACTGTAAGCTCCCGGTAGATATTTTTGAATATTTGGCAAACGCTGTTTACTTGGCCTTTTATACAAAAAATAACTAAATTTGGTATCTTTGTAAAGCTAAAGGCCGTGTAGGATGTAGAATGCACTTGTTGTGATGTTTTTTGTAAATCTTTTTCTTATCTGAAAAAATTAGCTATTCATCCAATTTTTGTTATTATTTTTTTTTAAGTTCGGTTTTCTCTTGAGAACTCTACTATATACCTACTGAGAAGTAAGATTTTGTCACAACAACATTTGGTTCGGCCATTAACGTTTGGCGGAGCTTGAGTCATTGTTGATGAATTGATATAATTACTAGCGATGCAGCACTACAATTTTATTGTAAACATGGATGATGCATTAATTTCATTGCTACTAACGTGATGTAGATAATTTGATGATAAACAATAAAAAGCGGTGTGATCCCAAATTGCTGAGATCGATTCCGAATGGTTCCAGTACAAGAATAATAAAAATTTATAACAAGTTGTTGTGACTTAAAGAAACTTAAGGCCATCGGCTAATTTTTCAGAGTTTTTTATTCTAAACAAAAAACTAACTTGATTAAAAACAATATTTGATAGTAAGCTTCATGAGCTAAGGACATTCAAACAAAAATCTTTGAGCCCTTTAAGAATTCAGGAGAGGCGGCATAATGTCATAAAATACTCTCCAGAAGCAGCCAGGACTCCCTTGGCTTACCTCGAAGAGACACAATGTCAAGGGCCTTTTTTGAAAATATGGCTAAAGTCTAATTTTTCATGACCCTTGATTCATTCTTGTTCCAGCTTCATATTAAAGCTCCTTATAACGCGGAATAGGTGATTCTCAAAACTTTATGAGCTGTATGAAGCTGCCAGTCTGAATGGACGAAGGTCCCTCCTCTCCTACATTCCCGAGAAGGTTAAATTTTTGCTGGAATTTATTGGGCTATGTCTCTTGTCCTCTAGGGTTCAGTGACGTATAGATTTTAAGCTCGACACTCACTTCGTCTGCCAAAAAATCCAATACTTGCTGCTGAGTAGAACAGCTTCAGAGGAAGTACCTATAGTGCACCGCTGTTCGTCCCTCCATCGGCTGAGCGTATTACTATCTCTCCACAAGCCATAAAAATGCAATTAGCAGAAGATGATTAAAAATAAATCCCGTAGTGGCTCCACCGGACAAACATAGGATTAATTTAACCCGAGCACTCTTTTCCTGCCAAGAGCGAAAAATGACGTCCGTTGTAAAAATTTTAAACAAATCTGCCACAGGTAAACTGTTTCAGTTTCCTTTTTCGATTATCAAACTGTTGCACAAGGTGTGTGTAAAAGGTTGAATGAGGTATAAAAAATGAGTAGATGAGATTTATGCTATGTTTTCACCGGCCACAAAACACCGATTAGCGGAAGACGATCAAAAAATATGAATCCTTAAATAAATAAATAAGAAGGGGCTCGACCGGAAACATATAGAATTACCGTAGAGCCACAATGCCCGCAGCAGTAGTTTGCAGTAGCAGAGGCAATATGAAGCGCGGACCTATGCGGCGCGGAACAGAAAAAACTGGAACACTGCATGGTGAAGCACGCTTATGTCAGACAGATACCTCGTTTGTAAGCGATGGCATCTCTTCTGAGATTTGTGCGGTGAAGAGAGCTGCTCAGACAATTCAATCTATAGATCTTCCAGCAACGGAAATCACCATATGTGTTAATAGTCAAGCAGCACCTAAAGCCCTGAACTCCAAACTCGTCTACTCTAAGTGTGTCAAGGACTGCCTCATGGCATTAAAGGAAATCAGCCTCCACACCACAGGTCTACTCTGCTGGGTTCCTGGGCACGTTGGCGTCTGATATGGACATAACGATGGCTGACCGACGGATTTATCTCCCTTTCAACACAGCCAAAAGTCTTATAGATCAATACACGATCAAACTAGCTGGTGAACGTTGGCAACAGTCTAAGGATTGTATCATAACTCACTGCTTATGGCCAGTACTCGACCTAAAAAGAACAACGACCCTTCTATCTCTCAGTAGAAATTTCATAAGAACATTCGTTGGTGTAGTCACGGGACACTGCACCATTGGTGTCATGGCTACACGAATGGGAATCTTTGCCAAAGACTTCTGCAGAAGCTGTAGGGATGAAGAAGAAATAGGGTCTATAGAACACTTTCTCTGCCACTGCCCAGCTCTCCAAGAACGACGACTTACCTTTTTAGGAGTCAGGTTCTTTGATAGCTTGGATGACCTGGCAGAAATATGACTACTGGACCTAAAAAGATTTATTTAAAGATCAGGCTGCTTCAGTTAGCAAGAGATATGTAGGTGACACAAATTCTATAAAATTTCTTGTACGAGTATTCACAATTTCGATAAATTTCTCCACGCCCTTTTCCTTCATTGTTTACTTTTCTTATAGCGAACTGTCAACCGTGTAGCGCTGCAAAAGGTAAATAATGGCTAACTTTTACTGCCGCTGCTGCCATACTTGTTTGCGCAGTACACTGAATACGTGTGTTTCAACCTTTGACATGTCTTACTTCCGCCGCTGCTGCTATACCACCTATGGTCCTATGGTTAGTTTGACACGAAAACTCTTTTTTTGTCATTTGGCTGTCAAAAGAGAGTGCAAATGAGCAAGAGCAAAAACGGATTTCTGTTTTGAAAAATCCCAATAGGCGATTGAAGGTAACCCGATTGAAGGTATCCCGATTGAAGGTAACCCCCAGTGGAGAACAGAGGAGAACCTGCAACAACGTCAACTTTCAAAAATTTACCAAGTTTATCATCCGGCCTTGAGTAACTTGTCACTTGGGTAAAAAATAAACAAAAACTGACCAACCAAACTAAGACGGGAAAACAGCATTGAAGTTTTTGTCAGCCAACAAACTGACAACAAACAGTCAAAATATTCAGGTTTACGTTTCTATATTTGTTTGACGTCTCTACATATTCCTCTACTGTCCACCTGGTATCGCATTCGGACTTTTCCAATCGTCAATTGACGAATTGACGAAGGTTTCTACATTTTCCTCTATTCTCCCCCGGGGGGTTGTCTTCAATCGCCAATTGGCGATTTGATTTTGTCACTTGGGTGAAAAATTAACAAAAACTGACCAATCAAACTACGACGGGAAAACAGCATTGAAGTTTTTTTCAGTCAACAAACAGTAAAAATATTCAGTTTGACGTTGTTGCAGGTCTCTACATATTTCTCTACTGTCCACCAGGTATCGCATTTTGATTTTTCCATTCATCGATTTCCATTCGTCAATATTAAGAGACCTGCAACAAAGTCAAACTAGAAATTTTGACTGTTTGTTGACTGGCAAACGTTTTTTTCGTCTTCGTTTTGTTGGTCCGTTTTTGTTTATTTTTTCGCCAGTTGACAAGTAAATCAAAGCCGGTTGAGCAATTTGGAGATTTTTTGAAAGCTGACGTTGTTTCAGGTCTCTACTTATTCCTCTATTCTTCACCGGGCGGCTGCCTTCAATCGCCAATACGGAACCTATTTGTGAGGGATCTGTCAATTGCGGACAGTCTTTTTCGATTCTCAAACTATCACAAGGGTGTGTGAAAAGGGTTGAAGGGGGCATAAAAGTAGTTTGTGAATAGTGTGAATAAGATCTATGAGGGAATATCTCCACCGGACATAAAACGCGATTAGAGGGCGATTATTGAAAATGAACTACGAAGTGGCTCCTAGGATAAGCATAAAGTGGTGAATGAGATTTATTAAAGGTTTTAATTTTAATCGCTTGCCGGGGGAATTTAAATTGATATGGCGAATCTTGTGGTTTAAGGGAGATTTGTTGGGGATTTATGTAAATCGCGTATTTGTGTCCGGTGGAAACATTGTATTAGATTAGATTTTTAATCGGGGGAGCTGTCCTGGGGCTCTGGAACAACGGTGTTTTAGATTGCCCGGTAAATCCTCAAGCTACCTTTTCACGCCGGAATCATCACTCTGCAATCAAAGTCTGCATGTTGGGTCTGTTGCGAGGATGATATGAGAAAGATATTTCTTCAGCTGAATATTGACCCCAGTATTTTTAAGTCCTGATTGGTCAGGGCATAAGACCTCCTGAGGGAGAAACTGGGGAAGAATTTTTGTTTGGAGAAATGCGATTAAAATTACGAAAAAAAGTGATTAAGCCAGACGTTGGATTCGATTTGAGCTAAGCTTTTAGAAAACGAAATAAAGAGTCTTTTACTTACTCCACAAAATGATTTTTGGACCTCCAACTTTCGAGAGCATTTGTTAATACGTTGTCAAAGTTGTCATTTGTTAATTCCGTCAAAGCTGCTATAAGTTGGAATTCAGTGAAGGATGATAAGATTGTTCTCAGCTACTTTGGTTGGATGGCCATGAAACATGAATGTTTTCAAAACAAGCTTAGATTTTATAATAGGTGAGTCAAGCGCCTTTTGAGATGCATAGCTGTTCGAGAAGACTAATATTGTTCTAACTCATGTCATGGATATTTATTAGATATATTTTAGGACAGTATAGTTGATGACAAGGACTTTAGCCTGGAAAATGTATAAGCTTTTTTCAGAGCTAACTTCCAAGACAGTTTTTAATGAATATAATACCCGGTCGTTTTCATTTTGCAACCGTCGGTGTACCACATTGTCAAACCAGGATGGAGTGGTTTTGAGGTTTTGAATTTTTCCCATTCCTTATCCCTTGGAGGGATAAAATTAGGAATTTCCCTGAAAGCCATATTCTGAAAGCATATCGTCGAGAGGCATACTAAGGTAGATAGCATTTTTCTTCACAAACTAAAAATTGTTTCTTAGTAGATTGATGTAGACGCCCTTGAAGTGGCGTTCCTTCCGTAAATAGTGAAGTAGATTTTCTCATTGTAAAATGGATTATCAATAGGCTAACAGAAAGGCCTTTTGCCTAATCCTATACTTTATAAAGATACGTGAAATGACGTGAAACCAATTCAAACTTACAAGTTCCCTTAAAACAAATACAATTTTGGCAAAATACGATTTTGATGTTGGTCGAGACGACCCATTTATTTTGTCTCTTTAAGAAAACTAGGCAAGCTTAAAAACGAGGCTTCGAATTAAATCCATGCTGTACGTGGTCTGACCTTTGCTGGCCATGTTGTTGGGCACCTTGTTGCCCATGACCTTGTTGACCATGACTTTGCTGACCATGACTTTGCTGGCCACGACCTTGTTGTCCAAAGCCTTGTTTACCCTGCTGGCCTTGACTGCCAAAATTTTGTGGACTTCCACGTCCTTGATTTTGGCTGCCATAGTTTTGTGATCCATATCGCTGCTGGGAAGCGGCCAGAGCAATTAATAGAAGGGTAACGAAAATCGCCTGAAAAAAGTTTCATTGTCAAATGTAAAATTCACTTTAAATAAATATAATCTTCTTTACCAATAGTTTCATGGTAAGTTAATGATTTAGATTCTAGAGCTACGAGGTTGTTGCCTGGTGCAAATAATTTTGTACTTTAATGCTGTGGAGCTGCAGATTTCTGCTTTTATACAAAAAAAAATTATTTTTCTCCCAAATCTATTTCGTAAGCTTAAACATTTTTAAGCACAATCGACGGTGGTTTTATTTTTTATTTTTTGCAAACCTTATCTGAGCTTGAAAAATTTATTATCTCATAGGGTAGATGGAAAAATTTTGTATACTTCTCGCAACACGTCTAACATGTCGTGCGAGAAAGTTATGTTAAATTTTTTTTACTTTGGAAAATGCTGTGGATAATAATTTCTGTAGCAGTGGAAGAAAAATAAAAAAATACACACACGAATACAAATCCAATGCAATATAATTGAATACCGCTTTGATTGCAATCAAATGGGCGTTGATATCGAGCTTAACGCATACACACTGCCAATCAGTTTGCCTTCAGCTATAGTATGTCGGTCACTCAGGCGTATGCGCAGAAATTCTGAGGAAGTCTACATTTTAGGGGCAAACTGAGTATTTAATTCACCCTGGAATACTTTCTCTCTCCACTTAAGAGAAATATTATTTCAAAGCCGATGTGTCGTAACGGGGCAAAGCCGAAGCCAAGGCTTCAGTGTGATGCGGCCATAAATTAAAGACTATGGCAGCCTTAAAATACTTTAAAAAGAGAAGACGTATTAAAACTAGAGTGAAAAGCGAACGTCTGATCTTCACTGTACTGATGGGCGTTTTCACATTCAGCGCGAGAGCGTAAATCCATCGTCAAAACAACACGAGACCAGATAAATCGTTTGTTAGTACACAATGAGAGCGAGAAACCGCGACGACTGTTTTGACTGATGTTTCTAAAATTTGTCGACTTTATTGCACATAAATTGTTTATATTTCACAACAAGTATAAGTTTCGAGAAAAAAATGTCTATTCAACAGCGTGTCACAACAGCGAAGTAATTCGAATTTGAACTACTAATTCATTTGACAGCTCTTCCGCTCTTCCGTTCTCTCTCTTGCTCTTTATGTGAAACAGCCATGACTATTTAATGCAAACATGGGATAGCTTAAATATTGTAAACAGTTAAAATTTTTTTTTTAAGGGAATGTCACAAAGTGTTAAGCGTTGCGACGAGTGTTCTGATCTAATCCAGTCCAATTGAATTCTAATCCAGTCCAATTTGACTGGTTGACTGGAATTCATTTTGTTGGTTTCCAGTCAAAAAACCAGTAAAACTTACAACTAAGGTTTCATGATTTAAAAAAAAGTATGTTTTTAACATTTATTTTAGACTTTAACTTTTTTTAAAGCAGGTATCGCAATATTGCGATGTTCAATGACAAGCAGAGTTGAAACAAAGGGCGCAAATGGGGCAAAACGAAATGTTACTTCCAAACATCGCCCCGCATTTTATCGTAAACATCGTAGACGCATCAATAACGCAAAAGAGGACCTACTGCCTGCTTTTGCGTAGCAAAAAAAAAGCAGCGTAAAGTTTTGGAAAGCATGACAAAGCACATTAACGTACGCACGCAACAACGCAGCATTGCAATTCTAGCTTAATGCTAAAATATAATTGCACAGTTCTGTTTATTTAATTCATATGTATTTATACCCCAGCCCATAGGATAGGAGGTATATTAAGTTCGATCCATAGTTTGTAACATAGAGAAATAATCCCCATAGACCCCCAAGACCTTATGGCATATGATCGAGACCGAATTGTTAGTCGAATGAGCCATGTCCGTCCGTGCGTCCGTCTGTCGGTAGTTTTTGGGTCTTCAATTTTGAGCTAGGAACTTGAAACTTGATATCTGTTCTTTCTAGGTCCTGAAGCAGTACAAGTGTAAAATTTTTTGAAATACGCCCACTGACACGCCCACTTTACTTAATAGCATGAAAAATCAAGGTCGTCGCAGGAAGCTGAAATTTGGTATGCGATATCCTCACTTAAGTGTATTGTGATTAGCATTTAAAAATAAAGCGAATACCACCCCCTTGTAGGCGTGGTCATACTCAACATGCATTCTAATAAACGGCTTTTATTTGATATATTTGCTTCCAAAATCCAAAAAACTTGTACTATAAAATGTTCAGATATGTGCGTAAGCTATCAACTTAAGTGAATAAATTTTCGCCACGCCCACTTTTGGGGGCGTTTTTAAGTATAAACCTAATTTTTATTATGAAAATGCAGTCAACACGTGTATACCACTTCTGATAAAAAATATAAACAAAAATACGATGTTGTTGAGAAGGGGTGGATCTGATATAAACACGAATGTTTTTAAAAACGTAGCACTGTATGCCCAAAAGCGTACTTGCTGTCATTTTTACTGGCATTAATCATCATGAATGCCTGAAAATGCCAATCTGTCAAAATCAAAATAAATGCCCGCATTTTTGACAGATAAAACTGCCAACTCAGGCATTCAATGTAACTGAGGATTCAATTAAATGACAGAACTTGGAAGATCCTAACACCAACACCGGTTGAAAAATGGTTTCGCTTACGACATAGGAAGTTGATTTGACAACTTGAAGTCAAACACATTATTTTCAATGTCAGCTACCACAACATTGCTTGGGGGTATCCTTCGTTACGTTTTCATACGCAAAAAAGTTATGAGATACCAAAAAAATTCAACACGATGAATTTTTGGGTGGTTTTTTGACGTTCCTGAAAACTATGGCTTCTGCGGTGGTATTCGCTTTATATTTTTGGCATATTCTTTGACTTCGAATCGATTTTCGATTATTCTATTTTCAACGCGGCTTCAAAGCAAAAAACCGTAACGGAACGAAGTAAGCGTCAGCGCAGCTTTGTGACACAGCCTTAAAAATACTGTGACTTGACGTGCGTCGTTGTTAAGGCTATGTCACAAAGCTTCGTTGCGCCAACGTTGATTTGACAACTTAAATTCAAACACATTTAATTCAATAGGAGCTACCACAACGTTGCATCGACTATCCGTGGTTACGTTTTTTTACGTACCAAAGTTTAGATAAAGCAGAAAAATTCAACACGATGAACTTTTGCGGGCGTTTTGACGTTTCTATTAACCTGGAATTGCTGGCTTTCGCGGTTGTTTGTGTTTTTGTTGATTTGTTGGCATTTTGGCATTTGCTATGATTTGTAATCATTTTTTTGAATTGTGTATTTTCACGTCACGCGTAACGGGACGAAACAAACGAAAACGTAGTTGTGTGACATAGCCTTTATTTTTGTTTGTTTCATCTAACACACATCGAAACGTCTGTTGGTGGTGGTATGTATGACTTAAAAGTCCTTCAAGTGTAGAGTAAAATTTGATGCTACGCCACAAAAGATGTCTTTGGGTCGATGTTATGAATATTTAAGAGCGTAGTAGGTCGACAAAATCGGTTTTCTCGAAATATATGAAAAAGTATTATGTACCTTTATATTTCTCAAAAGCATTTCATTAGATGTTTCTTAAAATGAATTCCAACCTTAATGGCCGTTTTACATTCAGCGCAAGAGCGTCAAACCAGAGCGGCAGCGACAACACGAGACCAGAGAAATTGAAATTGAAAAATTGTTACTACACAATGAGAGCGAGAAACCGCGACGACTGTTTTGACTGCACCAACAGTAACAAAACATAACAAATTTCTAAAATTTGTCGACTTTATTGCACATGAATAGTTTTTGTTTCACAACAAGTATTAATTTCGAGAAAAAAATTGTCTATTCACTAGCGTGTCATAACTCACAACAGCGAATGACAGAATAGTCGTCGACCTCGGCGAGGTTTTAAATTTTTCGAAAAGCCCGGCGAGCGAGATAGCGATCCCGATCACGCTGGTATTGTGAACCACCAAATACATTGCCATTGAAATTCAATTGACAGCTCGCCCGAGACCCTCGCTCGCCTTCTCGCTCTTTATGTGAAACAGCCATGAAACTACACCTTCAATGTGTAGAATAAAAACATCCACAAAATATTTTTGAATGGAAGGACGACTTTCTACCATGCAATCCAACTGTTTTAAAAAGTGTCTCATATCATTTTAAAACAACAAATTCAAATCTTTAAAAATACTCCCTCTATATTTCACTTCCATCAACTTATCTCACTAAATTAATAATGTCGTCCTCCTTGTTGTCCATGACCTTGTTGACCATGATGACCACTGGGTCCATGTCCTTGTTGTCCATGTTGGTTATGCAACTGAGAACCATGTCCTTGTTGGCCATGTCCACCGAATCCGCCTTGTTTACCGAATCCCTGTTGACCGTGCGAGTCATGATGCTGTGGTCCTCCATGTCCCTGTTGGCCATATCCCTGTTGACCATGTCCCTGTTGACCGTATCCCCTTTGGGCAGCAGCCAAAGCAACGATGAGCAGGGTGACGAAAATTGCCTACACCAAAATCATTTCGAAATGTGAAAGTCGAAAATGTTTGAAAACTAAAATTTTACCAATAATTTCATTGTGTTTTTTTTTTTTTTTGTTTTTTTAAATTAGAATCTAACGTCTCAATGTAGCTGTTAGCAGTGTTGTACTATAAGAAATTATTTACAAGACTCTGCTTTTATACAAAAAAATTTGTTTAATTTTTTTTTTGCCAATCAAAGACTAAGGTGAATGCGAATGAGAACTTTGTTTACTTGTTGTGAAATTTTTGATTTAGATTTTTTGGATGTCTTATCAGCGGGGCTTATTTATACACTGCACAATCTTGCGGGCATAGGTTACATCAATTTCGATTTGTTTTTTTATTAACATAATAAAGAAGGCCAAAAATTATACCGAATTTCGAACGATCAGATAAATCGCATAAAAAAGCTTTTATTTTTCAGCCGTTTGGAAAGATTACAACTTTTCGCTAATTTAAAGGAAGGAAAAAATTAAAGAACGTTGCTCTGCCAAAAAGATTTACTAGTGTGGGGAAAACAGCGAGAGTACTCTGAAATTTCCTGTTCTTAATGACGTATAGAGAAGCCTTTAAACGAAAATAATTTTTTTTTCTCAAGGGACTTGTAAATTCCTCTTTGATTTGCTATGAACTGCAAGAACCTTTCTTTAAAGTTGTAAAATAGTCTAAAAAGCTACAAGGAGCAGTCCATTTGAGGTACTACTTATTTTGGTTATTTTAAATAACAGCTTCACGATATGTGTTTAACTTTGTGTCCATGATTTTGCAAATCACTGATATAGGTAGCAGAGCGCTTAAAAAATTGTCTTTAAGGTGGTCTATAAGATGAATTTTGAATTAAGATAGTTTTTCCTGCTTATGTAGGTGTTGATAGTTAGATCGGGTGTATTGAATTCTTTATGGACGTCAAGACAATATGGAGGTCAGATAATACTTTTGCTTTGTTTTTACTTCCAAACTGAACTTTTCACTAAAAGTTCAGCTCTTAACTTGAACATAAGAAACACTTTTTACTTTTGAAGAGTGTTCAGGCTGCATTTTGATGACAGTCATGGGTAGAAGACCAGTAGAAGGGTGGAAGATCAATTGAGGTTCAGTTTGTCCGATGGAGATACTAGTTAAAACCTGAAAATACACGCTACAGTTGCAAACAAAAAGTGCCACTCTCTTGACACCATCTAGATTTGAACGCTATTCTTGGCAAGCTCTTCCGCTCTACTTTGCTTGGACTTAAATTGCTCAGCTCTGCCGAGATCGTTCTTCAAATGCTATTTCGGGGCGAGAATTGACAAACAAATTCAATTTCTTCAACTTTGTTATAAATGGTATGAGCCTCGTATTAAGACTGTCGTTACTACTAGGATATCCTTTCATGCTTGGCCAACCATAAGCTTGGACCGCTTTTTGTTAGCTGGTCCTGCTGGACATTAAGTTGATGTCTTTTATTGGTTAAACTCGTATTGGCTAAAGCTTAAAAATTTTTATTATTTTTCGATCGAGGAGTGAACTCCCTGGGCAAATAAACATGAAACCTAAAGTTTTTGCCTTCTATATTCACTTTGCAAAATTAAAATTCATGCGAAACTATGGACAGGGTAAAATGGTACCCCAGCCAAATCATCCTCCCAAAAGTACGCTGTATTTCTCTTTCGAGCATATTTCGATTAAATGATCCCCATCTTGGCTTTTCGTTGCCATTTGTACGTGCAAACCTAAATAGGTTGTACCCACGTAATTGTGAACCTTTAACTACTCGCATACGCAGACGACATTGCCATAATCGGTAGAACAAAGCGTGATGTCAGTGAAGCCTTCGTGATTATTGGGACGGAAGCGGCGAATATGGGTTTAGCAGTCAACGAGGGCAAAACCAAGCATATGCTGTCATCAAGAAAAGACACCCAACACCGACGTCTTGGACAAAACATCACCATCAACAGCTATAACTTTTAGGTAGTTAGGGACTTTGTCTTCCTGGGTTCCGCTATCAATTCAGACAATGACACCAGCGCTGAAATCAAACAAGGGATAATTCTTGCCAATAGCTGTTTTTAAGAGGGCAATTGAGTAGCAAAGCCCTCTCTCGAGCAACTAAAGTGTCCATGTATAAGACCCTCATCATCCCAGTCCTGCTTTACGGTGCAGCAGCATGGAACCTGTCAAAGGCGGGTGAAACCACTTTAGGCTGCTTTGAGAGGAAAATTCTTCGGACGATTAACAGTCCCGTCTGCATAGGCGGAGAGTGGAGGAGGAGATATAACATCGAACTGTACAGGCTGTACAGCGATACCGACCTAGCCAAAAGAGTCAAAACACAACGTCTACGATGGCTGGGTCATTTAGAGCGGATGGACACCAACGCCCCGGCCCGGAAAATTTTCGAATCTACACCGCAGGAGCACCGAGACTCAGGTGGCGCATGCAATTGGAAGGGGACCTCAGGTAACTTCGCGTGCGAAACTGGAGACGGCTAGCTAGAGACAGAGGTGGCTAGCGAAGCTTGTTGGCTGAGGTCCCTACAGTCCCTGGTCCACCCCGGACTGTAGCGCCACCTTAAGTAAGGAAGTAACTACGACCGGCAGTTGACACGAACTTTCTGAAAAACAAAAAAAAAAATTGTAAAAAAAAGTAACTAAAAGAGTCTGTGCAACACAAGACGCCGTTTTCTGTTGATGGATGGGCTCCAACGTCTCCACTTATATATTTATCTTCCAAAGCAAGTAAATGCTTTCTTCCCCCCCAATTTGACGTTCAATCTCGAGCCTGATGCCTATATCGCTGCCACAGCTTTGAAGGTATATTTGTGGCAGCAACTTTGATGTTCCTCAATTTGAGCTGTCCTTAATTATTTTTTCGGAGGGGCGAACGTCGGCTCGGACGATTTTTTTGTCGTTGCTAGATTCCAAGCTTGACTTATTTTTATAATTATCTCGTGATCAAGGGATTATGAATCGACTACATATAATGCGCGTAGAAAGCAAAGAGGAGAAAAGGAGTTCTCGAACCAACATAAACGCAGATGACCCAGCACGAAACATGAAACCTGCTCATAGAAACACCAAAGCTTACCCCCGCAAGTGTTGTGCCTTTACGGAGAAATGCAATCATATAACCAGCAGAGTATTCAACAAAAAGATCTGGAATACATCTAATTGTCGTCCGTTCTATTTGCATGTTGGAAGAGAAAAAAGTGTTTAATATTTGGCCGACCCTAACCTGTATAACAGACGCCGACCAGCATACTTATCTTGCCGGTATCTACCATATCTGGTGAGTGTTCTCCTTTCCGCCACCTGGATAAGCGCCCAATCGCGGACCAGCAACCCCAGAAGGGGTCCCAAAGGACCTTTCTTAAATGCCTCAGCATACCTAGAGAGCGCTTCTCTCCGCTTTGCATTCACTATCCCCAGACGTCGACAACCAGTGCAGCCAGAAACGCGACATCATTAAAAGCGGTGGCGGAATCAACTATAGGTTCTTAGCCATCCCTAAAAATGAGTCCATGGTATGATAATGTTTGTGTGAACAAAAAAAAGTGAGAGAAAATGCATGTATGTGAAGACGTTGCAGTGAATAACAAGAGCAGCATATAGAGGTTATAGAGCCAAGCGAAAGGAGGAGATAGGGTAAGTATGTAGAAAGAAAAGGGCAAACTCCCTGCTCAAGAAGATCGAAGAGTCTAGCTATCCAAACAAGACCAGAAAGCTATAAAGCGGCCAAGCAACTGGCTGCTGGCCTTAGAATCAGTAGGCTGGCTTGAGAACCGGCAGGCTGGCTTTAGAACCAGCAGGCTGACTTTAGAATGCAGGCTCTTCGAAATATCGAATGTATTCAAGTCACCGAAGCACGGGAATAGTTGAAGTAGCAAAGTAGCTTTTCCAGCATCAGCTTAATGGACGTCATGATGAGAAGACGTACGAGAGAGAGAGAAGAAACTGCACCAGGAGAGAACGAAAGACCAGAAAACTTTTATCTAGCGAAAATATCTTATTTTCTTTTCATCCCGAGACTCTGAGCTCAAGGATACCGCATTTTGAGCTCAGAGTGTAAAAACTCCTTCGAGAATTCTACTTTTCCCATGATGCCTTAGTTTTTCGTTGTACCGTGCCATAACTTGGATATAATTCGGGCTACCTCTTGTACGACAGCACATTTTGCGCGGGGTCGCGGGCTTAATGCACCTACCTTGGAGAAGACGGAGAGCTCTAAGTATAAAAATAAATAAATAGAGTGGCGCAACAGCTCGAGGTGAACCAGGGCCAACTTCTCAACAATGTATGCTGGTGTGTTAATTTCTTTACATATAAGGGGACCTACAATTTTTAGCCGAATCCGAGCGGCACTTTGAGAAGTTTTTCAAGACAATTGATACTCTCGAAGGGCTTGTCAGACTCTCGCGGAGGTGGGAACCGTGAAAAAGATCAAGTCTTTTTTTCAGGTGACGATGGCAGGATTCGAACCCAGACCTCCGGCGTAGTAGGCACACACACTTGCCACTACGCCACGGCACCCCACTAAGCTCTAATTATGCTTTGGCTATTTCTGTTCAACAGTCGAATGTAATGCCTCCGGATGTATCAGCGTAATACCAGATTCCCTAGAATTTGTCAGAGTTGGGAGCAGTTTGCACATCACATCCAGGTTGTTTGGCTTTGGATCAACGATTTGGTTAAAGAGTTCGGTTGTCTGGAGATAGGAAAGTTCCTGTTTCAATCCTATGCTATATGTGTCACCCTATTTCTTTGTGCCATAGTCTGCTAGTCAAGAGCCGTATCGTAGGGGCTGCACTTTTTAACCCAGATTAACCTGCAGAAGAATGCGTGCGCTTTGATGTTGTTAACTTTTACCGGCTACAGAACACAGCTTATGGTAAATTTATGGTAAAAAGTATTCCAAAACTGCCTGCTGCAGGTAGAACTACAGGAATTAAAGCTCCGAATTAAAAATTAAATGGGGTCGTGTAATGTCCTACAAGCATCAGTCTTTTCTGCTCATGAAAACCTAATAACAAACTTACTTGCGCTTACAACTCAGGTGATTAAGCACAAGTTACGGATTCGAGCACATTAGTCACTGGCAGTGCAATATACCACGCACTGAATCTCGCATACTTGAGCCGTGAGTCATTTCATTTTTCACTTGCGAGTCGTTCAACACCGAAACCCGTAGCCTTGTTCGCGAGCGCATGAAGAAAATCTGTTAGTTTTAGAGGTAATTTTTTAATTCATGTTTCAGTCAGTAGCAATCACAATCATAAATAAATCACAAAATTAATATTCTAAAAATAAAAACATCGCCTTAATAACCATGTGTTTTGTAACCACCATGTCCGCCGCCTCCGTGTCCACCATGACCGCCGCTGGACCCATGACCGGCACCTCCTTGTCCACCGAATGCTGAACCACCACCAAGACTGCCGCTACGGTGATGTCCGCCTGGTGGAATAAATCCTCCTGGTCCACCAAGATGACCACCTCTACCTCCTCCTCCAATAGAGCTTCCAGCACCTTCACTGAATCCACCCTGTCCACCATGGCCTCCTCCTTGGCCACCACCGAATCCTGAGCCACCTCCTAGGCCACCACCACCACCATGACCTCCCTGACCTCCATGGCCACCGCCAAACCCTGAGCCACCTCCTTGTCCACCACCTGAGCCGCCTCCTAGACCGCCATGGCTACCTTGACCGTTTGATCCACCCCATCCTCCTGAACCTCCTGAGCTATGGCCATCGCCAGGTCCTCCAAAACCTGCGCCACCACCACCACCCAGCTTTCCATGGCCACCGTGGCTAGAACTTCCAATAGAGTTCCGCGATTCTCCTCCATATGCCTGAGCTGGCACAGAAACTGCCAATACCAGCAACACGCAGCAGATCTGTAGAAGCAGAGAAGTAGGTACTTATTAAGCTAAACACTTTCAATTGGATAGACTCCGCATCTTACAATAATTTTATTCATTTTCGTTAAATCTCTGTTCAAGCTGTAGCCGAATGCACTATAAGCTTCTGTAAATACCTGCAGTTGCTTTTATATGCGCAGCAAGTGCAATAAAACAGCAAGCCTTCAATTTATTGATTAAAACGTTTTCTATCTCTAATGTCAACCATCACTTGATCCCAAATCGATTAAAAAATAATACCGAGTTTGTTTACAAGCCTTACAGCTTGTTACTTGTTAGTCATTGTAATTAAGTCACATCATTTTTCTAGGTTGCCAAAGTAAAATTGACAAGTTTCGCACAAGCAGCGCTACTTTATTCATACAGTCTATCTTCAATTCATATGATAACCCTAAAGTTTTGTTACCATTTCACGACAAGGCTGCAACTAATAATTTTTGGGGGGCCACCTGATTACTCAAAATGGTTTGCGTAGCTAGAAGGAAAATAAAATCTCGAAAACAACATTTGAATGTATTTTGCTGGTCGTATCTGTTTAAGGTCGGCCTTAGTGCAGTTCTATGATTAGGATCTCACCTCGTCAACTTTTTGAAGATATAGTCCGCGTCAAAGTGACGGACGCTGTTATCTATGATTTGTGTTTGGGTTGGCTTTCTGTACTTTTTTTTGTCTGGTTTTGATCATGTAACTTTTAGCCTTGGCTTAATGAATCGAAACTGAATTGTATTTGGTTTTCGATAGGAGATCAGGACCTTAAGATCAGGGCCTTAAAATCAGGACCTTAAGTTAAGAGTTTCTTTGATCTCACTCGAGACAGTACCGATAGCGAATTACAAACCTCTTTGATGCCACTTTCAACTATTTTCGTACACCCTCGTAACAGTTTGAGAATCGAAGTAAAACCTGTCCACGTATAACAGATCATTACTCTCTTTTAAAAATAAATCAAATCAATCATGTCAAAAAATTGTGTCAAATTAATCATAAATTTGTCCGGTGGAGTCACTTCGGGATTTATTTTTAATCGTCTTCCCGCAGTATATTCGGTGTAGACATAGTATACAAATGTATTTAAGTGACTTTGTTGAAAAACTCGCAATGCAGGTTTTTACCAAAAGATTTATTTTTAAAAAAAAGTGGCTTTGTGGTTTTAAAGGCTGTAAAGATGGGCTTTCTTTGTCCCAAAAATCTGTTGAAACATAAAAAAAAATGCAGACAATAAACTTTCAAACGCTGAAAACCTAAACGTCCCTGTTATTTGCATTTAACACAACCTTCAGTCAATAAAAAAATGATTGCATAACATATTGCCTGATTGCAATCAGCATTAACTAATTTATCTGCGACGTTTCTAAAAAGCGCCGATTCAAACAAAATAACACAGCAATGTTTTTGTCAACTCTGACATAATCCTGACCCGAAGAGTCCAGAAAAAATAGTTCTAGCAGTCGCGTGCTTTTTTGAAAATTCATTCATAAAAACAATACTATGAAAATAGACTTCAATGCTGATACGGTAATTTAAGAAGAAAAATTTCATCATCATCATTTTTCTGCGCAGTTTTATAATTTTTTGCACAGTCAAGCAGACGCCAAAAAATTGCGATAAGTCATAAAAGAAAGATTTCTAAAGAATATGTTGCAATGGTTGAAGAAGGTCAAGATCTAACTTGAAAGATTAGAATAAAGAAACAGGCACCTAATGATCCTATACGAACCTCAAGATTTAAACTCAAAGCCTTACACCAGTAAAGATTTAAGCACACATCCTAGTGGTTGTTTAAAAGGCGTAAAAGTCTTATTGTTCGCAAAAAACAGTATTTTAGTTGAAAACTGTCTACCCGCGATGGGCTGAAAAATTTCAGAGAGTAAAGTCAGTGCTGAAAAACTTCTTACAGTGCTGTGCGGTTTTGGTTTACAGTTCAAGGCAACATTTTATTGTCGATAAGTGCAATTAGCCATCGCCTTCGTGGTATAGTTATAAATGGCCAATTTAAAAATATGTCTCCACCGGACATAAAACCGCGATAACGAGGCGATAAAAAATAAATTCCAAAGTGGCTCCACCGCACAAACATAGGATTAATTGGGCACTGGCACCTATTTTCATTTGGCAAAAAAGAGTGACGATGACATTTCCTAAGAGCAAAAAAGATTTCCGTTTTGAAAATCCAATCCCAATAGAAACTTGGAGGGAGATAGTTTCAGTTTCCTTTTTCGATTCTCAAACTCTGTATAAAGGGGTAAATGAAGCATCTATTTTAATCGATTGCCGATAGGACTTAAATTTGTGTGGTTAATCTCGAGATTTAAGGGAGATTAGTTTAGGATTTGTGTTGATTGTGGATTAGTGCCCTGTGGATACATGGTATAATGTCGATGAAGCCGTGGCGTCTGACCCGGGCCAGAGAAATCTATCGTTTTCAAAGTTCTATTTCGCAAAGGATTTACGCACTATGCCACTGGGTGATAGTTTAAACAGGCTGCCGGATGTAAGAACATCAACAATTAGACGTGAAAGTTCCTTTGTGACCACGTCGATCCATTAAGTATCATGGGCGATTTTGAGCTTTTGAGACGTATAACAGTCAAATTGGGTGGACGTATTTAGATCGCTTAGGTCTCTGTAGAAGAAAGCTCCAAGGTGAAGATTTCTTTTTTTAATGGAAGCGAGGTATGTGTAGAGAATCTGGCGTGCGATCTCTGTCCTTTTTCGCAGACATGCAACTCCTACAAAAGTGATTAGATTAAGCAGCAAACCCTGCTACATGCTTGCCTATCAGACTTCTCCTGTAATGAAAACCGATTGGAGAGATTGCTGAGCTCAAAGTTATTCTAATAAATGAAATCGGAAGTTTTTCGTTAGTCATTTTTCATCAGACAACTTGTCAAAAAACCAAATATTTTTGATTAATTCCGCTTGAAAAATGCAAAAATTATAAGGAAGACGGAAAAGGGCATTTCTATCTTATTAAACGCCCCTACCTATAATCACCATCATTCTTAAGCAAGTGGCAGTAAAGTGCCATTCGTGTGTGAGTGTGATGGGTGCCGACGACCACCCAGTACATTAGTACATTCCCACACCACTCTTTCACTCATAATTACTCATATAACCATTAACGTAATATTTAATATTATAATCCTGAATGCTCTAATAGGGTGCTTCCACTGCACAGAGAACAGATGTTAATGTAGGAAGATTATTAGTTAATCCCAAAGTGTTTCCACCGGAAAAAGGGAGATTAATAATTGACTTGTGCTTTCATTTTTGACAGTTCCTAATGGCATGCTGTGGCTGAAACGTATATTGTTCTTACTACACTGCATACATTTATGTTTTTAAGAGCTTACAAAAGAACGCCCTAAAAAATTAAAACATTTTTCACAGATATTTTTATATTTTCATATTTTTTAAAAACCCATTTTTTAAAGACCAACTGAGCCGGTCGTGCTCCATCGCAGCTGCCGTTGTTTTCCACTGAACACTAATCCGCGATTAAGACAAAATCTTCTTTAATCCCCTAACTTAAATCTCTTTATGAAGAGATTAAAAATTGATCGCGTGATTAAACTCTTCAACGCATGAATTCTCAAATCAAGCCGTCAGCATCTAAAATTTTCCGTTCGTTTTCTGTCGAAACAAATAAAAAAAACTTTAACTGACAGTTGGGTAGGATTAAAGTCTTCAGCCCAATGAGTCCGTGCGTCCGTCACGATGTACACAACTGACAACTCAGGTAAATCTATACGTTTTTATGGGAAGCAACGTAACTACGTCACGCACTTCTTCTATGGGTAGCTTTCCATAAGAACGTATGCATCCAACTAAGTTGTCAGTTGTGTACTTCAACGTGATGGATGCAACGGATTCATTGGGCTGAAGGCTTTACTCAGTTGCGTTAGTTGCATTATGTAAAGAGATGCACACAACGTTTGCTGTTGCTGTAGAAGTAGTTGGAACCGTCAACAAAGTCAAATGTCATGAGATGTTGATGGTTAAAATTGATCAGTCCACAAGGTCAACAGTAGACCCATCATCATGTTTGACGTTTTGTTTTTCTATTTTTGTGGTTAATTCGTTTAGTAGAGTAAAAAATCGATAGCAATAAAAACAAATTAAATTTTTTCTGAATCTGACAGATTATATCCGTTTTTACCCGAAGTCAAAAAAATTCTACCTTGCCAAGGAGATGTGTTTAGAACCTGACGACCAAAAATTGTAATTTTACACTGCAGGGTGTCATTGAGAAATATCAAAAATTAAAGCATACGTCAAGTTAATCTCCCTTTTTCCGGTGTTAACTCTTTTGCGATTAACTTTTAATCTTCTTACTTTGATCCGTGTTCTATGTGCAGTGGAAATACTCTGTAAGGGTAACTGTGAACGTGCCTGAAAATCAAATGAGGGGCATAAAGACTGCCACAGAGAAATGTGATGTGGTCGGGAATTTTCCTAGCAAAGACATCATTGGCGAGTTAAAATGCCTTACGCGGTACATGATCATTTATGTGTGTTAGCATATGGGAAAATAGAAAACCCGGTTAAATTAGAAGTTGGTCCTAACACGCCCAATCGATTACCGTTAATCATGTTCGTATAACTTTATGTCAAATTATTCCTATGGGCGTCACTAACATTGATTGAAGCTAATTTTGATTTTAAATGATGATGGTCTTGTCGATAGATGTGTTTTAGGTTGGCACAAAAAATGTTTTCTTATATCCGAGAGCGAGGCAATAATAATTTCAGAAATAAGTGATAATCCGGCTGCTACGGAAACTTAAAAAAATAAACTAAAATCTGGTGTCAATCGATTGAACTGCGCTAAGCGCTGAGATCAATAATTTACACCTACGTGATGCTTGAATTGCAAAGACTACATTAGCGTCATGCAAAATCCCAGAGCGAGAGTTGCAAGGTAACTTAAGAAGGGACGATCGCATCGTAAAACCGTCTTTAGTTTGTTGCAAAACATAATCTTCTTCTTTTCATTTAGGCGCGAGGTTATGATCTGGTTATGATCCTCCCACTCTACTGCATTCCTCATGATCCGAGATTTGACCTCAGAATTTACCGGCAGGCCACCCAATTTTGGATCTCTGTGTCACTGAGGCCAAATAAATGCTGTTGTCGTTGCATTTGTGTGATCCATGAACGTTTAGGCCTTCTTTTCATTTGCGATTGGGCTGGAATGTTGATTGACATTGCCTTCTTGACAGGGGTTCGTAGGATCTTGAAGAGTTTGAACATGGAGTTTGAACATGGCAACACCAACTGAGCCGATCTTGGAGGCTTCCTCGGATCTTCGTACTTCTAATGGAAAACATTATACCGAAATAAAATGTAAAGTTTAGGCTTGACGAGCTCGCACCCCAGGCGTGAAACCCAGCCATTCAAAGTTTTAAGAAACTTCCATCATTTACTTTAAGATCTAAGACGACAAAAGTCAAACTTATTCAGTTTCGTTCCCTTACCTTGCGATAAGTAAAGTATGCCAAGAAAGAAAGCCAGCCTTAACACCTGTTGTGATGCAAAAGTGAAACCTTTATCATTATCACTCAGGTCATTAATTCGAAACCAAAGGCCCACACACAAAAGGGCCATATGATGCACACCACTAACGGCGAGTGCCAATTTGGAAATTGGCTTACCCATCTAATCCGTGGTATTTGAAAAATTTGTAATTAGGCCACATTAGTGTCACACGATCACATTAGTTTTCAATTAGTTACGAGACCCAGTGTTGCAGTGGAATGCACAGTGCATCGTATATAAACTCGGACGAGTGCCAAAAATGGTATCAGTTGCAGTTTGGCTCTTGTCCTATTTACATTATCAAAGCGAGCACGTCTTTTCCAAACCGCTATACAATATGTTGCACTTCAGTAAATTTGTCTTCCTGGTAAGTTGGTGAATTACTAAATCAATTTAATTGAGAATATTTAAACTTTTCACTCTTTCAAATAGGTTGTTTTGGCAGTTTACCTTGGTCAGTGCCAAGGATCACCGATCCATGACAAAGATGATAAGCTTGAGAAGCTTCCAGCGGCTATCATTCCAGTGAAAATCGGCATTGCCAAGGCCATTGCAGCAAAAATTAAGCTCGCCGCTTTCAAGAAGTTAGCAGCAGTTAAGACTATTGTCAAGGCACCATTTATTCTGGGCAAGAAGGCAGTCTTACTTAAGGTTGGCGCTGTTAAAGGGCTAGCTGCTCTAAAGGTTGGCGCTGTTAAGGGACTTGCTGCTTACAAGATTGCCAAGACTAAGAAGATTCTCGGTTTGGCTAAGAAGAAGGTTGCCCCAGCAGTTGCAGCTGTGGCGGCTATCCCTGCAGCCGCAGCAGCCGCAATCAAACCAGCAGTAGCAGCAATTGCAATCAAACCAGAAACAGAGGTCGTAGATGTTTATGAAATCCCCGTCAGCGGCACTCACTACCAAGTTGCCCAGCCAAATGCTCACTTCAGTGCTTCATACGTTGGCACCTACAAGGATGGTCTTGACACTCCACGCACATACTCAAATGGTTACAGGTGAATTTTTACAATCCAACATTGATCCTGAGTACACGTACTAATGAGAAACTTGCCTTATATCCACTTTAGTGTAAGCCTCTTGCCAGAAGGTGAAGTCAGCAACACGTATCAATTTTACCCTGCATCCGATGCCAGTCAAGGATCTGGCGTTCAAGTTGTGGGAAATACTGTCACCTCCGACACTGACAGCAATGTCATCGTTCCTCATGACACCTATGGAGTGCCAAACTAAGATAGAAGATATTATTCATATTTAAGGTTAACTTTCGTAACTTATTTTTTAGCATTATTTAAATTGTTTAGAAAATATTTTATTTGATAAACTGTACACAATTTCTTCTATAAATAAAAAAAACATGTTAATTTAAAAAAAGAAAATTATTGGAAACGGATTCTTACAATTACAAATTAGCATAGAGAATGGCGTTCCTACATTATGTGTCGCAAAATAGCAGTCTATGTTCAATTTTGTTTTAAAGAAAAATAGAGCTAGAGAGTTTTTGACAAGATCATAAGAGGAATTAAAGAAGGATTCCGGCCAGAAAAAAATGGGTATTAAGAAAAATTACAGGATCTTATAGGTAACTAAGTTTCAACCGGCGCGTTCATGTGATCCGCAAGACTGAAAGCGATTAGCTTCTTGATTGCTGGATTGTTTGTCAGTTTGAAAGAAGAAATTTAGACGTTCCTACTAGAATCCTGGAAGGATAACCACTGATCGCGACTGCATTATATTAACCTACCCTTAAGCCAAAGAACATGCAATCTTAAATAATTTCAATGTTTCAACGATTGCCCTTCCTCAAAGATAAATTCATTTATTTATTTCTCTAAGGAGCAGTTTTTCTGCGCAAGATCATCCCAGCTTCAAAGTTAAACTGAGATTAGCCTTAAAAATGAGTTAATCTCAGCTTAACACGCTAAGTTCGGTGGGTGAGTCCCGGATCAAACTTTGGAGAACTGTTCGAACTTCTTTGTCTGTTTTTCTATGTGAAATAGCATGTCTTTGAACTGTTCCTATAAAAATGACATTTGACAAAACTGAAACTTCTTTGCCTGTTTTTTCTATGTTAAGTGATAGTTAGGAGAGTCAATAACAACTTCATTAGCAGAGTTAATTCTGCACTGAAAAACTCGCCCGTTGAGTTAACTCCACATTTGTTTTGTTCCAGGATTAACAGATCCTGGCTTAAGCTGGGCTGCACTGAAAAAAGAACACCTCTAAGGGCCGGTATTTCGGTATTTCGAGATCATCCGACTTTCTGTGTTAAACTCAGATTAATCCCAGGAATGAGTTTTTCAAGATTCAGGTGTTAATCTTGGCTTAGCTCACCAAATTTGGTGAGTTAATCTCGGATCATCTCTGGAGAACAGTATGAACTTCTTTGAATGTTTTTTCTGCGTGGAATGTCAGTTGATTTGCACGTTGCTATGAAAAATGACATTTGAGAATAACTTGAACTTTTATTCCTGTGTTTTCCTATGTGAAGTGAGAGCTGGGAGAGTCAATCATTTTGAGAGTCGAGGATTGTGACAACTTTATTGACGGAGTTAACTCTGCACTGAAAATCGCCCGCTGAGTTAACTCCAGATTTGTTTTGTTCCGAGATTAACAGATCTTGGCTTAAGCTGGGCTGCACTAAAAAAAAACAGCCCTAAGAAGTCTTAAATATTGGAGTCTGGGTGCTTTAAATCGAAGATTTTTCTTTCTAGAGAGCTGTTATCTATTCGTTCTCTTAATCAGAGATTTTAAGAATGGTAAAGGGAGTGTATTTGAACCCCTAACAAAAACCATTAATCGAAAACACTCAAACTCAAATCAAAAACTAAGCTGTTACCTACTCAAATTGATTTATAGCATAGAATAATCGCTTGCTAAGTTTATTATGGTCATTAATGTAGCGCCAAGTATTAATTTGAATATTTCCAAAACCTTTTGAATATTTTTCTAGGAATTGAAAAAAAATTTATTAAAACCAAAACAAGTTTCACTTTCGGCTAAATCTTGTGGTAAACTCCCGGTAATGGTTCTTGGAAAATTTATTTTTATGCAGAATTAAACAAAGTTTTTTTATTCATGGACAAATTGTATTCATTATGCTAAAATTGCGACGATATTCCGTTGAAAAAATAAAGTTTCTTCCGCTCGGGTGTGAGTAAGCATTCAAAAATAGATACCCACCACGAACAGTGGTGGCCTGTAAATGTGAACGTTGTGGGAAAGCGAGCAATTTGCCTAAAGGTAGGCCAGCGTGTGAAAGGAAAATGAATAATTTAAAAAGCGAAGACATTTCCATGATATTGAAAAGTGACCCAATAGCCCCGAAGACAGAGATGCGATCCTTCATACCTAGAAAATCCCGTATCCTACGCTACATAGAATTTCTTTCTCAAAAGAACCGAGTACGATTCATGTCCCTACTCCGTATTGTTTATTGTCGGTGTCGAGGCAATAGAGCAGAACGTACAGAGGTTGGGCATAGTTTTGTCTGGCCTTAGTTAGGCCGTTAAGGTATCATTTGTGAAATTATAGATTTTTACAACAAGGCGAAGACCTTTATGCAAGCCATGCCTACGGTGGGATAGCTTACAGGATGCTGACCCTGATTTCAGAAAACGATTTGCATGGCACGTTTCGAAAAATTTTAAAAAAGTTTTAACTGACATTTTATATGTAGAAGAAGAATTGCGGCTGTTTTCATCGCCACTCATTGCCTCTGCAAGAAATGTTTGTGAACTGAAGCGGCTTGGTGTAGCGCGTGGTTGTGAGAAAAGATAAGTTTTACATGGTTTTTATTTTTTTAACACCTGGAGCTGAAGAAGGCATCAGAGAGAAGATGAGACGCTTTATTTTGTGGAGTCAATGTAGGAACTGAACTTCTCGAGCGCGGTAGAATGAAGCGCAAAGAATTTTCAATCAGGCAGTCAAAACAGCCGAGAAACAGACATGGAAAACGTTCGACGAGAGGTTGACGCACGATCACAGATCTGCAGGCAAGATATTTTGAAAACTATTCTCTGAAGCAGAGAAAAGAATTTAAATTTCATACAAGGGGTTGAATTCAAGGATGGTCCAATACTTTCAAATGAGAGCAATGACTTACGCAGATGGAGCGAGCACTTTTCGGAGTTGGTCAACCCTCAACAGGACACTGAAGATGGCGGAAAATATTCCGACAGTAGACGAAGTCACTGTTGCGAACAAATCGCTAAAAGAAGTTGATGAAATCCGGCCAGAAAAGATCAACGCAGTGGCATAAGATAAGGGTTAAATGCCCCTTTGCCCACCGAATCGAAAACTTAGTTTTCGGAGAAAAGTTTACGAAAATTCATCAAGTCATTCACACTGACCAAGCTTTGGTTGACGTTTCACACACTTTGACACGTACCTATCGCAATTTTGTAAACTGGCGTTTTTAAGCGAATCACAACAATGAATTCAAATGCCTTGAAAATTGAAAACAATAATTTTTTCCAAGTGTGCTGGAGTTGATGGAATCCGGCCAGAAATGATCAACGCAATGGTAGAAGAGGGGGTCAAATACCTCTTTGCCCACCAAATCTAAAACTGAGTTTTGGGAAAAAAGTTTACGAAAGCTCATTAAGTTATTGACACTGACAAAGGTTTGGTTGACGTTTCAGTCACTTTGACACTTTGACACATATCGCAATTTTGTAAACTGACATTTGTAAGCAAAGCATAACAATGAACTCGAATGTTTTTAAAATTATAATTGCACTATTTTTTAATGAAACAGATGTTCAATCTGACGTGAAAACATCTGTAATGTCTGGTGTTCATTGAAAAAAACTCAATTTTACTTTTTAAAATTAGAATTTCACAATAAATCACTTTATTTATCAAACAAAACTTATTTAAAGTCAAACCGCACTTAATTCAACTTCGCTAATCGATTCAATCACTTTACTCCCGATTTTCACAAGTCAGAACAGAGACACATGGCGACAGTAAACGCGCGACTAATTACCGTCCGACTAGAAGCGCACGCGTTTATATTCTAGACAACACACGATTGCGGCCACGACAATAAGTCGCGAGACTCATTTTGCGACAAATTTCCGAATTGCGATTCTTTCAAGCCAAAACTACAAAATACAATTTTATTTTATTTAACGATAAAAAGTGACTGTTTTCACCACGATTCACCGGGATTGCCCCGAAAATAAGTATATGTGTACTGAGTTTACTACGAAAAGATCGCAAACTCTTTTTTCAATGATGAAAATAAAATTGTTCATCAAAACTGCCAGGAACCGCACGGAAAATTATCGCTCGTATGCTGAGGATGGTTGCTGCAGAAAATCGCGCTGTTAGTTGTCGCGCGTTTTTCTGCCGTCGTGTGTCCCTAGCCTCAACGTTTAAAATATAACTGTGTCGTTCGAGCCTGTCATCCGTGTATTTACACAAATTCACTGTGTTCTCGACGTTTCCCATCTGGTAATTTTCCATTGGTACTTTTCTCCTAAATTCCATGGGACATCGAAATCCGAACATCAGTTTGCTGACAACTGACTGGAATGACAGTTGGGTGTGTTCGTAAAGTGAATCGATGGGTGCTTTCAGTGACTCATACATGTCTTTTTACGTCTTGTCGCCATATCAGTTACTATTTTGGTTAGCAATGCTAGGTAGTTTCTTCAGAAGAAAAAGTTGGCAACAAATTTAAAACTTGTTTGGATTTTCTGCCAAAGTCTATATGTCACTTGTTGTTGTATGAAAACTAGTCCGCCCAGCGATGTTTGCCGCCCCAATAAAGCATGAAGTATGGAATTCCTTAAGTACATGTTTAACATTGAGCTCAGCTGTGGTAAAACTCTGCAGGCTCTTTCCAGGAGTTCATGTCCTTTTTTCACAGGGTTTTGAGTGTCTTCATTTGGGTAATGTGCAAATATGAGATAGATATGCCAGATATGCTTAGTTTTGATGTGGATCCAATAAAGGTGCTCAATTATTGGCAATGAAATAAGGACAGCTTCACAACCAGGCTTTGGCTTGTCCTCGTCCCGTTACAATACGACGGCTTTGAAATACCATTTCATAAAAATATATACTTTTTCGTAAGAAATTGTTTTTTCTTCACGTATTTACGAAAATACCTCACAGAGCACCAATTTTTTAAAAGGTGGAAAAAGGTAGCAAAAATAAGGTAGCTTCGCTCTGCAGTCACCTTACGTAACATTACGTTTTATCTTTACGATTGCCAAAGCAGAAGAAGTAGAGTAGAGAGTGGCGCAACAGCTCGAGGTGAACCAGAGCTAACTTCTCAACAATGTATGCTGGTGTGTTAATTTCTTTACATACAAGGGGGCCTACAATTTTTTGCCGAATCCGAACACCACTTTGAGAAGTTTTTCAAGGCAAATGATACTCTCGGAGGGCTTGTCAGACCCTCGCGGAGGTGGGGGCCGTGAAAAAAGAGCAAGTCTTTTTTTTTCAGGTGACGATGGCAGGATTTGAACCCAGACCTCCGGCGTAGTAAGCACACACACTAACCACTACGCCACGGCACCCCACCAAGCAGAAGAAATAGGAAACGTTAAATTCGGACGGGTGAACTCGTACAGACGTCAAGCCGAGGAGAGGCCAAGGCTTCTGTGTGAACCCCGCTTAATAAAATGCCAACCTTTATAGGAGCTGCTTAGAATGGAATCATGAACAAAATGTTTATCGTATTATCTTCAATTTTTTGAGAACAATTTGATGTTAATTTATTGATTTCCACACGTTTCCAGAAAATAAGACTCAATTCGTAGTTCATAAACGTTCCAGATCTGCTTGTGTTCCGTCTTATTAATGGTCCTTTTTGTTTATTCGCGAAGCTACGCCGGCCGTATCGGCGGAGTCCCAAACTTGGATTGTAAGGTCTATAACTCGTTTAAGCAACATACTTTTTATTAAAGGTCAAAAAAAAAATTCCAGCTTAAGGAGTGCCTGCTTTTAGCCCACACGTCCATCCTCAGCTTGTGCGTGTTAGTGAATGCCCACATATACGACACGACTCCAGAACAGTGCAAAATTCAGTCCTATCTCGTCCAAGCCTCAAAACAAAATAAGGTGTCCTTTTACCTTTAGGTATTTTCGGTATTTAAAGTTCGTTTTCCTTTAAAATTAAGAAACACATATTTCTTAGGACCATGAATGCCGGATGTATCTACACAAGTTTCGTGCAACCGGTATAATAAAACGTTTTTTTTAGTTTATTACAAATAATTATTCTTTTATTTCTTATTTATATAATTTGGTTTTTCCTAAATTATTTTAAGTCATGAATTTAAATTAAAAAAATATATATAAAGGTAAAGTAAAGTTTTCTATTTTTTCAAAAATGTAAAATAAACAAATTCTTCTTGTATAAAATAATAATAATAGTTAAGAAAAATATCTAAATCTAAATAAAGGATTTTATATCATTATTTTTTTTTTTAAATATTTACAGCTATTCATAATGAATGAAACGAACAAAAATAATGTTTAGTGGGAGAATAATTAAAACAAATGAATCGCATTACGCTACATATACCACAGAGTACGACTAGGATGCACTTAGTGCCTTAATAACGCCTTCTTTCTTCCTGGATCTTTTGTTTCTTGATCTCTTGCTGCCTATAGACGAAGAGCGGGCGAAAGACTACAGCACGCTTCCTTAGCCGTCTGGGCTCTAGTGCTTCGCCTTGAAGAGCATCCAAGACTGGAGACAAAACCACATCAGAGCCAATCTCCCTCTTCGACTTGGGGTACTGTGTGAAGAGTGACTTTTTGCCCGTATCATGAGCATACAGGGTGCTCAAAAAGTCAAAGTACGGCCGACTGCGCAGGCTATCAGGCTTCTGTAATGGCGAAGGTGTAAACGAAAAAAAGTCTGGTGGCGGAATGTCTAGGAAGTCATGTTGTTCCGGTTGAGCTTGATGCTGTTGAAGTTGTTGAGTTTGAAACTGCTGATATTGGCAGGTGACAAACGGCAAAATGCAAATGGCGATAATCTGAAACGAAAACACTATACTAATTAGATTTACAAATAAAATATTGTTTGGTAAACAATGTTGCCAATGGTTGTGTTTATAATTGAATTAGCTTTGCTAAGCCGCAACATGTAGGAAACACATTGTGAAGGTCATTGCTAGAATTTAAATGTTCGCTCTGAAAAAACCAAAGAAACGAGACTGAGCCGATAAATTATCATAAATTTATTTGAAATCTTGTGGAAACCGGTACAGGTCTGCTTGGGACAAAATTGTTTTGGGATATTAGCTTAAAGTTCACTGAATAACCGAGTACATCAACTCGATTTTATTGGTTGAGGGTGGCTTTGTTTAGACTAAGCCTGTGTTGTTTGCATTTTGCACGGCTTAAATTTCTGTGCAAATGCAATTAAGGAGCTGTCTACCAGATGGAGCTTTAAGGTTTTTAAGCTGTATATTCTTGCTTGCGAATTCATTAATTGAGGCTCTTATATAACATAAATTAAATTAAAAAACAGGTTTTTAATTTATTAAACTAGAACTAGAACCATCTGAGAGGGTGTAAATGATTGATTTCAAGAATGCAAGATCAAGGCCATAGTTAAAAGAGCTGGTTTTTAAATAGAACTTGTTTGGAAATATTTTTAGAACACCTTTGGTATGTAGCTAGTTAGATAGACAAACAACATTTTTTAGATAAAAGAACTAGTTCGCAAGATCGACGAATAATGATAATGGGAAAAATAATGGGAAGTGGCATATTAGGAAGCTTTCGATTTGAATACTTGAAGAGTTTTGTGTCATTCACCTTTTAATTGAAACACTATCTATAAAGACGCTTTAATAAAGGTTATTTGAGTGTTTTAGCTGTAATAATTAGAAATAGTTGAAAGAAGACTATATTTAAAATTTCTATCAAAAGCAAGCTACAATCAGAAATCCTCTGTTAAGAAAGATCTCCGATTAAATATTTTCAATACCGGAGGATAGCCATGAAAGGAGAAAGAAGAAACATTTGCTAAAAACTTGTTTGTTTTGAATTTCTGAAATTTACGTAACTTCTTGTATTTGCAAGAAAAAAAAACCTGATGCATAATTTCGTTTGTTTTCGTTTGTTTTTTTTGCCGGGGTTTTGTGCCTCGTGGAACCCAGTAGCTACGCTTAAGTGTTAAGAAAATGGAAATAGCCGTCAAACCATAATTTTGATGCTATGAAAAACGGTGAATTGACATTTTAATGACAAGAAAAAAGTTTTTTAACAAAGCCCGAATGGTCTACGTCTATGCGCAGCTTAAAAGAAATTTTACCGTCGTAAATTTAATGTTAACATCACTTATTGTTCGCTTAAACGCTTCTTAACATTGATTTAAAAATCGTTAATACCATGTCTCCACCGGGAACTAATCCGAGATTAATATAAATCTTCATTAAATCCTTTACAAATCACGCGATTTGCCATACAAATTTAAATCCTCTGTGCAAACGATTAAAAATAAATCCTCTCAAAATACCATGTCTCCACCGGGAACTAATCCGAGATTAATATAGATCTTCATTAAATCCTTTACAAATCACGCCATTTACCATACCAGTTTAAATCCTCTGTGCAAACGATTAAAAATAAATGCTCTCATAAATCCCATTCACCCTATTCGCAAACCTATTTTATGCACCTTTTTAACAGTTTGAGAATCAAAAAAGGAAACTGAAACTGTCCCTGTACGACAAATCGGTCACAAAAACGTTTTCTATTGAAATTTTCACAACGGAAATCTTTTTTCGCTCCTAGGAACACATCGCCACTCTCTTTTGAGAGTTAAAATGGCGGAAAAAGAGTGCTCGTGTCAAATTAATCCTATATTGCCACTCTTTTTATTGCCGGTGGAGACATGGTATAAGGCTTACTAAATTTGTTTTTAAACTAGAGTCATTCAGAAAACGTCAAAGGAAAACATGCTTAGAATACTTTGACAAACAATTTTTTTCTGTTTCTTGATATAAGTCATTTTACGTCTCCACCGGGCACTAATCCGCGATTAATATAAATCTTAACCATACAAATTTAAATCCTCTCGGCAGGCGATTAAAAATAGAACCTCTCATAAATCCCGTTCACCTTATTCTGAAACCTATTTTCTGCACCTTTGCAACAGTTTGAGTATCAAAAAGGGAAACTAAAACTGTCCCTGTACTACAGATCTGTCACAAATACGTTTTTTATTGTGATTTTTACAGCGAAAATCGTTTTCCGCTCCTGAGAAATAACATCGCCACTCTCTTTTGAGAGCCAAAATGACAGAAATAGAGTGTTCGTGCCAAATAAATCCTATATTTGTCCAGTGGAGCCACTTTTGGGATTTATTTTTAATTGTTTTCCGGAAATCCTCTTTTAATTGCCGGTGGAAACATAGTATATATTTAGTGAAAACAGGCGTCGAATTCAAATGTAAACGTATGTCTTCATTGCAACCACCTTTTCGGTTGGGGGCGTTATTCTCCTGGGGCGTTCGCCTCCCGGATTGGGTCAAAAAAATAACACGTTTTTCCTGACTTCTAGTGAAGAAAAACTTCAAAAAACTTCGTTTTACCTGCTTTTCTAGTGAAGCAAAAGCTATTCTACAGGGACCAAATGGCATTTACTCAACCTGACACATGCGTTGTATTGCGTGCTTCTGGTTTTGATTCTGGTTTCTCGACCAGAAGCAATTTTTTCTTCTTTTCAGGAAAAGAACTGTTAAACGAGTGCCAAGCAAACAATTTCAGGAGAGTCCAGAATGCTCCCGGACGCTTCCGGATGACCAACCGACGAGGCCAATTCACACATACATAAATGACATTTAAATTGATGTTAACATGTGTAGATGTTTTCGATGTGCGTAAACGTTAGTTAGTGACAAGAGAATTTTTAAACAAGTCTATAGTCACTCTTAGAATGAGCGAAAATTAATTTTTGTTTTAAATTTCATTAATTGCTTCATTTTTAGTGAAAAACGAAGAGTCTCTTGTTCTTAATTGCTTGGTCGTTATTGCAAGTTTGTAAAGCCAATGTTGTACATATCAAGTTTCGGTGAATTGGCAAACATTGACACTTCTTTTCTCTGTCAGTTATCGGCAAAGAGCATCGAAGTCACATATTTATTTATTTGTCAGTAACTATTTTCTTTTTCTTTTTTTACTCAAAAGTACGTCTTTTTTGACAGTTGGAAACATAACATCATACTTATGAAAGACCTTCACTTAAAAACCAATTCTCGCGTCATGCCATCTATTCTTTACAATAATTTAACGTAATTAAGTTTTGTTTGCTAATTTTATTTTAATGAGTTCAAGCATCGGCTTTATGTAATGTTTTTCTCTCACCTTCATTTTTATTAAACCATCATTTTTATGAAACCATCATTTTTATCATGGCAGTTTTTTGAACCATTAACATATCTATCTACTAAGTGTGATTACCCAACGGGAGATTATCATTAGCTTCATGCTCATTTGACATTCCACGCATCAAATCACCCAAACTTAAACAGTGGGCGCACTGCAAAGCAAAGCGACATTTCAAACTCTCAGATGTCATACGACATCGTAGAAAAAGAAGAAGAAACAAGATAAATAAACATACATCACAAGATGACCTCCTTGACAAGCACTCTCAAAAGTTGTTGAACTCGTTCTCTGCTGTCACTCATTGCTACTTGACATATCAGTCATATTATGGATTTCCAAGGCAGAGATGATGCGTGTTTTTACCAACAGCTGGTGCTACCAAAACCCTTACCAAAGATTGTGCAACACTCATTTACCCATAAAAAAAAAACGAAAATGCACACACGCTTACGCTTTGCATTTTTAATTAAATTCGGGATTTTTTTTTTTTGTAAAAAACCAAAAATTGATCTTGAAAATGAAAACACGTTGGACATAATAATTTTTATTCACAAACTGGATAAATGGGTGCAAGGTTTTTGGGAAGAATAATTAAATTCTTTATTTGAATGGCTCGTTAAACTTAAGACCGTTTCACTTTCTAATAATGTGTCAAGTCTATAAAAACAAAACTGCAAAAATATCCCTGGTCGATAAATGAAAGTGAAAAGAAGTCAAGAAAGAACCGGATGGGTAACACAAGCCGCAGATTTACCTAATTTTTGATTTAATTAATAATTGTGTGAGTTAATTTAGTTTTTGACACTTCTCATATAAAATCACTATTATCAGGTCATTTGAATTGACATTTAAATTGACTTAATTTTATATAAAAAATACTGTCAAAGTTTGTTAACTCATCAGCGAAAACATAGCATAGATTTATTTTGGTAAATAAAGCCGATTTTCGCTGGTCTAGTAAATTGTGAATAGGTCGGTACGGTACCGTTCTTCAAAATGTCACTCTTTAACACCTGCAAAAATAAGTGTTGACACAAAGTGTTGAAGTGTTGAGTGAAATATAATTTACGTAAATTGACTTACGCAACCAATAGCTGCAAAATACAATGTAAATGGTAGATCAAAGCTGCTATAAGGCAAAATGCCTTAAAAATCCTAGTATCTCTGTTGTTAACTCAAACGTCAAAAGTTTTCGAACAACACACTACTCTTTCAGAAATGACGGTTAAGATTAAGCTCTTTGGGAAAAAGAGTTAGTTTAACTGCACATTCCTCTTCATGCTACGGGTTGAAGCGCTTGTCAGGCAACAAAAATTTGCATCGTGGTACAAATATCATCTTATCAAAATCGTGATTTGACACACTGACTGTGTTGTTGACAGTAAGCAAGGCATTTTGTTAAATTGAAAGCACTTGAAATTTTATTATCAATGCGTGATTGATAGGCTACCCTGCTTAAACGTTATTAAGATAAAACATTTATGTCAACATTTTGAGTTCGTACACGTATCGTACTTGGACAAGGCAAAATCTTGAACTTGAACGCAGCCATTTCAAAATAATTCGTTACGAATTCGAAAGAGTTACGAACGTTTTTTTTAATTTTCATGTGTACATTCCTTTGATCAGTTTTGGTAAGGAACTTTAATTTATAGCACCTGTCAGTGCTTCAATGTCACTTCGTATGCTTTCATTTGTAAGTCTTATAGCCTTTTCGGATAGACTTCCGGAAGCGTCCGAGAGAATTCAGGGCTCTTCTGCAACTGTTTTCTTGGCACTCGTTTGAAAGTTCCTCTTCTGGATAGAAGAGAAATTCGCACACACAATGTTAAAGCACATGTGTCAAGAGAAATGTGTTGGAGAAATGTCATTTGCCCCTTGTAGCATTAGCATAGCTTCTCCACAAATATACGCCGGATAAACTTCAAAATCAAGCAGAACATGTTTTGCTGTTCGGATAAAGTACCACAATCCGGGAGAAGAACGCCCGCTGATTCGGATCGCCAACCGAAAAGGCCATAAGTGCTAAGTCACTTTTTAAAGTGACTGAAAATCATCTTTCGGGATTTGACAGTTGCTGGCAAACATGATTCAAGAAATAGAGGAATCATTTGCACTACGGTTGAATAATTTGAATACATCCAGCACGCACATCCAGACTCGACACAAAAAAAAAACACGGTAATAAAACTACACATTGACACTTAATATGACAATTATAGCTTTTTATGGTGGGATTGTGATAATAATTTTATATTAATTTTTTAAATTCCTCAGCAGAAGCTTATGAGAATTATGAGTGAGACACTATCCACAAGCAGCTAATTACCGTTCATAACTGACTTTAGGCTATACCTATCAAAAGGTCGCCTTCAGCATGCATATTAATAAATGTTGACAGGTGTCAACTGCGTTTGTTAGCCTCGATCAAATAACTGAATTATGTAGTTGAACACGTTCAATTTTACGACTTTACAATTTGCATTTAATCGCACGCCACAGAGTGATCAGATTGATTCATCAATCTTCCTATTCAATTGAATTAACAAATCGACGTTTAATAAGAACCAAGTAACAATGGTTAACTACACCCCATTTAAGATATTCACAATAATTACCATAAGTTCAATGGAAACACACCTTAAAATAATTGATGCGCTTTATGATAATTTCTGACATGATGTTAACATCAGTCAACACTCTTAATCTATCATTAAAAATGACAGTAAGTGGAGGGCCTATTAATGCAATCCACTCCGATTTTACATATAAAATCAACATAATTTCGATACTGTATATAAATTTTATATAAAAATGTATTCAAAAGTATTTGAATGACGAATGGCTGATAAAAAATAAATATTTGATTAACACATTTAATAAGTTAAGTTATGAACTTGTGTTGGCAAAATTTTCCATTCCAAATAAATAAAATCCTTTTGATGAAGCGTGCTAGGCATTGTGGCTGACACAAAAGAATGTTGCTCACTAGTCATCGGTTTTCTCAAAAAATATTTTATAATTTTTGTCGTAAATATTTGCTTGAATTTTTTATTTCTGTTGATTAAGGAGTTTTGTTTTACAAACAAGAGCAAAGAAATTTACAGGAATTCATCTTTATTTTTCCATTAACGATGAACTAAATAATACTAGGATGGATATTAAATAAAAGACTAATGGAAGATTAAATATTGAATCTCCTAGTTATAATTCAATTTCAATTGACACCTTTTTATAAGATTCCACATGTTGACATAACGTATACAACTTCCGACAAATTTGTATAATTTTTTCTAGCGGACACTAGTTGACAAATATCCCAAATCGGAAAGATGTGATCCATCTGTGAATCAAAGTTAAATATTTGCCAATTTTTATCAAATATTTGCTGAAGGTGTCAACTTCAAACAAAATGTCAAATGTTTACTTGATAATTTTTTTTTGCGAATCTCTTTCTACGAAGGACAACAAACGAAACCAGCTACCGTTTGTGTATTTAAATTTTGATGAGCTTAAACAAGAGCTTTTGAGAGCGTAAGTACGGCAGTTGAATGCGAAATTTTGAAGAGTGAGCTTATAATCTTGTGGCTGACACTTCAAATTAGAGGCACTGATGCTTCTTTCCCCGACTCGAATAACGGAGGATACGTTTTAAAATCTGCTTAGAGCCTTATATTCAGTGCAGAGTTTACCCGGTGTTGAGCCAGGATTTGCTCATTCGGGGTTAAAACTCAGGGCAAGGAAACAGAGATCATCGGCTCTGCACTTTCAATTGTCATTTCTCGTAGAAAAACAAGAAAAAGAGTAATTGCAATTGTTATCCGGACTCCAATGACATTTTCCACAGAAACTAGCTCCGATCCAAATTCGGTAAGTTTAACCAAATATAATTCCGAGTCAAAATTGACTGGAAAACTCATTCCTGGGTTTACCTCAATTAAAAATGGCTAGAAAAATGGCTAAAGACGCAGAATTTCATACATCAGCAACGCAAAAAGCATTCAGCGAATTTAGGTTTCAGTTGGTAATGCATGGGATCCTGTTTCTGTTCCTGTTTTACGTTGCTTGTGGCAACACGGCTTTCGGGCCGTTCCACAAACATTTTTTAAGCGGTAAAATATGTTTTTAGCATGACGTTAAACAAAATAAATTCTCAATTTATTGAATTTACTACGAGAATCATCATGTTGATCTTCGTCTTTTTTTTCAAGCATTTAATTGCAGTCGCTTTCTTTGATTTCGACTTCATGCGTTCGTTTTTTCTCTCATACTTTTTTGACTTCCACTTTTTGTCAGGTCCATAGGTCGAGTTTTTTAAATCACTGGAAGAAACATCCAAAAGCAGTAGGAAATACTATGTCTCCACCGGCAATTAAAAGAGAATTAATGGTTGACGATTCAAAATTAATCCCAAGGTGGCTCCACTGGTCAAATATAGGATTAACTTGACACGAACACTCTGTTTCTGTCATTTAGACTCTCAAAAGAGAGTAGCGATGTCATTTCCCAGGAGCGAAAAGCGATTTCCGCTGTAAAAATCACAATGAAAAATGTAGTTGTGACAGATCTGTTGTACAGGGACAGTTTCAGTTTCTTTTTTGCTTCTCAAACTGTTACAAAGGTGCAGCAAATAGGTTTGTCAATAGTGTGAGTGGGATTTATGAGAGGATTTATTTGTTATCACTTGCCAAGAGTACTTAAATTTGTATGGTAAATCTCGTGATTTGTAGAAGATTCAATAAAGATTTATATTAATCGCGAATTAATATGTTCCCGGTGGAGACATGGCATTACTAATCAAATTAAAAACCTTTTAAAATTAGGATATTAACAGATGACAGACAACTCCAAATGTCGTTTGTGCTTTTTAATTACCACGAGGGAGAAACGACAACTATCACGTTTCCTTGCAGAGTTAAACCTGGCTCAAACCTAGCTTCAATTACATGGAAACGCGTTTTTAGTCGACATGACTACGCTTTGTGAAAGGAGTCGAGTCTCCAAAATATGCATAGAAACGCTAGTCAAGGAGTCGATTAGTTGAGAAGTCGCATTTTGCGCACTTCGAGTGTTTAGTTTTATGTTGTGTGAGTAGATGTGCGATTCATGAAGAAGGGAAACAGTTTCATTTGAAAGCACGGAAAGGGGTGGGTGTGTGTGGTGGTATACTCATCTGTCAGTTGAGCTACATTTGAAACCTTTTCCGACATGCTGCTAAAAAATGTAAATAAATTTCTACAGTTCGCGGCTCTGTTGTTCGCATCCTTAATTTAGCTTTTAAACAAATTTCAATCAATCCATCCATTTTTCTTAAATGTGTCATTCTTTTGCTCTCATCATGTCAAACAGAGTAAAGAGATTTTTTTCATTTTGGTCACCATAGGCAACCGTTGGAATACATAGAAACTCGTACATTTTGACTGTTTTTCATGGTTGTCAATAGTTATAACTTAGTTATGTTAAACGTAGGTTAACCTATTGTCAGATGGGCGAAAAAGTAAAAATGCTGTCATATCCAATTAATGTGGCAAAAAACATGAGTTCTTCTTTGAAGACTTTTATTCACTTTATACGAGTTATGAACGAGTTATTCCTCTTTTAGCCACCAGGAGTGACATTTTGTGTCAATTTCAATGGTTTATTGATTTGATTAGTGACTGAAACACTTTCATCGGGTATCAAACAAAATCTGCTCCAGAAACTTTCTGAAATTCCCTGCCAGCATCATATTTCTGTGTCAATGTTGGTCCTACACTTAAGTATGGGAAATTTTTACAAGAGTGAAATCATTTTTGTTTCTTTATAAACATTTTTGTGAAAATTCAGTTTGAGGCTTTTTAATACTCTTTTCATGACAATGAAAAATGAACACATCTATGAAATATGAAGCAGCATGTTTTATGAGACAAAACAATAGTCCATCGAGATCGGCTTATAGCGTTTTTCATTGAACAAAAGATTTGCTTTTCTGTCAAAATACTTGATCTTTTTCGATTTTGCATGTTTCTTTAAAAATAAAAAGCAATTCTAGATCAATTCTCAACACGAAATATGCGTCATGCGCTCCCACTATTTTGGTGGGATATATCTGTACCTACTCGCTTACACATGCAAAGATCTCTCCTGTCAAATGTCAAATCGAATCAATTTTATTTGTTTCAATTTTATGTGCGGACGTGTTTGTTTGTTTCCAGCCCATGTGTGTAATTATCCTGTCGTCAAATGGCGACAGCATGTTTTATGAAAGGAGCAGTTCTCGATTTTGAGAGCAATCCTTTCAAGTTTCAATGAAAAACGCTAAGAGTCTTTTATCAGCTTTTGACAGATTGACAGAAAGATAAAAGAGTTTCTACGGCTGAACTTGTTAAACGAATATTAAGGTAAACAAAGCTAACACGCACTTATGTTTGAACCTCAAGAGTAAAAGTTTCAAGTTTCGAAGAAAAATAAAACAGGTAACTAACGCTTGTAATTTTTTGCCACTAACAAATTCCTAGCAAATTCATGGGAACACTTCACTTCCGTTTGAGTTTGCTCTTTAAAGGAACAACTTTTGTAAGGTCAAAAAAATTAGGAAAAGCACTAAAATCAGTTCCAATAACAACACAAACTTGATCATTACTATGCAGTAGGAGCAAAGACGTCATTTTCTAGCAAACACACATAATTTGTAATATTTATCACATTTATAACTCTACAATGACATTGGAGCTTAACAACATCTAAAACATTATGTCACACACTAAAAAAAATAAATAAAAAACTTATGCAAAACATGTCACGGTTAGAATTTGAAATTTTTTATATCTGAAGAAGTAATATTTTGTTTAAACGATCAACAACTGTCAAATTATCTTTGGTTCAAATTGGCGCTCCTTGGAACGTTTTTTGAATTTAAAATTTTTTTACACTTGAAACTTTAAGCAATAAACTACACTCACTTTAATTAGAGATCCCATTTTGTTGTTTCTGTTTAGTTTCTTTTTTTTCGGGTAAACTTTGTATAATCCAATCCAATTGATGTCAAAAATCCAAATTATATATGTCAATGTCACTAAATTTGATTTTGTTATGTTCTTTTAAAGCTCCGATGAACCTCCTTTCAGTGTTGAGATATGTTTGCTTGGCAAATATTTATTCAGTACTGTCAAGAATCACGTTGACATATTCGAATTTATATAAAATTTGGATCGTTGGAAGTTGATAGCGGGCTCATCTCAACATCGCACCATGGCGCATGCGAGAGAGACGATAGGGTAAACTGGTTTCATATCGAATTTTGCACGTCGATGACGAGATTGATGGTAGACGTCAGATGTGTACGTGATAATGAAGTTTAGGTTATAGGAGACTCACTGGACAGCCGATGAAATGCTGCACACCGTAAAGGTTATGGTTATGCGGTGCTCGCTTAAGGGGTGTTAATTTATGGAACTTGAAGTTCAACATCACAAGAAGAGAGTTCGTGATTTCGTCTGACGTTTTCATTTGATGTTTGCTAATTTCTGATTGATTGGATCGGATCGATATTAATGGAAATGTATCATTGGGCGGGTCTGATTAAGATAATTACACATTTTGTGGTTGTTGAATTAATTGGGTGTGTGCTTTAGTTATCATGGAATATTTTTTGGAAGTTTTTTTTGCTGAAAATTAAAAATTTCAGAGAAAATCAAATTACACTGGAGAATGTTTATGACACAGAGCCACTGCTTTACATTCCAATCTCAACTAGTTTGAGCTCATTATGAAAAAACAAATTGCAATACAGTCAACAAGCTTCATTCTTTTGAATAGAATCGAAGATTAGATTCTTGGAATTTGATTCATGAAAAAATTGTTATCAGTGTTTTGACGAGGATGCTGCGCATATGGAGTTCAATGTGTTGTGTTGATTTGGCGGTTTTCGATAAAGCTTGAGAAAAAGACTCTAGTAAAATATGTGTTGGTTTTTTTTAAAGCAAACTTAACAGAATGCGATGAATTTGTATTGGGTTATTTTGAAAAATTGTTCCGTAATCTGGGCTTTGTTATAGCTATTTCCAAACATAATTGTTGAAAGGAATTTTTGCCTCAATGGAAGGTTCCTGACAATTATTTATAAGACAAGTCTTGGGAACGGAGTTCTGCGCAAACTATTTTTCCAGTAAACTAAACTTGAAAACTGTCATCTCTGTGGAAAAGTGCACAAGACCTTGTTGAGTTGCGTCTTATTTTAATTTTCATAATGGATTCTATTTTTAGTTTTCTAGTCAAAAACTTTCCACTTATTTATTTTTTTTTTAAATCAGTTCAATTAACGAGTTCAATGTCGAATATCATGTAAGGTATTTCGAAAAATCACGACTTTTTGTTTCGCGTCAGAGGACGAAAAAAGAGACAACGGTGCAGAACAGGTGAAACATGTTACTCATCCCATAAAATATCACCTCATGCGAAAAATCACAGTTGTCAAGCAGTTTTTGGACATTTTTTATTTCGTAAGAATTTTGATAGTTTCAGCACTATTTTCCTATAGACTGTTTTGTTGGAAAACTGTTGGTCAAGCAGCATAGACTGGAACCAGAGCAATTATATTCTTGGTTATAATACGAGGTGGAGAAACTGAACAGACGAGAACAGAAACTAATTAGTTTCTGGGACAACTGCAAGAAATTTGCTACTTGAAACAATTTCCTCTCTGAATGCAATTTTTGGAATCTAAGAAAGCTAGAAACAAAATCTTTTCATTCTTATTACCTACGTGAAAATTTTATTTTCGTCTACTTCGGTATATGGGGTTTTTTGGAAACCCTCTGCTTAGGCTGACTTTAGGTTTTCGGGTTGTTGCGAGTTGGGGATACATAAAACTGAGTCAAATTTAAATTTTTTAAGAACCTCTAAAAACAGTGTGGTTTGTCCACAATTTTCGATATTTTCTTTCTCAATTTTGTCCCATAACTACTAGATTTTTGCATTCGTGATTTTTGAAACCAAGTTCCGTGATTTTATGCATTCAAGGCTTTTTTAGATCAAGCACAATGGGGTGATCCCTTTCTAATCAGATTTTTTCTTAGTCCAAAATAAAAGGAATTGGCGAGAGTTAATTTAAACTTTATTTTTGAAGAAATGTCGTCATCAGAGGTTATAGTCCGAGAGGCTTAGAGTTATTGCTGCTTACTTACTTAAGGTGGCGCTACAGTCCGGGGTGGACCTGGGCCTCAGCCAACAAGCTTCGCCAGCCAGCTCTGTCTCTAGCTAGCCGTCTCCAGTTTCCCACGCGAAGTTGGCTGAGGTCCCCTTCCACTTGCGTGCGCCACCTGAGTCTCGGTGCTCCTCTACCACGCCGTCCCTGGGGTGTGGTTTCGAAGATTTTCCGGGCCGGGGCGTTGGTGTCCATCCGCTCTAGATGACCCAGCCATCGTAAACGTTGTGTTTTTTGCTGCTTACTCTGATATTTTCGTCAAGACTTTGAATAAACACTTGGTTTTGCGCTCGATAATCGTAAAACGCTACCTAGGCTTCCATGTCGTAAGCGCGCCCCAAACATCTCACGATTACGTCCTTATCACGCTGCTGTAAGCCTCCTCTGCAAACATTGTTTTTTACATTACTGCAAATATTGCTCTGCTACGATTTCTTATAAATATTGCCTCTGGTATTAACTAGTTTGTCGACAAGGTTCCATTGATCTGACGACTTTCTAGAAATGAATTCATCCTCCCTATCGAGTCATCTTACGCTACCTTGAAGAAAGGTATCGGCTCGTACTTGTATACCTCAGCTCCTCTCAACATTCAATATTGCTATTCTCCCTGCATCTAGATTAGCTGGATGGATGTGTTGGCCACCTTTATACAAATTGAATAGTTTATTATGTTTAACAGCAGATGACTGGTCTTCTCAATCGACCCGAGCACTGTTTCTAGCTATTCTCAAAGCTGTATATATCAAAGCCCTGGAACCAAGCAATGCCTTATCCAGCTTGGTTCCATGGCACTTCAGATGTTGCAAACATTGAAAAGAGAGCTTAAGAGGGCGGACATGACTTTCTTCAAAAGGGGGGAACTATTACAGAGAGCTAATCGCGGTGGTAAGGACTTTCACATATTATCGAAATTGATATAATGTCTGCCAATCCGGCAAAAATGCTCAAGGCAATGGGTGAAGAGGGTATTAAATGGCTAACACGTGTCATTAAGGTGGCCTGGGAAAGCGGGTTAGCACCTAGCGATTGGCAAACAGGAGTAATAGTGCCCATTTTCAAAAATGGGGACAAGTCTCTTTTAAGTCTTCCGGGAAAAGTATTCGCGAAGGTGTTGGATTGGAAGCGCGTACCAGAGCTGTAATCGAGCCTTTGTTGCGGGAAGAGCAATGCGGCTTTCGGCCTGGCAGAGGCACAACCGACCAGCTTTTTACTCTGAAGGCTATTCTTGAGAAGGGAATACGCCAAACCGGTCCACGCGAGTTTTGTAGATTTGGAAAAGGCCTATGATCGGGTTCCTCGAGATAAATTCTGGAGAGTTTTGCAGGACTACTCACTGAGTGTCCTGCCATCGTCACCTGAAAAAAAAAGGCTTGTTCTTTTTCACGGTCCCCACCTCCGCGAGGGTTTGACAAGCCCTCCGAGAGTATCATTTGTCTTGAAAAAACTGCTCAAAGTGCCGTTCGGATTCGGCAAAAAATTTTAGGTCCCCTTGTATGTGAAGAAATTAACACACACAGCATACATTGTTGAGAAGTTGGCCCTGGTTCAGCTCGAGCTGTTGCGCCACTCTATATACACTGACCGAGTGGACCTCTTCCGAGAGCCATTCAGTATTTATATAGGAACTGCAGAAGCTGTATTCGGATAAATGGCGTCAAATCCCAACCTTTTCCTGTGTCCTATCGCCTCTCCTTTTCATAGCATATCTGGACTGGTTGGTAAACCGCAGTCTTGGTGAGGAATCTTTCAAATTTTCTGGCGTCAGGATAAGCCAAGGTGCAGCAATAGTAAAGGAACTGCGCCAGCCGGTCATCAGGAAAGCTGAGCTTGAAGTTAAAGTAAAGATCGCAGTATTAATTCAGTGTTCGTTCCAACCCTCATCTATGGTCATGAAATTTGGGTAACGACCGAAAGAATTAGATCGCGGGTACAAGCTGCTGAAATAAGATTCCTGCGGTGCGTTGCTGGTGTTGCTCTTAGGGATATAATGAGAAACGTCAGTATTCGTGGGAATCATAATGTTGAGCAGTTACATCAGGTAAAGAACATCTCCAAGACCCGTCTGGGGATCGCGCCTGTGTCTCTTGAGTTGGTGGCTGAGGATCGGGAACGATGGAGGGGAAGCCGCCCTCGCTCCACCCTTCTAAGGATAAGCGGTCACCGAAAATGATGATGATGATTTATATAATGTAAAAGTGTCGAGTTTTTTTATGGCAATCATAGCCCCCGCAAAGGATAATGGCGCAGTTGTGGAGTGGAAAACTTGGCTTGGTTATTGGCCAAAAAAGAGCTGTTTTATTTAGAGGACCTAAGAATTCAAGGTGTGATCAGAGAGTGGATGGTAACCTGCAATATGTTCATTCATTCAGGAGATTCAACTTTTGCCATAACGGGTTAGTTATAGGCAAGCAACAAAAACTCGTTTTCAGTAGCATCATATATGCAAACGACTTTTGACCTATTTATCTGTTTTAATCCTGATTCCCCCTATGGGGAAGAAGGCCTCCACCACGCCTGCGCGCCATAGTGTGCGATTTCCAGCGATGTTTTAAGTTCTTTCCACAACTTTCCCAGTTGACTGCACTCCTTCTCGTCAGTTCTGCGCCATGTGCTTCTAGATCAATAATTTCTGTTCCATTGAATACATGACAATGGAGCTGTCACCTTTCCGCAGAGTGTTGCCAATCCACTGCCATTTTCGCCACTGTATGACTGATTTGACTCGTTCTCAAATAAAGTTCGGCGTTCGAGATATAGCTTTCTTGTGATAGGGGCGACTTTTTTCCAGGTCCTGCACCCATCGAACAGTACTGTCTCGACATTAGAGGGGAACAGTCACAGTTTTATATGATTACGTTGTTCCTCCATACTTTGGACAACCTAGCAAAGCTAATCCTGTTGGCTTTGTCACGCTTTCGGTTCCACATCCAACATCAGTTGACACAACGCTTACCAGAAATTGGAAGCTTTCTAGTGTCTCTACCGGTTGTCTAGCTACCCTAACTTGTGCTTGAGTCGAATGATAAATTGTCTATCGTTCTCATTATTGCCTCTTTCTCTCTTCTTACTTGTAAAAAAAACCTTAGGATTCTAACCAAACGCCTCATAAGAACATCCGTATCTGGCCTGACGTAAAAAGCAATCGTAAATGTAATCTGGTACCTGCCTAATGTAAAAAGGTGTCAAGGTCTTTACTTCTGACTATTTTTTTTTTGTTTATATAAAATATTAATTTAAACATATTTTCGTCAAAACAAACGCCCACAATTCACTTAATCGAAATAATAAAAACCAATTCTTAAGTCACTTCCAAAAAAACGTGCGTATGTAATAGTAACAATGATAATTTGTTGACAATAATACGCAGAACTTTTTGACAGACAAATAACCATAAATGGATATACAATACCTCACCGACATGAGTATAAAACCAAGTTTTAATTTAATACATATGGAATAAAAAGTTATTTGATTGCTTTAAAAAATTAGCGCCATATTTTTTTCTAACTTTTCAAAACAAAGTTAGTAAGGCACATGTATGACTTTTCCATTAACGTAATAATAGTCGTATTTAATATAATTTATTAGAGCACGTTCCTTACGATGATACAGATTTTAATTGTCGCTCTTTTATGATTTGTTTGATATTAGGCGTCAACATTGCTAAATTTAATTAACTCAGTTTTGAGTATATGTATCTTTCAAAGGCGATAAACTCATTTATATACTACGCAGATTTAAAAAGATTCTGGTGACACGCTGAGATATTTTACACGTTTTAGTTATTTTTAACTTTTTTACGATAGGAAATGACTTTCGCAAATGACACGATTTTTTATAACAGCCTGTGTACAGAGTCAATTTACGTTTAATTAATTTTTATTCCACAAATTGAGGATGGTGGTAAAAATTGTACTATTTTCCATATGGAACTTTGTTAGCACTGTTAAAAAAATAAGTCTAAACAATGCCTCTGAATTGAGATCAAATTCTTAGCTTATAGCATAAACCAGCCTACAGTGCTCCGATGACGACATTTAACAATTTACATTGATGATGCTAAATGTTACAACAGACTTAAGAGGTAGCCAAGAGCTAGTCATCTCTATGCTAATGACAACCGATGGCAAAAGTTGCCATACGGTCTGAGTTTAAGTCGTGCCTACATCATCGAGCCGTACCCTTCTCTAATTTGTCTACAATAAAACATTTACAGAACCGCAACTAATGTAAAACATATGTCACGATTTTTCACCATTTAATACGTTAAATCAAACAATAATATCATTCGATCATTTAACAATTTTCGCCAAGCATATCGCATAAGATTATTATGCAAAATCACGTGGAGTGGCAGAATTATGATTGACGTATATATAAAATCAATTAGAACTTTTTTTTATTCATCAGCAAATGTCATCCAATACCAGGACATTTCGATTGTCACCTTTCCTGACATCTGACATTAGGTGTAGGTACCTAATAAAACTTTACGATTTCATTTTTGGTTGCTCATCAAATGTGGTGTAAAGCAATGCCAGGCCCTGAAAGTGTTAACAAGCAACTTTAAAGTTTTTTTTTTCCCCCCTGATTTCACTTATACATTTGTTTCATCAGAAAAAAAAATAATGATCTGCTAATCAATCGACATCATTTTCATTTCATATCTGACCTGACAATGAGTCAATTGATGTACTATTTACTTTGTAAATTTTGACACATCTGGGGTTTGTTGGCAATGCGATGGTGAGTTATGCAGTCGTATCTTCAGCCGAACTACTCACCGGAAGTTTCAGCATTTGAGCTTCTAAGAAAGTAGATACAGCGGACTGTCCCTTGACTCAAACGTTCTAATAAGTTGTTAATTCATCTCAAACAATGATGTGCTTGTGAGACATAACTGGCTTTGTTTGAAGACATTTATAATTTATACGACTATGAGGAATTTCCGGTTTAAGGAGATTAAAGCATGAGTCTTTGCTGCCATTTTAGATGGCAAGTCTGTATGCACTTTTTAATGTTAATAAGATCAACGGGTGTCCGTTTAATCTTATATAAAATTAGTTAAACTTGTTCGCTAAATATACAAGATTTTTTTTAAACAAGAAAAACAATGTTTTGATCTTTGGCAAACCCCATTTTCTACTAAAATATAATTCAATAAAAAGAATCCCAAGCAAAGGGTATAACACAAAAAATTTTATTTACTTATCAGGAGGCAAAGCCTCCCTGTCGGGATCCCAACCTGACTGGGAGGGATTCTGCTTAAAAATAAAAACTGCGATTCTAAATCTTGAGTCCTAAGATATTATTATTATTATTTATTATAAATTCTTTATTTACAGAGCAATTTCCAAGAATTATAGCATGGCAAAAACCTGCCGTCTGCCTGAAGAGAAATTTCATCAATAAAAACAATATAAACGCTAATGTATTTTTTCTAATTTAATAATATAACACATAATATACAATTTAAATAAAATTATTAGCTTAAACGCAAATGGAGAACTGACCTAAAAAGTGGCATAGTGTGTTGCAATTTTAATGATTTGAAACATAAAATTAAAGAAGTTATACTACAGTAACTGAGTGAACAACTGATGTTATGACATAAACCTATTACGGTAGGTAAGAGCTTGCTTGCTATAGTTAAACAGGCTTAGCCATCCCTCGGTTCCATTCATAATATCGTAAAAGCGTGGCAAAGAAATCTGACTTTGTTGGAAATATAACCTTCGAATTTCCTGTAAAATAGGACACATAGCAATGAAGTGGTAGACATCTTCGTTTTCCCTTCTGTTGCATAAACTACACAATTTTGGCAAATCGTTTCGATGAGGTATAAAGTTGAGGTTCAGAATTTCGACTCTGGTTTTAAAGACAGTACTAATTACTTGGGATGAAAATTCTCTGCTCTAAGTTTTTGTAGACATTCCGAGATGTGGAAGAAGTTGCTTTACAAAGAAAGGACTGTGTCGTGGGATGCTGCAATCTGGTTCCATTTTTTAAAAGGCGAGGCATTAGTACGTAGAAGTTGTAGCATGATGGATCTATGTAGGCAACTGTTATTCCTTTTCATTACACTTGTTATATAGTTTGCATTTGCTTTCAGACTTTGTATATAGATGGGCGCAATACCTGAATCAACGTAAATAGCGTAATTCGGTGTTGAGTTAGGGAGCTTGAACAGGCGCTTGAAAAAGTGCCTGTGGACTACTTCAAAGGCTTCAAAGGCTGTAAATCCGAAAACTTGGACTCCATAACACATGCAGGCATTAACAGTCGCACTCAAGACTCGATATTTTGAGGCCAGATCAATATTTTGATTTGCGAAAAACTAAGGCCACATCAGGTTCACAGCAAGTTTGGCCTCATTACTTTTGTTAATAGAGTGCTTAACAAAAGTAAAGCTTGAAGTTAAGGTTGTGCGTTAGTAAGACGCCCAGGTACATAAACTCATGAACAACCTCAATGCGAGCGTTAATAAGAGACCAATTCTCTCCTGGTAGTCTACTTCTTTTCCGGGCCTCAAAGATAAGAATTTTCGTCTTTTGCGCATTAATCTGAAGTCCCCAACTATCGCAGAACGAGACGAGTCTGTTAATTTGCACTTGGAGCGTAGATGGATTGTCAGCGAGCAAAACCAAATCGTCAGCATAGAGCAATGCTTTCACCAATACGGTAGCAAAAGAAACTCCGCCAGGAATTAGTTGATTGATTTCATCAATGAACAGGGCAAAGATAAGAGAACTTAGGATACACCCTTGAGGAACACCTGCTGTTGTTTCGAATCAGTCAGAGAACTCGGAACCATCCCAAACAGTTGCATTCGATAACGCCAGGAAATTGGAATACATCATCAGAAACTTACGAGACACCCCTAAGCAAGACAGTTTGTACATCAAAGCCTGCCTATTCACTTTGTCAAAAGCAGTCTTGAAATCTACGAAACAAGTATACAACTTGCCTTTCTTCTCTATATATTTTTTGGCTATGCTGGTTAGAGCGAAAATGTGATCAATCGTCGAAAAGCCTGGACGAAAACCGGCTTGGAAGCTGCTTAGAAGATTGTTCCTTTCTATCCATTTCGAGAGTCTCTCATATATAATAGAGGCAAATATTTTTCTTATTGAATTCAAAATAGAAATACCCCTTTAGTTTTCTGGAAGGTTTGCATCTTCCTTCTTAAAAATAGCAAAAATTACTGCTTTGTTGAAACTACTAAGCCTGTTAAAGAAACTAAGAAGATAATTTTTTAGTTCCCGGGTGCAGTTTTTGTAAAATTCAACAGGAATACCGTCTAACCCTGCTGCCTTGTTGTTTTTCATTTTTTTAAGGATTGTTTCCAGCTCGGTGAATAAAATCGGGGCATCAAGCTCACTGACAGAAACATTGGGCAATGCGTAGTCGAAGGTATGAAGGTTCTCATTCGCCAACAAAAGAGTTTTAAAATGTGCACCCAATGCACGAGCATATCTCCAAAATGATCTTGAGTCTTTGCAGTTACCTAATTTAGCTGCCAGATTTTTCAGGTTTTTAGTTTTTTTTAGCAAGCATAAACGTTTGTACTCCTTATTTATAAAAAGATAAGTGTTTTTGAAATATAAGGAATCAGTAGATCTGAAGAGTTTTAGATAGACGAAAGACAGTTTGCGCAGTTTTCTACAATCCTTGTCAAACCAGTTGTTCGCGGGTACAAACTTGAAGTTTTTGTTGATTGCGAATGGAGCTGAAGTTGTGATGACTTCTACTATGTTTTCGGAGATTTCTTTGACAGTACAGGATGATTGAAGGGGAAGAAAAGAGCAGTTGCAATTAAAGAGTGCTTTGAACCGAGAAGCGTTGCTTTCCGTCCACCTACGCCTAAAACAATTATTGTTCGAGTTTCTTTGCTGAGCTATTCCGTCAAAGTGAACCTGAACCTTTATTGGCATGTGTGCTGAAAAGTTGGCTTCATCGACCGTAAAGTCCTCAAACACATTAAGCCACAACCCCGATATTGTACAAAAATCAATAACAGACTTTTCTTGACCGCTGATGAATGTTAGTTCCCCACACGAGTCCTAAGATAAGTAAGATCATAAATTTGCACAATTAGGTGTAGAAATCATTGAACCTGGTCTTAACTGGCAATTATTAATGTTAACAAGAATTTTTTTTAATTAATAAAGACTCGTTTGTTTAATTTAGTTAATTTATCATATTTCAATTTATGTTATTAATATATCAATGAAATTCGTCATCAATTCTTCTTAACATCCATAAAAAAAATTTCACTTTCAATCAAATTGAAATGGTGTCGACCTTTATGACGGTTCATCTTAAAAATTACATTAAAAATAACTGGAAATAAAGATCGACCGATTGAGGTTCGGCAGATTTCGAATAAAACTTATATTAATCCAATACTACTCTGGGTTGGGGTAATAAATCGGTACTTTCATATTTCCTACTCCGTTCAGTGAAACAAAAAGAAATCCTCAACAGGTTGCGATGACTCTTAAAAAAGTTGCAAAGCACCTGTCAAAAGTTTAACTCTTTGCGAATCTATAAATAGATTTAGAACACCTGTTCGATGATGGAACTGTTGATGTGATAATCAGCAACCATTCGCTCCTGAACTACGCACAATGAAATAAATTTTGCTAAAATTTGAAGCATTAAATAAATATTTTTCTTTTTGCTTTGTCACTGACAACGAGATTAGTAACAGAAAACGCAGACAAAAAAAAAAAAACATAATTACGTTTACCGGAAGAGTTCGATGATAGTTTTACCTCTTCATCTATATTGTCCGAATTCATTATACCTATGAACAGTATGGTGTCCGGGAAATCCCCTGAACTAATGCTGAACAAGCAGTCACTTCAGGGAACTGATCTATTGTGAAACAAATATCCGTGTAATTTTATACCAATCTAATGGATGGTCTTAGATTTAAAACTCATTAGCTTTTCAAACCGACGCGATAGAAGATTGAATGGTCTATCACCAAAAATGGTGACATTTGACAAGCAATAACACTATAAATCTGTCATAATGGAATGTGCGAATGCGCATTAGCAGCATAATCGATTTGTCTTGGTGTTTAGTGCAAATTAATAATGACCTGTCATTTTAAACAATATGAGTTAATTTATAATGTTTTAGCAAAGATGTAGACAAATTGCAGTGCTATAATGACAAACTCAAACGAGTTTTATTATTTACGAAATTCGTTTAATCGTTTGCTAGCGATATGATCAAGGGAATTGTCTCTCTTCTCGTCTAATACTTTCTGATAAGATACCCTGCAGCTATCTACCTATTCGGCGAATCCTAGAAATCTATTATACTAGGGTCTATTCATTTGACTATAAAATTCGTAGGGTATTCAAGGTATGCAAGTGCACCAGCATGATACAGTTCTAAAGATTTCTGGCACTAGAACCGAGAACAGGAAGGATGGCAAGTTGGCTCTAATGCTGTCCTCGAAGCTGACGCTCTTAAAGCACATTTTAAACCCGCACTGTCGGCCGAGGAGAGCCTTAAGACTTTCAGCTATGCTCTCCATGATATGCGAATTTCCGAACTGGACGCTCCAATCTCGCTTATTAAATTGAAGTCTACAAAATTAAAGAATATCAAAATTTTCTCTTTTTAACATCTTTAACCTTTATTTAACTCTGTCAGTTAGCCTGCGAGCTTCAACAAAGCCCTAATGTGAACAGTTTTTAAAAAAGGAGATCAAGTCGGCCTGAATATACCTAGAGAAATTTCTAACCTAAATTCCCTAAGAAAATTATGTGCTGCGATTCCCTATTAAAGATTGTCCTACTGGGGAGAAACGGGAAACCGGTTTTAGGCTGGCTTTCATTCTGGATTCTAAACCACAGACGTCATTTTTGCTCTGTCATGCGTTTCAAAAAAAAAATGTCGATAACAATAAGAAACTTTATGGTGGGTAGTAGTAATCATAATTTTTGATTCTGTGTACAGATTTTTAGCGGTCCGTCAAAAGATGGAAAAAGGACCTCTTATGGTATCACTACGTTGTACGTCCGTCCGTCCAATCGCTTTATAACTTCTGAACGGTAAGTCGTTGACAAAGACAAATTTTGATGTGCGTATAAACTGCGGAAATAGTCAGAGAATCCAAAAAGGGCAATTTTTTTTATGCACCGTTATTTGGTTTAATTACAGTTTGAAATTTCATGTGAAAATGGACTTAATGCTTTTCAGTCTTTTTTCAAGAAGTTTAGTAGGCAAGAGCTAGAAAAACGAAACTTAGGTTCAAGCTTTAATAAAAAAATAAAACTTTTGGAAAATATCAAAACGTTTTTGAGAAATGAAGAGTCGAAAATGCATGACGTTTTTCAAAGTGAAGTGTTGGAGGTCATAACTTTTGAACGGCTTATTGCTCATAATCAAAATTGCTGTTTTATGGGTCTTAAGTTATAAAAATCCTAAAAAAGGCGAAGAAATAGTATGTCTCTCCCTCTATTTTCGTAACGGTAGAGCTTTTTGCCAGCCTTTTTTTAAAGTAACGAAACCCAATATAAAATCACCCAATATAAGAACAGTAGACAGCACTATGAAAAAAATATATTACAGACTGTAAAATATATCCAGAAATAATTTTAATAAATAAATAGAATGTTACACAAACTGCGCAATATAGATGACCATAACCTTCAACAAAAGCCAACGAACCGCTCCGCGTATGTCTTCATACTTGAAGTTTTTTTTTGAATATTGGGCTTTGAAGATCGTTTCCCCAACAAAACTTCGGAAAAAATATGGATTAGGAGTTTTTTTTAATCTTTAGTCGCATATATTCAAAACGATCTTCAAAAAACCAAGAAACTTTTTACTACTACACAAGAAACTTTATATAACTTTTGAGGTTTTCGCAGTGGCTAATAGACATTTTAAGGGTTTACTTCAAATTTATGTTTGCTTTGTCGACTTCAAAGCTGCCTTTGATACTGTAAACAGACCAGACTGGCAGGCGTTGCTGTATAAATTAGCCTCGCTTCGAATAGCCAGGATGTTTCTGCTGCTGTAGTCAGACTATACGGCATGATAATTTGGCTTTGATTGCTGAAAACCCTTTCACGATCCAACTTCAAATAAACAAGCTTAAAGCCTATTACGAAAAGCGGTACCTTCATACCAATGTCCAGGAGACCAAAAACCGGGAAATCCACGATGGAGTGTCTGGTGGGCACTTCGGAATCAACCAAACCCTGGAAAAGGTACGGTAATGCTTTTATTGGCAGAGTGCAAGAAACAATGTTGAGAGCTGGTGTCGGAAGTGTACTTAAGGGTGGTTAAATTTTAAGGGCCGATGTTGAATGTGAACCACACCTAAACGTCAATTTTTTTTTTGCATTTCATTTGAAACTTCTCAATTTCAGACTAACTCAATTTGAACCATGGAAAGATACACAATCGAGCAACGTGTTAAAGTTAATCAGGCTTATTATGAAAACGGGCGTTCAAACCGAAATCGTGCACTTCGTGATTTTTTGGGTCAATTTAGGCCAGAGACACACGGCGACAGAAAAATGCTCGACCAATTACCGTCCGACTAGAAGCAAACGCGTTTAGATTCTAGACAACACACGATTGTGGCTACGACAATTAGTCACGAGACTCGTTTTGCGGCAAATTTCCGAATTGCGACTCTTTCAAGACGAAAAATACAATTTTATTTTATTGAACGACAAAAAGTGACTGTTTTCACCACGATTCTCCGCAACCATCGCCCCAAAAATAAAGGCCCAAACATAATAGACTTGAGCGGGATTAATTTTATGTCAAAATACAACGAAAATCCCACTCAAGTTCTGCCAAAAGATTGTGTTGCATATAATAGACTTAAGCAAACGATTTGAAAATCTTATGAGTTTTCACTGTGAACGTCTCAAGCATCACATTGCCTTGAAAATTTAAAATCGAATTCGAAAATCATGTCTCTTTTTTTTAGTTTTGGATGTTAATATCTCCGAAACCGATTGTCAGATCTAAAATACGTTTTGACTTTTAAGGTCATCGTACAATTTTTGGTAGATTCCCTCCTTTCACGGATTTTTTGACGCACGTTTAAAAAATGGGCTCAAATGGGCTCAAATATGACAATGAGTGAACTAATGACAAGCAAAAACCTAATCTCTAAGCCAACACAAGTTAACGAAAACCTTACGAAACCCAGCATAAGGCTATTATGGTCGTGGCATGCGACTTGCGTGTAATAGGACATTTCGGAAAGCCGACTTAAGCTCATCAAAGTCTATTATGGTTGGGCCTTTAGTGTTTGTGTACTGAGTTTACTACGAAAAGCTTGCAAACTCTTTTTTCAACGATGAAAATAAAATTTTTCATCAAAGCTGCCAGGAATCGCACGGAAAATTATCGCTCGTGTGTTGTTTATGCTTGCTGTATGAAATCGCGCTGTTTGTTGTCGCGCGTTTTTCTGTCGCCGTGTGTCCATAGCATTAATCGTCCAAATGTGCGTACAATCGAAAAAATCGTGCAAAAATTTGAGCAAACCGAGTCTGTAGGAGATATGAAAACAAGTTGACGAGAACCAACGAGATTGGGATCCGCAAATACCTTTATTCCTCGTTATTCATAGTGCAACTCCATCTGAAATTTTATTTGGTCGAACTGCCAACTTACCCAGTGAGATCAAATTCAGATTTCCCATCGAAGACCGAACATGTGAAGAGGACTACGTGGTGGACTTAGGTTGGGTTAGGTTGGGTGGCTGCACCCACTAGGCAGGGATACACTTAGACCAAAGGTCCATTGCGATACCACTTGTAGGGACCGGAGTTACCAGCCCGAAGACCTTAATGATAACTATCCGTTTGGGTGGGAGGAGTCTAGGCAACCAGTGACTGTATAAACCTGTACCGAAGGTCACCGATCAAAATTTGATTGGTTGAGACATACACGAGGATAATGAAGACTGGGGGTAGCGGTTTCGGTGTGAACCGCTGTCAGCAGAGTCGAGAGGCTATAAGAGACTTCCTGAAAAAAGGCCAGTGAGAGACGTCCTGAAAAAATTGTGGTTTCGTATCGGTTGGACTCCAGATGGGAGTTTGCTTTGATTGTGGAGGGGGCGGGTTGATACGGATTTGGGGGGGGGGGGAAGTAGCTTGAGATCAAGGGGTGACTTCAGCAAGGAGGTGGGGGGTCATTGATTAATAGTTCCTTTCTTCCCTGCTAAGAATTGTCCTCGGGGATGGGAAGGTGAAGGGGTAACCGATTTTGTATCAACCCTTGCAGGGGGGGACTTGGTGGACCTTAGAGAAAGGATTGATGACATCCACTAGAGGACCAGAAGCAATATGAAAGTTGCAAGCGACCGCATGAAGACCAGGTACGATGCGCGAGCAACAGCCCCGAGTTCAACGAGGGAGATCTGTTAAGGCTATACAACCCACATCGCAGAAAAGGAAGATCGCCAAAGTTTCAGCAGGACTGGGAAGGTCCCTACCAAGTTGTAAGGCGAAATAATATATCGTATTCAGAATCCAAGAGCGAAGATGAAAATTGTCCATGTTGATCGCCTACATCGCTACCACGGAAGCGATGATGACGTACTTGTTCGGGACGAATAAAGCTAAGAGGGGAGCAATGTAATGTGGCGACAAAAAATAAAAACGACATTCGGGAATCGCTGAATGCACACATCGATTCACTTTACGATCACATCTAACTGCCATTCCAGTCAGCTGACAGCAAACTGATGTTCGAAGCTCGATTTTCGATATCGAAAATTCAAAATTTCCCCTTAGTGGAATTCAGCGGAAGAGTATACCAATGGAAAATTACCAAAGGTGAGTATGGAACGTACTAGAAGCCTAATTTCTATAAATTCACTACAGCGGTAAAGGACACTGGTTCTGTAAATACTCATCGTTACCAACTTGCGTATACTAACAGTAATTGTAAAAATTAAACATCCTCAAGTCTTATTTTTTACCGAGAGCATGCACGTAACTAGAAAAAAAAGTAGGTAGCCACGTTACCATTTTTTTCAATCATTAACCATTGCACACCATTAAGAAATAAACATTACCATTTTGAGAGGCAAGTAAGCATCTTTCGAGTTCGTCTGTAAATAACTTTAAAATACCCCTTATTGTAGGGTAACTACAATACCAAATTAAAAATTTTATAGGCCTGAGTCCATAAGCTGTATGTCAATCATTTTTACTGGCCACGCCCCCGAGAATTCAGCTGGCCTGAATGAAGATTAAAATCAATATTTCAAATTTCGTTAGCAACACGAGAAAATGCCTTAAAAGCAAGAAATGATTCTTAAAAAAACAGTTTTTCCCCAAAAGCGCCCCCAAAAATTGAGCGGAATTCAATGCGTTGTATGTAAAAAACTTAGTAAATGGTAATTTTACCTTCAATATTTTCCAGCTTTTTAGATTTAGATTTGCCAGTTCAGATTTAGAATGAATTTTCCGAAAAATTTGGCTTTTATATATCTAACACATTGAAAGTGGGCCTTGTCGATGGTGTGGGAAGTCCAATTTTTGCCTAATTAAAGGTTTTTACCACCAAAATTTGGGTTTTGTGCCTAGTAAAACTTGACTAAAAGGCATTTTGAAATCAAGTGTAAAATGGAGGTATCTCACATTGAAGCCAATAGTGGGCGTGGTCGCCGGTGGACTTGAACAATTTTCACAATATGTCAGCGCACCAGAAAAACCAAACCGGGCCAAGGTTCAGCTGTCTAGCTTGATTTTGAAGACCTTAAACCTTAACACGTACAGACTCATGCCTTATCTTTAGCCATGCCATAAATCTTGCTATAAATGTCTTAAGACCCGTCGTTAACATAGGAAAAAAACGTTGACACACGAACGGACGGAAATCTGAATGAAAAGGTAAAGCAACAGATTTCAGTTCGTTAAAACGGAAAATGGTTCGTTACAAGCCCTAATTCGCTTAATGTGAGTTCAGCGCATGCGACGTTTTAACCCTCTTCTCATAGGACATCGATTAAGTCTCTCTATATTAAATGGTTCCTTATAACCAAAAGGTCGTTCAAACGGTTACTACTGTACTTATATGTTCAGACTTAAAGTCGATACGTTTCGCGTCTCGTTGTATACTTTTCGGCAAAAAAATAAAAATCTTAACACTGCTTTTCAAACTTTAAATATAAAACTAAGTTTAAATATGTTTACCTATCTTTGGGAGTCACAACTGGGTGGTTTGCATCGTAATCACCAAAGACTCTCAAATTTCTCTGACTTGAAATTTATTTCCAGCGCCTTGTAAGGACACAATTGTTCTTTACTTTTTGTTTTTTATTGTATTTCCTTGATTTTCCTTGAGTTTTCTTGTTTCAACAAATCTAATTTTCGATTACATAATGTGAAAGCATGCTTCCTTTAAGGACAGGCTTGGCGAATCATAAAGCCTGTTAAAGATTTAGCGATAGATATTCTTAGAATGTTTGTGCATAGGTGTAGAGCAGGTGGTATAAAGTTTTTTTCGAAATGTGAAGCTAAAAGAAAGATTAGCAGATACATGTTAATGGAAACGTTGATGGTTAGAAGTGCCCTTAAGACTTTATTGCTACTTATGCCAGGTTAAGACTATAAGGGTTTCTTCTCTCGAACGTTACGTAAATGTATTTAACGTGTCGTGAATTTTAAGAGCCATATTCTATCAGAGCCTATTATGGTAACAGTTTCATTAGATCTTGACTCTGACCTTGCCTTATGATATGAAAACGACGCAATGTGTGTGTGTGTGCCTTTTTGATACATGATAATCAGTGAGTGATGATCAGGCTCTACGTCATAAGTTAAATGAAACAGATTGAGTGCTAATCTTACGTTTGGTTTTGTTACACAATAAATGCAAAAATAGAGTCTCCTTTCATACCGATGGAGAGTTAAAAACAAAAAAAAAATAACCTCATTCCAAGGAAAATATTTTGTCATAGTTGTAAAGTTTTGAGTTAAGTTAATAACTTTACCATCTTTACATTTAACAAGAATGATGTGTGAATGAAGTGAATGTGTTTGAAAAGAGCCAAGCATAAGAAGAGAGCATCGAACGTCACGACAAAATTTATAACTGTTCTGTCAATGCAAGTTTCGCCTTTGTAAATCTGTCAATGCTTCTGTCAGGCTGCATTAAAAGACTATCTACTCTATAAAAATTGCTTGAAACCTGGGATTGGTAATATATTTGCAAGTCGCTAAGGTCGCAATGATGTCATCTTGTCGATGCAACTGTGTTGGACATAAGTCCTTAGTTCCACAACGCAGATTTCCCTATGTATGGTGTCAGGCAACTTTCACACCCTCACAATTTGGTTGTCGCCATAGAGGCTTTTAAAAGCTTCTAGAAGATTTTGCCAAGACTGCTAACGAACATGTTTTGTCCGACTTAAAACCGGACAAAGCACTAACAATAATTTTGACGTCATTTTTTTCATCCTGAGTTTTATGTATGGTGTCAGGCAACTTTCACACCCTCACAATTTGGTTGTCGCCATAGAGGCTTCTTAAAGCTTCTAGAAGATTTTACCAAGACTGCTAATGAACATGTTTTGTCCGACTTAAAACCGGACAAAGCACTAAGAATAATTTTGACGTCATTTTTTTTCAACCAAAGCATCAACCAATATTTGATCAACGCAAGGACTAGTGACTCATGAGACGACTCATTTTAAATGTCTCATGGACGCGTCAAAGCTTGATTTAAAAATAAAAAGATTTTTTTACAATGTAGGTAATTGGATATATTTTTGGTAGGTTCTTAGAATAATATTTCTAAAGGTACAAAGGTTGAAGATGAACATTTCTTCTTTTTTTTTTAATAAAAACATCGCAGTCAATGTATACAAATATCATCAGTCTATACTCTCATTTCTGAAAAAGATTCCGTAGTCTGAGTTAACGTCATCTTAAAAATTGAAGGATTTAGCCCCAAAGATTGGGAACAAACAGCTTCTTGCGCTTGGTGCGTGTCGCTTTGTAACGAACAAGGGGTGTATACTTGTAAGCTCGGTCAATATCGTCGTCAGCATCGACAGTATCAGCTCTCCGTATAGGTGCGCTATATGTGGCATACGGGTAGTATCCATTGTAGACATCATCGTCATAGTAGTATCCACGTCTAAGACGGCTGTTTCTGTAGTCATAGCCGGTATGGGAATCCTCCAGTTCTCCAACGTTCTCATCGAACCTGTCAATAGACAGAAGGTCTGCTGGATAGGCTGATGAGACCGCAAAACTGCATACGAATACCAAGATTGCGAACGTGCAAATCAACTGTAGGGTAAATAAATTTAAGTACACTGCTTCGATCTAGTTTAAAACTAGACTTGTGGGACAATCCTTACCGTTAGCTTCATTTTAATACTATTATTTTCTATCCACTTGTTTATAAAAATCTGAATAAAAACACTTTTTTTTTTGTTATCTTTTATCTCTACGTCTGAGTGCTTCCAATTTAAATGTGATACCATTTCACTTAGAACCATTTCCTTTTATAGTCGTGGAAATCCATTTAGCTCACGTGTTGTCAGATGTTTTTTTTTTATTTGTGTATCTTTTCTCGACGTAGTAGTATATCTTCGGCTCCAGCAAGAGAGATTGAGTCACGGAAAAAGGTTCTAATTAATTGACTTGATACACCGCCATTAGGTCCAGCTTTGGTGGGGATGTAGGAAGTTCAAGCAGAACGGAATGTGTGCAGGTATTTGTGAAAAAAAATATTTACGATAACTCTCGTAGCAAAGCCGTTGGCTTAATTCATTGGGCAAATATTAGGATGAATCCGACGATTAAATACGTCTTCAATATATCTGAGCAAACAAAAACGTGTGTACGCCTAGGAACCGGTGGCAGTGGTGTTTAGGGAATTTGTTTAGAGGAAATGTAGTTCGTGTTCATGGAAATCGCTATGGCATTGAGGAAGCCTGGGTGACTTGACGGAACTTTTTTTACCTTTGATATTATGACTGGATTTCCGGAAACCACGGGGTGGTGTACAATATTCGGCGCAAGATTCCGTTCGATGAGTGTGTTTTTTATCGATGGAATATCGAAATTAGTCATTGAAGGAAACAATAATTGGTGAAAGCAAAGTTCAGTTTAAGACGAAGAAGATATAATCCACAAGACTGGTCAATGGACAAATAATGCAACAAACATTTCTGACCTCTCAAACGCTGCTAATCAAAAAACTGCATCCTCATATAATAACAATATTGATGCATTGAATAACTCAAAACATTTTTTTTAAGTCCGTATATATGTAGAAAATGCCGAACTTAGTCTTTTCTGTGGGTGCACTGTAATAATTAACGATTTTGACCACGAATACGAATTCAGCACTACCCACCAGGTCCGTAAAATGAAGTTTTATGAGCCCTTTAGGGCTATGCTTTTAAACTTTTGGAATTTTCTGCTACGCCTTAGATATTTTTTGGATTAAAATATGCACTTTTACGAAGAAACGGGCAAAGCAATGGAAGGTTTAATTTTCAGATAATATACATACATACATGCATATATCTTATTCTGACAACAAAAACATAATTGAAATTTTACAACGATAATGATTAAAGTACATATTGTACAAAAATGTCCGTAAATAGACCTTTTTTCAGGTTCACATGGCAATTGTGGCAAAAAATGTAGTTTTAACCCTTACCCAGTTTTTAGTTCTACGCAGTGAAATAATGCAAGCAACAAAAAAACAAACGTGAAAAATGTTGATGACATTTAGGTCCATGAAGTTCAAAGTAGGTTTTTCTTTCAGTTTTTTTTCGGCATTTCGCCCGTTTCTAGTTTCAACTCCACTCTATCAACTCTTACAGCATCAACATTTACTGATCTGTTGCGGTGTGCACTGCTCTGTGCAATTACCTTTTTGTGGCAGGTCCTGCCACATCAGCATCAACCATTCTGTGCCGGGCTTTATTCATGTAACCATAGCTTACCTCTTGTTCCCAAGTCGAATCAGATATCACAACCAGCGACAGAGTCTCCGCGCGTTCGTGCACACCAAATTGAAAAGTCGAGTAGTTTTCAAATGAAGTTCTACTGATAGATGACCCCACGACACACAGCAAAGGTTTTACTTGCTTCAAACGAAACCATTTTTCTTCTTAACGCAAACACAATCTTCTTAAACAACATAACATCAGTCACTCATTTGACTCGAGTTCAAGTCAGTTGACTCAAATCTGCGTCTGTATATTTCGAACAGTTTTGACTTTGCATGGAAACGTGATATCTGCTGGGCATAAGTGGGCATTTGGGCATAAGTTTACCGTAGGTCCAAGTGGAATGAATTGGATTTTTTTATCTTAATATACGGATTTGGGTGTCCTGCTTCCGAATATGCTATTAAAAATTGTCGGTCTCGATTAGTTTAGAAGTTGTAAGCCAAGGAAGTTCAAAAATAATGCAACTTTAACATACCCGTAAATGGCCATAGCCGCCTGCCAGATAAGTGGCACCTACCCTTAGCGAAGCGACAAAGTCGCGTGAGCGGCTAAGCCCTGCGAAAAAGGGACTTGAAATCCTTTAAACCCGCGAAGCGGGCCACCCAACCACTTTTGTCTCCAAAAGCAAATTTATTTTACAGCAAATCTTGTCAGATTTCTTTGGCATACTCTTAGGCAGAAATTAAAAGTCTAAGATGAGGTACTTTGTATGGAAAAATTTAAACTTTGAATAGCTATAAATTTTAAACTAAATGAGACCGACAATTTTCAATAACATATTCGTAATCAGGACACTGAAATACATATATGAGCATAAAAATAACAACTAAATTCCAATTGGACCCACGGTAAACTTGCTCCTCTATTTGCGTACGTTTGTTTGCACATTTAAGTGAACGAACACTTAAAAATATACATTTTTGGCTATTTATTTGATTTGGAAAAATAGCCTATGTTATAGCCGTTCAAGTCTTTCTTAAATAAGCGTCATTTTTCATCTTGTATCAGCAGTATTTTCTATGCCTATTTCGGACAAAAAAGGAAAAAGAATTAGGAATTCTGTTACGGTTCGTCCAAAAGGGGTCCATCCGTCCGTCCAATCGCTTTATTACTTCTGAACGGTAAGTCGTACAAAGACGAAATTTGGTGCGCTTATAAACTCCGGGAATAGTCAAAGAACGAATACTAGGGATATTTTTTTCATGCACACATAACGGTTTAATTACAGTTTGAAAATTCACACGAAAATGGACTTAAAATTTTAAGGCACCTTTTTTGAGAATTTTGGCAGGAAAGATCTAGAAAATAGAAACTTAAGACAAGTAAAGAATAAACTTTTATAAAAAAAAACAGTTTTTTGAAAATAATTAAAAGTTTTTGAGAAATAAAGACTTCAAAATGAATGATGTTTTTCAAAGTGTTTGAGACCATAACTTTTGAACCGCTCAGTGCACAAAGTCAATATTGAACAAACTTGTAAAGCAACTCAAAATTATCCGAAAAAGTTTGAATATTGCCGTTTTCGCGCATTTTCAAATAAAAATCGCATAAATTCAAAAAAAAAAACGTGTGTCTCTCCCCCTTATCTCCAGTGCTATTTGCAGAAATCACCGTAAAATGGGGTGTCTTGCAACACCGGTGTGACAAGCAACAATCTCCAGGAAAAAAGCAAATCGTACTCTGCAACCAAAATAATGCCACACTGGTACATAGAAAGAAGTCGTATTGGTCGGGAAAGTATTGGTTTTGAAAACTGGCAACTCCAACTCCAACTCCAAATGTCAGACCTACTTTGGCGCCAAGTCGAGTTTGTGCGGGATACATTGCAAAGTGCTTTCTTTTGTGCTCTTAAAACTTTGTTATTTACAGTGTGAAAAAGTGAATTTCTGTGATTTAAAGTAATTTTACAATAAAGCGTTGTTATTTGGCAAGAGGTTAAAAGAAAAAGTAAGTTATTTAAGAAAATAATTATTTTATTTAAGGCAAAAGTTTGGAAACAGATGCTTTTTTGACAAATATGGGGGATTAGCCACGAGAACGGGGTGAAAAGCCACAGCGAAGGGGTGACTAGCAACTACAGTAGGGTAAGGAACATCGCTACGCGATACCATTATAAGAGTGTTGTACGTAGATAATTTATTTTTTCATTTTTAATTTAATACATTTTATATTTTTACACTTAATTTAATACATTTCATTTATTAACTATTAATATTAATTAATTCTTAATTTAATTTTTAATTTTAATTACATTTTATTTATTTTATTTTTTTTAAGTTTTTATGAATAAAACATTTTTTATTGAATAACCTATCAATAACCAACATTTTTTATTTCTTTTCTAAAGTTTATATGAATTAAATTATTTTTGTTGAATCACTTTTTAATTGCATTTGTTATTTTTTTTTCTTAAGTTTATATGAATATTTATTTTTGTTAAATTACTAACCTTTTAATAACATTTGTTATTTTTTATATAGTTTACACGAATAAATAAAATGTTTGTTAAATTACCTTAAAAACATTTATTTTTTTTTATTAAAGGTTAACCACGCAAGTTAATTTTGTTACTTTTTTCTGCACCCTATTGTAGTGGTAAGTCACCCCTTTAGCGATGCTAGTCACCCCTTTCCCGTTGTTATTCACCCCAACCGCGGGGTGATTCGCAACAAGGCACATTTGGACTAAAATTTAATAGAAGGGCTTATCTTACAGCAACGGGGTGGTAAGCACTGAAAATAGGAGCCATGACTCATATTTAAATATGCTCACATTGAAGCTACGTCAAAAGGTATCAAATTTGAAGCTAAACAAAAAAAAAAGTGTTGCTTGTCACCCCATTTTACGGCATATGGAAAAATCAAACGTATCAGAAATTATCCAAAATTTCAAGGAAAATTATAACGAATTTTGAAGTTTCAAAAACTTCTGAGGTTTAACTCGAAAACATAAAAGTATTTAAAAAAAAAGTTTTTTAAAATCTTCTAGCATCAATGATTCTAGTGATCTTGTTCAAATTTGGTACGAAGGCAAAGCATACAAAACTTAGTTAGCTGCTTTAAAAACAAAAAATTAAATAGCCGTTTCCAACTTAAGTTTTTCTAAGCCTATTTAAAAAACAAAGTTGAAGAAAGAGCTTGTTTTACCGTTTGCGAAAAAATTGGTGCCCAAGAAAACGTCTGTCCAAGAAAACGTTTCTGTCTCCCTCTATCTCCGAAACGATAATAGGAAAAAATGTGACATATATAACGGGAGTAGTAAATATTAAATGGTTTCCGAGATGTGCTATAGTTGACTGACTAAAATGAGGTTACATCAAACAAATTTTACGTAAGAGCTCCTAAATGAACGTTAAACAAAAAATAATAAGCTTTACAGTTTTTTAAATAAATTGACAAAAAATTAAAAAAAAAAAAAACATTTTTTAGAGTAACGAAACTTAAAAATCATCCAACATAAAAACTGTGTAGACATCAAACTACGAAAAACGTATACAATAAATTGTGAAATACATCAGGCAATAATTATTATAGAATTATAGAATTTTACACAAAACAGAAAAATAAAGATGAGCTTAAACTTCAGCAAAAGCCGACGGACCGCTCTTTGGATGTCTTCATACTTGACGATATTTTTCTTTTCCTAGAGTTTCAAAGACTTTTCAAGGACTGCAAATTGTGGGCCTCACGGTCCCTCCCAAATGTGTCAGAATACAATACCTGCTGGTCAAATTTGGAATACTTGAAGACCTATAGCTGTCACAATAGATGTTAAAGTTGACCATACAAGCGTTTGACCTGCCTTCGATGAGTCCTGAAGTTTCTCACGGAGATATGGAATAAGCTGAGTTCAGTATTTTTTCTCATTGTTCTTTAGCAGAACTTGAAGACCCCAATAGCAGCAAAGCCCTGTGATTAGAGTATGGTAAAAGAAAGACGATATTTCCATAGGTCCTCCATATCCTTAAAAACAAAATACGTGAGAACATATTACGGGATTTATTAAGTTTATTCCAACTAACGAAAACGATTAAATAATCATAGCAGGATTTTTTCGCGTCATTTAATTTTCTAATTTTCCAACGGGTGCCCAAATTTTGTATATGCCCAAAAGGGCTTCGGTACGCTTTAAGGCTGAAAGTTTTTATACAAGCTGCGCAGGCCCGGTGATAAACTCACAAAGTTTTAAAAAAAATTATCATTGCCTGAGCAGAGTAAATAAAAATATCACGTATACGCCAGAGTGACCAAACATAGAAGAAATAAAACTACGGTCTATGCATTGCTAACTTGCTTAGGTCACACTTTAGTTTGATTTATTGACCAGCTGCTTTAAAGAGCAGCTGGCCAATTTTTTTTACTAAAGACCTGGATACTCTAAAATGTTCTCCCATCCAGCGTTAGTTTGTGAATATTGCGAGTTGTTGGCATGCTTTTTGTAAATACCAAAATAAAATTTTTAGAAAGCATTCATCACCGATTTGGAATCCATTCTTGATACCGACGATCTCAGAAAAAAAATCCCAAACCTGCCACTTCACAAAGAGCTGCAGACTTAAATATTATCGCTGACCAATTAACGATTAACGAACAGGAATCTATTCTGACGTTATAATGAGATTGTCTTACGTGGTTGCATTAAGTTCCAGCCTTTAAGGCGCAACCATAGAAGACTTGAATGAGCTTAAGTCGGCTTTACTTAATGTCAAATTTCACGCAATTCGTTAACCATAACCATAGTAGCTTTTTGCTCGATTTTATAAAGTTAACGTCTAAGCTAATCCTAATCTAGTCAGAGGCCTGACAAGAAAATTTTACTGCTTGTGAGAAACACTCAAATTTCATTCAATTTTCGAATCGAATGAAAGTTACGTCCATTAAGGACCCCACAGCTGCATTTTGACATTGGGTTGATCTGACTTTAGCCCATTATGGTAAGGCCAATAGTCTCACCAGACTACAAAAGCTTCATTAAGCATCATTTCAAATACTCCATTAAGGATCACAACCATCTACAAATAGCTGATATAAAAGTGTGAAAGTAGGAGTGACATTTGACATTAAGCTTTTGTAATGTGTATTTCGCAAGCAATTTTAAAAAGGGCTTGTGATTTTTTTACGCCGACTTTTCAGAGCTATAAATTTACATGCCAAAAATCATAAAATGTTATCATCAGTTTGCCAGTTATAAAACGATAAGGAAAAATGCCGTTTTTCATGGTTACAACTTACAACAGATTGATCTTAATTTTTCAAACAAACAAATTACTTGTATGGAAAAATTTGTATTGGAATATTCCTTACAGAATATATTCAAGCTAACTGGGCCAAGTATCAATTTAACGCCGTTCCATATGATCACTCTCAAAGGCTAAGTAAATTTTAAGGCGACGACGTGATAAGAATCACGATTTGTTTTGGGGTTTATTTTGGAAAAATATTTACCTACTCAATAGTAAAGTACGGAATTATTCTTGCGGCAATGATTCAAAATCAAATTTACAAATTTCAATCAACAAGTCTGGTAGTGGCAAAATGTTTCCTTCCCTCGGCCTTGATCATCAAGTGCAAAGGCCCTTGGACAAATTGAGTCGCCCGCCACTACAATAAATCTTAGAACCAAAGCATCAAAAAGTTCTTATTGCTCATTCATTAATTCGACAGATGGGAGGTCATTCCAAAGAATAGTAGAAACGTCAATATTTATTTTTTTTTTTTTTTCATTTCGTATATTGAGCTAAATATTTATGTATTTAATGAAGATAAATAAAAGAAGATGTATGAAATATTCTACTGGCATAAAAAGTGTAAATATTTTTCTGAATTTCAATGAATTAACACTTTTAAATTAAATATTTGGGTTAATTGTCCATGATTTTGTTGTGGTTCTATATCCCATAGAATGACAGCACTTGCACAAACATTCTAGATTTTTTTAGTTCATTCTTAATGTTGTTTAGGATACAAGAATGCTAATAAAATAGTAAATAAGCAGCAATTGATGAAATTGTTATTGGACTCTATGGCGCCAGTGAATTATTAAAGTTGGTTCGACAAAGTTTTTTTTTAACATAAAAAAAGTCAACAGCATATCTCAAGGAAAATTTGATATCATTGTGCTTTTAATCAAAGCTTATTAAAATTTTTTTTTCCTCCATCAGCACCAAACCATCCTTTAAAGCACTGCGGTTATCAAAAAATCTATCTCGATTGAAACATTTCGAAACAGAGTCTATCCGAATTGAAAACTTTTTCATTTTTCAGTTGTGTCTTCGTCCAGTTAGAGGAAGAGTAAAAGCGTGCTAATGTCTCTGTGGCGTAGAACTCTTGTATGGTATCACCATGACATAGAGATGCATTTCTGAGACCCCTTTGTAGCTTAATCTAGAGAAAAAGTCAATAGTTTATTGTCCATTCTATTTCTATGTCTTGGAATGTCACTTCTACGTTGTTTTAGACCCTTTTCTTACCGAACTATGCTTTCTATAGTTCTATTTTCTATAGAATCAGAGAAAGAAAATCTTAAATCTAATTTGTAAAATTTAGAATCTAGATTCCCACAAAATCGAATACAAAAATGTCAAACATGCGAATGTTAAAACAAACACACCTTTTTGATTGCTCAGTAAATGGTGATTGACCATAGGACTACAATGCACTTAGTTGTAGTACGTACTACGTAGCGGTAGTATAAGAGGAAGTCGCGATAGGCTGTGGCGCTAAACCAAAACTTTTGACAACTCTTACTACCGATACGGCTACACTATTGTGGTCCTACCGTGAATGTGGAATGTGAAACACCTGATTGGTTTGTTTACAAAATAAAAGTTAAATTTTTTTTTGTTGCCAGGTAATGTACTTTCAGTATGTGGTATAATAATAAGAAAAAAAGAATGTTAGTTTCATTTAAATTATAATGAAACTAACATTCTGAATTAAATGAAACTAAATTAAATTATTTATTATTAAATTTCAGATAGAAGAGGAGCGTATAAAAGAATAACAATTTGGTGCGAGGTATACGAGGCATTCGTCGTAACAAATCTGACAACTGTTGTCAAAATCAACGAAACGTCAAAGTAATCAAGTAACGATTCGCTGTGTGGAAGCCTCAATAAGATCTTGAAATCGAATCGCCTTATGGGGTGTTTCCACCGGAGACTTATCTGCGATAAAGACAAATCTTCCTTAAATTCCCTCTAAATCGCGAGATTTCCCTTAAACTTTTACAGCTTAAGGGGTTATTTGGCGAGAGAAATAACCATGGTAGGGTGGAAAAAATAAGATCCCTCGCGACGTGATCTTACCATCGTGATGTCAAACAAGACTGGCATGAACTTATGATTGGGAAGGTAACAGTGTCAAGATCCCGCGCCCTCCGACGAGCTGTGGATGCCAGCATGCCATCGGCGACCCTAGGCAATAGCAACGCCCCATTACAATGGCGACGAATTGCACGAAGAGATTAAAAATTTCTCACGTAGTTAATCTTTTCCGCGCATGAATTGTCGATTCAAACCATACAGAATTCTACGTGTTCTATGCGAAATAAATCAAACAAATCTTTATTTGACAGCTGGTGACATCAACTCAGCTATGTTTGCTGTATAATGTAAAGGGATGAGCAGAACGGTTTTTGTGGAAATGTTTGGACCTGTCAAAATGGTCAAATGCACTGAGGTACCCACTGAGTACCCACTGCAACAGAATGATGGATGTTAATGTCGATACTGCTGGTGGGCTGGTCGATGTTGATCAAATTGGTCAACTATCGAATTTGTGAACCAAAATCACATTAAGGTATTTGACGTTTTGTTTTTCTTTCTTTTTTAGGTTATTTCGTTTCGCAGATTAAAAAAATCGGTCGCAATAATATATGAATTTAATTATTTTTAAATAAGAGTTGCCTGGGAGACACTAGGAATGAAGGTTTTCACGGAGATGCGCAAAGGACCTGATTATCAGACATTGCCATTTCACACAACAGGATGTCATTGAGAAATGTCAAAAATGAAAGCATACGTTAAGTTAATCTCCTCGTTTCTGGTGAAAACACTTTGGGATTAACTTTTAATCTTCCTTCGTTAATCTCTGTCTTATGTGCGTTAAAAATGCCTATTAAGAAATCGTCTGTCAAAAAAGTCGCAGTAAAGTTAAAATTAAAAAAAGTAAAAATTTCAGGTCACCCTTAAAAAACTATCTGTCAGTTAACTACCTGACTTATGGCTAACTATCTGAATTAAAATATCTGACAGTTAAAAAATTTTCTCTTATTTTTTACTATTACATACTTTAACTGAATATATGTAGCTAATAATAAAAAAGAATTCGAATGTTGATGTAATATCTTATGTGGAAGTTTTTTTAAGCCTTAACGAGGCGTAAAAAAAATCAGGCACGGGGATTACAGGGACAGCGTGCCCTTTACACATCTGAACAAAGTAGCCCCTGCTTTTACATTTTGAAGTCACAAAAATAAACGAAGGTGTTTTCTGCAATTTGGCAAATGCCCAAATCTCACAAAAATGTTTTGGGTGATATCACACTGAACCGGCTGTGATAGTGTAGCGGTAAGGCAAGATTCAAAAATTACGAATGAGGTGTGTCACTCTATGAATAATTGCATATTACCACAAATCTATTTGATTCGGGATTAACCCGCCAAATTTGGCGAGTAAAGTCGAGGCTTACCCTGGATCAAAATTGACTAAGAAATGCATTTCTAGGGTTAATCACAGTTTAATCAGATACGCGATGATATCGCACTAAAAAAAAAAACCCTTAATGAATAAGTGTTATAAAAAAAGCATTTAAGACAAAAAAACGCATAAATTGGTTGTATGACCCTTAGCGTAGGTCCAATGTTTATTTTTTTTTTTTTTTTTTTTGACAAGTCGATCTGACGTCTGTCAGATATTTTCGTCCGTCAATATTTTGCTACCCCTTTTCGACATTGCGTTAGGTGTTAAGTTTGGACACAGAAGAAAAGAAAATAAAAAATAAGAGGCAAATAATAACCGCATCAATCTTCCTTAATTTCGCAATTTATACAATAGTGTGTCAGTTTTGATTTGCTCGGGCATGTGTGTGTGTCTTTCGATAAGACTTCATAGAATATCGTCTAATGGCAGATAGTGGTGGTAATTGATTGGAGTCTTCAAGTTACTTTCATTCGAATTATAAGCTTCAGTTTGATTTGAGATTTTGACCGAAATGGATTACCAAAAAGAATGTCACGGAAAGAATATAGAGAAGCGTGGATATAAAGTTCTAAGCCTATAGTCTGCCAATCACATATAAACAAAAAAAATCACAAAGAAACTTCCAGACAATGACAGTCTGCAACAAATACAAATTTAAAAAAAAAAAATAGAAGCTGGCAGTTTTTATGAGTGTCCAAAATTATCGAACATAAGAATATCACGATTTTTATTTTGTCGTCAAGTTTGCTAATTTTTTGCCAAAATAGATTCAATTAATAGGTTTTTTTCTATTTGATAAGCGTGCGAATTATCTTGGTTTGTTTGCCATTGACGCGCGTATCTTTTCGTTAAAAGATCAAAATGAATTTGAATGGCAAAGAGATATCTCGAAAATGTATAAAGCAAATAATTAATACTAATTGATTTTTTTTCTTTAGCAAAATCGGCAATAAAATATATCTTTTCAGTATACCTTTTTTTTCAGTAGTATATATGTACCTACATTAAAAATTTTAAGAATGTGGATCACGTGATCAGGGGTTTATAACACGTGGAATGTAATGTTTAGTGCGCAATTTATTTCATTATTTTAGTCAATACAACACGTATTCGATAACAAGTAGCAGTGCCATAGAACTTTCTAGTTTTCTTCTACCATTGTCGCACACACTGAAGATCGTCGGCGCTAAGAAAACGAAGAGTTCCAGAAGCCTACGTGCGGTTGATAGTGGACAAGTATGAGGGAGTAACGACAGGAGTAAGAATCCATCCGGAGTCACTCTTCCCAATTGAAGTCGGTGTACACCAGGGAAGCATCCTTAGTCCTTTGGTTTTTATTGTAGTCCTTGATTGTCTGCTTGGAAAAAAAACTGAAGGACCCGAAAGTACATCAATTATATTCTTCGCTGCTGATGGTGCCATCATAAATGAAGACCATACATCCCTGCAGCGAGCACATGATATATGGGTGGATGTTTTAGAGGGGAATGAATACCGTATTAGCCAAGAGGAGGCAGAGTACCTGTGCTTTCCATTCTCTGACACACCCGAGTCAGTTCCAGACATTAAATTAAATGGAAATATGTTTCCCAAGTGCGAAAAGTTTAAGTACCTGGGATCTATGATCAAAAGCAAAACAAACTGTGATGACGACATCAATCACCGCGTAAGCGCAGGGTGGATAAAGTGGCGAGAAAACTCCGCCATCTTCTGTGACCGACAAATGCCCCCTAAGCTGAAAGAAAGGCTCTACACCGTAGTTGTGCGTCCGGCGCTTACATATGGTTCACAATGGCCTAGTTTACACCGAGGCCTATATCCGGACCATAACACCTATATTTAGTCCAAAAATCGTCGGTGTAAACACACAATACGAGGACTAAATTATCTAGGTCAGTCCTAAAATTTAGGTGGCCTGGACTAAACAAAAAGGAGAATTTCAAACAGCCTATTCTTGTTATTTTCGCCTGATGCCATGGCAACGAATATCTTATTCTTTGTCTACAATAGATGTCCTTAAACGTTTCATAGGAATGTCGCAGAAAAAGAGCACTTTTTGAGTTTATTTAACAATAGCTGTCACTGGCTTGGGCCTTGGTCCTATTCCATGCGAAAGCAAAATAAAAAAACTAAAAAATATAGTCCTGGACCAAATATAGTCCTCTGTGTAAACTAAGCCAATGTTAGACAGCGTATAAGAAATATGAGAGCAAATTATTGGCAGCTGAGATGAAAATGCTTCGCATGACAGCAGGAGTAACAAAGCGAAATAGAATAAGAAATACGAAGATCCAAGCAAGAACCTATCTCCAGAAAAATGGACCACGACCGGCTCAGTTGGTATTGCCATGTTGCTCAGTTGGTATTGCCAAAGAGATCCTACGAACGCTGTCAAAAAGGCAATGTCAATCAACATTCCAGCGCAATAGCGAAAAAAGGAAGGCCTAAGCCTCCGTGGATCGAGCAAACGCAACGATAACAGCGTTTATTTGGCCTCAGTGATGAAGAGATCCTCAGAGGTATATTCTGAGGTCATCGGACCATAAGGGATGCAGTAAAGTGGGAGGGTTATGATCCATCACTTCAGATCAGAAGAAAAAGATGAAAATTAAAAATAAGAGATTTAAGTTCAAAAAACGCTATATTTTTTTTTTAATTGATCTCGCGATTAAGGGATTATGACTGCCCTTAAGATGCGTAGCACGTTGCCAGCGGGAAGAATTTGAGGATAGAAAAGATAGAAGAGAAAAGTAATCCTCCATCCAACACGCAAATGCTGATGAGCCAGTACAGCACATGAAAACTCTGCACAGAAATGCCAAAGCTTACCCCCGCAAGTGTTATGCCTTTACGGAGAAAAGCAGTAATATATAACTGGCATACATCTAATTGCTGTACATTCTATTTCCATATTGGAAGAGAAAGAAGTATTTAATATTCGGCCGACCCTAACCTGGACAGCAGACGCCGACCAGAAAGCCGCTCATTTTGAGACAGACGCTCCCGGATTTGTCGTTTGTTGCTGGTTTTGGTCCACCCCGGATATTTTCCATACGGGTAGCCACCATATCTGGTTAGCTTTCCCCTATCCGCCACCTGGGGAGGCGCCCAAAGCCGCGTTGTCACAAGCAACGTAAAACAGGAACAGAAACAGAATCCCCGACATTAGCAACTGAAACCTTAATTCGCTGAATGCTTTTTGCGTTGCTTATGTATGAAATTCTGTTTCTGTTCCTGTTCTTTGTGACACCGCGGTTTAATAGGGGATCAGAAACCCCAGACGACATGTCCATTGGTCGGTTCGGTTTACAAAATGAAAGAAAAACCGTTTTTGTTGTGATATACTTTCGGTGTTTGATGTACTTTAGGCATGTTGTTTAAAAAGAAGAGAAAAGGACGCTAGTTTCACTAAAATTATTTTGTCTTAATTTTACAAAGATGATGGAGAAAAATTACATAAGAAAAAAAATTTGTTTCTTCATTTCTAGTAACAACTTTGACAGCTGTTGTCAAAGTCACCGAAACGTCAATGTAATCTAATAACATTCGCGGTGTGAAAGCCTAAATTAGATTTTGGAATTAAAAAGAATCAGAATCAGGATTGTGGCTCGGTGTAAAATGTTTTTAGTTTCTACTTCGTCCCATTACGTTTTGCTAGCTTTGAAGTGTCGATCCCTGAACTGCTATAAACGTTTCTTTTATTTTTTAAAACCTTTTTAGGCTAAAGCGAATTATCAGAAATGGTTAACAAAAGCTTTCTGGATGCCAAGGAAATTATGGTTAAGGGATGTATTCAGTTCCTTTAGTTAAGTTTAGTTTAACTTTAGTTTAGTTAAAGTTCCTTTAGTTAGTTCCTTTAGTTAAAAGTGTATACATCAGGTTTCCTCACAAACGTTATTAAAACGAATCAAAATTTGACTGATTGTGATACGGCGCAGAGCTATTCTAAGAATAGTAATAATACTATTCTTAGAATAGCTACATGTAGTTTCTCAAAAGTGATTAATTGTGACAAACATTGCAAATCAATCGGTAGATACTGCAGTCACAGCAGTATTGCAAGCAATCAATTTCAATGAATTGTCAACCACAGCAATAGTGATGACAGCTAAGGTAGCTACTTCCTATCACCTGACTTCGATGGAGTCCGATAACTCGTTTGAGCTAGTTTACTGAGTCACTGCTGTTATGTCCACAAATCTGCTAGATTGCATTTTCTATTATTTTGGAACATAATAATTCTGAATGCGTTCCGCCGAGCAATAATTGCCTGCCAATTAGCTACTCTAACACTTGGATTCAGAACACTTTACTTGTCAATATTTTCCTAATTGCTTGAGTTGCAGAAAGCTTCTATTAATTTACAATTCCCTGTTAATCGTCTGGGTAACCTGCAACCAATCACGAGCGGTTATTGATCCACAAAAGCCAAATGCACTAGAAAATATGACAGCAAATTCCAGCACAGCCTGCAGTCGTTAAGTACCAAGCCCACGAGATTTATCACAAGATGCTGGCAGAGGCAGTATTAGTTGTAAGTTTGTTCTATTTGGTTTCGAAATATGAGAGTTATTCATTGAATTTTCTTTTAGACAACTTGTTTGAGGTTGATGGCTATTGTCGCTGTTAACGGATGTCCGCTTACCAAAGTCGACGCATCTAATGGAGAGAGTCTTAAAGTACAACTGGAGACACAGCCACTTGATGTGGATTCAAAAATTGTGCTAACCGTATTGGAAAACATAGTATCTGATGTGGGGTTCGATGAGGATCCGGATGATTTGGAACTGGCAGAAGTCAACATATTTAGGCCAGTCTTCCGGTATCGTGTTGCTGTTTCCAAAAAAGTGCAAGGGCCGCCTCAGTTTCAGTGAAACGTTGTTGTGTTATGGCTTTTACCAAAGTTTACCAAAGATTTGATTTGTGTTAGTTTTAAGTTGTAAAGTAAAATAAAGGAAATCTATTTGTCTAAATGAAATCATATCTCATTTTTTTAACCTGAAAAACATAAAAACTTGGAGTTAACCAGTGTTATATTCGTACGGGTTTGTCAGTAAAATTAACAAAAATCGGGTAAAATGATGAAAGGAGTCAAAATTAAAATCTTGTACAAAGCCCTGTCTAGCTCAGGACTTTAACCGCTGCATTTTTTTTCTTAACCAAAAGGCTGTGTATGTATAATGAAGCTTCCTTCTGTGAAGCTGCTTCTGTGCCTCTGTGCACTTACTTACTTACTTACTTGTTTACTTAAGGTAGCGATATAGTCCGAGGTGGACCTGGGCCTCAACCAACCAGCTTCGCCAGCCAGCTCTGATTCTAACTAGCCGTCTCTAGCTTTGAAGTTGGCTAAGATTCCCTTCCACTTGCGTTCGCCACCAGAGGCTCGGTGCTCCTGTACTGTGCCATCCCTGTACTTACCAAGGGATTTAGATTTTGTGAATGCTTTGAACTTGAGCTAGGTAGGAAACTATGCTTATTTTCCCGAGCAATCGTAGTTAAATCAATAAGTCATTCCTCTTAGGAAGTCTACAAGAAATTGAAAACTTCAGAAAAAATTTCACCGAAACGCCCAAAATAATGTCATGTGGCGACAAAATTCAACGTTTTTCAGTAGATGCATTGTGCTGCCACCTTAAATCGAAAAATAGCTAAAAGCACTCATTGGCACCATTTAATAAAGAGACAAGGAATAGCTCTTTTTCCCATATATAGTGTGTGAGTGAAGCATTTATTTTGACATTAGTCGCCCGATGTCGGGTATCGACTTGTAAGTGAATGTATCGAATGTATCACGAATCGGGGTACAAATGTCACCTTAACTTAGGAATGTTAAACAAAAGTAGAGCCAGCTCCCAGAAACGTATGAATCTCGAGCCGTCTCTCATGACATGCCTGGTTCAACTAAAACTGATTCTTCCCTTTTCCCCAAAAAAACCACTATCTTGTCTCTTTATTCAATGATTGGCACACTCATCCCATGAATGAAAGAATGTAAAGATTGCGACACGCGTTTGTTATAACATTAGTTTGACAGACCTAACTGTAAATCTGACGTCATGGGATGAGACTGTCACTTTCCATGTATAAAAAAGCCCGTTTTTTACGCAACAATCTGTGCTGGCCAATCACAGATCAGCAATTTTTTTTGCTTGGCATCCAATGACGTTCGACGCAGTAGGTATACTGTTTTTTTCTCAATGTGGCATAATCTTATGTTCTGTGATTTGTGCACTCACCCATTCCAGACAGCTGACAACAAACTGACATTCAAAATTCAAATTTCGATATTGAACTTCCCCTGCAGTGGAAAATTATCTAAAGCGACATTTCCGACCAGTCTTTTTTACTTTAAGCTAGAAACAGAATAGCTGATGTTGATGTGGATGTGGATGGACTTGTCAAAAAAGTTAAAAATGTACTGAGCTGTGCACAGTGAAATGATTCTGCAACAGAATGGTGGATGTTGATGTTGACGCTGGTTTTTGATGTTGATAAAGTTGGTCCACTTGAAACTTTGTGCACTGAAATCCAATCAATATACTTGACGTTTCGTTTTTCTGTTGTCGTTTGACTTATTTCGCTTCATAGAATGAAAAATTCAATAAAGAATTAAACTAAATTTCTTCTCCTAAATAACACGAATCCCAAAAAAATGTTTTTGGAAATGAATTTTTATCGTGTGGGTGGTAGCGAATTGTAGTTTGGATTCGCTTGTCAACGCTCATCAACATCCTCTATTCTGCGCCGGACTTTACTTCCAAATTAGAAGTTCACTTAAAAAATGATTTTGGACTTATGGCGCAGTTATGACTTATTAACGTCAGTATTCATATAAATCTTTATGTGGAGCAGCTACTTTATTTCTCATAGTAGAATAAACAATTCTTCTTTGGTTTGGTCACGTTGTTCACATACCCCACCGACAGACTTGTTAGCCGAGATGCGAGCGCATCGTCCCCCTGGTAGGCAAAGAAACAGTGGTGGGATCAGGTAAAGAACATCTACGGGACCTGTCTGGGACTCGCGCCTGTCTCTTGAGTTGCTGGCGGTGGATCGGGAACGATGGAGGGAATATTAAGCTGCAGTCGCTACGCGACCCTAAGAATGAGTGGTTATTGATGATGATCTTTAATAGCATTCATTTTTAAGCATCGAAGCTTTGTTTAAAGCAAGGATGTAAATATTGTTTCGGACTAGAAATCTGCCCCGCCAAACAAGTTTAGGTGTATAGACCATGATATTTAAAAGTTTTGACTTTTACCTCATCACCAGAAAAAAAAAGAGTCGATTAATGATTCGCCCTGCAAAAGACAGGCAAAATAGGGAGCTTATCAATTTAAGCAATATGGGACCTAAAACAGATCCTTGCGGAACTCTTAATTGAACATATATGCAGCTACAACCACCTATTCGCTAACTTGCTTACGGTTCTTCAAAAAAGAGTCAAGCTTATTGTAGGATTTGAGATTCTATCATACCCACGAAAACGAGAATTATTCGAAAGTCAAGTAATTTCTTAAAAGAAAAAACTGTTTTTTATGGTATTTTCACCTAGCCCGGACTATACCACAGTCACAATACAATATGTCGTTCGCTGAAAAGGCCAGTCCTATTGGGTTGAAAAATTCGTAAAAATTGTATTCGCTTATATCTCAAGGTTGTTATTGGTTATTAAACGCACTTATCTTTTGGTCAACATAGATTAGGTTTCTTGGTTGGGTATTCGGGTTTTAACATAAATTTAAAAAAAGATCGTCAAGAATGAAGACATGCGCGGAGCGGTCCGTCGGCTTTTGTTATAGCTTGTGTTGAATTCTTTTGCATCTTATATTGGGTGAGTTTTTAGTTTTGTCTCTTAAAAAAAGGGCTGTCATAAAACTATTCATTGAATTGTTATAAGCTTATTGTTCTTTTTTAAAGCTCGTTGGTTCACGTTCATGTGGTTGTGCTTGCGTCAAATTTGGTTGATGACACGACACATATTTGCTAGCAGCATCATTTCAGTCAGTCAACTAAAGTGTATTCAAGAACATCTAGGAAACCCTTTAGTATTTCAAAACTGCTTCAATTTTTTTTTTAGTTTTAAAAAATGGACTACGTTCGTTTTTTTTTTTAAATTCCTGACTCGCCTATTGCGAACTAAGGCACCTCGATAGTTAGGCTAGTAGGCCATTCACCTTCCGTGCGAAATGGATAACACTACTAGCAGAGGAGGTCTTTATGTCTTCCGAACTCAGTTGTTCTCTGAAGAAAAAGGTCCGTCTAATACCATTTAGGGCTGGACATTCACATAGGATGTGTTCAGCGCTTTCGTCTTCCTCAAGACAAAGTCGGCATTCAGAGGAGTCAACTATTTTGATATTAAAGAGGTGATACCTAAACCTGTGGTGCCCAGTTAGGTAACCTACTAAGTTTTTAAAATCATGCCTGTTTAGATTGAGGCAGCTCTTGGCATTGTTTGTGAAGGGCTGAATGGCCCGTTTGGCCTGGCTTAGGCCTGGGGTGTCCACCCAATATGAGATACATCTAGTATGCTCCCAGTTTTTTATAACTTCGTTAATTGCCGATTTGGGGGTGGGGCAGAAAGGTTCAGGTCCCATAAAGGGGGTTTCCGAGGCTTTTCTGGCTAATTTGTCGGCTTTCTCGTTACCATCAATACCTTCGTGACCAGGAACCCACCACAGTTTGGTTTTGTTTCTTGAACTAAGTTTCTGTAGGGTATTGAAGCAGTGCATGACTGATTTGGAGTCAATGATGTGCGAGCTAAGGGCTTTTATAGCTGCTTGACTGTCCATGTATATATGGATGTTTGCACCTACGATACCAGAGATGTATACTTGGCTGGCGCATTCTTGAATGGCGTGGAGTTCTGCCTGGAATACACTGTGACATTTTCCCATCGCAATAGTGTATTTCAGGTTCGGCCCGTAAACGCCGGCTCCCACTCCCGACCCCATTTTAGAACCATCCGTGTACCACTTAAGGCCGTTTTGGCTATTTGGTGATTTAATGCTAACCCATACTTCTCTAGCAGGGATCTCCGTTGAGAACCTTCTGTTGAAGCATAAAGTTTTTTGTTTGCGGTCTGTAACCGTGCAGTGCATTTCAAGTTTCAATGAGCCGCTTCATAGCGCTTTCATTAATAGCTAGGACCTAGGATCTCTGCAGAACTCTCCACGTTCTAGTGTTAAGGTCTTTGTTCTGGCCATCGAGTATTGCCAGAATTCCCGGTATTTTGTGGGACGAAACCTCTGAGGTTTCGGAAAATCTTCCTCACCTACTAGCTTCACTTCCAACCCACATATCTCCTTTAGCTTGGCGAAGTTAGTTTTCATCCACTCTGCAGTAGATGCGTCCGCGCAGACTTACATTAGCCATCCGGCTTTAAAAGTTGCACCGCGGAACGCTGGCTTCACTTCTCCATGATGCAACTCAATCGTGATGTCTACAATCCTCTCTTGAATTTGGACCATTTGTCCGTTCGAGAGAGGATTGCGATCGAGATCGGTCGGTACGACACCCAGTCTGACAAGGCTCGCTATATTGCTATAGGGTACTTTGTCAGCGGTTGTTCTCCCTGTACTAGCTCGTTTCGCTTCGGATTGGGGAGGGGTGTTGTCCTCGGATCGCGTACGCTTTCCATCAGAACTCTTTACCGCTCCTTTCTCTTTTGCGTAAATCCGGGCCTGCTCAAAAGTGCTCCTCTTCTTTAGCGCACGCTTAAATCTGCGATGTTCTGCGGGCGTGAATTGAATGTATCCCGTCTTATTTTGAGCCGACTTGCTCGAGGACGCGGATACACTTTCCTCAACGGATAGCAGTTCATCCGAGAGAATGCTATTGCATAGCGTGCTGGTATCTGACAAGGGTTCGCTAAGAAGAGGCAAGTTCTCATCGGCGTCTCCCATGTCAGAGTCAATGATCCCTGGCTCTGCCCGATTGGCAAAAGCCGAGGTTTCACCGACAGGGTGTTCTGCGACATCCCTAGTTGATGATGCATTTGTAGAGGCATCATTCTCTATTGTTTTGGTTTTTATTGAATCTATTTTGATTCCCACGAGTAAACGGGATTGTCAGTCGCCCGTGGTCTACCCGTATAACCACAGGAAGGCTATCTTGAAATCGGAGGTTGCCTGGTTTCCGAAGTTCGCAAACTCGAGACTAAGCACCCTCTTAGCCATGCATCCCTCGGCGCTTGCTGTTCCACCATTAGATTAGGGATTTGTTTGACGGAGGTTTACTCCCCCTATGAGTGTTCTTTACTGAGGATTGGACGTAGTCCGTTGCCTTAAACCCTCATCCTTTACCGGGCTTGGGACCGGCAGTCTACGTACTAAGCCAGTTGCTATGACGTAGCCAGGCGGATTTGTTCGTTATTTACTTTTAAATTTTGCCTGTTTCGAAAATAAAGGGGAGGACATATAGTTTTTTTTTTCAATCACCTTTAGTTAACGCTTTATACTTCAGCCAAATTTAAATAAGATCATCATCACCGTGAACAGACTAGCAACCTTTAAAAAATCGTTTTTGAAAATGTTTTTTACCTTTTCGAGCGAAATCTTTCGAAGTTTGCTAAAGCTTTGCGGAAAATCTCAGAAGATGGACTATGCCCGTTATTTGTTTCAAAAGCCTGCAACCCAATGAATCCGTTGCATCCGTCACGTTAAAGTACTCAACTGACAATTGAGTTCAATACACACGTTCTTATGGGATGCGGCCCATAGAAGAACTTCGTGACGTACGTCGCTTCCCATAAGACCGTGTGTATTTCACTGAGTTGTCAGTTGTGAACTTCGACGTAACGAATGCAACGGATTAATTGGGCTGAAGGCAAAAGTTATACTTTGTACCATTTAGGAGCTAGATGGGGAGACATACTACCTACTACCTTATAATTTTTTTAAATAGAACTCCACATAAGAACTGAAATAGTTCCATAAAAGAACTATGTGCAGTATGTATTTTGATTTTTTTTTTAGTTCCCGTAAGACTTTTTTCCAATAGCGCAAATACCTGATGAGTCAAAAGCATTGGATGATTTTCTTAAATTCCATGGCCACCGGTTTTTGCGAAAACGGTAAGACGAGCTCCTTTTGCTTCGTTTCTTAAATAGACTTCGAAAAACTTGGATTAGAAAAGGCAAATTTCAAAATTGTTTAACGCAGCTTGCTTTTTTTGTACCGTTAAGATACTAGAAAATTTATAAAAATAGTTTCTGAAAATGTTTTTCTATTTTTGAGTCTCAGAAGGTTTTGAAACTTTAAAATTCGCTCTTATTTTCCTTAAAATTTTGGATGATTTCTGATACGTGTGATTTTTGTCATATGATTTGCTCAGACAACACTAACGATAAGGAGGGACACGTTTTTTTCATCATTAAGTCTTTCTACGTCTACGACTTACCGTTCAGAAATTATAACGCGATTGGACGGACAGGCGGACAACATAGTGATGCCATAAGAGGTCGTTTTTGCATTTTTGGACGAACAGCTAAGAACTGTTTTTTTCCTTTTGTTAATTTCTTAATAAAAACAACAAGTGGGTAAGCAGAACCACGTTCGTCTGTATCGAACTTTTAAATACCCGACCCTATTTACAACTTAACACCCGGTTTGATAGTTTTTTGGCCTGAATTTATATAAAAAATAAATAAATAAATAGAGTGGCGCAACAGCTCGAGGTGAACCAGGGCCAACTTCTCAACAATTTATGCTGGTGTGTTAATTTCTTTACATACAAGGGGACATACAATTTTTTGCGGAATCCGAACGGCACTTTGAGAAGTTTTTCAAGACAATTGATACTCTCGGAGGGGTTGTCAAACCCTCGCGGAGGTGGGGACCGTGTAAAAGAACAATTTTTTTTTCAGGTGACGATGGCAGGATTCGAACCCAGACCTCTGGCGGAGTAAGCACACACACTAACCACTACGCCACGGCACCCCACTGAATTTATATGCTGTACCTCAATTATTTGTATTGACCACGCCCCCAAAAATTGATTTGGGGTAAAAATTAAAATCAATTCATTCTAATCTCGTTTAAATCATGAGAGAAAGCGTCAAACGCAAAAATTGTTGCTTAAAAAAACAGTTTTTCCCTAAAAACGCCCCCTAAAAGTGTGCGGAGCTCAATCCTTGGTTTGTAACAAATTTAGGAATTTTGATTTAGAGTGAATTTTCTAAGAAATCAGGTTTTTAGAGATGTAACATTGAAAGTAGGAACGGTCGATGGTCACGGGCGGTCAACTTTTTTATACCCTATTCCACAGGAATGGAGTATTTTAAGTTTGATACAGGTGAAAATGTAACACAGAGAAATAATAACGATAGACCCCCAAGACCTTAAGGGCATTATGATCGAGGCCAAATTCTGAGTTGAATGAGTCATGTCCGTTTTTCACCAATTTTTAGGTCTTAAATTTTGAGGTAGAAAGCTGAAATTCTATACGTAGGCTCTTTATCATCCGATCATAAAGTTTTCAAATCCGCCCACAGACACGCTCACACTCGGTCTAAATGTGTAACTACCTCCAGTGCTTTCAAAACTGTAAGACGCTTGAAGAGCTGAAATTTGACATTAAGCATCTCCTAATGAATATAAGATATAAAAAGCAAAAACGAAATCCGCAGAACGCCCCTGGTGGGCGTGGCAACGATTTAAAGAGTAAACCTTCAAATGTAATTTATTCAATATTTTCGTTCCAAATCGGAAAATTTTTACTATGTGGAAAATACTTGTTTCTACGTTTGGTTCATACAGAGTTTTTAGCCACGCCCACATTTAGAAGCAGAATTCAAGAAATACCTTTAAATTTTCAGAAAAACATGAATTTCGACTGCTAAAAAGCTTTACTTAGGATAGAATAAGAAATAAAATTTAGCACATAAAGTACATTGGACACTATTTTAGATTTCGTTCATAGAAAGTTTTTGGCCACGCCCACCTTTAGAGGTCAATTTCACAAAATTATTGAATTTGAACCAAAAAATTACAGTTTTGCGTACATTCAAGCCGCAAACTTAGATATTTCTATGCTAATATTGATGTTCGGTTAAAGGGGTTGGACATGCCATGCCCCTCTTTAAAAAAAGTTTACAAAAACTTTTAAAGAATAAATAATTTTTTTTTCTATTTAAAATGATGCATTAATGGTAACGGGGCGGTGATGAAAAACAAGAAAATAAACGAATGGAAGGGAGATAGGAATGGAAAGGAGAATAGGAATGGAAAGAAAAATAGGAATGAAAGGAGCCTTGACTAACTTGACCAATAGCCATTTTGGAATAAAATGTGAATTAGAGGTAGTCTTACATTGAATTCAATTGTGGGCGTGGCCGTGGGCCGATTTTATCAATTTTCACACTTTGTCTGTACAAAATGAGAACCAAAATAATCTTCAAGTTTCAGCTCTCTAGCTCAGCTTTAAAGACCTAAAAGACCGGGGCAGAATAGTGGATGTTGATGTTAATGTGTCCGAGCATGTGGCTTGCCGCCATTATTGTTGATGCAGATGTTACCTATTGCGAACACAATAGAATGTCACTGCACAATTCAAACGATAATTCGCTACCACCCACACAATAAAAATTCATTTCCAAAAACCTTTTTTCAGATTCGCGTTACAAAGGCGAAGAAATTTAGTTTAATTCATCATTGAATTTTTGATTCTATGAAGCGAAATAACGCAAAAGACAACAGAAAAACAAAACGTCAAATATATTGATGCGATTTCAGTCCACAAAGTTCAAAGTAGACCAACTTAATCAACATCAACATCCACCATTCTGTTGCACTATGCACAGCTCAGTGCATTTAACTTTTTTGACAAGTCCGTCCACATCAACATCAACTATTCTGTTTCGAGCTAAAAACTTCACACATACGGACGGATGGATGGACGGACGGACGGACATGGCTTAATCAATTCAGTGATTATTTCACTGTGTTCCAAACTATGCATTAAAATTAATATACCTTGGGTCGTGTATAAAAAGTACCTATTACGACTTTATCAATCAAGCTCCAGACAAAAATTACAGTTTGCAGGAAATAAACCATAGCATACTTTCAGGCATTCGACTAAATCATTCATCAGCAGACAATAGAAATTATATATGTACATCCATAGGTACAAGTGGGCAGCATGAGGTGCGTTTAATAAAATTTTCGCTTTGAAACGGGGGAATACCCCTGATTGTCTGGCATGGTGATGGTGACTTGCCCGATGATATGGTAAGAACTGGATGGGGAAAAGAGGTCGAAGCTAATCGCAGCGTATTTTATCACCTTCTCGAAGCGGTGCGGTGTTCCTAGAAATATTTTGAGTTGTCGAAAAGATGCTCGTGTCGTTGTTTAAATATTATTTTCCTCATCTAGTTTAGGTACAGTGGACCAAAGTATTTTAATTGCTTTGTGATAGTTATGCTGATCGCTCATCTCGTACCTTAATTAAAAAGTATTTGAATCGGTTGCGCTTTTTTTTATTGTGAGTATCGTTTGAAGTGTGTAACATCTAACTTGATATTGTGTGATATATGAACAATATGTATAGGCAGTTGAATAAATAACCCAGTGAACTGTTATCGTTGCTCTTTTCCATATAAGAGCCCGGGTATTATGTTTGTCAAAGCAAAGCAATTGCTTAGATAAATCTGTAGGTACTGTCAGACTTCTTTAAACATAAATGTACCTGCCATCAGCATTAAAAGTATCTTTGTATTTTGTTATTTAGTCGAGAGTGAGACATTGTATTTAAGTGGACTCATTTTGTATCATAGATACTAGCTTCATACTTGAAGTTCGTAGGACGATGCGGTGAAGCCAAAAGTGCTGGCTTTCAGGTAAAGATAACAAATTCGACTAACATAGCTTAAGCCTCTTCCGCGAGTAACAGCATTATCATACATAGTTACATACTTCGACTTCGCTCCCGGCTTAATTGGTCTCGCCTAGATACCTACCTACAGAGAGCACATGCATAGCATACATGTGGGCATCTCTGGTAAGTCTCGGCTGGTGAAAAATTTCATCGACAGCAACATTTCTTTTTATTTCCAATAAAATTTAAATATTTATTAAAAACATGGATGCAAATAAGAGCATAATGATAAGTAAAAAAATCAACACAACAGTTTAGTGTTAGATAAAAATTTTCAAGATACATAAGCCGACCTTTTTAAAATAATGAAAAATAGGTAGATTATTTATTTATTTATTTATTTATTACATCTACTAGCAGGTTAAGGTAAACAGATTACAATATTTAATTTAAGATTAAGTTAAAACTAGTAAGCTAAGTAAAATACTTTTGATGCATTCGCGAGAAGAGTGTAAGTCAACATTAGTACAGACTTCATTGAAAGAAGCTATAGCTCTAGATAGAGGTTCATTGTAGCCGTAATTGGTTCTATGAGTAGGTCGCAGAAGAAGGTTTCTTTCTCTCAAGGATCTTGACGGAGCATAGATGGGAATGAGGGCTAGGAGAGGAGGACATTTTAGATGGAAACACAATAAATCTCTTACAAACATTATGTCATGAGCCTTTCTTCTCGATTTAAGAGTTGAGGTACCCAATAACAAACAACGTGTACAGTAAGGAACTACAAAATCCCAATTCATTTTCCTAAAAATATTTTTCGTGAAACGCCTCTGAATTCTTTCAATGCGTTCCAAATTACATCGGCATATTCAAGTACAGATCTGACTAAGGAAACAAACAGCGAAAGAAGGGTATGAGGATCAGTTAACTCCTTGCTGTTCCTTTTTATGAAACCAAAAAGTTGGTTTGACTTAGGAATAATGTGATCCACATGGGAATTGAAACAAAACTGAGAATCAAAAGGGAAACCAAGGTCTTTGATTTTATCGACTCTCGGTAGTTTGATATTATTCAGTTCGTACTCAAACTGAAAACGAGAACGAGTAGAACTTCGGTAAAATGATATTATAAAACACTTTCTTATGTTTAAGCGTAGGTGGTTATGGACGCACCAAGTAGCAAGGTTTTTAAGATCATTTTGAAGTAGCTGACAGTCCTGTAAGTTTTTAATCTTAAGAAACAACTTCGAGTCATCAGCGTACATCAAACAGGAGCAGTATCTTAAAACAGGTGGTGTGTCGTTAATAAAAATAATAAAAAGCAACGGGCCTAAGTGACTGCCTTGTGGTACACCTGAAGTGCATCTAAAAGATCGTGAAAATGAATCACAAATTTTTACCCTTTGAACTCTGCCGAAGCAGGCCGAATTGGTGGTCGTTGACCTACCAGTGACAAAGCCATGCTGTGTTACCTTTCACAAAGAACTCAATTTTCGATGTCACTATGCTTTCAAAAAGCTTGGGCAAAGCGGATAATTTGCAAATTCCTCTGTAATTTTCAACATTATTCTTGAGACCAGATTTGTAGATATGGAATAAGGAGAGATGATTTCCATTCTTCAAGAAAAATGCCAGAGGACAAGGACAAATTAAAGATTCTAAGCAGTGGGCTACAAATAGCCATGCAGCACTTTTTGAGAATACTTTACTTACTTACTTAAGGTGGCGCTACAGTCCGGGGTGGACCTGGGCCTCAGCCAACAAGCTTCGCCAGCAGCTCTGTCTCTAGCTAGCCGTCTCCAGTTTCGCACGCGAAGTTGGCTGAGGTCCCCTTCCACTTGCGTGCGCCACCTGAGTCTCGGTGCTCCTCTACCTCGTCGTCCCTGCGGTGTGGATTCGAAGATTTTCCGGGCCGGGGCGTTGGTGTCCATCCGCTCTAGATGACCCAGCCATCGTAGACGTTGTGTTTTGACTCTTTTGGCTAGGTCGGTATCGCTGTACAGCCCGTACAGTTCGATGTTATATCTCCTCCTCCACTCTCCGTCTATGCAGACGGGACCGTAAATCGTCCGAAGAATTTTCCTCTCGAAGCAGCCTAAAGTGTTTTCATCCGCCTTTGACAGGGTCCATGCTTCTGCACCGTAAAGCAGGACTGGGATGATGAGGGTCTTATACATGGACACTTTAGTTGCTCGAGAGAGGGCTTTGCTACTCAATTGCCTTCTTAGCCCAAAGAAACAGCGATTGGCAAGAGTTATCCTTCGTTTGATTTCAGCGCTGGTGTCATTGTCTGAATTGATAGCGGAACACAGGTAGACAAAGTCCCTAACTACCCCAAAGTTATAGCTGTCGATGGTGATGTTTTGTCCAAGACGTCGGTGTTGGGTGTCTTTTCTTGATGACAGCATATACTTGGTTTTGCCCTCATTGACTGCTAAACCCATATTCGCCGCCTCCGTCCCAATACTCACGAAGGCTTCACTGACATCACGCTTTGTTCTACCGATTATGTCAATGTCGTCTGCGTATGCAAGTAGTTGAACGGACTTTTGAAAGATTGTACCTCTGGTGTTGGCGCGAGAGTTCTGCACAATTCTCTCAAGTATGATGTTAAAGAAGTCGCATGACAGCGCGTCGCCTTGTCTAAATCCTTTTTTGACATCAAAGGGGTCGGTGAGGTCTTTGCCGACCTTGACGGAACAGCGTGAGTTTTCCATCGTCATCCTGCACAGACTGACGAGTTTGGCAGGGATGCCAAAACTAGACATTGCGCTATATAGCTCGTCTCTATAGATGCTGTCATACGCGGCCTTGAAATCGATGAAGAGGTGGTGTGTATCGATTTGGAATTCCTGGGTTTTCTCCAAGATCTGCCGCAGTGTGAATATTTGATCGATGGTGGACTTTCCTGGCCTAAAGCCACACTGATATGTGCCTAACAGATTGTTGACAAACGGCTTCAGGCGTTCACACAGTACAGCAGAAAAGATCTTGTATGCGATGTTAAAAAGACTTTTGCCTCTGTAGTTGGCACAACTCAGGGGGTCTCCTTTCTTCACCATTTTTCATACCATTTTTCAGGTTATAATTTTTTTTGCGAAAAAACAGCAAAATTTAGAAAAACCGTAAAAATCTTATGTAAAAAAAAATCAAGTAAATTTTGCTGTTCATTTTGCTGGTTATTCGCTTGGAATTTGGTGAACACGCTTGCCTAATGTAAATGGTTAATGGATTTTTTAGCTGTCATTTGCATGAATTGGATTAGCTATAAAATGAAGTTCATTGACAGGACAAAAGACAAATACTACTTAGTGACAATAGTGAAGTGACATTAGGGATTTATGAGGGTGAGGATTTACAATGCTATTTATAACCTCCCCCAATATTTTCTTCGTTAACCTTTTTCCCAAAATCTTTGTTCATTTTCATGGTCACATGTTGTTTTTATTAATAGATGTCAAAATCTACCCGCTTTATTTGAAAACCGTTTATCCTTTAAACCTTGTCCATTGCAAGTAGATGCTTACTTTTTCATAAAAAAAAACCGTTTACAAATAAGGCTGGTACCAACGGAGTTCAAAAGTTTTTTTAATTAATGTTTTATTTCTTACCATATAACGAGATTAACTATATCCAGCATCTACTGTATTTTAATTGACTTGATTTGGTTTGGCAAGGTCTTGTAGACCAGGTCGAAGCTTAGATTTTTTTCGTGAACAAATATTTTTTTCTATAATTGTAGGGATAAAAGGTGGCATGACATTTTTTTTTTGCCTCAAGTTGATCACCCCGGGAATAAATTAAACGAAGAAAAGTCTTAATAATTTGAACCCGTGTTTTTTAAAACGCAACTGTTTGCACCCTTTTTTTACTTTGAGTTGCATAGAATAAAAGGCATCATCAAACCAAACTCCACGGAATACTCACATTTTTCTCAAAATCTTAGCTACATACCATGTTTCCACCGAGCACTAATCTACGATTAATATAAATCTCCATTAAATGCTCTACAAATGACGCAATTAACCATACAAATTTAAATTCTCTTTAAAAATAAATCCCCCTAGGCCAGAGACACACGGCGACAGAAAAACGCGCGACTAATTGCAGTCCGGCTAGAAACTAAAGCGTTTATATTGTAGACAAAACACGACTGCGGCAATTAGTCGCGAGACTCGATTTGTGAAAATTTCAAACCGAAAGACAAAAAATTTAATTTTTGGTTTTTTCAACGATGAAAATTACAATTTCATAGAACTGTACAGAAAATTATTTTGTGTGTACTTTGCTTACCACAAAAAGCATTAAATTTTTAATGTTTTTTTTTTAAATTTAAATTTTCATCAAAACTGATAGGGGCCGCACGAAAAATTATTATTCGTGTGTTGAGTATGCTTGCTGCAAAAAACCGGGTTGTTTTAAGGCCTTAATCCCCTTTATTAATTCCATTCACCTTTTTCGCGAACCACTTTCAACCCTTTTCGAACATCTTTTTAACAGTTTGAAAATTTAAAAAGGACGCTAAAATTGTCCCTGTATGACAGATCTGCCAGAATTAGGATTTCTATTGGGTTGTTTACAACGGAAATCTTTTTTCGCTCGTGGAAAATGACATCGCCACTCTTTTTGAGAGTCAAAATGACAGAAAAAGAGTGCTCATGTCAAATCAATCCTGCATTTGTCTGGTGGAACCGCTTTGGGATTTGTTTTTAATCGTCTCCCGCTAATCCTCATATCATGCTGGTGGAAATATAGTTATAGTTACATAGAGCTGCGAAAGAGAGATTTGGTTCAAATAAGGCAGACAATTTTTCTGTTCTTAAATCAGAGCACGCCGACCTGTTGTTGAAGGTGTTGGTAAAAAGTGGTATAAGAGGTGTGTGAAAAAGGTGAATTAAGCCGCGTTGTCACAAGCAACGTAAAACAGAAACAGAAACAGTGAAACTGAATGCTTTTTGCGTTGCTAATGTGCGTAGCTAAAATGCCTGACGATTTAAATACTTCCTTACACAATGGAGCTTTGGCTTCAACGTTTTGTTTGGCAATCGTTATCGTCCAGAGAGAAGCTCTAGTTCGAATATATTAAAAAATAAATAAATAGAGTGGCGCAACAGCTCGAGGTGAACCAGGGCCAACTTCTCAACAATGTATGCTGGTGTGTTAATTTCTTTACATACAAGGGGACCTACAATTTTTTACCGAATCCGAACGGCACTTTGAGAAGTTTTTCAAGACAATTAATACTCTTGGAGGGCTTGTCAAACCCTCGCGGAGGTGGGAACCGTGAAAAAGAACAAGTCTTTTTTTTTCAGGTGACGATGGCAGGATTCGAACCCAGACCTCTGGCGTAGAAAGCACACACACTAACCACTACGCCACGGCACCCCACAGTTCGAATATATTGCTCGTACTAACTATTTGCTTCGACTGACAGCTATGCGCGCTATATAAAACGAAAATAAGAAGTGACAAAACGAACAAAAAACAATGTTATTTCAAAGCTGATTCAAAGTCGTCTTCTCGTAACGGAGCGAGGATCTACCATAATAGATTTAGCTGTACTTAAGTCGGCTTTCAGAAATGTTACATTACACACAATTCGTATGACACGACCGTAATAGAATTTTGCTCTATTTCGTAGGGTTTTCGTTAACTTGTTTTGGCTTAAAATTTTGTTTTTGCTTGTCATAAAATCATTAATTGTCATATTCAAGCGCATATTAATTTTTTAACGTGGTTCAAAACATTCGTGAAAGAAGGGAATATCAAGAATCGTACGCTGACCTCAAAAGTTTAAGCACATTTTAGATCGGGCAATCGGCTTCAGAGGTAATAACATCCAAACTTGAAGAAAAAGTGACATAATTTTCATATTTGGATTCTCAAGGCAACGTGACACTCGAGACGCTCACAGTGAAATCGCATAAGTTTTTCAAATCGTTTGCTTAATACCGTTTTCACACCGAAGCCAGAATCTAGATTCTGTGCAATTCGATTTCAAAATTGAATTGACCTTTTCACACTGCGAAAATAATCTAGATTTTGTTGACTTTTCGAACAGTTGAACACCAACTGTCCAATTTTTTGCAGTTGTCACAAGTTAAACAGCAATTGTGGATAAGTAAAGAAGCACTGGAGAATACATGAAAATCACCGCACAATTAAATAATATAAAAACACGAAAATATTTCTCCTTTTTATTTTATGAACAAACTTCATCGGCTGTCATGTCTTCTTTTGATTGAATTAAAAAAGTGTGTTTGCTTTTATTTTCCTATGATTCCCACAAAATCGAATATAATCTATTACATTTGCATTCGATTTTATGAGAATCTAGATTATGATCTGGATTCTGAATTCTACAAATGTATGGGAAATCTAATAGATTTTAATTAGATGTGGGACTTTTTTACTCTGAATCTAGACCCGTATAAGTCTATTATGGGCACCACAATCTTTTGGCACTGCTTGAGTGGGATTTTCGTTGTCTTTCGACATTACGGTATTCACGAAGCAATCTTAAATCGCTTTTAAATTTTAGCCCTTATAACATGTTTACACCAGGCACTAATCCGCGATTAATATAATACTTCATTAAATCCTCTACAAATTAGGCGATTAACCATACAAATTTAAATCCTCTCGGCAAAGCGATTAAGAATAAATCCCCTCGTAGATCTTATTCAACCGTTTCACGAACCACTCTCAACTCATTTCGAACATCTTTTTAACAGTTTGAGAATCGAATAAGGACACTGAAACTGTCCACGTATGACATATCTATCTGAATTAATATCTCTATTGGAGTTTTTGCAACGGAAATCTTTTTTGGATCATCGCCACTCTCTTTTGAGAGTCAAAATGACAGAAAAAGAGTGCTCATGTCAAATTAAGCATATATTTGTCTGGTAGAACCACTTTGGGATTTATTATTAATCGTCTCCCGCTTATCCTCGCATTATTGCCGATGCCAACATGGTATTAGTTTTAAATTTTTGTTGTGTATTCATCCAACCCGAATAGGTTGCTGTCTATGATAAATTCAAATATGCGAAAGATAAGTTTCCGAACTATTTTTCAAACATATCTGTTGTCAAAAATGTAAAAACAAAATTAAAGAGCTTTGAATGTTCCAGTATAGTTGGCTTATTTTTCGGGAAATAAGTTGTTTCGTACATCTCCGAAAAGTTCAGTGCTTCAATATAATGTTTACAATTTGCTCGATTTTCGTGTTTGAAGGGGTTTCCTTTTGTTCTTTGTATTTCAAATTATTCAAATTATTGTTTGGCTCACAAATTTTATTCCTGCATGAAGAGAAAAAGAATACAAATGAAGAGTCGATTTAAAGGGCTGCGTTGAATGGTTGATGTGTCCGATCATGTCACTCGGTGACATATTTGTTGATATGGATGCTTCACGATAGAAATAATTTGGCATAAGACACCACACACAATGAAATTTGGTTACAACCCTTCCCTGCCCCCGCTTTTTTTTTACTTTTTCTTTAATTGAAAACAAAAATTCAAAAAATATGTTAATCGTATTTCAGTCTACTTGAAAGTAAACGAAAGCATCAAAACCAAACCAAAACAAACATTAACTGGCACTTCTGTCACATCGTGTACACCTGTTTTTTTTTTTTTGGGTAGAAAAAACCTTCATAGGCACTTCGAGGACTGGCCGAACGACTCGCCAGCTCTTCTTCCCTGTTAATAATTCAACTGTCGTATTAACAGCGAGAATAGCAGTGTCGTCAGCGAATGTAGCTTAAATTGTTCCTTCATCGCGGGGTATGTCTCTTCTATAAAGCAAAAATAATATTGGGCTGAGAATGCTTCCTTGTGGGACACCGGCATTTATTTCTTTGAATTCCGAGTATTCATTTTTGTACCTTACGCGAAAGATTCTGTCTTCAAGGTAAGACTCTAAGATTCTATAGAGTTTTTCTGGTAAGTTTAGCCTTAACTTGTACTTCAGGCCTTCGTGCCACACCTTGTCGAAGGCTTGCGATACGTCGAGAAAAGCGCTAGTACATAGCTTTTTCGCTTCCAGAGCTTTTTCGATTTCGTTTGTTCTTCGATAGACCTGGTCGATTGTTGAATGCTTTTTCCTTAATCCGAATTGGAGATCCGGAATCAATCGTCTTTCTTCAATGATTGGTTGCAACCTTTTAAGCAACAGTTTCTCAAATACCTTCGATGTTATCGGCAGTAGCGAAATAGGTCTGTATTAATTTTTTTTCGTTCGGACATTTTCCTGGTTTCGGAACCATTATGACCTCGGCCACTTTCCATTGCCTTGGAACGTACAAAATTCTCATGGACGCGTTCATGATATAGAGAAGCTTGACCAAAGCTTTTTTCGGTAGCTCCCTTAGAATTTCGCTAGTAATTAAGCCACACCTCAGTGTATTTAACTTTTTTGACAGGTCCATCTACATCATCATTGATCATTCTGCACAACCCTGTAACATAATTCCGTATTTTCGAACTCAGTACCGCACTCAACTTAATTGACGTTTAAAGGCCTGATCAGAATAGGTAGCCGAAGCTGACGCTGTCGCTGTGACTGAAGCGTGCCGCTTATACCGATCACAATGAGACGCTGAAGCTGAGTACAAGTTTGCCATGTTTGTCAATAGGTTTTCATTATACTACAGCGGGCGGAATTCCCATAAAGAAACATGTATTTTTTCTTTTCTATTAGCACTTTTTAATGTTTTTGGATGAAGTTTGCAAAAATCCTTTAACTCATACAAAAAATGTAATTTAAGTCACTTCTAAAAATAACGGAATGCACGAAATGCACGGAATAAACGAAAAAGAAAAAATAAAAAGAAGATAGCCCAGCCAGAACGATTTCAATCTTACTGAAATGAAAAATTTCTTTAGGATTAGGAAAGAATGGGCCAAATATCTGTGGAAGCACAGCATTTCTGCAAAGAATGCCCAATTCTCATTTCCCGGAAGCTCATTAGGTGAGCAAACACGGCCATCAAATGCTCGGTCTCGTGATACAAGCAAGGCATGTCTATGCTTAGTGACGCCAATTCAACAATAGGGTTGTTTTAGTTTTGACGTCTCCGTATTTGACGTCTACCCCCCCAGAACTTTGCATGGATTGTTGTTAGTGTATTTTAATTTATTCACTCACGGTTTCGGCTCGGTTGTTTATTTTATTGAATTTTGTTCTTGGGCTTAGATTATAGAGCTTAAGGTACTGAGGTGATAAAACCTATGTTTAAAACTTATTATTTAGTTAAACAACCGCACTGAATCCAAACTCAAATCGCACATTTACACCTCAAGAACTATTGACAGCTTGAACGTCATTAATTTTGACAAGTGAACAAGCATATCTATTGTTATGTGGCGACAAGAAATAAAACAACTCGCAGGAGTCCCTGAATGCACCCATCGATTCGCTCTACAGACGCACCCGCTCGATTCACTAAACGAACATACCCAACTGTCATTCCAGTCATCTGACAGCAGCTGTCATATTCGAAGTTCGAATTTCGATTTCCCCTCCTTGGAATTCAGCGGAGGAGTACCAGTGGAAAATTACCAAAGGGGGTATGGAACGTACTAGAAGGTGCTTAATTTTGTATAAATACACGGGTGGCAGGCTCGTACGAGACAGTTATATTTTAAACGTGGACTTGTAAAAATCGGTAATAAAGTAAAAAGTGATTGAGTTGAAATAAAGTGTTGAATTCTAAATAGTAAAGTTGAATAACAGTGTGATCTGAGTTTAAATAAGTTTGTTTGATAAATAAAGTGTTTCATTGTGTGATTATAAAAGTGAAATTGAGTTTTATTTGACGAACCCCAGGCCGAAAATATTACATTGGTGTCAGAAGTGGGATAAAACTCATAATTGTGCGGGTTAATTCTACAGTGGAATTTTCCGGAACAGTTGGAATTTCCCAGAGATATCGTGTGTGTAAACAGTGTCGGTGACTCATACGAATTTGATTGTGGAATATTCCGGATACATCGAAGCTGATTGTGCGATAAAGCTATAATTAACTAAGTTATAAAAACGGTTTCAGTGATTTGTTTATTCGCGAGTGAATTTTCTCGAACAGATATAAGACATAAACTGATTGTGTTGTGAAAATTGTGTGAAGACAATTCAAAATGGGTCGAAAAATTGAACAATTGACAACAGCTGAGTTAAAAGCGGAATTGGGTAAAAGAAACCTCCAGACTTCGGGGCTCAAAAGGGAATTGTTGCTCCGACTCCAGGACGCTATTACCGAGGAAGGTGGACATCCAGACACGATGCTGTTCGAAGTTCAAGAAGAACAGCAACAAAGCACAGTAAGTACTGCCGATGAAATGCCCGCTTTCATGAAGTTGCTTCTGGAGAAATTCGATAAGCTGGAGAGCGGCCAAAAAGAACAAAAGAATGCTTTCGAAGAACAAAAGAACGCTCTCGAAGAACAAAAGAACGCTCTCGATGGAAAGCTAGATACTAAGTTCGATGAGCAGAAGAAAGCTCTAGAAAGCAAACTTGATTCCCAGAATGCGTTTTTTGAGGAAAAGTTCCAGGCAGTAGATCAAAGAATTGAAAGCGTGGAGGAAAAATTCACTGAAGTCAAATCGGAAGTTGAACAACTGGCTAAGGAGCTGGAGCTAGTTAAGAAACAGAAAGTGCGAGAATATTTGCCCGACGGTCCACGACGCAAAGAAATGCAGCCGCCTGTCTTCGATGGCCAAACATCGTGGCCGATTTATAGGAGACAATTCGAAGCTGCAGCGTTGACAAACAACTGGGACAACGAAGATAAATCAATTGCTCTCACGCTTGCGCTCAGAGGAACAGCTGCCGAACTGCTGCAGACCATCCCTGAAGAAAAACAAATAGATTATGATGCCATGGTGAAGGCCATCGAGATGAGGTTTGGCGACGACCACATGCAACAAGTTTACCGGGTCCAGTTGCGCCGAAGAGTTCAGACAAGGGGTGAGACGCTTCAACAGTTGCAAGCCGACATCGAGCGATTAGCGAATTTGTCTTATCCCAACACCAGCAGGGAAATAATAAACGAGTTGGCAACCGATGCGTTTACCAATGCCATTGCGGATGGAAAGCTACAAATGGCTGTAAGAATGGCAGGTAAGAAGACTCTCGCTGAAGCACTAGCATTCGCCCTGACAATGGAAGCTGCAGACCAAGCTTCGCAAGGTGGCCATCGCATAAGGGAAATGGCTACGCTAGAATGCTCATGTCAGCGCGTGGAAATGGAGAGACAAAACACGAATAGCGGTCGAGGACAAATAAGGTGCTGGAATTGCAACAAGTTGGGACACCTACAGCGACAGTGCAGAGCTCCACCTAGACAAACAAGCTGCCCACATTGCGCTAGAAGAAGGCAAAATGAAGAAGCATCTGGCAGGGACAACGTTCAACCTGCTGGACAAGTTTCGGAGCAACAGCAGTCGGGAAACGCCTAAGAACCAACTTCGCGGGGCAGAAGTTGGTTGATGGAATCGACGCCCCCAGGACCATCATCCAAGTCTCGCAAACAAAACGCTGCAACAGGAGTCTTACTGTGAAGGCAATTATTGGCAACAGAAAATGTGTGGCCACTATCGACACAGGTGCCACGGCCTCCATCATCCGAAGAAACCTTGTTCAGACGTCATTGCTACATAACACCAGCTGCTACAGTCTGAAGACAGCTACAGGAGAAGCGGCGAAAGTATACGGGGAGGTGCAGCTACAGATACAACTAGAGGGATTGACCTTCTCACATGCATTCTTGGTAGCCGACATATGCGACGAATGCATCATTGGAGTGGACTTCATGAAGGCACACGAGGTAATTCTTGACCTTCGAATGCAGGTGCTAAGGTATCGAACCGTCGAGATCCCTATGGTATACGGAAACGACAACGCTGTGAATCTTCGAGCAATACTGGGAGGCGATGAAGTTCTGCGGCCCTCTTCAGAGACAGTTCTTTGGACACGTTTGGAGGGTGATCCTGGGAACCACCGATTCTATCTCATCGAGCCAGATAACAAAAGTGAATTTAAAAGTTACGTCGTGGGAAAAATTCTTGCAGAGCCCAGGGATAACATGGTGCCGGTAAGACTGATGAACCCAAATAAGCGCACCGTTAAGCTCAGGAAAGGAGAGGTGATCGGAAGATGTGTGCCCGTTGCAGCCATTTCGACAATAGCTGAGAGTGAGCCTGCAAGTCCTGTCTCTCCATCTAAATTGTCCGAGGTATGTAGGACTACACTCGAAGACTGTGAGCTAAATCAGGAGCAGCAAACCATAGCGGAAAATCTAATTGGCGAGTTTGCTGATATATTTGCCTCACAGGATGGAGACTATGGTCGAACACACTTAGTACAACACCGCATAGACACCGGAGATGCTAGACCAATCCGCCAACCTGCCAGACGACTTCCGTTGGCTAAACAGGACGAGGCCGCCGAGATGATATCGACCATGGAAAGAGAAGGTTTGATCGAAAGCTCGAAAAGTCCGTGGGCGTCGCCTGTTGTACTGGTGAAAAAGAAGGACGGCAGTACTCGATTCTGCGTGGATTACCGGAGGCTTAATGATGTCACAAAGAAGGACAGCTACCCTTTACCTCGAATAGATGACACATTGGACACACTCTCTGGAGCAAAATGGTTTTCCACTCTCGACCTGAAAAGTGGCTACTGGCAGGTACAGATCCATCCAGAAGACAAAGAGAAGACCGCTTTCACAACTGGCAATGGGCTTTGGCAGTTTACAGTAATGCCATTTGGTCTGTGTAACGCTCCGGCCACCTTTGAGCGTCTTATGGAACGTGTCTTACATGGGCTGACGTGGAAAACCTGCCTGGTATATTTGGATGACGTCATCGTTTTGGGAAAGACGTTTGCAGAACATCGCGACAACTTGAGGGAGGTCTTCTCACGACTTCGAGCAGCACACTTAAAGCTCAATCCAAAGAAGTGTGCGCTCTTCAGAGCAGAAGTAAAGTATCTGGGGCATGTGATATCGACGGATGGCGTGAAGACGGATCCAGAGAAAATCGAAGCTGTGAGAAGTTGGCCAGTTCCCAAGGACAAACACCAGCTAAGGAGCTTTCTCGGTCTAGCTACGTACTACAGGAGGTTCGTCAAAGATTTCGCCGGGATTGCAAAGTGTCTGCACCAGCTCACTGAGAAAGGAAGACAATTTAAATGGTCAGGTGAGTGCGAAAGAAGCTTTCAGCATCTGAAGCAGCGACTTTGCGAAGCACCGGTACTAGCTTACCCCATCCCCGGCAAGACATTTATTGTGGACGCAGACGCCAGCAATGTGGGTGTTGGCGCAGTATTGTCGCAGTTACACGATGGGCAGGAGAAAGTCGTAGCATACTTCAGCAAAGTGCTTACCCGACCAGAGAGAAATTATTGTGTTACCAGACGAGAACTCCTTGCTTTAATACTGGCGACGAAACATTTCCAGAAGTACCTGAGCGGCCAGAAGTTCATCTTGCGTACCGACCACGCCGCGCTCAAATGGTTACTGCAGTTTAAAAATCCTGAGGGCCAAGTCGCAAGATGGATCGAGCGATTGCAGGCTTATGACTTCGAGATACAACATCGCAAAGGAAGACTGCACTGCAACGCGGACGCATTATCCCGGAGACCATGTGAGCCCAATTGTAAGCATTGCGTGCGACAGGAGGAAAAGGACGAATGTACTGTCCAGCGAGTAAGAGCCGAACCTGCAGAAGGCTGGAGTACTGAGGAACTTCGCAACGCACAACAAGAAGACCCTGACATTGAGCCAATCCTTGCATGGAAGGAATCTATGGAGAAACCGAGCGCAAGGGATATATCCGACAGAAGTCCCACATTGAAGGCATATTGGGCGCAGTGGGACTCTCTCCATGTACAAGATGGCGTTCTGCGAAGAAAATGGGAAATGCCGGATGGAAAATCCTTTAAGATGCAGCTTGTGGTTCCACGGTCGAAAGTCCAGGAGATTCTACGGGAAATGCACGATGGAGTGTCTGGTGGGCACTTGGGCATCAACAAAACCCTGGAAAAAGTACGGGAACGTTTTTATTGGCTGAGTGCAAGAAGGGACGTTGAGAGTTGGTGTCGGAAGTGTTCTACTTGTGCTGCTAGTAAGGGACCCAAAGTCAAAACCAGGGGTAAAATGAACCAGTACAATGTGGGTGCTCCCTTTGAAAGGATCGCCGTCGACATCGCAGGACCGTTTCCGGAAACTGAAAGCGGTAATCGTTACATCCTGGTTATTGCCGATTACTTCAGCAAGTGGTCCGAGGCATTTGCGATCCCAAATCAAGAAGCGAAAACCGTTGTCGATCAGATAGTGGACCACTGGGTGTGCAGGTTCGGAGTGCCAATGGAATTACATTCCGACCAGGGAAGAAACTTCGAGTCGAAGATATTCCAGGAGGTATGCGCAGCAATCGGACTACAGAAGACACGGACCACACCTCTTCACCCACAATCAGATGGAATGGTGGAACGCTTCAACAAGACGCTGAAGGAACATCTCTCTAAAGTCGTGGACGAGAATCAACGGGATTGGGATCGGCGAATACCTTTATTCCTTATGGCCTACCGGAATGCTATTCACAGTACAACTGGATATACTCCATCTGAAGTTTTATTTGGCCGAACTGCCAGGCTACCCAGTGAGCTTAAATTCGGATTTCCCACTGAAGAACCCACATCCGAGGAGGACTACGTGGTTGACCTTAGAGAAAGGATTAATGACATCCACCAGAGAACCAGAAGCAATATAAAAGTTGCAAGCGACCGCATGAAGACGAGATACGATGCGCGAGCAACGGCACCCGAGTTCAACGAGGGAGATCTGGTATGGCTCTACAACCCACATCGTAAAAAGGGAAGATCGCCAAAGCTTCAGAAGGATTGGGAAGGTCCCTACCAAGTTGTAACGCGAATTAATGATGTCGTATTCCGAATCCAAAGAGGACCAAGAGCGAAAATGAAAGTTGTCCATGTTGATCGCCTACATCGCTACCACGGAAGCAATGATGACGTACTTGTTCGGGACGAACATAACTAAGAGGGGGGCAATGTTATGTGGCGACAAGAAATAAAACAACTCGCAGGAGTCCCTGAATGCACCCATCGATTCGCTCTACAGACGCACCCGCTCGATTCACTAAACGAACATACCCAACTGTCATTCCAGTCATCTGACAGCAGCTGTCATATTCGAAGTTCGAATTTCGATTTCCCCTCCTTGGAATTCAGCGGAGGAGTACCAGTGGAAAATTACCAAAGGGGGTATGGAACGTACTAGAAGGTGCTTAATTTTGTATAAATACACGGGTGGCAGGCTCGTACGAGACAGTTATATTTTAAACGTGGACTTGTAAAAATCGGTAATAAAGTAAAAAGTGATTGAGTTGAAATAAAGTGTTGAATTCTAAATAGTAAAGTTGAATAACAGTGTGATCTGAGTTTAAATAAGTTTGTTTGATAAATAAAGTGTTTCATTGTGTGATTATAAAAGTGAAATTGAGTTTTATTTGACGAACCCCAGGCCGAAAATATTACACTATGTAAAAGTGCTTCGAAAAGGCATAACTGCACAGTGGACTGCCGAGGCGAATGCAAGCCGTTGAAAGCGTTAATAGCGATTTACAGAATATTAAATTGATGAATTTTTAGCAAAATCTTTCGTGTTTTCACCAAAGTGATTGAAATTTAATTTTTTGTAATACCTTTAAGAATTTCTGCAAACATCATTTAAAAATAAAATGAAAATGCAGATTGAAAAGAAAAAATACAAAAAATCGCGTGTGTCTATGTGCATTTCGGGCACTGTAGTTTAGCGAAAAAAATCTATAGTCCAACACATGAAACAAAGGCGGGAAATAAAAACACGTGTTCCGCTTTGAAGTTTTTGTCACTTTTGACAAATTTTCAACATTTGACAAACGTCATGCTTGAAGTTCAATAAATTCAGCTACAACTGTCAGCTTCAGCTTCACATTGTATTCGCTCTTGTGAGAATACGTATATTTAACTTTTTACTCAGCGTCAGCTACGGCGTCAGCGTCAGCTTCAGCTACAGTTCTGATCAGGCCTTAAGGGTTATGCCCTCAGCCCAATGAATCCGTTGCATCCGTTATGTCGAAGTATACAACTGACAACTTAGTGAAATGCACACGTTCTTATGGGAAGCAACGTACGTCACGAAGTTCTTCTATGGGCCGCTTCACACAAGAACGTGTATATTTAACTCAGTTGTCAGTTGTGTACTTTAACGTGACGGACGCAACGGATTCTTTGGGCTAAAGGCCTTACACCTAGCAGTCAATTTTGGAATATGTAAAGACCTATGCCAACCTACGGTGGGGTGCCGTGGCGTAATGGTTAGTGTGTGTGCTTCCTACGCCGGAGGTCTGGATTCGAATCCTGCCATCGTCACCTGAAAAAAAAGACTTGTTCTTTTTCACGGTCCCCAGCTCCGCGAGAGTCTGACAAGCCCTCCGAGAGTATTATTTGTCTTGAAAAAACTTCTCTAAGTGCCGTTCGGATTCGGAAAAAAATTGTAGGTCCCCTTGTATGTAAAGAAATTGACACACCAGCATACATTGTTGAGAAGTTGGCCCTGGTTCACCTCGAGCTGTTGCGCCACTCTATTTTTTTTTTATGCCAACCTACGCCAACGGCTGGCTGCTGTTGTTATTTAATCCCATTTGTCAAACGAATGTTATTTGTTTAGGAACGATATTTTCCTTCTACATATGCTTTTTGTGAAAGATTAGATTAGGTAAGATTTTTTAGTTAAATGCAAATAAATTACAAAATAATAACTTTATTAGCACTAACTACCAGGGCTATCGGCTTAACCTATTTTATTCATAAATCAGGTTGCTAACTCACACGGAAAAACCCGATTTCGTTTATCGAAGGCAGGTCAACTTCAACATCTGTGTTGACAGCTATAGGTCTTCACATAATTCCAAATAAGATTGCATGCTTCTTGAATAACGCCCTAGGGGTGTGTTTATTTATTCGTTTCAACTTTTCTGGCCGAAATATCCGCGGGTTTTTATTTACTCGGAACTTATATTTTATATAAGAACATTGCACAAATCGCACGAAGTGAGCCACTGTGTTACCCGCCTAATGGAATTAAAATAAACTCATTTGCTGCTTTTTCGCCACCTACCTGTGAAATTACTGTTCTAAGTAATTAGAGACAGATGTTAGCTGTCATGGCTTCTGAATCTGTATGTGTGTGAAGGTTCTTGAAAATTGCTTTGCTCCCAGTTTATAAATCAATTGTGCTTGGGCTTGGAAGTGTTTCTCTGGAAAGTGTTTACAGAAATATTGTAATTACCAATTCAAATCCAATTTTATCAAACATTGTGTGATCGTGAACCATTTCACTAAAAAAAAAAACAACAAACTATTCGATTTCAGCGTCGCGTTTGCATGAAACTTCTTGAAAATTGATCGAAAATTTGGTGCATATTTGACGGGAAATCATAGGACGCATTGTCAGCGGTGAAACAAAAAAACAAAAACTTCACCATGAGTGACGAGGAATCATCTTTTGTAATCTTGAATTCCTACGATTCTATGGACACTCCACATGCACCCACAAGCCAAATACCCAATGGATCAATCACAAAGGAACTGCTCGACAGCCAACTCACAGTTTCGGCGTTCTCCAACTCAGGTCAAGGCAATGTCTTCAATCACAACAATGGCGAGGCTACATCGATGAACAACAGAAATGAAAATGACTTAGATGGCTCAGTCACCTCAGATTGCCTATCGAATTCCGTGAAAATTGCCATCAACAAGTCGTCGATGAACGACAAGGCAGACAGAACTCCGCCGATCTCTATGAAGGCGTCAATAAGCAGCAACTCTGGATCGGAAAAGTCTCTAGCGGCGGATTTCATCATGGGCGATGTGGGTTCGGATGTGCTCAAGAACAGCGTGTATTCGCAGTTTCCGAGTATGTGCTCGGTCGCCTCTGCTGAAGAGGTGGTTAAACTAAACAACATTTTGACCAAGTACATGATTTTAAAGAGTAAGTGCAGCCTCTAGCAATTGAATCAAAGTCTTGAGACAGCCCCTTATTTCTTTCAGACACAATCTTGGACACAAATACAACTATGAAGGATTTTTACGAGCAAACACAAAATTGGAAACGAGAAGTCCAGACCAGGGAAGAGGAACAAAATGTCGAAATTGCAAAGGTTTGTACGCAGTTAGTGATAGTTTTTTTTTTCTTGTTGTCTAGAGATGTTTAATTCCTCAATTAGCTGGTGACTCACTTTGAATCTTTGATAAATAATTCGTGAGTAAACATCCAAATAAACTGTTGACGTCGGCGATTGTGGCAGTGACAGGAGAATTTCCTTGCGAGGCACAACATTTTAGTGGAGTCGAAAATGCTTTTTGTGCGCCACCCGCGATTGTGCATAGTATATTTAAATCGATCGATGTCGGCGCAATTTCCTATACTCGGTGCCTGGAATCTTGGAATGATTCATGATTTTTGACTGATTAGCGCTTTATCAAAAATATTTTATAATTAGCCGGTGCTTTTCTTATCGAGGACAAATAAGCTTGGGGCAGTAAATTCCTTTGGAGTTTGTTGTAAAGCTTCACAATGTCTTGATATCGGACGTGGCTACAACTTTAAACTCCAAGAGAAAGTTTTAAGTTAGAATCCGCGATTTCAAGGTGATCTGTTAAAAGTAATGTCAAAAATCACAAAAGTTCGTCCACGTAGACTGTAGGTCAATTCGATGAATGCCCTAGTGCGCCCTATCGCACCACAGAGTGCACTTTTTTCGCATTTCTACGTTTAATGAAGCGACAACCTAGTAAAGTCTGCATGACACTGTAGCTGTGCGATGACGGCACTAAGCTTGCACAGTTTTCCTTATTTTATACTGTACCCAGCGGCCATAAAACTGTGATTCCCCAAGTGGCTCCACCGGCCAAAAATGTATTAATTTCACAAGATCACTCTCTTTCTATTATTTTGGCTCATAAAAGATTGATGACATTTCCCAAGAGCTATCCACTAAGCACGCGATGTTAAAATTGACTCAAAAATGAAGTCTCCACTCTATACATCATGTCAAATCGGTGTCAAATTTTAGTGTCAGTTTCGAGTCAATTTGAAGTTAAGTGCTGTTCCTAGATTGAAAAATTGTTAACACCATTTTTTTGGTGTCTATTTGGTTTCAAAAATTTGACTCCATTTTGACACCATTTTTCGGTGTTAGTTTTGATTCATTAAGGGATCAGTTATAACGAAACGAAAAAACCATACGGAAAAATTTTCGTTCTCATTTTAATCGTATTTTCACTTATGCGATTTTGTCAAATTTTAATTTAAAATGTTGCCACTTATATATTTAACCAATTCACACGAAAATCAGGAATAATTTTTAAGATTTTGATTAAAGTTAATTTTTCACAGGAAAGTAGTTTTATAATTTTTTGTATCAGAATCACTTTTCCTGAACAGCTGATGGAAAATGAATCCCATTCGTTCCACTGAATTGTTCCTTATTTTTTTACTGTTCCGGCTGTCAGAAAAAAATGTCGGTTCAACCCTAACCAAAAAACTGAAGTCGGCTGTTTGGTTGTTTGTTGTTGTTTTTTTCTGATTACTGTTAACGCTTAACAGAAAAAAATCCCATACATCCCAGCAGAAAACGCATTTGTGACAATTCTGTCATACGTAAGGGGTTGTCTCAACAGGTCAGCTTCATGACTTACAGATTTCCACGATTGGAAGATTACTAGAAAATGACTGAAAACACTTGGCAATTGGTGTCTCCCCTTGATGTTTTCCAGGAGTTTGGTTGGAGAAGTCATCAATCAAAAATGAATGAATGATGTTTTCCAGTCCCTTTCCAACAGTGGAAATTGGCCAAACATGACTAAAAAAGATGCTTGGTAACAGTTTCTCACGACTCTCTGAAATTACGCCATAGGAAATTTAGTCAAAAAATGTTTTGGAAAAAGGGTAAAAAAAAAATTTGGTTTAAAAATGTTGGAAAAAACTCTAAAAACCAAAAAAGAAAAATACGCCAAAATCAAGGAATCATCATCATCATCATTTTCGAGTGCCGCTTATCCTTTAAAAGGGTCGCGGAGCGAGGGTGGATAAATGGTCTTTCCATCGTTCGCGATCCTCCGCCACCAACCCAAGAGACTCCGGCGCAATCCCCAGGCGGGACTCAGAGAGGTTCTTTACCTGATCCTGCCACCTGTTTCTTGGCCTACCAGGTGGGCGACGCGCTTGCATCTCGGCTAGCATGACCTGTCTAGGAAGTCTGTCATGGGGCATGCGAACAACGTGTCCAAACCATCGAAGAATCGATCGCTCCACTCGGAGAAGTAGCTGCTCAACATTAAGATTCCCATGAATACTGACGTTTCTCGCTCTATCCTTTAGAGTAACACCAGCAACGCCCCTCAGGAATCTCATTTCGGCAGCTTGTACCCGCGATCTAGTTCTTTCGGTCATTACCAAATTTCATGACCACAGATGAGGGTCGGAACGAACACTGAATTAAAAACTGAGATCTTTGCTTTCACTCCAAGCTCAGCTTTCCTGATGACCGGCCGGCGCAGTTCCTTTACTATTGCTTCAGCTTGGCCAATTCTACAGGACTACTCAGTATCACTCCCCCCATCTTTCGTGAAAAAGACCCCGAGATGCTTAAACTTCTCCACCTGTTTTAATGGAACTCCATTTATGTGCAGGGTACACTGCAAAGGAGTTCGGGAAACAACCATCACTTCCGATTTGTTCACGTTTACTTTCATCCCAGCATCACCACAGACGGCTGCAAACCTATCCAGTGCTCGTTGCAGTTCCTCTTTGGATGATGCAAGGATGGCCAAATCATCTGCGAAAAGCAGATGGCTCATCCTGATGCCAGTCAATTCGAAACGTTGCTCGCCAAGACTGCGCTTCACCATCCAGTCCATATATGCTATGAAAAGGACCGGCGAAAGAACACAGCCCTGGCGAAGTACAACGCGCACATCAAAAGAACGGGATTTGACGCCATTTATCCGTACACAGCTTCCGCAGTTTCCATACAAAGACTGAATGGCTCTCAGAAGAGGCCCACTCAACGCATAGTCCTGCAAAACTCTCCACAGTGTATCCCGAGGGACTCGGTCATACGCCTTTTCCAGATCTACAAAACACACATAGACCGGTTTGGCATATTCCCAGGCCTTCTCAAGAATTACCTTCAGAGTAAAAAGCTGGTCAATTGTGCCTTTGCCAGTCATGGAAATCCTGTGGATTGATTTCCATGGCTGGAATATCATGGAAATCAAGGAAATACGCGAAATTTTTTGGAAAGGAAGCCACAATGTGAAACGGAAAAAAGCCTTTTTTAGCTCGATTTCCAAATGCGATGTCGAAAAGAGACCAAGGACTAAGGACTTATTAACGTACACCAATGGATTTCTTTGGGGTTATGACCAAAGTCGTAAGAAATGGTGGAAAGTGTGTGGGGTGGCGCGACGAGTGGATGCGTTGCGCGTATCTAGGCGTGGGAGCTTTTTCCTCGGATACACGTCGCGCGTGATAACGTGTACCTCGGCCGCACCCCACGACCGCGGGTCTCCAAAAAAAAATGTTTGGCTGCATTTTTAAAGCTTTTTTTTGGCTCTTGCATAGTTTTAGAAACAGAAAAAATGTAACAAAAGTGGGAAAAACAGCCAAAAAATTCAGCATTTACGCCAGGAAAAATTTGGAGTGTTTTCCTAGAAATAAACGGCTGAAATTCGTATGGAAATTTTTGGCTTTTTTTCCATTTTCTTTTTTTGGCGTAATTTCCTATGGGCGTAATTTCAGGGAGCCGTTTCTCACTCTTTACAACGTTTTTTCGAATAGGGTTGAATGTGGCATTAAAAAGGTTTGTGAATAGGGTAAATACGATTTATGGGGGGAACTTATTTTTAATCCCATTTAGAGAGGATCTACATTTTTGTGGTAAATCTCGAGACTGCACCGCGAATGAGTGTGCGATGAAGACATATTATTTAAGAGTGTAGGCGCCGCAAAAGCCTCTATCACGGCACGTTTTAAGTGGATAATAATGATATCGTCCGCGTACCTCAATATCTGTAGGGCTCTGTTGAAAAAAGTGCCTTCCGACACCCTCCCTGCGAACTGCCACTGCCTCAATTTGATTAAAGAATGCACTTGACAATGCATCTGCCAAAAATGGGTGCATGTTCGGGAAGAGCAGCTCTCAAAATGCTCATTGCATGCGATTCATTTCTAGTGTAATACGACACAGCAAATTGTTCAGTGTGACAGGGAACTCCAATTTGGCCATCACCAAGCAGAGTTTCAGCGTGTCGCCCCCTGCGAAACCCTGCCTATTTCTTTTTTACTTTACTTCAAAATAAAACTTACTTTTTTGAAGACTTAAAAATGATGTTGGACTTATGGATGGCGCAGTTATGACTTTTTAACGTCAGTATTCGTAGGAATCTTAATGTTGAGCAGCTACTTCTCCTAGTGGAACAATTGTTCGCATGCCCCCCCCAACAGACTTCACAGGTCATGTTAGCCGAGATGGGAGCGCGTCGCCCCACTGGCAGAAACAGGTGGTGGGATCAGGCTAAGAACATCTCTTAGACCCGTCTGGGGATCGCACCTGTGTCTCTTGAGTTGGTGGCGGAGGATCGGGAACGATGGAAGGACCATTTAGGCGCCCTCGCTGCGCAGTCAGCGAAAATAATTGATTGATTGACTTATGGCGCATTTCCTTTAAATCTGTGCCGAACTATGAGAAAAAATCTTGTGGACCTTTGGCCAACTTGGGTTAGTTACAAGTTCATAATGGGTTTGTTCGGAGTGGTTTTAAAGGTCATTGTAAGCATTTGGCCCATGCAATTATGACCCTGCTGTCTTTTTAAACGTTTTCTTTTGGTGTAAAGATCTAATTCTTTGTCGATCTGCCGAGGAGAAAGTCACGACCTGCGTGCCGTCATCATATTATGGTTCTATTCACCTAGAGTTGGTTTGGTCGATGTACATGCACGGCACACCACCGAAACATCACTAATTGTTTTTTCGTAATACTGGATGCTGGAGAAATTTTTCTATGTCGACACTAGACGTCGGTCCTCTTCTTGTTCTATTTCTTCCACTCCCTCTCCATAATGTCCATTAAACTGCTGGTGGAAATGCGCCGTTAGCACTTCTACAAATCAGCAATTTGCTTGGCCCTTTCATAAAACTTTCTGATATTGCTTCAATCAAATTTTTCGATCTTCTTGACGTGAAAAATTGCATGAGCTACTTTTTCTCAAGCAGTAACTCCCTCTTCTTTCTTCTTTCTCTTGACACAATACTTTTCATTCGTTGCACTTGTTTTCCGCTTTAATAATTCTGCATTATGCATCTCGCGTCATTCTTTTTTCTACTCGCAGTTCTAATCGCACAATTTTTGTACCCTATTCCACAGAAATGGAGAATATTAAGTTTGATGCAGGCGAAAATGTAACATAGGTAAATAATAACGAGGTCTCTTAAGGACATAATGATCGAATCGAGACCGAATTCTGAGTTAAATGAGCCATGTCCCTCCGTCCGCCCATATATCTCCAATTTTCAGGAGCTAAAGCTCTAAAATTCGAAGCAATACAAGTGTTAAAATTTTTCAAATCCACAGACACGCCCACAATCGGTCTAAATTTTTCACTACTTCCAGCACTTTCAAAACAGTAAGATGTCGTGAAAAGCTGAAATTTTACACTTCGCATCTCCTAACGATTATAAAACATAAAAAATAAAAACAAAGTCAGCAGACCGCCCCTAATTGGCGTGGCATCGATTGAAATATAATAAGCTTTCAAATGCAACTGTTTTTAACCTTACCAAGAGAAGAATTAGAAATAAAATTTAGCACATAAGGTACACCGCACACTATCCTAGATTTCATTCAAACAAAGTTTTTGGCCACGCCCATGTTGAGGGGATGATTTTTCATAATTAATAAAATTGAACCAAAAAAATTAATTTTTACGTACATTTTAGGCGCAAACTTGGATGTTTCACGCCCCTTTTAAAAAGTAAATAAAAAAAACCTTATAAAGAATAAAATATTTTTTTTAGTAAATGAGAGATTCATGACTGCTTACGGAAAGGGGGTGAAAACCAAAAACTATAGGAATGGGAAACAGAATAGGCATTGAAAAAAAAAATAGTTATAGGGTATACCACGGTCCGTTACAGACGGAAGGAAGCTATTGCACTGTTACACTTACTTTCTGGTTTGGTTCTCATTTTTTACAAACAAAATATAAAAATTGCTAAAATCGGCCTACAACAACATCCACAATTGACTTCGATGTTAGACAACCTCAAATTTACATTTTATTTTAAAATGCCTCTTGGTGAAGTTAGACAAGGTAAAGGAACTCAAATTTTCCTCCAGAGCAATATTGGCTAGAGGCCTTTAATAAGACAAAAATTGGACCGCCCACACCATCGACCATGCCCACTTTTAAAATATTAAATCTTGAGAGATCTGATTTCTCGGCAAATTCATTTTAAATCGGAAAAAATTCTAGGAAAATAATAGGAATTAAACTATTTTCTAAATTTGTTATATAGGAAGGATTGATCTCCGCCCATTTTTAGGGGGCGCTTTAGGCAAAAACAGTTTTTTAAGCATTAATATTCGCTTTTAACGCATTTTCCAATGATTATGCAATTGGAATAAATTAATTTTATGATGTGACTTATTTGTGTTGGGCTGGTTGTGTTCGTTTAATCAAATCACTTATTCCATCATTTTCCCCCACGTTTCTATGGTACTTTCCATCATCTTCAGGGTTTTTTTTTGCGTTTTAGCGGTGAAATAAAGTGTTTGCTTTTTAAAGAATAGTTTCTCTGCATTGCTTTACTAACTTAGTTAACCTTCTTTTGACCCAATACAAAAACGAGCCGAAAAATGTTCGCGTCTACCGAATGAATGAAAAGTCAGATAGAAATGTACAGGTACTTAAAGAGCTCATGCACACTTCTTGTGTACTCCAAACGATTATAACGAGTGTTTATTTTGATGCAAACGACGATCGGGACTTCTGCATTATGGAAAAGGTGTACGCGAGCTCGTATAAAAGTGAGAAACTTGCTTGTAGGTGTAGTGATTGACAACCAGGTAATCAAGAAATACGGGTTGTTCTTGTGGGGCTTAAACAATTTTATATGGACTGTCTATTCCCCCTTGTTTAGCAGGGAGGGGAAATTTTCTATAAAAAAAAAGACTGTCATGCTAGTTTAAAAATAGTTTTTTTTTAAAAACTTGATAAAGCGGCTTTCTTGCAAGAAACAGATCCTCCAAAATACATGATCGTATTTCTTGAAGGTGGAGCACAAGAAGCTAGTCCAGTCATTGGATATGCTTTTTTTCTTTCTGTTAATAATTTGATGCATGCACCTTATCAAAACATCACCTCTGTATTTAAATAGTTCAAATTATAAGCTACTACCAGCAGGTTCCTGCACCGATATAGAAAAAGAAATATTGTAACCGGCAAACACAACTACTTCTTCCTTCAAACAAGTTTCGGTCAGGAGCTGAAACGACCTTTTTTAACATTACAATTGGTTTCGAAAAACTTATACACATCTTCATGCTCTATTTGTAAAAAACTAAATGTTATGTAATGCATGACTACATTTTTTTTTTCTTTTTATCTCAGCTTCGCAACCAAAATCTTGAACTCCGAACAGGTAAGGAGGAGAATGTTTTTTACCAAATTTTCATTTTTTATTTACTTAATTATTTTTTTGCTTTAGACCTTGAGAACAAAGTAGAGCAACTCAACATCAATGAAGATATCAGGCGCAAAGAAAACGAGGAATTTGCACGTAATCTTTCCGAAAAGGCAGCTCAAATCGCCAACATGAGTGCACAGATTCAAAAACTCGAGCAACATCAATTGGTAATTTTAAATGCTTAATTATGAATTTGAAATCCTTATAATAATACTTTTCTTTCCTCAACAACTAGGCATCCTTTGAATATATATCTAAGACTACATCTGATTCACCCAACTCAAAAGATGGCACAGAGTACGTTACGTCCTTGCAACACGAGCAGGAAGTGAAGAAATTAGAAAGACAAATGTCTATAATTGTTGCCGAAAACTTTGAACTAAAAGACATGGTTAGTTTGCTTAATAAGTCTGCGTTGATGACTTTTAGTGTTGAATTTTTGTTTTTTCTTTATAGCAAAAACAATACATTGACGAAATCAATTGCCTAAAAGTGAACCTAACCGCAGCCGAGGAATTGCATAAGAAAACACAGCTCGACATTGGATTCCTTAAAGCCAGTGACAATGAAAAAAAAGAACAATTTCTACAATTACAAAACGAAAACAAAGGTCTAAAGGAAGAAATGGGAGTGCTTCGTACTCAATTGGATATCTACAGTCGGGATTTTAGGCTAGAGCAAGAAGGCAAAGAGAATCTGGCACACGAAAAGAACCAATTGTTGTCGGATTTGCGAGAGCTGCAAAAGAAGAATCAGGAACTCATCCAAGAGGCACAGAGAAAGTATGTTTTGGTTTTTTCCCCCCCTAGCGTTTTGGTTAATGTAACGCATTTGTCTTTTGTTTGAACAGTTACGATCAGAGTACCACACTTAGAGCGACTGCAACTGGCGCTCTTCCAAAAACGAGACCTGTTCCAGCAGAAAGAGCTCTAGAGAAGTCGCCAACAAGGGAACCGAGGCCCAATAGCGTAATAATTTCAAGGACGTGCCATAGAATCTAATAAATAATTTAAATCATTTTTAACAGATATATTCACCGGCGAACTTTAAATGTCCACTGTGTGGTATGGAGTTTAGGACGCTCAGTGTTTTGCAGAATCATGTAAACCAATGCCTGGATGGAAATTAAATTTTAATCAATAAACGTAGGCGTAGAGGCCCTTAAGTTGTGCTTACATGACACCAAATATTTTAGAGCTGTCTCGGCAGAAAAATCTTTCTTTTTTTTTTTGATAAACTCTTAATTTTTTCGTAAATCATGTAAACAAAACTTTGGAATTGAAAATTTTAAACTCCTCCCCATGTTGAGAAACTTATCTGTGAAGATATTGGGAGTAGTTTATACATTTTTTGAGGGCGATATATTTATCTTTTCGTTTATATTGACATTGTAGCGTAGTTTGATCACACACCATATGATATGGTGAATGTTTGTATGAATGGATGTAGACTTCTTATGGTTGTGTGACTGGCTTTGACGAAATTACCTGTTTAGTAGGTTTACTACCTTTGTTCATATATTATTATCATTTGGACGTTGCTTTCGACTTTTTTTGAATTCGAAAAAAAAAATTTATTGAATTATTGAACATCGTTCAAGTTCAAGAAAACATTTTTTTTTAAATCCTCAACAAAAACAGTCAGTCCTACAATTTACACTTTTTAGTTGTAATTTGTAGGAATTAGTTGTAATTTGAATACGGTGGGTATTCATATTAAACTGGTTTACATAAAGACAAGAAATTAAAAAACAGAAAACAATTGGCATCGATTTAATGAAACAAACATTGGCAAAAAAAATCAAGTGCATAAATGTATATTCATCATTCATCTAGAGTTTATAAGAATGTTATGGTTTATTGTATTCTATACTTTGAAAAAGAAAACCGTGTTGAATTTGAATTTTATTATTATATTCGCATATAACATATTTTCTTGATTTTTTTTTTATCACAAGTATCGTGGAAAACCATGATAATAATTGGTTATTGCAAATCAATTTAATTATTATAACTACCGGCACTGCTGAGCTAAGCCAATCTATACAATTTAAATAAAATGCCCAACAGTAAATACTTGTTTTTAATTATGTTAATACTACCCACTATTAACTTGTGGTATTTCGCGAAAGAAGATGGCGAACTGCGGTCTAAACGGCCATTTTTAGAAACATGCTAACAACTGTCTTTGGCGAATGTTGCATTAATCCAAGAACCATGCGTTGTTGAATTATAGGGCTTACGACCTTTTAGTACATCGGCTTTTAATACAATTCAGAAAGTAAGAAAACCTTCTATATGCGAAAAATCAATCACAATTGTAATAAATTTTTGCCTAGGTACGGCGACGGGAATTAAACCGCCACCAATGTTGTATCTGAGGAACGAAATCTTTTGACATATTTTTTGATTGACAAAACCGTTCGAATGCTAGCAAATATCCGGTGTGCAATAACGACAGACAACTTTGTAGATTGGATGCAATGTCAACGGCCACCATATTCAATGGAGCAGCAAAAATTAAAAAAAGGGTAAGTCAGTCTTTGAATACACCATTCCATTTGAATCTTAAACTGTAACCACAACCACCCGACATGCTATAACCCTATCGGAAATAAATTCCAGACCACAACTTTATTACAGTGAGAAATTAAAATTTTTTTTTTAAAGAAATAAGCTTGAAACTTGTTTGCGGACCACTTTTAAATACTCTTTACTCCAGCCCAAAAATCATTGAACATGGGGTAGGTGGGGGTGTTGTCCTAAAGACTTAATCATAGTCTCTCTTTCCAAACTTCCGGATATTGTGGTTTCATTCAAGTAGAAATTATGGCGATAAAGGAAGTCTTTGCCTGGCTTTAGAATAACGTTTTCTCTTTCAAGGATATACGAATCTTTTTTGACAGTCAGACGGCCTTCAAGTGCCTGGAATCAGTCTCTACAAACTCTAGAGTAGCCCTAGGCTGCCGATCATCTCTAAAGGAGATGTCGGAGCAGTTCAACATTCATCTGGACAACATGCTGGGTGCCTGGGCATAGCGACATTCCGGCGAACTGCAAGGCTGTCAAACTCGCCAAGCTTGATCCTTTTTAAGCTTCTTAGGCACTAAAATTTTCACATGCAAACTTTTGCTTAAACTGGATGCAATAGAAAGAACCAATTTCAGATGGACGGGTGCTAGCAACTGTCTAGTGACGAAACAGATATGGCCAAAGTTAGACCTTAAACGCTCCAAAAGGTTGATCGCTCTTAATAGATTGCACATGAATGCTACAATAATTGGTGTCATTACAGGACACAGTCTGATAGGTAGGCATGCAAAGAGGCTTGGTGTTTAAGATGTTTTTATACCCCATCCCATAGGATAGGAGGTATATTAAGTTTGTCACATAGTTTGTAACACGGTGAAATAATAATGGTAGACCCCCAAGATCTTAAGGGCATATGATCGAGACCGAATTCTGAATCGAATGAGCCAAGTCCGTCCGTCCGTCCGTCTGTATGTCACATGTTTTTAGGCCTTAAATTTTGAGCTAGGGTGCTGAAACTTCGTACGTAAGGTCCGCGTCATGCGAAGCAATACAAGTGTTAACATTTTTGAAATCCGCCCAAAGACACGCCCACAATCGGTCTAAATGTGCAACTACCTCCAGAATTTTCAAAACTGTAAGACGTTCTAAAAGGCTGAAATTCAACATTTAGCATCTCCTAATAAATGTAAAACATAAAAAAGAAAAATTTAATAGGTAAACCTCCTCGAGTGGGCGTGGAATGCAGTTTACTCAATATTTTTGCTCAAAATTGAAAAAAATTTGCTTAATATTTTATGTAGAAAACGCTTAGTTCTACATTTTGTTCATACAAGACTATGGATGGGCCACGCCCACATTTGGAGGCAGAATTGAAGAAAAACCTAAAATTTGCCTGAAAAACTTTTTTCGACTAGCATTGAGCCTAATTTGGGAAAGCATGAAACAAAAAAGTAGCAGGCTAGGTGAACGAGACTTCAGTCCAGATTTCGTTCACATAAAGTTTTCAGCCACGTCCCCTTTTAAGGGCCGATTTTTCAAAAATATTGAATTTCAACCAAAAAATTGCATTTTTACGTACATTGAAGTGTAACTTGGATATATGTGGTTTCTAATTAGGGGCGGTTGGACCACGCCCCTTTTCGAAGTTTTCATTACTTATAAAATGTCAAAAAATAGCTATGTCATCAGCATTTTACAATGAGGGATAGGATGGGACTGTAACTTCTGCGTACACACTGTATCTTACTCACTGGTTTAAAGACGTTTTAAAAGATCCATAAAAGGTGGGAACATATTGTGATATGGCGACAAAAATGTTTTACCTGCTGTTATTAAAATATACTAATTTCCCCACTAGTGGAGACTTTAGCGAATACAATAAATTTCAGTCGTCAAAATCCGCCCCGTGTGATGTAGAAGTTTCACGACTAATCAAATTTGTATTGACGAATGGAAAAGTCGAAATGAGATATCTGGTGCACAGTAGAGGAATATGTAGAGCTATATATATATGCTACAACGTCAAAGTGAAAATTTTAAAGGTTTTTTGACTGACAAAAACGTCAATGCTGTTTTTCCGCCTTAGTTTAATTGGTCTTACATACTTACTTAAGGTGGCGCTACAGGCCGGGGTGGACCTGGGCCTCAGCCAACAAGCTTCGCCAGCCAGCTCTGTCTCTAGCTAGCCGTCTCCAGTTTCGCAAGCGAAGTTGGCTGAGGTCCCCTTCCACTTGTGTGCGCCACCTGAGTCTCGGTGCTCCTCTACCGCGCCGTCCCTGTAGTGTGGATTCGAAGATTTTCCGGGCCGGAGCGTTGGTGTCCATCCGCTCTAGATGACCCAGCCATCGTAGACGTTGTGTTTTGACTCTTTTGGCTAGGTCGGTATCGCTGTACAGCCCGTACAGTTCGGTGTTATATCTCCTCCTCGACTCTCCGTCTATGCAGACGGGACCGTAAATCGTGCGAAGAATTTTCCTCTCGAAGCAGCCTAAAGTGTTTTCATCCGCCTTTGACAGGGTCCATGCTTCTGCACCGTAAAGCAGGACTGGGATGATGAGGGTCTTATACATGGACACTTTAGTTGCTCGAGAGAGGGCTTTGCTACTCAATTGCCTTCTTAGCCCAAAGAAACAGCGATTGGCAAGAGTTATCCTTCGTTTGATTTCAGCGCTGGTGTCATTGTCTAAATTGATAGCGGAACCCAGGTAGACAAAGTCCCTAACTACCTCAAAAATTATAGCTGTCGATGGTGATGTTTTGTCCAAGACGTCGGTGTTGGGTGTCTTTTCTTGATGACAGCATATACTTGGTTTTACCCTCATTGACTGCTAAACCCATATTCGCCGCTTCCGTCCCAATACTCACGAAGGCTTCACTGACATCACGCTTTATGCGAGTAGTTTAACGGACCTTTGAAAGATTGTACCTCTGGTGTTGGCGCGAGGGTTCTGCACAATTCTCTCAAGTATGATGTTAAAGAAGTCGCATGACACCGCGCCGCCTTATCTAAATCCTTTTTTGACATCAAAGGGGTCGGTGAGGTCTTTGCCGACCTTGACGGAACAGAGTGAGTTTTCCATCGTCATCCTGCACAGACTGATGAGTTTGGCAGGGATGCCAAAACTAGACATTGCGCTATATAGCTCGGCCTTGAAATCGATGAAGAGGTGGTGTGTATCGATTTGAAATTCCTGGGTTTTCTCCAAGATCTGCCGCAGTGTGAATATTTGATCGATGGTGGACTTTCCTGGCCTAAAGCCACACTGATATGTGCCTATCAGATTGTTGACAAACGGCTTCAGGCGTTCACACAGTATAGCAGAAAAGATCTTGTATGCGATGTTAAAAAGACTTATGCCTCTGTAGTTGGCACAAGTCAGAGGGTCTCCTTTCTTCAGGATCGGGCAAAACAGTGATTGGTCAGTTTTTGTTTATTTTTCAACCATGTGACAAGTTAATCAAAGTCGGATGATAAACTTGGAAGTTTTTTGCAAGTTGACGTTGTTGCTGGTCTCTACATATTCCTCTATTCTTCACCGGGGGCTGCCTTCAGTCGCCAATAGACTTTTTAGCACGGCTGTCAAAATCTGACAGTCTGTCTTTCATATTTATCGACCGCGGGATGCCAAGCAAATTGCGTTTTTATATGAAAAAATTCAATAGTTTCTGAAGAAGTGCAAATTATTGATAAACTACTCAACCTAGAGTGTGCCGATAAGAAAAGAAGTTTATGTGCTTATTCCGTTCTTTAAATTGACCCAAAAATTATTTTAATAAAATATGTGGAAAGTATCGGAAAAGCGTTCCGAAGATATGATCTCCTTGAATCCGTGTACGCTTTTGTGGTCGTATACACTGTGTCTACAACACAAACAACACTTTTCTTATCCTTTCCTTGTTATATAATAAAAACATTTTTAGCATTACCTAGGAAGACTGATCAAGTCTACAACTTTCCTGTTCATCGAACACAGGGTTGCATTTTATAAATAGTTATTCACGTTTATGTGTAATTCGCCGCACTCGATAATACCAGTAGACATCAAACTATTAAAAGCTCTATTGCCGAATAGAAAAGTCCAAAAGCGATACCTGGTGGACAGTAGAGGAATATGTAGAGACCTGCGACAACGTCAAACTGAATATTTTGACTGTTTGTTGACTTACAAAAACTTCAATGAAGAAGACGTTTTTTACGCCTTTGTTTTATTGGTCAGTTTTTGTTTATTTTTTTGCCAGTTGACAAGAAAATCAAAGCCGGTTGATGAATTCAGGGATTTTTTAAAATGTGACGTTGTTGCAGGTCTCTACATATTCCTCTATTCTCCACCGGGGTCTGCCTTAAATCGCCTATTGGCGATTCAATTTTCAAAAATGTTTTTGAAGAAGTTTTCGCGTGTTTTCACGAAAACACAATTTTGGGTTCGGTGTGTAAAGGAGGGCATTAAATTTAAATTCAAAATCCAAATTCAAATCCAACAAATAAAAACGGTTCTATATGATGAGTTCTTATATTTTCGGTTGTCATACATTTTGTTTTCTGCTTGAATGAAGTTTATTGCATAGATCCCGACGCCCTTCGGGCTAGGGCATAGAATATACCCGGGGTAGGCATGCCTGTCGTAAAAGGCGACTAAAATGCGTCCTTGAGAGCAGAGTCTCAGGGGAGTACGCTTTGCAAAGTTTTAGAGCATAGAAAATGGCGTGTTATTTATCTCATCAAACCCAACAACTTCCTGTCAATAGAGCCACAATCATAGAATCTGTTCTCCTAAATGGGAATTTACTCCAGGGCTTTAAACTCTAGCACTTGTCTAAGATTGTCCTCGTCTGGAAATAGCAACTTTTATAAATAGAGTGGCGCAACAGCTCGAGGTGAACCAGGGCCAACTTCTCAACAATGTATGCTGGTGTGTTAATTTCTTTTATATACAAAGGGACCTACAATTTTTTGCCGAATCCGAACGGCACTTTGAGAAGTTTTTCAAGACAAATGATACTCTCGGAGGGCTTGTCAGACCCTCGCGGAGGTGGGGACCGTGAAAAAGAACAAATCTTTTTTTTTTTTTCAGGTGACGATGACAGGATTCGAACCCAGGCCTCCGGCGTAGTAAGCACACACACTAACCACTACGCCACGGCACCCCACGCAACTTTTACACAATAAAAATTCTTGGGCATGGGACAAATATTTCCTGGAACGTGACTTCTTGAATATGAATTTAATTATTGGTTTTAAAATTCTGAATTTTGAGTTTGCTAATGCTCGTCGACTAAAATCCCATCCCAGAAAAGTTACTGAACTAACTAGAACAGAATCAGGAGTCTTTTCCAGTACTCTAGGCCTATGAATCTCCAAGCGCCTACCAGATCACTGCAGTGTGTTTCAAGCAGAAACTACAGCCGTTCGTGAAGCCGCGGCCTGGTTTTCAATTAACTCAATAGACTGCAGCGCTATTGTTTTCTACAAAGACTGCCAAGCTGCAATAAAAGCTTGGAATCGTTGGTAAAGCAATGCCGCGAATCTCTCAACGAGATTGCTGCCAGGTGCGACGTATCCCTGTGCTGCGTTCCAGGCCACAGGGATATTCCAGGCAACTGCAGAGCCGACGAACTAGCTAGAGAAGGTGCTAATGCAAACCCGATTCATACAACGGAACGGACAGCACCCATAAACTCGATAAAGTTCCACCTGGATGTCGAAGCCATCACAATGGCAAACAATGGGTGGAATAACATCAGCTCATGTCTCTCTTCCAAACAAATCTGATTCATCTTCTGTGCAATCGTCCCGCCCTATCGGCACTGAGAAGGAAGACTTTAGGTGAATACTTCTTCGATGATCTTAATGATCTATGATTCATCTTCTGTGCAATCGTCCCGCCCTATCGGCACTGAGAAGGAACACCTTAGGTGAATACTTCTTCGATGATCTGAATGATCTATGATTCATCTTCCGTGCAATTGTCCCGCCCTATCGGCACTGAGAAGAAAGACTTCAGGTGAATACTTCTTCGATGATCTGAATGATCTATGATTCATCTTCCGTGCAATTGTCCCGCCTTATCGGCACTGAGAAGGAAGACTTTAGGTGAATACTTCTTCGATGATCTGAATGATCTATGATTCATCTTCCGTGCAATTGTCCCGCCTTATCGGCACTGAGAAGGAAGACTTCAGGTGAATACTTCTTCGATCATCTTAATGATCTAGCGCGACTCGATCTAAAGAGGATAATGAACTTTATCTCCGGGTCAAACTGGCTAAACGCATAATTGTGTATCACAAAACCCATCCCGCCCGAAACTCTATAGGTCGAGCAAGCACCTTACAGTGGGGCGCCAAATACACCCCATTAACACCCTCCCCCAAGCTTCTTTCCCAACAGAACCGGCCTGGTGAGGGCTCATACCGATTCGATTGCCCTCACCTATTCCGCTCTTTTGGGAACACTAGTACATAATCCCCCTGGTACGGGTTCATACCGCTTCGGTTACCCCTACCTCCCCTACCCCCCCCCCCCCCCCCCCCCAAGGTTAATTCTTAAATCACCTGAGGTACGGGTTTACACCGAAACGGTTACCCTACCTCAACGTCCTCAACGAAGAAACATCCTCCGACAACAGTTCCCCCACCTGCGCTCTCCAATCCTTAAGGCTAACCCTCACTTAGGGGCAAAATATCAAACCAAAGATCTAATCTAATTAAACTCGACGACCCTATTTGTCCTCCACACCACACGGGACGTAATAAGTAGTACTCCTACAGTAATTGCCATTCTCCTCATGGTAACTCCGGTCCTACTGGTGGTATCACAATGGACCTTCTTTGCCCAGCGGGGACAGCCACCCAACACCTAACCCAACTAGAACAGAAAACCGAAAATTGTGCCGCAATTTTGTATTTTAGCGAAAAACCCTGGTTCGAAAGAAGCTGTCTTTTGTTTTTAACCGCATTTCGGTTGTAAAAATGCCAATGCGAAATCGGTTGCCTGTGCAGTGTATTCTCATAAAGGAACCACTCCTCACTGACCTCCAACCGCCTTGTTGACCGGGTCTCATACAGAAAACGGTTACCCTCGACCTCAGGTTACTTCCCCATATCCGGACCGACCCCGCCCCTCCCATCCTCGAGGCTAATTTCCATCTAGAGACCGATAGTCACGAAAACCCCTCTTTAGGAAGTCTCTCACTGGTCCCCTCAACCTTGGTGACAGTCTTCATTACCCTTTTCGGGTAAGTCTCTAACCCATCAACTATTGATTGGTGACTTTGGGCACAGGCTCATACCGCCACTGGTTGCCTCGCCCCTTCTCACTGGTAGTTATCATTAAGGTCGTCGAGCTAGCAACTCCGGTCTTACAAACCTCGTTAGGTCTAAGTATGTCCTGGATAGTGGGTTCCCAACCTAACCTAACCTCGGTTATCGAATATCGACATTTAATGAATGAAATAAAAAAATATTTTTGTAGTTAGTGATTGGGTGGTTGGACTTGTTAGCAGTTGACACATTTGGAACGAAACTATGCAAATAAAACAATACTTGCAATGTGAAAAGGTTTTTAAGGGAATATCTCAAAAGACCCCAAAGGTTTATAGGGACGTTTATATGACAGATTTGTCTCTCCCTCGCTCTCTGTTTTCAGCTACTGTTTCTTCAGCAAACTGAAGCCAAATTTAAAAGTTTTAAAATTCCCAATTGTTTCAAAGAAAGCAAATACTAAAGTTAAAGTCTTTCAACTGAAAGTGGCAGGGACGACAATGTTGTTTCAAAGTCTGACAGAACTTCATCATTATACCCATAAGTGAGTTACTCTGATATGAATGTCAACTTTTGCCTATTCGTCTATCGTAATCATACTAAGACACAGACCAGAAAATTTCCGTGAATTATGTTTGTACGTAGGCGAACAAGGCGCATAAGCAACCAAAGTAGGGAGCAAAATTGTCGACAGAACAATGCTGTTTTCAGTTCAGTGCAGACAAAGCCTAAAGGGCTAAATTCTCTGTCCTTGTTTTCTGATATCTCTGATTCATTGGCTAACGTTAGATCTGTCTGAAATTGAATGGTTAAAAAACAGGCAATTTTCTATTTTCCAGAGTACACAACATAAGCAAAAATGTCGGATGAAATTTATGCAGAGATGGCGATTTTAGCGGCATATTTGCTAGAAACCAGCGAGGATGATGACGATGTTGTTATTGAGCCTAAGCCACGAAAACGTCGTGTTTGGAGAAAGGATTGGTCACGCCTTCGGGAAAAAGAGGGTTTTTGTGCAAAATTACTGCTTGAATTGCGCACCGGTGAGGAAGAAATATATCGCAACTTCGTTCGCATGACGGTCGCCCAATTCGACCACCTGCTCGATTTGGTAACACCACGAATAAAGAAATCAGACACAAATATGCGAGCAAGCATTCCTCCTATGGACCGATTGGTTCTAACCCTATGCTACCTGGCCTCGGGCGACAATTTTCGGTCACTGCAGTACGTTTTCCGAATACCACAATCTTCCATTTCGATGATAGTTCCAGAAGTTCTTGACGCCATCTATGAGGTTCTTGTGGATGATTTTATTAGGGTTGGTATTGTTTTAAAGCATTCCAAACTCCAACTGAAATCACCAGAACGAAGCAATTCTTTTTTTTATAGATTCCGAAAAATCAAACCGAATGGGAGGCAGTAGCGAATGGATTCAACGAGACATGGCAGTTTCCAAATTGCATTGGCGCAGTCGGCGGCAAGCACGTCGTTATAATTGCTCCACCAAACGCTGGCAGTGTGTTTTGTAATTACAAGGGTAAACGTTCTTAATTCGAAATAATTGGCAAACAATCTAAAAAGCACTTTTTAAAAGGGTCTCACAGCATAATTCTGATGGGAGTTGTTGATGCCGATCACAAATTTTTGTATGTCGATGTCGGTCGAAATGGCAAATTCCCCGATGGTGAAGTATTCAATAGCTGCACTTTGGGCCAGGCATTAGACAGAAACCAGCTCAAGTTGCCTGCACCGAAAGCACTGCCTGGCAGAATATTGCCCGTACCGTACGTCCTCGTCACTGATGATGTATTCGTGACGCGACCAAACATAATGAGGCCATTCGCTGAGGGTACTTTGACAAAACAGCAGCGCGTTTTTAATTATCGACTGAATCGCACTTGCCGCACCATTGAAAATGTATTTGGCATCATGTCGGCAAGATTTGGTGTGCTTCGAAAGCCGATTAACTTGGACCCAGAAAAGTCGAAAAAGGTGGTGCTTGCGTGTTCGGTGCTGCACAATTATTTGATTACAACGAATAAGGACAAGTACGCCCCATTGCACTCGATCGCCCAATACGACGCCAAGGATAATCAAACAAGCCCAGGTGAATGGCGCGCTGAAGACGCAATCGCAACAATGTTCCCTCTCGAATCCATACAAAGTAACACAGAGGACGTTAATACTATCCAGAATGAGTTTGTAAGCTATTTTACAGAGAAGGGGGAAGTTTCCTGGCAATATGATCGCATTTAAGTTAAATTTAAATAAAATTAATTTTGTATTTTCTCACATTACCTATAAAGAAGAGTTTTTTTTTCGAATTTAAGAGGTGAAGTACGATCGTCGATCTTTCTTTGTAGTGTTGACCCCAGTACAAAGCGTACATACGGTGCACATGAAAAGATGGCTGTATTTCATTAGGCAGACCATAATATTCAGCGGAGCACCTCGACTGACGCAATAAGATGAAGCTTCTGCAACATAACTAATTTGGTAAAAAAGTATAGAACAAAAGTGTTACCCTGCCTCTTTCATTATTTGAATTGAATATTATCTAGAGTAATTTCACCAAAAATCAAGCTTTAAATCAAAGACGTTCGGTATTGGTCCATGGGTTTTTAACACTTTTACCACCTGCTGCGCCCCTTCCACCACTGAATGCGTGGGACACAACTCAGACTATACAATGGCACAAAAATTTTATCTTAAAGGGATGACGTGACTTTTTACGTTCATGGCTCTCCGGCTATAAGTTTGTAATCGACAAAAAATTTTGCGTCGAATTCGTGTATTATAAATTCTATGCGATGCGAGGAAACAAGGAGGTGAAGATACAAGCGTGAGCTTTGTGCGCTGTATCAATACGCGGATGTTAAAAAAGTTTCTTATAAAGCCATTACACGAAATCTACATAGTTGTGGTCACATCGAGCGATGGGAAATAACGCTCTGGCCAATAGGGTCTTTGAATTCAACCCCCCAGGCTTCAGCCGACTAGGCAGACCGAACTTTCCTTTTAAGGAGCAAGCCGTTGCGTCGGTTGAGGTCTTAGGTTAGGTTGATGGATCATGGATGCCCTTTGTGACAATAGTCACGGCTCACTGAGACCATTAGTTGGGTTTATTGTGTCCTTGTGGGTTCATTGTTAACCTTTTTAACACATTGAAACATAAATAAACCGCCTTTAGAAGCTCGGAGTGCCGCCCTCTTGCGCCCATCCGGATTTGTATACAAATCTCAGGAGGTCCTTTAGAACTACATTATTTAGATCTTCGAGCTCATTGAAGAAGTACCCGGTTGAGGTCTTAAACGAATCTGCAATAGAAAACTACACACAGTCAGAACAAAATATGCACCTGAGTCTTCTATCGTGCACAGCTGGTCGAGAATCCGCCACCTGCCTTTCAATTAACTCTATATATTTCGCCACTATTGTTTTCTATATGAACTGAACACCTTAGTTGAAAAAAAGGCTTTGCATGAATACCGCAGATCTTATGTGTTACTTATCTCTGTGCCCCCTGCGTTATTCCTATCATCATCATCATCATAATTTTCGAGTGCCGCTTATCCTTTAAAAGGGTCGCGAAGCGAGGGTGGATAAATGGTCTTTCCATCGTTTGCGATCCTCCACCACCAACTCAAGAGACTCCTGCGCAATCCCCAGGCGGTACTCAGAGAGACTCTTTACATGATCCCACTACCTGTTTCTTGGCCTACCAGGGGGGCGACGCGCTCGCATCTCGGCTAGCATGACCTGTCTAGGAAGTCTGTTAGGGGGCATGCGAACAACGTGTCCAAACCATCGAAGAATCGATCGCTCCACTCGGAGAAGTAGCTGCTCAACATTAAGATTCCCACGAATACTGACGTTTCTCACTCTATCCCTTAGGCTTAGGGTAACACCAGCAACGCACCTCAGGAATCTCATTTCGGCAGCTTGTACCCGCGATCAAGTTCTTTCGGTCATTACCAAATTTCATGACCACAGATGAGGGTCGGAACGAACACTGAATTAAAAACTGAGATCTTTGCTTTCACTCCAAGCTCAGCTTTCCTGATGACCGGCCGGCGCAGTTCCTTTACTATTGCTCCAGCTTGGCCAATTCAAGGCTCCAAGTATCACCCCTTCCATCTTTCGTGAAAAAGACCCCGAGGTACTTAAACTTCTCCACCTGTTTTAATGGAACTCCATTTATGTGCAGGGTACACTGCACAGGAGTTCGGGAAACAACCATCTCTTCCGATTTGTTCACGTTTACTTTCATCCCAGCATCACCACAGACGGCTGCAAACCTATCCAGTGCTCGTTGAAGTTCCTCTTTGGACGATGCAAGGATGGCCAAATCATCTGCGAAAAGCAGATGGCTCATCCTGATGCCAGCCAATTCGAAACATTGCTCGCCAAGACTGCGCTTCACCATCCAGTCCATATATGCTATGAAAAGGAGCGGCGACAGAACACAGCCCTGGCGAAGTCCAACGAGCACATCAAAAGGACGGGATTTGACGCCATTTATCCGTACACAGCTTCTGCAGTTTCCATACAAAGACTGGATGGCTCTCAGAAGAGGCCCACTCAGCGCATAGTCCTGCAAAACTCTCCACAGTGTATCCCGAAGGACTCGGTCATACGCCTTTTCCAGATCTACAAAACACGCATAGACCGGTTTGGCATATTCCCAGGCCTTCTCAAGAATAACCTTCAGAGTAAAAAGCTGGTCGGTTGTGCCTCTGCCAGGCCGAAAGCCGCACTGTACTTCCCGTAACAAAGGCTCGATTACAGCTCTGGAACGCGTTTCCAATACCTTCGCGAATACTTTTCCCGGAAGACTCAAAGAGATATGCCCCTATAGTTGGCGCAATCTCTCCTGTTTCCTTTTTTGAAAATGGGCACTATAACTCCCGTTTGCCAATCGCTTGGTGCCTTCCCGCTATCTCAGGCCACCTTAATGACACGTGTTAGCCATTTAACACCCTCTTCACACATTGCGTTGAGCATTTCTGGCCGGATTATATCAACTCGAGCAGACTTGCCAACTTTTAGCGATTTACTCGCTTTAGTGACTTCGTTTACTGTGGGACTCCGAAAAGTGCTCTCTCAATCTGCGCATGACATCGCTCTCATTTAAAAGAAGTGTACCGTCCTTGGATTTAACCCCTTGAATGATATTCAACTTCCTTCCTCTGAGCCGGCGAATGGTCCGCCAAAATGTCTTGTTTGCAGATTTGTAATCGTGCTCCAACTTGTCACCGAACTTTTTCCATGACTGTTCCTTGGTTGTTCTGACCGCCAGATTGGAAGTTCTTCGCGCCTCATTGTACCGAGCTCGAGAAGTTGAGTTTCTACATTGGATCCACGCAATGTAGGCTCTCTTCTTCTCTCTGATGGCTTCTTGAACTCCAGGCGTTTTAAACCAAGCTGTTCTTTTCTCACCACCAGCTACCCCAAGCCGCTTCACTCCACAAACATTTCCTGCAGAGGCAATGACTGCCGATAAACAGCTGCCATTCCTTCCAAAGGTCAGTTGGAAGTGCTGTTCCTATTCCTGGCAAAAACAAAGCAGGCAAGCTATCTAGAGGATGTGCTAATGGGAACCGACAGTACACATACCATCGATAAAATTCCATATAGATGCTGTCTCTCTCTCTAAATACCCCTGTACAGTCAACAAGGCACACGAACTTAAGTTTTGGTACTGAACAATATTGGCCTAAGACCTTTAACAAGGCAAAAATTGGACCCTATTAAAAAAACGATTTCTCGGAAAGTTGACTCCGAATCGAAAAAAAAAGTGGGAAATTGCGACAATACGTATGCAAAAGCTTCAGGCAAAATACCCGACCATACCAAAAATAAAACTGCCACACCTCCAAGAAGTGGGCGGGATATAATAATAATATAACTGTTGAATGCTTTTTACTACAGTTGGTTGCATACATTTCGGCCTAAAACTCCGCCTTTTTTTACTAAAAGAATCTTTTTTCTTAACGCCACGCCCACATTAGTAGGCGGAGAAATATACAATATTTACATAAAAGTTAGAAAATGCAAATATCTACAACTTTTGTCATATAATTTTTTGTCAAATTTCATATATATTTATTGAAAAACATTCATTTTAAGTTAAAATCCCTTAAAAAGTGGGCGTGGTTAATGAAAAGGCTAAAAAATTTTTAGCTACTTCAAAGACAATTGCAAGGCAATGTTACATACCAAAAATTAATGCGCTTGCGCCATTGTAACATAGCTAAAATTTGGAAAAAATATTTTTTGTTAAATTAGAGATGGTCGCACATACAGGCCTGTAGTGGGCGTGTCTGTGGGCGGATTTAGCTCTAATTTTCAAACTTGATCTGAAGGACTGGATCTCCAGCCAACTTGCCAAATTTCAGCTCTCTATCTTAAAATTTTTGGCCTAAAAGTTGTTTACATACAGACGGACGGACGGACATGGCTTAATCGATTCTCCTGTCGGGCCCACTTATATCTCTAAAATGTCTTAGACGCCTACGGTGATTATTTCACTGCGTTACAAACTATACAACAAACTTAATATACCCTGAGTCGGGTATAAAAATAAATAAATAGAGTGGCGCAACAGATCGGTGGGAATCAGGGTCAATTTCAAAACTGGTTTGTCCTCGCGAAGGTGGGGACTGTGAAACGAACAAGTCTTTTTTCCCAGGTGACGGCAGTAGGCTTTGAACCCCGAACTCCTGTGTAATAGGTACACACACTGACGGCAGTCAGGTGCCGTGGCGTAGTGGTTTGTGTCAGCCTAGTGTTCAAAACTTGACAGATCTGAAATACCATTTAAAAAACAATAATTTTAAAAAAAAACCGACTTCTCAACGAGAGACTTCTCAGACTTCTCAAAGCCTGAGGAAGTACCTCAGAGTTGTCTAACCACCCCCAATATTAATTTAAACTGGATTATTAAACCCTACAGCAAAAGGCTATGGGGAAAAAGATGCGGCATAAAAAGTTTAAAAATCTGTCCAATCAGTTCAGACTCAAAATCTGTCCAATCAGTTCACTTTTAGTAATAACTAAAAATACCCTATTTAACAGCATTGTTCCATGAATCGAAAAGAAAGCAAACGAGTAGATACACAAAACACAGTAGTTACACAATCTTATAAATGTCGCATTTGGGAAAAATTCTGCGTTTATAGTTTTTAATGTTACGTATACGCCACAGTGTCCAAAAAATCATAAAAACTAAATTAATCCACTAATGGAAAAGAACAGTGTTAAAATGCGCCCAGCACAGAAAAGTCGTTTTAAAAAGGGTGTTTTTGACAAGAAGCAACAATAGGGCTTGTAATAATTGTGGTACACATCCTCGTTTTGTGTGCCTTTATTCTATGTTAAAAGTTAGTCTCAAGTATTTTGTGGCCGTTTTCTGATGGCGCAATCGAAGCAAAAGAATTTTTAAATCAAAAACTAGCAAGCAGCTTCAATACGAAAAACAACAAAGGATTATACTCTGTCCAAAATCAATAGTCAGTACAGCGCTTATGGGAGAGAGAAAAATTGTCAGTGCGGTCACTGTGTTCTCAAGTATGCCACCATGGACAAAAAATACGCAATTTGCCCCTGAAATGTAGGCCCATAGAAAAAATTTCAACAGCGTCCCCGCGTGACCAACAAAACACGCATAGACCGGTTTGGCATATTCCCAGGCCTTCTCAAGAATAACCTTCAGAGTAAAAAGCTGGTCGGTTGTGCCTCTGCCAGGCCGAAAGCCGCACTGTTCGTCCCGTAACAAAGGCTCGATTACAGCTCTGAAACGCGCCTCGAACACCTTCGCGAATACTTTTCCAGGAAGACTCAAGAGAGATATGCCCCTATAGTTGGCGCAATCTCTCCTGTTCCCTTTTTTTTAAAATGGGCACTATAACTCCCGTTTGCCAATCGCTAGGTGCCTTTCCGCTATCCCAGGCCACCTTAAAGACACGTGTTAGCCATTTAACACCCTCTTCACCCATTGCCTTGAGCATTTCTGGTCGGATTTCATCAAATCCAGCAGACTTGCCAACTTTTAGCGATTTAATCGCTTCAGTGACTTCGTCTACTGTGGGACTATTCTCCGCCCTTATCTCGTCAGCAGTGGGAATGCCATCTTCAGTGCCCTGTTGGGGGTTGAGCAACTCCACATTTGAAAGAAGTGTGCCGTCCTTAGATTTAAACCCTTGAATGATATTCAACTTCCTTTCTCTGAGCCGGCGAATGGTCTGCCAAAATATCTTGTTTGCAGATCTGTGATCGTGCTCCAACTTCTCGCTGAAATTTTTCCATGACTGTTCCTTGGCTGTTCTGACTGCCAGATTGGAAGTTCTTCGCGCCTCATTGTACCGGGCTCGAGAAGTTGAGTTTCTACATTGGATCCACGCAATGTAGGCTCTCTTCTTCTCTCTGATGACTTCTTGAACTCCAAACGTTTTAAACCAAGCAGTTCTTTAATCACCACCAGCCGCTATCCCAAGCCGCTTCACTCCGCAAACATTTCCTGCAGAGGCAATGACTGCCGATAAAAACAGCTGCCATTCCTCCTCTACATTCAAAAGGTCAGTTGGAATTTGTTCAAACTTCTCCGAAACATGCTGTGCAAAACGCACTCTGAAATCAGAGTCAGCATCCTGCAACCTTTCCCACCGTATGCGTGTCACCAGTCTTGGTTTTCGCCTGGGTGGCAAAGGAATACTGTCACTGAAAAACAATTTACACAGCACTAAGTGGTGTTCAGTTAACAGCTCATCTCTCCTGAAAACTCGAACATCACAAATCATTCTTTGAACACACGATGGTACAACAAAGAAATCAATCAGTGACTTCTGATTTAAACTGTGCCATGTGTATTTGTGAATGTCTCTGTGTGGGAAAAAGGTGTTCATGATGGACAAGCCATATGCACAGCAAAAGTCCAACAACTTCCCTCCGTTCCTGTTTTGATCCAGGTCACCGTGCCTCCCAATCACACTCCTCCAAGTACTGTCGTCTGTACCCACATGTGCATTGAAGTCACCCATCAGGAGAAAGAAGTCCATTTCTGCCACTCTGTCCAGGGCAGCATCAACTTCGTTCAAGAAGGACTCATACTCTGACTCTCGATTTGGTGCATAAACCTGAACCAGAGCCAGAGTCGATCGTTCAAGCTTAACCTTCAAGATCAAAATTATTCCCCCTAACGGAATGACATCGAATACATTTTCTGACAACCGGGAGCTTGTGAGTATCCCCACACCCGCCTGTGCAGTCATATGATTTGGGACGCCAGACCAAAAGAGCTTCTGGTCATCATCGAAGTCTTTGGTTCCAGAACCCTTCCATTTAGTTGAGGAGATGCCAGTTGCATCGAGCTGATACTTTTTGGCCTCCTCAACCAGTTCAAGTTCCTTCCTCGTTAGCGACGAGACATTCCACGTGGCAATTTTGAGTTGGTGCCGTTGTCGATTTGTAGAGTTTCCACCTAAGCCCTCATTTCGCTAAGCCCACTTGGCGCTGTCCCCCTCCACCCCCCGTTATTGATAGCGGCACCATTGACGGGCTGCTCGTAACTTCTTTGGGTTAAACCCGGTCGGATACCGAGCGCGACTTTCCGACCACCAAGCGTTCGCATGCTGACACCCCTCAGACCTAGCTCCAAAAAGTGCCCTGGATTACCAGGATCAGCAAATATCCGAGGCTGTTTTCGTTTTCTTTTCATGGTTGGGGGGTTGGGGTGCATTTTATACCTAGCTGCCAGGTTTAAATTCGGCCGATCCCAACCCGGACAACAGACGCCGACCAAGAAGCCGCTCGTTCCGAAACAGACGCTCCTGGATTTCTGTTATTTGAAGTTCAGCCGACCCTCTGGGATCAGACGCTGACCAACAAGCCGCACAATATGTAACAGACGCTGCTGGATTTTATTTAAACCTTCGGGTTCATCTTTTTCAGTTATAACTTTACTGCCAAGGCTAGCCCCACAAGGTGTTTATACTCCTGGACAGCATCACTTATGCCAGAAGAGACAGGAATACCTTACCTCAAGGCTATTCTTAAACCCGACCTTGCAGGGTTTACCTTGCAAAAGCGTCAGTTTCAAATTGAAAATGGAAAATTTCAACGAACAAATTTTTAAATTGTTTTGTGTTAAATTTTTTCAATATTTTTAGTGAAAAGCAAGTTGTTTTGTAAAAAGGGTCAATCTTTGACTATTTGTCACATATTTAAATTCAAAACTATTGAAATTATAAAAATTATTAGTTTTTATCGATTTTTGGTATTGCTAAACCGTTTCTTTTATTTTAAGCTTATTGCTCTTGTTTTAAATGATTTTTGGCTAGAATAACTCAAAGCCTTTTCGGAGCACAATATAATTTAGCTGGAAAAAGTATATTCGGAATTGGAATTTCCTTTGCAACAAAATAATTTTCTCAATTTGCTCTGATCGTAAAGTTTCTTTGCCCTTTCAAATGAATTTTAAATAAGCCCACGCTAGCGAATGTGTCCCTATTCGGCAACAAAACCACAAGAACCCAAGTATGTAATCGACAACGTGTTGTTGAATGGGAACCTTGACTTTTTACTGTTGAACATTCGCCGATGCAATACCTCTTTATACATTTTCTACAAATTACAGACCCTGTTGCCGCAGCTAGTTACAAATAATTCTGCTACACTCATCTCGATTGATTAGAGCAACAATGAATATTGCGCACACAAGGCGAACATCGTATTGACCCCATAACTCGAAATGAAAAGGATGTACAATGTGTCCTTCTTGGGAAAATTATAAGCACCCATCACCCAAGGACCGCGACCATTCATCGTTATCAAAGTAGAACTGTAATTTACCACCAACCGTGTCCTGAAACGGTCTGTGACTGTGACATCTATTCATCTAATCGCCGGCAATCGCGTGCTGCTTATGCATCCTTGCGAGGATGCTCAAACCCAAAGTTTGAGTATTCCTACTGTATAACTGGCTGATATTCAAACGAAATTGTGTATAGTGCGAGTGTATTGAGGCACTTGTACACTATCATCTGGCAAATAAAAGGATCAAAGTCATAAAGACATAAGTGGGGTTGTGTAATGGATAGTCGCAAGTCGGTTTTGCGATTTGTTTATGATTGGAAGATAATAATTTGTTTGGTAGATGTTTGAGGGTGAAACGGCAGCCTCCCTTTTGAAGTTGGAAGTGCGCATATATATAAGACTGAAATTAATATTACTTGCAGCTATTTTACTCGGGATTTTCAAAGAGTTGTAAGAACCACCAGGTTCTCTTCAAAGTATAAGGCGACGAAAAGGAATATTCTCCCAGGACGATAAGGAGTTCTGTGCAGTTTTTTCTACTGTAGCAGCGTTTGGTGGATTTCGTTTAAGCTGCACCTGAACTGAACACCATACAAGGTAGGTCAAAAATGTGAACATTATTGGAAAAAGAGTGAATAATGGTGAAAAGTTGATTAAAAGTAATTTTTTAGCTAATTTTATTCGTTTTTTGTGCAAGTTGTTCAAAATGGGCAAATTTAGTTTAGTTTGAAATTTCTGTAAACCATTTAATTAATTTATAAACAATATTAAGCGCTAAGGGAACAGTTTGACATCTACTTCATCAAATGTGTTCATAATCTGCTGGAAAAAGACTCTAAAAAATTATAGTCTTGTTTAAGAAAAAACAAGTTAGATAAACGAGCTTGTGAATGCCGTATGTAACATACGCATAGCCTGGTATCATAGATGGACAAAATGGTTTAAAAGCCTTTTGCTAGTGCCCAACTAACATTTTATTGGTTCTAGAAAAAGTTGTGACAGGTTTTTGTAAAATTTTTGACAAATTAGTTTTTTTCCGGAATCAAAAATTTAACAGTTTATTACTTGGCAAACCAGTTTAGTTTTCAGTTATTTTAATGTCCGAAGTTTAAACTCCTTATAACGGCAGTCGAAGTTCAAATTCACGTCCAAAACAAAAGTGTTTTACAGTGCTTGGCTGAACCTGAACTTAAACCATAGTTTAAGCTGGCTTAAATTGAAAGGCCGTCATTGATGAATTACAGTACACGGAAACATACCCTTCAATTTATCGTCAAAGAGATTGAGGGTCTCGATTGACAGACAATCAAAATTAATTCAAATCTGCCATCTCTCAACGATTTCGGGATATCTTGTTCTGCGTTCATAACTGTTTCATAACAAACGCCAAAGAGCAAGCGAGAAAAGAGAGCGAGTTGAGCGGTGACGTGAAATAACGCCGAACGAAATAAAGCCAAAAATGAAAAATTTGGCCTTAATTCGTTTTGAAAATGGAAATAACGCCAAATTTCCGATTTGGCTTTATTTCGCTTTAGAAAACTAAATAAGACCAATTTGGTCTTATTGCAGGGGGCGTGCCGCCCCCCTGCAACCCCCTGTTGTTTTTTTCTTGAACTGTCTTCACTTTTCGTTGTAAGGGCGTATATAAAAAATTTGGTCTTCTTTCTATTTTTCTTTTGGCTTTATTATGCTTTGGCTTACGAAATAATACCAAATTGGCGTTATTTCGTTTTTGAAAACGAAATAAGACCAAATTTGAGATTTGGTGTTATTTCGTTTGGCGTTATTTCACGTCACCGAGTTGAGCGCTAGCACAAAGGCTCCATTGAAATAAAGCCAAAAAATAAAAAAAATATATAATGTTCCAAAAGCGGAGCTTTGTTTTATTGTGAAAAACGACCTCCAAAAACAAAATCAACCAATGCCAACCAATATAAGAGAAACTAAAAAAAAGACCGTCAAGTATGAAGACATACGCGAAGCGGTCCGTTGGCTTTTGTTGAGGGTAATGGTCATCTATATTGCGCAATTTGTGTAACATTCTATTAATTTATTAAAATTATTTTTGGATTTTTTTATTTTTTTTAATGTCTTCTCTCAGGAAGAAGATATATTTTACAGTCTGTAGTATACTTTTTTCGTAGTGCTGTGTACTGCTCTTATATTGGGTGATTTTATATTGGGTTTCGTTACTCTAAAAAAAGGCTGGCAAAAAGCTCTACCGTTACGAAAATAGACGGAAGGACATACTCTTTCTTGGCCTTTTTTTAGGATTTTTATAATTTAAAACCCATAAAACAGCAATTTCGATTATTTTTAAAAAACTGCACACTTTTTAATCAATTTTGCAACCACCTGTGCTGGCATTTGCCACTTTTCTCAAATTCTGGGGACATGGATTTCTGAGAAAACGGTAAAAATATGCTGTTTTTTATTTCGCTTGTTTGAATTAGCTAAAAAACTTAGGGTCGAAAACGGCAATTTGGAAACGTTTTTGATGCAGTTTTTGCCTTTTAAACAATACATACTTCAGCCAAATTTAAACTAGGTGGTCATAACCGTTAAGGAACTAGAAATCTTAAAAAAATAATCACGTTTTCGGTTAAATCTTCGAAGTTTTTGAATATTTTAAGTCTGCTATAGTTTTGTATAAAATTTAAGAAGGTGGACTCTGCCCGATGTTAATTTAAAAATTATACTTTATACCGTTTGGGAGATAGAGGGGGAGACATGCGTTCTTTTGACCTTTTTTATAATTTTTTAAATTTCAAATCCATAAAACAAATATTTTTGATGTTTTTTTCAGTTCCCGTTAGACTTTTTCCAATAGCATAACCACCAGCACTAGCCTTGGATAAATTTTTTTTAATTCTATGGCCACCGGTTTATGCGTAAACGGTAAAACAAGCTCCTTTTTTATTTCGTTTTAGGCTTCTAAAAGCTTAGGTTAAAAACGGCTTTCTTTTTGCCAGCTTAGTACTTTAACCGAATCTGAAAAAGATCGCTTATACCGTTAAGCTAGTAGAAGACTTAAAAAAATTGTTTTTGAAAATGCTTTTATGTTTTTGAGTTAAATCTCAGAAGATTTTGAAATTTCAAAATCCGCTATGATTTTCCTTAAAATTTTGAATTCTTTCTGATACGTGTGATTTTTTTCATAGAATTCCACCAAACAGCACCGGAGATAGGAGGGCAGACACGCGTCTTTTCATGCATTTTTGCGATTTTTTTTCGAAAATTCGTTAAAACTGCAGTACTTAAACTGTTTTTGAAAATATGACCCAAGCACCTGGTTTACTTTGAGTGTGTTCAATATTGATTTTGAGCGATAAGCCGTTCAAAAGTTATGGCCTCCAACACTTTGAAAAACGTCATGCATTTTCGACTCTTCATTTCTCAAACACGTTTTGATATTTTCAAAAAGTTTTATTTTTTAATTAAAGCTTAGTATTGCTTAAACCTAAGTTTCGTTTTTCTAGTTCTTGCCTACTAAACTTCTTGAAAAAAAAACACTAAAAAACATTAAGCCCATTTTCACACGAAATTTTAAACTGCAATTAAACCGTTATTTGTGCTTAAAAAAAATTGCCCTCTTGGATTCTCTGATTATTTCCGCAGTTTATACACACACCAAATTTTGTCTTTCTACGACTTACCGTTCAGAAGTTATAAAGCGATTGGACGTACGGACGGACGGACAGACAACGTAGCGATACCAACAGAGGTCCTTTTTCCATTTTTGGACGGACCGCTAAAAAGGAAAAGCAGGCAGGGGGTTGTTGCCATACTTATACAAAATTTGCATACACATAACCTCGCTACCCTCGCGTTGGAAGCCGGCAGCGGCGTTCTGTCCCCCTTTTATCGAACAGTGAAATGACGGGTTCTTTTCATACGAGATGAGGAGGCAATAGAAAAACGAAATGAGACCCAAAATTTAAAATTTCAAGTTGCTGTTGTATTTTTTTTTGGTCCTATTTCATTTTTGAATGTAAAGTAGTCACTTGTAGTGCGACCTAAAAGATCTGTTGTACCCGTTTTCTTTGAACTAGGGGTTTAGGGGTTCTTCACGGCATTGATAACTGGATGCCATGTTGTTCTAGTCATTCCCCGTTTAATTGGGTTTCCCAGTAATTTTAAATCTGTTCAAGGCAAGAGTAGGACAATCTACCAAAAGATGTTCCATAGTTTCAGGTGCTGCTGTGGCCTATAGTTTTAATAGGTGGTAGTTGCATGCTGCATGTCCAGTGAGAGCTCCACATTAGCTAGTCTTAGATCAGGTCTGTTGGTTTCTAGGGCTTCCTTCGCTCTTTTGGGGTTGTATCTGAGGATTTTTTTTTTTTTTTGAGTGTTTGTGATCTTCCAGGTTATTTCATTTTTGAAAAGAGATACTGGTAGTTCAGCTTTTTATTTGATGATAAATGTCCGCCATAGTGAAACCAAAGAGGGGAAAGGTCCTTTGTATGAAGAGAATTTCAGCTCCCCATTTAGCTTGCATGTCGGTTACCCTCATAGTTTTCATGTCCTGGCACCCAAATCAGTTTTACACTGTTTTTGCTTGCCAGCGTGTTTATAATTTAGTGACATTCCCACCCAGCCTTGAAATTATAATTTAAGCTACTTAAAGCTTTTAGAACAGCCTGACTGTCCGAGAATATTGAGCAGGGTTACCGATGGGCAATATATGTCGCCAAATGGCGACCATTCTACTATCGGGACACTAGGCGACGACGTTTTGAAATCAGCGGTTTTTGGACACTTTTCTTAAAAACAGGGCGACATTGGGACGCTTTTCAAGTCAGTTATGCATACAACAGCCACAAATTGAAAAGTTTTATTGCATCTGCCTCTTGGTAAACCAATTTCACAAAACGAAATAAATGAGTAGAATAAATTTTCTACTCAGCAGTAAATCCGTCTAGTGTTTTCTTTGCGTAGCCGGGAGGTTACCCCGACGGGACGACCCACTGCCTGGAGGAACAGATCCTTTTTAATTACTCGAGGGCGTAGAGCGGGATAACCCCTTCCTTGGGCCGGTTTTTCAGTTCGAGATCATCAGAGTTTCCGAGTTAAACTGAGACTTACTATGAAAGATGACATCTAAGACCAACTCGAACTTCGTTTTCTGTGTTTTTCTATGTGAAGTAAGATTTGGGAGAGTTAATAATTCCGTAAGTCGAAGATTTTGACAACTTCACTGACGGAGCTAACTCTGCAATGTAACTTTCAGTTTTTTCTGCTAATAGCAGGTGAGCCGTCTTACTTACTTAAGGTGGCGCTACAGTCCGGGGTGGACCTGGGCCTCAGCCAACAAGCTTCGCCAGCCAGCTCTGTCTCTAGCTAGCCGTCTCCAGTTTTGCACGCGAAGTTGGCTGAGGTCCCCTTCCACTTGCATGCGCCACCTGAGTCTCGGTGCTCCTCTACCGCGTCATCCCTGCGGTGTGGATTCGAAGATTTTCCGGGCCGGGGCGTTGGTGTCCATCCGCTCTAGATGACCCTGCCATCGTAGACGTTGTGTTTTGACTCTTTTGGCTAGGTCGGTATCGCTGTACAGCCCGTACAGTTCGATGTTATATCTCCTCCTCCACTCTCCGTCTATGCAGACGGGACCGTAAATCGTCCGAAGAATTTTCCTCTCGAAGCAGCCTAAAGTGTTTTCATCCGCCTTTGACAGGGTCCATGCTTCTGCACCGTAAAGCAGGACTGGGATGATGAGGGTCTTATACATGGACACTTTAGTTGCTCGAGAGAGGGCTTTGCTACTCAATTGCCTTCTTAGCCCAAAGAAACAGCGATTGGCAAGAGTTATCCTTCGTTTGATTTCAGCGCTGGTGTCATTGTCTGAATTGATAGCGGAACCCAGGTAGACAAAGTCCCTAACTACCTCAAAGTTATAGCTGTCGATGGTGATGTTTTGTCCAAGACGTCGGTGTTGGGTGTCTTTTCTTGATGACACCATATACTTGGTTTTGCCCTCATTGACTGCTAAACCCATATTCGCCGCTTCCGTCCCAATACTCACGAAGGCTTCACTGACATCACGCTTTGTTTTACCGATTATGTCAATGTCGTCTGCGTATGCAAGTAGTTGAACGGACTTTTGAAAGATTGTACCTCTGGTGTTGGCGCGAGAGTTCTGCACAATTCTCTCAAGTATGATGTTAAAGAAGTCGCATGACAGCGCGTCGCCTTGTCTAAATCCTTTTTTGACATCAAAGGGGTCGTTGAGGTCTTTGCCGACCTTGACGGAACAGCGTGAGTTTTCCATCGTCATCCTGCACAGACTGACGAGTTTGGCAGGGATGCCAAAACTAGACATTGCGCTATATAGCTCGTCTATATAGCTCGTAGATGCTGTCATACGCGGCCTTGAAATCGATGAAGAGGTGGTGTGTATCGATTTGGAATTCCTGGGTTTTCTCTAAGATCTGCCGCAGTGTGAATATTTGATCGATGGTGGACTTTCCTGGCCTAAAGCCACACTGATATGTGCCTATCAGATTGTTGACAAACGGCTTCAGGCGTTCACACAGTACAGCAGAAAAGATCTTGTATGCGATGTTAAGAAGATTTATGCCTCTGTAGTTGGCACAACTCAGAGGGTCTCCTTTCTTCAGGATCGGGCAAACAATGCTGAGGTTCCATTCGTCGGGCATGCTTTCTTCCGACCATATCTTGCAGATCAGCTGGTGCATGCTCCTAACCAGCTCATCGCCAGCGGATATAAAAAGTTCGGCAGCTAGGCCGTCTGCTCCGGCTGCTTTGTTGCACTTGAGCTTAGACACAGCTACTTTCACCTCCTCCAGGTCGGGTGGGCGGCACCGTTCGTATGCTTCCTCGGTAACGTCTTCGCCCGGGTTGAGTGGTTCGTTCTGCCTGACAGCGGTATTTGTTCGTCCTCGCCGTTATACGGTCTGCAGAAGTGGTCTTTCCAAATCCTCAGCACCGACTGCGCCGTGCCGTCAGGTGAGCCACCTACGTCATGTTATGTTAGGGATGATCATGTCTTGTCTGATTCTCAACTCGATATTTTAATATGTATGTAGAAATTAAAGGTCGCTTTTAAAAGATTTTGCAACAAGTAAGTTTTTATTCCACATTAAACTCTTTTATTATTTTGGGTAATAAGTGAGCGGTGGGTTCGGGACTACAAATTTCAGTATTTTTTTTTTTTTTTTGTGTGAATTTTTTTAAGTGGGACGCATTCTTTGGCTCGGGCGACTTTTTTTTGGCGACATTTTCAAATTGTCCATCGGTAACACTGATAGTGAGATATTGACCTTCGTGAGATTTCTATTATAAATGCAGTGGCTACCTCTTTAATAGCAAAAAGTAAGGCTTGAAAAATTGTTTGCAGAGGGGCATGTGCTTATGGCACCTTGGCCCAACCTTAGCCCTCACACTGCGTCAAGGAGTGTAGTCAGTATAGCATTTCGACCAGTCCAGTATACCACTTTTGGCGTCATAGTTTGCTCATGTGGATTGCTAGTCCATTCTTCTCTTTTCGGGTTCATTATTTTGTAGTTTTTGTTTGGGGACTTTATTCCAAGGCCGTTATTTCCTAGAGCTTTGGATTTCATGTTTTTTTTTTTTGGGCCTTATTTAATTTGTGAGTTTCGGGCATTATTTTTAAGAGCCTGTGAGTTGTCAAATGAATTTCAATCAATCGTAATGTATATGGCGAAGTTCACAATGCCTACGTTGTCGATGTGAAACACGACGGCTTTTCGAAAAATTGGAAAACTCTGGCCGGGGTTGACGATAATTTCATTCGGTGTTTTGAGTTGTCAGACGCAGGTGAATAGACGTTTTATTTTTATTGAAGATAATAATTGTTGTGAAGAATAAATCACGTGTAAAATAAAGTCGGCAATTTTTACAAATACATTTTTATTGGTCCCTGCAGTCAAAACAGTCGTCGCGATTTTTCACTTTCATTGTGTGTAAACAAACGATTTTTTTGGTTTTTTTCAGGTCTTTTGGTTTCACAGGCTTGTTGTGAAACTCCCATTACTTGCAAAACTGCTCTCGAGAGTGGCCTGAGTGCTAGGAAAACTCACATGAGTCTTACGGAGTTTTTTGCGGTTTCGAATAAACATAATAAATGTTACGTAACGTAATATTAAAGTTAACACCCTTACACACGCTATCATTTACGCCGAGAGTCATCAAATTTGTAGATTTGCTAAAATTGTCGGTGCTGCCAAAATCCTTATACCGCTTCTGTAGCCGGTTTCAAAAATCGTGCATAATGTATTTATTTTATTACAAAATTACCCATTTTTGGGCAGGCTTTTGTGGCCGTTTTTTGCAATTTAAATCAGATCCGTACTTAGTAAATATAAAGGGTCCGCCAAATAACTTTTTTTTTTAAAAATGCTATAAAAAAAACTGCTGAATATTTTCTCAAATCCCTTTTTTTATTTGAAAGTACAATCCATCCGGTTAATAATGGAAGATAATTTCATTCAAATGGCTGATCGGTCCGGTCCAATCGGTCAAATGACGATCGGTCTAATTTTTAAGCACATTATCGATTGTGTACAGCTGTATTTCACCAATGGCTTCACGAGCGTCAATTGTCCCTGGCTTGTCGGCGTAACACTTATCTTTTACGGCACCCCATAAATAATAGTCCAACGGTGTCAAATCGCAGCTCCGGGGTGGCCAAACGACATCAGCTCTGCGGCTGATAATACGATCTTCAAAAACAGGGCGCAAAACATCGAGCTTAGCTTCGGCTGTGTGGCACGTAGCGTCGTCCTGTTGAAACCAGATCTTGCCAATATCCTCCTCTTCAATTTTTGTGAACAAAAATTCGTTCAACATGGCCCGATAACGATCGCCATTGACTGTAACGGCCCCTCCTTGCTCATTTGCGATGGAAAATGGACCAATTATGCCTCTGGGCCAAAATCCGCACCAAACAGTGACTCGTTTTGGGTGTATCGGCTTTTCAATGTATGCGTGAGGGTTTTCTGTGCCCCTTAATGCGACAATTTTGCTTGTTTACATACACGCCAAGATCAAAATGAGCTTCATCTGAAAAGATGTTTTTTTTTTGGCAAAATCGGCATCTTCTCTAAGTCGATGGTGTAGGCTACTGCATGGCCAGCCAAGGCAGCCATTTGAATGAAATTATTTTCCATTATTAACCGGAAGGATTGCACTTTCGAATAAAAAAAGAAATTTGGGAAAATATTCAGTAGTTTTTCTTTATAGCATTTTCAAAAAAAAAAGTTATTTGGCGGACCCTTTAGAACAAAATATCAAACAAAATGCCCCACGGCGCTGATGACACCCCTTTGCTCTTTCTATAAAGTTTTGTATCACATTTTTCTTAATGTATGCCGTTTTAGGTAAATGTGCCAGTTTCGGTTCCTCATTTTGAACTTCATGCTGCCCAGCCACTCAGCTTTCTCCTTGCCCCCATTTTGATTGAGGCAGAGTTAATGTGTTCACGGATCTAGATTTGAAAGATCAATCTGCTTTTCGCAGTTGGGTATTGAGCCTTGTGACCTAGTGATCTATTGTGACACCTACTAATTCCTAGAGAATTTTGTGCCCTAATTATTAGCCTCGTCTGAGGGACCTCACCCTTTTCCTCGCTAGAGTGACGATACTCAAGACCAGTTTCAAGCCGGAATCTGACAAGTAAAACAATGATTCAATGACCTGAAGATGTTTATTAAACTTAAAGAATATTCTAAAAAGTGAACCGAGAACTCACCGCTTATTTGGGCTATTTGCCATTTTCTTACTGCTGCCAGATTTTTTCCCACAAATCAATAACAACAATGGAATTCCGGCCTCTATCTTCTCTTTACACAATTGATTAATCTCCATGAGGTTCGTGTTGTCTTTAGTCCAGTGCAAGCAGGAAACGGATAGACCTCCACCTTGAAATCCCAGACTCATCGCCACCAGTCGTGGTGTAAGACGCGTGTACATTTTACTTACTTATCATATCGGAGAACGGATTTATTGCACTTCTGCCTATAATTCCCCTTCGATCGTGAATTTCTGCAACGCACGTCGCGCACCAGTGGAAATTTTCCAAAACGCATGGACGTGGAATCAATCGACAATCGGAGCGCAATGCAAACTGTTTGCCGATCGAAGATAAAGATCATCGGGTAGCAAATAAAAGCAGCATAATAGCGCAGAAAAATAAGGGAAACGAGCACAAATTAGCACAAAGGTGCGAAATTCAGCACGTTTTTGGGAGGAGGTGCGACTACAAACATAAACAGATAATTTGCGCGGCTAATTTATTATTACCCGCCAAAATCTTAACAACAAGATTTATATGAATCTTTTCATTGCCGGCTGTCATAACAGATGGTCTGCGCAGACGAATCAGCTAACTGTATTATTACTTAGCGGGTGTGGACCTGAAACCAAAATGAAAGCCACACTATTGAGATTAAGTCATCTCACACACCAGGAAATCAATACAGAGTTCATTGCGACCGATTTCAACCACAGAATGAGTTTAAATATAGACAAACGTTGTGTGTAACGCAATACTTTTCAAATGTAATAACTGACATTTGAGATGTACCATGTCAACGGTTCACAACTGTCACCGGTGTGGTGAGAGGTAGCGCTAGCGAATTGAAAATACGAACGAATTTCGAATTAAGCTAATGGCGGCAAAAGCAATTGCTTTGATGTCTTAATTTTCAGTTATGCACTCCATGTGTGTGCAAATGTATGACTACTCTACTCATATGACTTTAAATTAAAATGTAACCGTAATGTAATTTTAAAAGTAATAAGTAGTCGGTAGCCTTAAACCTGACAATTAGAAGTGTAAGCCGTCGTACATGCATATATACAGAACAGAGGCGCATTCAATTCAATTTATATATATAGAGAGTAGCTGCATATAAATGAACGTGGCAGTATTGTACGAATGCTTTCATTAAGTAGTGAGCATTTTTGTCACAATCACGTATGTCATATTGAGAATTCCTTTGAAACAAGTTTATGCGACATTTCAACTTAATTTCTCAAATAGGTTTCGAAAAAGTCCAAGAGTTGTCAGTACGACCATAGAAGGTTCAATGGTCGTACTGAAAACGTTGTTTTGGACACGTTGTTTTGAAACTTTATTGGTTACTATCCCCAACAACTTGGTGGAAACCTAATGTAAAAATTTGCAACTCCATTTTTATTCATGAAGGCTTTGAACCAGGCAACAGAAGAACATTTATCCCGATGTCAAAAAAATCATATATTCTAGCTCTATAAAGAGCTTGTCCAATTCTACTCACATTTTTTTTAATTGACCTTCTGAAAATACAGAAAGCTTTACCGGGTGGATAAAAAAGAATATGTAGTGACCTGCAGCGCTGTCAAACTTGAAAGTTCGTCAAAAGTGGAAATCTTTTCGAAAGGCTGAATTTTACTGGCCATTTTTAAGACCCTATTCCAAAGAAATGGAGTTGATTTGTACCAAGTTTGATCCAGTTGAAAAGCAACATTCAGGAATAATAACGATAGACCCTAAAGACCTTAAGGGCTGATTTCACAGTGGCAACTTAAGTAAAACTTAAGTTAAGAACGCTTCAAAACTCAGCCTCCGTTCCGATTCCGCTGACGGTTTTGCATATTAGCCGTAAGCTCCTAGAAAATGCTGTCAAAACGATTTTGTTTTGTAATTTTTAAAATATTCAATAAAAATTTTCAGTGCATCGTGTAGGTTTTAAGCTGTTTCCATTCCTTATTGTCGCCAATGTTGGTGACGTAAGTGTGTGATTGAAAAAAAATCCATGTGAAAACGGAATTTCATCCTGCGTGAGTGAAGTGTCAGAACCTATACTTAAGTTTCGACTGTGAAATCGGCCCTAAGGGTTTTAGATCGATACCGAATTCTGAGCCGAAAAATCTATATTCATTGGCCGCCCCTGAGTATGTCACCAATTTTGGCCTTCAATTTTTAGCTGGGAAAATTTTTAGCTTTAGTACGTTGTCGAAGATAAGGCAATTTTTTTCGGTCGACTTAAAGAGAACTTCACAATAGTGCTGCTTATTAAAAGTCAGCACGCTGCCTTGATTGCAACATAACTTAAGTGTGATTAAACAAAAAAGTATTTGCACGCATACAAAGCTTTAGTGGGCGTGTCTGTGGTTGAATGCATACGATTTCCGCTTACAAAAAGAAACTGAAAAATTGACTTCGCTCTTGTTAGAAAATTACGACTTGTAGCTTGTTTGCATGCAAGACGGACGAACATGGCTTAATCGATATGCTTTTTTTTTGTAATTGGCTCGCGATCAAGTGGTTATACCTACCCTTAAGATGCGTAGCTCATCACAAGCGGAGAAAGACTGTGAGGATAGAAAAGATAGAAAGATAGTAGAGAAAAGTAATTCTCCATCAATTCTCCAGTACGGAACATGAAAACTCTGCACAGAAACACCAAAGTTTACACCCGCAAGTGTTATGGCTTTACGGAGAAAAGCAATGATATAACTAGCAGAGTATTTCTTAAAAACATCTGGCATGCATCTAATTGTTGTCCATTCTATTTGCATACTGAAAGATAAAAAGGCATTCCATATTCGGCCGACCCTAACCTGGATAACAAACGCGCGCCGACCAGAAACCCACTCATTTTGAGACAGACGCTTCTGGATTTTCTGTTTGTTGCTGGTTTTGGTCCTCCCCCGATTTTTTCCATACCGTTACCCACCATATCTGGTGAGCATTCCCCTATCCGCCACCTGGGGAGGCGCCCAATTGGGGACCAGAAACCCCAGAAGTGTAATCGAAACGCTTGTCGGTCTCGTTCGTTTTCCTAAAAGGCCCTAACTCAATGGCGACTCGTTCCCTACGCTATAAAAACAATGCATTGAACGTAATATACTCTGGGTAAGGCATAAGTATATATAAAACATTTTTCACAGCTAGATTAAAAAATGTTTTATATTATAAACGTGATTCTAATTAAAAATATGCAATGGGTGCCAATAGCAAAATATTTAAAGCAAATTTTGGGTCTTACTTTGTATATAAAAACGGCTTGTTTCTTATTTTCCAAAGTTTTTAATAAATTATGACAACAAGAGTAAGTTTCTTTCTTATCAAGGCGTCAAGATTTTTCTTATAACTTTTAAATTTCAATAAAATGGTACAGATTCTTGTACATATTTCTAAATGTTTTGAATGACTTTGAAATCATGCTTCTCATTATTTTATTTATTAGACTATTCTCCAAGATACAATAAAATTAAGCATACAAAATACATGCGTTGGTAGCCATATGACCAACAAGCAAAGAATTCTAGTGAAATTAGAATGAGAGGAGCAACTAGAAAGGGATATCCCCTTATAATACCCAGTGTACGTAGCGAAAAACTAGTCTGTGCATGGGTGTTTAGAAAACGTGTAAACATTGCATCAACGAGGTATTTAAGAAAATTCACTATTTTAAAATTAAATTTATATTCCACAAGTGCGGATGTTTTTTTTTTACCTAGCTTACGTTTTTTTTGTCCAGCCTCAGTGCATTTTTAAGTAGCACTGATTAAGTAAATATAAATAACTTTCTTATTTTTCGGCTCGCAGCCCAGTGACAAAGGCAAGGATGAAGGGCAAACAGTCAACCACTTTGCAGGTCATTCAATATTTTTCCAGGAACTGTTCAATCCAATCGTTTTTCATAGGTTTCCAATCCGTTTATATGTGTAACTATACCTCCAGTGATCTCAAAACTCTTCTAAGAAGTCGTAAAGGGCTAAAATTTGACGCTTTTCATCTCCTAGTGATTGAAAGAAAAATTAAATCGTTTGACCCGGACGCCCTCTTGTTGGCGTCGATTGAATATTAAGAGTAAATTTCAATTGCACTTTATTCAAATTTTTGGTTCCAAATCGGAAAAGGTTTACTTATTGTATTGTGTAGAAACGGGTCACGCCAACATTTGGAGAAAGGATCGAAGAAGTTTTCCAGAAAAACGTCAATTCGACTGGCCTTAAGCCTAATTTAGGAACGAATAAGGAATTAACATTAGATAAACGATGCTTCATTCTTTATTTTGTTTTTCGAAAGTTTTTAGCCACGCCTCCTTTTAGGGGTGGAATTTGCAAAAACTTTGAATTTGAACCAAAGAATTGCCTTTTTTAAACATTTACCGCGGGACCAGAATGCCCGTAGCGGTGGTATGTAGCAGTAGTACGTAGTACAGCCGCGGAGCCATGTGGCGTAGTACGGAAAAAAATTTAACACAATGGTGTAGCGCAGCTATGTCGAACAAAAACCTGGTTTATAAACAATGGCCGATACTCTGAGTTAATTTGAACTAGATTTAATATTTTTGTAGAACGGATGACACAAATTCCATAAAATTTAGATTTAGATTTAACCATCTCAATAAACTTTTCGACGTCCATTTCCTCCATTGTTTACTTAACTTGTATTGAACTGTCCACCGTGAAGCGCTGTCAACCGTGTAGCGCTACGAAAGTTAAAAGTTGGCCAACTCTTACTACCGCCACAGCTACGCGTTACCGCTACAGGCACACATTGTGTGCGCAATACACTGAATACATGTGTTTTAACTTTTGACAGCTCTTACTACCGCTACTACTACCGCGACAGCTACATCACTGTGGTTCTACGGTTAAGCGTAACTTGGAGAAATGTGTGCTAATATTGAAAGTTTGTAATAAGGACGGTAACTTTTGCGTACAAAGTGTAGCACATATGTACTTACTGGCTTTTTAATAAGGTTATGCGAGTTCACGCAAAAACTCAGTTAGGTTGTGTAGAGTCACTTGGGGTAAGTGTGCGCACTTTTGGCTTTTAAGAAGGATTCCAAACGAAATATTACGTAAACATAAAAGAAGATAATTGGGTATTGAAATTACATATTTTGACTTCTTATTTCCAAGCATGATTTATCAATTATTTATGATTTTTTTTTACTTTTTTGTCATAAAACCAAAACAAGTCAAATTGCGCACACTTGCCCCTATGTGAGGGTTAAGTGTGCGCAAGTTTTTTTCCCTATATTTTGCCTGATTAAACCCAGTCTTTTACAATTTTTTGTTTTTAATAAAATTCATTAGAAAATGTTAATGATTAAATGAAATTATATACATATTCACATTAAAAAAATTCAAAGAAAGTTAATTTTACTAAAAAAATATTAAAAATCAAAAAAAAGTACAGAAAAAAAATAAGAAAAGTGTTTATTGATAAACTTTCAGCTAAATATGGCAAAATTATAATATTAATTGTAATTAATAATTGAAAAAAGTTTTTCATTTAAAACTTTTCATATAAAAATAGACTACAAAAAAAAAAAAAATTTGGGACAAGTATGCACATGCACTTGCCCACACGTTTCTGCGCCCACTTGCCTCAAATGCACTTTTCTATTGTTATCGCTAAAATTTAAACAAATGGGTGTAAAAAAAGTGAAACCTTTAAGCCAATATCAGGCTTATATTTTATATTTTATAAAAATGCTTAGCTCGCTACGCTAAAACACATTTACAGATAACTGACATGTTTTGTAAATGAAGAAAAATTTTAGCAAAACATGCTCTTTTTTCTTTGGTCTTTGAACACAAATGACCTCTATAAAAAACAGGTGCCTGCATAGTTGTGCATCATTAGAAATTTTAATTTCGTCACACATTTCGAGAAAATCCTTATGCGCACACTTACCCCAAATGACTCTATTTCTTCGAGTACAGTAACCACTTCATTTTGAGCACTTTTTTTGCTCAATGAAGTGCCTGTACTAATCTCAAAACACTTTTTTAAAACTACTGAGTTTACTTAATCATTCTCTGACAAGTTCTATATGCTATAAATTCAACTACTTATTAAAAGGTTTCGAAATATCCACTGTTCTTGCCAGATAGTCTGCGAACTAAAGAACATAACGAGAGATAACACAAAGCAAGCATAAGGCTCCGGTTTGAGATTACCATCTTACAGCTAAATTGGCACTTTCGAATTGTTATATTCGAAGATGGGTCAAATATACACAGATGGGTCAAAAATGAGCATAGGCTCGGGTGCAGGTCTCTACTTTGAGAACCCACTTATAGAAAAATCAATAAAATTGCCCGATTCTTGCAGTGTCTTCCAAGCGGAGGTCCTTGCAGTCAAGGAGGCAGCCAGACAACTGTCAATAAGGGCAATACCACAGGATGATATTACCATATTTTTAGACAGCCAGGCAGCCATAAAGGCAATAGCTGCGACTGAAATCAAATCCGAACTTGTTAAGTGCTGTCGCAAAGGGCTAAAGGCTCTTGGCTTACAGCACGATGTAAGACTCTTCTGGGTTCCTAAGACTCTGCTGGGCCACAGGAACTATCGTGGCAATGAAAAAGCCGATGAGCTTGCACGACATGGATTAACATTGGATCCTCATCAAGCCCTTCAATGGATCAAACCTCCACTCTGTGACCTTAGAAGGCGGGTGGAAAACAAGATTCGGATGAAAGCAAATTCAAGATGGACATCCTTGTCCACCTGTGAAATCTCAAGACAAATGTGGCCCAAATATGATGTCCCGAACTAACGCGCTCATCAAGAGCAACAGAAAGACTCTGTCGTTACTAGTAGGTATACTTACTTACCACAATCTTTTGAGGCACCATGCTATGAAACTAAACCTCGACAATGACGACATCTGCAGACGATGTGGCGACACGGATTGCTGCGAGGACACACCTCACTTTCTGTGCCACTGTCCCAGTCCAAGTCAGTTGAGGAAAAGAACTTTAGGAAGCTACTTTTTCCACAACATCTCAGTGCTTTCAAACGCACCACTAACATCTCTTTCCAGGTATGTTAAATCAACAAGGTGGCTCCAGGAACTCAACACGGCGTTAGAAGGAAGCGGAACATTTACACAACTAGGATTATCCCCCATTGGGTATCACAATGGGTCTAAAAAGACCTAAGTGCGATGAGGCGCGGGTCACCTCGCTCCATCAGCCCAACAACCTAACCTAACCTAGCAACGCCATGCCCACTTCGCTGAGCATTTTTCACAAAAAAAGCAGTTTACGAAACTGTTTTCCTGCAACAGTTGTCCTGTCTTTGAATATTCAATTCGCACTGGAGTAAATAATAAAAAAAATATTTCAAAAACGTAATTTTTATTATCCCTGATGCTCTTTGATGCCCAAGCAATACTGCAACACTGATCCATCCAATACTGGCCTTTGCAAGCCTGTCGGCCGCACCGACTTAATTGAAGTCGCACACGAGGGAGTAATGACCAAGGAGTATATGTCTACTCTATCAAGAGGTGCTGATCAAATTGGTCCATAAGAGTTGCATACTAACACTCGGGGGAAGGGATTTCATATTTGAACTTATCTGAAACAACTTTTGCCTAGGACCAGTCCTGAAGCCTGCCCAGAATCAGTCTTACCTTATTGACTCCTTTTTAGCCCCGTTTAAAAGTGTAAAAGGCCATCTTTGTCTCGATACTGTTGAAGTCATTTTGCCGACTGGAGGTATTTGTTGTTATTATGTTAAAAGCGTTGTGAAACCTTATGCGTTGGCATATTTTAATAGGAACGTTGTGCCTATACACAACACACTTGTTTTGTTTATACAAGGCATTTGTGCTGGACACAGAGAAATTACGACTGTCATCTTCTTAGCTGATATGTCATGTTTGGTATAATTCCTGATAGCTATATACCTTTGCTATAACTCCTGTTGACTGATGTTTGGAGCACGATGAGTATCAATAATAATTTTGCTAGTTTGACGATAATTTCTTAAAAAAATTTATTAGAAGTTTTTTGCTTAAAAAAAAAACACAGTTTTGTGTATATTTTTTTAATCGTCACTAAGTTAAAAAAAAGTTAAGTTTTCTAAAATTATCCAGTTTTCTGATCAATTTTTTAAATTTTTCTTTCCGTGAAAGGTTCTCACGGAAGGACAACTTCTAAGTGTGTATAAAACCAGTTTAAGAAATGAATGAGATGAGAAAAAAAATGAATGAGATCGGTGAAGCCATTCTTAAGTTATGGTGAGCCGAAGGTAAATAAGGTCTTAAAAATATCAATTTTGGAAATACATTGGAATCGCGTTGAAAATACAACTTTTTTTTTTTAAGAAATAATAACAAAATATACATTTAACATTGAATTGTTTTGTCGTAGAGTGGAGTTGAAATGTTGGCGGACGGAAATGTGGAAAGAAAAAAGCGTGTGTGGCTCACCGGCAGGGTACGATCCTGCAACCCTTACTTGTCGCGAGTAATGCTCTACTCGAACCCAGGACCTCCCAATTGTCGGTCATAGGTGCTACCGTCTGCACCACAGTCCACTTCCATCTCGGGTGTCCAAATAGCCTACATGATCTCTCTGCACATATAATGCACATAAGCCAACAACATTCAATTGTTTTATTAACAGTTTAACTGGACGCAATTTTATTTTACATTTAACATTGATATATTTTCGCTCGACGCGTTTCGGGATAGATTCTATCTACAGGCGCTGCATGTGGGCCACTGTTTTTTTAACTTACGAACCTTCTTCAGAGCCATACCTTTCAATAAAAATAAGAATCATAAAATTCGGCGATGCCAAACTCGAGTAATAATTGTTCGAACATTTAATTAAACTTATTTTTATATACACAGGGTGTTTCACTTAAAAAAAAATAAAAATAGAGTGGCGCAACAGCTCGAGGTGAACCAGGGCCAACTTCTCAACAATGTATGCTGGTGTGTTAATTTCTTTTGCATAGAAAGGGACCTGCAATTTTTTGCCGAATCCGAACGGCACTTTGAGAAGTTTTTCAAGAAAAATGATACTCTCGGAGGGCTTGTCAGACCCTCGCGGAGGTGGGGACCGTGAAAAAGAACAAGTCTTTTTTTCAGATGACGATGGCAGGATTCGAACCCAGACCTCCGGCGTAGTAAGCACACACACTAACCACTCGCGGAGGTGGGGACCGTGAAAAAGAACAAGTCTTTTTTTCAGATGACGATGGCAGGATTCGAACCCAGACCTCCGGCGTAGTAAGCACACACACTAACCACTACGCACGGCACCCCGTGTTTCAGTTAAGGTGTGACAAAAAGCTAGGGCCTATAGGTTGGGTCGAGACAGGAAAAAAATTGTATGGGAGCTGGGGGGTCTATTCCCCCCGTTTAGCCGGAATATGACTTAAAACAGAAAAAATCTATTAAAAAACAATCAATGGTAACACAGACATTTTCAAGATATTTTGCGTTTAAAACTCAGAGAATTTTCTTAGAGGAGAGTATAAGCCTTCCCCAAAGTTTTCCAAGTCCGTCTATCCCTGGCGCTACCTCGTGCTAATTTTTTGAAGATCATCTCTCCACCTCGAAAGCTGCCTCTCTGATCACCTCCTTCAATCTCGGGGATACCCGTCCGTAAGTTTTCTCCTCCATTGATTGTCACTAATGACGTATTCTTTTGAACACCGAAGTGCCACACCGAGCTGTGAAATAATACTCAGCGTTCGCGACAATTCCAACGTGGTGTACACTTGGTTTCATTGTTTACAGAACGACAAATACTACACCAATGCAATCATCACGTTAAGTGTCAAATTGCTTCGACTTCATTTTGTTTACTTTTTTTTCATTTCGTGGCGTAATTTTGTTGGCGTCGGATTTTTCTACTTTTTTACTTAAAATGAATTATGATAGCTTGAAATTTGGGTTTTTATCGATTTCATACAAATTCAAACGTGGTGTGAATAATCACGAATGAAAATTTAGTCAAAACGTCACTTCACATACACAAAGCTACAGCCAGCCTCAACCGTCAAATACAACGGTGGCGAAATTTCGAGTTCGGTGTCGACACCGAACTTATTCGAAGTTCAAAAGAACACTTACATGAGCACAATTCCGTTCAGGTGTACGAGAAAAGAACAATTTCTTTTTGTATTCCACACCAGTTTCACGATTCGGTGTTGAAAAGAATACGCCATAAGTCTTGCAACATGTCCAGCTCTTTGCCGTTTTAATGTTTTTCTTCTCGTTATAAATGTATTCTTCTACATATTCCAGTTTTTCGCTTCCTATTTCAATGTCGCTCTTTACCCAGTTAGTCATGACATAATTTTTGATTTGACTTGGTTTATGCTCAGACTCACACTTTTACATACTTACTTTCAGAAGTTTCTCGATCATTTCTTCAACATCATCTGCAGTTTCACCAAAGAGTGCTATATCATCAGCAAAGCGAAGGTTTGATAATTCTTCACCAAAATTTTTAATATTGAGCTTGCGGAAGACATTTTCCAGAATTGCACAGAATAGTGCTGGGCGAGAAGATAGGGTCTCCTTGCCTAACCCGTTACCTCCCTATATGAATTTGGAAAACTGTGCGGTTAACATACAGGTTTATTTACAGAAGAGATCCATGATGTGCTCTTTTCATAAAGAATTTTTAGTATTCTTACGTGATTTATCTGGTTTTCTAAGGCTTGCCAAATCTTAACATGTTCTACTCTTCTAGAATCAAAAGCTTTGAAAAAGCCCATAAAAGAAATGTTTCTTATTGTACTCCACGCTTTTTCAGTAGACTGGTTTAATGCCTGAAGATGATCTGTCGTGGAGTATCCCGCTCTAAGACCAGCTTGTTCTTTCGGTGATTCAAAATCAAAAATGGTCTTACATTTTCGTAGCAAGCACTTTGCGCAGACCTTATTGAAATTATACTTTTATTAGTACATTAGTTGTTAACATTAGTTTTGTCGCCTTTTTTATGTATATGTGTAATTTTTGACTTTGCCGACTGTCGAGGTATCTTCAAAAGAATTATGAAGGTAGTCTCGACCCCAGGTAGTCTTGGTGTTTCACAACCTTCGCAAATCAGTGTTTGATTGAAGATATAAAGTAAGCAGATTTGTTATGGCGCTTTTCCCAATCTTAAGCTTTTCCGCTTTAAGTCCATCACTTCAGAAGCTTTTTCCCGATTTAAGCTCTTTGATGGATTCCTCTACTTCACTATCCAGAAGCAAAGGAAACAAAGTCCTCATCGTCGAAAAGTGATGCCATTTCTGCTGATTTTTCGTTATCAAACATGACCGACACATAAAGATTTCTAAAAAAAAGTTGACACATTTATACTTTTTAATGGTTTTTCCTCTACCATTGAAAGCGATCATTCCATCTTTGCCTTGGGAGAAGTGCTCTTTTGCTTTCTTTAGAGACCTGTTCTCTTCTAAGTGTTGTTGGCTTTTTTTAAGCTTTGTTTTTCTCGTTCGCTTAAAACTATTTTGTCTTAGTTTCTCCCTCATACTGTGCGAATGCGAGGCAATTTCGCGAGTGCGCAGAAAATATTTAGGGGAATATTTCTTTGGAAGTTTGGAAGAGGTACACAGCACAAACTTCAAAGGTCTTCTTGGCTGTTTCACGGTGAATGTTTAGGTTGTTTTTGCCTTTCGAATGTTATTTTAAACTGGTTCCCAGGGTCTGTTTTGGTGCCTAGAGATGGGTCTGTTTTGACGCCTAGTGTCCTTTTCACCACACCCTAACCTAACCTAGTTTCTCCCTCTCTCCAATGAAAACTTTTGTTTTATAAGAAATTTTGTTTGGATTCCTTTGTATCTGTTTTACAATAGCTTTATCAGCTGCTTCTAATACAGCTCTTTCAAGCTTATCTTTGTTACATATTTTGCCTGTAACGAAGTATACTTACTTAGGAGATCAGTGTAACACAAACTTCTGATTTCTCCTTCATAGGTTCGTTTTTCCTCTTCTGAAATCAATTTTTGTATATCCTTTTTTTGCAGCTGATTTATGATACCTACTCTTCCGTTTCGTGGTACTCTCTCAGGATTTTGTCTTCACCTTGTTTTCTGAAGCCGAGCTTTAGGTGCTTTCACAGCCGGCGAACTTGCAGCTTGCGAACTGGCGCTTAATTGCTCTTTAAGAATTGCTTAAAACTGAAATTTGTCAAGTAGAAAACTTATAACAACTTCTAAACAACTTTGACACTGACAGTTTGCATAGTAAGTCGCATAAGGCGCTGCGAATTCGTTCGAAACAATTATAGTAGAATAACTTTAAAGTTGAAGTCTCCGATGACCTATATGATTTTTGTTTGGGCTTTGGCCACAACCGTGCTTAGTTCTTTGTAAAATTACTCAATCTTTTTTGGATTATTACAAATTTAGGATTGGATTATTACAAGTTTTGCATGGTTCATTTAGAGCTCACAGGACATGATTCTTTCGCTGTAACAAGATAGTTCCTTTATGTAGTTTTTTAATCAAGCTTTAATTAGCATTCCGACTCCGTGCACGGCTTTTGTTTTTCCAACATAGCAAAATATATTTCCTCTGATATATAGTGCCTCTGACGCCGGAGGTCTGGGTTCGAATCCTGCCTCTGCCACCTGAAAAAAAAAGACTTGTTCTTTTTCACGGCTCCCACCTCCGCGAGGGTCTGACAAACCCTCCGAGAGTAACATTTGTCTTGAAAAACTTCTCAAAGTGCCGTTCGGATTCTGCAAAAAGTTGTAGGTCCCCTTTGTATGTAAAAAAAAAGTATAGCACACACAGCATACATGGTTGAGAAGTTGGCCCTGGTTCACCTCGAGCTGTTGCGCCACTCTATTTATTTTTTTAAATTATATTTCCTTTGCTGTTTATACCCCATCCCATAGGATAGGAGGTATATTAAGTTTGATTCATAGTTTGTAACATAGAGAAATAATCACCGTAGACCACCAAGACCTTAGGGGCATATGATCGAGACCGAATAGTAAGTCGAATGAGCCATGTCTGTCCGTCCGTCTGTCGGTAGTTTTTAGGCCTAAAATTTTGAGCTAGGAGCTTGAAACTTGATATCTGTTCTTTTTTAGGCCCCGAAGCAGTACAAGTGTAAACATTTTTGAAATCCGCCCACTGACACGCCCACTTTACTTAATAGCATGAAAAATCAAGGTTGTCGCAGGAAGCTGAAATTTGGTATGCGATATCCTCGCTTAAGTGTATTGTGATTGGTATTTGAAAAAAAGCGAATGCCGCCCCTTGTAGGCGTGGTCATACTTAATATGCATTCTAATAAATGGTTTTTATTTGATATATTTTCTTTAAACCCAAAAAACTTGCACTATAAATCAGATATGTGCGTAAGCTATCGACTCTAGTGGTTAAATTTTTGCCACGCCTTCTTTTGGGGGCGTTTTAACTATTAATCAAATTTTTAATATGAAAATGCAATCAACACGTGTATACCACTTCCGAAATATAAACAAAAAATACGATGTTGTTGAGAAGGGGTAGATGCCACGCCCCTATCTAAGGGAGAAGCTTCTTACATGAACTTAAACAACCAATATTTATGACACAATTCGGAGCTTGACAGTGCTCAATTGGGATGGGGTATCCAACGATTCGCCTAAGCGGACTGTAACCCTCTCACTAGTTTTTTTTTTTCAAAGATTTTTTTCGCCACATGTTTTAGTTTCTGATAGACCGATAATATCCCAATGTAAGTTTTCACATTAACCACACATTTCCCTAAGTAAAACTGCAAACTAACGCGCCTGTGTTACGCACAATTTAAATTACTCAATGGGGGGATATATTCAATTTGTGAATCAGACTTCGCATGGAAGCCCCACACACAACAAATTCGTCTTTAGTTGGTTGGGTTTGTTTATGCATTCATGGGCTAGGCTTGGAGCGCGTCTCTCCTTCTCAGTTGTCCACACAGTTTATAGTAGCTTGTAAAAAACTAAGTGTCTCGTGATTTAAGAAAGAAAAAAATATATAAACAAGATCACTGTTTTCTCTTATTTCTATACTCATCTACCGGAAGAACGAAATCCAAAATTAACGCGTTTCCATTGCCCGGCAGTGTCTTTTCAATTCAAAAAGTAAAATAATAAAAAAAAATTACCGTGTGACCGTACCGTTTCGTTCCGTCGCTAGTTTTCTCGTCTGCTTCCTCATCTAGAACCAGAAGAAAAAAAGATAAAAACGCTGCAAGCGATACAATTTCATTGTAATTGAAGTGAATTTATTCGTAACGCAGAGTTAAGCTAAGTAAAAAATAAAATCAAAAAAATTCGCTCGCTTTTCGCCCACCCTGTGCCATGATACCGCCGCTGATGGTGGTGTTAACCCAATGCAATTAGATGGTTAAAACTGTGCGTGTAAACTGATGTTGCACTCCGGATATGCTCGAGTGAATTGCACGTCCAATGTGGCCAATGCGCTTGTGTAGATTCTGCTGCATACACGACTGACCCTTGGCGTTAAGGGTTTCCTCCGTGCAGTGAATTGGTGTAAGTGATACAAAAGAGAATCTATGTGTCCGGATCATCGAATAAATAAAGATCTAACGAAAATTCATACAAAATGGAGAAAATTAATTCATGCAGAGAGGTTCTGAATTGTCTGACCATCACAGGCGGTGCACATACACTTGTGTACGCTCTCCTCACATAGATATTTTGTGCATAATTTTGGATTTAAGTCATTCAAGTCCTGTAGCTATACATTTAGCCAGTGTGTACTGGGTCACCTTTATCACCTCCAAAACAACCAAAAACACAAGATTACCATACTTTGGCGAACACAAATTAATTATTGCTTAAGGTAAGTACAACGATTTTGTTTTCTTATTTCGGGGCATGCCTCTGGGAACGCATTGGGAATGGATATCAATTTGAAAGTCAATTACACCCCTATGAGGGCAGCCTGAATGGGCGGTCGTTTTTTGGACACCTCTCGGTTTCGTTTCAATTGCTGAAGTGAACATTCCTTCTGCGTTGTCCCAAATTTGGTTTATTGACACTACTAGCGCACGAACGCGCACTTGATTAATATTACACTGTGAATTGTTACAAGGCCTTCCTGCCGAGAGATTGTCCAAAAATCTACTACAACAACAACGTACAACAAGTGAGTATTTTCAGTCAGGTATTTACATTGCATGTAATGTGAGGCTATACGACCGGTTGGAATTTAAGAACCTTCTCTTATGTAGACATCATGGCGGCGGCGGCGCTTTAAAAATATGTCTGTAACTTCCCTTATTGTCGTTAATAGCGTGTAAATAGTGGCTCTCTTGGCATTGAAAAAGATGGCCCCGCTAAGCTGAGTTACGGTCTGAGAGTCGGAGATAGCTCCGCTGGCTCCATCACGTTAAGCGGATGTACCAAATGGACGCGATGTGTGTCGTGTGACTTCCTAAAGCGTCGCTGTTTTTATTGTTTTGTTTGCAAGAAATTTTATGTGGTAATTGGGTTTCTCGGCTGTGTATTTCGGCTTTTCAGCTTAAGAAGAAAATAAAATCAAATATTTAAATTTGGAAAAACAATTAAAATGGATATTCTTATTCTCGCCCATCTCTATAGAAATAAAAAACCAGTAAATAAGTGCTACAGTGTGTCAGCCCATAAAGCGGACCTTTAATACCATGTTTCCACCGGGTACTTATCCTCGATTAATATAAATTTTTATTAAATCCTCTACAAATCACGCGATTTACCATACAAATTTAAATCCTCTCGGCAAGCGATTAAAAATAAATCCTCTCATAAATCCCATTCACCCTATTCACAAACCTATTTTCTGCACTTTTTTAACAGTTTGAGAATCAAAAAAGGAAACTGAAACTGTCCCTGTGCGACGGATTTTCTATTGTGACTTTTACTGAGGAAATCGATTTTCGTTCCTGGGAAATGACATCGCCACTCTCTTCTGAGAGCCAAAATGACAGAAACAGAGTTTTCGTGTCAAATTAATCCTATATTTGTCCGATGCAGCCACTTAAGGATTTATTTTTAATCGTCTCACGCTAATCTTCTTATAATTGTCGGTGGAGACATAGTATAATACCCTATCCTATCCCACATTGTAAATCGCTGATGTTATTGTTTTTTTGATTATTATTGTGAATATTAAGGAAAGTAGTTCCTTATTTTATCTGGTTTTTTAAAAAGATGCGTTTTCTGATCACCTCTTTTAGCAAAGGAAGAACATTGGCACAAATGCTTCCAAGTTGCTTAAATGCATGCGAAAATTCGATGTTTAGGTTGGAATTCCGTTTTTTGTTTCTTCTAAAAGAAGGCGTGGCAAAAAACTTGGCTTAAACGAAATTTGGAATATTGTCTGGTTTAACTTGTGCAATTTTTGGCGGTCCATCCAAAAATGGAAAAAGGACCTCTTATGGTATCACTACGTTGTCGACGAAATTTCGTGTCCTTTTATAAAATAAATAAATAGAGTGGCGCAACAGCTTGAGGTGAACCAGGGCCAACTTCTCAACAATGTATCCTGTGTGTGTTAATTTCTTCACATACAAGGTGTCCTTCTCGTGTCCTTTTAAACTTTGGAAATAGTCCGAGAACCAGAACCCAATGAGGGCAATTTTTTTAAGCACAAGCTACGGTTGAATTATAGTTTGAAGTTCCATGGAAAAATAGATTAAATGTTCTTCAATACTTTTTTTAAAAGTTTAGCTGGCAGGAACTAGAAAAACAAAATTGAAAACATTGAAAGGTTTTTGAGTAATGAGAAGAGTTGAAAATGGACGAGGTTTTTCAATGGTGTTTAACTTTTGAAGCACTTCGTGAACAATCCCGATATTGAACACACGTATGAAGCAACTCAAAGTAAGCGAAGTGATAAAGTCATATTTTTGAAATTTTCGAAACCTTCTGAGATTTAACTCAAAAACAGGAAAGCATTTTCAAAACCAATTTTTTTAAAATATGCTTACATCTTAACGGAAAAAAAGATTTTGATCAGATTTGGTTTAAGTTCTGCGTTAAAAACTTTTTGAATTGCCGCTTCTAAAATAAGTTTTTCGACGGCTATTTAAAAAAACGAGATAAAAAAGGAGCTTGTTCTACCGTTAATGCAAAAACCTGTGGCCATAGAATTTAAAAAAGCAACTAATGCTAGCGCAATTGGCTGTACTATTGGAAAAAAGTCTTAGGGGGACTGAAAAAAAAAATAGAATATAAAATAGTTGTTTTATGGATCTGAAATTTAAAGAAACATAAAAAAAGGTCAAAAGAAGGTATTTCTTCCCCTCTATCACCTAAACGGTATAAGGTATAACTTTGAAATAAACAACGGGCATAGTCCATCTTCTGAGATTTTATGCAAAGCTATAGCGAATTTTGAATGTTCAAAAACTTAAAAAATTTTTTGAAAACGATTTTTTAAAAATTGCTAGTCCGCTAAAGGTTATGACAATCTTATTTAAATTTTGCTGAAGTATGAAGCGCTTACAACGCAAGGTTACTGCATTTAAAAAGTTTCAAAATTGCCGTTTGCAACCTCAAGTTTTTAAACCTATTTAAGCAAACGAAATAGAGAACAAAATGTTTTACCGTTTTCTTAGAAGTTCAGAACGCAGCTGGTTGTAAAATTGAAAAAAAAGCCTAACGGCATTTGAAAAAAAAACTGAAAAAATTGCTATTTTATGTATTTTTCAATTATAAAAATGGTAAAAAAAGAAATTTAAAATAAATAACAAATGAGGTCTATTTTCTTAGATTTAAAAACTATAGTAGTTTTTAAATAGCAAAAGGTTTCCTACATGTGCTTGAAAACTCTTAAGTTGACTGACTAAATTGATGCTGCTCGCAAATATATATATCGCAAATTCGGGACCAGGGGGGGGGGGGGCAATGGGTGCAATTGCAATGACTGGAAATCGCATCCGTTGTTAAGTCCTAATGAACATCCACCGCAAAATCTCTATCGTCATTGAAAAATTCATCACAAGACTTTCAAAAACCGGCAAGAAGAGATTGAAATTTACTATTAAAGAGTTAAAATCAAGAGCTTAAAGTATCAAATTTTAACCATGTACCTAGCTAGTAATTAACCTTTCGTTCTCTCCTTAAGGTACGAGTACTTTTATTTTAAGTTTAAATTAAATTTCGGACAGACAACCGGAGAATGCTTGCTCTGACTCACATTTCGCCTTGTTCTATTTCGCAAAACTCTGCTTCGCCAAATTATAAGCAGGGTTTCGCGAAATAGAATAAGGCAAATAATCAGCTACGTTTGATTATAATCCGTCTTGCCAAATGTATTTGAGCGTCCTGCTTCTTAATATGTTTCGAAAAATTGTCGGACTCAATTGGCTTCTAAGTTATGAGAAACAAGTTAGTAAGTGCAAGAGCTCGTCCGTAACGAACTTCTAAATACCCGACCCTAATTACCCAGCAACACCAAATCCTGAAGTTTTTTTCGCCCGCATTTATTCATTGAAATTCAAACATGTGTATGGGCCACGCTCTTAAAAATGGGCGTGGATTTAGAAGAAAGTCTTTTAGACTTATTTCGTTAGAACCTTCCAGAACCTCTATTTCTATAGAATCTCACTTCGTTGAAGTTAATAACAAATATATGCGTGAAAACCGAAGATTTAGCCAAAAAAGAACAGTTTTCTTAAAACGCTCCTTAAAGTGGGTGGTGCTCAAAACATTGTATAAAGCAAACCTAGAGAATTCCAATATCTTCAATATTTGTTCTGCAATAATTTTTCGATTTAGAGTGAATTTTCAGAAAAACCTTGTTTTTAAAGACATTTAAACACAGTAAAGGTGAGCATGGTCGATCGGGGGAACGGTTCAGTTTTCGTCGTGTTAAAGGCTTTTAGACGCATTTTCTATACACCAAAATTTCCTATGAGTTCCTGAGCGTTATTTAACCTGGTCGTAAGGTTTTTCGAAAGGTTTTTGTAAGAGGTTGTCTTACATTGAAGTCAATAGTGGGCGTGGACGTCAGCGGATTTAACTAATTTTTGCACTTTGTGCAACATAAGCTTAATTTTAAGCTCTCCAGTTTAATTTTGAAGACCTTAAACCTTCACACATACAGGCGGACGGACATGCCAAAATCATTTCGGTTGTCAGTCTTAAACATATATCTCTAAAAGGTCTTGGGGGCCTACAGTGATTATTTCACTGTGTTAAAAACTATGCATTCAAATTAATATAGGTACCCTGGGTCGTATGAAAAAGTTCAAAAAGACTGCAACTTCATTTCACTTTGGCTAAAAACACATCGTTTTTCATTCTAACGGGTGATTTTTTAAGAAGTTGAGAACTTTTTTTTAAAAAAACAACACAGAAAAAATTAATGAAATATTTATTTGAATCGATAGTTTGAACCTTGCAATTTAATGTTTAAAGATAATTTCATGCAAATGTTCACCGCGGCTGCGTCTCAGGTAGCCCATCCGCTGAGTCCAATTTTGGCATACTCTTTCACACATATCGGCCGGTATCTCACGAGTGAATGCATGGATGTTGGCTATCAGTGCGTCAATCGAAGCGGGCTTGTCCCTATAGACATTAGCCTTGACATACCCCCACAAAAAATAAAATCGCACGATCTAGGCGGCCAATTGACCGGCCCGAAACGTGAAATTAACTGTTCACCAAGCTCGCCGACCATAAAATGGAAGCAGCGCGCGATGAACATTTCGAACCGAGCACGAATTTTGATAGTAAAATTCAATAATTTGCAAGCGTTGTTCATTTGTAAGACGATCTATGGTTAAATTGCAAACCAAACTGAAGCTGTTTGACAGTAACACAAGGTACTTAACACACGTCAGCTGTCAAAACCAGTGTTGCCAAAACCAAACCAGCTAAAAAATCACCCTTTATTTGGCGATGAGGGCCTTTGCGAAATAGAATTTGGCGAAATAGGGTAAAACCAAATGGAGATGGACGGGAAACTAAAATATTTGAGATTTTTTTGCAACGCTTTATCAAAAATGCCCCCCCTTACGTTAATGACTCACAAAATCCAGCTAAACATTCTCACCAGCGCTGAAATCAAACGAAGGATAACTCTTGCCAATCGCTGTTTCTTTGGGCTAAGGAGGCAATTGAGTAGCAAAGCCCTCTCTCGAGCAACAAAAGTGTCCATGTATAAGACCCTCAGCATCCCAGTCCTGCCTTACGGTGCAGAAGCATGAAAAGTGTCTAAAGTGTTTTCATCCGCCCTGTCAAAGGCGGATGAAAACACTTTAGGCTGCTTCGAGAGGAAAATTCTTCTAACGATTTACGGTCCCGTCTGCATAGACGGAGAGTGGAGGAGGAGATATAACATCGAACTGTACGGGCTGTACAGCGATACCGACCTAGCCAAAGAGTCAAAACACAACGTCTACGATGCCTGGGTCATCTAGAGCGGATGGACACCAACGCCCCGGCCCGGAAAATCTTCGAATCCACACCGCAGGGATGGCGCGGTAGAGGAGCACCGAGACTTAGGTGGCGCACGGAAGTGGAAGGGGACCTCAGCCAACTTCGCGTGCGAAACTTGAGACGGCTAGCTAGAGACAGAGCGGGCTGGCGAAGCTTTTTGGCTGAGGCCCAGGTCCACCCCGGACTGTAGCGCCACCTTAAGTAAGTAAGCTATACATTCTGTTGTACAAATGTTTGCTAATGACATGCAGCTACTTATAATTTACCCACGGGTAACATTGTTGATTGCGAAAGAAAAATCAATGAGGATCTCGAACTCATACGAGCCTTGTCGGCTGAGAATTGTCTGCTTTTGAACTCTACGAAAGCATTTGAGTCGAAATTTTAATATTTTAAAAACACAAAAAGCGTTTTCAATGCTTTACCTGACGTACCGATCAGATTTAATTCTACAACAGTTATGTAACCTGACCATATTGTTGGCCTTTTAACAAACCACGCAAGACACACTTATTCCCATACTCATGGTTTAATATTATCGTAAAACTTTAACGATTTTCCTAATCGATAAAATTACATAACAAAACGTCTCTGTGCTAGACAATAATATTTTAGTGCAAGTTTGTTTACATATAAGAAAAACAACTCGTTGACATCAAAGTAAATTTTCCATCCGTAAATGGTAAACGAAAAGTGAATCTTGACTGACCATATAAAAAAAAAGTGTAGCAACTGATACACAATCTAATACATAATACACAATACTCCTTTACTGTTATTAATTACTTTTGTATTACAAAATGTCATCATTATTGTTTTATTTATTGACCAAACGTTCTATTGGCAGCGTGCTCCACATTGACGGAATTTTTTCAAAGTGGAAAATTTCCTCCCAGCTTCGAAGAATTGCAGTCTTGTTTTTTTTTTTTTTGCTTGAAATGTCTGACAGTATGCGGCGCACGGTATCAAGGTCTTTACCACTCAACGGATAATTACATCAATCAGATTTTATATTCGTAATAATGACCAAAGTGGAAAATTATTGCGACTACACACAGGTAACTAGAATGCCTTTTTGGTTTTTCAATTTCACTTGACGGATGTCGACCAAAACGGGGAAAAATGTTGTCGAATGGTGGATAAGTTTGCGGGCTTCAGCAACTTGTATGAGGTTGTGCACTTACTTTCTAGTGTAAAATTATGTAAACGGACTGACTGCGCTATGGAAAAACAACTTCAAGTGGTGCTGATGAGTAAGATTGCATTAGCAAAGGAATTATGTTAAATTGGAATGGATTCAGGTCTATAAATAGGGAGCTTCAGCGATGCTGTGACAGTGCTTGCGAAAAATTTCGTGTGGAAATAACTTTCTTGGGGTTAAGCCAGCCCTTTAAGGTGAGTCCTTTTCATGTGTTGTAAACAGCTGGGGGCTCTATTGGGAAAGCCTATTCTAGATTCGCAAGATTCTGCTAGCAGGAAACTCCTTCGCGGGTAGTTTAGCTGAAGTCTTGAAAATCTAAAATGCAGCCGGCCATTGCACTGAAAAAATCTGTGATAATCGATTGATTAAGTAAAGAAACACGCAGTAGGCGTTTCTCGGCGGCTTTTTGTATGATCACTAGTTTTTGGATCTTATTGAGTATTTTGGTCTGATTTTGGAAAAAAAAACTTCATCTCGCAAGTGACTTACTTTTGCGCATAAGAAGCAAACAGAAGAGAAAGTAACAGTCGGATTAGCGTTTGCTGTCATTCGATTCTTTAACATATTCGACGAAATAAAGGAAAAGAGCGAAGTTGATTTAGATCCTAGGTTAAAAAAAGAACTGCTGATCCTCACCTAGATAGCAGACGCCTATACCAGGATCCCGCTCGTTTTCAGATAGATCTTCACTTTTACTTTTATTGGCGGGTTCATTCTTTCCCGGATACTTTCCATGCCGTCATATTGTATTAATTTGAGTTATTGAGTTCAACTAAGAAATGGCTTTCTCGAAGGCTTTGAAATTGTCCGATCCCTTACAACTTCCGTAGCCTAGAAACTATTTCGTAATGGATGATTAATTTTGTGGAGTGGCATGGACAGGAGGTTATGTGCTTGAATTCCGTTCCGATCGACGCATATGAGTGTTTTTTTTTTCCCGCCGGCGCAATCCCCAGGCGGGACTCAGAGAGGTTCTTTACCTGATCCCACCACCTGTTTCTTGGCCTACCAGGGGTGCGACGCGCTCGCATCTCGGCTAGCATGACCTGTCTAGGAAGTCTGTCATGGGGCATGCGAACAACGTGTCCAAACCATCGAAGAATCGATCGCTCCACTCGGAGAAGTAGCTGCTCAACATTAAGATTCCCACGAATACTGACGTTTCTCACTCTATCCCTTAGGCTTAGAGTAACACCAGCAACGCACCTCAGGAATCTCATTTCAGCAGCTTGTACCCGCGATCTAATCAAATTTTATGACCACAGATGAGGGTCGGAACGAACACTGAATTAAAAACTGAGATCTTTGCTTTCACTCCAAGCTCAGCTTTCCTGATGACCGGCCGGCGCAGTTCCTTTACTATTGCTCCAGCTTGGCCAATTCTACAGGACAACTCAGTATCATGACAAGAAACTTTTCGGATTAACCGCGTTAATAAGATCTACGCGGTTAGTCCGAAAAGTTATTAACGCGGTTAATCCGGAAAGTTTCTTGTCATGTCAATTAACAACCGCAAAAGCCTTAAAAGTTATAACTCAGTATCACTCCCTTCATCTTTCGTGAAAAAAACAGCGAGATACTTAAACTTTTAATGTAACTCCATTTATGTGCAGGGTACACTGCACAGGAGTTCGGGAAACACCCATCACTTCCCATTTGTTTACGTTTACTTTCATCCCAGCATCACCACAGACGGTTGCAAACCTATCCAGTGCTCGTAGAAGTTCCTCTTTGGATGATGCAAGGATGGCCAAATCATCTGCGAAAAACAGATGGCTCATCCTGATGCCAGCCAATTCGAAACATTGCTCGCCAAGATTGCGCTTCACCATCCAGTTCATATATGCTATGAAAAGGAGCGGCGACAGAACACAGCCCTGGCGAAGTCCAACGCGCACATCAAAAGGACGGGATTTGACGCCATTTATCCGTGCACAGCTTCTGCAGTTTCCATACAAAGACTGGGTGGCTCTTAGAAGAGTCCCACTCAGCGCATAGTCCTGCAAAACTCTCCACAGTGTATCCCGACGGACTCGGTCATACGCTTTTTCCAGATCTACAAAACACGCATAGACCGGTTTGGCATATTCCCAGGCCTTCTCAAGAATAGCCTTTAGAGTAAAAAGCTGGTCGGTTGTGCCTCTGCCAGGCCGAAAGCCGCACTGTACTTCCCGTAACAAAGGCTCGATTACAGCTCTGGAACACGTTTCCAATACCTTCGCGAATACTTTTCCCGGAAGACTCAAGAGAGATATGCCCCTATAGTTGGCGCAATCTCTCCTGTTCCATTTTTTGAAAATGGGCACTAAAACTCCCGTTTGACAATCGCTTGGTGTCTTCCCGCTATCCCAGGCCACCTTAATGACACGTGTTAGCCATTTAACACCCTCTTCACCCATTGCGTTGAGCATTTCTGGCGGGATTTCATCAACTCCAGCAGACTTGCCAACTTTTAGCGATTTAATCGCTTTGGTGACTTCGTTTACTGTGGGACTATTCTCCGCCCTTATCTCGTCAGCAGTGGGAATGCCATCTTCAGTGCCCTATTGGGGGTTGAGCAACTCCGAAAAGTGCTCTCTCCATCTGCGCAAGACATCGCTCTCATTTGAAAGAAGTGTACCGTCCTTGGATTTAACCCCTTGAATGATATTCAACTTCCTTCCTCTGAGCCGGCGGATGGTCTGCCATAATATCTTGTTTGCAAATCTGTAATCGTGCTCCAACTTCTAACTGAACTTTTTCCATGACTGTTCCTTGACTGTTATGACTGCCTGATTGGAAGTCCTTCGCGCCTCATTGTACCGGGCTCGAGAAGTTGAGTTTCTACATTGGATCCTGTAGGCTCTCCTCTTCTTCTCTCTGATGGAATCTTGAAGTCCAGGCGTTTTAAACTAAGCAGTTCTTTTTTCAACACCAGCCGCTACCCCAAGCTGCTTCACTCCACAAACATTTCCGCCATTCCATTCCTGCCATTCCTCCTCTACATTCAAAAGGTCAGTTGGAATTTGTTCAAACTTCTCCGAAACATGCTGTGCAAAGCGCTCTCTGAAATCAGAGCAGGCATCCTGCAACCTTTCACACCGTATGCGGGTCACCAGTCTTGGTTTTCGCCTGGGTAGCAAAACGTTTCGTGGTTGAGCAAATCATTCTGAGCAGATTCTGCTGAGCAGATTATTTTGAACCATTTAAACGGTTCTCGTGTATAAGTTGAAAGGTAATGAATATTTTTCGTTAGGCATTTAATTTTTTTAAACGTGAGAAATCATTATACGTGTACGTGGAAATCGTCGACAATCAAAACATTCCCATGGCTCATTTGCTTAAAAATTAAAAGTCACCTTTTTCCTTAACCAATTGTGACCCTGAGGATTGGTGTTGCCTGTGACAGAACGACTTGGCTGAGATTTCATCATGGAAATACCCACTGGTCCTGTGCTGATCCTCCCGATATTTTTTTGTAAATCCAGACCTGTTCAATCGAAAACGATAAATAATATCAGCAGGTCTGCTGCAATTGGGGAATCACCTCAATATGGTACTTAAACCCAACCACAAACTGAATTAATTCCCAAATGTTTATATTTACGATAATAACTCAAAAAAAAGACTTGCGGTCTTAGGACTGCGACTTTGTCAATTTATCTCTGGCTTTTAGCTTAATTTGAATCCACTACTGAACAGGTGCAAACGCAACTGTATTAACGTCACTGAACCTCGCCACAGATAACAATTACGATAATTAGATTAACGATCAATTTGCATAATATATGCCGTACTGATTTTTTAGGGGCTTTAAGATGCAGTGAGTCATTAACCGTTTGTATTGGGAAACATTTAGATGCGAAACTTCAATTTAAACAAGACTTTGCTGGAATGACTATGCAATTTTGTAAGCAACGACGTATTTGTTATTGTTTTTCATTGCAAATTTTCCATAATGATTTTGTGTGAATTTTTCCATTGTTTTTCAATGTCCAAATATGCATTCGGTGGATGACGATACTTCTGCTGAAAAGTGTTTTGTGTAACTTGTATGAGTACCTGTAAAAATACAAAATCTGATGAAACTTAAAGCAAAGATAAATGGACTCAGGTGATTTAATCCGATCTAAGCACTCTCACGCATTGGTCAAAACACAAAGCTTTGACGTAGGACAAAACTGTGTTAGTCACGAATTTTAAGGTTGCCCCGAAGAACTACGAGAGAAGTTTCACAAGATTAATCACCTCAGCAATTAGACCTTTTTAATTATAGCAAAAAATCCCAACCCGTGATAGCAAAAAAAACTAAACTGTTACGTTTATGCTTTTTTATAGCCCAACCTTAAAAAGTTTGCCAAGTCATTGGGGTTCTTTATTACTTTTAAATATTACCTTTGAAAAAAAAAAACTTTGCAGAGTATATGTTACATTTATTTTATTGTTTAACAAGGGTGTTTTTGTAAGCACAAATATTTTTCTCTATAGTGGAGTTGGAGCCAATGCAAAGCGTTCCTGTTTCCTCTTGAATCTCTTCCAAATAATTCTTTTAAAAAAGAAAGCAATGTCCAACCAGTGGTTAACGTCAAAATTGTCCTTAACACAGTGGTGACTCGTCATATTTTAGTCAGAGCAAATCACCGTCAGGCTACTGCTGCTTGGGTATCGATATGAGGCCACTGGTATTCTGGACATATGTACACAATTTTTCCGAGCAGCTTTATCGATTTTTTGGAGTAGAGTAGGAAAGCACTGACTATTCTAGTACTTTAACAAACCATTCTAGATAAAAATTGGTGATGACATGAGGTACATCCCCTAACTTCACATACTCTAACTTCGCGATCAGCACATTTCCGTGTTGTATTGGCCCATCACTTTATCTGAGCTAAAATACTTAAAATATTAGAAGTGCGCAGTTCTGGCTCCCGGAAATTACGCCAGAGGAAATCACGTCGGAAATTTTTCTATACAAAATCTGGCTTTTTTTCCTCCCTAGATTTTTCTGTCATTTTTTCCTTCTTTTCTTATTTTTTCTGCTTCTTGGACAAAAATGTTTTCAAATTTGAAACCACAAAATTTTTTCGGTATATTTTTAATTTCGGCATAATGTCTGGGAGCCCGCAGATCTCAACGAGATCTTCCACGGCACAGTTTCCACATGAAATATAACTCTGCGATTCTACAGTTAGAAAAAAAAAGCAGAACTCAGATGATGAGGGTCTTATAAATGGACACTTTAGTTGCACGAGAAAGGGCTTTGCCACTCAATAGAATTCTTCACCCTATGAAGCAGCAATTTGCAAAATAAGCCTTCATTTGATTTCAGCGCTGTGCCCATGTTCTGTAATTATCGCATCGATAAAACTAATCGAGAAACGTTCAAAATTGAAACAAAACACATTTTATCGCACTCATCAGGTTCTGTAACTTCGACAGGCGATAATTTTATCGCATGGAATACATCGGAATAAAAACTGGAAAATGCGATAAAACGGTGTTCTGTATCATCGAAATTCGATAAAATTTTCATTTTAAACGCCAAATTTTATGGCGAGCACGCGAAAAAATAGAATGGCTGATCAAAAAAGGACATATAAAAGGTAATATATTTTTGAGCCAAAGTTTCAAAGGCCCAAAAGAACATTATGCTCGATTATTTGTTCGATAATAAAAAATCGAGAGACCACAAGTAGTCGAGTCTTGCCGAGAGTAGCAAGTAGTGTTATCTTAAGAATAGTACTCATGTTATTAAAGGTCAAACTACAAAATTTTAATGAATGCAGTATGAACTGGGAAGGTTTAATTGCAAAATAGGCTCAAAATACAAATAGGCATAGGGATTAAATTTTCGTTGCCCCTGCTTCATGCGTGGGCGAATATCTTGTATCAAGAATTATGATGTGTCTCGGCTTAAGAGGTAAAGCTTCCCCAAGCGTTCTTCGGGCATTTCAAAGTGGTTGGCATTCTTCCGAAGTCTGCGGCGTTGGATTAGCATTTTATTTCGTTGCACGTTTATCCCGACAATTCTTATGAATAACAAATAACAAATTTTTATGAATAGTATCTTTCTTAGTTAATAACTTTAAAACTGTCATAATCAAATCCTTTATTGTTTTTTTTTTATTTGCCATGCTGACACTTCAATTTATCGCCTTAAAATTAATGTAGAAAAAAAATTGCCTTAATAGCAAACATTTTTTTGGAATATGTTTATAATTTATAAACTATAATACACAAGACACCACACAACTTCAAATTTTAAATGAAGACAAATTATGCAACAATAATTTCAAGATTCTGACACTTCAATTTATCGCCTTCCAATGGAAGTTCCAGTCAAAATGAGATCAAAATATTCTTTATCGCATCGACTTACAGAACCCCAACTTTTTCCAGACGCGATAAAAGCGGAACGAATCGCTTCAATTTATAACGATGCGAAAACCTATCGCCAAAGTTACAGAACATGGGCACTGGTGTCAGTTTAAATTTGTACCGGAACCCAGGTAGACAAATTGCCTTGCTACGTCAAAGTTACAAAAGCTCTCTATGGTGATGTTTCGAAAGACGTCGGTGTAGGGTGTCTCTTCTTGATGACGACAGCATATACTTGCTATTCCCCTTATTGCCCTCGTTGCCCCTGCTAAGCCCATATTCGCCGCTTCCATCCCAATACTCAAACTACATAAGCTACCCGATACTATATCCCAATACTACATAAGCTTCAATGACATCACGCCGTATTCTTCCGACGGATGTTTGATAGATTGTGCTTCTGGTGTTGCCACGGGTATTCTCGCGGGGATTCACAATGCTCTTAAGTCGGATGTTAAGGCGCAGGTTCATAAGTGCATGGGCCAAAAGTCCATAATGGACTTGTGACCCACTTGGGTGGGTTATAAGTTCACAATTAGTTTATGGACTTATAGACCACGCAAAGGGGCCAAAAGTCCACAAGATCTTTGGTCATTAATCCACAATCATTCAAAGGAAATGGGCAATAAGTCCAGAATCATTTTTGAAGGGAACTTAAATTTTTTCCAGCAAAGCAAACTAATTGTGAACTTATAACCCACCCAAGTGGGTCACAAGTCCATTATGGACTTTTGACCTATGGACTTATGACCCGGCGCCAAAGAAGTCACATAACAGCGCGTGCGTCGCCTTGTCGAAGTCATTTTTTTGGCAAATGGCCACACAGTACAGCAGAAAAAATCTTGTTTGCGATGCAAGGAAGACTAAATCTGTAGTTGGCACATTAATTATAATTTAATTTTATTATTAAAAAAAGTTAAATTATTAATAAAATTTTATCATTATTTATTATTATTATTATTTTATTATTCCATTATTAATAAAAGTTAAATTATTTCATTATTTCGTTATTATTTCAAAACAATTACTGAAAAGTAAGGAATCGCTATTACTCAAAAGTAAAGGATAAAATAATAGTTCAAAAATTTGCGTAAAATAAAAATAATATTGAAAAAAATTTTGCGAATTTCGGAAATACTTGTTTTTCCTTTCCTTTTTCCTAAGAAAGGAAAAAATAGTACTTCCAAAATTCGCACAAATTTCAGAACTATGTAGATTATAAATTGCGAATGTTTGAATAATATTAATTTGTCCTTTGCTTTTATGTACAAATAATTCACGAATAAAAGACTTTATTCTCCCGCATTTTAATAAAGCCGATATTGAAAATTTTTATCTTATCTCCTTTTTTATCGGGAAATGACGGAAGATTCTTTCAGGAATAAGAAAACATTGTAATGTTAGCTTTAGCTCGGCTTTATTTCGCGGGTAACGTTATTTCACCTTGCCGAATTCACAAATTCGGCTTCGTTACACTTTGAAAGTGTTTCGCTTTGCTTTTTATCACGGCACCTCACGTAGTGTGGGCAAGATTATAATATAAAGGTTCCTGATGATGTTCGCCTGGGAGCGTTTGAAATGGTCATATGGCTAGCGATTATTATAATATTTGTAAAATTGTAAATTGCCATAATTTTTTACGTTAAATTTAAATTTTGATAGGGCCGCTCCCCACTACCAGCAACGATACGTTCTGTTAACTTTTTGTTTTAAATCTATTTTTTTGACTTCACCTATGACATTTTAACGGCAAAACGGTCTATCCAAGTCTTATTAATCTATTTGAGTATATAATAATAAACTAAAATAAAGCCTTAAATTAACAAATAGTAATAATATATTTAAATAACTTAATAAATCAACATCGAAATATTTTTGTATTTAAATTTTAAAATATAGTAAAAATATGTTTATGCGCAAGATTTAAATGTTTAAGTATTTGAAATTATTTAAATATTTTTCAAAAGTCCCCATATACTCGTATATTTAGTATTTATTAAATTATATATATATAATATATACAGCCGTTGACAGCTAATTAGAAACGATTCGGAGTTTAAGTAAAATTACCGGTTTTCTTAATATATTAACTTAAATTTTTTATGGTTATAAAATTAAAAAATTCTTTAGAAAAATTTGACACTTTTTTCCAATTTTAATATATAACAAATTTTTTTAAATTAATTCTTTGCTTTAACCTCAGCTTTGGCTGAGCCAACTAATTAAAAACTTAGAAAAATGTTAAACAGAAATTAACAAAACAAATTTTCAGATGGGTCTTCTGATGAAAAATGGTTGATAGAAGAAAAAGTGGTCAATATTTTGTCGGAAACCCGTGTTGCTTTAAAACTGCTGCACAACGTCTTTGCATTGACTCGATTAAGTCTTGGCACCTTTTTACTGGAATCGCATACCAGGCTAGCTTCACTCTATCAAACAAAGTATCCGTATTTGGAATGTTTTGGGTACTTACGGCATTTTTAGCATCCTCCCATAAATGTTCGATGGGATTTAAATTCGGACTTGACGAAGGCTATTCAAGTACTCGCATAGAATTCCGCTCAAAAATCGTTCTTTTTCTTTTTCTTTTTTCGTTCAAAGCAGATCTCGAGCTGTCAAACAAAAATTTGTATTCAGAGTAATCAGAGCCCGAGATTTGTATTTCTTTTTTCGCTCAGAGCATGATCAGAGCACGCTCAATGTGTCCCGAATAATTTGACCGAGCATTCTGAGCCAATGGCTGAGAACAGCGAAATAACGCTCAAATTTGAAAAAAAAATTAAATGGGGAAGTTTGTTGTTTTAAGGCCGAGTAAAAGCGTTTGATGAACTTTTGAAATAATATTTATTTTGCATCATTTTCGGCTCGTAACAATATTTTGCCAATTTTTTCAAGTTTTCCTCTTTTTTCATATTGCATTCTGACAGAAACCCAAAAAATGTGCTCAAGTGCGTTACAAAATCAGAACAGAGTACTCTGAGCGCACTCGGGTCAGAGCACGCTCAGAGTGTTTGAGCTCTGTTCTAATCTGAACTAAAAAAGAAAAACGCCCAATGTGTATCGTATGTATCACTACACAAAACTCACAAGACTCAAATCCCGTGATATTAGTTTTGCTCCATATGATGCTGACAGAAAACTAAAAATCAACGTACTCTAATCAATGCTAATTTAATTCTAGAAATTCGATAATAAACCGTTAGCATCTGTGATGAATAAATTTCTATTCTGCTTAAAAGTTATCATTCACAAAACTGTATTGCTTCACATGTATAAATACATACCAGCATGAGCAACAGATAAAAGGAAAAAAAAACATTTCATCTGGCAATGCCATAACAAATTTGATTTAGCATCAACCTCAACAATAAAAAAATCCACCTTCATGCTTCACTTGTTCGATTAAAACTACCTGCATTCAGATGTGGTGCTCTTGATTCAACATTGCCTCTCTTAAGCCGCTTAAGGGAAGATAGCACAACAGCACGGGAAAGCAAAAGAAAATCAAATTATGCACGCAACAATTACTGTCCCACACCAAGCCACAGCCACACACGATCATCCAATCTGATTCTAGACACAAATGTATCTCAAAGATCGTTTCCACTCAAAGTCTCACTCAATTCGAGTACTTATCCGACCATGCAACATGTTACGAAAATTAAGTCAGATGAACGTAAGCAGAAGGAACTTCTTTGCCAGTGAATTGTACGTTGAATGCCGAATTCTCTAAAGAGTATCCAAATCCAAGGGAAAACATACCGAACATTACGAATGTGTATCCCCAAAAGAAGAAGACGAAAAAAAAATGTAAGACATGCGGCAAACAGATTTCATACTTGAATCGTATGTGCTTCATCTGGTGCGTTTGGACACCAGAGCAGATGAAATGTTGCTTATTGGTGTTGTAGAGTGTGTTGCTGGCACTTGGCAGTGCTTTGAGTATCTTTCATAAATTCGCTTCGGTTTTCGTGTTGGTCTGTTTCAATTTTTTTTTTTTTTTTCTTATTTTATTCATTGCTATGTAGTGGGGATATACTCTTCAAATACATTCGATTCAGTAATTTTCTGTTTAGTCCTTAAATAAGAAGCAACAAGTAAGCATCTCACTCTGTTAACAAATATTCTCAGTGTCGTAGTGAATTTGGTGTGTTAATCATTTGCTGGCTTTAAATGCTCATCTATTATGCGAGTGTAAAGTATCTCATTGAAAATTATTGTGTAGCGTTGCACTTTTGTGAATGAGAAGTGCGCGTTTTTCTCCCAAGTGAATTTCCTCAGTGCGACCGATAAAACCGAAAAGATACTTTTTTATCCAATTCAATTAAGGAACTTATAACCTGTCTACCTGCTGCTGCTGCTCTGCTGATGGCCTCTTGTGTACACAATTAGTGTACCTACTTAAGACCCTTGAGGTAGATGATCGTGATAAAAACCACTCGAGCACTTTTTTTTTTTCGTGTGTTTCCTTTGTCGGATCTTATAAATGGCCCTTAAGTGTGTTGTGTGTGAAAATGTAAAAGTGCTCTTAAAAAAAGACCTAAAAAATTAAAAAAAAAAAACTACAAACCCTACATTTATTGCAAGTGGAGAGTTTCTGCTCTTGTCCGGGAGTCTGTCTGACATGCATTTCTCCTGACTGACAGTGCAAAGAACGGCTGCAATTTTCGTCTAATTTTATTTAATTAACAAATGCAATTTTTTCCGCTTTAATTCGGACTGTAAGCGATACGATGTGTGAAAATCGTGTCTCCGTAATCGGTAACTGTAAAGTGTGTAGTATGGCCACTTAACCAAGAAATACTTTTCTTGAATAACGTATCTAGATAGAGCAAGATACTTTTGCTCTTGCGGTTCGTTTGGTTGCGAAAGTGTGTACAATCCGTGGAACTACCCGGCTGATGCGTTTTTTGTAGTTTAGCGATAACTTCCGTTGGCGAGAAATTTTGATTGAAGTCACTAATATTTTCCATTAAAAATTACACCGACCAAACTTCAACTAACTGATCGAGGATCATATCAGCTGATATGAACTGACATATTCCGTACTTAACTGTACTTCATCCTGATCGTCATATTTGACAGGTGTACACACATTCCCAATATAATAACTTCGAATTGGAATTCCTTGCCAACCACGATAGATATAAAAAAAAAATTCAACAGGAAACGCTGTTTATTTTTGCATTATACATTTCACACACAAAACACTTCCGACTTTCCCGCCGCGAAATTGCGACGCCAATGTGACAGCCATACAAATTGATTCATCTATCTTTGAACATTAAATTTTTGCAAAGAAAAAAAAAAAACTCATATTTTTTTCTCCCATAAGTGAAGTGGTTTGAGATTAATTTTTTTGTTTTTCTAATTTTTTTCTTTTAGTGCAAACGTATAAAAAATTTTCTATACAAAATGTATGTAATAAAGTAAATACACCCAATGTGAATGTGATCGTTGAAAAAATAAAATAAAAATAAATGTGAAACAGTCAAGTGATATCTATGACAAATTGTCTTTTTCAAAAAATACGAAACAGACATTTAAAAAAAAAATCAACACTTAAACTTCGACTGTACTGCTGTACTTAATTTTATCAATATTTAAACAAACAAATATATATGCAATATTGTACAACTGAAAAAAAGAAAGAAATTTAATAATTTCCAAGTCCTAAACATCGCAAGTTTACTTATCTCTAAACATTGGATTACTACTTAATAACTATACATGAAACTTTCTCCAAATGTAAGTAGATCATTTTTAAAATTATGTTTTTTTTTATATATATATATTTTTTTAAGTATTATAAATAGAGTTGCATGTGACCCAATCAGCAAAACTATTCATAGTTTAAATTTTATTTATTAAATATTTAAATTTTATATTTTATTCCATTAAATATTTTATTTATTTTTTAAAATGAAGTTTAACATTGTATGATAAAAATTTAAGAGTCAAAACTTTAAGAAAAAAACTGTAGCGAAGTTTTTTATTTTTTCATAGCAATCTTAATGCATGAGGCATTGAATTAGCTTAGATTGTTCTTTTTTGAACAGACATTTATAATGTTGGTCAAATTTTCTAAATGTCTAAAAAATAGACACTAAAATACAAAGTGAGAAATAATTAGCTTACATTCTTACTTAAGGTGGCGCTACAGTCCGGGGTGGACCTGGGCGTCAGCCAACAAGCTAAGCTTGGCCAGCCAGCTTGTTGGCTGAGGTCCCTTTTGACTTGCGTTGGCCACCTGCATCTCGGTGCTCCACTACTGCGCCGTCCCTACTGGGTGGACTCGGAGATTTTCCGGGCCGGGGCGTAAGTGTCCATCCGCTCCAGATGACCCAGCCATCGTAGCCGTTGTATCTTGACTCCTCTGGCAAGGTCAGTGTCGCTGCACAGCCCGTACTGGTCGATGTTATATCTTCTCCTCGACTCTCCTTCGATGGAGATTGGACCATAAATCGTCCGAAGAAAAAGTCTTCATCCGCCTTTGACAGGGTCCATCTTTCTGCAATGTAAAGCAGGATGACCCTCTGGGATGACAAGATACTTATAAATGGGCACTTTAGTCTTGATAAGGCCTAAATTTGTCCCGAAATAACGCACTCATCAAGAGCGGCAGGAGGACTCTGTCGTTAGTAGTTGGTATAGTACTGACTGGTCACAATTTTCTGAGACATAATGCAATGAAATTAAATCTCGGCAATGAGGACTTCTGCAGTGACGATACGGATTCCTGCGAGGACACACTCTACTTTCTGTGCCACTGTCCCAGTCTAAGTAAGTTGAGGAAAAGAACTTTAGGAAGCTACTTCTTCCGCGATATCTCAGAACTTTCAAACGCACCACTAACCGGGTGTGTTAATCATCAACAAATCAACTAAGTGGCCCGAGGAACTTTACACGGGGCGTAAGAAGGAAGTGAAAACATCCAAACAGCAGCAAGAATCTTCCCCTACTGTGCATCACAAAGGGTCTCTACGTGCGATGAGGCGCGGGTTTCCACGCTTCATCAACCCAACAACCTAACCTAACTTTCTTGGTTTAACCTCATTGACTGCTTTTTTTTTATAATGCACTCGCGAATAAAAGGGATTGGATACCCTTTTTAATGTTACACATCTCACGAGCGGAAAGGATTAGAAGAAGAGGAAAAGGAGGAGAGGTACCGGTGCACTCTTGTTGAACAGTTGCAAGTTGTATTGCGCAGGAAAGATTGACGGTGGGAGAACATTCCACATTCGCGTTGTACGGCTTATGAAAGAACCTCTAAACTTTACTTTACGTCCGAAGGTGGGCTCGAGGGTAAACTGATGTGCATTCGATCTTTGGCGAGTATTACGGTGGAACGTGTTTAGGGGCGGAATGCAATTGGCTATTTCGATGGAACATTGTTTGTGAAAAAAGCGATAAAACAATGATAGACAAGATACATTACGTCGATGTTCTAATGAGTCAAAAGACTTCGCAATGTTTTTTTGTCTCCAACAAGTTTTAACGTTCGTTTTTGTATCCTATCTAGCAAGTGCAGTGCTGTTTTTGGAGCACCAGCCCAGACATGGGAATTATATTCCAACTTGGAGTGATTTTATGCCTTATATAAAATAGCCAAATCAGAGGGGGTGAAATACGTCTTACATCTTTTAAGGAAACCTAGGCATTTCGCAGTTTTTGACATTTTTGACGAAAGACCAAAAGTTTTTACTACCCTTGGGACAATGTAGTATTTTCTGCCTTAGCTTTTGGTCGTATTAGAATTTGACACGGCGAATATGAGCATTACAATCATTTCTGGCTTGTTTAAACTTTTTTCGGTTTACCTGTGATGGGTTAACCTTGTAGGACCAAAAACATAACTCCTTTAACCTCATCACCTCTTTAAAGCTCGAGTCAAACCACGAGTTCTCCTTTGGTTTGATACTCTTAATCCTGTAAGGGATACAGGATCTCATACCAAGGAGAATGGTGTTAGTTATCATATTAGCAGCAGCACCTACGTTGTCATCGAGAAAGCACAAAGACCAGTTAAAACAACCGAAGAAGTTATTAAGGCCGTCCCAGTTGGCTGTCTCGTACCGCCACACTGTTCTTTTTGGAGTTATTTTCTTATTAGGTTGACTACCCAATAGGAACGTGGCTGATATGACGCAGTGGTCTGACGAGCCTAGAGGAGACAGTACATTCACTGAGTACTTATCGGGATGGGAGGTAAGAAACAAATCCAGAGTGTTGGCGGAATGATTGTTAATGTCGGGTGTAGGCTCGTTTACAAGTTGCGTTAGGTTATTTAACGCGGCAAAGATCTCAACATACCTTCCTTCGGATGTTGTCTGACCAGAATGTCGAAGCCACTTAGAATTGTTAATATTGAAATCGCCCGTAATCATGATTTCATTATTAGGATTCAAGGAAACAATTCTAAAGATGGAATCGGACAGAGCATCAAACTCATTACAAGTAAATGCACTGCCCAAGTTAGGGCTTCTGTGGGGTGCCGTGGCGTAGTGGTTAGTGTGTGTGCTTACTACGCCGAAGGTCTGGGTTCGCATCCTGCCATCGTCACCTGAAAAAAAAAGACTTGTCCTTTTTACGGTCCCCACCTCCGCGATGGTCTGACAAGCCCTCCGAGAGTATCATTTGTCTTGAAAAACTTCTCAAAGTGCCGTTCGGATTCGGCAAAAAATTGTAGGTCCCCTTGTATGTAAAAAAATCAACACACCAGCATACATTGTTGAGAAGTTGGCCCTGGTTCACATCGAGCTGTTGCGCCACTCTATTTATTTTATTTTTAAGTTAGGGCTTCTGTACACAAATGAATGAATTGTTTGTCTACGGACGGTGAAATCTATCCACATGAAATTGAATTCCGGGTCGGAACAGGTGTTGAGTTGTGGAGGAATATGGTAGACAATATCATCACGAATATAATTGGCGTGGCAACGATGTGGAAAGTCAATGTCGTGTGCGCATGCGAGTAGTTGAGCGGACTTTTGACAGATTGTGCCTCTGGTGTTGGCGCGTGAATTCTGCACAATTCTCTCAAGTATGATATTAAAGAAGTCACATGGCAGCACGTTGCCTTGTCTAAATCCTTTTTTGACATCAAAGGGGCTGGTGAGGTGGGTTTGACGGTGGGCCTTGACGGAACAGCGTGAGTTTTCTATCGTGATCCTGCACATACTGAGGAGTTTGGCAGGGATGCCAAAACTAGACATTGCGCTATATAGCTCGTCTCTATAGATGCTGTCATACGCAGCCTTGAAATCGATGAAGAGGTGGTGTGTATCCATTTGGAATTCCGGGCTTTACTCCAAGATCTGCCGCAGTGTGAATATTTGATCGATGGTGGGCTTTGCTGGCCTAGAAAAGATCTTGTTTGTGATATAAAGAAGACTGATTTGTCTGTAGTTGGCACAGTTCAGAGGGTCTCCTTTCCCGACGATCGGGCAAATAATGCTGAGGTTCCATTTATCGGACATGCTTTGCTCCGACCATTTCTTACAGATGAGCTCGTGCTCCTAACCAGCTAGGATACAGACAAGCCGTAGCTCATATTTAGCTTCTTCCTTTATGATCATGCGTTATGAGTTTCTCAGTCGGTATGTCATTATCTGTTAACGAATTTCATTGCATTTTATGATTAGTGATTAACAAGGCCTTCCGAAGAGTATACGACTTTTTGTCGCTACTTCTGCTGCTTCAAGTTTGAAATTACGCGGACGCGTTTGGTAATTTTGGTAATATCAAATCTCATGGCATTGATTTCAAGTCCAATGGAGTCTTTTTGGTTTTTCGCCACGCTCGTGATAACAACTAATTATACATTAATTCCTGTTTCTCCAAATGAGGCATAGGGCCTAAACACGCATCGTCTGCGGTTTCCAGCGATGTGCCTTAGCTCACCAACTCTTACCCAGTTGTCAGTAATCTTCATTCACGGTTCTACGCCATGTGTTTCCGGGTCAACCGGCCATTCTGCCACCATTCCTTTGAGTACCTTGCAATAGAACAATCACCATTCTTTAGAGTGTGGTTGATCCACTGCCATTTCCGTCGTTGGATGATTATGCGTAAAGGCTCCTGAAGTGTTCTCAGATAAAGTTTTGCATTCCAGACACGGTTCGGCCAAAAAATCCTTAATAAATCTATAGAAGACAGAGCTTCACAGACAGTTCAATCTTTAGATTTTCCAGTAACGGAAATCACCATGTTAACAGTCAAGTAGAACTTGAAGCCCTGGACTCCAACCTCTTGTACTCCAGGTAAAAGAAATAAACCTTCACACTGTTCTACTTTGCGGGGATCCTGAGCACTTTGGCGTGGCCGGAAATGAAATTCTCTGCCACTGTCCAGCTCTCCAAGAACGACGACTAACCTTTGTACGAATCAGGTTTTTTGATAGCCTGTGTGACCTGGCAGGAACATAACTACAAGACCTAAAAAGATTTCAGTTAGTTAGACATATGCCCAAACATGGGGTCTATCATACAAGGGTAATCACAATGGGTCAATCTGGCCACCGAGTGAACTTCCAAAACTATTTAAAGTAGCAGAACCGAACAGGTTCAAAAAATATCAATACACTTTCGACAGCTAACTGTCTACAGAGGACTCTTGATCGTCTTCGGTTAAAATTTTTTATATTTATTCTTCAGAGGAACCAACGTGGGATTTTATAATATGGCTCGTCGCACGACCTTTTTTTTAACGTTTTTGGCTCCTGAAATCTTTGCCCGGAGCTGGCTTAATTACTGGCTAACTCAGAAATAATACTCATCTAATGAACGAAACCAAATCACTTTTGTATCTTTTCGCCAAATTATACTGCTAACTTTGGCAAATCATTTTGAGTTTTTATTTCTTTTTAAAATTAGCAATCCCTAGCTAAAAAAAGAAGAGATAACCAGCTCCACGTGAAGCACGATTAAGCCAAAATAACTATATCGAGATATCTTCAGCCTTAAGGTTTGACTCCATCGTTAATCAGGCTCTCTTAACTCTGATCAATTAAACTGTCAAACACAAATCCATAACCCCCTCCCAGCCATTTTATTGGATAATTAAAAAGATATAAAACTCTTTGAAACGAAACGATAAAAAAGGATGATGAAGTCAGGACGGAAATTGATATAAGATTAGATAATAGCAGATAATAGCACGTATTAGATTCTTTCGAGACCAAAAAGAGGCGTGAATTTTTATGTTACCTAGCTCACACCCCAATCTAGATGGTGACATCAATGTTTAAAGAAGGTCCAATTCTAATTGTACACAAATTAAAAAAATTTCTTTTGCCTAATCTAGGTCCGATAAAACACTCCTTCTTTGAATATCTCAAGCAAACACTAGCAGGAATATTGCATATCTTAAAATATCTATGGAATAGATTCAGCGCAAAAACTAAGATATATCACGCAATAATTAGGTCTTATCTAACCCGTTTAGTTTTGGCGTATTGCTAGCGGCTTGATTGCAAACGAAAACACAAATTTCCGCCGAACCATCTTAACACAATTAGCAATCCCATGGATACCTTCCCCAGTGCTCATACATTCCTGAGGTGGGTACTCGCACCGTGTCATAGTCGGCGGGTGCTAATTTGAACAGCACACCTCCCTCAACACTCTGTGTCTAGAGGAGCATTCATCTTCAAAATAAGCACTCTTCTCGGCACGGTCTTGTTAATGAACTTGAAAAGAAATAAAAAAGAAATCGAAGAGCACGAAGGCAACGTCTAGATACTAAACTGAGTGCGTGTGTTGATTTTGTAAATTGTTTACTTTGATATAGCTACTTATTCGAGTGAAACAGGCCACAGATGTGTCTCTTCTTACAGCACACAATTTGAAGATATATTTAGAGGGAAAAAAAGTATCACAACGCGTCTAGAACGATGCTTCAGTCTACGAGTGTTTACTCACAGCAAAGGTGCAATGTGTTCTTCTGCGCGAAGGCACAATATACAATACTACTGTACCACTACTGTACCGGCACTCACATGCAATATTTAAATGTGTCCTTTTGGCTGACTTCAAAAGTAACTAGAGGATGTCTAGTTCTATGATCTTAGATCAATGAGTAATGAAACGAGAAATGAGTTTGCTTTGCTCACGTCATGTGCTTCGCAACACAAGTCATTTGAAAAGCTCGGGATCGGGTCTGCGTTTTTTCAAATATTCTCAACGATTTTACGCATCGAATATCAAAGGAAGTCACCAATGAGACATGAAAATATCTGTTGGATCGTGAATCCATGTAAGGCACAAATCATGTTGAACACCCGTCATCACTCCAAATAAGCTCGCATCACAAATTCTAAAAATCATGTTGAAAACCCCGAATTTAGACAAAAGAATGGCTCAGAACTTGGAATAATTTAAAGTTCTCGAGAAAACGCATTGCATGGCACTAGATGAAAACGCTTTGGTGGTTCTCTCGGGGAAATTTATAAAGCCTTTTTAATTATGTTCATCTACCCTTCAACTAAAAAACATTGAAACAAATCAATATCTGCACATCAAATGCCATACTAAATCCGGCCGAAAAGTCCTGGCCACAAGTACCCAGCTATGGCGGAGATGAAATGTTTCAGCATAGAAAGAAACTTTACCGTTGTTACACATCTCAAGAAGTTGCGTCTTAACGGACTTCTAGACCAAAAGATCGCTTGTGTCTCTGCCCTTTGTGCGAGGTTAGGGTCAATGAAAATTTTGTATTGATGTTCTTCTTCGTCTTAGGTTAGGTTAGGTTAGGTAGGGTTGCTGGCAGCAAAAGCCACCAGCTCTCATAGGCCTACGAGGACCCTTAGCGTCACCCTATGGAGACAACCTGTAAGGAATAAAGCTTTTAATTTAACTATGATACTTAGTCAGTTGAAGTATCCTGAGCTTCGAAGAGAAACTTGGCCCAGTCGGAGAACCTGCTGGAATTTCGCCACCGGTGAAGGTATTTGCAAGCTCGTTTTAAGCTCCTCAAATAAGAATTGGCCCAGAAATCGAAAACCTTGTCTGCTGACACTTATACACTGGCAGAGAAGGTGTTTCACATCTTCTTCCGCTTAGAAGCCCCTGCAAATGTAGTTGCTGTTAATGATTCTTAATTTTGCTGAGCGTTTTCCCAATAAGTTTGGGCCTGTTATCACTCTTGTGGCTATGGAAAGTGATGGCCTTTTTAATGCTATAAGCTTTTTCGATTTGCTGCCATCTTTAGATGGCCATAGCGCCTTTGTGTGGCCGCAGCTCTGTAAATTTTCCCATCTGTTTTGGGCTATATTGTGTATAGTCGCAGACATTTCGACTGTTACAGAGGATAGCGGAGGATAGGTCCTTATGTCCGCTGTAGTAATACATAGATGTGAGCTATATTGCGCGAGCTCGTCAGCCTTTTCATTCCCGATAAAGTCACTATGGCCCAAGTCACTATGGTACCCAAACAATGCGGACATTATTCTGTCTGCTTAGAGCCCTAAGTTCTGAACGTAGGATGAGTCCTACTATAGGAGATTTTACTGTTGGTGTTGCCAGGGCCTTAATGGCTGCTTGGCTGTCTACGTAAATGGAAATATCGTCCTGTGAAAGTTCCAATGCTCTGGCCTTTTCGGCGGCTATAAGTATTGCTAGAATTTCGGCTTATGTTTCGGAAAATACTGCATGAGTCTGCAGCAGTCTTCTGCTTGTTAGGATAACGAGTTTGTCGGAGTATACACCTACTCCAGTACCCTCATTTGATTTGGTACCATCTATGTGGATTGCTAGATTCTGCTTACTGCTAGAGCCGATACACTTAGACCTTCGTAGGTGCATTGTGGTCCCACGTGAATCTAGAGATCCCTCCTACTCGTTGGACTATTTTGAGCTATTGATTAAGCCCGAGAGATCTTTTTGATCGGTGGTGCTAAGATCGCTAAGATCATTATAGAAGAAAGCTCCCAGGTGAGATTATATGTATTGAGAAGGTGGAGAGTGGTCTCTTCTCTCAGAGTGGTCTTCTCTCAGAAGTCGTTGGAATAGACACTTTAATTGGAATGACACCGATTATTAATAAGTTTGCATGTGGAAATTGGAATGCCTAGGGAGTCTTTTCAGGCGAGATTGAGAGAGTAGTACCTAGCTTGGCGAGTTAGTCAGCCTTGCAAATTACCCGGAATGTAGCTATGCCCAGGCACCCAGCACAGATGAATGTTGAACTGCTACGACATGTCCTTTAGAGATGATCGACAGTCTAGGGCTTCTTTAGAGTTTATAGAGATGGCCGTTTGACTGTCAGAAAAGATTCGTATATCCTGAAGATATAACTTTATTTTTAAGCCAGGACAAGACTTCCTTTATCGTCCTAATTTCAGTTTGAAAAACACGACAATGATCCGGAAATCGGAAAGAGAGACTAAGATTAAGTCTACCCCATCATTTGTCTTTGATCCATCGGTGTAGAAGTGGATCGGTTCACGTTCCAGAGGAGCACCCAATAGGACCTAGGGAGGATGGTGGTCTGGAAGTTTTTGTCAAACTGTAGATGAGGTATGGTGAAGTCCATGTTACAAGTGGGGAATCCGAAGAGCAGAAGAGCAGAATGTCCTATCTCGCTGTCGGTCCACCGACAGGATGTCCAGTGCTGCTGAGGCAGTTGTGCGAAGTGCTTCGTTATACATAGGCAGGCTGATCTTTGGGCTTTACTCAGCTTATCACGATTTGCCGCTTTATTTAAGGAAGTCCACCAGAAAAACATTCCGTACGTCATGTATCGGTCTTACGCCCGAGGTGTATAGCCAGTGGGTGATTCTGTGTTGAAGTTCCCATTTATTTCCCCATTTTTAAAGCCATCGTAGCTTTCCGAACCCTTTGCTTACTTACTTACTTAAGGTGGCGCTACAGTCCGGGGTGGACCTGGGCCTCAGCCAACAAGCTTCGCCAGCCAGCTCTGTCTCTAGCTAGCCGTCTCCAGTTTCGCACGCGAAGTTGGCTGAACCCTTTGCTGTATATTATATTTCCAGCTAAGCTTTATGTAGAGGATGAGGCTCAGATATCTAGCTTCGGCAGAGAAGATTAAGCTAGTGCCTTTGATTGAAGGGAGGTCGATATGTGGGATTTTGTATTTCCTGGTGAAGATAACGCTTTCAGTTTTGTAGGGGTTGACACCTAGACTACAGCTGTCAGCCCATCGTAATAGCTTGCTTAGAGCATTTTGTAGGAGTTCTTTTAAGGCGTTTAGGTGCTTCCCGGAAAAGCAACGGCAACGTCATCCGCATAAGCGAACACTCTGCAGCCATTTCCTTCCAGGATAACTAGCAGTTCGATCACGGCTAGCTTCCAAAGGAGTGGGGATGGAACACCACCTTGCGGGGTTTCTCGACTGACAGATCTTCTTGCAGTGGTCACACCTAGTTTTGAGTTTATCATCCTACTCGTTGAAAATTGATTAATTGACCCACTAAGTGAGCCATACACCTTCAGAGCCGACAGTGCAGCCAAGAACGCTCAATCGTCTTAAAACATGAAAATAAAATGTTCAATGATGCAATCCAATGAAAACTATGATAAGGCCCCTAGGCCTATTTTTTAACCTCTAATGTCATGCAATAGAGTCGAAGTTTATAATGCTTCTCTCTTCAGTAAACGGCATCATGACAGTGGTACCAGGATTTATACGGCTGTTGTGGCGTTCTCTTTGCACTGCGATCAGGTCCCTGCTGTAAAGCCTGAAGTAAGAAAGAAATTTACAGAAATAGAAGAACCTGAGGTCTGGAGTTAGATTTTGAGATAGTTGGATATGCATTTAAGTCTACGCTTAAAACGAAAATGTGGTGTCCTTGGAGTCCGGACAGAAGACAGAGTTTGCATTGTTTCGTTTCATTGTTTGCATTGATTCATTAAAGTTGAGGTTTTATTTGAGCAAAGTGTTACAATTGAGAAAAAATTGATAAATATATGACATTTGGTATTGTAAGGCTTTGGCTTGTCATATTTGTTGAGTTGAAGTTCGTACAAAAACTTCAAATCCAGGCAAACAACAGAGCATCGGCGAATAAGAGACCTGTTAAGACAAATGATGTTCTCTGAGCGGTGGCAGACCCTCGCGGAAGTGGCTCGGAAATTAGAGAAACCATACAACGAACATTCCCTAATGTTCGTTGTATGGTTTAATGATAACCTTCTTCAACACATTTGAGGAGGTCTTAGGTAAGAGCATCTGACAACTGAAAACATTCCTCAATTCAACTAGCCCAAATCAAATATCCAGGTCATGGTATCAGTTTATGGTATCAAAACGGCAGTGCTGCTTGGGTTTTCCCTTTTTTGGAAACAACCACCACTTCCTACCGTAGGTTCCTGACTTTCACTGTCAAGTTATGAGAAACCTTATAAAATTTGCGTGCAAAGCAGAGTGGGTGTTTTTATTAATTCGAATTGTGAGTATGGATACTTGAACACTCTGAATAGAGTTTTATTTGACAGAAACCTGGTTGGGTGTTCCTTCTCAAGAGATTAAAAAAGTTCCCAATAGTAAACAATTTCCCTGCTCATCTTTGACCACTGTGACTTTTAGGGATGAGCCATCATCTTGTGACATTCTTCACTGAATCGAGGACCTTTGAATAGTCGACCATTTTATACTTTTAGGAATGTGGTTGACAAAAACTTTAGAAGATATAAGAACAATAAAACACAAACGGTCATGTGGGTGCGCATTGGTTTCGAAAGGTACTCTATATGTCCCTATGTTGAATTTAACTTTCAAGTAATATCTGGGCATGATTTGCCTTCCAGGGATCACGCTAATATACCTACTACCACTCAGCAAACAAATTTTACAATCGAATCCTGGAAGGCCTACACAAACAGAGGATACCATTCAAGTTCATTCGACCGATATCTGCCTACGGTAAGGTAAGGTTAAATAGCCACTTGATTACATACAATGTGTAGGATACTATTAAAAAAAAGATTGTAGCTACTGAAGTTGTACTTTAAATACAAATTCTTTTGATATTGTGTAGGTATTTTGAAAAAGATACGAGCACTTTCCTTAACAAACACAAATCGTGTGTGTACTTCTGAATAGGTATACCTACCTACATTGAAAGGGAAAATTCTCTGCCTGAGGCATGTTCTCAGACAAAGCTCTAATTATATCGTTACAATAATTCTGTATGATTTAATTTGTCGGCGAATAAAGGCTTTGTTTGAGTTTTATCAGATTATGCCCCAGCAAACGATCAGAAAAAGAAAAAAAAAAACACGAAAACTACTACATACCACAATTTAGAAATTCCAAAAATTTGGAGTAGGTCAAATCATTGCTTCTTCACCTGAACACGTTACGAGCTGTGGATGCTGCTGGAATTGTCGAATCGAAAGTGAAGAAAAAATTATACGAAATTTCCTTTTCTCGTTCATTGGAATTTTTAACCGATTCGAGTGCAATTTTCTCTGTTTAAACGGCGCATTGCGTCAGTTTTTACAAGGAAATTATAATTAGGGTATGCGATGCCCGTAAAACGCTAGTTCATTCAGGTAAAATATAATGACGGGTTTTTATGTTTCACCTTGAAAGCAAACACTGTCATTGGCTTATGCAATGTTTGAGGTTGAAAATGTAATTTAAGGAATTTAATGGACCATTAAGCAAGGAAGAACTGGTTGACAATAATGCTTGTCATACGATAGGTATCTGCAGGCACTTGAACCTCAAGAACTCGGATAGCAGCCCATTTAATTAGAAAGAATTTATTATACGACTTTACCCTAATTACGATGACAAATATGTTGTTTAATTGCACATAGAGAAAAGTTATTTTTAACTTAAAAAAATTAACACCTGCCAGTTGATGAGAACTTTTCCTAGAAACATCAGAGTAAGTGGGGCTGATTTAAGCACGCGATCATTGTGGTTATCGTAAAAGAAAAAATATATCAATCGAAATTTATTTTAAGAATTTTCGGATCAAGGATTTTTTTTTTTGAATGTCTATTGCGAACTTTTCTCGATTAAAAAAAAAAAACGTTTTACTTTGGTGAGAACCAAAATGTCAACCAAAATATTTGGTGTGAACGTCACGAAGTAGATTTTTCATTCTGTTTCTTTTTCTTCTGTTTTACACCCCTTTCGAAAGGAAAGGCATTATGCAAAGCCATGGAAAATGGCTTTTTAGGTCACCCATAGCGAGCCAATTTCAACTCCTTTGAGCGAAAAGACCAATGATGCTTATTCACAGATGATAGTTACTCATGAATGAAAAATATAAAGATTACGCCACTCGTTTATTATGACATTTCTATGACAGATCTGACTGCAAATCTGTCATCATTGGATCGAACTGTCATTTTGTGCTCGTGTAAAAAGGCCCGTTTGTGTTATCAATCTGTGCTGGCCAATCAGAGAGCTTTATATCAGCATCACTGAACAAAGAAGTTTTTTTTTTTTAAAACTATGGTTAATGCAAAAGACCTTTCCCTTAAGTGCGCCAAATTTTATCGTTGTTGACATAGTTTCAATGGAATGTTATCACACCATTCACAGTCGAATTCGAAAAAAAAAACCTCTCTTTGACACTCTAAAGTTCAAGTCGATGACACTGCATAGGTATACTGTCTTCCAGTGACATTTTCCACGAACCCACCCGTGCTGAGTCAATTTCCGTTAAGAAATACCATTCAGATTCAGATGAACACTAATATTCGTGTTGACGCCTCATTTTTTCTGCCGTTCGGAATTTCGGTGCCTCTTCAGCAAATTTTCGGTTTCAAAATTCCTTTTCGCCTTCTAATGCTCTCACTTTAATCCAAACAACATCCGCACATACATTCCGCCAACAAAGTAGTATGATACATTGTGATTCCACGAAATAAAAGTAAAATGCTTCTTCTCCTTTATATCCCCAAAGAGGGCAAAAAAAAAAAAAAAAAAACGCCAGGAACCCAAGTAAATTTGTACATATTCATATCCAATCCACACACATGTCATCATGCTCCCTTTCAAGTGAATTTAACCGGCTGACAACCGGCCACAACATAATGACTTTCAAAGCTGTCACCATGCGCCAAATTGAAAGGAATTTCCCTTTTTGCTTATTTCTTCCTGCCTTCCATTCGCACATACAAGCGAGTGTGTCTCTTCCTAAAAATTAAGCAACGTAAATCTTGAGTTTTATGAATTTGACCCTCATTGTTGCAAGCATGAGAACCCCGAAAATTTCATACGAAAAGCACCAAAAAACGATCATCTGCCGCTCAAGAATGCCTTGCACCTTTGAGATGCGCATTTTCAAGTGTCAAATAAATATGCTCTTTGACAGCATAACCACAGCGAACCACTTAAGATCGCATAAGTGTGCACGCAAAGGAACTTATGATGGTGTAGCCTGGCAGTGTTTTAAGCACATAACAATATTCCCATTATTCATTCATGAACGACTCATTTAAGTCAGCCAATATAAATTTTTCTTGTTGGTGCGGCATCCTTGTTAAGTTTTAGGTACGACTGCCCGGCTATATCACAGGCAGTCATACCCGTGTTGCCCGCTTAATGGTTAATTTTCCATTAATTTTAACGACGGCAATATCGTATTCAATTAAAGCGACGTTAACTTTATGACCATATAAAACGGTCAGCTCGATGGATTTAGGCCTACTGTCTTCTTAGGTCCCTGTTTAGTCCTCAATGGCGTCATACGAATTCGGATGTCCGCCCCGCAGTTGTTTGTTCCGCTCTCACTTTAGCTAAAACATAGACGCTGGGACGATTTTTCGCTGGAATTATGAAATCATTGATGGGCAAAAAATTCAATATTTCATAACCAGCAAAGGTTTATGGTGGAATGAAATTTAACTGTGGATTAATTTGCTCCTTGACTGGGCACCTCACTATTCTCTGCTTCAAATCTTTATTTAAAGATGACACCACATGTGGTGCATTTCTATTGCAATTTTTTTTTTCTGTTTTTGCATACGTCTGTCAACTCTGTTGGATCTGTTCATGTTATTGTTTCTAATCCAGACAAACAGCTTCAATAGAGCATCCAACAGTGATAGCCGAGAATAGATGTCATGGCCAACAGAGCGTTTCAATTTCACTGGCAAACTTGTCGTATTTGCAATTTGTCTGGCTTCTGTGGCCCTGTCAATCTTGTGTCTTGCGTGTTGATTTTGTAAATTTTGTTCGTTGAGTCCAACTATTGAGAAAAAGGTGTGATCTTCGATTTGAATACGGGTTTTTTTATAGTTAAACTGGTACAAGTAAATATTTACAAAAATTTGCAGATACCGCAACATTTCTTCCAAGGCAAAATGAGGAAATTCAAACAAAGCTAGACGAGTAATTGGATAATAATCCGACTTACCGCGTGTATCCTTTAATTATCGATATGTCTGGCCGATTTCTACTACATTTTCTTGTTGGAAAGCGACTGGAAAACATCTAGTGGAGACACTAATTGACAATACTATTTTCAGGCATTTTCCAGTGATCTTCCATTCCTGGAAATCAGTAAGTCATGAAGCTGGAGACGTGCCCTTACATACCAAGTGCCATTTCCACTTGTCGATTTATTTTATTTGTATTTGTATGCGATTGTATTTTTAAGTTATATTGAGAAAGTGGCAATTTGAAATAGAATGTCTTTGAATGGACATAGGACGCTTTGCCAATTGTGTCTTAAATTGACAAATAGGAGAACTGTCAAAGTTTTAAAGTAATGCCACGTCTCCACCGGGCACTAATGCGCGATTAATATAAATCTTTACTAAATCCTCTACAAATCACGCGATTTCTCATACAAATTTAAATCCTCACGGCAAGAGATTAAAAATAAATCCTCTCATAAATCTCAATTACCCTATTCACAAACCTATTTGCTGCAGCTTTGTAACAGTTTGAGAATCAAAAAAAGAAACTGAAACTGTCCCTGTATGACAGATCTGTCACAAGTACGTTTTTTGCTGTGATTTTTATAGCGGAAATCGGTTTTGGCTTCTGAGAAAAGACATCGCCACTCTGTTGGTGTCAAATTAATCCTATTTTTGGCCGGTGGAGCCACTTTGGGATTTATTTTTAATCGTCTCCCTCTAATCCTCTTTTAATTGCCGTTGGAGACATAGCCTTAAGTGCGATATTAGGTTTAATAACTGTAAAAAACGAACCGATATTTAAAAATTGACATACAAGATGGCGCACCCTGTCGATGTCAGGCTAGCGGCCTGACGAATCGTTTAAAAACGAATTCACCTCGCACATTTCTGTCAAATTAAAATGCGTTAATTTTATTGCTTCTTCTGAAAAACAAATATAGAGCTGGAAGCTTCGAAGAACCATCAATTCCGCATTTTTACACAATTAAATTTTATAAATTTTGCAAAATTCAGAAGTTGCTAATGTTAGGGCAGCTGCTTTGCCAATTTTATGCCACGAACTATTAAAAATAGTATTTGATGTGTGAAAAAGGCGTAGATTTAATTTAAGTTGCTAAAACACGTTGCAAGTAATTTGCTCAAAATTGGTTTAAAGCAAAATTCTGGTGATTTCCATTGGATACTTTTCAATAGACCTTTTAACAGTTTGACGTCTACTGGTATTTTCAGTGCGGGATGCCAAATTAAGTTCCTTTTTATATGGAAAACGAGCAAAAATTACACATAAATAACTTAAAAATTAAAAATATTTTAATTATAAAATACGAAAAGGATTAGAAAAGTGTTGTTTGTGTTGTAGAAACAGTGCATACGACTACAAAAGGGTATACACGGATTCAAGGAGATTAAATCCTCGGAACACTTTTTAGATACTTTGCACTTATTTTATTAGAAGGTCAATTCAAAGAACAGAATAAGCTCAATAACTTCTTTCCTTATAGGCACTTTCTTGTATGTAAAAAGAAATTAACACACCAGCATACATTGTTGAGAAGTTGGCCCTGGTTCACCTCGAGCTGTTGCGTCACTCTATTTATTTATTTTTTTATTTATAGGCACACTGTAGGCTGTGTAGTTTATTAATAGTTTTTTAATTTCTTCTATAGAAACTATTAAAAACGCGATGTTCATGCCTGTGTCGGAAAATGTAAAAGTCAGATTTTGACAGCCGTACTAGGTCTATTGGGGGGAGGATGCTAGAAAATATTAGTCGCTGTCAGTGCTTGGACAAAATTGACAGTTCGGTGGGTGAGTTCAGTGACTCTTGTGTGTTGTTTCTCAATTGAGGGCAACAATGTGATCGGGTCATATTTAGCTGCCGGAAAAAATCGATTCTTGTAAGTTATCGTAAAGTCTCTAGCTGTCAATCATAAGAAGATCAAAAAAGCTTATAAGCTGACATATAGCCTCTGGTTGTCAATCATGATAAGCTCAAAATTGATAGCTTCTGTCTTGATTTAGATTGGATAAAAATTAAGCTTTAGGAAAATGCACTAAAACAGCAACATTAAATACAAAAAGGTTTTTACCATGCTATTTAGCACCCGGTTTTTTTTTAGCAAAGAGTTAACCGCAGGTAAAGTTAGGAAAACTGAGTGAAAGCAATTTTTGGGTCAATTTCAGTTCGATTCGCAAGCATCGGAAGCGATGTAGAACCGGGATTGGTTTTCACAATATAAGAATATTGCAAATAAGAGATTCTTCTAAAAGAAATTACTTGGCTTTTGAATTTGTAAGGATTTGCATTGAGATTAGGTGCAAGGACTAGTAATGCAGATTCGAATAAGCAAACCGGTATCTTATTTAAATACATTTTTATTCTTCTGATGGTAGGGTGTTGGCCACGCAATTACAGTCAGTGAGTTTGCATTCTGCGGGTCGATGAAAAATTAGGTCTGTAGAGTTAAAAAGTAATTTTTATGCTGGGGACTCAAAAGGGTTTTGTTTGACTTTCTGATGTCCTCGTTTTATATACAAAAATTCGAATTTACTTATCCAAACCCTTATAAATTACTTTTATCTATCGAAAAAATTGTTAAACTTCACCACCCCGACTGCCTGAGGGCAGCACCACCGCCACTCTGACTCTGACCCTGCTGCTCACGACCTGCAAACTTATCAAATTTCAAAAACAAATTGAACCTAATGACAAAATTAAACAAACCTTTATCGGCAGCAGGCAGTCTGCATGCATTATTGTGAAATCAATCGGAATGTCAATGGAAACCTATAGCCCTGTCAATGAAATTCCCTGCCACTGGCTTCCGATTACTCTATTCGTTCAACAGTCAAGAATCAACCGTCAACGTGTTTGGAAATTCGATATCCGGATCAAAGAAATAGCAACGATCATACAATTACAAACAGCCCGTCATGCTGTGCTAATTACATAAATATTCAAGGATATACGGGCTGCAAGTGGCGGGAAACAAAATTTAAGTATTCACCCTGTTCGCTGATGACTTCAAAGTTGGAATAGGAATTACAAATGCGTCTATCCTTAAGCTTATGCATGGAATATGTCGGGCTGAGAAGGGCGCTGCTCGGAAAGGCAATTGAATCGAAGCATTCCAAGCGTCTTGTTAAGTCATTACATCAAGCTCATGCCTTAGGCATGAACGTGTGGAATCCCTTCTCTTTTTTTCTTTCTCTCCTCAATGGTTATGTGTTCAGAAACTATGTTAGATACGATTCACACTGTACAAGCCATGGTGTCTGTATCTAAGACAATATGGGCTTGTCGCTTAGGAATTCAGATCACAGATGGATCGATCATTGTGCAGCGCACTGGTGTCAGGTCTCCTAAGAGATCGGTGTACGCCAAACGAATTTCAAGCGTCCACCGACAACGTGTTGTTGTCGCAGCGCAATAGATGTCTAAAATGCTAAATTTAGAGATACGTGTCTCACTGGTGTTTTCTATGTAGCTTGAAAAATGTAATTTACGAGCACAACACGAAATGCTGCTCGATTGCGAGATAGAGTGTGGGTAACACAGACCAGCAACAGCAACACCACCAAACGCGATAACGACGACGACAGAGAGTCTGGTGTGGCTGCCAGCAGCGTTACCATGCCCGAGTGGGAAGGGGGCCTGTCCGACCCAATATGTATTGGATTACGATGTGGAGGCTTCACTGGCCTCACCCCGCACACCAATGGGTGGTGGTTGGTTGGCCATTGTCGCGCTCTTAGCTGATGATCAGTTCGTCGTTGTGGTGTTGTATAGTGTTCAATTCGAGGTGCTACATCAGGCTGATTGAAGCGCGCACCTTAGCAACACATCAAATGCAGACACAATCGCGCAATTGGCAATTTATTGGGATTTTATTTTCCCCCCATTAAAGCGGGTTTTTACAAATGAATGTTCTTTTGTTTTTTATGAGAGTCTTTGGCCGCAGCAGAGTGCTGTGTGTGCGCGCAAGGTGAGCTCGAAAATGGCCGGCCATTACGATCGGGTTAGACACTATGGAGCTCACTGCAGCAGAGCTCACAGCCAACACGGCGACTGTGAGTTGCATTGAGAAATAGCTGTGGCACCGAAAACGCTCTGGATGCATTTTGGAGTGCATTCCACAACCCGAGGAAATTCCTTTATGTGAGCTCGCTTTGGTTAGACTGATTTTGATTTGGTTTTTATGTTTTTTCGTGCGCCTCTTTCTCTCGTTGCACGAAATTCCAATGCAACTTGGCAGAGTTTACCACTGTTTGACGTGATAAGTATTGTATCTGGGGCTTTGACTACATCGAAGAGCCAGATTGCATCAGCACGAACGGTAGGTCGGGAATTGTATCACACGCGGTCATGTTTCTCGTTGTAATTACATTAAAGTGCGCATAATTTTGCGGATTGGTAGGTGCTTGATGAACTTGTTTTCTTAAGACAAAGAGACGAGAGAATGGACCGCAATTAACTTGGTACAGTGCCCGTGAACTCGTTTCTTGGCGCAAATGGATTGAAACCATTTTTGGTTCTTGGAGGTTTAGGTTCTTCAAGAATCTAGCAGATCGTATTGCAGTAGTTCGTGCGCTAGCTTATTGGTCTAGCCGTAAATTTTGCTCTGTGTTTTTCATATTGCATCTAAGAGTCTCTCTGTCAAAGGGGGGACGTGTAAAATTTCCAAGTGCTTACTCTGTGTTTTTGCACTTTTGTCAAAATTGCTTGGGCACACAGAGAGTAAAACTTTGTCAAAATTGGGCACACAGAGAGTAAAACTTTGTCACAAATGTGTCTTAGGTTGGCTTAGGTAACAAAGTCTTGTTCCTAAGTCGATAACTTGCATAAGTACACTTTTTTAATTGATTTAAGGTCTACTCATACTACCAGACGAGGTCCTATACATGTCCTATTGTCCTGTGCCTTCCATGGAATAAGTTACATTACTGGACAGGCTCAGCGAGTCGAATGACTTTTTGTGAACTGTTGTTAAAATGGGTTAACCATTTACCCAACATTTACCCAATACCCAGACATTGGAATAGTACACTGCGTTAAGGCGTATGTATCCTAGGTAGGTACTGACTAGATCAGAAGTTGTAAAATGCTTATAACTTAACCCAACTAACACTTTAGCTCGTATAAGACTCTACAAGAGTCTTCTAAGAGTTATGTCCAAAAGTAAGGCTCAAAGAATTTTACTCATGTAGAGTTTTATAAGAGTCTTATAAGAGCCTTACAAGCGTTAAATGGCTTTCTTATAAGAGCTCTGATAAGTAGACTTAAATTCTAATTGTTTGAGCCGTATTCTCTTTCATTACTAAAAAATTGCGCATTATATTTTCCACTCTTATTGGCTGAGGATAAGAGAGGAAAATATAATGCGCAATTTTTTTACATTTTCATAAGAACATAAAGACGTAAAGAGAACAAAATTTTTACGATGACGTTTTATACCACATTATGGCATCACTATATTATTAAATTTTCAAAGAGGTTTTTCTTACATTATGGTGCACTGAAACTTGGTGTGGGATTAAAAAAAAAATCAGAGAAAGTAAGCATTTTGCTTCTGAAAAAATAAAGGACATTAAAAATATTTGATACTATTTAAAAACCATTCAAAAAACATTGTTTGCCATGCTATAACAATTAGTTGGAAAATCGATAGTAGAATAAAATGTAATGTGTCAAGTATCAAATGCCAATTGCCATACTTCTATTAAGTCTGTTTTGAAGGTAAAGGTATTTGGGAACCCTTTAAGGAATAAAAAGATAGACTACTTTTACAGGCAATGGCCGAAGATATAAGGTTGCCTCGTAAGACTTAAGATCTTATTGGCAGAGCAAACCCTTATTACAAGATTTAAGCTCTTAAAAGACTTTTATTACAAAACTTAAACTCTACTAGAGTTGAAGTCTTATGACAAGAGTCTTATAAGAGCTATTTATACTCTTGTTATAAGAGTCAAGCCCTATAAGAGTGATACTTCTTTAAGAAGAGTGCTAAAATATCATTTTTGGGTCTTATAAAAAGATTTTATGCTCAAAGAGTGTCACGAGCTTTATAAGGGTCTTATAAGAGCTATTTTGACGTTTTAAGAGCGTTTATTTGAAGAGTATGTTAGTTGGGATATAAGCATAGCTATAGGCCTAAAAATTCTACATTAAATCAAGAATTCAAGCTCAGAAGATCGTTGTCGTTGAGCGGCTTGTCTTGGCTGCACAGGAGCTTCTCCTAGCACGCCGGGCTCTATTCTAGATGCTCTGATGTTGATCCTTCCCCCTTTGATATATTTACCATGGGGTGTATACGCTGAAAAACATCTTTCGCTTAATAAGATGTAGTTGCTTGGTTCCAACCGCGCGCATTGGAATTTTAAAGAAATTATGCGAGAATTGTCCGTCGAATTGCAATGACCCCAGAAATCCTTTTGCAACAAAACTACCAAGTCGACTTTCTTCAAGTAATAAAATGCCTTTTGCCAGACTCTGACGAAAAGAATGCCATCGTCTTTTTCATAGATGACTCCGAAATCGGACAGGGGTCTGGTGCTGGAGTCTTTGTGGAAAGCAAGAACATTAGACTCCACTTCGTCTTAGGTAAATATGCGTCTGTCTTCCAAGCGGAGATTTTCGCAATCCTAATGGCTATGCGCTAAATTGTGACTAAAAGTCGGAGGGCAAGAAGCATATGCGTTTGCAGTGACTGCCAAGCCGCTCTTTATGCGTTGCTCAACTCTCTTACCTCATCCAAGGGAGAGCTCGAACTCAAAAATTCGTAACGTACCTATTCCTTTTTACTTGCCTTTGGCTATCCAGAACTGACTTGGTGTTAAGACTTGTTGAATGATAGCATACGTACCATACATTGGAAAAATCTGAATCTGAATGAGACGAGGAAAGCAATAAAAACAGTTGTTTATAATAAAAATTAAAAAAAAAAAACAAATAGCATCGCTGAAACACTCGAGCTCTTGCACGAGCCAATGCATTTCACTTCAGAGATGCTCATCTCTGAAAAACAAATGACATCCGTTTCAAAAGTACTCTACTCTGAAACGCGCGAAAACAACATCACTCATCGCACGGTTGAGTGCGTATCGATGAAAACCCCAACTCCCAGAACGGCCGGCATGTTGGCCGGCCCAACATGCTAGATCCACAAACAATACACTGAACATTTCCCGGTAATATTTAAAATGCGAAAAACTACTTCCTTTCGGCCTCAGCCTCCCCTCAGACTACTTTTTTGTGCCAGGGTGGTGGGCAAAAAGTATCGCTTCGCTAGCTATAAATTTACACATATAATTTATAGGATCGACTCGGCTTTTATAGCGAGACATTTATCTTGTTTATGGCGCACGGATACGATGCCGATGATGACGATCAACAACCGGATTATACCGCTTAATAACTTTTCTTCGTTCACACTGTTTCGAGGGGAAATTCACAATTAAAAATATAAAAACAAAATAGCAACAAATAAAAAAAAAAACACGGAAAATGTATTACAAACTTTATACACATGAAAAAATATAAAACTTTATTAATGCATCTCCACTTTGAAGGCTCGATTGGGGAGGGGCCCATCGGTCTGATCTTAGCTCGATCATCTCATACATTATAGTCGGCGAAAAGGCGCAGAAAAAATACAGCAATACAGCAACGACCCGAGAAAATCGACGGCGAATAAATTTGTTTGCGCATTACTTTGCTGTATTAGTATAGGCACAACACATAGATATGCACCAAACTTGTTGCTCTTGTTTCTGAGTAATATTCATAGGGGGCACCAAGGATCCAATTATTGCCGCCTATTAATTTTGCTGTGAATGAGATTAAAATGCGCGGCTGGTCATGTGGTACCAAGCAGTCTCCGCCAGCTAGCGATACAATTTTTATTTTTAATTGCCATACGCCTGATAGGCGGCCGGCCGGCCGCGCGGCGCGGTGAATAGAGCGTCGAGAAAGGGGGAGGTAAATTTCTGTCAGTCTATGTATCCACAGAGGCATGCATCTACTTAATTAAGTGACTTAGCACGCAACAAAAAATGCCGATAAAAATATAAGAGTGTTACAATAAATTTATTATTATATCTTGCCACAAACACAACGCGATGTGTTGATGCTTTCATTTAATCTTTGTGCAAAGCTTCAAAAAGCAAGGGGTGGAGGGGTTTGTTGATACTATTATAATAGCTGTTAGATTAATAGAAATTGTTATAGCAAGTGCAATTATAGTAATAAAGACAATACGTAATTTGTATAAGAAGCAGTGATCAGGTCCGATCTAGAAAGATCCAACCAGCTAGATCGAATAGAAGCAATTAAAATGTAAATTAGAAATATTAAAGGTTAGTTCGAATTAGTGTTAGGTATATTGAGCAAGGGGTTATCGAAGATGTGTTATGGAAATATGGTAAAAAACATTTGCATTTTTGCTACTTTTTCCAACAGCCAGGACCACCTTGAAGAATGTTGATCTACGGTCGAGTAACTTTTAGTTTATGGATTAGGTACCAAGGCGGGCTTAAAATCGATATAATTTTAGAGATCAGGGCAAAAAGCGAAAAGCAGATGGCTTATCCTTAAGAAAAAGAGAGACGATAGGACACAGCCCTCGCGAAGTCCAACTTACTTACTTAAGGTGGCGCTACAGTCCGGGGTGGACCTGGGCCTCAGCCAACAAGCTTCGCCAGCCAGCTCTGTCTCTAGCTAGCCGTCTCCAGTTTCGCACGCGAAATTGGCTGAGGTCCCCTTCCACTTGCGTGCGCCACCTGTGTCTCGGTGCTCCTCTACCGCGTCGTCCCTGCGGTGTGGATTCGAAGATTTTCCGGGCCGGGGCGTTGGTGTCCATCCGCTCTAGATGACCCAGCCATCGTAGACGTTGTGTTTTGACTCTTTTGGCTAGGTCGGTATCGCTGTACAGCCCGTACAGTTCGATGTTATATCTCCTCCTCCACTCTCCGTCTATGCAGACGGGACCGTAAATCGTCCGAAGAATTTTCCTCTCGAAGCAGCCTAAAGTGTTTTCATCCGCCTTTGACAGGGTCCATGCTTCTGCACCGTAAAGCAGGACTGGGATGATGAGGGTCTTATACATGGACACTTTAGTTGCTCGAGAGAGAGCTTTGCTACTCAATTGCCTTCTTAGCCCAAAGAAACAGCGATTGGCAAGAGTTATCCTTCGTTTGATTTCAGCGCTGGTGTCATTGTCTGAATTGATAGCGGAACCCAGGTAGACAAAGTCCCTAACTACCTCAAAGTTATAGCTGTCGATGGTGATGTTTTTTCCAAGAAGTCGGTGTTGGGTGTCTTTTCTTGATGACAGCATATACTTGGTTTTGCCCTCATTGACTGCTAAAACCCATATTCGCCGCTTCCGTCCCAATACTCACGAAGGCTTCACTGACATCACGCTTTGTTCTACCGATTATGTCAATGTCGTCTGCGTATGCAAGTAGTTGAACGGACTTTTGAAAGATTGTACCTCTGGTGTTGGCGCTAGAGTTCTGCACAATTCTCTCAAGTATGATGTTAAAGAAGTCGCATGACAGCGCGTCGCCTTGTCTAAATCCTTTTTTGACATCAAAGGGGTCGGTGAGGTCTTTGCCGACCTTGACGGAACAGCGTGAGTTTTCCATCGTCATCCTGCACAGACTGACGAGTTTGGCAGGGATGCCAAAACTAGACATTGCGCTATTTAGCTCGTCTCTATAGATGCTGTCATACGCGGCCTTGAAATCGATGAAGAGGTGGTGTGTATCGATTTGGAATTCCTGGGTTTTCTCCAAGATCTGCCGCAGTGTGAATATTTGATCGATTGTGGACTTTCCTGGCCTAAAGCCACACTGATATGTGCCTATCAGATTGTTGACAAACGGCTTCAGGCGTTCACACAGTACAGCAGAAAAGATCTTGTATGCGATGTTAAGAAGACTTATGCCTCTGAAGTTGGCACAACTCAAAGGGGCTCCTTTCTTCAGGATCGGGCAAACAATGCTGAGGTTCCATTCGTCGGGCATGCTTTCTTCCGACCATATCTTTCAGATGAGCTGGTGCATGCTCCTAACCAGCTCATCGCCAGCGGATTTTAAAAGTTCGGCAGCTAGGCCGTCTGCTCCGGCTGCTTTGTTGCACTTGAGCTTAGACACAGCTACTTTCACCTCCTCCAGGTCGGGTGGGCGGTATCGTTCGTATGCTTCGTCGGTAACGTCTTCGCCCGGGTTGAATGGTTCGTTCTGCCTGACAGCGGTATTTGGTTCGTCCTCGCCGTTATACAGTCTGCAGAAGTGGTCTTTCCAAATCCTCAGCACCGACTGCGATTCTACAACGATGTTCCCTTGATGGTCCTTACAGGCTTCAGTTCGAAGTTTATACCCTTGGCAGGACCTTTTGATCCTTTGGTAAAACTTTCTAACCTCATTCCTGTTGTAACATCTCTCTATCTCTTCAACCGCGCGCTTCTCGTGCTCTCTCTTTTTCCTTCGGAGAAGCCGGTGCTCCTCTCTCCTCCTCTGCTCGTAGAGCTCGCGAGCAGCTCTAGTCCTTCTGTGCAGCGCCGCTTTGTATGCTTCCTGTTTAGCTGCATGTGCTTGCCGGCATTCATCGTCAAACCAGGGGTTTCGTTGTGGTCGCCGTGTGAAACCTAGCACTTCAGAGGCGGCGTCTCTGATGGCATTTTGGCAATGTTGCCACTGGCTATCAATACTTGATGCTGGTTGCATAGGACTTCGTAGAAGGTTTTGAGAGACTCGGTTGGAGAAGGACCTGGCGATCTCTTGCGATTGTAGTCGGCCGACGTCAAACTTCCTCACAGTATTTCCATTACTTGGCGCTGGTCGGGATATCCGCAGCCGTACCTTGGCTACAACAAGGTAGTGATCCGAGTCAATGTTGGCCCCTCGGAAAGTTCGGACATCCATGATACTGGAGGAGTGCCTTGCGTCGATCGCAATATGGTCAATCTGGTTGACGGTTGATTGATCGGGAGATCTCCATGTTCCTTTGTGGATATTGAGATGCGGGAACTGTGTACTAGCTACCACAACGTGTCGCCCCGCAGCAAAGTCGATCAGCCTGAATCCGTTATCGGAGGTCGTGTCGTGCATGCTATGCTTTCCGGCAGTACGACCAAAGATGCCCTCCCTTCCTAGCTTGGCATTAAAATCGCCTAGGACAATCTTAATGTCGTAGCTAGGGCACTGCTCATAAGTTTTGTCCAGGAGCTCGTAGAACATATCTTTGGTCTCGTCATCTTTCTCCTCTGTGGGGGCATGTGCGCATATCAGGCTAATGTTGGCGAATTTAGCCTTGATGCGGATCGTCGCGAGGCGCTCGCTTACAGGGTTGAAGCTCAAGACTTTTTGCCTAAGTCTGCCTCCAACAACGAAACCACATCCAAATAGGCGCTGTCTTTGATGCCGATAGCAGTCGCCGTAGTAGATGTCGCAGTTTTTCATCCTTCTTTTGCCCGGCCCGTCCCACCGCATTTCTTGGATGGCAGTAATGTCTGCCTTGCAGTCGTTAAGGGCCTCCGCTAGTTGCTCGGCTGCACGTGGTCTGTTAAGGGACCTAACATTCCACGTGCAGATCCGGAGCTCGTTGTCCTTTTCTCGTTTGCATTGGTCGTCAACAGTAAATCCGTCCGAATCCGAGGCTTGTTTCTGCTTCGTGACTGGTGTTTCTTTACGTGGCCGGGAAGTCACCCCGACGGCACGACCCCCAACCTGGAGGACCAGATCCTTTGCTTAGCTCTAAGGACGGAGAGCCGGATAGCCCGCTCCTTATAGGCCAGAGCTCCGATTACGTCGTAGTAGCCCATATAAGGTGTTCACTAAGTAGTTCGGCCTGACTGGAACTATGGACGCCACCGTTGATTCCATCTGGGGAATTCCTCCGCTGCCGTCCGGATGCAAGGAGAAGTGCCTTAGTGGGAACACTCCTCCCCCCCTCTCTCGTCTGCTACCCCCAACAACCTTCCAAAGGGGTTGGAACCCAATCTCCAGTTGAGGTACTAGGCACCCGGTGTTCACCACGGGGAGGTGAGAGTAGGAGTTGATAGACAGAGGTGGGTTTAGAAAACCTGTGGATGCTTGTATCCTCTTGAGTGCACATGTCTATCCTTTGACCACCGCGAAGTCCAACGCACGCATCAAAAGGATGCGATTTGACGCCTGAATGGCTCTCAGAAGAGGCCCACTCAATGCATAGTCCTTCAAAACTTTCCACAGTTTACCCTGAGGAGCCCGGTGAAAGGCCTTTTCCAAATCTACAAAACAAGCGCAGACCGGTTTGGCATACACCCAGGCCTTCTCAAGAATAACCTCGAGTAAAAAGCTGATCGATTGTGTCTCTGCCAGGCCGAAAGCCACATTGCTCCTCCCGCAACAAAGGCTCGATTACTGCTCTGGAACGCGCTTTCAACACCTTCTATTCGTCCGATTTTTTATTAAATGGCCACTATAACTCCTGTTTGCCAATTGCTAGGTGCTTTCCGCTTTCCCAGGGCACATTAATGCACCTGTTAGCCAATTCTTCATCCATTGCCTTAAGCAGTTCTGGCCTGATTTTATCAACTCCAGCAGACTTACCAATTTTTACTATTTAATCGCGGCAGTGACTTCATCTACTGTAGGACTATTCTCCACACTAATCTCGTCAGCAATGGGTGCACAACTTCAGTGCCCTGTTGGGGATTGAGCAGCTCGGAAAAGTGCTCGCTCCATATGCGTGAGACGTACGTCGTTCTCATTTAAAAAAAGTGCGCCGTCTTTCCTCTAAGACGGCGAATAGTCTGCCAAAACATCGTGTGTGCAGATCTGTAAATGTGCATTAACCTCTTGCCAACCTTGTTCTGAGTATTCTTTGCGCCTGAATGTACCGTGCTCGAGAATTTGAGTTACTGCATTGATTCCACACAACATAGGCTCTATTCTTCTCTCTGAGGGCTTCTTGAACTCCAGAAGTCACAAACCACGCAGTTCTTTTCTCACCACCAACCGCCACACCAAGCCGCTTCACTCCACAAACATTTCTTTCACAGGCAATGACTGCCGATGAAAACAGCTGCCATACAGTATATACTTCCGACAGCATAACTTATAACATGCTGAAGACTACCACTTTCGGTGGACTTTAGTCGGCTCTTACGACAGGCATACCTTACTTCTAGGCTATTATCTAACCCTGACCTTGCTGGGGTATCCTAGTGAGATCAAAATGTTTAATACCCGTTGCTTTCGGATTCTGTAAGGTAAATGTAGTTTTTTTTTCTAGAATTTGTATAACTCGATTTTTAAATTTAAGAAAAGCTCAACGGTGTAAGGAGCTAGATTCCTAAGAAGAGACAGTAGAATATACTGTAGACGCAATACCGTTACAAATTTTATTTGACTCTGTATTCTATGTTTTCACTAGAGCCTCATTTCCGATACTGATTCTCCTTACGAAATTACCTCATTATCATCACATTAGCATTTAACTCGGTTGCTAATGAGGAAAATTCAAAACTAACAAAACCAAATTCATCACTGTGAGCGACGTGTTTGTTTTTGAGAAAAAGAAAAAGTCAGTGCCGCAGCTGATGCTTCGCAGGGCCCACGGCGTTAGGAGTCCCAAATTTAAAGGGCCCGCTCGCCACATCAAATAGATTATGGTGACATAAGACACAATAAAATATGTAAATGTGTGCAGCTTTTTAAGAACAAGCGACACATACATTTAATGCAGGCTTCTCCATTAGATCCTTGTTTTTAAATTCTTGAATTGAAAGCATAATGCCATTTGCAGCGATGTACTTTTTTCTGTACCACGAAAAAAAATGTTTTTTTGACTTTATCTTCACCGACCTTCTGGTTTAAATATTAAAGCATTGAAAACTAACTCGCTTTGCCATATCTCTAATGCAATATACCAGTTGTTAATGACGTTTAGACAGAAATGGATGTTTTGGTAATGTCACTGATCCTTAAATGTTTATTTTAAATCTATAAAGGAAATCGCCCGTTTTCATTAGTTTTTGGGAGTTACATAGCCGAACAATTAACTGATGATAAATCGGTGTCTTTAAAATACCCCAGACGTTTGTGGGCTGTAAAAGTACAATTTTTCCGGTTTGACGTAATTTTGTATACCCGGCATGCATCGAACGTTTGAAAGCTGACTCCATAAGAGATAACAAAAATGTTATAGGAATTTAATTTTTACGGTTGAGCCGCGTTGTCACAAGGAACAAAAACAGAATCCCATACATTAGCAACTGAAACCTAAATTCGCTGAATGCTTTTTGCGTTGCTAATGTATGAAATTCTGTTTCTGTTTCTGTTCCTTGTGACACCGCGGCTTAATTCATTGATCAAATGTCAATTGATCAAAACGCTTTTCACGCAGTTAAAATCCTGCACTGCACTTTCATTAGCATTAGGTAAAAAAAATACATAAATCATGCTGATGAATTCAAAATGGGCGCCCATTAAGTCTTTTTTTGCAGTGAGTCAACAGCTCCGTCCCTGGAGAAGCTAGCAAAGCTAATTAGAAATGAAAACACTTTTTCTCGAATTTCATAATGAGCTCAGCTTCGGCCCTAAAACGTAATATTAGATATCTTAATGTATGACGTTATGGTTATAGTTGTTAAAATTTTTTTAACTATTGTGAAGACTGATTTGGAAACATAGAAATATGCTCGTAAGCCAATGCTGCCCATAAGGTGATTAGCTCAAAGGCTGGATTCATGCAATATTCCCTTTTTCAGTGTTTTACCGACTTGTAATTTTTTTAAACTTATTTTTTAAAAAACTTACGATACACCTTGGCGTTTCTCGGAAGGGGAAAAAACCCAAGCTATCCAAACTTTTTACCACGTTTGGTCAACCACCATGTCCAAAGCGTAATAAAGTCCAAAAGCGTTCATGGCTGTGGTTGAGTATGCTTGAATAATCCCTATTTCGCAAAGAATTCGCACCTTGTTAAATGCTTTCCCCGTAGCGCTAAGCCTTGTCCGTTATGACCACGCTTCGATTTCGTACGTAATCATGAGTCTTAATTTGGGATTATATCCACTTAGGATGTACGTACCTAACAGCTTGGGTTATCTGCTAGGATCCTGTTTATCAACTATCAATGTCGTACTCGGCAATCTAAATACAAAGTTTCATTTGGTAATTCTGTATTCATCTTTTAAATGTAAAAAATTTCAATAAACTATAAATGCTTGGCAGCATCAAGCCAATATTTCAAAACACCTGTCAAATACAAGTATTCGCCTGACATCATGCAAAGAAATATTTAGATGTCATGAATAAAAATAATTTTCGTCCATTCTACCTACATACTTATTTGCCATCCCAATTGACAGCTGTCAAACCTTTATCTAGCTTATAGTTTTCGGTGTATAAAGCAAGCAAAAAAAAAACATAAATAAAGCAAGATAAGGAATGTTTTACGTTTTATCTTTAAATCTGTCCTGTCTCCCCTTTTCGAACCCAAGTTCATAAAAATTTTTAGCACAATATGTCCTTGGCTTGACGCATCTATAAATGTGTGTTTATTCCGAGAACAAAAATGCTTGAGTATCTAGCATAAATCAACCCATTCTTCGTAAAAAAAAAAAACGGTGCAAAGCAGCGGCGACTCGTACGGCATCATAACTGCCACCTGGGATTTGAATATATTTATTTATAAATCCATAGTATCATCCAACTCTCTTTCTGTTTCTACTTCCCACATTTCTTAACAGCCAACAAGCAATCGCTCCTTTAAAACAGTATTGATCAATGGTATCGCGTTTAATTGGTATCGAATTGCGAAATTGATGGCCTCTAATCCTGTGACATACGTGGTGTTGTGCGTCTGTGTTGATTCCGTGCGGCAACTACCGCCGGCAACGAACGTCAATTCAAAGAACATCTCAACAACAATGCCAGAAAGGGGTTGACAGTTAACGTTCCGACTTTTGACGTATACATATACCTATACACAAAGTGTATTGGGTATCTACATCACTTGCGATCCTCATCAGTGCACGAGCATCATCACATTCATATCAAACGGAATTCAATTAAAAGACGCCATGATTTCTCAGTAGCGTATAAACATGTCACTCTACTATGTGCCATATCGACATTTCAAGAGCAAATCGAAGACGAAGAGCTGTCAGAAGTTATGGTTGAGCAAACTCATGACATCTTTCTTTCTGTGAATTGAAAAGTAAAATACAATTTAATTGAGAAGGAATTTCAGATGATAAAAAATTCAGCGGGAAGTGAAACTAAGACATCTTTGGATGGACCACTTGACAAATGATTCAAATACTAAATTGATTGGATTGCGTCTGTATTGTACTGTCATTGTTCGATACAGTTATGCTGTCACATCAATTATAATATATACATTGTTGGGAGAGACAAATCACTGGGGAACCGAAAAAGTGCTGTGTCGTGATTTGAAATGTACACACTTTTCGTTCTAAGATTTGATTTGTTCGTTAAATACAAAAACAAAAAAAGTATGAACTGTTCTATTTTGTTTCAGTTAAAGAACTGGCTAAAGTTCACACAAAAAGAGGCTCGTGCAACCTTAATTAAGTTATTTATTTAAACATATGCGTATGAGTTTGAGTACATATTCGTTTCAGAAATGCGCAAATACATAAAAAAATGTATTGACGTTTCTTTGATTGTTGAACAAGAGTATATTCTAATCAGGCAATTGTTCGAATGACGCTAATATCAGTTTGTTTTTGGCACTGAATGATCTCATACTTATTTTGACAGTTTGTTGCCGGGAGACAAGAAAGGAGTTCCCAAAGACTGTCCACAAAGCTGCATATATTTTCCAGAACCGGACTGAAGGAACGAACAGAAAAAACTCACAATATTAATTTTAACCTTTTATTGGTTCAATTCACAATAGTAAATGTAAGTTCATTTTTAAGTTTTCGAACGATGATAACTCCGAAATCGTCTACTGATATTTCTCAGCATAAGTTTGGATATCCATTCATTCACCATTCATTGATGACGTGCTGCCTTGGCCTCTTAGCGCTCCTTATAAACTATAAATTTTGCAAATAAGTTGACCACAGGGAGGCTATTTGGTTTGGATTTATAAAATAATCATAATAATTCAGTAATAGAACCTTTTTTTATTGACAAAAAATGTTTTTAAATTGGATTGCGACGTACTTGCGAGTTTTAAAAAAAAAAAGCTTTTTGACCTGGAGAAGTTGTGCCAAACTGCTAATGTTGGCAAGCAGTGTTTCTTATCTGTCAGTTGTCACATAAGAACCATTCATACTTTCTCTCGGTGTACTCATTGCGGTTGTTTTACACCATAAATTCTTTGTCACTGTTTCACTAATAGTCCAATGAATGTGTATTGTATATGTTCCACAATGAATTTCAGCTTTTATTACTTAAAGAAATGCCGACCCAATGATTGCAGCTGAGTGCGACTAATTGTCAGGCAATATACGCTTAAAGTACTCAATTGAATATTGAAAACGCCTTCGAGCTTAATAAGTTGGCTGAACTTTAATGGGTGTGTGCAGCGTTCGATTTTGTTTTATCATGGTTGCAATAAATTTATGAAATCTTACCAAATTCAATGGGTATTGAGGCACGTTTAGGTGTTGATAATTTTAGCTTTCGCTAGGTACAAGTGAATCTGTGTAAAAATTGGAAATATTGAAATTCACAAATGAGTAAATGAAAGCTTTGTTTGCTGTTTTATGGTCAGGATGTGCTCCTGCTATATTGTGATATGATTTCCTTTTTTCAAGTAACCTCTATGGCGCTTCTATCTGATTTTTGACGAAAAAACCCTTCAAATGTTCACAATTACTGAGTTTAAAAACATTTTTTGGAAGTTCACAACTCTGAAAAAAATCATTTTCAACGAGAACTTGTTCACAAGGTAAAGTTCGATTCTGGGCGTGTTAAATGACAATGCTGATTTTTGAGTCCCTAAACTTCAAATTTGAGTCCCTAAACTGTTGTTTTTAATTGTGACGTTTTCATATTTATGCGGAAAATTAAAAGCTTTCCAAAAATTCCAATATCTTTAATCAACTTGTATATTTATCTTTAGCCAAATTGACCTTATATACAAAGCGCAATGTTAAAACGGAAACGAAAACACTACCATCCATTGATAAAATAAACAATTTTTAAACAATGTTGCAATGTTTATTTATCTATACCAGCTAGTGTGATTGTTATAACAATTTAATTCAAAATTTTATTTCCTCCTTCATTGAACGAAAAAAAGAAAGAGTACTCAGATGTAATTAATGACTTTTAAATGAACTTTTAATTGGGAACGTAAATCAAAGATTTTGTGTTTGACACGACAGGTTAGTTCAATAAATTAACCTTTATCGACCCTTTGGCAAAATTTATTTTTAAAATAGGAACAAAATGCCAGGCGGACATACAATAGTGTTTTTTTTTTATATTTTACGTAATTCAAAAACAATTTGCTCGAAATTATTTTAAATCATTTTGCCAAGTCTATAAATCTTTTTTTAAAGAAATGTATAGCCGGAATCATCATCGCATACCGATGCTGAGTTTCACCGCTGTGGAATGCGATGCATGGATGAAGTAGGTGTAGAGTGTTTATAGATGGACCGATAAATGTTATTTTAATCCTCCGGCTAATTACTCAGGACGTAATTTCTCTTCGTCGGAAATGAAGACATTGTTAATTGACTTATTAAATGCGTAATTGACTGCTACATATGGATCCGAATTGTTTTGATGGTTGGCTAAGTGCGTCAAGACTTGCGCGTCATTTATTTGAGACAACATTTACCCTTCGCTTGCTTATATTAAATAATTTCCTTATGATTTGGAAGAAAAACTGTCATATGACATAAGGTATTGAATACGCATTTAAATTCTTAGTGCGAATGCCAATATTTTTATATTTTGCTTTTAGTAAAACTTTAAGCCGTAAAACTTACCGAACGTAGCCAAATTCGGTAACCTTATTCTGTACCTAGCGGTACGGTCGTTTTTAGCGGTCTGTCCAAAAATGGAAAAAGAACCACTTATGATATTAATTAAGATTTTGGCTTAATTACAGTTTGAAGTTTCATTGGAAAATGAATAAAAAGTTTTTCAACGCTTTTTTGAACTAGAAAACTTGACTTTTTTGAACTGGGAAACTTGAGTTATATAAATACTGATATAAATACAATAATTAGAGTGGCGCAACAGCTCGAAGTGAACCAGGGCCAACTTCTCAACAATGTATACTGTGTGTGTTTAATTCCTTTACATACAAGGGGACCTACAATTTTTGCCGAATCTGAACGGCACTTTTGAGAAGTTTTTCAAGACAATTGCTACTCTCGGAGGGCTTGTCCGACCCTCGCGGAGGTGGGGACCGTGAAAAAGAACAAGTCTTTTTTTCAGATGACGATGGCAGGATTCGAACCCAGACCTCCGGCGTAGTAAATACGGAGTAAACGAAAAAAATCCAATTTTTGAAAATATTTAAAGTTTTAGAAATGAAGAGCTAAAAATGAATGACGTTTTTCAAAGTGTTTGAGGCCTTAACTTTTGAGCCGCTTAGTGCACAAACCGAAAATTGAGGACACGTATGAAGCAACTGTAGTGGATCACATTTACCACGATCAAATACTCGTAGGAATTGGAAAATGGAACGCGACCAGTCGAACCTAACGCTATACACGCACCCTTACGCGCCTATATCATTGAGCACCGCCCGAAACATATTAATTTTTCTTAAATTCATTCTTCGTTCAAATATGTATCTTCTTTTTCACAACGTGTGCTGGTGCGATATGCACAATCTTAAAAATAGTAAAACTATTGTAGAATCGATCCTTAACATAAAACTATAAAAGTAATTATAGTAAAGTTTTTTTACGCGATAAACATTTTCTTTAATTATAGTCAAGTCGACGATACAACTCAAAGCAACTTAAGTCATATTTTTCAGAAAAACTTTTAAGCGAGAAACAGATTAACCACTTTGACATCGACAGCGACATTGACAACCACCACCAAAAGTTTTGTAAAACAGATTGAGAACATCGAGAGCAACTTTTTGTGTGTATATTTCTTACGAGAGCTGCATTGTGAATTTGGTAGCACTTGCACAGCAACATCAAATTTTAGGATCAGATCTTACGTCAATGTCGACGTCGAAGTTGCTGTGGTTATCTATTTATACGGCAGTATATACACACTGAGAATAAAAATTTTGCTGTCAGCGTTGATGTTGATGTCGATGTCGCTGGTGTAATCTGTTTCTAGCTTTATTACTGCCGTTTTGAGACATTTTCGAAAAAAATCGCCAAAGTGCATGAATTTTATACAAAGCTTTGTCAAAAACGTAAAGTTATCATCATCATTTTTTTCGGTGACCGCTTGTCATAAGAAAGGTCACGGAGCGAGGGCGGCTAAATGGTCCCTCCGTCGTTCCCGATCCTCAGCCACCAATTCAAGAGACACAATCGTTTTCGAAAACGATTTTTCAAAGATTTCTTGTCCCTTAACCGTTAAGACAATCTTGACTAAATTTGCTAAAGTATATAAAGTTTAAAAGGCAAGCTAACTGCATTGAAAACGTTTCAAAGTTGCCGTTTCCAGCCTCAAAACCATTTAAACAAACGAAATAAAAAACAGCATATTTTAAGGTTTTCTGAGCAATACATGTGCGCAGAGTTTAAGAAAAGTGGTACCTTAACATCCACTAAATTTGACGCCATCTCAACCACATGAATGTTAGCCAACAAATAGATTAGAAAAAAAAGCAATTAGCAGTTTTTGTTAAGAAAAGAAAAATTTTAAAACATGAACGTTAACCAACAAATAGATTAGAAAAAAAGCAATTAACTAAGCAGTTTTTCTTCAGAAAAAAATTTTAAAAATTAAAAGGATAAGCTTTTCGCGCCAGTCTTTATTTTAGATTAACGAAACTAAAGAATCACCCAATATAAGAACAGTAGACAGCACTACAGAAAAAAGTATACAACCGACTGTAAAATACATCCAGAAAAAAATTTAATATTTACTTAGAATTTTACACCAACTGCGCGATACAGATGAGCTTTACCTTAGGAACACAATGATGTAGCTGCAGCGACAGTAGCAGCGGAAGTAAGAGCTGTCAAAAGTTAAAACACATGTATTCAGTTTACTGCGCACACAATGTGTGGCGGAAGCGGCAGCACGTAGCTGCAGCGGCAGTAAGAGTTGGCCAACTTTAAACTTGTGCAGCGCTACACGTTTGACAGTGTTGCACGGTTGACAGTTCTCTCGCAGAAAAGTAAACAATGGAGGAAAGGACGTAAAAAAATATCTTAAAATTGTGAAAAATCAACAAATTATATGGAATTTGTGTTACCGCTTTAAAGTAAATAATAATAAAAAGGTCCGGAGGCAAAATTCTCAGCCATTGCTTGCAAACTAGGTATCTGTCTGACATAAGCGGGCTTCACCATTGTATTCGAGATTTTCCTGTGCCGCGCCCCACAGGTCCGCTCTTCACGCTGCCGCTGCTGCTACATACTACCGCTGCGGACATTGTGGCTCTACGGTTAGGGCCGATTTCACAGTTGAGACTTAAGTATCGATTCTGACACTTCACTCACTCAGGATGTAATTCCGTTTTCACATTATTTTTTTTTTAATCACATACTTAAGTCACCAACGTTGGCGACTTAAGTTTTTCACAGAAAACAATGCAAACTGGTTTTATTTTGATAAAAACCACATCAATGTTACAATAATGAATGGAGAAAGGGAAAAACAAACACGATGCACTGAAAATTGTTATTAATTTTCCAAAAATTAGAAAACAAAATTGTTTTGACAGCATTTTCTAGGAGCTTACGGCTTAAACGCAAAACTGTCAGCGGAATCAGAACAGAGGCTGAGTATTGAAGCGTTGTCAACTTAAGTTTTACTTAAGCTGCCACTGTGAAACCGGCCCTTAATCATTCACACTGAGCACGATCAAGATTTGGTTGACATTTCAGTCACTTTGACACTTTGACACCAAATTGTTAACTGAATCAGAAAGAATCAGCTGTGTTGCTGAATGGGTGAAAAGTTATTTAAAAAAAAAAACTCCTACAACAAAAGCTGACGGACCGCTCGGGGTGTGTCTTCAAACTTGACGGTCTTTTCTAAGTCTATTCGCAGTGGCCATAAAATGTAGGTCAAAACCTGATGAGCTGAATTTTGGGAAAACAAAATCTTCAGAAAAGTTTTGAATTTATTAATAACTCACAAAAGTATAAAAGAGGAAAAATTTTGATGTCTTGACATGCAGAAAAACCTTTTTTGCTGCCTTGTTGTGTTTTAAAGTCAAATTCGGCTGATTACTATAAAAACTGCACCCTTAAAAAGGCTAATTGCATTCCACGCTTAATTGAAATCTGACTTAAAATAAGAGGAGCAAAAAAAGCTTAGAGCTGGAGAAATTTCATTTATAAACCGAATTTAGTTTTAGCTCTCAACACTGGATAGTTTGAACTAAGTTAGCAGTACAAAAAATTTAACAACCGTGCAAAAATCTGAAAGTGTCGCGGTTTTAAAACGATAATTATTATAGTAAGAAAACATGAATTTGTCTACTGTCAGTCGAAAGAGCCAAAAGTCTACTTAAGAGAGTTACTGACTCAATCTGTCACTGTCTATTTTCATCAGTCTAATCACCCGAACGATTACAATACAACATTCTACTACATCATACCGCCGACGACGTGTGTTAAGAATATTTTAGAGCACCACCCTCGTAATCCTCTTATGACCAAGATTATTTTCTGAAGAAAGAAAAAAACACATTCTTCGACATGATGTCACGCCTTTATTTTGACCAAATGACAATCTATTTGTCTCTCAAATAGTTTCATGCCCATAGTTAACAGTGTTCTCAATTATTAGAAATTAATATTGATATGGGCGAACACGAGCATCGATCAATTGATATTCAATGCCTGAATGAGACCACCCAAAGAAGCCCGTTCCGCCACTCCTATCCGAATAAATGAGTCAATTTATGTCATAATAACGTCAACGCTATACTCGTGTCTTACATCGAACCCTATTACATGCCTAGATCGAACTTTCCCGACCCCCGCGCGCCAACGCGGCCTGCCGTTTCATTTAATATCAATTGATCAATTCAAATACTGTAGGGGGTATTGAATGGCCGACAAGCTGTCTGCTGTGCTGATCGGACCGGACCCCTATTCACAGCAGGGCGAAACTCATCATCAATTTGCATTCAGCTTCACACTCTGTGATATATTTTATAGCAAGTGTCGAAACGAAGTGTTGATTAGAATGTATTTCCTCAATGTCATCATCGCATCTCGGGGCGCGATCGGAATCAGTATTCCAGAACACTAATGATGAACGAAATTAAATATTTCAATCGAATTCAAATCTACATACACACGCGCTAGCAGCGGCCAAATACCATGTGATATTACTGCTTCAGATAGATACTCGATATCCACAAATGGGATATAGGCGTTATGCAATCCTTCTAAACTATTAGCTAAGAATCGAAAACGAGACGAGAGCAGAAAACAATTAATCATGCGGCAAAGTAATAAAGATTCAAATCACTCAGCTATACCGCAACATTATGATGTACAAAACAGACAGACATGGACCGCGTCAAAGTTAAGCAGTAGCCAAAGAACTCTTGCCCAGATGGCTGGACATAAATTAGAAAAATCCCATTGAGAAGTCATAAACTTCAGGCAATCAGACATGAATGAGAGACGCGATCTTGTCGGCGGTAAAGTAGTCGCTTTTTTCTTAACTTTTCCGATTCCACTTATCTGTGTAATAAATTCTGAGATTTCGTGGGCGTTTTTCTTTTTTTTTTTTTATTATAGCATATCGCGCACTGATGGATACACAAACATTTACAATTAATTTTCAAGAATTGACTGCTAGCACGCGCGTAACTCAGTTCAGCAGCGCACAGCCAGCGGCCATGGGGTTCGTTTATAAAAAAAAAATGAGAAAGAGTTTTTCCATTTTGATACATTGGACATTTAAACTGGGAGAGAACAAAAACAAAATATTTCCTTTTATATTTGTGAAATAAACAGGCCCCGGATTTCACTTAAGAACATACATAATTTTTCAATTGCATGCCTGAAGAAGAATTTTTATGTTAGGTTTTAAGGAACTGCGAAAAAGAGTAGTTTTTGCAATATTCCAACAACACCCCATAAAAACAGCCAGTTGAAACATGTTTTCGGAGACTTCCTTTTTTTAGAAAATAAACGCTAAATATAGAGCACAATGCCCGCAGCGGTAGTATGCAGCAGCGGCGGCAGTATGAAGCGCGGACCTGTGCGGCGCGGCACATGAAAATCTCGAACACAATGGTGAAGCGCGCTTATGTCAGACAGATACCTAGTTTGCAAGCAATGGCTGAGAATTTTGACTCCCGAACTTTTTTATTATTATTTACTTTAAAGCGGTAACACAAATTCCATATAATTTGTTGATTTTTCACAATTTTAAAAATTTTTCCACGTCCTTTCCTCCATTGTTTACTTTTCTGCAAGCGAACTGTCAACCGTGCAGCACTGTCAAACGTGTAGCGCTGCACAAGTTAAAGTTGGCCAACTCTTACTGCCGCTGCAGCTACGCGCTGCCGCTACCGCCACACATTGTGTGCGCCAGTACACTGAATACATGTGTTTTTTACTTTTGACAGCTCTTGCTTCCGCTGCTACTGCCGCTGCAGCTACATCATTGTGTTCCTAAGGTAAGGATCGTTAAGTAGTGCCGAATAGCAAAATAGAGATTGTCAAAAAGCAATTCCGAGGTACGTCGGGAGGCATACTCCTTTTTTCTCGGAGACCAAAATCAAGCAGTAGATTTTTGCTTGAAAATAACGCTTTAAAAAAGATTACGTTTAAAAGACCACCCCCAGTGGAAAGGTCTAAGACAAGACCACAACACACCTCCAAAGAACATGACCAACCCATCAATCTGACAGCGCAACGATTAGATAGCGGCAAACTGACTTAAAGAAATATCTTCATTAAATCCAATCGAAGCGAGCAGCCTGGAATCAAGTTTTTTTTTCCATTTTCCATAAAAACTCCTATTTTCTCCTTTTCTCCTCCGACCGAGTGCTCGTGTCCGATGGCTTTACAATGGATGCAGACACTCTGGCAGACAGTTTAGAGGAGCAGCAGCTCCAACCTGGCTATCACTACCAGCCGAACTAGCTGCAGGTGGCGTGCTGTAAGCGGCGTGTACGCACACCCAAGAGGTTGTTAATGCAACTTCATGGTGGGCAAAATGGCTAATTCTGGGTGGAAAATATAATTGATAAGATCTCGTTGAGGGCTTGCGTGTAAAGTTGTAGTTGCGACTTGCAAGTGGAGGCCGCCACCGCTTCAGGAAGGCTGCGTAATGGCTTCGCTTGATGGGTAGTCGTTGACGGTTGTGACAGCTTTTTTGTTTTTGTTGTTGCTTGTGCGCATGTGCACCGGGTGGATTGTTAATTGTGCGTGTAAAGCATGCCTGCGCTCTGGCTTGATCACAGTTGTAATTTGCGATGGCAGTTGATTTTTTTTTATTTTGTCTTGTATAATATTGCAATTTCCATTAAACAGGTAGTTCATGTGGACAGAGTATAATTGGCCGATTAAATGCTTTTGAATTGAGTACAATTATCTTATATTCACTTGACCGCTGCCAGCCAGACATAGTGCGTTACTATACAACCACATCAGGTACTTTAGTCTGTCAATCTAAAGTGAGGAGGGGAACTAAAATGCATTTTGATTACAAAAAAAAAATGTACACTGCGCACTATCCATCATCTCGTATCTGCACCTGAATGGTGGTCGTTCATAGTTCAGGCAGCGGTTAGACAAAGTGGCTGCTGGTTGAACAGCAATGACACTTGAGGGACATTCACTTCTCAAGAGCATCACTGTATTCTCGTAAAAATTTGTTGAAAGTATTTTCCCTGTCTCGATGCAATCTTTGGCAATATAATCACGGAATAGTTAAAAATATGAATGAATCATAACTCTTGATTTCGATGCTAAGCAATGGGCGACGCGAGTTTCACGGTCTTTCCTTGATTCTTGGGGCTTTCACCTTTCAAATTTTATAACAGAGTCTTGCAAGTTGGTGGGCTAAGTTGGTATAAGAAGTCAGTTAACAATGAAAAAAAGTGCCGGACATTTTCCCCTGAAGTGTGAGATGGTTTCTTTCTCCTTGACCTTAAGCACGTGCCTTTAGGGTCTAAGTTATTATATTTTTAGCAATTGAATCATCAAAATACGTGTGTCCAATTAGGTGATTAAGTTTCCCATATAATCCGTGTGAGCACTTCAGGTTTTTCTGTAATTCGTCGTCTCTTAACCTTTCGAGAGTTTTCATAATACTTTTTTTCAACGAGTCTTCATTTAGGTAAATTTGTCCACAGAACGCTTTCATTTTGACCCAAATCGCACCAGACTTCGCAATTGTCAGTTTTGAGAGCTTGTGTGGTTAACGATTGGCAACATATCGGCATAGTCTCTTATGAATGTATTCCATATGAAGTTTTAAGGAATGGATGGAGATGCATCTCTAATACCCACCCGGCTTCCAGACTAACAACGTGATTCGGTGTAAACTCCGGCAACTTATGTGTTTTTTTTATAAAATATCTTTGTTACTTATCGACCTCGTTGGAATTGACAGATCCCCAAACTTTCTCCGCATAGCAGTTTATCGAACGAGCCACAGCTTTGAATAATTTAAACTTGGTTGAGAGTTTGACGTCTTTTTTCCCGAAAAAATTCCGGTGTTAGTCAAACTCAATTTTGTCTTTTGCTCCCTTTCCTTTTTGTGTTCCCTCATTGCCAGCGCCGGAGTCATCAGCAATCCCAGGTATAATGCATAGCAAATCACTTGGCCATTCTACGGCGCAGGTCTCTTCAAATTTGTCTTAGCATCTCTTAAATTTGCAAAAACAGGCAAAGAAAGACGAAAATGGAAGGAGTCATAAACAAAAATTATCTTTACCCCAACGTTGCATTCAAGATCGCAGTTGTGATCTCACTAAGGGGGGGTTTCTCCATTTTTCTTCCTTTCTACTGATGTTAGGAGCGCACTGCAGGCATGGCAATTTTTTAAAAATGTAACATCCCTGTGAGAGGAAATGTGCGAGAGTTGGCAGAATCTCTTTCGAAACATTTTTGCTCTCTTAGATACTCTCTCTGCGCAATCGACCGTTTGCCAAGTGAATTGGTATGGACTATATTCGTATTCTTGACAATTTCGATTTCTGTTCCATTGAAAAACCACCCTTCGCCCTTGGCCATCTTTCCCCTTTGCCAAAAATCATTATTTTACTTTTATCCAGGTTTATGTTGAAGTTCCATATCTTATATAGTACTCCTCAAGTTTGGCAATCACTTCTTGAAGAACCTGTGTATCCTCTGATAGCAGTATAATGCCATCTGCATACATAAGCAGCTTGACTATGATTCCGTCTAAGTCATCTAGAAATCCTTGTTTTACACCCATTTCCGTTTTCAAGTATTCTAAGACACATTCTTCAACCCACACTGCAGCCATGATCTTTGTGTAGAGGATTCTCTTGCCTCAGATACAATGGCACGATTTTGAAGCTCTCCCTTCCGCACCATTAACCGCTTTACAGTTGATTGATAAATCTTAGTCTAATAAACAGTTCCAGCTACATGTGAAAAAGTATAGGTTTCGATCTAACGATCGGAAAAAGTGTCTAGGCTTAGCTAAGCCGGCAATGTCTCTGGCAATACGTTTGTTTTCTTGTTAATGGAACTCAACTTATTTTTGTTTCTTAATTTTCTACGCTTAAAAGTTTATTGATAAATCGAAGTCTAATAAATAGTTCCAGCCGCACCTGGAAAAAGTAAAGGTCTCGATCGGAAAAAGTGTCCCGGCTTAGCTTAACCGCCAATGTCTCTGGCAATACGTTTGCTTTGTTGTTATTGGAACTTACCTTGTTGTTTCTTAATTTTCTAGGCTTAACAGTTGATTGATAATCTTAATCTAATAAGCGATTACACACAGCTAGAAATGGTAATGGTCTCGGCTTAACGATCGGGAAGTGTCCCGGCTTAGCTAAACCCGCAATGTCTCTGGCTATACAATTTGTTTTATTGATAATGGAACTCACTTTATTGTTATTTCTTAATTTTCTACGCTTAACAATTGATTGATAAATCTTAGTCTTATAAACGATTGCAGCCATACACAGCTGGAAATGGTAACGGTCTCGACTTAACGATCAGGAAAAGTGTCCCGGCTTAGCTAAACCGGCAGTGTCTCTGGCTATACAATTTGTTTCCTTGATAATGGAACTCACCTTATTGTTGTTTCTTCATTTTTTACGCTTAACAGTTGATTGATAAATCTTAGTCTAACAGTTCCAGCCACATCGGGAAAAAGTAAAGGCCTCGATCTGGCGATCGGAAAAATGTGTCTCGGCTTAACAAAACCGGCAACGTAAAGTAAAAAATAAAAAAAATAAGTTTGGTTTCGCAACCGGAAAAGGACTCCGTCTTGTGACAGTAAAAATAAAGCTCCCAGTCCGGCAACTGAAAGTATTATTTGTCTCACTCACCTGGCCAATCAATCTCCACATTTAAAGAGCTTTGTTAGTAAGCCCCCACAGCTGGTGAATGTTTTGGTATGCCGAATCGTTTGTATAGTTCAGCTTCCAATCGGTGATAGAATTTGTTCTCCTTTGAGTGTATGTTTTTTTTTTATGCGGATTAAGTAGCTTCTCCTTGAACGGCTCCTTGTATTTCTGGGCCTTAGTTTTCTTAGTAGTTTTGGAAAGTCTGCGTTCTTATTTTTTGCCTTTTTATAGGACTTTTTGGTGTTCTTTCGGTTCTTTTCTTGGATCGATACTCTTCATTTTTAGTCACCACTGTTTTTACACGTAATCATGCAATACCCTAGAACGGACTTTTAGGTTTCCGGACAATACCTTAGGTTTCCGGACTTTTTTATGATGCCACGATACTTTATCTGCAAACGAACGAAAGGCGAAGGCCGAGAAACATTGATGCAAACTCATCCTAACGAAATTGCCTCTCCCAAAGGTAACAGATGATCAATATTCTAGCTTAGGCAATAGTTTCCCCGTAGAATGTACTAGAACTGTTCTCTTTTTATCAATTACTTCAACCTTTTCATACCATTAAAAGCATAAATGTGGCATCTGCATTTGTAATGCTTTCTTCGAAAGGAATCAGTAAAAAGTGGCTCTGAAATGTAATTAAGTAAAAAGGATTAAAAAATATATAGCAAAGGCGTTAAATTTAAAATTAGAACTTAAGGCCCAACCATACTAGACTTTGATGAGCTTAAGTCGGCTTTCCGAATTTTCTCATTCCACGCGATTCGTATGCCACGACCATAACAGCCTAATGCTGGGTTTCGTAAGGTTTTCGTTAACTTGTGTTGGCTTAGAGTTTAGTTTTTGCTTGTCATTATGTCACTCATTGTCGTATTTAAGCCCATATTTATTTTTAAACGTGCTTCAAAAAGTCCGTGCAAGAAGGGAATGTTCCAAGAATTGTACGCTGACCTCAAAAGTTTAACCGTATTTTAAATCTGACAACCGGTTTCGGAGATATTAACATCCAAAGTTGAAGAAAAAGTGACAAGATTTTCAAATTTGATTTTAAATTTTCAAGGCAATGTGATACTCGAGACGTTCACAGTGAAATCTCATAAGATTTTCAAATCGTTTGCTTAAGTCTATTATGGGCAACACAATCTTTTGCCAGAGCTTGAGTGGGATTTTCGTTGCATTTCGACGTAAGATTAATCCCGCTCAAGTCTATTATGTTTGGGCCTTTAGAGAAGTTATTATGGATTTAGTAAAGTATTAGAAAAGTTCAATGGGCTTAATTTTATTTTTCGACTTCCAGGCAAAGATGTACGAATGCCAGTTTTTCCATTGAAGAGTTTTTGCACCCAACACTTCGCCCGGTAGTTTCTGAGAGGTCGAAAATCTGGTTCTTGGCAGTCTTAAAAAAACTGCTTATATTTTGCAAGACCAATTGGCGGAATATAATCTTAAATCGTTGTACATTTATATTTTGTATTTACGTTTTGGGTCTTCTTAAACACGAAACATAGAGAAGTCACCTCGATGGGACAACACTGACCCTTGAAACAACACTGACTTGACCTATGTTTTAAGTAAGTGGACTTTATGGACTCAGTGCTTGAAGCTGTAACTAGACGGAAGTACAGAATGATTCAATACTTCAGTCCTAAGTTCTATAAGTTCCAGCTTGAGAATTCGTTCATTCCGCTGTCTTTTCTAAAGATGAAAAAATTGTATCGACCCAATATTTGTAGAAAAAGACATTCCGAGTCAGCAGGTTCACCCTGCTCAGTGTCTGCTTTATTTCTGCAAGCTTTACCCCAAACTAAGGTCTTTAAATTCCAGCTCCAGTTTGTGCTCGTTTCCGCACTTTTCAAATTAAAATTAAATTAAATTTAGGTAACGGCCCCGAAGTTGCCATCAAAAAAACTAAAAGTGCGGTTATACTAAGAAAAATTTCATTGTCTTAATTGAATGGGTTTTTCCCAAAATAAAGTTTTTTAATTACCAAACTCAGAAACCCCCCCTGAAATTAAAAGACAAGAAGATGATGAGTCCCATATTTGAACTTCGGACAAAGCAAGCTTGAATTGATACATAAAACTTTTAACCGCACACATCGATTGTGTGAAATGGCCATTCGCAGAATAGTGTCTTAACATCAACTGCCTCGTGAAGCGAAACCAAGTTTACACAACAGGTGTGCCTGGTGCCATGCCAAGGCGTATAATCTTTCCCGCAAACACAATGTTAATAAATAATTCATTCGAGCACAAAACGAGGCATATAAAATCGAATCGAAAGTCCACCGGTCCTCGTGGCCGCACGCACGTAAGAGTTAAGACCTCAAAGGCTAGTTCGGTGTCCACAAAAGATTAGTAGAGGAAGCAACAATGGTATACACCGAACGAGCCATGTTGGAAACCGATCAATTGCATCCCGGTCGATTACTGCAGCTCTTGTCGCAGTGTGGTTATACTGCTGCGGCTTCATGTGCGTTCACCTGAGAGCGTCCACCTTTAACGACTCGAAGTGGGATCCTTCATCTTCCTCCTTCGAGCCAGCGTAACGTCTTTATGTTGCTTGTGAACCGCAGATGGGGTTTATGGGGTACCTGCTTGTGAAGCGTTTTCCTTTGGCTAAGATCCCGCCGCGCCGACAACCGTAGAAGATGACTTGTTAAAGTGCGCATACGGAATCTGCCATACTAGGATAAATTGCCGAGTGAGTTGTAAGCGTAATAAAAGCGAATGCTACTCGACATTCAATATTACGTGTCGCTTTGGCTTCACATCAGGGAAGGCAATGTAGTTCTGCACCGCAATACCGTTGAGTCGGACGCAAACATGCGGTTTCCCAGTGAACAAGCCGCCGACGCACACGGGACGGCAACTTCACAGTGTTAATGTTGCGGCAAAATGAGGCTCAAGTTTGTAGATCTGTATCTATGTTTAGATCTGGGAATTTTCATTCAGACCATTGTTTGCTAAAAATAGATTTTCTTTGACTATTTTCTACTATAGCAGTTCTGTGGGCGATTCGTTTTACCGACTATTTATAGCGCACACCTAGTGGCCATACACCGGGTGGCTTTACATTCCTTCGGATAGGAGGCCGATGACGCGAAGTCGGCCCACACATGCACCGTAATGCCATGTTAATCTGAAATACGATTTCCTTTCCAAACCTATATGGCATCCGAGGCGAAAGGAGTCGTTCATGAGCTGTTTGACTTGGTGAACATGATCTCTGGGAAGAAACTCAGCTCACTTATTGGCGCTGGAGGTTTCTTTCATCTTGTCAGGTGGCTCCGCCACCTCCGCCGAGTCAACAAATGGCGATAAAGAAACATAACGCGCTTTCTGGGTGCACCAGCCCACGAGTGTGCTTATATTCAGGCTATGAGATTGATCTTGAAAAGCTATTTTTGTTCCGTATAGTCGTTAGGTGGCGTATGCAGGGCATTTATATTTAGGAACCTCCGAGTTCATATATTTTATGAGCATAGCATAACTTATCGGATAAGTGCATCTGTTCGAGGAATGAATTATTATGCCATGCGGCTGCAGCAACTCTACCACCAGTTGCTTGTTGCCGCGGCGCTTTGTTGTGGTTGATGTGGCTGAGTTATGGGATGCATCTTGGCCCACTTCCTTGGTGGCAGTGAGCATCATGTTCGCGCTGTGCAAGTTCTAAAATTAAATCGATGTCGTCTGCAGGGGCTACCCGATAGTATCCAGCTGTCATAGGCAGCGGTGGACTCGAACTTGAATGCGATGAGTGTAAGAGAGTCAATACCTATAGCTTCAATGATGCACCTGCAATTTGGACTTTAGTACGTGGCAGTCTTACTTTGTTACTGATGGAAGAAGATTTATTGGTGTTTAGGACAGAAGTTGTTCTTGAAAGTTTTTTTTTTTGTATCATAAAGGTACACTTTGAACTTATGAATCGCATTCACCCTATAATATTCACAGCTTCTCGGACGCTGATAAGACTGCCGACTATACGATTGTTTTCCCTTGCAAAGGCATAACACATGCGGGTGGAAATTTTGGTGTTTCTTAGCTTTTGTTGTGTGTTTTTCGCTCTTTTACCCTTCTTTTATTTGTTTCTGTTCGATAATTGCTTTTAAGGGTAGTAATGACCCCTTGATCGCGATATAATTCTTAAAAATAAAACAGTTTTTATCAGTTTTGCCCCGAGAAAGAGCTCGAGATCTTAACAATAAATCCTGAATCCGTTTTTAATGCCGATGAAAATATAATGTGTCTGAATTTTGTGAAATATCGTCTTATACTTTGTCACCGACAATTTAAAGAAGCGGGAGACGATAAAAAATAAATCCTAAAGTGGCTTCATCGGACAACTATAGGATTAATTTAACACGAAAACTCTGTTTCTGTCATTTTGGCTCTCAAAAGAGAGTGGCGAGTTCTCATTTCCCAGGAGCGAAAAAAAATTTCCTCCGTTAAAGTCACAGTATAAAACGTACTTGTGACAGATCTGTCGTAAAGGTACAGTTTCAGTTTCCTTTTTTGATTCTCAAACTGTTACAAAGGTGCAGAAAATAGGTTTGTGAATTGGGTGAATGGGATTTATGAGAGGATTTATTTTTTATCGCTTGTCGAGAGGACTTAAATTTGTATGGTAAATCGCGTGGTTTATAGAGGATTCAATAAAGATTTATGTAAATTGAGGACTAGTGCTCTGTGGAGACATGGTATAAACCTGAAAATCTGACTTTTTTCTCAATTTGAAGGGTTGAAAATCTAGCACCAGAGCTTAGGACTTTATTGTTCTTAACACTATGTCTCCACCGATAATTCAAAGAAGATTAGCGGAAGACGATTAAAATAAATCCCAAAGCCGCTCCATCGGACAAATATAGGATTAATTTGACACGAAAACTCTGTTTCTGTCATTTTGGCTCTCAAAAGAGAGTGGCGATGTCATTTCCAAGGAGCGAAAAACGATTTTCGCTGTAAAAATCACAATAGAAAACGTACTTGTGACAGATCTGTCGTACAAGGACAGTTTCAGTTTCCTTTTTTGATTCTCAAACTGTTACAAAGGTGCAGAAAATAGGTTTGTGAATTGGGTGAATGGGATTTATGAGAGGATTTATTTTTAATCGCTTGCCGAGAAGATTTAAATTTGTATGGTGAATCGCGTGATTTGTAGAGGATTTAATAAAGATTAATATTAATCGACGATTAGTGCTCGGTGTAGACAAGCTAGCCTTTTTAAATCTAAGGCTGTAGAATAAATTGAATGCACCTATCCTGGAGTGGATTTAAAGAGGTGAAGTTGTTGCTGCTAGTCTATACTTGAACAAATATCTCTATATTGAGTAACTGCAATACAAGACCCTAAAAACATTTATTTTTGCAAGTTAAACTTGAGATCTTAAGGGTTCGCAATCATCAAGAGAAGTGTTTTTACCTTTTTTCATATAAGAAGTGTTTTTCATTCAATTTTAATTACCCTGCTATTAACTATATAACAATTTCCGGTACAATGATTATACAACCTATTGTTTGCTAGTAAGAATAATCGAATAAAAAAACAAGTCAATTTCCCACTAACTATGCAATAAACAATAGGATATCTCATACTCCCATCCCTCCCTAGAGCTAAAATCACGCGATTTCATTAATCTCGTTCATTAAAAGTGATTCATATTCCTACACTGTTTTTTAATTAAAAGTCCATTCACATTAAGCTTGTAAGAACTCAACTATTTTACATATGCATCACTTAGCCGCCCACATTTTCCAATTGCACAAACGTCATTATATGGACTTTTTTTTTTTAATTTACTTGCATATCATAAATAAAAAAATTCCCTTAAGCAATAATTTTGATTTTTTCTTTTTAATTATAGATGTGTTCCCGCAACTTAAAGATCTCCGTGGTGCTGATTCTAGTATTGGTCCCTTTTATTACTACCCTGCCTCACAATCACAGTTTGTCCAAGAGGAGCACATTTTTCGACTTAGAATGTAAAGGTATCTACAATAAATCAATGTTCTTTCGGCTGGATCGTATCTGTGAAGATTGCTATCAATTATTCCGGGAGACGACTGTGCATCGATTGTGCAAGTGAGTTTAATAATCAAAAAAAAAAAAACTATATAATTAACATATATTTCCAAGAGTTTTCAGTGAGTAATAGTATAATGCGGAAGATGTTTATAAACATTTGTTTTGGTTCAAATTATTTTTTTTTTTACATTCCTTGTCATCAGATTCATATGACTGCAATGTAGTGCTGGTTAATTGAAAATGTTAACATTTAAAAAATCATCACGTTTCTGTGTTGAATTTATGCATTGCAAAATTTTATTTGATATAGAATTTTTTATTATTTATTGATATTACGAAATCGTGATAAAGTGTAGGTGACTGCTACTTTATAATTAAGAAATTCTAAGAAAATAACATCAATACGCAGAGAGATCCTTGATGAGCTCTGAACGCGTCAACCCGCAGTAGGTGACAAATGCTTCAAACATTTTTACAACCAGATTATGCCCGTACAGCTGGTAAGGTTAAGGCTGGAAAGCATTGTTATAACATGTAATTATTGGCTAAATCACTTTAGATAGGCCTAAACTTGCCCTCATCAAAGGAGCAAGCCTCATATTTGGGTGCGATACCAACGCTCATCGTCGTTTATGGGGCAGCTCAGACACTAATGATAGAGGTGAGTCACTTCATCCTTCTAAACAACCTAGAGATTTGCAACAAAGGCGATGACCCCACCTTTATTATAAGAAATCTCCAAGAAGTTATAGATCTCACTCTTATCTCAAACAATCTATCTCAAGTTATAACAAACTGGAGGGTTTCTAAAACAAACTCCTTCTCAGAACACAGATGAACACCTAAATGACTGCCCGCAACCGCAACCAGCATATAGGAATTATAATAAAACGATATGGCCCCTTTATAAGTATATCTTCCCTCTTTCCTTACCCAATCAACTTCCTGCAACACCTCACAGACAATCTCATAGATGTGACTACGCCCATAATAAGGCGATGGAAATAGCTTGTCCACTGAAAAAACCTGACAAGACACCACAACCGCGTTGGTGGAATGCGGACTTAAAGCACCTCAGGAAAATTTGCAGAAGGAAGTTTAATAAGGCAAGGAATACAGGAGAGACTCAAAACTGGGACTCCTATAAAGAATCTCTCAAATCTTTAAGAACTGAACTTAGGAAAGCAAAAAGGTCCACGTGGAAGAAATTCTGTGAAAAGATTAAAGAATCCGCGGAAGCATCCAGGCTCCGAAAAGTTCTCTCAACCTGTCCCAATGTATCTATCTTTCTCAAAAAGGCAGATGATACGTTGACATTATCCAATGAAGAATCTCTGAAACTGCTGGTAGTTACCCATTTCGCAGGGCACTCACCAGACTGCCCGATTAGTAATCCGAACTCTCTGCTAACGCGTCATAAGATCATGAGGGCTATAAATAGCTTCAAAGCCTACAAGTCACCAGGACTTGACGGCATAATACCAGCTGAGCTTCAACGAACGTCCGACTTGATTACACCCTGGCTGGAGACCATTATTAAAGGCTGTCTTTCTCTGTGCCACATCCCCATCAGATGGAAGCAAATCAAAGTGGTCTTTATCCCCAAGGCTGGAAAACGTTCCCACGTTTATCATCATTTCTACTTAAAACATTAGAAAGGCTCATTTATCTACATCTAAGATCAACTATAGACCCGTCTAAACTTTCTCTATCTCAACATGCGTACAACAAAGAAAGATCCGTGGAAACGGCTCTCCACACACTAGTGCGATTCATTGAGAAATCATTTAACCAAAAAGAATAAACGATGGTTGCTTTTCTAGACAATGCAGGCGCTTTAACTACATCCATCCGCGCGCAATCACACAAGCACTGGAAGAACTCAACGTTGAGGCGGGACTAGTAGCATTAATAAAACAACTAATTACTAGTAGAATATTTAATGCCACTTTAGGTCACGCTTCCTTGAAAAGCTCGGCCAGAAGAGGTACACCTCGAGGAGGAGTACTATGCCCTCCTTTCTTGAACGTAGCGTTGAATAAGCTGCTACTTTTACTAGAAAGAGCGGGCTGCAAAACGATTGCCTACGCGGATGATGCAGCCATTGCCTTCTAGGGGAAATATCTCCAAGTACTGAGAGACTTAATGCAACATGCCCTCACTCTCCTCCACAAATGGACGACTGAGAATGGTTTAAGTGTTAATGCACAAAAGACCGAAATTGTCCTCTTCACTAAGAAATATAAAATCGCCCGCATTGTCCCTCCCACCTTAAAAGGCAGCAGCCTACCGTTTTCAAATAAGGGGAAGTACATTGGCCTAATTTTGGACAGTAAACTAAGCTAGAAGCTCAATACAGCTGAAAGAGTAAGGAAAGCCATCACGGCCCTTTATATGAGTAAAAAAGCCATTGGGCGGAAATGGGGACTACAACCTCACATGACGCATTGGCTCTTCACAGTTGTAATTAGACCAATGCTTCTGTACGGCGTAGCAGTGTGGTCGGTGGCCCATACGAAACGTCGGCATACATCCCAACGTTTTAAGAAAGATACAAAGGCAAGCATGTATCTGTATTAGTGGTGACCTGAGAATCACTCCTACTGATGCGCTCGAAATCCTATCGAACCTTACCCCCTTAGAAATCTTTGGTAAGCAAACAGCTACCAACTGCGCAATTCGACTTAAAGCATACTCCCAATGGCGTGATTACGTTTACGGACATGCCAATATTCTAAACCAACAGCATCTCACCTCCACGAACCTGGATTATACTTCACCTTCATACTTCCCAGAGAAAAGCTTCGAAACCCGGATTCCGAACAGAGACCTGTGGTACGGCGGTTATATACCCTTTGGTAACGCCATACACTTTTACACAGACGGATCCAAGACGGAAGACGGCGTAGGAAGTGGTGTGTTCTCTGAGTGCCTTAACTTAAATAAATCCCTTCGCCTACCCAACCAATGCAGCGTCTTCCAAGCAGAAATAATGGCAATTAGTGAAGCCCTGTCCTGGCTAAAGTGGAACGTGATATCCGCCCGCGATACCTGTATCTTTACGGATAGCCAGGCTGCCATCAAATCTCTATAAACTCTAAATTAGTTATAAACTGTCGCTCATCTCTTGATGAGATGTCCGAACAGTTCCACATCCGCCTGTGCTGGGTGCCAGGTCATGTAGACATGCTGATAAAATTCCTAAGAACGCCACTAGACTGCCAGAAGATGAAATCTCCTGTAACATAGGTACTCCCTTAGCTGCCTTCAAATTACAGCTCAAAAATCACAGCATACAAGAAACTAACGCCGGCACCACTGGTTTAACCTCCAAGCAAATCTGGCCTCGCCTCGATCCAGAAAGATCAGATAGCTTGATCTCCTCAAAGAGATCCAAAATTGACACTGCAGTGGAAATTATCACCGGACACTGTCTATTAGGTCTTCACGCAAAAAGACGAGGAAGAAGAAGAAAGCGTACAACACTTTCTCTGTTGCTGCCCGGCACTCGCGTCGTACAGGAAATCCATACTAGGCTCCTACTTCTACGACTGCCTAAGCGATCTTAGTGAAACACCGGTCAAAAAGCTACTAAAATTCATTGAAAAGACTGGCTGGCTGTCATAGAATTCACGCCAACCTACCCCCTTGGTCATATACCCACGTGGCGGTACAATGAGCCTACTTTTTGGCATGGTGCATTTAATAAGCCACTATTCTACCTACCTTAGATAGGCCTAGAGCGCGTCGAACAAAGGTTATAAGTGTGTTCCAGGGTCTTTTCATAGCCTTGAAAATTGTGAAAATCTAAGAATAGATTAAGTTAGTAACTTACTCGTTGCAATTAGAAAGAACAAATCTCAGATGAACAAATCTAGTGACCAAAGCTAGATCTTAAACGCTCCAAAAGTTTGATCGCTCTTAAAAAAAAAACTTGGCAAAACTGGTTGGTTTCTTTGGACCCGACTGCCACTTCAACCTAACCTAACCTATTAATATCGTTATTTTTAAACAACGTTTTTAGGCGCATGTTCTTTTTTAAGTGTTTTGATTTGGGCTAAGGGAGCTGCTCATTTTGTCAAATGTAAGTTGAAGCTACAATTCATATCCAAATGCAAATCATATGCATAAACTCATTCAAAACCACACAATTGCCACGTGTGCCCAATGTCGACAGCCACATTTATTACAATTACTTACAAACGCAGGAGAAAAACCCCTCCTTTAAAAATTCCTCAGAGTAATAACGTTTTTGGCTGTCGTCAAACAATGTTTCTGTCAAAAAAAAAAAGTATCCTCAACTGATTTCCTGATACGTAGAAGGTATCTCGCTTGACGCGAAAGGTCAAATCGATGACATATTTAACATTTTCGCGTTTCCATTGAAAATTTCTCTTTTTTGCACAAAATTAGATTTACATTTTTTTTTTTTACGATATTCTTCACATTGTACCTACGGCGACGCACGGCGAGAGTATGTAAACACATAATAGACTCGGTGATTACTATGTTGATGTAGGTGTTCCGTAAAAATCCTATACGAAATTTAGACCACCAGTCTCATCAATCAATCATTTGTGGCATATATATTGGAAATTTCAAAAGGTATACTTTTTTCATTAACTTGAAAAAATTAACTTTTTCGTCTTATTTTTTTTTTGTGCAAAATACAAAATACTGAAATTAGAATTTCTTAAAATAAATACAACTTTTTCTGTACATGTGGTTTACGAAACAAGTGTTTTGCACTGGGAATATACAACACATATTGCTCTGACCAGGGGTGAGTCAATTATGAAATGCGAATTTTCGCGAATGGCCAAAAATGACTGAATGAATGTTTACAAAATTTCCAGTGAAATTTCTTTTTCTTTTTTCAATTAAAAAAAAATTTAAATGGCAAAGAAAATTAACAAAATGCTGGTATTTTTTTTTTAAATTGGGTACTGCGCATTCTGGTCGTTGTCCTTACTCAAGTATTAAGGGGAAACGCGAAACAACGAAAAAGAAAAGGTTGTCCTTAGGGCTAAGTTTAATTTATTTGCATTACTTTTGAGGTATTAAAACAAAAAAACGAAATCATAAATAATTTCGATTGCTGGAGCTTTCCCAGTGCCTTTGTGCATAGCGTCGTAAAGTTGCTTAGAAGTTCAATTATCGTTTTCGAAAACAAAAGAATGAAAACCGACATCGATTTGCACAATCTGGGGTGGAATTGGCTAAAGGGATTTGTGATTTTCACAATTTTTCACAGTCAATGTGAAATAATTCGTCTGCGTAGCATGATTACAAAAATATTGTTCAGAATTATTTCTTGCGTTAGAACTTTTTTTTTATTTTTGCATGCAGAAAGTCAGCCTAGTCAGACTAGCAGGCAAAAATGAAACAACTAACCAGAAAGTTAGGCGCAGAGATCCCTAGAATTGATCGATGATTGGTGCACAAAGAATGGGCTTTCAGTGAATCCTCTTAAAACTTCGGTTGTTCTCTTTACAAGAAGGAGGTCTGACTCAACTCGTGCTAAAAGGTATCACTTTTTATTAAAAACTTCTTTGGTCCAAGCATGTTCATTGAATCCAAAACCGATTAAGCTCTGTCCACTTTCTGGCAGTCTAGAGGGGGGCACTTTGGCAACCATGGGGCCTATCTCCGAAAAGGGTCCTTTGGATCTATAGCTGTCATCGTAAGACCACTTTTCTGATACATATGCATCGGTTGTTTGGTAGAACAGGCTTTCGCGGGCTCTGAAATCTTAGGCAATGAATTACTCTGTGCACAAAATGAAACACAGCTTTTTGTTAGACAGTTTGAGCTTTAGTCTGGACGAAAAAAAAATCCCATTCATTTTTACAAACAAAGAAGTCATGTGTCTGCGTTCTCCCCATTAACGACGGCAGTCTTAATGGCGTTTTCGGTTTGCATATTGCAATGAGGGCGTTTTTCTCCCGGATTGGGGCTTACATAAGAACAGCCAAACACATCCTTTTTATACCCGACTGAGGGTATATTCATTTTAATGCATAGTTTGTAACACAGTGAAATGATCACCATAGACCCCTAAGACGTTTAAGAGATATGATCAAGACCGACAGGTGAGTCGATTAAGCCATGTCCGTCCGTCCGTCTGTTCGTCTGTCCATATGTGTGAAGTTTTTAGGTCTTTAAAATTGAGCTAGGACGCTCAAACTTGCAGCATATCTTGGTTCTGCAACACGGCCATGCCCACCACTGCAATCAATGTAAGACAACTTCTACTTCACATTTTCTTTCAAAATGCCTTTAGGTCAAGTTAGGCAAGGCGTAGGAACTCAAAGGCTTGATATAGAGCGATAATGGCCCAAAACCTCTAAGAAGGCAAAAATTTGACCGCCCACAATATCGACCATGCCCACTTTTACCATGTTAGATCTTTAAAAACCCGATTTCTCGGAAAGTTTACTCCAAATTGAAAAAAAAATTCTATAACAAATATTCAAGATATTACTATGTGCTAGGTTTGCTGCATACAAAGTTTTGAGCTCCGCCCACTTTAAAGGGGCGTGTTTAGGAAAAAACGGTTTTTTTCTGCAATAATTTTCGGTTTTAACGCATTTTGTCATGATTCTAAGGAAACAACAATTAATTGATTTTATTTTTTAGCCCAGACCCACTTTTGGGGGCGTGGCCTATACGAATAATTTATAAATTCGGGACAAAAAAATTTAAGATTTCGTGTGACACGGTATAGAGTATCGGGTATTTAGAACTCTTGCACTTACTCACTTGTTGATTTTGTAGTCATGAATCTTGATCTACAAGGGACAACTGACATTTATCCAACTTGAAACTTGCGCTGTATGATTTTGACGATCGACCGAAAAGGCCATAGCCAAAAACCACAAATCACAGAACATATAAGATTACGGCACTTGAGAAAAAAATGTTAATTCACGAATTAGTCACGTCATTGTAATCGAAGCAAAGCAAATTGCTGATCTACGCACGATTGGCCAGCAAAGATTGTTGTGTGAACAAATGGGATTTTTTTACACGCGTACAAAATGACAGTTTCATCCGATGACGTCAGATTGACAGTTAATTCTGTCGACCCAATGTCATAGCAAACGAGTGCCGTATGGCGTTTTCGGTTGGCGATCCCGGATCAGGGCGTTCTTCTCCCGGATTAGGATTTCTCTCCGGACAGCCAAACACGTTTTTATTGATTTTGAAGTTTGTCTACCGTTGTATTTGTGAAGCAAAAGCTATTCTACAGGAGACAAATGACATTTATCCAACTTGACATTGACACATGTCTTATTGTGTGCGTGCTTCTGGTTTTGATTCTGGATTCAAAACAAGAAGCAAATTTCTCTTCTATCTAGAAGAGGAACTATCAAACGAGACCAAGAAAACAGTTTCAGGAGAGTCCAGAAGTCTCCCGGACGCTCCCGGACGACCAACCGAAAAGGCCAGTAATATTTATATTCATTCATTTATGATGACCAAAAGCCAAATTTCAACTGTCGAAATCAGCAGAGCTTTTCGCGTCAATTTTAAAATTGGTCTCATGCTGTAAAGTCACCTTTAGCGTTTAGACCTCGGTGAAATTAGGAGTTTAAAAATGAACTAGTGGCCGTTTGAACAATAAATCAGTGGCACCTATGTATTTATAATATGGTTGCTTGAATATTTATTAAGATCTTAAAAGCAATGTGACACATGACATAAGACGTGACAAAATTTTGACACTTATCGCGCAAGAAATATAAAAGAAAAATATAATAGTTAGGCATATCTACCCACAATTCTGAGTTAATAAAAATGTTTTATTCTCCTCGGTTATAATAAATAAAAACATTTACGATAAAAAAACAAAACATTTATCATGAAGCTGAACGATGTAGGATAGATCACGTTTTCAAGCGTCAAAAATAAATTCAATCTCTTATTCTGAATTTTCACTAGAGATAAGAAAAAAAATGCATTTTTTTAGCTTAAGGAATAGAGTCGCACACAGAGCTAGAGTCGCGGCAATAACTAACCGAAAGACTCTTTGAAGTCTCTAGGCGACTCGGCTATATTCCGATTGTAGCTAATTTTAAAACTTCCCATTTTGTTTAACAGAGCTTAAGAAAGAAATCGAAATAAGTAAAAAGTATTGCAGGTATAAGATAACATTTAGTTTCTAAGAAACCAAAGCAAATTGATATTATTAAATTATACTATTACTTACAAATTCTTATAAGAAACTATATTAAATTAATATATTAATCCCTTAACAATTTGTCAATCTAGGCAAAAGTGTTTTACAACGGACTACTTCAAGGCATGTGTGGAAGCGTTACATCTCGGCGACGAAGTTGAAATACTTAAAAAATATGTTAAAATAATTAATGGCGCTGCGCCACCACCAACGCCACAATCAATATAATTAGTAGTTTTATTGATATAAAAATACAAAAAAACAAATTGTTTTTATTTTTTCATTTATTGTTTTAAATTTCTCCGTTTTCTGTAGAATCTAATAATTATTCTTATTTCTTTCCTTATTTATATACAAAACATAATTAAAAGTGCGACAAAGACCCTACTACGTGTCATTAACTTAAAAAAAATGTATTAAAAACTTAAATTGCATCGTGTCTTAATACACAAAAAAAAAAGTGAAAACTTAACAAAAAAAAAGAAACTACCGATATATGCGCAACATTTTCAGTGAAAATAAAAAAAAAAACTACATTCTTGTTAAATTGTTGTTAGATACATAATTTATATAATATTATGGGTATATATTATATACGAAATGAAACTGTATTTATTTTTATACTTGTGTATAGGATTTTTTTTAGATTTTTTTTAATTTGTACACAAATAATTTTTGTTTGTTTTTTAATTCAATTTGTATTTTTATATTAATTTAAAGCGAACACAAAGTGATATAAATACTACTACTATTACTACTAATTTACTTGATAGTTAAAAGTGTGTTAAAAAGAAAGAGGGAACAAGTTAAAGGCGCATCCACACATGCAGCAAATACATATATAGCAGCCGAAATAAGAGTGCAAGGATTAAATGGATTTTTTTTTTACCAAAATAAACGAATTTGAAGAGAATGACACACGAATGCAATGTGCAATGGTGATGACAAGATACTAAGAAGGCTACGGAACTTCAACGAGATAATTTTCCACAACACAACAAAACACTCAGTTTACTTCTTTTCTTTTTGACTTAATTTCAAGTTATTGGTATGTTTATTTTTTTACTTATCATTTATTTATTTTCATATTTTTTTCGCTTATATTTTGAAAGATTTTGAACTCTTATATTTTTTGAAAATTATTTTTTTTAATGCGTGACTGCAAATATTCCACTGGTATAATGATTTTTTTTTTTTTTATTTAAAACTTAAAGTGGCATTGACCAAATATCCTCGATTCATGGCAAAAGTTTCTACCATCATTTTAATTTCTAAATAGTAAAAATACCAATTCAACCACCTGTTGTCAGCTGGCGATATTTCACAATTGGCCACCTTTTGTGCATAAGTAGCCAAATCACGAGTTTTTAAGGTAATAAAAAAAACCTTAACTGTCGATGATGGCATTTGCAGTTATAGCCTCTTTCAGTATAGATATAAAAATTTTTAAGGTATTTAAAATTTAATGATTTGCAAATTAGTAATTCGAATTGAGTGATGTCTGACAGATAATGTTTTTTATGAACTATTTAGTCAGTGAATTGGGCGTCCGGACATTTGCAAATGGAATTTCGTTATACGATTTGATTTTTCCCATAAAATATTTGTGTTTTATTTAACTTTTCGAAAAAGTTTTGGGGAACACACTTGATTACTAATTTCTGCAAATCATGGAACGAGTTTTCGGCCTTGTCGGTAGAGAGACATTTTGGCGACCGACGTCCAACCACGTCCACGTGTTTGTGCTTTGAAATGAAAACGTCGAGCACTATGTATTCAGTCTTTTGAGATTATGGCCTTTTAGCTGAAGTAGGTCTGATCATAAGTAGGTGAGATCATAAGCAAACCGCACACATTCTTAAAAATGTGCACCTTTATAACTGACATTAATCAACTAAGACTGAAATAGTTAAAAGAGTTTGAAATTTGCGACAGAAAAGTGTCTTCTCGTTATGGCAACTTCAATAATGACAGTTTAACTGGCAGATTACGAGTAGATTACTGGTAGATTACGATTAAAGTTACGACAGAGCTTACTTAAATAAACTTGCTATTGCCTAATACCATGTTTCCACAGGGCACTAATCTGCAATAAATACAAATCTTCATTAAATTCTTTTCTAATTACGCTATAAATACCATATCTCCACCGAGCACTAGTCCTTGATTAATATCAATCTTTATTAAACCTTCTCGGCAAGCGATTAAAAATAAATCCTCTCATAAATCCCATTCACCCTATTCACAAACCTATTTTCTGCACCTTTGTAACAGTTTGAGGATCAAAAAAGGAACTGAAACTGTTTCTGTGCGAGATCTGTCACAAGCACGTTTTCTATTGTGACTTTTACTGAGGAAATCGTTTTTCGCTCCTGGGAAATGACATCGCCTCTCTTTTTTGAGAGCCAAAATGACAGAAACAGACTTTTCGTGTCAAATTAATCCTATATTTGTCCGACGGAGCCACTTTAGGATTTATTTTTAATAGTCTCCCGTTAATCTTCTTTTAATCGTCGGTGGAGACATAGTTTTATCATACAAATTTAGATCCTCTTTTCCTTTTGAGCAGTTTAAGAATCGAAAAGGGTCACTAAAACTGTCTATGTATGACAGATTTGTCAGAATTACGATTTCAAGTGGAATGTTTAGAACGGAAATTTGTTTTTTGCTCCTGGAAAATGACATCGCCACTCTCTTTTGAGAGCCAAAATGACAGAAAAATAGTGCTGTGCTTATGTTAGATTAATGCCATATTTGCCTGGTGGAACCACTTTGGGATTTATTGTTAGTGGTCTCTCGCTAATCCTCGTATTATTGCCGGTGGAAATATAGTAGAAAGTTCTTCGCCGAAGTACGAAAGTATGGAGCTCTTTGAGAAGTTTTTTTTAGCAGAGAGAAAAGCTGCACGAATGCTAATCACGCTGTTAAAGAAGCGCTATTTTTGGTCATTCTGCATGAATTTTGAGTTTTAAACATTATTCCAGTTGTGATTTTCAAAGCACGCTTTACAGCTTTATTAACAGTTTTTAATTTTTTCTTTCAAAAATATTTTGTTTTTTTGTTTTTGACACGAACCTTCGAAAATAAGCGGACTGAATTTTTGATAGTTCCAACTTCGACAGAGAAATTTGTCGTTTTTGCAAATTTAAATCGAATGATTTTTTTGGACAATTTTTGAGAACTTAAGATAAATATTTATTTCATTTTTCTAACAGCTTTTTTACGATTTTAATCAACAGGCAAGACTGCTTTGGTACTGAATTCTTCGAGGCTTGCATTGAGGCATTGCAATTGCACGAGGAAATGGATAAATTCGTTGACTGGCGCGATCAGCTTGGAAAAAAATAAGGAACTGAACTGTTTTATTGATGGACTTGGCGCAAAAGAAAACGCGACAAAACTTAATAAAAAAAAAAAATAATGACTACTAAAATAAATTATGACAGCAGAAACCTACAAAGACCATTGAAATATAAATAAACAAAATTTAAAAAAAAATCCATGTATTTATCTATTTATTTATTATTGTTACGTCTATATGCAAGCTATATACATAAATGTATAAATAAAATATATATATAACAAAAAAAAATGTAAACCTTCGACATAGTTGTGTACATAATTTAATTTTAAACAAGAGAAGTTGCCCTTTAATTAATATGTGTTTATATTCGTGTAAAATTTAATAATTTATTAATCTTAAAAAACTTAAAAAAAATATAAGTTACAATCCAATTTATTTATGCATTTCAGTTTTTGAGAGCTTTGTGCTTTAAACCTTCAAAGCTGGCAACTTTAAAGTGTCAGAACACAATTATTTTTCCAATTCAAGCTGCAAATGTTTTTATATATTTTTTTATAAAATTCTATAATAATATTCCATGAAACTGATTCCGTTTATTTTTATTATTTTATAAATTCATACTGAAGAAAATTCACTATCACTAAATTCACTAAAGTCACTAACTATGAAGCTGTTGTAAATATTATGATTTTTTTTTTTTCATTATTTATAATTATGTTAATTTAAAAAGAAAAATAGATTTGTGCAACTGTTTTTTATGTGTACTTTTTTTTAATACTTTTACATACGATGGAAAAGTTAAAGAAGAATGAATACAAAAAGAAAAAGAGCAACAAACAACATAACTATGATTAAAATTCTTTGGATCTAGTCGTAAAATTAATGATGATTATATATGTATAGTTTTCTTTAGTTTTAAATTTTATATTATTATTTTTTTTTTCTTTTTTTTATATAATTTAATTTTAACTATTCTAATAATTATTTTTTAATTTATGTTATAGTTACTGATATTTTTTGTATAGGTCAAATTGATTGTTGATGCAACAATTAAAATATTCTAAGATCGAAAAAGGAAATGTGTTTTTGATTGGGTTTGTGATTTGGATTCTGCAGCTAGTGGCAGTTGTAAGCATTATTTTTAAGATTGTCAATACAGCACTTTTTAAGCCTGAACATCTAACGTGTTAATGGAGGGCTTAACTACGCTCTATATAAGCAACACAGTAAAGGGTCCGACATCTAACGTTTTTTTTTCAACTAGTGCTTATTTCGTGAATGGTAACACACAGCTTATGTCTGATGTGACAGATAATTAGTTGTATCCTTCCGCTGAACGAATATGGTTGTGTATACGCTTGAACAACGCTGGGAAATATTCGTTTTCGCTTCGCTAAGTGGGCCTGCGATCGACTTAGAGAAGATGCCGATTTTGCCAAAAAAAATCATCTTTTCAGATGAAGCTCATTTTAATCTTGGCGGGTATGTAAACAAGCAATATTGTCGCATTTCTGGCACAGAAAACCTACACGCATACATTGAAAAGCCGATACACCCACAGCGAGTCACTGTTTGGTGCGGATTTTGGTTCAGAGGCATAATTGGGCCATTTTTCTTCGAAAATTAGCAAGGAGTGGCCGTTACAGTCAATGGCGATCGTTATCGGGCCATGTTTAACAAATTTTTGTTCACAAAAACTGAAGAGGAGGATATTGGCAACATTGATTTCTACAGAACGGCGCTACGTGCCACACAGCCAAAGCTACACTCGATGTTTTGCGCCCTGTTTTTGAAGATCGTATTATCAGCCGCAGATCTGATGTCGGTTGGCCACCTCGAAGTTGCGATTTAACACAGTTGGACCATTATTTGTGGGGTGCCGTAAAAGAGAAGTGTTACGCCGACAAGCCAGAGACAATTAACACTGTAAAGGACAATATTCGTGAAGCCATTGGTGAAATACAGCTGCACACAATCGATAATGTGCTTAAAAATTGGACCGATCGTGTAGGCTACTGCATGGCCAGCCGAGGCAGCCATTTGAATGAAATTATTTTCCATTATTAACCGGAAGGATTGTACTTTCAAATAAAGAAATAAATTTGAGAAAATATTCAGTAGTTTTTTTCATAGCATTTTCAAAAAAAAAGGTTATTTGGCGGACCCTTTAGATTGTTTATAGTGTACCGACGTGCAGCACGCACTTCTTCCCATAAGAACCTGTGTATTTAACTGAGTTGTCGCAGTTGTTTACTTCGGCGTGACGGACGCAACGGATTCATTGGGCTGAAACTTAACTCTGGCGTGGGTCGCGGTGTCTGCTTGCAATATTTAATAATATTTTGGCGGCTATTGGATTATGGCAGAACGTGTAACGGCGGAACTAACAAGATCCTCACAATTAGCGCAGGTGTGCCGGTTCGAGCTTGTTTGACGGGTTAAACTTTGCAGGGTCACGGTGCTCTAGATTTTAGAAACGTGCAGAATCACCTTCATATGCTGCAGTAACGTTAAGGAAAAAAATCCTATTTTCTTCCGAAGGCTAAAATTTCTGAGGAACGGATGGGGAACTACACATTTTTGTCAATTAATTGCTCACATTTGGTTCCAAATCCATAGAGTAAAAAAACGACCAAGTAAGGAACAAGTCAAGATTTCATCAAATGAAAAACTAACCGAACGTATCGTTGCATTATATTTGGATACGGTGTCACACATCTTTTTGCAGGACTATGCATTGAGTAGGCCTCTTTTGAGAGCCATTCAGTCTCTGTATGGGAACTGCAGAAGCTCTGTTCGAATAAATGGCGTCAAATTCCATCCTTTTGATGCGTTGGGCTGTGTCCTGTCGCCTCTTTTTTTCATAGCATATATGAACTGGATGGTGAAGCGCAGTCTTGGTCAGGAATTTTTCGAGATGGCTGGCGTCTGGATAAGCCATCTGCTTTTCGCAGATGTTTTAGCTATCCTGGCATCATCCGAGGAGAAACTTCAGCGAGCACTGGAAGGGTTTGTCGTTGGTTTGTGGTTGGGACGAAGGTAAACGTGTTCAAATCCGAAGTGATGGTTCTCCAATGCAGTGTAATCTGCTGCACATAAATGGAGTCCCATTGAAACAGGTAGAGAAGTTTAAGTATCTCGGGGTCTTTTTCACGAAATATGGAAAGAGTAATACTGAGTTATCCTGTAGAATTGGCCAAGTTTGAGCAATAACCAAGGAATTGCGCCAGCGAGTCATCAGGAAAGCTGAGCTTGGAGTGAAAGCAAAGGTCTATTTTTAATTCAGTGTTCGTTCAAGCCTTCTCTATGGTCATTAAATTTGGGTAATGGCCGAAATAATTAGATCGCGGGTACAAGCTGCCGAAATGAGATTTCGCAGGTGCGTTGCTTTGCTGGTGTTACTCTTAGGGATAGAGTAAGAAACCGTCAGTAATCGGTTCGGACACGTTGTTTGCAAGCCCCCGCGACAGACTTCCTAGACATGTAATTTTAGCCGATATGCGAGCGCATCGCCCCCTTGGTAGGCCCAAAAACAGTTGGTAGGATCAGGTAAAGAACATCTTGGAGACTCGTCTGGGCATCGCGCCTGTGTCTTTTGAATTAGTCTTGAGTTGATAGAGGAGGAGTGGGGTGCCGTGGCGTAGTGGTTAGTGTGTGTGCTTACTACGCCGGAGGTCTGGGTTCGAATCCTGCCATCGTCATCTGAAAAAAAGACTTGTTCTTTTTCACGGTCCCCACCTCCGCGAGGGTCTGACAAGCCCTCCGAGAGTATCACTTGTCTTGAAAAACTTCTCAAAGTGCCGTTCGGATTCGGCAAAAAATTGTAGGTCCCCTTGTATGTAAAGAAATTAATACACCAGCATACATTGTTGAGAAGTTGGCCCTGGTTCACCTCGAGCTGTTGCGCCACTCTATTTTTTTTTTATTTATGATAGAGGACGAAGGACCTTTTAACCGCCCTCGCTCTACGGCCTTTCTAAGGATAAGCGGTCACAAAAAATTTATTTATGTACTCGCACTATTGAACGGAATCGTACTCGTTTAATACCATGAATCCACTGGGGACTGATCCGTGATTAATATATATCTTTATTAAATCCTGCACAAATCACGCGATTAGCATACAAATTTAAATCTTCTCGGCAAGCGATTAAAAATAAATCCTCTCATAATTCCCATTCACCCAATTCACAAACCAATTTTCTGCATCTTTGTCACAGTTTGAGAATCGAAAAGGGAAGCTCAAAATGTTCCTGTATGACAGGTTTGTCAGAAGTATGTTTCTAACTGTGATTTTTAGAGCCAAAATGACAGATGCAGGGTGTTCGTGTCAAATTAATGCTATATTTGTCCGGTAGAGCCACTTTGGGATTTATTTTTAATTATCTCCCGCTAATCCTCTTTTATTTGCCGGTGGAGACACAGTATAAATGTATTGCTGAACTCCGAACTTGTTGGGTATCAAGATCGAATCTGTCCGCCGACATATTTGACAGTAGAGGCTGCGTGAAGCTTTTGTTGTAAATGTGGAAATAACTTTTTAACTCCAGCTTCATTCGGGATTTTATCTTTGTACTGGATTGTTATCCATCTGTCCAAATCCAACTGTTTTTGTTTTGCAAAGTAAAAGTAAAAATACTTTTAGAATAATTTAAGAAAACATTTTCTCATTTGAAAATTCCTTTTTATAGGAATTATACTCGTAGAAGGTGACATTTTTTATGCGTGCACGCGCAGGATTTGCGCGAACACCGAGTTTTATTTGACAGCTCGGTGTGTCAGTTCGGTGTTGAAACTAATACGCCATTAGATATGGTGCTTCAATGTGGTTCTTTCGTATTGATAAATCATTTTTATTTACGGTGGCGCTACAGTCTTGGGTGGACCTGGGCCTCAGTCAACAAACTTCGTCAGCCAGATCTGTCTCCAGCTAGCCGTCTCCAGTTTCGCACGCGAAGTTGCCTGAGGTCCCCTTCCACTTGTGTGCGCCACCTTAGTCTCGGTGCTCCTCTACTGCGCCGCCCCAAGGAGGTGGACTCGAAGATATTCCGGAGCGTTGTTGTCCATCCGCTCACTCAGCCATTGTAACCATAATTCGTCCAAAGAAGTTTCCTCTCAAAGCAGCCTAAAGTGTTTTCATCCACTTTTATAAATCAGTTTTGAATCTGTGAAATCGTAAGGTATTCACAACGGTAAGCGGATGTAGCTATTTTTTAAAATTTATACTTTATTCGTCTTTTGCGCCACCTTTTGTTCAAGTTAGAAAACAGCTAGTCTTTTGACATCTGTAGTGAAAGCACAACAGAAAACCATTCCCTGCCTCCCACTGTCTCAATGTTTAGACATCTCCGTTCTTTGTACTTTTCTTTCAATTTAAATAGTAATGAACTCTGTTATCAAATAAAAACCAATAAGTAACAAAAGAGGTTTAAAATAATGTTCATCACCTGACCGAGAACAATATAAAAAATAGCTTAAAGACAACACAAATGTGAAAGTGCACCTGCGAGCAGCTCGAAAGTGAGTAAACATCCCCCAGAGTCTTTAGTTGCAATAAGTTCTCTTTGGTTTTAGATGTTGCTTAAAATCCGTCACGGCCTCCTGGAGATAACCAATCACCCGAACAATAGAAAATCAGCAATAATAATAAACGACGAAATAATCCTGACTTCAGCTAGTGTTCTGCAGCCATACATTCGACCCCTGGACAACGGGGAACAATGCACATTTACAAGTATTTTGGAGAAGTTGCAAAACAACCAATTGGTCAATGCTCAGGAGAACAACGACGACGAGGCAAAATTCCTCAATTCCCTAAACTATCAAATCACCTTTGATCGCCGCAGTCTGGTTAATCAGTCACAAATCTTGACACGTTATCGAGCCAAGATACTTTACGTGTTCAGCTGTGCTGAGGTATCGAGGTATACTCGACAAATATTCGCAACCGGCGACGCGCGTATCAGCGTTGATGAGAGCCTTTTGTCGAGCTTTGTTGTTTTGTCATTTCGAAAGAGCAACGAAAAAGAAACATTCCAACGATTCACGTCACACATAACGAACTATCTGAGGTTCTTGTATCCTATACAGAAACTAGACGACGTTCTGACAATTTGTACGCCCTTTGGACTCGAGAGTTTTTACAAAACCATCAATATTGGAAAAATTTCAAATTTGGTAAGTCCTAATGGAAGCCTGTTTGTTCTATCCAACAATCTGCCGATGGGATGTGAGGGAGCTGCTGTGTTCAATGATAAACTGTAAGTAAGACTTACTAGTCGATTGGACTGGTTCAATGAAGGCGTTTTAAAAAATTTTAGGAGACTTATTGGTATGATAATTTGCACAACATTCCAACGACAAAATGAAAATGTAAACCTTACACTGGCGGCTAGCTTTTCCTATCTTTTGACGGATTTTCTGAAGAAGGTCGGGGTCAACATAACGTCTATTCCGGTGCCGAAGAGAGTTTCAAATTTTTTATGTAAGTTAGACTTGGTTCGGAAACGTAGGGATTCGTTTGGGATTTAGTTGACTTCTTATTGTCAATGACGATAGTGGTACAATCAATGCTACCTATGCTACCTAATCCATAAAGGACCGATGGGCCGAATCATTTCCAGATCTAGCATGGAGCCAATCTCATTCTTGCTCTTATTTTATTTTTGCTTAGGGGAACGTAGTATGGTGGTTGTGATGGTAAACGGCAGTCAAGGTACTGGGACATTGGTCAAAATACGAAATAAGTCTTTTATTCTCACCTGCTCTCATGTCATCTATAACGTGAGTTGCTGTTCTTACTTCTCACACCATAATTCTTACCTCAACACTTTCTAGGGCGATGCGATCATATCTTGCCGCAATGTGGATGGAAACTTTGATGCCGATATAGTTTGGAAAAATCCCAATATAAATCGACCTTTTGATGTGGCTTTGCTCAGGCCGCGTTCCAACATTCCCAACAAGTATTTCGTCAAATTGTCAACCACAAGACCGCATACCGGTCAAATGGTGTACAATGCTGGATTTCCCTTTTTCGTCAACTTCCATCTGAAGCACGACTTCAATCCTTCGATATTCCAGGGGAGAATTATTAAATGTGCACCCGGAGCAATTATGTCTGATGGTTGTGTGCAAGCTGGCCAGAGTGGCGGACCGATGTTTGACGAGAACGGATGCGTTCTAGGTATTTGTGTGTCCAATATGAAGATGGACAACGTGATCTATCCGAATTGTAATACCGCTGTGCCTATTAGTGATATTCGACAAACTTTGGAAGAGTACGCGAAAACTGAGGGTGAGTTTAGCAACGCTGGTGTTCGTAAAGGATGCTTTTGAGTTTGATATTCTTTTTTTAGATTTAACGGTTTTGGATAATTTGGTGGCAAAAGATGCCATGCAACGGGTGTGGACAATGGACTCGCCACCAATTCAAAGCAAACTCTAATGTGATACAAAATTATTTAAGTTTAAGTACCTATAACTATTGTTTGTTTATACACATAAAAAAGTGGCGGTAAAATCAATCAAAGTAGTAAACCTACCTATTTTCTTTATACAAATTAAGGAAAACTTTTAAATTTTGTTTGCTTGAGACATTGACAAACAGCAAATAAATAAAAGAAAAAAATATGTTCTTAGCGACTATTTCATTCATAGATGTAAGGCTTAAATCACCATAAAAGATGGGAAAACAAAATTAGGAAAAAAAGGGAAAACAAAAAAGGGAATCTCATTAATGTAGGCACATACTTACATGATACCTTCATAAAAATGAAACCTTCGGTTTACAAAACACATCCTTTGAGCTGAGCGCATTTCTACAAAATATCTTTTTTAGAAAACAAGGAAATAAACGTTGGGCAAAGGAGAGGAGATGGAGACACGCACAACACTTAAAATGTTAACACACGCGACACCTACATTAATATTTGCCCGAATTTCATTAAATTAAAAAAAAAAATACTTCCTAACCCGATTAATTTTGCAAATTCTGAGTACTAGCACGGCGCCACCGTGCTGGTTAATCACCTGTTTGTAATTTACCGTTCTTTTTTCAACAACTCGGCTGGCTTATTTGTTTATACTTAGGGTATGCTTCCATCGGGCTTCGGGCTAAAAAGTTTTATAAAAAACTTTTTTTGACAAACAGAGGGCGACGGAACACTAAGGTTAGTTCAAAAATTTCTTTGGAACTGAACTTGGGGCTTTTTCATTGCACTTGTGTCTGTGGGCCACGTTTTCAATATTTTAATGAATGTTTTCTTAGACTTTTGTTTAACAGGGATATTTCTTGAGTCCTTACTTACTTACTTACTTAAGGTGGCGCTACAGTCCGGGGTGGACCTGGGCCTCAGCCAACAAGCTTCGCCAGCCAGCTCTGTCTCTAGCTAGCCGTCTCCAGTTTCGCACGCGAAGTTGGCTGAGGTCCCCTTCCACTTGCGTGCGCCACCTGAGTCTCGGTGCTCCTCTACCGCGTCGTCCCTGCGGTGTGGATTCGAAGATTTTCCGGGCCGGGGCGTTGGTGTCCATCCGCTCTAGATGACCCAGCCATCGTAGACGTTGTGTTTTGACTCTTTTGGCTAGGTCGGTATCGCTGTACAGCCCGTACAGTTCGATGTTATATCTCCTCCTCCACTCTCCGTCTATGCAGACGGGACCGTAAATCGTCCGAAGAATTTTCCTCTCGAAGCAGCCTAAAGTGTTTTCATCCGCCTTTGACAGGGTCCATGCTTCTGCACCGTAAAGCAGGACTGGGATGATGAGGGTTTTATACATGGACACTTTAGTTGCTCGAGAGAGGGCTTTGCTACTCAATTGCCTTCTTAGCCCAAAGAAACAGCGATTGGCAAGAGTTATCCTTCTTTTGATTTCAGCGCTGGTGTCATTGTCTGTGTCATTTCTTGAGTCCGTGGAAGCTTAATTTGGTTTCTGATTCATCCAAATCGTATTGCTGAAGAGCGATCTGAACCACAAATTACAAAACATAAGATTAAGCCACATTGAGAAAAGACGGTAGGTACACCCACTGCGTCGTCTCGTCATCGGTTTCCAAACAAAACATATTGCTGATCTGTGATTGGCCAGAACAGATTGTTATGTAAACAAACGGGCGTTTTTTACATGCGTGCAAAGTGACAGCATAGCATGATGTAAGACTTACAGTTAGGTCTGTCAAACAAATGTCATAACAAACTTATGTGGGAATCTTTATATTCTTTCATTCATGGATCATATTCATAACCCTCCCACCCTACTGCTTTCCTAATGGTCCTCTTTTGGGGTACGCCGGCAGGCCACCCGCTTTTGGATCTCTTCGTCACTGAGGCCAAATAAATGCTATTGTCGTTGCATTTGTGTGATTCATGAATGTTTTAGCTAAGACAATACTATGTTTCCATCGGCAACAATACAAGGATTGGCGGGAGACGATTAAAAATAAATCCCAAAGTGATTCCACCAGACAAATATAGGATTAATTTGGCTCTCAAAAGATAGTGGCGATGTCATTTTCCAGAAGCAAAAACAAATTCCGTCCTAAACATCCCATTAGAAATCGTAATTCATACAGATCTGTCATACGTTTACAGTTTTAGTGTCATTTTTCGATTCTCAAACTGTTAAAAAGGTGTTCGAAAAGGGTTGACAGTGGTTCGTAAAAAGGGTGAGTGAGATTAATCAGGGGATTTAGTTTTAATAGCTTGCCGAGAGGATTTCAATTTGTATGGTTAATCGCGTAATTTGTAGAGGATTTAATGAAAATTTATATTAATCACGCATTAGTGTCCAGTGGAAACATGGTATTAAGACTGCATGCCATTTTGGCATATTTGACGTGCCCAAAAAGAAAAATCATGCAAATATTTTTCTTCTAACGTCAAATTAATAAATAAAAAATACTTGCCTGCAATTAATTTTTTCGCTTCAAGGACCTTGCATAACTTCTTTCTAAGAACAGAAAGCGAAACTCTTGCGCTGAATCACTCTCTTTCTCTCTAATATAAATATATGGACTGCTAGTTGGTGGCTTTGCTCATGGTCCCATGATGGCCTCACGTAGAAACTTGCGCTCGTAGAAAATATGGAAAGGGGGACCCTCTCTTCGTCCAATTCGTCGGGCGTACGCAGAATGTAGACTATAGAACACAAATTACTGAATAACTAGATATTCAACTTGCGTCCTCTTACCTTCCAACACCCATTTGTTTACGTTTATTATAAAGCCTTTAAAGCTTTAAATTTCCGTGTCGGTGAATATGTGTAAGAAGATACAAGAACAATTTACCTTTCGCGATCAGCTGATGTAAAAGCTCCAAAACGAAATTGCATGGAAATGACGAATTGATGAATTTACTCACACTTGTAAACAAATGTCGGTGAATGGGTGAATTCCTCAATTTCAGCTTGTAGGCACAGCCTTTACATGTGCGAAGTTAAATATATAGTTATTCAGTAATTTTTGCCTTATGCCTTAAGCCCAATGAATCCGTTACGTCGAAGTAAACAACTGACAGCTCAGTGATATACAGTCGCTCTTATGGGAAGCGACGTACGTCACAAAGTTCTTCTATGGACCGCTTCCCATAGAACGTGCCCAATGAATCCGTTGTATCCGTCACGTTGAAGTACACAACTGACAACTGAGTTACATATACACGTTCTTATGGAAAGCGGTCCATAGAAGAACTTCGTGACGTGCGTCGTTTTCCATAAGAATGTGTGTAGTGTATTTCACTGAGCTGTCAGTTTGGTACTTCGAAATAACGGAAGAAACGGATTCATTAGGCTGAAGGCATTAGGCCTTCCTTTCTTCCGCGATTGCGCTGGAATCACAAATTACTAAATAACTAGATATTCAACTTGCGTCCCTCTTACCCCCTCCAACACCCATTTGTTTACGTTTCTTATAAAGCCTTTAAAGCTTTTTTAAAGCTTTAAATTTCCGTGTCGGTGAATACTCGTGTAAGAAGATACAACAACAATTTACCTTACGCTATCAGGTGTAAATTACGAATTCATGAATTTACTCACATTTGTAAACAAATGTCGGAGAATGGGTAAATTCATTAATTTCAGCTTGTGGGCAAAGCTTTTACACATCCGTTGAATATCTAGTTATTCAGTAATTTATGGCTGGAATGTTGGTTGACATTGCTGGACTGGATTCATAGCGTAGAATCTCTTCTTTATACATGGAGGCTTCCTCGGATCTTCGTACATTTTATTTTGCTACCACATACGGCAATAAAAACAAATACTTACCTGAAATTAATTTTTTCGCTCCAAAGGCCTTCCTTGCATCACTTCTTTCTAAGCACAGAAAGCGAAACTCTTGCGCTCAATCACTCTCCTTCTCTCACTGAATGCCTGCACTGCACACAGCACACCTTTGACATAATATATTATATATGGGGATCATGGCCCCATTCAAGCACACAGAAAATCGCGAAGTTTCTTGCCAGTGGCAAAATTTGGAAACACTGTCCACGGGTAATTCAAATGGGGAATGCTGCTTCTGCAACACACCGCCAATACCAAACAGCAGTACAAGCGGTCCCATTTTTGTCGCAGGTTGTGTAAAAGCGGAGACACCAACTAGCCGTCCATATAATATTATGTCAATGCATCAGTTAGTGTAGATGTTAGCGGTTAAATCATGCCAGCATCACACACAAATAGAAAACAAAAATAAAAAAAGATACTTAACATTAAAGTGCAAAAAGTAACATTACTCAGGGCAAATTTTTGAGTGCGAGATCATTTAAGTTTCCCAGTTAAACTGGGATTAACCCCAGAAATGAATATGAAATATTTATCTGGGACTAATCTCAGGTTAACTCGCCAATTTGGTGAGTTAGTTCCGGATCTACTATCGTCAACAATTTGAACTTCTTAAAATGTTTTTTCTGTGTGAAATGGCAAGACCTTTGCGTATTTCTGAAAATGACTCGAAGTTTTCTATGTGACGAGAGCTTGGAAAGTCAATAATTTCGAGAGTCGAATATTTTGACAACTTTACTGAAGGAGTTAACTCTGCACTGAAAAACTGTTCGCTGAATAAGCTCTAGATTCATTTTGTTCTGGGATTAACAAATCTTGGTTTAACCTGGGCTTAACTTAGCATTGATTCGTTTTGTTCTGGGACTAACAAATCTTGGTTTAACCTGGGCTTAACTAAGCACTGAAAAACCGGCCTTAAAAACAATTATTATACAATTCTTAAAGCAACACTTTAAGTAAAACTTAGTCAATCTTAAAGTCGACTAGACTACTGTAACTACTATAAACAAAACACATGCGAATAAGCGGTCCACGTTTTCCGTAATTAGTGCTTTGCCTAGGAACATGTAAAAGTAGCAAGGTGCGGAGAATCAACAAGGTTACACAAATGCCGACACACACCACTTTCTTAACACCAAAGCAAGCTGCTTGCTTAATGCCGAACTGCTTTTTTGACGCTAAAGCGTAAGAATTCAGTAACGCTTTAACGAAATGTTTTTGAATCACCAATGCGAAATGTTTTCTTAACGTGTCGGTCGGTGCGGAATATTTTCCTTATTATATCCCTACGCTTTTGTTATTACAGTTAATATTACTTTCGTTTGTGCCCTAGGTACCAGTCAGAGGACTTAATGCGGGAACCACAAAGCAGCCTGGGCTTGGCCTCGGCTTGACGTTTACAAGTTCAGCCATACGAGTTTAGTGTTTCCTAACACAATGAAGCTCGGCTTCAAAATGTTGTTCGCAAAGAGAAAGAGTGCGCAAAGAGAAAACGTAATGCTACGTAATGAGCTCAGCAGGAGTTCAGATGTCTTGAACTTTTTCTTCGTGTGAAGCAAATGGGGGTTGATTCGATCGCACATACGAAGTCAATCAGTCCGCCTTTGGCTATATTTGTATAAGTGTGTTGGTAATGCACGGATATGACGCAGAATATATGAGTGTGATAGAAGCTGTGATCTGATAAAAGCTCTCTCTCCATGAGCGAAATAACATTGCAAAGCCGGTTCAAAGCCCACATATCGTAACGGGGCGAAGCCGAAGCCTGAGGCTGCTTTGTGGTCCCCGCTTAATGCAGTTTACACGTGAGATTGTATTGGGTTACTTAAACTACACAATTATCCTTGCCGTTTATTTTGTTGTTCTGATAATTAAGCGAAACGAAAACGTTTTTTTGCGTTAAGAATAAGGCGACTCGCCTATTTTGATTTAAGGGCATATTAATTATTGAGATAAGTGCCAATACAGTACGTTAACCTTATCCGACGAATCTAAATTTTTCAACATCTTCATAGCATTTACATAAGCTAAAAATTTTTCGCTTCAAAAGTAGACGGACCTCTCCGTGGGTTACTCCACGGTAATTTTCTGTTACTGAAACAAGTACTGGTGGTTACACTTTCAAATAAATTCTTCAGTCAATTTAACTACTTTACTGATGGTTGTGCTTATGCGTGCATTGGGATAACAAGCAAATTTCGAAAGCCAACTTCAAAGATGCTTGCAACTTCCTTGTTTAAAGCATGTGCTGCTAATGTAATATAAAAATCTTAACTAACTTGTAGGTTCAGTTGAAATAAAAATCACGTGCTACTTCTTATCGGATTACATGACCAAGATAGTCTAAAGGAATATTCCATCCATAGAATAGCATTGGAATCGCTCTATTAATTGCTACTAGACTGATTACAACCGCTGCGATCGCCCCAAGATCAAGATCAAATTGCGAAAGCAGGGTGCCAGTGCATAACGTACAAGTCCAGTTCGTGTACCTATAGTATGCTACAAATAGAGATTAAATTTTCGTTCCTCATCGCACACTCACACAATCAGTTTGAAAGTCGGTACAGCACATTCGTCATTGTCGGCTGTGTCTCATAAGATTGACGAAACGAAAAACGGTTGGTGCCTACTTTTAACCCATTCAAATTTGTGGACTGTCCGGCATTCAGTCGACCAACGGTTACCATAGCGATCACACACTACGATTCCGCATCCGGTTCACAATGTCGAATCTCAAAGTACTCTTAGGGTTAGCTCTAATAATTTGCACAGCGGTGCTTTTTACTGAAGGATATTCAGTGCTAGGTTCGAAATCGCCATGGATAAGCCGAATTAAGGACTCCAATTAACACCGTATTCTTTATTTCAGGAGGACGCAATCAATTCGAGGAGACCAACTCCAAGTATCAGGGACATCGCCCGATATTCGTATTTTGCGACGAGCTTGGAACTCACTTGAACTGCATGATGCACTGTAAATCTTTGGGTCACTCGGGAGGGCATTGTGCAAGCGATTTTCTATGCAATTGCCTATGAGCCCATCGCAACGTAATAGTCGCGTTAAAGTGTCTTAAATTGATTGCATTCATGCATTCCTAATGTGATATTCTTAGTGCAGTAGAGCGAGCGGCTGCGGCAGAGTTATGTGTTGACCGTTTTGTGTTAATAAATTAAAAAACCTAATTATGAAAACAAATAAATTTAAAAAACAATTTGGAGTCCTCTTGCGGCTGAGCACTGTTTGAGTCGTGAATTGAATTTATAAGCCCCAACAAACGTGCGCATTCATTACATCCGCAAAAGATGACACGATGGGTAATTTTGGAATTATTTTAAAGGAAACGTGATCAGAAAATGTGATTAATTGTTTTATGCCAAAAAATAAAATTGCGGGCTTGTCTCGGCTGGAGATTCTTATGCTAAATTCTAAAATTTAGGTAGATCTATTTTGTGATGTCCAGGCTTGATATAGCCTCTTATTGTGGTGACGATATTGTAGGGTAGTGAGGTCATATTCTATGTTCGTGATAAACAGTAAGTACAGGAAAGATATGATGTTTGCTTCTTAATCTGGCTTAAATAAAATAAAAAAAAATAAATAAATAGAGTGGCGCAACAGCTCGAGGTGAACCAGGGCCAACTTCTCAACAATGTATGCTGGTGTGTTAATTTCTTTACATTCAAGGGGACACAAAAAATTGTAGTTTTTGCCGAATCCGAACGGCACTTTGAGAAGTTTTTCAAGACATTTAATACTCTTGGAGGGCTTGTCAAACCCTCGCGGAGGTGGGGACCGTGAAAAAGAACAAGTGTTTTTTTTTCAGGTGACGGATGGCAGGATTCGAACCCAGACCTCCGGCGTAGTAAGCACACACACTAACCACTACGCCACGGCACCGCAATCTGGCTTAAATACCTTACATTAACTTGCCTCTCTTTACATTTCTTTCAGTGCTTACACAGTGTCATTCAAACCGCCGCAAATCAAAGGGAAACAACCACTCGGTTACATACCATAATGCTTTTGTAGCCACACGCTAATTATGCTTGTAGGATCCATGCACAGCCAGCGAACGCAAAACCAATCAATCTACGATTCCGAGTACGCCCGACAATTTGGACGGACAGAGGGTTTCCCTTTCCGTGACTTTTATTTTACGGTATTCTTACATTAGCTTTGTTAATATGCAAAGTTGAGGGTTTGAGTTGAATTGAGTTGGTATTTCGGCCTAGGTTTTTCAGCACATGTGGGAGAGCGTTAAGTTGAGTCCAGTAGTTGTAATAACAGAAATGATAAATTGAAACTGAAATAATTAAGTTCCTTTTTCTGCATATTGAAGCTGCTAATGTACCAAATTATGCATATTCAAAGCAAAATGCTCTGATTAAATTTACACCCTTTGTATATCAGCAAAATTTCGACTCAGTCCCGCAGAGCGGTTGAGATCGAGTCGACTCGACTCAACTCCAACTCGATCCACGTTTATGAGGTCGAACCTGGCTTGAAGATCGCTTCAACTCTGCATATAAACGAAGCTATTTATGCTGGGATGTAAACATCAGCCTGCACGCACATGTGCATTTTGGTTTCGAGCTGCAGATTCTTGCTGGTTTAAAAATTATGAGGAATCGGTTGGTCTGTAGGCGGATAAAGAACAATCGACTTTTCTCGATTTTCGTCCTCTTAACTGCCAGTAGAGTAGGATTAATGAAAGAAATTATGCAGTGACTTTGCCAAAACATCTCTGCGGGACTTAAGCCTTCAGCCCAATGAATCCGTTGCGTCCGTCACGTCTAAGTACACAACTGACAACTCAATTAAATACACATGTTCTTATGGGAAGCGGCCCACAATAGAAGTGCGTGACACATATCGCTCCCCGTGTATTTTTTTTTTAAGAACGTATATCCTGAAATGTGTATATTTAACTGTGTTGTCAGTTGTGTACTTCAATGTGGCAGGCGCAACGGATTCATTGGGCTGAAGGCTTAAGGTCTTCAGCTAATTATCTAAGGGCCAGTTTTTCAGTGCGAGATCTTCCGAGTTTCCAAATCAAACTGAGATTAACACCAGAAATGAGTTTTCAGTGAATATTAGTCCGGGATTGATCTCGGCTCAACTCGCCAAATTTGACGAGTTAATCCCGGATCAACTTTGGTGAACAGAATGGACTTCTTTAAATGCTTTTTCTGTGTGAAATGGCAGTGGTTTTGCGTGTTTCTGTGAAAAATAACATTTGAAAATGCTCGAACTTCTTTTCAAGTGTTTTTCTAACGGGTGATTTTTTAAGAGGTTGAGAACTTTTTTTAAAAAAAAAAACACAAAAATTCGAAAAAATTAATGAAATATTTATTTGAATCGATAGTTTGAACCTTGCAATTTAATGTTTAAAGATAATTTCATGCAAATGTTGACCGCGGCTGCGTCTCAGGTAGCCCATCCGCTGAGTCCAATTTTGGCATACTCTTTCACACATATCGGCCGGTATCTCACGAATGAATGCATGGATGTTGGCTCCGAATCGACATTTCGCGGTCTTCTGTCACACTAGCTGATACGGCCGCAATATTTTCTTCACTACGCACAGTACGTAAACGTGTTGGTGGTTTAATGTCCAACAAAGTAAATTTGGTGCGAAATTTGGTCACAATCTTTCGAATAGACTGCTCAGAAGGTCGAGAATGCCGACCATAAAATGGAAGCAGCGCGCGATGAACATTTCGAACCGAGCACGAATTTTGATAGTAAAATTCAATAATTTGCAAGCGTTGTTCATTTGTAAGACGATCCATTGTTAAATTGCAAACCAAACTGAAGCTGTTTGACAGTGACACAAGGTACTAAACACACGTCAGCTGTCAAAACCAGTGTTGCCAAAACCAAACCAGCTAAAAAATCACCCTTTATATGTAGTGAGAGCTGTGAGAGGGAAAAATTTCGAGAGTCGAAGGTTTTGACAACTTTACTGACGGACCCTCTAAGCACGCGGTGTAAAATTGACTCAAAAATGAAGTCTCCAGTCCATACATCATGTCAAATCGGTGTCATATTTTAGTGTTAATTCTGAGTCAATTTGAAGTTAAGTGCTGTTCCTAGATTGAAAAATTGTTAACACCGTTTTTTGGTGTCTATTTCAAGAATCAAAGTTTCAAAAATCTGACTCCATTTTTACACCAATTTTCAACGTCAGAGTTACTTCATTAATTTTACTCAATTTTGATACCATTTTTTGGTGTTAGTTTGGTTTAAAAATTCTAACTGAGTTTTGACTTTGATTTGTAAAATTATCGCTTTTTTGTAGGTTAATCTCAAATCTGCAATGACACTGCACATAAAAAGTAATGCACAAAAAACTTTATCAATTCTGTGGTACATGCGATTTTAAGTAAAACACTACACAACTACACTTTATTTTAAATCGCAAGAAGCACAGAACTTAAACAAATACTTAATTAAAATCTGGGCTAATCATACAATGATTGAAAAAGACTGCCAAACGACCGATAATGAAGTTCGAGGCAAAAATTAATGCGTAGATGTACGATGACCGATGCCGATGAGTATTCGTGGTAGGATATGTGTGTGAACGTGAGAATAATGAACATGAAACAAAAACATTTTTTGAGAGGCTAGAGTTAGAATTGGACACAAGTCAAATCGGTTTCAGATCAGAATCAGATTCAGAATCGGTTTAATCTCAGAATTTTCTTAACGTGTGTAGACACACGATGAGTATTCGTAGTTGCGTGTATATATGTGTGAGCATGTGGAACATGACAATAAAAAACTCGTTTGTGGAGAGTTATTTGAGTTAGCAACAAGTCAAATCGGTTTCAGAAAAATTGACTCGGAAATTTGCTTAGAGGGGAGTTAACGCTGCACCATAAATTACTGAATAACTAGATATTCAACTTCGGACATATAAAAGCTTTGCCCACAAGCTGAAATTGATGAATTTACCTATTCTCTGACACTTGTTTACAAATGTGAGTAAATTCATGAATTCGTCATTTCCATGCAATTTCGTTTTGCAGCTTTTACATCAGCTGATCGCGTAAGGTAAATTGTTGTTGTATCTTCTTACACGTATTCACCGACACGGAAATTTAAAGCTTTAAAAAAGCTTTAAAGGCTTTATAAAAAACATAAACAAATGGGTGTTGGAGGGTAGGAGGGACGCAAGTTGAATATCTAGTTATTCAGTAATTTGTGCTCTGCATTGAAAAACTGTTCGCCGGGTTGACTCTAGATTCGTTTTGTTCCGGGATTAAAAGTTCTTGATTTAGGGTCTAATCATAGCTATCATCGGATAGCATCATTGGAACAAATCAGTGGAACAATGTTTTCGGTTTTCTGACAAGTCATTCAAAGCAATCATTGAAATTAGCTGTCAGTGTCAACAAACAGCTACAGGCATTTGAGGTTGGAGTTGATCATAGAAAGAGAATGGAATGCTTTTCAGTGAAACGATTTTGTCGCAAAAACACAAATCAAAATCATCTGTTTCTTGAAGTCGGCGAGTTTGCATAAAAGTTTTAGCACAATTTAGCGATGTATTTTTGTTACGGAAAAAATTCTGCAACTCACTAGCTTCATTTTGATACCCAAAACAGCCAACATTGTTTGCTCAAACGTCTAAAAACATGAAAACAAATTTTTCAATGATGCAATCCGATGATAGCTATGATTAGACCCTTAAGATGGGCTTAACTCAGCACTGAAAAACCGGCCCCAAATAGGGCGGTACGGAATCTAGATCAGTGGATATGTCTGCGAAGCTTTTTTAAAACCTCGGCAAGTACGAAATGAATTTGCTTTATAAATTGTTGACCGCGCTCTTTGGTGAGGTGCAGGTGCGGAGTTAGAAAAAAAAACGAGCTACAATCATCGTTGCCTTGTCTGAGTAGCTGACAATTGAGATGGAAGATGAGGCACCGTTTTCGCTCTTTCTCATAAATGGCCAAACAGTTTACTTCCCTTGAATCCTCTGAATATTTACCGCTCGGGACCGCCTACCCCAGTGCTTACTCATACGAAATATGATCACGAAAGTTGACTTAAACGGAAATTGGTGTAACCTATTCTGACTGGCGTACATTAAGCATAAAGCGTACATTATTTAATAAAATTTTAATTTTTCATCTAATAAACAGGCGCTTTGAGTCCGATTACGTCAAATTCGTGGTCGTTGGGTCAACTCCAGTGGGGACCTGTTTGAAGTAGCAGCAGACTAGCACAATTAGAAACTTGACCTGTTTAAAAGAAGAACTTTACTAATGCAGGCACGTATAGGGCAATTTTTTAAGTAACAATTTATTGTTGTTCGCGCTAGTATTTGAAATCACCAAGGCAACAGCAAATCTCGGAATTCAAATCTCTTCTCTTATCCATTTGCGGGGGTAATTCCAATGTTCGTGTTTTTGGTGTGTTTTTCCAATGCCAATCAGCTCATACCTTGCTCTCGTTGGGCGCCAATTTTAAAATGTTTGGACCGTAAGCTACTTTCACACTAAATTAGACACAGATCATGCTTATTTTGCTAGGGGTATACATACCCTCTTCTCATGACTTTAATGAATTCCTTCAATCAATTTTAAAAACACAAAATTTACTTTACATCAGTGAGTAATTTCTTTTATTGTTCAAAATGATATATTTCTCTCACAGTAGATGTAATCGATAAATTACTCAATTTTCATATTTATTTATACCTATTCATTTTAATTCCTTAATCACTTTATAATAATATTAACAAATCAAAAGTAAAATAAGAACTAACAGAAAGTTTTCAATAAGAAACAGTTTTTGAGTTTCTAGCCAAACAAATGGCAGACTAACTCATGATTTTGAAGACGAAAACAAATACCGAAAAAATAAATATACAAGGAAATAAAGCAAAGTTGTTCTATAGATATATATACTTATATACAATATTATAACCCTAAGATAAACAAATCGAATCGATTTCCGATTTCGAATAAATTTACTGCATGCAAATGTAATTTAACGCAAAATAGGTCAGTAGCAAAACTGGTGTTTTTTTTAGCATACCTATTAAAATGATTGCCGGTAATTTGGGATGGTTGAAATAAATTACAACAGCTTTTAATTTATTTTTTATATATATTCCTATATCTATCAAAGCAACAGAGGTTGTGAAAGATGAAAAGGAATATTAATTTTAAAATGGTTAAAATTAAAAAGGGTTAGGATAGCTCAAGGACCTGTGAATGAAATGAAATTCGAACGCAAATACCAACTGACAAATCTCACGCATATAGGAGTGGTATAGTTTTGCTTTTTTTAACAATAATTACTACATCACTTTGAATATTTTTTTTCTGTTTTTTTTTTTTTCTTACATACATACATACGTAAATACATACTTTTTTTATCATATAATAATCTGTTTGCTCTTTTATTTTATTTTTTTAATATATAATAATTATTTTTACTCGATATTACACTAGTTATTTAGTTTAGCTTAGAAAGTACTACTTCACCTGAGTCCGTATGTGTTGCAAAAATTCATAATAGGATAAACTAGATTCGCTTCGGTCATCTACTAATTTTTCAATAAATGTTGGTTTCGCTGTACTGGTATCCCTGTAAATGAAAAGGATGATTTTTTAATAAGTTTGTTTTTATGGACAATTTGTTGAGTGATATTCTCGTTACTATACCCTACCCAGGGTATAGTTCGCAGCGCAGTGAAATAATCACCGTAGACCTCTTAACCTTTTAGAGATATGAATGGGACCGACAGGAGAATCGATTAAGCCATATCCGTCCGTCCGTCCGTATGTAAACAACTTTTAGGCCTTAAATTTTAAGCTAGAGATCTGAAAGTTGGTGAGTGAGCTTCACTTCAAAGCAAGTTTAAAAATTAATTGAACCCTCCCACAGACACGCCCACTACACCCTGTATGTGCGACCATCTCAAGTTTTTAAAAATACTTTTTTCAAAATTTAGCTATGTTACTATGGTTCTAGCGCACTAATTTTTGGTATGTAACATTGCTTTGTAGTTGTCTTTAAGGTAGCAGAAAAATGTTGGCCTTTACATTGACCGGGCTTTTTTTTAAAGTAATTTGAACTTAAAATTACCCTTTTTCAATAAATATATATGAAATTAGATATTAAAAAAGTTGTAGATATTAGCATTTTCTTACTTCTTTGTGCCTCCGCCCACTTTTGTGGGCGTGGCTTCAAAAGACCTGATTTTTTTAAGGGTCTAATCATAGCTGTCATCGAATTTTGTTAGACGTTTAAGCAAATAATGTTGGTTGTTATTGGTATCAAAATGAAGCTTATGAGTTGCAGAATTTTTTCCGTAACAAAAATACATAAATTGCATTAAAACTTTTATTCAAACTCGCTTTTATTATATTACTGACAGAAATAGATTTCAAGGAACAGCTGATTTTGATTTGTGTTTTTGCGACAAAATCGTTCCACTGAAAAGCATTCCATTCTCTTTCTATTCTCATCTGTCAGTTTTCCTTTCACTGATTAACTCCAACCTCAAACGCCTGTAGGTGTTAGTTGGCACTGACAGAAAAGTTCAATGATTGCTATGAATGACTTGTCAGAAAACCGAAGACATTGTTCCACTGATTTGTTCCAATGATACTATCCGATGATAGCTATGATTGGACCCTAAGATAAAAAGGCGGAGTGTCAGTCCAAAATGTATGCAACCGTCTGACATAAAGCATTAAACAAGTTTTTTTACATCCCGCTCACTTTTTTTGGGCGGGAAGTATGAGGCGAAGTTTTTATATACGCACTGTTTGACTTTCCTTCGTGTTTTTTTTTTTTTGTACAGTAATTGGGACATTTTGTAGGCATCCCAAGACGTATCATTAGGCCAAAGTATTCCGTGTTCAAAATGTAACATTCGGGACCAACCCGAATTGGGGTAAAGTCAACTTTTGGGTTGTTAACTTTGACCTCGCTGAATTCCTCTGTTTATAATGGGATACAAAATTGTTTAAATTTTAGAAGTTAACACTTGAAAAATTGCCGCGTACAGAAATAAAGGTATAGTCCGCCTAACGCACGTTTTTTGCATGAGAGTGACTCTTTCAGTGTCTAAAGCTCAGTATGCAGATGAAGTGAAACTAAATTTTCCGGTGGTCTCTACTTCGACAGAGAAATGCAATGCGAAAAGGCAACGAAAATTATTTGTGGAGAGTAAACAATTATGGAACAGGTTGTTTCGGTTGCTAAAAATTGCAAACTGAAAGCCCGATGTCCATGTTGCTAAGAAAAAATCATTTCCACAAAGCATGTCATCTTTTAACAACGTTCAATTGCAAAAAACCCGTAGGAAAACAATCAATGCCCTTCAGGCATGTTCCCATAATTTTGCGCTCTAGTTTATCTAGCAGCACTCGCAAAAAGTCTAGCACGAACAAATCAAGTGTCTCCCAGCCGTTCCCATAGGCTTGTCGCCAAACTGAACGTCGTGGAAGACGCTGCAAGGACAAACCCACAGACTTAGCGTTATCGTGCGCCTCAGTTAGTATTTTATACACCGCTTTGCACAACTGATCCCTAAAATAAAGCGTCTGCAGCAGGCAGTCCTTGTGGCGCTCCGATTCTTCATACGAACGTATCCAGTGTGCTTCTTCCCAGAACATACCATGAGGTGCATCCGCCTTGACAAGAGCCTCCAGCACAATAGTGCTTGATTCTGGCCCTGGTAAAGGGCGGTTAATTAGGCTTGAAACACTTCAACCTCAACTCAGTTTTGGCGTTGCACGACCAGGCAGTTGAGTCGTTCTCTCCGTTGTACTGTAGACCCGATAACCCAATCGAGCGCTCGATTAGCAATATCTATCATGAACTTCTATAGCTACATTCGGAGATACGTGGGTGGCGACAGGATTGTGTTTTTGAGCGACGAGATGTTTTGCACGACAAACAGGAACTGACTGATGGAATTTTGGATGTAAAGATGATGTATATGATGTGAAATGCACAACCAGAAGGCCTAATAGCAACTTACCATTCTCGTCGATGTCGTTTAGTTTTGGTAAATTAATTCTATTGAATCCAATTTAATTTCTTCAAAAAAAAATCCGACCAGTCCATGCAAATTCGACGTAAACATTACAAATAGAAGTGCCAAAATTAAAAAGCACCAGGTGACCAGTGCTACCGTACTTAAATAAAAAAAAAGTCCCTGGACATATTTATGTGAAATCCCAATTTTCTTCTTCTAGTAAGTTATTTAACAATGTTTTTTATGCACAAACTCTAATAGAACTTGAAGATATTAAATGGAAAAAGGGGTTTACTATATGCCTAGTATTTGTGAAGTCATTTTTGTAAAGTTATCCCAAAAGGCAAAAACGGTTTTGGTACCAATTAAAAAACTATTTTTAATATGAAAAAAAATACAGTTTGTGGAAAATGAGAAGTCGTGGCGAATTGTCAATAATCTTGCTAGTTCACGACGGAAGCCTTTTGTCCACGTGAAAAAGTTTAAAATACAATATTTAGTTTTTTAGAGACATTTTCGGCTTGGGACTCAAGGCCACAGAAAAACGCGCGCCAAAAAACAGCGATTTTCTGCAGCAAGCATACTGAACACACAAACTATAATTTCCCGTGCAGTTCCTGTTAGTTTTGATAAAAAATAAATTTTCATCGATGAAAAAACAAGAGTTTGCAAGGTCTTTGTGGTAAACTCAGCACAAAAACAATCGATTGCTGTGCGATTCCAGTGAATTGTGGTGGAAACCGTCATTTTTATCGATGAATACAACAAATCAATTTCTTGTCGTGCGGCTCAAAAGAGTCGCAATTCCGAAATTTGTCGCAAATCGAGTCTCGCGACTAACCGTCGTAGACGCAATGGTGTGTTATCTAATATTTTAACGCTTGTGCAGTCGGACTGCACGTGTGTCCCTGGCCTACACGCCTCTTTTGTGGAACCAAAACCTCGCTTGCCACTTGCATATAAAAATGTCTGATTTGCTGCTGTTCAATAGAGAACTCTTAAATTAATTTGTTCGTAATTACTCAATTGCAGTTTGCACAAGTCATATCTTTTTGAAGGAGGAAATTTTTACACACACCATTTCTGCACACCAATGGACACAAAGCTAGAAGTGTCAAATTTCGCAGGAAAATTAATGTCCGGGACAATAAGTCATGAACGAAAAGAGGTGGAGAGAATTTGAGTGTCGCTGTTGAACAGAGCACTGCAAAACGAAAAGCAGGAGGAAATTTTTCGTTTATGATTTCGTTTGGTCATTTTCGTATGGGATATTTGGTTTCACTTCAGCTGCATACTGCGCTTAACACTAAAATCCTATAAGGGTGCTTTCAATGTGCTTCTGGTGGCAAACATTTTTACTGACAGCCCCTAGTTTTGACGCTGCAATACGATCTTAAGGTCAGCACTCGTTCAGTCCTTCAACTTTTGATGGTAACGCGTTTTCTTGTCTCTTTAAGATAATTTTGGCTACTGCATTATTAATAACCTTAACCCATCAATTGCCGCTTTTTTAAGTTGCGCATGTGAGTATCGGGTACTGATCTCCAATATTTAAACTAGCTACGAAATGAAGTCATAATATTTAAAACAGTCGCAAAAATGCGGATAGACTGAATAGTTTTGACGGTCTTATTTGGCTTGCACTAAGATACGCTTTACTCCTTAAATTAGTTTTTTTTTTTACTTTTTAACTTACCTAATGATCTGTACCAGAGGAGGATACGGTTTCTCGTCATTTAATCTCAACAGAAATCGTTTAAGCGCAGCACTTTCTGGACTGTTTATAACCGGTAGGCCATAACAATAGTCTGGTAGTTCAGATGTTCCTTTTACACCTGCAATGAAAGATTGTTTAAATAATTTTCCACGTCAAAATGTTTCTGGTCAAAGAAATTACCAAGAACATTTTCTAGAATATTTGTGGGCACGTTGAGACCAACATAAATTATTATCAGCGTTCCACAATCTAACAGGAACATCGATCGTGAATCGAGACTAAAATTAAAACAAAAAATACATCGATTAGGCAAACGCTCAAAGGAATGGTCCATAAAAAAGCTTACAATTCAGCAGAAAGTTGTAGTCGCGGCAATTCGGGAACATTGTCGTCATCGTCATCGGTGTCGTTAGAATTTTGCAGATTATAGAATAGACCGTCAATGTGATAGAACTCAGGATAGACGTATTTCATAAGCTGATCTAGCGGTAACGTTTTACACTCGTCCATAGCAAAGACTCGATCATCCAGCCGTGTACTTGTGCCGACACGAAAAGCGGGCTAAAAATGAATAAGAACTGTAAATCATGTTTTCTACTGTTAAGGGCTGAGTAAAATCTTACATGCTTCAATAATGCTAAAATGTACAAGGGCAAAAGCGCCAAATTCCGTGGCGCTATCAAACCACCCTGACCGGAGGGTAGATTTTGTGCCAACTTGAATGCACTTAATATATCGACAGTTGCGTTTATGAAGGCCTCCCTGGCATCGGCCACGTTCGATGCGATGGACCGGTCTACGGCCATTTTCGACAGGAGCCCAATGATTGCCTCTTGATCCGCTGAGTGCATGACTTCGGTCAGGCTGGCGGTAACTGGAAGGCAAAGTGTGTGCACCCGAATGCGACGTTCACCCTCGCTGTTGGTGTAGAGCAAGGCCGCTTGGAAGCAGATGGTTTTAACATCTGTCAGGGATTCCTCATAAGAGATCTAAGAAAAAGAAATGCAAATAAAAAAAAAAAACTGCTGCAGACTACATAAAGCTTAGCAAACTTACTTGCATGCCATAGCCGGCATCGGGATTCACATTTGGCAACGAAAGGAGGTCCGTCGATCGCACAAAGAAATTCCCATGGAATGTATGAACTTGAAGACCCCGCGTGCATCGTATTCTCATCACAGCTTCGAAACCGATCTTTCTGACTAGATACCGCCTAAAGCACTGCTTGAACGAGTCCACAAGCTGTGGCTTGGTCTTCTGGTAGAGGGGAAAATGGTGAACAGCTCCTCCGCTGTGTTTGCTGATTCCAGCTACAAAAGAGAACTCAATGAACTTTAAAGGTTTCGGGAATGTATTTAGGAGCACTTACAAATTGTAGCCAAGTCACTGTACTGTTGGTTCATCAGAAACAAATCCACGGCAATTTGGTAACCAGAGCATTCGAGGGCATATCGCTTGTAAAAGTCTGTGGCCGGATTGAGGTGTGCAACATCTTTTGAAGATCGATTGTTGGGATCTTCACGTGCCTCCAGAGCACCGGGTCCTTTGTTTGGAAGGCACGTTTGGAACACGGTTATTCGTCCACCAGATGCTTGCTACAACACACATTCGTTAAATAATGCTTTCAAGGGTTCTGGGATTTTCGACTTACCATTAGCTTATAGGCTACTTGCAAAGCAGCTCCCATTGCCGAACCGGGATCATGTGTTCCGGCAAATCGCTGGGGCAATTGTGTCAGTAAGTCTTTGATCAGTTCCTTGCATTCCTTAAGATTCACCAAAAGATTATCCGGCCGTGGAAGGAATGGGTCTAAACACACTGGTGTTGCTTAAGAGATCATTGGAAAATTTGTTAATCGAACTCACCATCAATATCGATCAGAGTCATCTCATGGGGTTGATTGTAACCCTCAGCCATGCTGTAGAAGTGTACTTCGCTGTTGTATGCTATAAAACCGACCTGGGCTCGGGCATCGCCAGGCATATCATTTAAATGTTTTGATAGAACGTTACAGGTGTTCTCCAGGTATCCAGACTGCTGAGCAATGATCGACACATCGAAGAGGAACAAATAAATCGCTGGTTGTGGTGGTCGCAACTAGAACGAAGCGAGTTGATAAACTTTTTCTTCTTATTTGTGCTTGGGAAAGAGCTTACCATGTACTCGGATGGTGCGATAAATTCGATGGTACTCGAACGAACTTCAGGCCTTCGAGTAACATCTCCGTAGGTTTTCGTTGCTGGATCGAATTGGAAATCCTCTGGTACTAAAAAGTAAATACAGAAATTAATGTCAGCAGTTTATAGGGGAGAAGAAAGACAAGGATGAAAAGAATTTATTAAGAGACAGTTTTGGTGCAAAAACAATTTCTGAAACCTTTTTCATGACATAAGTCTTGGCTTAGATGAAGCTTATGGCAAGGAAAGATTTTCTTAAGAAAAGAGAATCGAGGCTCGAGCGATAGGGGATGGAGATCCATCTATTGTCGGAGAGTGAATCCAAATTGGAAACTCTCCAGTTCTTTGTAACACTTGTCGAGCTTTGAATGGTCAAGTGTTGCAATAAAATCTTATGTTATGTCACACGTGCAGACGATTCACTTCCGCAGTTTTTCAAGTTTTTTTTTTTAATTGAAGTCTTTTGGGCAAATTGATTTCGTTTATCGAGGTTTGTTTATATTGGGCTCACTTCCCATTTTGATAACTTACATTCGTTTACCCTGTAGCAAAGGTTGCACTTCCACATTTTGCTGTCGACAAAGTAGACAAATGGATTTATGTAGGTTCTACATAGGCGGCACCTCACAATGTTAGGACACTGAATGACAGGTAAGCTCTGCAACAAAAAGGAATAACGAAACTGATTAGGAGCTCCGTAGCAAAAGAATTTGTCTTACGTTAACATCACGGAATGGATGAATCAGTATACCCAGGGGTAGTCTAGACTTCTGCAGCAATGAGTTACTTTCCGGTATTTTAGTGACGGTGCATCGCATTATGCTGTAAATCAAATCAAATTAGAAAACGGGTGCGTGGAAAAATCCCTTCATAATGTCTTACTTGGGATGGCAATTAATGGCCTCGTGAAACTGATTGTGAAGAACAATTTTCGGGAGTGGCAATGTTGCCGGTGACAAAACGTGGCGATTCTGCATCAAGTCAACAGTATCCTGGCCCCAGAGTCTATTGAAACCCTGATGTGTTACACTCATTGGATTTTGTATTTGTTGCTGCTGCTGTTGTTGTTGATGCTGCTGCTGTTGTTGCTGGTACTGTGGCTGACCAGGATTCGGTTGGCCATTTAATGATGGCTGTTGCTGAATCGTCGGCTGAGTCTGATAGCCCATTTGGTTGTATGCCTGGGGTTGTTGCATCTGTTGTTGTGGCTGCGATTTTTGCTGCTGAGGATACATCGGCCGTCGTGCTGCCGCTGGTCCTTGGTGTTGCTGTGGTTTTTCCGTCATTGTTTGCGGTGGCATTTGACTGGTTGCATTGTTGTTTATTTGGTTCTGACTTAAGACATTTGGAAAATTTCCCGGAGGCGCCGCAGTACTAGAGGGAGGATAATTGGCATTTGGCGTATTAGCAAACTGAGGTGGTGGAGGTGTGGGGTAAGGGGCTGGCTGATTTGGCTGCGAAGTTCGAATTAGCGGTGATGTCGACACCCCATATACGTTTTGCGGTGGTGGGCCTCGTGGTAGTGGTCCTTGAGTGATGGGGGGCTGGTAACCGGTGTTAGCATTTAAAGCGGACGTTTTGAAATTCGCCTGGAAATTAGGCTGGAAATTCGATGTACTATTGGCCACCGGAGCTGCTACAGGTGGTTGCGCTGGACCATTAGACTTGCCGATGGCTAAATTTTGCATACTGTTGCTGAGATTATTGACTGGCGCTGGTGGCATCGAGGGCGTCTGTTGAGTAATGGGTGATGGATACCTTTGCTGCTGCGGCTGTTGTGGATAGTGATTAGGCGAACTGTTCGAAGCCGGCGATGCTGTCCGTGAAGAATTTACACTGCTACTTCCTCCGTTGGTTAGGGGCACTGCCCCGGGAGGTCTCATATGGGGAGGAAGATTCCCATGCATTCCCTGTGCCTGTGGTCCATTGCCGTATACTGAAGGAGGTTGGCTCGCCGATGGAGGTAGTGGCGCTGCTGCAGCTGATGATGTCGGTGGCATGTACTGCGTCGTTGGTGGCATGAATTGGTTAAGACTTGGCGCTGCCTTCGATGTTGGAGGGTAGTTTGCTTTCATCGGGAATTGCTGCTGCTGCTGCTGTTGTGGAACAGGTGGTTGCACCATACCATTAACCATCATGTTACTACCAGCGTTGGCCAATTGTGGTGGTGGAGGAGGATAGTTTGGATTTGAAAATGACGACATTTTTATGTATTCAATAAATCCAATTACTTGTTACATGCGTACAGTTGAAACCTGAAAGAAAGAAAGAAAGAACACATATAGATAAGAGCGACGAAAAATTAAATGACATTGAAGTGATAAGCGAATTTGTAGTCGAACGCTTAGGTAGCGTGTGTCTGTGTTTCAAGGGCGGCAAGTTAACAATAAACAACGTAGCACATTTTTGCTTACCTGACTGGCAATGTGTAGAGATAAGGAAACTATCAGCAAACATAGAATTGTTAGACAAAAGTTGACATAAGAAATAGGTTGATTTATAGAGAAGTGAAGGCAGTGGAGTTTATAGTTTTTCAAGACATTATGGAGTGTTAAGGGAACCAGTGGATTAAGAACTTAAAGTCGTGGTTTAATTGGGTTCATTTTACTTAGCGAGATGCTCCAAAGAAAGAATGTATTGCTTGACTAGTAACTAACATTAAAAGCTCAATATGTCATTATTTATTGTTTGTTACTAGTCAAAAGTCAACTAGTAAGCCCATAATTCGTTTCGTGGAATGGGATAACATCCTTATCTGATCGTAAATAATGTCGTTTGAAAAAGTTTGATTTTTGTGAGTCGTCTTACTATTCCAAGACTCTGGTAAGCCGCAGTTGTGGGACGTAAGCCGTTCGAACAATTTTAAACTGCAGCAGATAAAAGAAATTAGAAAACGTTCTACAAAATAAAAAAGTTTTTAAACTCGCCAAGGCTTAAACGCTTTGGGAAAATTGTTCAAGTGTAAGAATTCGTGCCCGGCTGTCCTTTAACATTGTCTCATTATCCTAGAGTGTAACTGAGAGCCGGTTGGCTTTTGTCACAGTCACACCAACAATCTTTGCTTAGCAGACACTGTGGCTGTTAATAAAAAAGCTAACCGAACATATCGTTGCTTAAAATAGGAAGCAGCCCAGACAACTCTTCCTACAGTTTCTCATAAGAGAACAAGTATTTGAAAAACAAACAAGCGCAAACCAGCACAGGTGGTGCGCATCTGCGATCAGTGTGTTGGAAGATTCTCCCACTTCCACTCTCACTTCGGGTAGTAAAAAACCCCCGAAGTGAGCTTAAAATATCAAGACGCTAACGTCATCAAACATGTTTTTTGGTACTCGAACTGGTGCTTAAAATCAATTTATCAATGAATAAAAAAAATATATGTCAGCAAAAGCTGGTACAGAAAACTGGGAATAATAATGTCTAGGAACTACAAAATTTGAAAAAAAAACGAGACAAAAAATCAAAAAAATCAATGGAGCACGATTTTAATATGCATAACACGTAATAAATATTATTTACAAAAACGTGGGCCTTCATAAAGATATGTTGTTGCATGAATGCCCTTACTTTTTTTGTTTACATTTTTTTAGATGTTAATTGAGGGTTTAGGAGAATATGCCAAAATGAACACGCAGTAGTTAAAGTTAATATCTGACAAGATCAGCTGTCACATCATAAATAATAACAGATATTATTCTACACCTACATATACTTTTTAAATTATCGGGAATTTCTTTTTTATTGCGTATGAATCGTTGACTGAGACTGATAACTTAAGCTTTGGTATTGCACCTAGTGTCTACCCCTATATCGGTACAATTTGAAGAACAGTGCAAAAAAGCAAGACATGATTAAAAATTCTTCCAGAGATATGAAAAAAAAAACTAAGAAGAGATTTTCACTATAGTATTTTTGTGAATTCCAAAAGAGAACTAAAGCCGCGCTGTCACAGGCAACGTAAAACAGGAACAGAAACAGAATCTCATACATTAGCAACTGAAACCTAAATTCGCTGAATGTTTTTTGCATTGCTAATCTATGAACTTCTGTTTCTGTTTCTTGTAATAATGCGGCTTTATTCTGCAAAAAAAAAACATGTTTATTAAACATTTAAGCTACTCTTTTCGACTGCTTGCTATCCCTGCGGATGATATTTTATAAGTTTTTTTTTTGTGTTAAGTTATCCCTTTCAATCAATATCCACAAAGGGAGATGGAGATCTCCCGATCAATCAACCGTCAACCAGATTGACCACATTGCGATCGACGCAAGGCACTCCTCCAGTATCATGGATGTCCGAACTTTCCGAGGGGCCAACATTGACTCGGATCACTACCTTGTTGTAGCCAAGGTACGGCTGCGGATACCCCGACCAGCGCCAAGTAATGGAAATACTGTGAGGAAGTTTGACGTCGGCCGACTACAATCGCAAGAGATCGCCAGGTCCTTCTCCAACCGAGTCTCTCAAAACCTTCTACGAAGTCCTATGCACCCAGCATCAAGTATTGATAGCCAGTGGCAACATTGCCAAAATGCCATCAGAAGCGCCGCCTCTGAAGTGCTGGGTTTCACACGGCCACCACAACGTTACCCCTGGTTTGATGATGAATGCCGGCAAGCACATGCAGCTAAACAGGAAGCATGCGAAGCGGCTCTGCACAGAAGGACTAGAGCTGCTTGCGAGGTCTACGAGCAGAGGAGGAGAGAGGAACACCGGCTTCTCCGAAGGAAAAAGAGAGAGCACAAGCAGCGCGCCGTTGAAGATATAGAGAGATGTTACAACAGGAAAGAGGTTAAAAAGTTTTACCAAAGGATCAAAAAGTTCTGCCAAGGGTATAAACTTTAAACTGAAGCCTGTGAGGACCATCAAGGGAACATCGTTGTAGAATCGCACTCGGTGCTGGGGATTAGGAAAGACCACTTCTGCAGACTGTATAACGGCGAGGACGGACCAAATACCGCTGTCAGGCAGAACGAACCATTGAACCCGGGCGAAGACGTTACCGACGAAGCATACGAACGTTACCGCCCCCCCGACCTGGAGGAGGTGAAAGTAGCTGTGTCTAAGCTCAAGTGCAACAAAGCAGCCGGAGCAGACGTCCTAGCTGCCGAACTTTTTAAATTCGCTGGCAATGAGCTGGTTAGGAGCATGCACCAGCTCATCTGCAAGATATGGTCGGAAGAAAGTATGCCCAACGAACGATACCTCAACATTATTTGCCCGATCCTGAAAACTGGAGACCCTCTGAGTTGTGCCTTATACAAGATCTTTTCTGCTGATCGCATACAAGATCTTTTCTGCTGTACTCTGTGAACCCCTGAAGTCATTTTTCAACAATCTGATAGGCACATATTAGTGTGGCTTTAGGCCAGGAAAGTCCACCATTGATCAAATATTCACACTGCGGCAGATCTTGGAGAAAACCCAGGAATTCCAAATCGATACACACCACCTCTTCATCGATTTCAAGGCCGCGTACGACAGCATCTATAGAGACGAACTTTATAGTGCAATGTCTAGTTTTGGCATCCCTGCCAAACTCGTCAATCTGTGCAGGATGACGATGGAAAATTCACGCTGTTCCTTCAAGGTCGGCAAAGACCTCACCGACCCCTTTGATGTCAAAAAAGGATTTAGACAAGGCGACGCGCTGTCATGCAACTTCTTTAACATTATACTTGAGAGAATTGTGCAGAACTCTCGCACCAACACCAGAGGTACAATCTTTCAAAAGTCCGTTCAACTACTGGCATACGCAGACGACATTGACATAATCGGTAGAACAAAGCGTGATGTCAGTGAAGCCTTCGTGAGTATTGGGATGGAAGCGGCGAATATGGGTTTAGCAGTCAACGAGGGCAAAACCAAGTATATGCTGTCATCAAGAAAAGACACCCAACACCGACGTCTTGGACAAAACATCACCATCGACAGCTATAACTTTAAGGTAGTTAGGGACTTTGTCTGGGTTCCGCTATCAATTCACACAATGACACCAGCGCTGAAATCAAACGAAGGATAACTCTTGCCAGTCGCTGTTTCTTTGGGCAATTGAGTAGCAAAGCCCTTTCTCGAGCAACTAAAGTGTCCATGTATAAGACCCTCATCATCCCAGTCCTGCTTTACGGTGCAGAAGCATGGACCCTGTCAAAGGCGGATGAAAACATTTTAGGCTGCTCGAGAGGAAAATTCTTCGGACTATTTACGGTCCCGTCTGCATAGACGAAGAGTGGAGGAGGAGATATAACATCGAACTGTACGGGCTACAGCGATACCGACCTAGCAAAAAGAGTCAAAACACAACGTCTACGATGGCTGGGTCATCTAGAGCGGATGGACACCAACGCCCCGGCCCGGTAAATCTTCGAATCCACACCGCAGGGACGGCGCGGTAGAGGAGCACCGAGACTCAGGTGGCGCACGCAAGTGGAAGGGGACCTCAGCCAACTTCGCGTGCGAAACTGGAGACGGCTAGCTAGAGACAGAGCTGGCTGGCGAAGCTTGTTGGCTGAGGCCCAAGTCCACCTGGACTGTAGCGCCACCTTGAGTAAGTAAGTAAGTAAGTAAGTAAGCTTATTTCGTGAATTGTAACACATAGCTCATGTCTGATGTGACAGATAATTAGTTTTATCCTTCCGCTGAACGAATATGGTTGTGTATACGCTTGAACAACGCTGGGAAATATTGCGACATTACTTTGAAAACCATGGTATCAATCGACTTAGAGAAGATGCCGAAAAAATCATCTTTTTAGATGAAGCTTATTTTGATCTTGGTGGGTATGTAAACAAGTAAAATTGTCGTATTTGGGGCACATAAAACTCGCACGCATACATTGAAAAGCCGATACACCTAAAACGAGTCACTGTTAGGTGTGGAGTTTTGTGCAGAGGCATAATTGGGCAATTTTTCTTCGAAAATAAGCAAGGAGAAGCCGCTACAGTCAATGGCGATCGTTATCGGGCCACGTTGGACGAGTTTTCGTTCACAAAAATTGAAGAGAAGGATATTGGCAACATTTGGTTTTAACAGGACGGCGCTACGTGCCACACAGCCGAAGCTACACTCGATGCTTTGCGCGTTGCTTTTGAAGATCGCATTATCAGCCGCAGAGCTGATGTGGTTTGGTTACCTCGGAGCTGCGATTTGACACCGTTGGACTATTATTTGTGGGGTGTCGTAAGAGATAAGTTTTACGCCAACAAGCCAGAGACAATTGACACTTTAAAGGACAATATTTGTGACGCCACTGGTGAAATACAGCTGCACACAATCGATAATGTGCTTAAAAATTGGACCGATCGTGTAGGCTACTGCATGGCCAGACGAGGCAGCCATTTGAATGGAATTATTTTCCGTTATTAACCGGAAGGATTGTACTTTCAAATAAAAAAAGGAATTTGAGAAAATATTTAGTAGTTTTTTTTATAGCATTTTCAAAAAAAAAAAATATGGCGGACCCTTTATAAAGGATCCTGACGATGTTCGCCTGGCAGCGTTTGAAATGATCATAGGACTAGCCATTATTATAATCTTTGTAGAATCGTAAATTGTTGTAATTGTTCACGACATTTTATTTTTCAAGACATTTAAAACAGCCAATCATTCAATAAATGTCATCAGCATTATTTTCTTTGCCGCTTATCCTTAGAAGGGTCGCAGAGAGGTCTAAATAGTCCTTCCAAAAGACACAAGCGCGCTCCCCAGGCAGGTTTCGGGGGTTGTTTTTACATGATACCACCACCTGTTTCTTGGCTTACAAGTTGGGCGACGCGCTCGAACCTCGGCAAGCATGGCCTGTCTAGAAAGTATGTCGTGGGGCATAAAAAGAAGTTGTCCAAAGCATCGAAGAATTGATGGTTTCACTCGGTGAAGTAGTAAGATACCTACGTATACTGACGTTTCTCACTCTGCCCCTTAGAGTAGGGACAGAGTTTACACCAGCAACGCACCTCAGAAATCTCATTTCGGCAGCAAATTCTTTCGGTCATTACCCATGTTTCATGAGCATAGATAAGGGTGGGAACAAATACTGAATTAAAAGCTGAGCTCTTTGCTTTCACTCCAAGCTGAGCTTTGATGACCAGCTGGCGCAGTTCCTTAACTATTGCTCCAGCTTGGAAATCCTGCAGGTTAGCTCAGTATGCCTCCTCCCCGTGAAAATTACCCGAGATAATTACTTAAATTTCTCTACCTCGCGCAGGGGTTCGAGAATGAACCATCACTTCTGACTTGCTTACATTCGTCTTCATCCCAACATCACAACAGGCAGCAACAACCACATCTAGTGCTTACTGTCCTCGAACGATGCAAAAACATCATCAGCAGTAAAGAAATCATCTGCGAAAAGCAGATGGTTTATACTGACGCCAGCCGTTTCGAAAGATTCTTCGCCAAAACTGCGCTTCATCATGCAGCTTATAACGGGTGATTTTTTAGCTGGTTTGGTTTTGGCAACACTGGTTTTGACAGCTGACGTGTGTTTAGTACCTTGTGTCACTGTCAAACAAGCTTCAGTTTGGTTTGCAATTTAACCATGGATCGTCTTACAAATGAACAACGCTTGCAAATTATTGAATTCTACTATCAAAATTCGTGCTCGGTTCGAAATGTTCATCGCGCGCTGCTTCCATTTTATGGTCGGCATTCTCGACCTTTCTGAGCAGTCTATTCGGAAGATTGTGACCAAATGCGATTTGATCGTGCAATTTGGCACCATTAGATTATTTTTTGTGGGGGTATGTCAAGGCTAATGTCTGCCCCGCGTGAGTTAAAAAAAAAACACATGTCTAATGCGTAGTTGTGCACCTATATAAACAACTAAGCCGCTAGCTAGCAGATTAAGATCTCTATGCTCAAACAATTAAAAGTCGATATACCTACGGGCTGGTGTAAGCACAAAGAACTTAACAAAAACAAAAATAAATATAAAAAACACGTGAAGCATAGAATATATTGCTGATCTTTAGTCTTAACGGGCTCGACAGTCAGTTGAATGGATGGGATTTAAAATCATACAAAGGTGTTTGCACTTCCTGTGTGTATTGCACGATTATTTAATTCAACTTGACCTTTAATCACGAAAACCTTAAGTCAAGTGCATGGCAAGGGTTTCAGAAAGATATCAACGATTTCATTTATTGGAATGAATCTAATTTGGTTGCCTGCATCCACAACACTGCAGCAAAAGCTTGTTAACCGGCATGTTCCTTAATCCAAGTAGAGTTTTAGTCCATAAAAGAAAGAACCCGTTTAAAGTCTATGAATCATGTGCATGACAGAAAAAAGATATCATACTACACGTGCGGAAGCGTTTGGCAAGTTCGATAAGCAAGTTCCAATTTCGCTATTCCATTCAGTGAGTAGTCTGAGGTCTGAGCCGATATTCACCATTTGGCCAACTCAATTAGATAGCATCGACTAATTGGCAACATTTTTGGCGAAGCAAAAACCAAAACAGAGCGAATAAGATGAAGGGAGGAATAGGAAAAGTTTTATCCATAATTTTGTTTACCTACTGGATATACGTGACGATCGTGTAGGCAATCCCCGAGATTGTGACGAAATCCACTGAATCATTAGTTCCAATGCAAACCAGAAACATATTGAATACCACTGCGATTTGGGTGTATATAGTTAAGTTACTCTCTCGAGAGCCAGTCATTGTTCCATCACAAACCAAGCACTACACACATGATGATAGGCAACCTTGTAGGCAAACTACGCACGAGATCACGATCGAAACGGCCTTCTTTAAATAATTCGAACACGCGAATCTATTTTCAGCTCAGACAACTGTTCGTAAAAATACACTACAGATTCGTAGTTCCTCGAGTGGAGATCTTTTGCCCTTCGGAGCACTAGGTGACCAGCTACTTTAATATGTAAAATAATGGCTTGCTATACAAGTGAATCACATCTGATGTCTGGATTATGCTTCGGCCAATGTAGGTCAATTGCCATCGACTACATTATGTATATGGAACTTATTGGACAAGACAGGTGTGATTCGTGCGCCTTCATGAGAACTAGTTCACAGATAGTAATTGGATTGTGCCACCGAAATCCGTCTCCTTTCACACTTTCGGTTTTATTCAAATTTATTAAAGCATTCACCTCCTTTACACAATGGCGCTGGCTCGGCGACGAAAACTTCTTTGATAATGACCCCATTACACGGGACAATATTTAATTATTGATAAGCCATAGAAAAACGTGTGCGTCGCTTTTGGTAATGACCCACTGAGCCCTGGGAATGGTTGACACTTGACCTAGATTACGTTGGGACAGTCGCATCCCTATAGCAAGCCACGGCGGACCTCCGCCGAGTCTTTGTAATTGGACAAAGTAGGCGCCCTTGGTGTTGTCTAGCCCGGTGACGTTTGGGCAACAAATCGTTTGACATTTGCTTAATTAAAAAAGAATGAAGAACCAACCCCGGAACGCCCGACAACCAGAACTCCACCACGACAATCATGGGAGCTAATTTTTTTCGATCAAATTTCATTTATGCTGGTGCTCACCCTTAGTTCGTTCCCACACTGCCGCTGTGCTGCTGATTGAGATGTGCGATTCTCTAGGCTCGACCTTTGTTCGTCCAAGTCCAATAATCCCAAGTTTGAGTGCGAATTCACTAGATTTTTTTTTTTTTGCAAATTATTGGACGGCAGGGCGATACTTTTACGTTTTGCCTAACTCGGTGACAGAGCAAAAATTGATTTTCTTTAAGGGCACAAACACGATTTAAACACGGTTTTTGAAGCGATTTCGAATAATATTGTTATAGCACAGATATTGATACTTAAAAACGGGTTATTAGAAATCTAATTTAATTATTTTTAACAGTTTGCATTTCACTTTTTCTGCACGAACAATAAACCACGGCAGTCAGAGAATTTCGAGAGAAAACTTCAAGTAATTTTTTGGATAGCAAAAATTGAGCACATTTTGACGTGGCCGAGGTGGATTCGGGGCGACATCTTGCGGTATCAGATTGCAAATGGGTGCAGTTAGTGATGCCAGGTTACAGTTATATATCTGTGTCGACTATCATTTAATACAGTTATTTATTATTTAAAATTCAAAATTTTTATTCTATCCGACAGGAAAACGCTGCAAAAAACGCTGTAAAAAAAGTCTGCTTGAATATACAACAATCTGTGCTGGCCAATCACAGCTCATGAATCTGTTTTTCATAAACTCCGATGACGAGACTGTAATGGTGTAATCTTATGGCCTTTTCGGTTGGTCGTCCGGGAGCGTCCGGGAGACTTCTGTTCTCTCCTGAACCTGTTTTCATGGACTCGTTTGACAGTTCCTCTTCTGGATAGAAGAGAAATTTGCTTCTGGTTTTGAATCCAGAATCAAAACCAGAAGCACGCACACAATCATACATGTGTCAATATCAGGTTGGATATATGTCATTTGTCCCCTGTGGAATAGTTTTTGCTTCACAAATACAACGCTAGACAAACTTCAAAATCAAGAAATGCGCGTTTGGCTGTTCGGAGAGAAGCCCCAATCCGGGAGAAGAACGCCCTGATCCGGGATCGCCAAACGAAAAGGCCATTATGTTCTGTGATTTGATTTGTGCAGTATATACGTGTGAAAATAAGACAGGGTTGCCAACACGGCACATTTGGGACAAAGAGTTTGTCTTCTTTGTCTTCTTTGATGTTTCTTTGCCCTTGGTCCTTCCCAACGTTTTCTCCGTCTCATTCTCAATTTATAAGATAAATTAATTAGTTCCTTTAAATAAGAACGAGATTGCGACGTCAGAATTGTGGATCACGATGTTTAAAAAATAATGAATTTTTTAAAACTACTCAGCCATTAGAAAATGCTTTTAACATTCCTGTTTGCAATGCTTTGTGGAAATTGTTTTATCTATGATCCAGGTATGATCATCTATATATCATCAGGTATGATATCTATGATCTACAACGCAAATGTAGATCTACTTTGTTGTGGGGACAAAAAAGGATTGTTTTTGTTTATAGTAAAAAAAAACAGGTTTGCGTAGAGAAGAGAGATTTGAGTAGAGAATGAGATTTTTTTTCGGTGTTATTCCTGTTTTCAGTTTTTCGCGACAACTCGCAATGTGCTGGTTTTTAGCATGCACAAAGACACGAGTGCACCACCTTTGATATATTTGTGATGGAATTAACAGAAATAATTTAATTTTCTTTGCTAGACAAATTGGTTTGTTTTTGAAAAGCATATTTTCTGCTCTTTCTTTTACAAATATTTTTTAAAAAATCTTTCGACAGAAATTGAATGTGTTTGAGCTGATACTTTCCAATTTCCTAGCCCAAAACGCAAAGAAGCATTTCGTTTTGCAAATTTGTTTGATGCCTACTTAGACGTAAAGTATCGTAAGGTTTTGGCAAAGGATGGCAACGCACATTAACGTACGCATGCAGCAACGCAGTATTGCGATTTTGGCCTTATGTTCCCTTATATTCCCCCTTATGTCCCTTTATGAATTTGAATTCGAAAGAAAGCCCATTGAATAAAGAGACAAGGAAGTGGTGTTTTTGGGGAAAAGTGAAGCATCAGTTTTAGTTGTGTGAGTGCGGACTACTTATGTGTTGAACCAGGCATGTCATGAGAGACGGCTCGAGGTTCATACGTTTCTGGGAGCTGGCTCTTCTTTTGTTTAACTTTCCTGAGTTAAGGTGACATTTGTACCCAGATTCGTGATACATTCGATACATTCACTTACAAGTCGATACCCGACATCGGGCGACTAATGTCAAAATAAATGCTTCATTCACACATACACTGTATATGTGAAAAAGAGCTATTCCTTGTCTCTTTATTCAATGAGAAAACTTTATCGTCGGCTTAATGTGTATAGCTGCTAAGTCCAATTTGACGAATTTTATTGGAGAGTGAAAAAACCATATAAAACCTTAATTAAAGCCAGTCTGACAAGCCCTCCGAGAGCATCATTTGTCTTGAAAAACTTCTCAAAGTGCCGTTCGGACTCGGCAAAAAATTGTAGGTCCCTTTATATGTAAAATAAATTAACAAACGAGCATACATTGTTGAGAACTTGGCCCTGGTTCCCCTCGAACTGTTGCGCCACTCTATTTACTTTTTATTTTATTTAACTAATTTAATGGACATTTTTTCGACTAAGTACATTTCCTTAACTGAAGTTTTGTTAAGTTTTGTTGCGCGGGAGGACTAAGCACGTTTCCTTAAATAAAATTTGTAAAACTGACTTTTTACTCACAAACTAAGGGAGAAACCGGGACTCAGCAAATTTTCGCTTATAGTTTTTTGAAGGTTTCGACATAACAGAAATACGTGCATTACGATTCTTCCAAAACCAAGTCAAATTGGACTTGCGTATTAAGTCGATATTTAAAGCATTTTTTGATCTACAAAATATCATCAAGTTCTTTTATTCGCCCAAAAGTGGACTACGCAGCTTTACACAGATAGCGGAGGTCCTGTCTTTGCTTCTTTATATGGCTTCTGAAATTCATCCATATTAGATCTCTTAGTAATCTTTCGAAACCTTTCCAAAATCAACCTGCACCATATTTAGATCTTTAAGGGCATAACGATGCTTTTCAATAGTGATCCTTATACTTTGGATTGCTTCAGTGGTTGATTGAAACTCACACTGGTCCTCAGATAGCCTTATTATTTTTCGCAGTCGACAATCTAGTACCCGCTCTATGATCTTCATTGTGTTTGACATCAGCTCGAACGGTAACAATTGTCACATTCGTGTGTCACCTCATTTGTACAAAGGAAGGTTGATTAGGCATTGGATCACCTCTTAACATATTTGACGAAATTAAGGGAAAGATAGAAGCTGAAATAAATCCTGGGTTAAAAGATTAACTGCTGACCCTTACCTAGATGACAGACGCCTTCCAGGAAGCCGCTCGTTTTCAGATAGATCTTGACTTTTCCTTTTTTTGGCGGTTTCGTCCTTTCCCGGATACTTTCCACGCCACTCTGTCAGCTAGAGAGGTTTCAATTTGGTGCCAGCGAAGATTTTATTAATTTGAGTTATTGAGTTTAACTAAGGAATTCCATTCTCGAAGCGTTGGGGCTTGTGAAATCCTTTGCAACTTCCGTTTGCCAGAAACTATTTTTTAATGGCTGATTGATTTTGTGTAGTGACATGGACAGGAGGTCACGTACTTGAGTTCTGTTTCAGCATATGCGACGCATACATTTTCTTACGGTTTCACCTCCAGCGAGGGCTTAGCATGTCTTCGGAAAATACTTCTTGTTATAAGTGTCTTCTAAAAATTACATGTTATGAAGAGACATTGAAAATGTCTGACTGTGACAGCAAACTGCCTTTCGTTTTCCGAAATTCAGCCTCTCCAAAGGAAAATTACCAAAATGGCAATTTTAAGACATTTGTCATTCTTTAAAAGTAGTCAGTCGGAACAGGGTTAATTCAACTGAATGAATCCTTTTTCAAAACTGTCAAGCAAACAAAAATTACAAATGTAAGGGGCTAGCGTCTTCCCATCCAATTCGTCGGGCGTGCTCGGAATTGTATACTATTTAAGACGGAAAAGGCTGCCATTGTTACATCGCGCTGAGGGAATATAATTTGAACGGTCGCAAACATTGACATTGTATGGTATGGACTGCTGGTAGGTGTCTCCCCTCATGACCCCATGATGATTCCATTCAAGCACGTAGAAACTCGGGCTGTTTGGTACCCGTGGCAAAATTTGGAAGCACTGTCCACGGGTAATTCAAATGGGGAATGCTGCTTCTGCAATAGACCACCAGTACCAAACAGCAGCACAAGCGGTCCCATTTTTATCGCAGGTTGTTTATTAGCGGAGACAATAACCGTAGGACCACAATGCCACAAGTATGTAGCAGTAGTACGTAGTGCCGCGGAGCCATGTGGCGTAGTACGGAAAAAAATTGAACACAATGGTGTAGCGCGGCTATGTCGAACAAAAACCTCGTTTATAAACAATGGCCGATACTCTGAGTTAATTTGAGCTAGATTTAATATTTTGTACAACCGATGACACAAATTCCATAAAATTTCTTAGATTTAACCATCTCAATAAACTTTTCGACGTCCTTTTCCTCCATTGTTTACTTTACTTGTATTGAACTGTCCACCGTGTAGCGCTACGAAAGTTAAAAGTTGGCCAACTCTTACTACCGCCACAGCTACGCGCTACCGCCACAGACACACATTGTGTGCGCAATACACTGAATGTGTTTTAACTTTTGACAGCTCTTACTACCGCTACAGCTACATCACTGTGGTTCTACGGTAAATGTCAATTGCAAAAGCCTGAAAAATATTACCTAGCCTTAAGAAGGAAATCTTATGATTTCTTAAAAATATACATTTAATAATAGCGGCTCCAAATTTGATTTTCGATATTTACGTACCTGTCTTCACTGGATTGTTTCTTCGAGTTCAAATAAAAGAGTTAAAATTTTTTTCGATTCAATATATTCAAACAAATATTTATTTAAATATACTTTTTAAATATTGATTTTCTGTTTTCTCTTTGAAATTTTAAATGTATAGATATTTCTTAAGAATAACTTTCACTCGACTTAAGAATAAATATAAATACAATGCTTTTAAAATTGTTTTTTATTTAATTAACTTTATATTTTAATGTTCAAATTGAATTTGAATAAAACTGCTTTTGTTATTTTGCTATGGAAAAAAAAACAAGTATTCAAAAACTGTCTATATTTTCTTCTTTGTAGATATTGCAGATTTGTTCATTTTTATTCTTTTAATTTAAATTTGTGTTTTTTACTGATTGTTTGCGTTATTTTCTTTTTGTTTCTTGGGAAAACTGTTTTGAAACTTTTAGTTGCTGTATCTTAAATTTTTGTTTAATAATGATTGTTTGGATCAGCTACGTTTCTAAAAAAAAAAACTTATGATAATACTTTAAGTGTTCTTTTGAAAATACATATGTAAATCTAACTTAAATACTTATAAAGTTCTACATGATTACATAAGTAAAAATAATAAAGTAAATAAATGCAAATATGTAGTTAAAATGGTTTTCTATATTCTATAATTTTTTTTTTCTGCTGTTGTACATATAAATACTTAACTCGTTGCGTTTTTATTCAAGTTTTTTTCTTTATATAAAATGTGCTTTGACAAATATACTTGGTAAACGTAATTAAAAAAAAATTATGTATATGTTATCATGTTCACAACACTGACGTATTTAAATTTATGTATATATATTTTTTTCTTACTCAAACTTAGAAAAACTACTACATTATATTTTTTCTTGAATTTTATTTGCTTTTCGTTTACCTTAAAAATTTGATCACTTTCTTAAAACAAACAAATAGTAACACTTTTAAAATTGTACGCAATATGAGAATTTAAGATTTTTAACACAAAAACTATTACAAATAGTCGCTTTTGAACAGAATACCAGATTACGCACTGTGGGAACATATAACAGTGCCCATCAGTGTAAATTATTATATAAGTTTAAATTATTGTTAAGAAGACTAAGTTTGTGTGATGTGGTAAGATTGATATTGTAACGGTTAAAGAAGTAAAATGCTAGTTGAACAAACTGTGCGCATTTGTTTGAAAACAAATAAATAAAAAATTTAGGCTAAAGTTTATAGCTGTAAAGGGTGCGAAACATTATTTTAATATGTTTATAAGACAAAGTCTGGGTTTTGAGTTGATCTCTTGGCACACTTTCACTAGGTCGAAATCGGACTTGCGTTTTGGTTTTGTGATTGCGTATCGTACTTACGTAACGTCGGAGTTCAAATCCGCAGTGGGCATGTGTGTGAAATTCTTCCTGCTGTACGACACTACGACAGGTTTCTTTACTAGTGGAGTATAAAAAGATGTTCATGTCAAGTCATAGCGCCAATGGAATTATGACTGGAAAAACTTTCTGGAAAATTGGAGGTTTTACTTCAATTCTGCCTCCAAATGTGGATGTGGCTCAAATTTTTGTATGAGCAAAATGTAGAACTAGGTTTTTTTACGCAAGTAAAAACTTTTCGATTTTGAGTTAAAAATATTAAACAAAATGCTCCTTGATGTTTTTGTCATTTTTTACAAGTTTTCAATATTTGAAAAGCGTAATTAAACAAAAAGTTATTAAAAAAATGCATTTGGTGTATGATGAAAAACGTAATGTTTGAAGCTGAATAATTTTAGCTACAACTGTGAAGCTTCAGCTTCACAATTTTGTTGACTCTTATGAGAATACGTGTATTTAACATTTTGCTCAGCTTCAGCTATAGCGTCAGCGTTAGTTTCAGCTACACGTTCTGATCCGGCCTTAACTTCTACCGGAACCAACCGAAATCATCCTGTGTTCTTCATATACATGGGAACCTTCAGTTTTATACGATTTTCCCACTCTGATTTTACTCTCTGTGGATTTGTCCGAATCTAAGGAGGTGCAACCACGTGGATAAGAGCAAAGATTTTTTTTAAAGATGGCCGAGGTGTGAATCGAACCCAGGTCTACCACGCAGCTTGCACACACGGTACCCAATACACCATGCTACCAAAGTCAAAACTACTAAAACAGAAATTTTTCACACCCCTTTACACATAAGGTTTAAGACGAAGGAAGAATCTGTAGTAAAAAAAAAACGCTTTCAGATTCTTTCCATTCTAACTTCGCTTCAACTCATTGCAAAAGCAAAAAACTAAGTCTCACGCTGTTAAACAAAAGAAGAGTAGATCAAAGTCTAATCAACAGAGAACCCTCATTTTACTTGTTTTGATATGAATCAAAACTTTCACAACGTACAACTGAACGAAAAAAATCAAACAAAAACAAAAAAAACAGATATTGCCTTACATAATAAATTTCCATTCATTTATCTTCCCGTTTCCCCCCTGATCACTGGCCGCTAAAGGGCTAACCTTATAACTTTTCGTCGTTCAAAAAAAAACACACACATATACTTAAATAACAATTTCGAATTCACCCCCGTCCCACACGCAACCTAGTTCTTATAGCGTACAATACTCGGTTAAAATCGGAATCGACTTCAACAACTCATTGATGTTGTGCTCATCTAAATGACTGACCAACTTGTCGGAGGTCTTTAGCAACGTGGTAAAGTTCTGTAGATTTTCGACAATTTCCTTAGTCATAGTGTCTGAAGATTTGCGTATTAATTCGGCGAGTTTCTTACCTAGCTCGTATTTGATGAGCATGTCGGGTAGCACAATTTCACTGTCGGTCGGTTTCTTACTTAAGTACACCACGCAGAGGATGCATAAGGCAATAAGGGCTTCATTTTGCATTACCAAATGCTGGGATGTTAGCATGTTTACCATAGATTCGACGGTTCCGTCGATTTCTATGAAAGCCTTAAGGCTGGTTTCGTCGAAATTCGTCGGCGATGCGGTGGCTTGCGGTTGGGCGCCATCTTTGGTAAGAACGCTGGCGATTTTCGATAGGTAGGCATGTTTCACTAACCACGCCATCAGGCGTAACGATTCACCTGTAACGCCAGCATAGTCCGATGACTTACTCCAGTGCACCAGCTGCTCGATGAGGGCCTTATTTTTCAGCAATTCCATCGCTAGAGGTTCTATGGAAGATGTTATGAATTGAGATCGTGTACGATCGAATTGTTCATTTGGCTTACCTTGTCCATCGACAGTCATTCGCAGAGTACCAAGCAATTTAAAGACAACTGGTGGCTGGTGAATTTCCAACATCGGCAGAATTGTGTGCACCAGGCCCGCTTGTATGACGGCTCCTTTGTTTGGCTTTGGTATTACTAGGTTCCTGAGCGCACTGAGAAGGGCATGCTGCAATCGTACGTCGTTATTCACTCCATTGTTCTTTGAGAGGACATCTGAAAAGGGAGTGATTCAGTATGCAGCCTTTTTTGCAAACAACTTTAACCTACCAAGCAGTTTGTTCATAATCTTGTTCTCAACCATGTATATACAATGGCTGTCTGTGCGAGCGAAATTCCCGAGTGCCAGAACGCCTGTCGTCAGCAAATCTATGTCCACCGAGTCGAGCCAATCCTCCATGTTCTTCAACAGCGGGGTCGAGTACAGGTAGTGCATGGATTCATCTATAGAAAAAAACATAAATAAATACTACACTTCTCCATTGGCATATAGGGTACGTACCGCCTGTTAAAATGAGCACAATCAGCTCACATGCCAACTTCATTAAGGCCCTCGCTTCGCTGGTGCTGGCCAGATTCTTATACTTCTCCAGTAAATTGTAGATCGTCTCACAGAGGCCATCCTTCGCCAGCAGTAATTTCACTTCATCGTTCTCCGCTTGGTAATGCAGAAGTTCAAGGCACATTTCCGCTAAATCGGGGTTTGTCGAGGCGGCCAATATTCGCGCCAGCTGTGTATTGAGTTGTGTGCTAAAATTTAGATCGGCAACGTTCTCGGTGAGTATGCTCATTATGGGCAGCGTATTCAACAAGAGGTCCTCGTGCTGTTCCACATTCTCAATGCTCATGTCGATTATGTTTTGGATCTTTTCCATAATTTTGAGATCCATAGCCCGTTTGGCGACACGCTCGCCACCCAACAAGTAATTCGATATGAGGCCTCCGCGCACTTTGATAAAGAGCAACTCGTTTTCCTTGTCAGCTTCTGGAGTCACCGCAAGGAGATGTATGAGGTGCTCGTCACCTTTACTATTGAGGATTATATCACGGGCTTCATCGTTAAGAAAACATATATTGCCCAGGGCACGGCAGATTTGTATTGGTAGTTCCAGGTTCGAGGTGCTGTTCACACTCCTTAGGCAGTCCACAAACATTGCGATGACCGTGTCGTTTGTGAACTTTTTTCGTTGTATTTCGGATTTGGTAATTTCCGCTATGCATTTGGCGGCTTCCTTCTGAATGACTTCATTATCGGATTTGATGAGACTGAGAAATGAGTCAGCCAGCTCGAATTTGTCAAAGCTCTTTGGGTCTGTTGTGGCGGAGATTTCACTCAGTAGGGAGGCAGTTTGGTCCACATCAGTTGTCTTGTCGATTGATGTAGCTTTCAGTTTCTCTATGAGATCGTCGATTTCTTCTGCAAAATCAAACATAACGAAATTGTTGTTAATGGCTTTGCATTGAATTTTCCAGTCGCACACTTGTAAAAACAGATGTAGTCCCGATATTTCTTCCTTTTCCAAGTGATTTTTCTCTTCTATTTACACAAAAATCCTTGGCGTCTATTAAAAGGCTTAGTGCAACTGCCTAATGTATACATTTCAACGGACAATCAACAGAAAACCATGAAAACACCTTCGGCGCTCAAGCAGCACAAGTGTAAAAGGATGTGTGCTGTGCTCATAGGTGTACACAGAACATCCCTATATGCTCTGCCCCAAGTAGACTTACGTAAATAAACAAAACAGAAAACATATCCTCTTGACTATGAAACTCATTCAGTGGAGGGTGCTTACCCTTGGATTGGACTGGAGAGCGCGCACGGCTGAGATTTCAGTGCATTTCAGTGTGATGCCTAAAATAGGGCACACTCTATGCGTCTGCAAGGGACTTCGAGCACAGGGATCCAGAACAGTTTTTTTTTTTGTTTAACTTATTGAATAAGCTGTATGTTTACGGAATAAGTTTGGATTTGGAGTTGAAGGAGAACATTGTAGCAAATGGCTCTTGAGTTTTTGTTTCAGACACACTTAGGGAAGCCGGATGGCATTTGCTGAGCTTATTGTCACGTTTTATATAAAGCAAACTTGCAGCATTTTTTTTTTCTTTAAATTAAGGCATAGCAAAGAGTGTTGATTACAATTTATTGGAAACGTGTTTTTGATTGTTTTGCTTATCAGAGATCTCGTTTTCATGGATTTAGAATTCGCTGAAAGGCAATTCCTAGTGTACCATCACTCAAATCTAGGGATCTCTGCGCCTGAGAGCATACAGTTTCTTTCTTTGAGCGGACAGAAAGAATGGCTACATCATCCGCGTAGGCTTGTGTGTAGGTTCTTATCAGCGTCCTGTGCACTAACATCTTCCTTACCCATTGAACTAATGTTTCATCTATACCGTGTTTTCTGGTATCTACATTACGTTATTAAAAGCTTCCCCAATATCGGCGCAAACGCCCAGCACGTACTTCTTCTAGTCAAGAGCACACGCAATCCTAACAGGGTTTTGAGGAGCAGTTTGACAGGTTTTTCCGCGCTGTTGATTTCTCAGAGGATGTGATTGAAGAGACCTTTCGCACGCGCAACTAAACCATAGTCTCCAAGCTTTTCAGCACAAAGGAGAAGACAGGCTTATGGGAAGCTTTTGGCTAGGCAGGTCCGATTTATAAGGTTTTGGTATGAAACCTATTTTAACCATACGCCAAAGGGTAGGTATTATCATCATCATTTTCAAATGCCGCTTATCCTTTAAAAGGGTCGCGGAGCGAGGGTGGCTAAATGGTCTTTCCATCGTTCTCGATCCTCCGCCACCAACTCAAGAGACTCCGGCGCAATCCCCAGGCGGGACTCAGAGAGGTTTTTTACCTGATCCCACCACCTGTTTCTTGGCCTACCAGGGGGGCGACGCGCTCCCATCTCGGCTAGCATGACCTGTCTAGGAAGTCTGTCAGGGGGCATGCGAACAACGTGTCGAAACCATCGAAGAATCGATCGCTCCACTCGGAGAAGTAGCTGCTCAACATTAAGATTCCCACGAATACTGACGTTTCTCACTCTATCGCTTAGAGTAACACCAGCAACGCACCTCAGGAATCTCATTTCAGCAGCTTGTACCCGCGATCTAATTCTTTCGGTCATTCCACAAATTTTATGACCATAGATGAGGGTCGAAACGAACACTGAATTTAAACCTGAGATCTTTGCTTTGACTCCAAGCTCAGCTTTTCTGATGACCGGCCGGCGCAGTTCCTTTACTATTGCTCCAGCTTGGCCAAATCTACAGGACAACTCAGTAACACTCCTCTCATTTTTCGTGGAAAAGACCCCGAGATACTTAATTTCTCCACCTGTTTTAATGGAACTCCATTTATGTGCAGGGTGGGTAAGAAAAACTAAATTCGTCAAAGCTGAAATTGACGAATTTACACATACATAATTCGTCAGCTGCATTCAATTCGGTTTTTGGCCGTTTTTACATCAGCTGATCGCGTAAGGTTAATTGTTGTTGCATCTTCTCGTACGTTTTCACCGACACGGAAATTTAAAGCTTTAAAAAAGCTTCGAAGGCTCTAAAAAACGTTAACAAATGGGTGTTGGAGGGCAAGAGCGACGCAAGTTAAATGTTTATTTATTCAGTGATTTATAGGCAAGGCTAGGCATGCAGTGAATTCTTTTTTTCAGCCTGGGTTGATTCCATCTGGATCAGATGTCTTGAAACTCTCACAAAAATGCACTTGCATATTTGATAGAATCATCAGTTACTGTTTTTGATTCTTACTAACTTCAACAATCAGATAAGGTGCTCAGAGTGTCCTACTCGATTTTGTGTGTATGTCTATTGAGCAACCTGACTTGTGATTACGCTTGTAGAAAATTCTCTTTGAAATCATTTAAAATTGCTATTTAAGATGAATGAACAAGTATTTCCATCTTTCCCATACTTAAAACTAAAAATACATTATAGTAAGCCCTGGAGATGTTGAGAGCGGACCGGTCTATTTCTTCCTATCCAACGATTATCGTACTTGTAGCCAAGTCTTAACCTTAGCCACCGCAATGGGATGGACCTCCATCCTGTTGGAAATTTGATGAAGCTCGTTTAATCAGTGCAATACTCACCAACTGATCTGAAAAATCGCTTCTTAATAACACCAGGTAGTTCGTAGAGTTCAGCCTTGGGGGTATGTGAATGGACCGAAAAAATTGTTTCTTTTCGAAATTTGCTTTTCATAATTCTGTTTTATAAAATTCTGGAAAAGCAACTTTGACAAAGCAACACAGAAAAATATGTGTAGGGGCGGCACGGAGCTGCCATGTCACACTTAAATACAAGTTTACTTTGTTTACCTTTGCTTTACTACAAAAAGTTAAGAGTTTTCTTTAAAAAGCAGAATTTTATTGCTAAGTCAAAATTTTGAACAGCAGAATTTGAACACAGATTTTTTTTAAATGCAGAATTTTAACAGGAGAATTTTCGACGATGAAACTTGTAGAAAAAAAAACAGTATGCCTTTAAAAATTACAATAGAACAAAAAAAAATTGACAGATCTGTCATACGCGGGCTGTTTCCGTTCCCTTTTTTAGTTGCTGTAAACTTTTCTCGTTTTAAAATACCGAATATGAGTAGAGTAGTTCCCATGCTAAATGTACAATACATATTTTCTTCTTACGCCTGTGCACTTGAAGTCCAAACATATGAAGTCTGGCAATTCTTTTCACAACATATAAGTCGGCACACTTAACTGCTTCACTCTACAAGCATCATTTGTAGAAAAGAATTTCAGGTTATTTTTTTTTTCTTGCATTTTTGGGCGAATGTAAAATGTAAAAATGTAAAAACGGAAGAAACTGAAAAATTGGTTAAATAACTAGAATTAAAGATAATAATTTAATCAATTTTTCGGGAACGTGGTCGATTGTTTTCCTTTTTTTATCGATGAATTAAATGAGGTGCTTGAGCCCTAAACGCTTGTATCAAATATTAAAATTAAGGTATTCCAGCATTTTGAGAAGAAATTTTGAAACACTTTAAGAAAATACAACTTGTTTAGACTTAAAATTAGATAAGGAATATGTCATTAACGAATTTCAAACTCATGACATCGGGCGACTGCCACAATCACATTCTTTGGCACACACGGAAATACAAGAAGTTTAAATCTTCGTTTTGTAAATTAAAACTAAATCCACGGTTTGAGTGAATACTTTTTATTATTTTATTGACTTAGAATCGGCGCCTAATATTCTAATTTTTAAACAATAAATTTTAAGATTTGACATACATTTTGGTGACACAGAGATTAAACAACTTTTCAAGCTTTTATACCGGATTCCGGTATTGCATACGTTCAACTTTAATACAGCGAGTAACGGTTGATTCCAATTTTGTATAGATTGTCGCAGGATGGCATCTTAAGGCCTTGCGCCTGTGCCAACTGTGCTCGACTGCCGAAACTCCTGGCTCTAGCCATCATAGATTCGCCTGCCAACATCACACCCCCACACATAAAGAGAGGGAGAGAGAGAGAGAGAGAAAAAGGGAGAAAAAGAGAACACAGAGAGAGAGAGAGAGAGAGTGAGTGTAAGAATTTGTGTCATCGGATACATCAATAAAAATCAAATTAGAAATTATCGTGGTCACAATAACACAACACTTACGATAGCTCCTCTCGCGGAAACAGTTCTGTTTCATTGTGTATATGAAATCTTCTTCCACGGAATTCTCTAGGCGCCCCAGCGAACCTTGGTAGTCACTTTGGAAATTCTCTCGCACATAATACGGAACGGACAGGTGTTGGGTTTCCCGTCTCACTGGGTATTTTCTGGAAAATTTCAATGGCAAGTCATTTCAGAAGTACAAGAGTAGCGTGTGCAACAAAGTGGGTTTTTTTTTTTTAAACCTACACGGATTGAGACAGGCTATACAACGGGTCCGAGGTGAAAAAGGACGAAAGCATCGAAATCAAAATCAGCACAAGTATGAGGCCGAACGCCAGGCTCGGTTGAGGGCTGGGTTCTCGATGTGCATGGGGCACATTGCCGCCAGGACGTCGGCGATTCGCTGGAAAATTCCCAAAGAACATGTTGAACAACTCTTCGGCGGAAATGTCACCATCGCGCTCGAAGGCGTTGTCAAATGTACGATGATGATTAGCATGATGATGGTGCTGGTGAAAATTGCCCTGGTATCCGTTGATAGAAGCTTCCGGGCCAAGCAAGTCATACTCTTTTCGTTTGCGGGCATCCGTAAGAACAGACACAGCATTGCCAACCGTTTTGAAGGCTTCAACCGCCCCCGGGGCCCGGTTCTTGTCAGGGTGCAATTGTAAGGCGAGCTTTTTGTACGCTTTCTTGATGATCGAATCAGTAGCGTCCCTGGTAACACCCAGAACTTCATAGAAGTTCTTGCATTTCTTGATTTTGTTCACCAACTCAAGCTGATCGGCGGTGTAGTCGGTTGCTGTGCTCTCCGTGTTAGGCTCGCTGGAGTTCTCACTGCCCTTTTGCTGATGGGTGGAATTAGTTGCTGATCCCTCTCTCGCTTTGTTGGCACCATTCTGAGCCGATTGATAGATAGCGATGCTTTCGATTAGCTCCTCGGCTTCTTTCGATGGGTAAAGGCTCTGTGCCTTTCGAAGAAATTTCATGGCCTTCTCATAGTTACCCCAGTTGATTTCTCTGAGAGCGATATCAATGCAACGATTTGATTCATCGCGATTACCATCCAGTCCAGCAGCTTGTTTAAATAAAATCGTGCGTTAAAAGTGGCCATACAAAATATTGGGTAAAAGTGGGTGCTACTAAGTTGTGAACATGGAAACTAAACTAAGGGAGTGACTCGCTTCAAAACAACATTTTGTTGCTAGTTAAGGTGGTTAGATGTGGGCTAAGGATAAATGTTAGACACTTTGTCTAAATACATGATCTACATTGTATTGAAGTGATTGTGTAGTAGTGTGTGTGTGAAATGATCGTAAAATTATGATTTTTCGCCTTTTTCTTCTTTTTAAGAGCGAGTGTTGGGCTTAATTAGTGAGTCGAATATTCTTTGTCTAATAATCAGATGGTGTCAAACAAAGGTCTCTAACTACGCTTTTATAAGGCTCAATTTACTCGGGAATTTAAAACAGGTTATCATTGTGCCAAACTTGCCTATAGTGAAGGTTAAACCCGCGGAATAAGTGCTGTGCCGTGCCAATATTTTTTGTCGACTTTTGTATATATTATGTGAGTTTACAGATAGCACGTTTAAGAATACAAGGCAAGTAGCTCTTTGACGGTTTCAACTAACAGGCTCATTATCCAAACCAGTACAATCATGAGCATATTTTATAGAAGCGTATATGTTTAAAATAAAGCATCCGAATTATGGTGCCGAAAGCGCCAATTCTTTCTTGTTTGTTTAAATTTTCAAAATTTTCTTTTTAAGATTTCATTGTCCTTTAAATTCCTTTAAAAGAAGTCGGACCTGTGTCGGGGCTTCACATAGGATATATCTGTACAACCCAGCTTATAGGAAAGAGAGTAGTGTTAGTTTGATTCATGTAGTTTGTCACACAGAGAAATAAAAGCCGTGTAATTAGCCATATCCGTCCGTCGAAATGCCTGTTGGTAGTTTTTGGGCCTTTAATTTAAGCTAAGAACATGAAGGTATTGAGGGTATGCTTATTTGCGGAGCTGCATGGATGAGGAGGAAGAAGAGACCACTCTCCATGACCGCCTAAAACCGTAATCTTCTTCTTGGAGCTTCCTTCTATAATGATCTTAGTACGACTGACCAAAAACTTCTCTTACGCTTCTTTCGTAGCTCGAAAGTGTTTAACGAGTAGGCAATTTTTCCAGATCCTCGCGGTATCACAATGGACCTACATAGGTCTGAGTGAGTTGGTTTCCTCGGACCCGACATCCACTTCAACTTAACCTAACCTACCCTTATTTTTGGAGAATCCAACTTATTTTTGAATTAAATCAAAAGGCAGCTAAGGCTTAATTATGGCCGTGGCGACAAGATGTAAAAATACATGCAGGAGTCGCATCGATTCACTAAACGAACGCACCTAACTGTCATTCCAGACAGCTGACAGCAAACTGACGTTCGAAGTTCGAAGTATAATGGAAAGGTACCAGTGGAAAAAAAACCAATGGAAAATTACGAAAGGAAAATACAATAAGTGCTAGAAGGTGCTGAATTTGAACAAATACGAGGATGTCGGGCTCGTACGGGATACTTATATTTAAATTGTTGACTTGCAAAAATCGTGAGTAAAGTAAGAAGTGATTGAATTGAAATAAAGTATTGAATTCTAAGCAGATAAGTTGAATAACACAAAAATTTGATTTCAATTTAAATAAGGATTGTTTGGTTAATAGTGGAATTTTCCGGAACAAGGTTAGTCCATCGAAAAGTTCTTTAAGATGGAATTTTCTCAAGCAGAAAAATTACTATAAGGCTTAGGGTGACACACGGCGACCAAAATAAACGCGCGACAAAAAACAGCGCGATTTTCTGCAGCAAGCATACTCAACACACGAATAACATTTACCGCGCGGCTCCTGTCAGTTTTGATAAAAATTTAATTTTCATATTTGAAAAAAAGAGTTTGAAAGCTTTTTGTGGTAAGCAAAGAACACGAACAGTAATTTTCTGTGCGGTTCTTGTGAATTGTGGTGAAAATTATAATTTTCATCGTTGAAAAAAACAAAAATTAAATTTTTTGTCGTGCGGTTTGAGAGTGTCGCAAAGCGGTAAATTGTCGCAAATCGAGTCTCGTGACTAATTGCCGCAGCCGCAGTCGTGTGTTTTCTACAATATAAACGCTTAAGCTTCTAACTGGACTGCAATTAGTCACGCGTTTTTCTGTCACCGTGTGCCTCTGGCCTAAAGGTACCTATGCAACCCACAAAAACATTTCCTTAGTTAATTTGAACTTGTACATCATTTAACGATCAATTAGACGATAGGACGAAGTTCAGGATAAAGTTCAAGTTCTTAGCTTAACGAAACTCAGAACTTTTTGGATTTTCAAAGTTTGCGATAGTTTTTTTTTAAATGTTTGATATATGTACTTAATTTATGAGACGTTTGATTTTTTCATAAATAATTTGAGCCAATCACAGCGGAGGTAAGGAGAAAGGGGGTGCCGTGGCGTAGTGGTTAGTGTGTGTGCTTACTACGCCGGACGTCTGGGTTCGAATCCTGCCAACGTCACCTGAAAAAAAAGACTTGTTCTTTTTCACGGCCCCCACCTCCGCGAGGGTCTGACAAGCCCTCCGAGAGTATCATTTGTCTTGAAAAACTTCTCAAAGTGCCGTTCAGATTCGGCAAAAAATTGTAGGTCCCCTTGTATGTAGAGAAATTAACACACCAACATACATTGTTGAGAAGTTAGCTCTGGTTCACCTCGAGCTGTTGCGCCACTCTATTTATTTATTTATAAGGAGAAAGGACACGCAAATTTGTCCCAAACTTTTGTCTTTGTTTTCGCTTGGGTAATATGCTTTATTTATGTGCCCAATATCGGTTTAGTAAACTATGTGGTTAAGAAAATTTCAATTATTTTCAGCTTTTAGTTTCTAAAAAAATCAAAATTTTTAATAACTTGATTTTTCGGTAAGAATTTAACATTTACTTGATCTTAATTTTACCAATTAAGATTTGATTTATAAAATCAATCAAATTTTTGGAGTTCTTGTCAAACTAATTATAGCTTTTCTACAAAAAGGGCAAGTAAGGATTGTTAAAATTTTCAAATTAAGGAGAAAAAAGAACAATTTATTTCTTTAAAACCTGTTTTTTGAAATTTAAAAGGCTTTTAACTATCAGTTTTCGATAGATGACACTTATCTACGCAATTAATTTTTTTTTATTATTCTGAAGAACCTCGCTGAGAGAATGAGTTTTTTAAATATATATATTTTTTTTAATATACCCCCCTATGTGAACTTTTCAATTTAGATTTGATTTATTCTTTCGCTTATCCATTTTCGAGGTGTGACGGATCTTTAACCTTATATTTTGGGTAGAATTGTATGAAAACTATGTTTGACTAGTAGTCCAATAGCAGTAGTCTTTTGTCCTGTTACATTTCTGTCAAACGAATCGTCAACGTATTAAGTCGCGTTGTCACAAGGAACGTAAAACAGAAACAGAATCTCATACATGAGCAAATGAAACCTTAATTCGCTGAATGCTTCTTGCGTCGGAAATGTATGAAATTCTGTTTCTGTTCTTTGTGATAACGCAGCTTTAGGCAGCTAATGAGACAAATTTTAAAAAAACAGAACTAAATTAATAAGTTTAACTTAATTGAATTAAATTCTTTATTGAGACTTTCTTTCTTACCAATTTTGTTTTACTTATGCTTACATTAGCTTGACAGTAGTTGTCAGTAATATAAAATCGGCGGCTATAATGTATGGTCGTCTCTTTCTGTTTTTGTTTTGTTCTTATAAAGAATATGCCCATATGGCTCTTGACATTTTCTGTTTTGTTTTAATGACTCTTGCTCCTGGAGTTACTAAAATAATTATTTTGACTGTGAATGTTCATTTGTTTGACAAGAAGAAGCACAAAAAGGTCAGTGCCGCAGCTGATGAGTCCCGTTTTAAGGGGCCCGCTCACCATAGATTATGACCAACATTAGAAACAAATTAATCTGTGAAGATTTAAAAAAAGATCGACACGCAACCATTAACTGCAGGCTTCTGCTCTAAAAAAACGCGCCCGTTTTCTCGTCAGTCTTAAGGATTCAGCAAAAGAATGACCAAAGAAAAATCTGTGTCACTCAAATACCATTGACATATGACCGTCAACATCCTGTGTGTTGCGCTTTAATTTGGTGTTGGTAAAAACGTAAGTAAAAAGTCATGGTAATTAAAAAGCTAACCGAACGTATCGGTGCTTATATTGGGGAGTAGCCCCTATTGCAAAAGTTACTGATAATGTCATGTTAATTAAATCAAATTGAGCAGTTCATTTAGTTTTTACGGTGGGTTTCCAGCTTCCACCATAGGAGCTTTAATAAGTTACCTAGTCCCTTTTGCCGGTTTTTAAATTGGTTATGTCGCATCCGAAGGCCCCTTTTTTAGTTTTCTGACTAGAAAAATAACCCGATTTGCAATATGTATGCTCCAAAACGCCTAAGAACCACTAGCCAGGAAAAAAGTACCTTTTAGTTTTTACCTAATTTAGCAATACATTCCTCTTCCCTTACGTTATCTAGCGACAAGGTATCTGCAATCCTTTTGTCTATTTCTAAGCACAGTTCGTTGACTGATATGACGGTCCCATGCCCATCCCACCACTCCTTAAAAAAATTGCCTAGTTTTTCAAAAGACACAGTCTTTCGAAAAGTTTTTCCAATTAGTTGCCAACCGCTGTAATTAAATTAACAAAATGTTATCAACTTCCCCCGACCAAAGAAAGGACCGTCTGTTACGAAACACAAAGAAGGAAAAGAAAAAAACCATCTGCACAGGTGAATGCCATTCTGCATCATTTCCGTCTGTGTAAAGTGTAACCTCCTGCCAATGACGGCATCATAAAAATAAAAAACCCATCGAGCAAAGCAGCAGCCAGAAGAAACACTTTCCTCCCCCAATTCCTGTGTGTGCATCCAGCATTGGGAACACATGCAGAAGGTGTATTCCCAGTTAGCTCTGATCATCAAAGGCAAAACCAAGAGTCCCCCAAGAAGAAGGCAAATTGACTGCGCGCCGCACACCACCAGCCAGACCAGCAGCACCACTACTGCGAACAACAACAACAAACAACAGCGCAGCGGCAGCGCATTCGTAGAGCTGCTAGTGACAGCAAAAGTGAGGTTAGGACAACGTTATTTATGGCCCCAACAAAGGTCGTTAATATTGATTTTTCAAGCAATCGCAGTTCCGTCGGGTTTTCAACAAACTTTCCCGCATTTTCAACACTATTTGACTAACTTCAACCGATAAATGACAACTATCCGAGCTTCTGTTGGAAAAATTGAAAACTAATTCGGGAATGACGACTGTTTGTTGGAATTTTATGGATGGACTAGCTGCTATTTCTTTTTGTTTATTTCTATATCGAGCTGATTTTTGTTTTAGGAAAACTCATAAATATCTACTTACTCGCCATGGTTCGATGTTTATTTTAGGTTTTTTGTTCGTATTTCGTTTTGTTTATGCACTTGGAATGGAGGAAAAATTTCGTTTGATGTCTCTTTTTTTGTATATTTTCTGTGGTAGCACGAAAGGCAAAAGGGAAGGAAATCCAATTGAGAGGAGAACACTTGAGACGACACCACAAACGGCACACAAAAATCCAGTAGAAAACAATAAATCGTAGCGAAATATAAATGAAAAACTTATACAAATAGATTGTATAGAGTTTTGCACGATTTGTGGAAAGTTTGCGAGGAGCTATTCGGCGATTGAGTCACATTTAACGTTTTTTAAATGAAAAAAAGTTTTTTCTCTGCACCACAAAATTATATTTGACAGAACTGTTCAACGGCCGCGGCGAATGTGTGAAGGAAAACGCAAGGGAAAAAACAAAAGAGTCCACGAATGTGATGGGGAAAGGAAATTTCACAGAGAGTTTTGTGGATTGTCGGCTATGGAGTGTGGCCGGTAGTTTAGGTTTTCATAGATAGCTGGCGATAAAATCACATCCGACTTGGTTGGAATTTGCAGTTTGCTTACGAGAGCATAAATTACTGAATAAGATAATCAATTTGCGGTTGCGTCCCTCTTGCCTTCAAACACAAAATGTTTTTTTTTTATAAAGCCTTTTTTAATAGAGGCCAAATTATCTCTTACGCGATCAGCTGATGTGAAACCGCCAAAACTCAATTGTATGGAACGCACTAATTGACGGATTTACTCAACTTCATAAGCAAAACTGTCATGGCTGTTTCACATAAAGTGCGAGAGAACGAGCGAGGGTCTCGGGCGAGCTGTCAAATGAATTTCAATCAATTAACCTTTTACCACGGCTGTCAAAATCTGACGTCTTTCACATTTATCGACTGCGGGATGCCAAGCAAAATATGAAAAAATTCAATAGTTTCTGTAGAAGTGCGAATTACTAATAAACTACTCAACCTAGAGTTTGCCGATAAGGAAAGAAGTTATTGTGCTTATTCCGTTCTTTAAATTGACCGAAAAATTATTTTTTGACCGAAAAAGTGTTCCGAAGGTATGATCTCCTTGAATCCGTGTATCCTTTTGTGGTCGTTTACACTGTTTCTGAAGCACAAACAAAACTTACTCCGTGTTATATAATGAAAATATTTTTTATAATGAAAGCCTGATCATGTCTACAAATTTCCCGTTCATCGAAACACAGGGTTGCATTTTTTTAATACTCTTATTTACGTTTGTGTGTAATTTTTGTTCGTTTTCCATATAAAAAGGTACTTTCCCGCCCTCGATAATACCAGCAGACGTCAATCTGTTAAAATACCGTACAATACCGGCGTGATCGCTGTCTCGCTTGCCGGGCTTTAAAAAAATTTAAAAAACCTCGCCGAGTTCGACGATTTTTTTTTCATTCGCTGTTGTGCGTTATGACACGCTGTTGAATAGACATTTTTTTATGTGCAAAAAAGTCGAGAAATTTTAAAAATGTCACTGTGCAGTCAAAACAGTCGTCGTGGTTTCTCGCTCGCATTGTGTATTAACAAACGATTTCTCTGGTCTCGTGTTGTCGCAGCCGCTCTGGTTTGACGATCTCGCGCTGAAGGTGAAACGACCATCAGAGTATGGATCAATTTGTCAATTTCAGCTTGTGGGCAAGGCTTTTACATGTCGGAGTTGGAAGTTGAATATCCAGTAATAAAGTCATTTTTGCTTATGAGTTTCTTGCAACCAACATAGGAAATAACTTGTGCAGATGCAACTGCTTTACTGGTAAAACCGCTGACATATTGTATAACATTGTGCGGAGGGATTAACATTTTTTTGTGCGCCGAAGAATTCTTTGTTATTCTGTCAAATCTTTTTTATTTTTTATAATTAGTTTGCGGTCAGGTGGAAGGAGTGATACTGAGTTATCCTGTAGGATTGGATAACTAGCTTTGAAACCATTGGAGGTAGTATGCATGGAATGCATTCCGAATATTCTGAATGAATTAAGAAACGCGAAACGAATGTTCGAAATATTCCAATTAAGGGATAATGTAGAATCTAATTTGGGTTAAACTGCCTTATCCAAAATGAAATTTTTATCAAATCAAGACGATCCACAAAAATAGCAGAGGCACCCTGTTAGATTTGACACTCGCCTTCGAAGCCGCTGTCATTTTCACAAAAACTCGTCTTCGCTTTGGTTCCGTCGAGTTTTTTATTCATAAATCTTTGCATTTCTTGCATATTTTGTGTGCTTTCTTCGCAAAAATTGGTTACTTAAGGAAAATTGCCAAAATTTCGGAAAAGAACTCCCATAAAATGCCACCAGCTTCGGCCGCAGTCACCCAGGCTGGAAAGGCAGAACGTGATGAACGACTACGGGAGGCATTAAAATCGTTCATCTTGAAGGAACGCCAACGAAAGAAAGAAGGTTCGACTGCCGCGTACACTGGGAATTTCCAAAGTACTTATAGTTTTTTTTTCGCCTCCTTAAGAACATGAAGCAGAGGTCGAGGAGGAACGCTTGCGAAAGGAGCGAGAAGCTCGAGAACGGCAGGATGTTATGACGCTGGGCGAGACACGAGAACAGATTCAAAAATTAGACCAGAAACTGACTGAGCTTCGCAATCAGAAACAGCAGTTGTTTTTGCAGTTGAAGAAGGTGCTCAACGAGGACGAAAACCGCAAGAAACAGCAGCAGCAGAAGGATAGGTATGGACAAGATCCAACTAGCGAACTTTCTAGTCAAGTAATTTTTCCGTTGTTTATTTACTTAGCGAATTGTTTGCGATGCAAGCCATGCAAGCGCAAAATGTGCCCCAACCTCAGGTATTTCTGCCGCAGCGGCTTCAGCACCAGCACCAGCAGATTCTCCAGAAAGTCGTAAGTACTTGGTTGTAATAGTGGCCATTGCAATCCAATCGTTTTTTCTTTGTAGCCCGTTGGCGTGAGTAACCAGGGAATAAAGCGCAACCGTAGTCCATCGCCGCCCCACCAGGCGTACTACAAGAGCGCCGCTTACCCGCAGCCAAGTGAGCCTACGTCAATGAATTACCATTCCAGCTATGCTTTCTCTTTCAATTCTTCTTTTCCAGAACACGATGACGGCCGTCGTGGGGCAGAGCACGCCCGAGTTCTATGGAACAGTGAGTTGTGGCTCTCAATAGAGTCGTTGAATATTTGTTTTACTTTCCTTGTTTCTACGCAGAACCACAGACACAATATCAAAACCCGCCTGGAACGCTCTTTTACCAGACGGCAAGCAACGCTCCGACTCACAGTCAACAGGACAATCGGGGCCCAGCAATCATTTATCCCTCGTACAATCCCAACTTGAATCTGCCGCTGAGGCAGAGCTACCACATGGAAATGCAACCACAACCGCCGCCCGGACAGGGCCACCAAAAAAATGACCAGCAATCGCAAAAACCCGCCCAGGTGTACCACATAAACCTCGACCAGCCGCCGATATCACAGTCGTCCGGTTCGGTGCCTGGCGGACCGCAGCACAAGCCTCAGGTCACGATGGAGAAAATCTCGGATCGTGGCTACCACGTCGAGTTGAAGGTTGACCAATCGGGTCACGGTCCTCCGCAGCAGTCGCACCATCCCGACAACGTCGTATACACCTCCTTGATACAGGCAATGCCCGGTATGCACCCGGGTGTAATGCAGATGACTGGCAATCCTCCACAGGTTTGGGTACAAATGACGCTTGCCTGTGTTGTGAATTTGATTTGTTTTTTTTTTCTCAGCAGAACAACAAACCGGGTGGAAGCATCACGCAGGGCTATTCTCAAAACAGAAACACCTCGGGGCACCAGCAACAACAGCAACAGCAGATGTCTAACCAGCAGCAGCAACAGTCGCAGCAGATGCACTACCATCGGCGATTCTAGTAAAGATTGGCAGTTGAGCTTCTGCTTAGATAAGAAGAGAAAAAGTTTATTAAAGCCAGTTTACGTATTTTATTAAAGCAACGTTGCGTTTTTATTAATGGGGAAAGGGTTTCTCGTTGAGAATAAGAATGTCTTCGATTTTTTACCGCTTATCTTAAGAGGGCTGCGGCAATGCGGCCTTTAGTTTTTCCTGATCATTACTAGTTGTATTTCTTTGGGTGGCGTCCAGAGACGATAGCAGAAGAGATTTGAATTTGGTACATCCTCTTCACAAAATTCTTAGCCTTAGTTGCTGGATGTGCGAAAAATGTGTCCAAACCATTGAAACATCGATAAATAATTTTTCACTAAGAGTTCAATTTAAAGTTGAGACCACCAGCAATGCACCTCCCAAAACCAATTTCGATGGCTTGTTTTATACGCGAGTGTTGAAACAAAACCAGAGTCGAAAACTGGGATTTCCGAGCTGTCAGCTGTCCTAATCACTGACCGAGTAACTTATGAAATCCTTCCTGGAGTTTTCTCGGAAGCACTGCAAACCAGTCATCGACTAAATGACTACTTTCGCTAAGATGGTGTAGTTGCCAACCCTTGTTAGTTCTACGTTTCCTCGAGCTGTTAGGCTTAGAGGTGAGCTTGGTCTCCTGGATTGCGGCTATGAGGATGTCGTTGCGGTCCATGAAGTCAGTAAGTTCGTGAATTTTGCCAGAAATACCGATGCCAGAATTCAACAGCTCAACACAGAGATTCATCGTCTAGTTGATGAACACCGTAGGAAGAAATGGCACGAACATCTGGACAACTGCAACCTTGGCTCAGGTGTCAAAAAACTGTAGGCAACCCCACTAAACAAAACGACAACATAGCAATTTCTTTCAACGGAATCGCCCTGAGCGACCCAAAGAAATGTGCCAAACTTTTCGCCCAACAGTTTATTGAATACAAAACATCAGCCGCCGCAAAAGAAATACAGTAAGGAAACTGCGCCACCTCTCAACAAACGATGTTTCCCACAGCTTTACATCGGAACAAGTTGCGGCTGCCATAGCAAAGGCGAAACCCTCCAAAGCGCTTGGTCCTGACGGGATCTCAATGCTGATGCTCAAAAAATTCGGCAAAACAGGTCTGGATTTCCTCACATCTGTCCTCGCCCTCTCGTTTAACTCGCTGCAGATCCCCGGAATCTGGAAGGTCGCTCGGACTATCCCACTAAACAAGCCGGGAAAACCGTCTGATCAAGGCAAATTTTACCGGCCCATCTCATTACTCTCCCCGGTTGCCAAGGTTCTCGAAGCATTACTCCTACCCGACCTCACCGACCATCTGACGCTTGCGCCACACCAACATGGCTTCCGTAAAATGCATAGCACCACCACAGCTCTTAATGAGATCACATCGCAAATTGCTAACGGACTCAACCAAAGACAACCTTGCCACAGGACTGTCGCTGTTGCCTTGGATCTCTCCATAGCGTTTGACACCGTTGATCACGCCACGCTCCTTCACGACATCCTGGAGTGCTCTCTGCCCAACACGCACAAGCGTTGGATAGCCAACTACCTTAACGGCCGCCAATCGTTCGTCGAGTTTCGCAACGTCAAATCACAGCACAGAAGGGTCAAACAAGGAGTACCACAAGGAGGCGTTCTCTCGCCACTCCTCTTCGACTTCTACATCTCCAAACTACCCTTACCGCCACACGGAATAAATATTGTTACATATGCGGACGACTGCACCGTTCTCACCACCGATCCCAACGAATCCAGACTATGCACAGAGTTGAACCACTATCTCCCAGCTCTGGAAAAATTTTTCACTGACCGCAACCTCCAACTGTCGGCCGATAAATCATCAGCTACCCTTTTTACAACCTGGACAGGGGAAGTTAAGCTAGCTCTGGATATCAACATCACAGGTCGTCGCATCCCTACCAAAAATCATCCGAAACTTCTTGGCGTCACCTTTGACAGCATGCTGACTTTTTCCACCCATGCAACGAACGTCAGGAACCGCCTCAGAACTCGGAACAATATTCTCAAATCCATAGCTGGTAGCTCCTGGGGGAAGGAGAAAGAGACCCTACTCGCAACCTACAAGGCCATTGGACGCACCGTGCTAAACTATGCCGCTCCAATCTGGACGGCACAACTTAGCGACACAAACTGGTGGCATCTTCAGTCCTGCCAAAATGCAGCAATGAGGACTATCACTGGATGTCACCTGATGTCCCATCAAGATCACCTCCACACCGAGACGAAGCTGCTGCCAGTAAGAGACCACAACACCATGCTCTCTAAACAGTTTCTCCTAGCGTGCCACCTCCAAGACCACCCCAACCACGAAACCACAATGGCACCACTACCACCTCGTGCCATACTTAAGGGACTACTAATGTACAAAAGTGATGTCAGTTCGTACACGAAGCACCCAGACTTCAAGATGCAAATCTACACGGTCTCCTTATCGAGCATACACCGTTCCAATGTGTCCAACACCACAGATAGCTTTCGTCCCAACATAGTGCTCGGAGGTCGACCACCACCCATTGCCGATGAGGAGCGCAGTCTAACGCGCAAGACAAGGACTACCCTGGCCCAGTTACGCTCCGGTTGGTGCCGCACCTTAAACAATTACATGAACCGCCTCGACCCGTCTATCGCAGACATTTGCCCTGACTGCGGTAATGGTCCACATGACACCAGGCACCTGTTCAACTGTGCAGCAAATCCAACCAACCTGCAGGCGAGTGCACTCTGGCTGCAACCCACCGACGTGGCCACATTCCTTGGTCTAGAAAGAGCATCTTTGGAGTAGCTGCTACAACAACAACAACTAAATGACTACTGCAGTGTTTTCAAGCTGAGATTTATGCGGTGAAGAGAGCTGCACAGACAATTCAATCTATGGATCTTCCAGCAACGGAAATCACCATATGTGTTGATAGTCGCAAGCAGCACTTAAAGCCCTGGACTTCAACCTCGTATACTCTAAGTGTGTCAAGGACTGCCTCATGGCATTTAAAGGATTTAAGCTTCCACACAGTTCTACTCTGCTGGGTTCCTGGGCACGTTGGCGTGGCCGGAAATGAATTGGCGGACGAACTGGAAAGGAAAGGTTCTGATATGGGCATAACGATGGCTGAGCGACGGGTTTATCTCCCTTTCAACACAGCCAAAAGTCTTATAGATCAATACACGATCAAACTAGCCGGTGAACGTTGGCAACAGTCTAAAGATTGTATCATAACTCACAGCTTATGGCCAGTACTCGACCTAAAAAGAACAACGACCCTTCTATTTCTCAGTAGAAATTTCATAAGAACACTCGTTGGTGTAGTCACGGGACACTGCACCATTGGTGTCATGGCTACACGAATGGGAATCTTTGCCAACGACTTCTGCAGAAGCTGTAGGGATGAAGAAGAAATAGAGTCTATAGAATACTTTCTCTGCCACTGCCCAGCTCTCCAAGAACGACGACTAACCTTTTTAGGAGTCAGGTTCTTTGATAGCCTGGACGACCTGGCAGGAATATCACTACTTGACCTAAAAAGATTTACCAAAAGATCAGGCTGGTTCAGTTAGTAAGACATATTTCCAACCATGTTTGTCTACCTCACAAGGGTAATCACAATGGGCCAATCTGGCCACCGAGTGAACTTGCACTAGTTGCAAACAACCCTTTCCAACCTAACCTAACCTATGAAATCCCTTCTGAAGTTTGAACATATCCAACCAAAATTCGAAGAAAAACCTCTGGCTTTGCAAAAAATCACCATAGATAGCTTCAGCTTTGAGATAGTTGGGGCTCTGTCTACCTAGGCTTTGCTATAAATTTAGACAGAAAACGACACCAGTGCTGACTCAGATGCACGCTTTCTCATGGGAACTGGCCAATAAATTAAGTGATTAACGACGTCAGGCCTATTAAAAGCGGGTTATCTGACGTTGGAAGCATTTTAAAAGATCTGATCCTCCCGGTTGGGGTTCATGCCATGTCGGGTCGAATTCTTTGCCGCGTAAACAAAAAGTTACTACGAACCAGCAGCAAGCCTTGGATTCGAGCGGATATACTGTTTGCAGCGACCAAGCTAGAAGAGTCAGAATATACGGCTGCGATAGTGGAGCCAATCTGCTCAAGAGGGATGCGGTGCAGTAGTAAAAGCCTGGCGAAACTTAGTGCTTCATTCCCAGACTTACCCCCGATTCTAGCGACACACTGAAATGATGCGTAAGTACCAGCCTTGGATTTAGCCCTTAAGATGAACGATATTGACCATCCATCATCTGAAAAGGTGAATCCACCAGTCAAAGTTGTGTACTTATGCAGATCTGTAATCTTGCTTCAACCACTCGCCGAAATTTTTCCTCTCCCGGAAATGCAGACGGTTAGCTTACACCCGGTTCGGAGACAAACGCATTTCTGCTACTCAAGTTCATAAGAGCACCGCTCTATGTTTGATTGCACTCAAAATAGAAGTTAATTTCAAACTTACATCTTACCTACTTCTCAAGATATTGAAGGACATCTAAAGGGACCTAGTTTCAACAACACTCTCTCGCTTACTGCGCCAATCGTAAGCGTATTCGATGTACCTACTCCACAAGTGTTCCTTAAAACTTTGCAGGACTATAATCAACAATCATGAGCTATATATAATACTAAAAAAGACAGAAGTTCCTTAAATCCTTCTCAATGGTCTTGCATAGAGCATATTTAATTTTCTTTTATATATTTTTTTAATGCAAGCCTTTTCCTCTGTGTATTTTTATCAAATTCTTAGGATTTCCACTCGTAAGCCATTAAAAATATCCATCGCAATTATTTTAGCTCCACCTCGACCTACTTTCTAGCCCCTATTCCTTGCAAGCTCCAATGCGACGTCATTATGTTTCGCCCTCCCAACAATGTACCTAGACCTACGTATTTCCATAGTGCATCGGATTAAATTAAAAAATACTGAAAACTCTCCCAAGCAAATAAAAAATAAATAGTACCGATTTGAAAAAAAAATATCTTTCCAAGAATTTGTCAAAAGAATTTAAACCTTGTTTCGCAAGCGATTAATAAAAAAACTCCTCTAACAGATTTCCGAAGGGCTTTTATCCTTCCAAATACCGTCAGATTTTTGCGGCTTTGTATTAATTTTAAGCAGTTTAGCGGGGTTCATTTTTTTTTTCGTCTTTACTCTGCCAACTAGTTTTAATAATTTTAAGCACTGATAAAATTTAATTTCTCTATTTCCCTGTGTATAGATGCACCTACGAGCATAATATAAGTAGAAAAACTAAGGATCCTTCGTCCTATAGCAATATCTATTGAACCATTCGAATGTTATGCCCCAGTGTATAGAGAAATATGAATTTTGCATGAACGGAAAATGAGTAGACCGCACTACTTGCATAATGGGATGCTATGCGTTTTCTCGATGAATAGACTCTTGGAGCACAGCAGCTCCACATTCGTACAAATATAATGTGGAATCCTCTTATATTGACACACTTTTCCGTTCCGCATACAGATTTAACTCAAACACGTACGTATGTATGAGAGGAAATTCATTTTGCAAGGACCTGGCGCTGCTGTGTGCATTCATTTACATTTAATATTTAATAACTTTGATCGAAAAAAAAAACAAATTTAAAGAAAAAAAAAATTATATACGGGAGACTTGGTAGCGTTTTGAACTTGGTTCAAAGTTATTTCATGGCAAATAAATTAAAGTACATATTTTGAACATGCATCATGCAACGGCTTTTTGGTCAATTACTTTTTTTTAATAGTCAGCGTGAAAGCATAAAGTTTGGTTTGTATTTAATTTCAACGTTTAAAATTAGTGTCTGAGTGTAAATCTTTAATAAATAATGCTAAATATTAACAGAAGAATATATGAATCACAGCTGGTTGTTTCGTCCCGACTGCGCCAATTGAAGTCATTGTGGCTGGCCAATTGACGTACAAACAATAGTTTGACAGTTTGACGTCCACTGGTATTATCGAGTGCGGGATGCCAAACAAAGTACCTTTTTATGTGGAAAACAAACAGAAGTTACACATAAACGTAAATTTTTTTTTTCCGTGGGTAGGAAAAACCTTCATAGGCACTACGAGGACTGGCCGCGCGTGCTCATAGTAGTGTGAGATTCTTACTCACTGAAAAACCTCCCATATTCCGTCAGACTACGACTAAGTTTCCTTAACAAGTAGTTCAAGCTTCTGTAGTAATCGCGTGTGGCAGGCTGCCTTCCAACAAAAGCACCTACTATACCGTCAATTTAGGCGGTTTCATCTTGTGCTGCTAGATCTAACGGTCTCATTCGTTGTAGTCGGCGCGTAAGATTTGTCTGATCCAAAGTTCGGATAATTTCATTGTTGCAGTGTCCGCGGAGACAAGTACTAAGTTTGCGAGCAAAGTTTGTTACCTCATCAGTCACGGTTGCGATTCCAAGATCTCGGTGTAGATCGCTATTTCTTATGTACCATGGAGCATTAACGATTGCTCTGAGTGTCTTATTTTGAAAAGTTTCTATAATAGAAATATTGCTTGGTTTAGTACAACTCCAGAGTTGTATACCGTACGTCCAAGATGGTTTTAGCACTTGCTTATACAAAAGCAGTTTGTTATATATGCTTAGTTTCGAAAATCTTCCGATAAGCCAATTCATTTCTCTTTACCTGATTTCGAGCTCGTCGCGTTTCTTTCTAACGTGCGGCTTCCATTTAAGTCTTGCGTCTAGAGTCATTCCTAGATGTTTCGCCTCATTTGAGTACGGGATTTGTTCGGAGTTAATGAATAAAGGTTTGTTGTTTATCTTTTTATAAGTAAAGTTAACATGGGTTGACTTAGTCTCATTAAGGACGACTCGCCAGCTCTTCGTCCAGTCGCATATTTTGTCTAAAGCGGGCTGGAGTTTCCCTGTTGGTAATTCAACTATCGTATCAATAGCGAGAATAGCAGTGTCGCCAGCGAACGTAGCTAAAATTGTTCCCTCATCGTGGGGTATGTCTCTTGTATAAAGCAAAAACTAATATTGGGCCGAGAACGCTTCCTTGCGGGACACCGGCATTTATCTCTTTGAATTCCGAGTACTCATTTTCGTACCTTCTGTCTTCAAGGTAAGACTCAAAGATTCTATAGAGTTTTTCTGGTAAGTTTAGCCTTAACTTGTACTTCAGGCCTTCGTGCCATACCTTGTCGAAGGCTTGTGATACGTCGAGAAAAGCGCTAGTACATATCTTTTTCGCTTCCAGAGCTTTTTCGATTTCGTTTGTTATTCGATAGACTTAGTCGATTGTTGAATGCTTTTTTATAAATCCGAATTGGTGATCCGGAATCAATCGTCTTTCTTCGATAATTGGTTGCAACCTTTTAAGCAACAGTTTCTCGAATACCTTAGATATTATCGGCAGTAGCGAAATAGGTCTGTATGACTTTTTGTCGTTTGGACATTTTCCTGGTTTCGGAACCATTATGACCTCGGCCACTTTCCGTTGACTTGGAACGTATAAAATTCTCGTGGAGGCGTTAATGATATAGAGTAGCTTGACCAAAGCTTTTTTCGGGAGCTCCCTTAGAATTTCGCTAGTAATTAAGTCATAGCCAGGTGCTTTGTTGTTCTTCAGATTATTTATCGTTTGACGAAGTTCAGCCAATGACACGGTTTTTATTCTATAATTATCTTTTACCGCATAAGGTTTGAGCTCCTCGACCAACGGTTTCCCGTCAAACGGTTTGAATGTTTCTTCTAGGTTGTATTCTCTTGCCCATTCGCCGTTGGCTTTTCTTAATGGCCCAGAGTGTGCTATAGGCTTCTTAACGGACTTGACTGCTTTCCAAAGAGAGTAGTTCGAACCTTTATCGGCAGTCAAACTTTCGAGGTAAGCAGTAGTCTCGCGACTTTTAAAATCTTGAAGTTCGTGCTTCAGTTTGTTAGAAAGGTGGTTCAAGATTGTCGTATCCGGGGGTGCTCGCGAACGTTGTCATCTCTTGCGCGCTCTACTCTTTTCGCATATTAGCTCTTCTATTTCTCGCAGATATATTGTTCCGCTGTTCGACAATTCGGACCTCCGAAAAGAAGTGTTATTCCACGCAGCGCTCTGAATAACTCTCACGAGTTTATCTAATTCGTCTTCTATTTCAAGTGGCGTTTTGAGTGGCACATTTAAAGCTATTTTTTCTTTGCAGTATTTTCTAAAGCCGTCCCAGTCGGTGTTGTTGTTAGTTAATCTAGGCGCTCTATTCTTTTTCGCTAGGCTTCCGCCGATTTTCAAAAGAACTGCCGAGTGATCTGAACAGAGATCAAAGCGTTCTTCTACGTTCGTAAGGTAACGAGGTACCTCCTTGGCGATAAAGAAGTCGACGAGATCAGGTATTTTATTTCTGTCGGTTGGCCAATATGTTGGCTTTCCCGCCGATAAGAAGATCACGCCGCGTTTTGTACTTGCTTTGAAGAGGGCTCTGCCTCTTGTTGATTTGCACCGTGAGCCCCAAAAAGTATTTTTCGCGTTAAAGTCCCCGCCGATGATAAAGTTTGACCCAAGTGAATCAAAGAGCAGAGCAAGATCTTCATCTGCCAGCCGATACTGCGGAGGAAAATAGCTCGTCGCGATGTTGTAATTTATGTGACTTAATTGTACTGAGACTGAGGTTATTTGCATAGAGTCAAGTTCTATTTCTTTGTTTTTGGAGTGCTTAATGCAGTCTTTAATGTAGAGAGAGGATCCACCTGTCGAATTATGCGCGTGATAAACGTAAGTACCTATTATTTACTTAAATATTATATATAAATAATATATTAAATATATTTTATATTAATATAAATTTATTTTAAATACTATTTAAAAAATGCAACCCTGTGTTTCGATGAACGGGAAAGTTGTAGACTTGATCAGGCTTCCTAGGTAATGCTGAAATTGTTTTCATTATATAACTCGGAAAGGATAAGAAAATTGTTGTTTGTGTTGTAGAAACAGTGTATATACGGCCACAAAACGGTACACTAATTCAAGCATATTTTTCGATACTTTCCACATATTTTATTAAAATAATTTTTGGGTCAATTTAAGGAAGGGAAAAAGCACAATAACTTCTTTCCTTATCGGCACACTCTAGGTTGAGTAGTTCATTAGTAATTCGCACTTCAACAGAAACTATTGAATTTTTTCATACAGAAACGCGATTTGCTTGGCATCCTGCGGTCGATAAATGTGAAAGACGTCAGATTTTGACAGCCGTGGTAAAAGGTCTATTGACATAAATCAGACTAAAAATTTTTTAAATTTGGTGTTACAGAATAAAGAGGGTTTGGTATTTAAAAGTTCGTTTTAGAAGAACTCATGTTTTTTAGTTAACACATTATTAACGATGTGTTATTTGATTTTAAACTGACAGTTCAGAAACTCAAATTAGTTCTAACAACGCTTCCGATAAAGAAAAACATTTTGTGCTACACCCTGTACGTGTTTTAGGGTTTTTTTACCCGACCGAGGTTATATTAATTTTAATGCATAGTTTGTAACACAGTGCAATAATCTTAGAGCCTTAAGAGATATTCTCGAGATCGACAGGTGAATCGATAAGGCCATGTCCGTCCGCCCGTCCGTCCGTCTGTATGTGTGAAGGTTTAAGGTCTTCAAACTCAAGCTAGAGATCTGAAACTTGGCACACGGCTTGGGTCTTTTGTTGCACAGACAACATGTGATCCGTCAACAATCCGGCTCAATCCGTCAACGGCCTCGCCCACTACTGGCTTCAATGTGAGACAGTCTCTATTACACTTTTTTTTAATAAAATGCCTTTTGGTCAAGTTAGACAAGGCACAGTAACTTACATTTTGGTTCTGAGCAATATTGGCCTAAGAAATTAAACGAGGCAAAAATTGGACCGCCCACAATATCAGCCATCGATCCACTTTTAACATGTTAGATCTTCGAAAACCCGATTTCTCGGAAAGTTGACTCAAAAGCGAAAAAATTATGACTTATATTAAAGATATTAAAAATAAATAAATAAATAGAGTGGCGCAACAGCTCAAGTTGAACCAGGGCCAACTTCTCAACAATGTATGCTGGTGTGTTAATTTCTTTTTACATACAAAGGGACCTACAATTTTTTGCCGAATCCGAACGGCACTTTGAGAAGTTTTTCAAGACAAATGATACTCTCGGAGGGCTTGTTAGACCCTCGCGGAGGTGGGGACCGTAAAAAAGAACAAGTCTTTTTTTTTCAGGTGACGATGGCAGGATTCGAACCCAGGCCTCCGGCGTAGTAAGCACACACGCTAACCACTACGCCACGGCACCCCACATATTAAAGATATTACCATTTGCTAAGTTTGCTCCATACAAAGTTTTGAGCTCCGCCCACTTTTAAGGGGGGGCGTTTTTAGGAAAAAACCGTTTTTTTCTGAAATAAATTTCACTTTAACCGTATTTTCTCGTGATTCTAACAAAATTAAAATTATTTGATTTAAATTTTAAGCCCATGCCCACTTTTGGGGGCGTGGCCCATACAAAAAATATATGAATTCGAGCCAAGAAATTTTAGGATTTGGTGTAACATGGTATATAGTGTCGGGTATACAGAAGTTTGTCACAGACAAACTCTTGAACTTACTCACTTGTTAATCATTAGACTGTTAAGGGCAGCTTCACAAAGAGGTTTGGCTTCGTTTTCGTCCATTGCGATATGTCAGGTTGGCGCTGCTTTAAATAATTCCGCAGGGGTTTGGTCTAGTCACATGGCCTAACACTTCTTCAGCAATTTGATCACAGATATAATGTCATCTTCTTTACCGGGTACTGCAATCCGTATTAGGATATTCGGGTAATTCTCATACGTCGGACACCTCATTGTGGATCACATGAAAAAGTTTGTGTTTCTCTTTCATCTCTTGAACTGATCCTTAAACAAAACTAGCAGAAGTCCATCCAATTATTTTCCCAGATGTTGAAGAGAGCTATGGCCCTCTCCTTTCTAGTTGTGTTTTTTTTTTTTTGTTTTCCTCTCATAAGGGTTTAACAATTGTGAAAAGAAGTCTTCCTTCTTTTCAGCAAGTTTTTTTATTGCGGGAACCATAAAAGTTGTATGTGGGTGATGCCAGCCTAAGTCCGCATATGAAGCCAAATGTGGCTTCGTGTATTTATGCCCCATTTTCTCCTTACTTTTCAAAAAAAAAAAAATATCAAAACACAAAAGGATATTCTTCTGTGCATTTTTGAGAGTACATTCAGAGAATTTTCGTATTAGTTTGACAAACAAGAATGCTGAGGCAAGAAGGCCATCCTTGAAGGTCAGTCGTTTGCTCTTTGGTATTAAAACAAAAGCGTGGGAAAATTTAAAATTTTTAATACTAATAATTGACAAGGTTGAGTGATAAAAGAATATATTTCTGAAAGTGCATCTGATTCTCGTAAGAAGAAGGGAAACTTCTCAAACCAACAAACATATTTTTTACTAAAAAAATAAATAAGTTCGTTGGTTTGAGAAGTTTCCCTTCTGGGGTTGCTGGTCCCCAATTGGGCGCCTCCCCAGGTGGCGGATAGGGGAATGCTCACCAGATATGGTGGGTACCGGTATGGAAAACATGTTTTCGGTATGGCCGGGGCGGACCAAAACCCGCAACAAACGAAAAGTCCAGAAGCGTCTGTCTCAAAATGAGCGGCTTCCTGGTCGGCGTCTGTTACCCAGGTTAGGGTCGGCCGAATACAAAACAACTTTTTCTCTTCCAATATGCAAGTAGAATGGACAGCAATCAGATGCATGCCAGGTGTTTTTATGAAATATTCTGCTGGTTTTACTTTTGCTTTTTTCCATAAAGGCATAACACTTGCGGGGGTAAGCTTTGGTGTTTCTGTGCGGAGGTTTCATGTTTGGCTCACCAGCGTTTGTTTTGGATCGAGAATAACTTTCTTCTTCTATCTTTTCTATCCCTAAATTCTTTCCGCTCGCGTTGTGCTATGCATTTTAAGGGTAATCTTATCCCCTTGATCACGAACATATTATGTAAAAAAAAAGTAAAAGTGTGCAAGCTATATTTGGCCTCGTATGATACAAGGGGTTGAAAATCTACACATTTGGTTCGGTCTTTTCTTGTGCTGATGCGAACATTTTTTCATGTTCCTTAATTACTTAGGACGGGGTGGACCTGGGCCTCAGCTAACAGGCTTCGGCAGCTCGCTCTGTATCCAGCTAGCCGTCTCCAGTTTCGCACGCGCAGTTGGCTGAGGTCCTCTTGCATTGGTGTGCGCCACCTGAGTCTCGGTGCTCCTTTACTGCGCCATCCCTGCGGGTGGATTCGAAGATTTTCCGGGACGGGGCGTTGGTGTCCGTCCGCTCTTGAGGACCCAGCCATCGTAGCCCTTGTATTTTAACTCTTCTCATGGCTAGTTGTGTCGCTGCACAGCCCGTACAGTTCGATGTTATACCTCCTCCTCCACTCTCCGTCTATTCAGACGGGACCGAAAATTGTCCGAAATTTTCCTTTCGAAGCTCGTTGACTGCTAAACCCATATTCGCCGCTTCCGTCGCACTATTCACGAAGGCTTCACTGACATTACGCTTTCTTCTTCCAATTATGCCAATGTCGTCTGCGTATACGAGTAATTGAACGGACTTTCGCAAGATTGTACCTCTGGTGTTGGCGCCGGAGTTCTTCATAATTCTCTCAAGAATGATGTTTAAGAAGTCACATGACAGCCGCGTCGCCTTTTTTAAATCCTTTTTTGACATCAAAGGGGTCGGTGAGGTCTTTACCAACCTTGACGGAACAGCGTGAGTTTTCTATCGTCATCCTTGGTTTGGCAGGGATGCCAAAAGTAGACATTGCGCTACATAGCTCGTCTCTGTAAATGCTGTCATTCTCAATCATTCTCATCATACTCAAAAAGTGGTGAGTATAGATTTGAAATTCCTGGGTTTTCTCCAAGATCTGACGAAGTAAGAATATTTGTTCGATCGTGGGCTTTCCTGGCCACACTGATATGTGTCTCAGATTGTTGATGTTACTTTTTAGAAAAATCTTTTAGCACCTTTAGCATCTTTTTAGCGGCATTTGTATGTATTAAAGGAGATTCGAAAATAGTTTTTTTTTGTAGGAAATGGTTTTTCATAGCCAGAGTGACAACATTACTTACGGTGGAGACGGCCAAGAAACAGAAGTTTTTTTTGTCACAAGCATATGCTCCTCTTACAAGAAGTACGAAAAACCACTAAAATTTACTAGGACGAGAGAAATCGCAGAGTTTTCGTGACAGCGGAGACACCATTGGAGTTTTTTTTTTAAGTTTGTTTAAATATTAGGTGCGTTTTATTTTTTCTCTTTAAACAAGAATTATATCCTCTTGTTCCTTCTTGGCCCTCTTAGAGTCGCATTGTCAGTGCTTAGTTAAGCCCAGCTTAGCTTAAACCAAGATCTATTAATCCAGGAATAAAACGAATTTGGAGTTAACCCAGCAAACAGTTTTTCAGTGCATAGTTAATTCCGTCAGTAAAGTTGTCAAAATCTTCGACTCTCGAAATTATTGACTCTCATATAGCTCTCACTTTACATAGAAAAACGCAGAAAAAGAAGTTCGAGTCATTTACAGATGTAATTTTTCACAGAAACACGCAAAGCCGCTGCCATTTCACATATAAAAAACATTCAAAGAAGTTCATATTGTTCACCAGAATTGAGCAGTAATTCACCAAATTCGGCGTGCTAAGCCGAGATTAATCCCAGATCAATATTCATGGAAAAATTCATATCTGGGGTTTATTTCAGATTAACTCGGAAGCTCGGATGATCTCGCACTGAAAAACTGTCAATTAAATTGATTAAATTGTCAAAATATTTCAAGGTTCCCCCATTTAAATGCTTGCATTGATTGTCGGAAGATTTTGTGTCGCGCGATATTTTAAGGTGCAAGTACATTGGTTTCTTAGTTATAAAAAATATGTTTTTCTGATTTAAGTGGAAAATCTATAGCATCTAAATACCAAAAAAATGGCAACTAGGTATAATTGCAATGCAATTTAGGTGACCACTCAAATTATCACTCTCCAGAATCCCTTTTATACGAAAGGTACATAAAATTTATTTCACCTCAAAGATGTCATCGTCTTGTAAAATCGTCTCCACAAAGTCTTTATTCATAAAACTCACAGAAAAAAACTCAATCCTTTTAACTTTCTTTTCCTCAGAGCCCTCCATCTACTTGTCAAACTTCCTTAATAGCTGAATAGTTTCAAGAATACCACCAACTTTGCTCACCAAAAATATAAAAAAGAAAGAAAGCCACGAAAACTTTTGAAAAACATTTCAATTTTTGAAATATTAAAGTGCCACACACAAAAGCTATAAGCAAAAACTTTATTTTCTGTTGTTGTGTTCGAAAGTGCATTTACAAGAAATTTCAAAATTCCTTTAGAATTGTCAGATGATGAAATGAGCAGCCATGCTATGCTGTCGATTCAAGTTCAAGCTTCAAGGTGGTTCCGGTTTCTCTTCAACGGATTTCCTGTCAACCGTTAGTGAGGAGGGAGCACTCCTGGTGGAGGTTTTTTTTTAATGTTTTCCACTCAGAGCTCATCCGTTTTTTTTTTTTGTTCCGCTCATCCTTGCGTCCTGATGCCCTACCGTGAATGGTTGTTGTACTGTTTGCAAGGACGTTTTCTTTATTTTTATCTCCCTGTGAGAGGATATACAATTTTTTTTTGTTGGCCTTTGATTTTATTCTCGCTTGTTCACCCTCTTTCGATGGCTAAAACCGTCAAAGTTGAAGTATGTAAACAAAACCTCAAAGCCGAGGGATGGCAAATATTGCTTTGCGTGAACTTTTCAAGAAGATGACTTCTTTTCGGATAAAGCGAAGACATAAGCAGCGACGAGGATCGAGAAGTAAGAGGAAAAGCACTTGCTTTGCGGTGCAAAGCCGGCAATGGGGTTTCGAAGGTGCTATATGTACCCTCTGCACCGACATCTCGAAGGTGGGGGCGAGGCGCTCTCACTGCGTCATTAATCATTTTGAATTTTCAATTTGTTTCGTTTTTGAAATGTTTGAGTCATTTGTCTTTGTTGTTGTTGTTGGCGATGTGCTAGTGCTTCATTTATATTCGTCTCCTATTGACTTTGTAATGAGCTCAGGTGAGAGACTGTAAAGGAGTTTTTCTTTTAGTCTATTTTTTGTTTATTTACTTGAAGCTGCTTGCCGGCAGAGGGTTAATTTAAGTTTTCTCGGGCTTGTGTTTGTCCTGAACTTATTGGAATGTCTTCAAATGATGGGCGTTAAGTGAAAGTAAACAAGGACATTGAGAGGTGAACCCTTTTTGTGGGCGGATTTTTTATTGAGCTTTTAAGAGGTTTATTTATAGTTTCGGTTGACTGGTGATTTATTGCTCTATTTTAAACCTGTTGCTATTTGACAGCTGAGTCAAAAATATGTGGGCATGGCTTTTTATGGAACATAATTATGTGCGGAAAATTGTGACAGGAGGGATGTGTTCTCTGCGTTGACTCAAATCAAACAGTTAAGTCTTTTTCTAAAACTTGGTTAATCAGGGATAGCTGCTCCAAGGATGGTGTAAGACTTTTTCTTACTTATTACTTTTTTCAAATAAATTCAAGACAATTTTGACGACAGCATCCTTACCGTAGAACCACAGTGATGTAGCTGTAGCGGTAGTAAGAGCTGTCAAAAGTTAAAACACATGTATTCAGTGTATTGCGCACACAATGTGTGTCTGTGGCGGTAGCGCGTAGCTGTGGCGGTAGTAAGAGTTGGCCAACTTTTAACTTTCGTAGCACTACACGGTTGACAGCGCTACAAGGTGGACAGTTCAATACAAGTAAAGTAAACAATGGAGGAAAAGGACGTCGAAAAGTTTATTGAGATGGTTAAATCTAAAGAAATTTTATGGAATTTGTGTCATCCGTTGTACAAAAATATTAAATCTAGTTCAAATTAACTCAGGGTATCGGCCATTTTTTATAAACGAGGTTTTTGTTCGACATAGCCGCGCTACACCATTGTGTTAAATTTTTTTCCGTACTACGCCACATGGCTCCGCGGCTGTCAAGTAAGAGAAAAATTAAAGAAAAAAACATCCCTTACTTAGTTAAACACTTGCACTGATATGCATAAGCACGGAACGCAAAAGCAAGAGGCCCAGATAGTTCAACCTCAAGTTCCCAACAAGATCAAGGTCAAAGTTAAATTGATTTGCGGGGAAAATTTCCTTGAAGGTTTGCTAGCCATGCTACGGAGATCGCTAGACGTAAAGATCCCTTGACTAGAATTATAGAAGCTGTGAATACTAGCATCAGGAAAGTTTCTTCCCGGGAGCACCATGAAGACTGCTTTAGGCACCAGTTACCACCCAGGACACACTAGGTATGGTCTTGACGTTACCTCAACCAAAAGAGAGCTTAGAATAAGTACTTTTCACTACCAAAACCAAATTACACGATAGGGGCCTTGCGTTGCGTGCGTCTTTGTCAAATACGATTGCCAACCCTTTATTCGATCGCTAGATATAGTCGACCTATAGAGAGAATTGATAGTTTGTTGGCCAGACAGTCTGGTGGCTTGGTATCCAGGCACTTAACCAGTTGGGTGCGTTCGTCAAGTGAATCGATAGGTCTGCTGGTCTTTTTACTTCTTGTCTCCACATCACATTATCCCCCTCTCAGTTTTGTTCGTCCCAAACAAGCACGTCATTCATTGCTTCCCTTGTAACGATGTAGGCGATTCACATGGACAACTTTTATATTCGTTCTTTGTCCACGTTGCATGCGGAAGACGCAGTCATAAATTCGTGTTACACAACTTGGTAGGGGCCTTTCCAATGCTGCTGCACCCTGTGCGATTTTGATGTGCATCAACCAAAACCTTCCGTCCTTCGTAGAATTCCGTTTCTGTTGCTCGTGCATCGTATCTGGTCTTCATGCGGTCGTTTGCAACTTTTATATTGCTTCTAGTCCTCTGGTGTATGTCATTAATCCTTTGTTTAAGGTGCACTACGTTGACCTCTTCGCATGTTGGGTCTTCAATGGGAAATCCGGATTAGAGCTCACTGGGTAGCCTGGCAGTCCTGCCAAATAAAACTTCAGATGGAGTATATCCAGTTGTACTATGAATATCGTTTCGGTAGGCCATGATCCCGTTGATTCCCGTCCACGACTTTAGAAAGATGTTCCTTCAGGGTCTTATTAAAACGGTTCACCATTCTATCTAATTGCGGTTGAAGGGTTGTGGTCCGTGTTTTTTAAAGTCCAATTGATGCGCATACTTTCTGGAACATCTTTCGTTTCGTTCTTGATTGGAGTGTAATTCCATAGGCATACCAAACCTGCACATCCAGTGGTCAGCAGTAGTCAGCAATTACAAGGATATAACGATTACCGCTTTCAGTTTCCAGAAATGGACCCGCGATGTTGACAGCTATCCTTCCAAAGGAGGAACGAACTTTGTACTGGTGCATTTAACCTCTTGTTTTGACTTCAAGTCCCTTAATATAGCAGCGCAAGTAGTACACCTCCGACACCAACTCTCAACGTCGTTTCTTGCACTCAGCCAATTAAAGTATTCCCGTACCTTTTCCAGTGTTTTGTTGATTCCCAAGTGCCCACCAGACACTCCATCGTGCATTTCCAGTAGAATCTCCTGGACTTTCGACCGTGGAACAACAAGCTGCATTTTAAAGGTTTTTCCGTCCGGCATTTCCTTGTACCTGGAAAGAGTCCCACTGCGCCCAATATGCCTTTAATGTGGGACTCCTGTCGGATATATCCCTTGCGCTCGGTTACTCCATAGATTGCTTCCATGCAAGGATTGGCTTAATGTCGGGGTCTTCTTGTTGTGCGTGGCGAAGTTCCTCAGTACTCCAGCCTTCTGCAGGTTCGGCTCTTACTCTCTGGACAGTACATTCGTCCTTTTCCTCTTGTCGCACGCAATGCTTACGATTGGGCTCACATGGGCTCCGAGATAATGTGTGCACGTTGCAGTGCAGTCTTTCTTTGTGATGTTGTATTTCGAAGTCACAAGCCTGCAATCGCTCGATCCATCTTGCGACTTGGCTCGCAGGAGTTTTTTGAGTGAAGTGAACATTTGAGAGCGGCGTGGAGTGAACGCAAGATGAACTTCTGGCCACTCAGGTACTTCTGGAAATGTTTCGTCGCCAGTATAAGAGCAAGGAGTTCTCGCCTGATAAAAAATTCGCCTGGAATTTTTCTAAAGTATGCTACAACCTACATTCTAAAGTATGTTGGCCCTTAAAAATTTGAGTGGCTAAAAGCTTGACCGTTGAATACCCGATCCTATCACACATTGTTAAATGCTGATGTTGTTGTTATTTTTTGACATTTTATAAGTAGTGCAAGCTTCCAAAAAGGGGCGTGGTCCAACAGCCCCTTATCACAAACTATCAATACTAACGCAGATATTTACAAGTTAAGCTTAAATGTAGGTAAAAATGCAATGATAAGATGCTAAATGTCAAATTTCAGCCTTTTAAGACGTCTTACAGTTTTAAAAGCTCTGGAAGTAGTTGCACATTTAAACCGATTGTGGGCGGATTTCAAATTTTTTTACACTTGTACTGGTTCGTATGACGTGGAGCTTACGTACGAAATTTCAACTTCATAGCTCAAAATTAAAGGCCTAAAATTATGTGACATACAGACGGACGAACGGAAGGACATGGCTTATTCGATTTTGAATTCGGTCCTGATCATATGCCCCTAAGGTCTTGGGGCTCTACCATTTCACCGTGTTACAAACTATGTAACGCACTTAATAAACCTCCCTATCCTAACATTTTCTCCAAAAAGAAGGCGGGCGTAATGGGCCTCATAAATTCAAATGTTTCGAGGCCCCGAATTTGTGAATTTCCCCTGAGTAACCCTATAGTCATGAGGTGTAACACCATACTTTGCCAATCAAATTGCTTACAAGTCTTAAGGGTCAACAAGGACTATTTTACTAGTTTACGACTTATTCGTATTATTGCATTGAAATGTTTACAGCAACTCTTATAACATAATTTTTTCATAGGTTTACCCATCAGGGTAGGATTAAAAGTAGAAAAGGCATCGTGTCAGTTAAAGGTTATAAAGTGTAGGGTCCAAACAATGGTGCAACTGATCAGTGTGACCCAGGAGCATCCTCTTATAACCATGCTGTCTCATAGTACATGGACCTACAGGTTTTTGCCGAACCACAACTGAACTTTGAGAAGTTTTTCTTATAAATTTTACAAACGCGAGCTTGTTAGACCCTCGCGAAAGTTGGAGGTTTTTTTTACATATGTTCAAAATCACAACAGAGGTCAAGGCTGGTGATATCTACTTAATGACCAGGCTTTATATTCGACGAGTTGTAGGTAATCGCGAATTAAGAGCTACACCAAAACAAAAGAAGTACCTACAACACATGGGTCCGGAAGGATGTTCCTTATTTTATTTTATTTCACGGCCTACCTATTCTGTTGAACCAAAATATATTTTTGGTCTCCATTTAAGAAAAAAAAAAAAAATTAAGATTTAACCTGCCATTATAAAGGAAATTTATTTTTATTTACCAAAAAAGAAAAAAGTCCTTTCACTATTGTCTATCGTGATTTGGATCAGAGCTTTGCATTCCATTCTATACAAGAATTCAAATGCCTTACCTTTCTTTGCCTAATCTTCGAGTTCAATTATGCTGAAGTAAGCAATGAGCATAAGAAAACGGAGCATTGAAAGAAAACTGCGCCCACCGAGACATGCCTAGCTACCCATACAGTTCTATGACCTACTCATAATTCAAGAAAGAAAGGACGAAGAAAAAATTAGAAATAAAATAAAAAAGCATCCTTTTCGTTCCCCTTCAACGCATCATGGACTTTCAACGAGCAACTCGTTTATTTTTGTTCCTTGCTTCTTGAATGTTTTTTTTTTTTTGTTTATTTTTGGCTACGCTCGCTCCTTCTACGAAATTCAAAAAGTTTTTTGCTATTCTTTATTTTTTGTGAATGTCTTCAACGAACCTTAAGGGATGTCGCCATAGAGACAAGCAAGAAAAATAATCCTGAAAGAAAAATTGCAAAATCACTTAAGCGTCTCATAATCGAAGGATAATCAAAATAAATTGACAATTTTTGAAGCATTATTCTGTTTAATTTAAGACTTATACATCGCAATCTCGCCTAGAATCTATCGGACAAAGACACAGGGTGTCGGATGGTGCAGGATTCCTTCAAGTCCAAGGACGTGTACGAATTTTTTCGTTCAAGAAAAACTTGATTTCGTGTCCGTTCAGCTGTGAATATATTTTTTTCGCCTCCTTCTTCAGTTCGTTTCACCATCACAACAGATGCAGAAGGGAAACATGTAATTCAATGGTTATGGGAATAATTGAACAAATGTACCGTTGTACATGAGTAGCAAATTTCAAAAAATAACCTAAACGAAATAAATTTTATTTATCAAAAATAAGGCACAGGCCAGACGCACAGTACCAGACCAACTTGGGGTCCCTGAAGTATCGGCCAGAGCCGGAGATGTTGAAAGAATGGCGGTGGGGAAGTACGTACTCGTCGGGCCATGAAAAATACCCACTAGACATTGCATGAATACTTACTCGAAATATTACGACCACGATGCTGGGCATATAGTTGTAGCAGTTCATCAGAGCGAACCCTTTCACCATGCAAGGACATCTCCGATCAATAAATCGTGAATTCAAATAAACTTGAATCGATTGGAGCACCTACAGACATCTTGATTTCTGGGCAAATATAGACTATTGCCAATGGAAAATGATGTTTGTCCTCAAGGACAAAATATACCTATGCCATTGGAACCATCATAAATTTTGCTTTCAACTGAAAAAAGGGACACAAAAAATGGTTAGGTACATTTAAAACATCCAGACACAATTTCTATACCCTTGTTGTAGATTTAGTAGTCCTTTTGTTCCGAAGTTCCACTTCCCTTTGAGACTACAAGAGGTAAACGGAACGAACAAAAAAAGGATTTCAAAATCGCCTTTGAACACTAACTGAATATATATTTTCAATATAATGGAAGCACCGCCTTTGAGTCCCAATGGGGACCCGGGAATGGTATCAAATAAGTAGTAGCGTTCGTCTCAAACGTTTCTGTATTGGAATTTCCTAGCTTTGACGATTTAAGAGGGATTTTTTCCCTCCTATTATAGGTGTACGAACGCGATGACAGGTAAAAGTTCGAATTGCTTGGCAGTGAACGATTGAGATGAAGTATCCTGAATGGGTTCTATTGTAGGGAGAGTGAATGAATGCAACATTCAATGTGGATTGCGTGATCTTCTTTGAAAGTGCACTGTAAGCATGTTGCATGTAGGTACGCTGTGTAGATTATTAAGATTTTATATTGTGCATAAAGAAAGCTCTTTGCTGTTTGAGATTTGAAAACCTTTGAAAGAGCAAAATTGAATAGGTTGCATGGGAATATTAAACTCGTAACGAATTGAACACCTAAACCTTATTATCACATAAGTATTGCAAGACTCAACTTAGCGCATAAAATATTATCTGGCTGGTGAAAACACAGCGCCCCCGTTAAAGAAGTTGTTGCTGATATTTGACCTAAAGTTTTGCGTACTAAACCTTAAATATAGTAAATTTTACGTCCAGAGGACGGTTTTGTAACTATCAAGGACTGCAGCTTCAACCATCCGTGTTTATTTCCGTCATTCACCGCGACTTTAAGCCTGTACCCCAAAGAATCCGTTGCATCTGTCACGTCGAAGTACACAACTGACAACTCAGTAAAATACACACATTCTTATGGGAAGCGACGTACGTCACGAAGTTCGTCTACCTTTATGGGCCGCTTCCCAAAAGTGCGTTGTTTATTGAACTTTGTTGTCAGTTGTGTACTTCAACGTGACGGATGCAACAAATAAAATCCATGAGCTTATCGCCAAATAAAGCGAAAATACAAGAGATCCATCGTAGTTTCTTGAGGAGTTAATCTATGTTCAGTTCGCCATCCTTCAAAAGTGGGGACATCACTTCTTTTTCTTTTACTTTTGATTTTCTTATAAATCTTGTTTGGAAGTGAAGTAAAATTTGTGTTTGGGCAAGGCATGATAGAGCCCACTGAAGATGAGGTAGTGACTACCATTAGTACCATTTGCGAGATCACTTGACCAAATGAAAAGAGGAAGGAATCGCATCGGTTAAGCAACACCTCGACGAAGAAACAAGTCCGGTATGCCTACAGAACACAGGAAGATAAGGGCTTTGAAAGATGACAGATACCGTCTTATGTTAGGGCTTTGAAAGATGTCAGATACCGTCTGAGTGTAGACTGAGTGCGGGCAAAATAGCAGTGTTTTCCAACATTAACTTAAAAGAATGCAATCCTGCATTTCTATATTTCAACCGGTCAGCAATATGTAATTGAAGATTATAAATAAATCTCGAAGTGTTTTCTCCGGGAAATCTAAGACTAACTTGATACAAACACTTCTTCGTAGCTACACTGAAAATTATTTTGTAGGGAATATTGACAAAAACAAATTGGCAGAATATTTGGTAACATAGTTTTTTTGTTACATCAGCAAATGATTTTTTTCATTATAACAGAACGTTTGTGTTAAATGTTTCCGTCGATTTTCTAAAAGAAGAACCAAAATTCGGTTTTGTACGAAACAACAAAAACTTTGTTCGAACAACAAAAGCTTTTTTTGAGGTTGTTATCAGAACAACAAAATTTAGACTGCCAATTTAACAAAACCTTTGTCAATATGAAAAATTTACTTTTGTCAGTTTTTTTCCTTATTCCTTTAAATAACTTCTTGGCACACGATGTTTTGAGCTTGTCTTCGCTGTAGCAGCTTATAGAAGAAAACTCTAGGTTCGATTCCTGCCGGGGGCATCAAGTTTAAAAAAAAAAATTCGCAGTGAAAACACTTCCAGCCAAAACGTGAAGTAAGTAAGTAGGTATCAGGGTTCGCAGTTATTTTTTTTTTTATTTTAAACAAAATTTTTGTTGTTACAACAAATGTATTTTTCTCAATACGAAAAAATAATTTTTTGTCATTTTTACACAATTTTGTCAGTTTGATAAAATGGTTTTGTTGGACGTATTTTGATAGAAGATTTGTTGTTCCCACCTGCATTTTTGTCAATTATACCAGGGTTTTATTTTCAGTGTAGTCAGAAGCGAAAAGAAGAAATCCGTTTTAGAATTCCCAATAACACTTTGTCTCCATCGGACACTAAACCGCGCCTGATATAAATCTTCATTAAATCCCCTACAATCTACGCGATTTCATATAAAATTTTTAATCCTTTCGTCAAGTAATTTAAGTCCTCATAAATCTTATTCACCACTTCAACAAATCTCTTTTATTCAAAGAAATTATGAAGTTAGTCTGAACCTCATTTGGTGTTTCACAACTGGTGTGACATTTCACAACTGGTGTGACATTCACAACTGGTGTGATCGTCAGTTGGGCGCCTGTCACGCCCTGTCGTAAACAAAAATTTCACACGATTTCACACTCGACTTAAAGGAAAGTCTGTGGTCAAACTGTCATGCCTGTTGTGAAACACCAATAATAAGACACTACCGTCATAATTTCTTTGAATATTTTCAAAGACCCCACAAGCATTTTATGTGTCTTAAGCTAGCGATTTGCTAGTTGTCTGAGATAAAATGTTTAATTTTTTGGAACCAAACCATTTTTATGGCACCTTTAAAAATTTTGGCACACTTATAACAGTTTTCGACTTGGAGACTCTCACTTTTTCTATCGGGATTTTTGCAATCTTTTTTCGCTCCTGGGAAATGTGATTGTCACTCTCTTTTGAGAGCTAAAAGTGTAAAACTACTTTTTTATTAGTCCGATGGAGACAGTTCAGGATTTATTTTCAATCGTCTCCTGCTTATCCCAGTTTTATTGCCAATGAAGACGTAGTAGAAAACATCTGTTTGTAAAAATCTTCAATCTCAGCTATCATAAAGATACAAAGGCCTTGATTTCAGAGGTTTCTAATTAGAATATTCAATCAGCTCGTAAGAATATTTATCTAAATCTGGAGATAAGATTTGATGTACAAACACTTCGGAGATTGGGGTCGCTAGGCGAGGCGGCTCAATCATGGTTGAGTGCTTCCACTTCTTTCAGGAAAGTAAAAGAAGAGAAGACAATCAATCGGATGTCAGTTGAGTTTAAGTGTTGTTTATACCCGAACCAGGGTATATTAAGTTTGATGTGTAGTTTGTTACGCAGTGAAATAATCACCGTAGACCTTTAAGACCTTTTAGAGGTATTGATGGGGTCGACAGGAGAATCGGTTAAGCCATGTAAAATTTTAGGCCTTAAATTTTAAGGTAGAGATCTAAAATTTGGTTGGCTGGCTGGAAGTCCATTGGACCAGATCAGATTTGAAAATTAGCTGAATCCGCCCACAGACACGCCCACTACAACAGGCCCTGCGAACATTTCTAATTTAAAAAAAATACTTTTTCTAAATTTTAGCTATGTTAGAATGGTCCAGCGCATTCATTTTTGGCATGCAACAATGCCCTGTAATTGTCTTTGAAGAAGACAAAAATTTTTAGCCTTTTCGTTGACCACGCCCACTTTTTTAAGGGACTTAAGCTTAAAATAACTGTTTGTTAATAAATATATCTGACATTTGACTAAAAATTATATGAAAAAAATTGTAGATATTAGATTTCAAACTATCATTTATTTGAAGTATGTGCCTCTTCCCACTTTTGTGGGCGTGGCGTTAAAAAAAGTGATTGTTTTAGTGAAAAAGGCGGAGTTTTAGGCCGAAATGTATGCAACCACCTAGTATAAATAAAGCATTCAACAGTTATACTTTTATATCCAGCCCACTTTTCAGGGGCGTGGCAGTTTTTTTGGCTATGGTCGGGTATTTTTGCAATCCGTCGTAGATGGACTGAAGCGTTTGCATACGCACTGTTGCACTTTCCTACTTGTTTTATAATAAGCTCGCAATCAAGGGCCTATATGGCTAACCCTTAACACGAAACATATTGCGAGCGGAAAGAATAAGAAGAAAGAGAAGAAGAAAAAGAGTATACATGTAACCCAAACGATGCTGGCTGAGGCAGTATGGAAGAATGAAAATTGTGCACAAAAACAAAAAGCTAACCCCCGCAAGTGTTATGCCATTATAGAGGAAAGCGTTTTTATGTTGGGGACAGGGGAAGAGAAGATGATGCCAACCAGAAAGCCGCTTATTTGAGACACATGCTCCGTGATTTTCCTTTGGTTGTGTGGTTAGGCCCGCTCCAGATTTTTCCATGCCGGTACCCACCATATCTGGGAAATGTTACCATATCCGTCATCTGGGTGGCGTTTAATTGGGGACCAGCGCGTCAGAAGGACAGGACACAAATGTCTACTCCACATGCAGATTTAGAAGGGCAGAAGTCGGAGAATAAAAGGCTGAGGCTGGCAAAGAATTGACGATTTTCGTTTGAGGAAGAACTAAGGATAGAAATTGTCTCCAAATTCAGAAGGATGAAAATAAGTTTTTTTTTGACAGCTAGAGGAGTCCATGTGCCTGTCATTTAATACTTTCAAAAATTGCAAGAGCAAGAAACGCTTTTCAGGCCCTCTTCTATACTTTCTATTCCCCCATTTATTCCTTCTAACGGCACACATTTGGCTTACAAGCCAGAGCTAAAAATGGTTCGTCATTATAACCCAGCAAAAAAGCCTGCAGAGTTTCGCATTAAGAATGTTTTTCATAAATAAATCTAGTGAGAGGCTCGTCCTATTTTCAGTATCAGATCGTTTAAAGATTCTTCAAAACGATCTCTCAAGCCTCTGTCCGAGAATTTTTGCAGCGGACAATATTGAATCGTAAATTTAGATTTCTCAAAAACCTACTTTCAGCCGAAAGTAATAGAACGGTTTTGTGGGTCGTGTGCAGATGAGGACTCTAACAAACTACCCCCAAGGTTTTTGGGTGGCCACCATAAGGGTTGTTTTCAGCACTAATTTGTTGGATCGCAGAAATTTTTCGAGGCAAGGGTATCAGAAATCGATGATTTACTTGCGTTACTTTCTTTTGGATATGGGCGAGATTTTTCAAGGATGGTGATTCAGATTGCGGAAACCGTACAAACAACTTTTCCACGTGCTAGCCCTTGGATGGAAAGTGATTTTCAAGAAACCGATTTTAATATCAAAGCAACTGATCGGGTTCTTGAAGGTGACCCCAAGGAAAAGCGTATATGAGTAGGTATTCCGAAGACAAAGTTTTTCTTTGGCTAGACATTGCCTCAAAGCCAGTATTGCAGTCAGCTTCACCTTTAGAAGGTCTCAAGATCAGACTAAAGAAGCAAACTAACATGTTGGCTTCAAAAATTTAGAGCAGAAGCGCAAGAGAGGCACTCAGCAGTAGTCTACCAATTTTACCAATGGTCCTAAATTATTCTACGCCCAAAACATGGTACACATAACGTTGTTGGTATTGCACCGAAATATCACTAATATAAGTCAGTTGAACCTTACCTCATTTTTAAGTGCAGAATATATAGATACTTCTTCCCTTTAGTGTTAACAATTTAACAAATAAGCGTAAGTGGGTTCTCCGGAATACATCCAATAGCAGGTAGGTATTAGGTATCCGAACCTCGCCTGACAGATATCCCTTTAAAATTTCAAAAGACTCAACTCAACAAGTTAATAGTCTGAACTCAACTCGATAAAACCACTTAAGAGTATTATCTGCTTTGCATAAAACTTTTCAAACCTCCTTCTGTCCTCACTTTTACTAATGCCAGTTAATTGATGTGCTCATCCGAAGCTACCACTTCTGTCCACTTTCATCTTTCGCTCGAACAGCAAGTACTTAACTCGCTCGCTTCGCTCGGCCAACACCAGTAATGCTTGGACAAATTTCAATCCCATTGAATATGCATGCAAACGTTTTCCACTATAAAAGTCGTCCTTCTCCGGACGAGCACAACAAACGAAGCGGGGAGTCCTTTTATTATAAATCAATTGATTTTATCTTAGCTCTCCAGCAGCTATATGCATAGATTGTCTTGTGTGCCGCCGTGCAGACAACAAAGTGCCAAAAGTGACATCCAATCAATTTATTATGCAAATTTCAATTAAATCCATTTTAAACAAAGAGCCCACCGGGAAGCACATTGTGGAATGTGGGGGTGTGTGTGTATATGTGCAGAGTGACGACTGAAAGGGATATTCCTGGGATAAAATTAAAATTATTTTACGGGTGACTTAGCTTGGGAATAATATTATTTTTTGATAAGCTGCGGTTGGGAGATATTTATCCGATAAATTGTTGTTCGGTTTTTATTGTGGAAGAGTAAAAGGGCTCCTTGGACATTAGGAAAAACATTAGGCTGAGAATTTTCATTACACAACAAGAAACTAAATGCATTTTTGCTTTTTAAAATAGTGTCAGCAAAAGGGTAAAATGACCTGCCAAGGTTTTCATTATTAAGTTTAAGCTAAAGTCTCTAAGGACGACTAAGGGAACGTTTAGTAGAATATGAGTCGATGCTTAGTATTTGGAAAAAAAACAACTATTTCAGCAGATTCTATAACGCTGACTTTGAACAAGAAACAAGAAACAATATCTTCCACCTTACCTAAATCAAGTGAAAGCAGTAGTCTTAGTGTAATAAGGCTGCTCGGATGAAGGCCAAGCTGACGAAATTTTGGAAGCGACTAGCGATTTTTTGGTCAGGAGAATTCAACATAAATCATACGTGGCATATGGTCGAAGCAAACCATGCTCGATATATCAAATCTTAGCATTGTCAGCCCGATCCTCAAGAATAAAGATCGTCTGAACTACGTCAGCTTAAGACGCACCAGTCTACTGGCGCATCGCTAGCCTTTTCTGCTGCATTCCAGTATGTCAACAACCCAATCAAATCAAATCTCACATTTTATAGCTCCGCCTTGTAGATCATATATCAATTGAATAGCAAGTATTCAATTCAATTCAATTCAATTCAAAAAACTTTTTATTTTCATTTCGATAAGTTTTACAAAAAGAAGTTTACAAAAAGTAGTATACAACATGGCTTAGAGCCGTCTGCCGTTGAATGATAGGACCGAGAAAGTTAATTAATAATTAGTGCTTATATTAGGTTTTTTTTTTTTTTTTTTGTTAATTTAATTTGTAATACAAAAGAAAAGATTGTGACTTCTTTGTCATCTATACTTATGGGCTTTTGGTTTAGCTTAAAACGGAACAAAAGGGATTTCTTCGTGGATAGATCTGATTTTGTTTTGCTGATTTAGCTCACGGAGACTGATACAAATTACGAAAAGCAATTGCTTCTTTTAGATAGCATGTAAGTATCTTCCAACCAAATCCGCCGTTTAGTAAGGAGCGACATTCCTGGATCGAGAGAAAGCTCTTGGCAAAAAATAATCTTTGGATCTCTTGAAGGATAGGACATAAAGCTAAGAAATGGAAGGTGTCTTCGTTCTGATTGAGGTTACAGAGGTTACAAAGCGGGTTTAAGTCATTTCGGTATGGTCTGAAGTTAAGATCAAGCATTTCAGTGCGTGCCTTAAATACTAAACTAATTTCGGACGCGTTCAGCTTATCACAAAAATAGTTGGCGGTGTGTAAATCGTGAGTGAGGCTTTTGTAAAGTTCTCTTGTAAGTGATGTTCTCGCTCTGCACAAGGACTGCTGATAGAGCTTTTCGTCAATGGCTGCCAGGCAGTCATAGAATATACTTCGTCATTCGTGGCAATTTCTCTCGTCAAGATTTAATTGACAATTATGGTTAACAGCAAGCTCACGCCATTCCTTAAAAGGTGAAAAGCCCCCTTCTAGTGCAACCAAAAGAACTCTACGTTGCAAGTTATTCACAGATCTTATAATAACTTTGGACAAATAGTCGGCACTTGATTTGGCATTTCTTACAAAAACTGGAGATAAACCTGTTTCAATGTCTATTGCGTAGTTTGGCGATGATCGAGGGAGCCTGAAAATCCTTTTTACGAAGAAACGTTGGATAGCTTCAACTTCGTCGAGCTTTCGGTGACCATAGACTTCACTTGCATACCGAAAACATAACAATAGCAAGTATTGATGCAATATTTGTTTGAATAGTCCCGCTTCTAACAATGTATAGCAAAACAGAAGCAGCAGTCATTTTGAAAATCGAAACATGGCTCGGTATGTCTTGAAGCGTTATTTGACACAATCGAAACAGTATTGATTGCTATTGAAAAAATTTAAAAATCTACTCTGTACTCTTCTAGACAAAGATGGGAAATAAACCTGCGACTTTAGGATGCCCCACAAAAAAAAACCTTGCGAGGTCATATCCCATGATGTTGGTGGTAAAATCTCTCAAATGTTTCGTGCAGGATGCCAATCTGTGTGGCACGCGTTGCCGTTTAGCCAAAACTACATACTGTCTGTGTCCGGATGGCTCAATTTGAAATATAAGAAATTTGTTATCATCTTTCTGTAACACTCGATAAAGTACGGCCCAATAAAGCCACAGTCTGAAATTCCACGTCAAACTGTAACTTTTTGATAAGCCTCGTGTGGATTGGTGGTAGGCACCTCATCACTAAAGATGATTTTTCAGCGAAAATTTGGGTAATCCTTCCAACGCTCTGACTTGTAAAAAAACCACTAAATAGTACACAGACTGGTCACATCAGCTCTTGAAGTAAGAATCTGATATCTTGGTAGACCATTTACCAAATTCGGGTGTCAATGTTTTGGAATACACCTCGGGCACTTAACTACTTAATGTGACTTTAATGAGTTTTTCAGTAGCCTTAGCTTGGATTCTCGTAATTATGGGTCTTTGTGGTAAGACCCATACTTACTTATGGTGCCTTGGTTTGGTAACAAATAGAAAACCAGTTAATGGTAAACTATTGGCAGTTCAAAGAACGGCTTGTATAGCAATGACAGGTGCGCTCTTTGTTACACCCATGAAAGCTTTGAATACTCTGCTGCACCTTGCACCGCTTGATCTACAGATAACAAAAATTGCTGGCAATAGTCGCTACGACTCACTAACTAAGATCGCTTCAAGAGCAGTAGCTACGGACACGGCACGATCTTAGACGGAGCTACTGCCAGGAAATTCAACCCTAACGGATGAAATTCCCTCCCTGGTCGACACATCGTATAATATTCTTTTATCTAGAGAGAGAGCACTGGCAAAAAATTAAATTTTCAGGCCTAATAAAATTTGCAATCTTCACAGATGGTTCAAAAACAGGGGAAGAAACAGGTTCCGGTATCTTCTTTAAAGACCCGAACCTAAAGTATCATTAAAACGACCGGATACAGGCAGGGTCTTCCAATCAGAGGCTCTGGCTGTACTTAGGGCGATCGAGCTAATGCATATGACATTGATATCCGGAAGAGATATCGCCATTTACATCGATAACCAGGCTACGATCAAGGCAATGGAATCGACCAATGCTTAAGGCATTGTGCAGTCAAAACCGGGTGAGACTGTGCTGGGTGCCAGGACACTGCGGTATAGAGGGAAATGAATAAGCTGACGAGCTTGCAAGAAGAGAAGGGGTCCTTTCTTGGAAATAGTGTGAGGTTTTTAACATCCAACCAGGGGTATGGTAAAAGGCCTGTGTAGTAAGAGTGGCACTATTTAGGAGAACACTACAATGACTGGCAACCTAAGGTAGCCTCGTCTGACTCTCTGGTCTAGTCTGACCAAGCCTATCTTGTCTCGCTTTGATGGAAAAGGATCAAAGGGACTATTAAGAATGAGCAGGGACAAGTCTAGGGCTTTAGTATGAATTCTGGTAGGACACTGTCTCCTCCGGAAACACGTGAAGAAGCGGAAGCCTTCTGAAACGGATAGTTGTCGCTTCTACAGTGATCTGCAGACGGTTGAGGATATAACACACTTATTGTGTTGATGCAAGGCAATTTCACGTAAGCGTAGACAGTTTTAAGGGAAACGTTTCTTCGAAAGTTTAGCGGAAGAAAACGGCACAAAGTTCAAAGGCCTTCTTGGCTATTAAAGAGAAATTGGCTATTTGCCAGGGAGAATGTTAAGGCTTTTTTGCCTTTTGAATGTTAAGTTCAACTGCATCCACAGGGATTGCAATGGGTCCATTTTGGTGCCTAGTGTTTGTGTGTCCTTTTTTCCTACACTGCTTTTAAATCTAACCTAACCTAACCTAACCCAGCAAGGGCTATCGAGCCGTCCATTAGAACACTCATCGGTGACTACCTTGTGTACGCTGACATGAAATCTCAATATCTTTACACAGTCCATAGCACAACAGACCTGTTGATCGCTGATCAGTAAAGGGAAACAGTAAAAATTAGACAAATTATTTATTTTCGAAAGTTAATGCTTCTTCTGACTGCCCAGTGTCGTAAACGATCGCAATAAAAGGATGTTAAAACTGAAGCCCAACTTATTGTGCTCCTTTTCTTCTTCCATTCATTTCCGCTCCTGAGATGTCTAACATTAAAAGTCTATTCCCTTATTCACGAGTAAATTATATAAAAAAAAGTGTCGGTACCCTTTTTTTTTAAAAAAAATAGACATGATTTCATTTTATATACTTTAGTAGGAAGGTCTGGTACCACGATAAGTTTGATCGTGCAAATATTTGCTACATTTTACATTTTCCGACTTAAATAAGAGGAAGCCTCTACACAACAGCGTGACTTCAGAAGCGGCACATGTCCTTGCCATGCAAATTCTATAATGGTTAACATTAGGCAGGGTAAACTTCAGACGAGCCTTAAAACCAATTCAGGAAATTTGTCATCATGCAATTGCGATAAAACTTAACTTTTTCAAGTTTTCGTTTAAGTTAAATGTCAGAAATCATATTCTGAAATAACTCTGGATCTGAAAGGTTTTCAAGAAGAAAAAAATGTTACGCATACGCCACCGTAACACCGCAGTTGTGATTCAATAAATTCCGCAACTTTTTTGATATCTTTAAAAGTCTTCTGTAGTTTTTTAAAATGTACGGACTTGCAAATGAGGGAACATATTCGAAGGTATAAAGGCAAAAGTCACGTAGTTTTTAACATCAAACCGCAATGCTATGTTGCGAAACATCCTAGTACAACTCTTAAAAACTTCGCTTTAAACTATCATAAATTTAACCGTGTACGATGCAATCTCTGCACTTAACTTCAGACCCCTTACAAACTACCAGACAGCAGCACCCGCCTCCGCCCAAGCTGAGTATCAATAATTTTATTTTCGCTCATGATCCCGACCCCTAGCCAGGCCCGCCCCATTCCCCCTCTAGAGGCTAAAGTTTCTCGTTGCAAACTTATTTCTTACAAAGAAAAAATATGAAAAAAAATGCCTCCTTCTCGCTAAATTCCAGTATCCTGTGCGTTATGAGGAAATTTATGAAACTTTTCACTTCCGCTGCTGAACTCTCGTTCGCGAAGCGCGCTTATGCGCTCTTAAATTACTACAAGCGCCACGTATGGGTGGGCGCGCGCGTTACCTTTTCCATGTGAGCAACTCCTCATAGTTACGCAATTAGGGAATTTGTAAAACCTTGACGACTACGAGGACTAATTGTTAAAAAGTTAAGTATTCCATGTCGCTAGTTACTTTCAGCTGCTTGTTCAACACCGTACAACGAAAGGACGAAACCGAGCAAATAGTGAAACAAAGAAAATCACAACAAATCTCCGGAGGAAGGTGGAATATAATGAACAATGAAGAGAAAAAAAAGTTTAGCTTTTCTTTTCAATTGGCGGGGGCTGGGCTGAAGTGGGTGTGTTCGTCGTGTTGTGTGTGCTGTTTGGTGGGTGAAAGTTAAATACGCAACATAATTGGAAACTAACAGTAAATATAATCAGGACGAAGCGTAAAGTTAAAAAGGAGAATCGCATTTTTTTTTCTTCGTTGTATTTTTCTTTCTTGTTTTGTTACCAAGGCGTAAAGTTTTGCTTTACTGCGAGGAATGGTAATCAATTTAATTGGGTCAAAGGGTACTCCTGGGGCAGAATAATAAGCGATTATTGACTGGGAAAGGGAAATGGGTCCTGGGTAATTAAGAAGAGTATTAATAGGAAATGGTGTTTCAGAGAATTGCGCTTTGTAAGAAATCGCTATACAAGAGCTAAGTGAACGGGTTTGCCTTAATGGATTCGAATTGAGCGAGGATTAAATCTGTCAGAGCTACGAGGTGGTGGTATATTGACACCGACAAAAAACAAAGACAAACGCAACAGGACATTTTAAGGGTTCATTTTTAGAGAGGCGAAAATAGTAGGGAAATCTGTGTTGTCTCCGAGTCAAATGTTTGGGAGCTTACATCTGCAAAAGGTCAGTGTCTTTCCATCTGTTGCTCAGGAGAAGGTGACTGTTTTCATGGGCCCTTTCGAGACACAAAGTTCTGCTAAACATTTTGATGTGTAAGGTTTGAGCGAAACCCTTTGAATATTCATTGCCTGTTGAAGGATCTACATAAATTATGTTAATCGCTGACGCATCCTTAGCGTTAAGCACAACATAGAAATGGAAAAATGTTCTGGCATCTCTAAAAAAAAACTTTCAACTAAGGTCAAACAAAGATAACCTAGTTTAGGCTTTGACAATGAATTAAACTCTTCACTGCTTCTTAAATCCCCAAAACACAACAGGTATCAACAGTAGTAAAATTAAAAAACTCCCACTTTAATTTGGAGCCATTGAAAACATCTCAAATTAAGTACTAAAAATAAGTACTATTTTTTTCTTGCAAAACTTAAACTTTAATTGCTTAAAAATTCCAATTCAACTCTTTCTTTCTTCTTACATAAAAGGCTAAAAATACCCAACATATTCAACCTTCAAGAGGAAGGATACGTGCTTGTGGTCTGATAAGACGACCGACGACAGACGCCATTCTTCTGTCAATTACTTCCTTGACAATACATGCTCAAAAACAGCTTTCACAGAGAAAACACCTTCTGTCTGCACCGACAACGAGTGCTTGTATTTCACTGCCCCCATTCCCCCAGATCTTCTGCGAGACAGGCATCCTTATTTTTCCGTTTCTAAAAAAAATGCCATCTCAGCGTATCCCCTAGAAAAGCATGAATCATTAATCGCTTGAGATACCCTAATAATGCTCGTGTCTAAATATATTCAACTAGTCCTTCTTCAACTTTAAAAGGAAACTTTTACACCATTTTTATGTTATCCTTGTAACTTCTTTTATTTCGCTCTCTCCTCTATTTTGTTTTTGCAAATGAACTTCACGGCTCTCGGTAAATTAAGACACACATGTATGTATAGTTTTCTTGGCTGTTTACTCTGTGATCCTTTGTGAAAAGTTAGCACTAGGGCAGTCCGCCGCACACACATTTTCGTAGTATATCCTACTACACAAGGCTGTCTGGGGTCGCAATGAACACGTTCGCAAAAGCCAACGAAGTGCGATAATGGAAAAAGTGGGTGCAGGCGGAAAAAACAAAATGTAAAAGGCAAAATACGAAGAAAAACTTACGGAAATGCAAGACAAGCGTAAATTCGTGATTGGAATCCTAGACCATAAATATGTAGTTGGGCTTGGGATTTACCGGCTCACTATGATATTGGAATGGCGGCGCCTGATGATGGTGTTGGTGTTCGGTGCAGAAGGTACACATTTTATTCAAAAAGGTTTCCTGTTTGCTCTCGTCGTCCATCTACGGCAAATGCCAACAATATTTTTATTTATACTTGCCTTTCAGCAATTTGAGGGAAATATGAAAAAAGGACGAATATGGGAGCCAACCGAGTTGATTTGATTTACGGATCGAAGCCAATATTTTTGGTTTATTCGAACACTGTAGTCTTTAGAGACTTGTGGTGAGGAAAATTACTTTTGAGACTAGATGCAAATGCACCCGGTGTGTGCGCTTGTGTTTTTCGTTTGGCAATACATTTGCGACACTACTTTTTGCTGTAAGGGTTGTCAGGTGGTAATTGGAAAAAAGAAAGTCCTTTCGTGCTGATTTCTCTGGCAAATTTTAAAGTCGAATTTGTCAATATTTGACTTTTTAAAGTGGTTTCAGTTCGTGGAAAGGAATGGTTTTCTTTCGAAGCTCCTTTCAAGTGTAGGACACAATTTAGAAAGTTTAGAGTTTCAGACCAATTCCATTTATTAAAGTTGGTTAGAAGAGGTTGATTTTAGGTTATTTCTACTGTGTTGACGAGAATTCACTTCATGAATGAAAATTTACATGACTCAAATAAATGTTGCGTATTCGCCACCGAATTCGTTTTATTCGTTGTAGGTATGGCTTGTCAAGTAGATTTTAGATGTTTTTCAAAATCTTCTGACATTCGTATTGTTAAGGGCATGCTTAGTTGTACGTATTCGAGCCTTTAAAATGTATTGGTTTATAAATCTATATCGAAAAATCGCATTGGAGTGACGTTTCGTTTGGATTCAGAAAGTGTGCACTGTCACCGCTGTCACTTTGGCAACAAAAAAGTTTGATTGTTCAAAATGAAGGGATGGCATCACTACATTCTTCACCCGTCCATCCAATTGTGTATAGTTAGTTTTGAAAGGTATGACGCAGAAAGATAAAATTTGGTCTGCTTTTAAACTGCGGAAATAGGAAGAGACCGGAAACAAGGGCAAGTTTTTATGCGATAGAATTTAACGATATGTAATATTCTGGCCTGGGTTTCGTCGAATAAAACTCAATTTTACTATTATAATTTCACAATGAAACACTTTATTTAGCAAAGAAACTTATTTAAATTCAAATCACACTGTTATTCTAGTTAGGGCCGATTTCACAGTGGCGACTTAAATAAAACTTAAGTTGAGAACGCTTCAATACTCAGCTCCCGGTTTGATTCCGCTGACGGTTTTGCATATTAGCAGTAAGCTCCTAGAAAATTCTGTCAAAACAATTTTGTTTCGTAGTTTTTGAAACATTTAATAAAAATTTTCAGTGCATTGTGTTGGTTTTAAGCATTTTCCATTCCTCATTGTTACATTGATGTGCTTTCCATCAAAATTAAAATAATTTGCATTGTTTTTTGAGAAAAACTTAAGTCGATAATGTTGGTGACTTAAGTGTGTGATTGAAAAAAAGTCAATGTGAAAACGAAATTTCATTTTGAGTGAGTGAAGTGTCAGAACCTATACTTAAGTTTCGACTGTGAAATCGGCCCTTAGAATTAAACATTTTATTTCATGTTTAAATGATTTTTTACTTTATTACCGATTTTCACAGGTCAACGCTTAAAATATAACTGTCCCGTCCTAGCCTGTCATCCATATGCATTAATACAAATTCACCATGCTCTCGACGGTTCGACGCTGGTTATTTTCCATTGGTACTTTTCCATTAAATTCCATGGAGGGGAAGTTCGCTATCGAATTCGAACTTCAGACGACAGTCTTCTGTAAGAAGACTGGAATGACAGTTGGGTATGTTCGTTCGGCGGGTGTGTTTGTAGAGTGAATCGATTTGTGTATTCAGCGACTCTGCATGTTGTTTTATATCTTCAGAATTAAATGCTTTTTAGTACTTATTTCGAGAAGTTTTGCAGGCAAGAACTAGAAAAATGTAACTTGGGTTTGGTAAATACGGAAATTTTGTGAAAAAAAATTAATATTTTTTTATGCGTTAATTTTCGATAAAAATCGCATACATTAAAAAACGTATGTCCCACCCCCCATTCTTCAGTGTTGCTAAGAGAAAGCACATGAAAAAAAAGACCGTCAAGTATGAAGTCGTACACGGAGCGGTCCGTCGGCTTATTTTAAAGGTTTAGCTAAGTTTGCTTATAAAATGTTGTTTTGTATATTTGCGACTTTTTTTTCTTTTTTTTTAATGACAATCTCTGACTTTTTCATGCGGAATTTTTTTAAGCGCATCTCGATAACTCATTTATTTCGCTATAGAATATTTTATAGAGTATTTCGAGTGCAGTTTTCAGAAGATATGTGCATAAGATCTGTGTATATGAGTTATTAAATGCTGCCATTGCAGTGTAGTAAATAAAGGGGAGATTGTTTGAATTCGGGTTTAAATTTCTTGGAATAGATATTCTTCCGTTAATTTTACTCTAGGTACTGTTAATATTTTTTTTACTGGTCTACTGTACTTATTTTAGCCCAATCTGAAGTAAAGGTACTTGAATTTTTATTGAAAGGAAAAGTGACAAATAAATTTTTCTCATTTTGTTCGCTAAAAAAATTATATACGGGTATTTTGTTTTAAATTCTTTTATATATTTTACTTTTTACTCCAGTGGTTTGTGTTTGTGTAAAATTTAGTTGATAAGATAGAAACAACTTATAAGTTATAGGCATTTTTTAGCACTACCATTTTAGTAAATCAACTTAAATGATTTTAAGCATATCTCAAAAACCACGCAATATTCCAGTCCCTCTATATTTTTCTTTCGAACCTTAAGAAATTGTTAATGTCAGATATTTTTTTCAACACGGTATAACGTTATCGAGGTAGGATGGAGGGTTGCGACATGGAGGTTTTTTTAGCTTTTTTCTGCATTTTTTTGATTTAAAATCCATAAAACGTCTATTTGGAACCTTTTGCTGAATACCGTTATATATTTTTTTTGATTCTCATATCCTTTACGCTAGCAACGGTTACTTATCTTTCCTATACTCAGAGCACTAATTTTTTAGTTATCAGTTAAAAAAACGTGCTTTTTAATTTTTTTTAAAGTTAGAAACGTCATTTTTGAAAGATTTTAAAAGTTTTAGATTTCCCTTCCCTTCCGTTTTATATACAAACAAAATTTAATTAAAATCGTTAAAGCCGTTAAGATTCCAGAATGGTTTGAAAAATAATTTTTGAAATGTTTTTGAAGTTTGCGAGCTAAATCTCAGAATCTGCTAAATGTTCGTGTGTGGTGTGTGCGATTTTTTTTTAAAAGATTCTGTTTCAAATCGGAGATAGTGGTGGGGACAAAATTTTTTTCACAATTTTTTTTCGAAAAAACTCCAAATTTTATTTTAGCCTTTGCTAAGCCTTTGGCTTCTTTATATGTTAGCCCAATATTGACTTTTTAAATAAAGTGATGAAAAAGTTATGATGTTAAACACGTTGAAAATGGGTATCTATTTTCCATTCCTTCCTTTGAATTTATTATGAAAGTCAAATTTTTTTTAGTGCATGCTTCAGTTTTCTTCTTTCTGTCTGTAAATTTTTTTAAGATTTTTAAGAAATTTTTTTAAGGCCAAAACACTTTTTCTCTTTTTTATCATCAATATTCAAACTCAAATTAAACCGTTATGTGTGCATATATAAAAAATTGCCCTTGCGTGCGTTCTAATTTTTTTCACGAAATTTACACGTGTACCAAATCGCATCTTTCTTCTACTTAGCGTTCCAAAGTTACAGGTGCGCACGGACGGACGGACGGAAAACGGAGTGATACCATAAGAGGATCCGGATCGCTAAAAGCAGAGGTATGAAAAATTATCCAACAATTTTAAGGAAAAATATAGAGAGTTAAAAAGTTCCAAAAACTTCTGAGAATTAACATGAAAAATTCTAACAATTTTTTAAAAAAAGTTTCTTAACGTTTCTTAGTTTCTTAAAGTTTCTTAAAAAGTTTTCTAGTTTCTTAACGACAACAGCGATCTTGTTCGGATCTGGTCAAAGTACAAAGTGTACGTCATGAAAGCTGGTTGCATTAAAAGATTTCAAAATCGTCATTCTCAACATACGTTTTTCTAAGACGATTTACAAAACGAAGTAAAAAAGGACTTGGAAATACTAGCGCAGGTCGCTGTACTATTGGAAAAAAGTAAACAAAAACAAATTTAAAATGCTTGGTTTAGGATTTGAAATTTCGAAAATATTTAGAAGATCAACTGTCTTCCTCTATGAAGCAAACTTTAAATATTCAAAAATATCGAAGTTTCGAAACGAAACCCTAGCAAAAAAAAATTCAAAAACGATTTTTCAAAAGTTTCTGGCATCTTTATGGCCTTAACGATCTTTTTTGGATTTGGTAGAAGTATGCAACATTTACAAAGTAAGATAGCTAGACTTAAAAAATTTTAAAATGGCCGTTTCCAACACAAATTATTTTTGCGATTCAAGCAAATGAAACAAAAAGCAGCATGTTTTAACATTTTCTCAAAAGTAGAGAAATTAATGCCACTCTAGGTCACGCTTCCTTGAAAAGCTCGACCAGAAGAGGTACACCTCAAGGAGGAGTACTATCCCCTCTTCTCTGGAACGTAGCGGTGAATAAGCTGCTACTTATACTAGAAAGAGCGGGCTGCAAAACGATTGCCTACGTGGATGATGTAGCCATTGCCTTCTCGGGGAAATATCCCCATGTACTGAGAGACTTAATCCAACATGCCCTTACTCTCCTCCACAAATGGACGACTGACAATGGTTTAAGTGTTAATGCACAAAAGACCAAAATGCACAAAAGACCAAGGCAAAATACCTTGGCCTTATTTAGGACAATAGACTAAGCTGGAAGCTCAATACAGCCGAAAGAGCAAGGAAAGCCATCACGGCCCTTTATATGAGCAAAAAAGCCATTGGGCACAAATGGGGACTACAACCTCACATGAGGCATTGGCTCTTCATAACTGTGATTAAACCAATAATTCTGTACGGCGTAGCAGTGATTATGGTGAAGAAAGGTACAAAGGCAAGCCGGGCTGCCATCAAATCCCTGACATCGATCTCTATAAACTCTAAATTAGTTATTAACTGTCGCACATCTCTTGATGAGATATCCGAACAGTTTCACATCTGCCTGTGCTGGTTGCCAGGTCATAGAGACATCATGGGAAACTGTGAGGCTGATAAACTCGCTAAGTACGCCACTAGACTGCCTGAAGAAAATCTCCTATAATATAGGTATTCCTCTAGCTACCTTCAAATTACAGCTCAAAAATCACAGCATACAAGAAACTAACGCCAGATGTAGGACAGGCACCACTGGTTTAACCTCCAAGCAAGTCTGGCCTCGCCTCGATCCAAAAAGATCAGATAGCTTGATCTCCTTAAAGAGTTCCAAAAATTAGCACTGCAGCGGGAATTATCACCGGACACTGCCTATTAGGTCTTCTTGCAAAAAGACTAGGTATATTCTCAAACGACTTCTGTAGAAGCTGCCTAGATGAGGAAGAAGAAGAAAGCGTACAACACTTTCTCTGTTGCTGCCCGGCACTCGCGTCGTACAGGAAATCCATGCTAGGCTCCTACTTCTACGACTACCTAAGCGAGCTTATTGAAACACCGGTCAAAAAGCTACTAAAAAGACTGACTGGCTGTCATAGAATTCACGCCAACCTACTCCCTTGGTCATATGCCCACGTGGCGGTACAATGGGCCTACTTTTTGGCCTAAGTGCATGTAAAAAGCCACTTTCCTACCTACCTACTCCTACCTACCTTGTGGCTATTTAAAATTTTCTGTTTGGCGATATTTTTCATTGCCTTATTTCATGTAGCCCTTAAAAGTGGTAGTAAAACATTGAGGAACTTGCAAACCCTCCACGATTTCTAAGACAATTTCGGGTGTGTTTAAGGAAATTTAACAATAGTTTCTTATCGGCTTTCAAGAAAAAAAAGGAAACCATGCTAAAACCTGGAAAAGACTTGTTCTGTTTCGCTGTCCCCACCTCGGCGGGGATCTGACAAACCCTCCGAGAATCACACACATATGTCTCGAGAAACTTCTCAAAGAGCCATTCGAATTAGGGAAAAAATTGTAGGTCCCCCTGTATGTGAAGAATACAACACAGGCAGCATACATTAAGAAGTTGGCCTTGATTCACCTTGAGCTGTTGTGCTCGAGCTATCATCTTAACTCTTCAACGCAAATATCCTGCCTTATCCGTTTTTAGGAACAAAGTTTTGGATACGAGGTCAAAAAATAAGAACTGATTTACACCCTGCTCCGGAAATTTTAGTGTCGGTTCCACAAAAGGTATCGCAATAGTTCGGGTAACTCCAAGCTATCACTATAGTTTCCTCAATCTCTCTCAAACAACTCGCACAGCATGTCCTTTCCAAACTCCGGGGGCTTCGTGTACAAGAAAAACTTTGCAAAGTCTAATGCAAACCTTTTGTTTTGCTATCAACATGGCAACACATAATGAACACATTTGGCCTTTGACTGCGGGAAGAATTATTACTCTACCTCTGCAATTTGTTTTCATATTTTCAGAATGCTTTGTTCCAACACTATTCCCCCTAATCCGGTGTGGTAAACACCATACACTCTGGGTGATCATATGTTATCACCTTTAGCACCGGATGTAAGACAAAAGTTTTCCCGTGTCACACACTAGTTGAAAGCAAAACAAACAGATTGTTTCCGAAAGCATTTCCCTCATTCCCCACATGCCTCCGCTCTAGTGTTGAATTGAAGAAAATAAATTCCGAAAATATTCCAGAATAGGTGTACTATAGTATACGAGCATGTAGGACTGCCTCATGAATACCTAAGGACGGGAGTGACACATTATGAGAGATTGGAAAAACTGAGGACGTATGTAGTGTGTTCCCTTAAAAGCGAATAACAATGACTACACTCAGCTACTGGCGGGGGAGGACCTCGGGGTCCTCTCCGAAGGAGAGTGACAAAAATACCCTGGAAAGGTGTGATTTATGAGCTCTTCGCAAAGGGTTTTTGTTTTGTGACTGCTGTCGGGGTCGTAAAAGTAGGAATTCCTTCGCTGCCACCGCGCCGAGGGAAATGAAAATTTCGAAATGGGGCAGAGCCAGAGAATCCTGTTGAAATGACAAAAGAATTTAGGACTGCAATGGGATCTTTAAGCTAAACAAGAAAATGTGTTCTTTATGTGAAGAGTGATGCAGGATAATAGGAAATGATGCACATCCTTTTATACGACCTGATTGTTGGGTCTAATAACTTAATTGGGTGGGATAGGTGATTTCCTCTTATAGAGTGTTTTGTATCAGTTGAAATTCGTTACTCAAAATACTTGGCATTCTAATTCAGGCTTTTTGCAAAAGTCGCTAGACTTATAGACATAAAACGGGGTCGTAACTCTCGAGCGTGTATTAAGCCATCAAAATACTTCTTCTCAGCCGTACATTACAGATGGTTGGTTGCAGCACTTAAGGCTGGAATCTTTCGAATATCTAGCGCCCGGTAAGTAAGTAAGTGTTGTCTGTTTGAGCTTGCTTTTGATATTTTACATAAGCCCTCACATATAATAAGTTTCCAAAAAGCATTATGAGGACTCTGCCCTAACTCTTCTAATATCAAAATCATTCTTTAAGTACCTAAGTTCAATGGCTAAACCAACTTTTGAAGCCAGATTCAAAATGTGAAAACCAGTAAAAAATTAACTGCTCAACTTCTGCCAAGTGTTTAAAGACCAATTGGAACATGGAAACCTGCACTCCGCCATTCAACTTGAAGATAATGGAAAACTTGTCGCACATAGTGCAAACCATGATTTTTCCCTAAAGTGCCGGGCTCACTAACGTTTTATGAAATAAAAATACATCACACATCAGTTCCCTTCGGAGAATGTCCCCTGTTAGTAGAAAAAGTTGGTACAAACACCCACATTGGCTTCGAATTTCCGGGCTCGAAGGCGATGGTTTTGTTTTGTTCGATGCAAAAAAATGTACTTTTTTTAGCGAGAATGTGAAGGATGAAGTCCTGAAAATAACATTATTGCAGTTGCTTCTTGTTAGACTATTTGCTCGTCAACAGTTCGTCCTGATTTGTGTTACGTAATCCCCCTCGGACATTTTGATACCAATTTCAATTCTAGCTCGAAATCAAATAAATCTCTGTCACTCAATTGAGGGAGGAGAGGCGAAAATGCTTTTAAGTCGATGGCAATCAAAACACATGGCCGTGCCAGCAGCCAAACAAAAATTGATGGCACATTTTGCTTCCAAAGAAGACCGTCCTCTTCTCGTTGCCTGTCCTTTGGAAAATTTAACTGGCAGCCATCTTTGAAACACATTTCAAACTCTTACGCAGAAAATTTTTGCCCATCCTGTCGAATAAGCATAACAAAATTACCGTCAAGTACTTGAGTGAACCGCTCTCTACCCGGTCTGAATTGATTAAATGTATTAATAGGCGCTCGACACGCTCATGCACTCATTCCACAGATGACAGTACACATAAACTGTGTTAATATAAGTTTTCAAAAAGATTTCTCCCAAGGAATCAACATCAAAACCCTCCGGCGGGGCGGCGTGGCGGTGGCTAAGCTTCGTGCTGTTTAAATTTCCATATCTGAGTGCGTCGGAATGGAAACGAATAAACATTATACGCTCCCCGTTCCGCCGACATTGATTTCGTTCGCTGAAGCAGACACCAGGCCATAAGAGAGTGGGTGTATTAGCTTAGTGTTAGAGGATAACATCATTCGCTTGTCTGCCGCAAGTCATAGGAGCAAGGATGCTTTTTTCCAGTCACCATCATCGCCAACCCTCTGCCACGCATATCTATTCGTGGCTGGGGTTATGTCTAAGTTCTCAAGTTGTGGCATTGGATAATACCCTATCATCGTGGCAGTGTACTGGGCGAATGACAGGCAGGATACAAATTGACATTCGGGGGCTTAATGGATTTTAAGCTAAAGAGGTGAGAATGACTTGTGAATTTTGATATACATCGCCGCAGGTTGGCTTTGGGGAAATTGTTTTACTAAGAAGTAAACTAGGTTAAAATGAATGCGAGACGACTTATGTAAAAGGTTAGCCAGAAACCGAAGTTGTATATAAGCATGTCTATGCTTATCAATGTCAATCTGATATAGCAGGTTTTATTTGCTTTAAGTCTGGTGGGTAGACTCAATGATCTTGACGGTGGACTGAGGACTGGAAAAATGTTTTCCCTTCTTTTCGTCTTTCAATGTGACTCTGACTTACCGTTGTCGGTAGGAAAATCGGGCAGCAAGAACTCTCGAATCATCAGGCCTCGCTTGACTTTTTGATTTTTGACTCAATCAAGGAGACAATTCACTTGCGAGGGAATCAAACTAGTCTCTGATTTTTGTGGAGCAGTAAATAGGTTAGTAAAATTTTTCCTTTAACCTTATAGGGTCCAAAACGCAAAGCGGCATTTCGTTATGCAAATTTGCTGCGTGCGTAGTTTGACGTAAAGTATCGTAAAGTTTTGGCAACGCATGGCAAAGGCAATTAACGTACGCACGCAGCAACGCAACATTGCGATTCCAGCATAAGGTTTCATTGCAGAGCTTTTTGCCGTGTTACAAACCAGTTTTAGGATAGACTAGAAAACAACTAGCATTAGCTGCAAGAACATGAAATGATGTTTTTTAGGTTCTAGATCCATAATGACGGCTCAACGAACCTTCCTAAGGAACCTTTCTAAGGTTCGATGAGCCGCTAGATCCATAAAGACTGCTCGTGCTATCTGAGTACAAAAACAGAAATACATATCCTCTTGTGATAGCTCCAAAAATGTTGCCTATTTGAATTAAGTTCTGAATCTCACCGCATTTAAATGTGTCAAGGATTCAACTATGGTATTAGAGTCGACAATTTCAGTTTCATATTCCTTGAAGGTAAACAGTTTTCTTTATGACTTCCTTCATCTGCTAAGTTCATTTAAAACAACTTGCTTCTTCAATTGCCACTGAAAATATTTAAATTAGCTCAAATTTGATCGAATAAGTTTGAGAAATAAAAGACCTTCACAATTCTATATTCCGGCCCAAGATAGATGGACGTCGGATTTTTCGTAGAAGCCTAGCCAGCAAAATACGTTCTGTAGCACTTGATTTGCTTAGATTAGGGATCAGGATTTCGAAATCTTCTCCTTTGGTGTTCGCAGTCAACTGCCCAGTTATGCCTTTTCAAAGCTTTTGAACATTGCTGAATTGGCTTCCATTGGCATAAACGTAATGTACCTTCTACGACCTTGTTTGTGGAAAGTAGACTAAGATAACCACGGAAGAATTGAAAAATCTCTTTCAGTCACTGTCAAGGTGAATTCTGACTCTGGGATGGGACTGAAACGGGGATTTACAAAGTATTGAATTGATCCACGCACTGGAGCTAACTCAGGAGTTATATACGATTTATCGTAAAAATATCGAGTTTTTTTACTTTACTAGTTTTATGGAAATTTTCGCCACCGTTAGACATCGCTATGAAATCTGCGTGGCCTTGATCCTAACAATCACCAAGGACTAAATAGACGGTTGTCTATGTAGAGCGCCTGCCTCGTTAGTTCGGTGCAATGATGGCGAGTTTGATAAAGAAAACTAGGAGGGGGACAATGTAATGAAAGTAAATGCTTAAGAGAATGCGTTGTCATTGCTTTCAAGCCCTTATGTGATAAAAAGCATACAAGAATTCTAACTAACCCAATAAACTGTCATTCTGGTTAAGGTGCTGTGCTGGTTGTACTAGGAAATACGAGGAATCATTCCCCAATGAAAAAGTATCAACTGAAAAGTGTCAGAGCTTTTTCACCTTGTATAGAAAGCAGAAAGTCTCACTGAGCTCATCGGAAGTAATAAAACAAGACCGTCAAGTATTAAGACATGCACGGAGCGGTTCGTCGGCTTTTGTTGATAATTTTGAATTTTCGATAAGAAGCATTCAAATGTTTTGAGGGGAGTATTTCGTCCTCGAAGTGGGGTGCCGTGGCGTAGTGGTTAGTGTGTGTGCTTACTACGCCGGAGGTCTGGGTTCGAATCCTACCATCGTCACCTGAAAAAAAAAGACTTGTTCTTTTTCACGGTCCCCACCTCCGCGAGGGTCTGACAAGCCCTCCGAGAGTATCACTTGTCTTGAAAAACTTCTCAAAGTGCCGTTCGGATTCGGCAAAAACTGTAGGTCCCTTTGTATGTAAAAAGAAATTAACACACCAGCATACATTGTTGAGAAGTTGGCCCTGGTTCACCTCGAGCTGTTGCGCCACTCTATTTATTTTTTATTTCGTCCTCGAAAGGAGTATAAAAAATAAAACATCAGGTTTTTTTAACAATAAAACTTTTTATTTCTTACTCATTTGTACTTTGTACAATTTCTACTAAATTATGAAATTATAATTTATTGTTCATGGTTCACCCATAGTTTAATTCAAATAGAAACAAGTTAGTAAGTGCAAGAGTTCGTCTGTGACAAACTCTTATATACCCGACCCTATATATCGTGTAACATCAAATCCTAAATTTTTTTGTATATTCCCGAATTCATTTATAATTTGTATGTAATGCGTTGTACAAAATGCGTTAAAACCGAAAATTATTTCGGAAAAAAAAACAGTTTTTTCCTAAAAACGCCCCCTAAAGGTGGGCGGAGCTCAAAACTTTGTATGGAACAAACCTAGCAAATAGTATTATCTTGAATATTTGTTATATAATTTTTTTATTTTTTTCAATTTGGAGTAAACTTTCCGAGAAAATGGGTTTTTGAAGATCTATCATGGTAAAAGGGGGCATGGTCGACGTTGTGGGCGGTCCAATTTCCCCTTTTTAGAGGTTTGGGGCCCTCATTGCTCTATACTTGTCTAACTTGACCAAAAGGCGTTTTGAAAGACAATTTGAAATAGAGGTTGTCTTACATTTAAGCCAGTAGTGGGCGTGGCCGTCAGCAGATTTAACTAATTTTCGCACTTTGTCTGTTCAAAACTAGAACCAAGATATACTCCAAGTTTGAGCGTCCTAGCTCAATTTTAAAGACCTAAAAACTTCACACATACGGACAGATGTACAGACGGACAGACGAACATGGCTTAAACGACTCACTTGTTGGTCACGATTATATCGCTAAAAGGTCTAAGGGATCTACAGTGATTTTTAACTGTGCTACGAACTATGATTTAAAATCAATATACCCTCGGTAGGGTATATAATTCCGATATACTCCAAGTTTGAGCGTCCCAGCTCAATTTTAAAGACTTAAAAACTTTACATATACGGACAGACGAACGGACGGACGGAGATGGCTTAATCGACTCACCTGTCGGTCTCGATTATATCGCTAAAAGGTCTAAGGGGCTTACAGTGATTTTTAACTGTGCTACGAACTATGACTTAAAATCAATATACCCTCGGTAGGGTATATAATTCCGATATACTCCAAGTTTGAGCGTCCCAGCTCAATTTTAAAGACCTAAAAACTTCACATATACGGACAGACGAACGGACGGACGGAGATGGCTTAATCGACTCACCTGTCGGTCTCGATCATATCTCTCAAAGGTCTTAGGGGTCTACAGTGATTATTTCACTGTGTTACAAACTATGCATAAAAATTAATATACCCTCGGTCGGGTATAATTAAAATACGAAGAAGATAAAATAAATGTTGAAATATTTTCAGGGGAGTAAAATTAAAAAGAGCGGAGTATGGGAGTACGGAAAATTAAGGGGAGTACAAGGAGTACCTTAGTAGTCCTTTTGGCAGCCCTGGCTTGGAGTCTGGGTGATTTCAATATTTTGTTAGTTACTCGCTACCAAAAACCGGGGAACCTTTCCTTAAGGTATCACCACTAAATAACTTTTATTCTTTTCGGAAATTTTATGTTGTATTCAAAAGGAATTATCGAAAAAGCCCTAGAAACGGTTTAAAAAAAAAGAATCGTAATTTTCGCCGTTCTTTTAACGTTTGGAAAGATGTGTGCTATCAACAACTTAAAGGAAATTGGTGCGTTCAGCCGACGTGAAATAGTTTTTCGGTTAAGGCTCGGCTACTTGCTTTGCTATATGGACTATTTTGAAATAGTCCATTTGTTATTGTGTTATTTTATTATGTTTTAGATCCATGTACAATGAAAATTAGTTTCTAAACTTTCTCTGCAAAAAACTTTGCTTTTGTAGAAAAAAATGTTTGGGTGGCTCGTTTCGCTGGTTAAAAGGTTTTTAACTCTCTTTTTCGCAGAGTTTAGCCGCTCACGTGACTTTTTCGATCCGCTAAAGGTAGGTGCCAATTGTCTGGCAGGCGCCTGTGGCCAAGAACGGGTATTTTAAAGTTGCATTCCTTTTGAAACTTTTTTTTTAAAGGGTACAGGCAACAGGTAAAAAGAAAACCAGCCAATGCTAGAATCTTATTTGCGCGAGCATTGGTTACTTTTCTTAAATTCTTGAGCTATGAATTGCTTAGATGCTGATTTTTATATCTTTTGTTTTAATAGGCTTGAAAAATTTCAGCTTGAACCGGCAATTTTGAAAATCATAAACGCAATTAGATTGCCTTGAAACGGTTCCATACTTTGACCAAATTTAAACAAGATTGTCATTACCGTCGTAAGGAAATAAGTAACTTTTAAAAAAAATCGTTTTCGAAAATGCTTTACGTTTACGTCTTTACGTTTTTGAGTCTTATTTAAGATATTTTTTTAAATATTTAAAAATTTCTATAGTTTTTTTGTGAAATTTCAGAAGATGGACTACGCCCGTAGTTTATATTAATATTATACTTCCAACAGTTTGGGAGATGTTTTTTTACCTTTTCTGAGCATTTTTTAAATCTGAAATCCATAACTATTTTTAATTTTTTCCAATAGAACAACTACTTGCGCTAACATTGGTTGTTTTACTTAAATTCTGTCCGCACCGGCTTTTCCGTAAACAGTAAAACTTACTCGTTTTATATTTCTATTTTAATAGGAAGGCTTAGAAAAACTAAGGTTGGAATCGACAGTTTTAAGATTTTATTACGTAACTAATTTTTTTTCTGTACGCTTTGTATCGTACTTCATCTTAATCTGAGCTAGATCGTTGTCACCGTTAAAATACTAGACGATTTAAGCAAATAGTTTTCGAAAATGCTTTTATTTTTAGCGGTCCGTGCAAAATGGAAAAAATACCTCTTATCGCTAAGTTATCCGTCCGTCCGCCCGTCCAATCGCGTTATTACTTCTGAACGGTAAGTCGTAGAACGACACAATTTGCTGTGCGTTTAAACTGCAAAAAATTGTCAGAGAATCCAAATAGATAAATTATTTCTAAGCAAAAATAACGGTTTAATTATAGTTTGAAATTTCATGGGAAAATTGATTAAATGTGGCGAAAACAAGAAAAGCAAAAATTAAGTTAAATAGATACTGAACTTTAATGAAAAAACTAAATTTTTTGAAAATATTGAAAATTTTTTGAGAAATAAAGAGTTGGAAATGGGTGATGTTTTTCAAAGTGTTTGAGGCCATAACTTTTGAACCGGTTTCGTACAAAAATCCAATATTGAACACAAGTGTAAGACAACACAAAGTTAACCAAGTTCTTAAGTCATATTTTTCAGAAAAAGTTTTAACACTGCCGTTTGAACGCATTTTCGAAAAAAAAATCGCAAAAATGCATGAAAAAACGTGTGTCCCCCTTGTCTCCGGTGTTTTTTTTTTTTTTGAAAAATCATATGGAAAAACACACGCATCTGAAATAATCCAAAATTTTAAGGAAAATTACAGAAAATTTTAAGGTTAAAAAACCTCCGAGATTTAACTCAAAAACAAAAAAGCATTTTGAAAAATAATTTTTTTAAATCTTCTTGCATCTTAACGGTAAAAGCGAACTTGTTCAAATTTTGTTAAGTACCTACAAAGCGTACAAAAAGAAAGCAAAAGGGACTACAAAATGTTTACATTGCTGTTTTTAACCTTAGTTTTTCGAAGCCTACTTAAAAAAACGAAATAAAAAAGGAGTTTGTTTTACCGTCTACGAAAATTCCGGTGGCCATAGGTTTATAAAAAAAGCAACCAGTGCTATCACAGGAAGTTAGGCTATTGGAAAAATGTCTAGCGGGATTTGAGAAAAAATTCAAAATAGGTTTTTTATGGATGAAATTTTAAAAATTATAAAAGAGGTCAAAAGAAGGAATGTCTCCCCCTCTAGCTTTGAAATTTGAAATACGAAGAAAGTCCATTTTCCGAGAATGGAATGGATGGAGATAAAGCTAAAGCGTACATTGAATATTCAAATATTTCGAAAATTTGACTTTAAAGCGTAAAAACATTGTCAAGAACGAGTTTTTAAAGGCTGCTAGTCTATTAACATACAAAGCGGCGCTGCACAGAAGGACTAGAGCTGCTCGCGAGCTGTACGAGCAGAGGAGGAGAGAGGAGCACCGGCTTCTCCGAAGGAAAAAGAGAGAGCACGAGAAGCGCGTGGTTGAAGAGATAGAGAGATGTTACAACAGGAATGAGGTTAGAAAGTTTTACCAAAGGATCAAAAGGTCCTGCCAAGGGTATAAACTTCGAACTGAAGTCTGTAAGGACCATCAAGGGAACATCGTTGTAGAATCGCAGTCGGTGCTGAGGATTTGGAAAGACCACTTCTGTAGACTGTATAACGGCGAGGACGAACCAAATACCGCTGTCAGGCAGAACGAACCATTCAACCCGGGCGAAGACGTTACCGACGAAGCATACGAACGATACCGCCCACCCGACCTGGATGAGGTGAAAGTAGCTGTGTCTAAGCTCAAGTTCAACAAAGCAGCCGGAGCAGACGGCCTAGCTGCCGAACTTTTTAAATCCGCTGGCGATGAGCTGGTTAGGAGCATGCACCAGCTCATCTGCAAGATATGGTCGGAAGAAAGCATGCCCGACGAATGGAACCTCAGCATTGTTTGCCCGATCCTGAAGAAAGTAGACCCTCTGAGTTGTGCCAACTACAGAGGCATAAGTCTTCTTAACATCGCATACAAGATCTTTTCTGCTGTACTGTGTGAACGCCTGAAGCCGTTTGTCAACAATCTGATAGGCACATATCAGTGTGGCTTTAGGCCAGGAAAGTCCACCATCGATCAAATATTCACACTGCGGCAGTTCTTAGAGAAAACCCAGGAATTCCAAATCGATGCACACCACCTCTTCATCGATTTCAAGGCAGCGCATGACAGCATCTATAGAGACGAGCTATATAGCGCTATGTCTAGTTTCGGCATCCCTGCCAAACTCGTCAGTCTGTGCAGGAGAACGATGGAAAACTCACGCTGTTCCGTCAAGGTCGGCAAAGACCTCACCGACCCCTTTGATGTCAAAAAGGGATTTAGACAAGGCGACGCGCTGTCATGCGACTTCTTTAACATCATACTTGAGAGAATTGTGCAGAACTCTCGCGCCAACACCAGAGGTACAATCTTTCAAAGGTCCGTTCAACTACTCGCATACGCAGACGAAATTGACATAATCGGTAGAACAAAGCGTGATGTCAGTGAAGCCTTCGTAAGTATTGGGACGGAAGCGGCGAATATGGGTTTAGCAGTCAATGAGGGCAAAACCAAGTATATGCTGTCATCAAGAAAAGACACCCAACACCGACGTCTTGGACAAAGCATCACCATCGACAGCTATAACTTTGAGGTAGATAGGGACTTTGTCTACCTGGGTTCTGCTATCAATTCAGATAATGACACCAGCGCTGAAATCAAACGAAGGATAACTCTTGCCAATCGCTGTTTCTTTGGACTAAGGCAATTGAGTAGCAAAGCCCTCTCTCGAGCAACTAAAGTGTCCATGTATAAGACCCTCATCATCCCAGTCCTTCTTTACGGTGCAGAAGCATGGACCCTGTCAAAGGCGGATGAAAACACTTTAGGCTGCTTCGAGAGGAAAATTCTTCGGACGATTTACGGTCCCGTCTGCATAGACGGAGAGTATAGGAGGAGACATAACATCGAACTGTACGGGCTGTACAGCGATACCGACCTAGCCAAAAGAGTCAAAACACAACGTCTACGATGGCTGGGTCATCTAGAGCGGATGGACACCATCGCCCCGGCCCGGAAAATCTTCGAATCCACACCGCAGGGACGACGCGGTAGAGGAGCACCGAGACTCAGATGGCGCACGCAATTGGAAGAGGACCTCAGCCAACTTCGCGTGCGAAACTGGAGACGGCTAGCTAGAGACAGAGCTGGCTGGCGAAGCTTGTTGGCTGAGGCCCAGGTCCACCACGGACTGTAGCGCCACCTTAAGTAAGCAAGTCTGTTAACGGTAATGACGATCTTGTTTTAATTTGGCTAAAGTATGAAGCGTTTTCAACGCAATAAGCAAGCTTACTGTATTTAAAAAGGTTCAAAATTGCCATTTCAAATGGTAAAAAGGCAAAGAAAATGTATGTCTTTCCCTCCTATTCGGAACCGGTAAGAGGAAAAATTTGAAATAAATAACGAAAGTAGTACATCATTTGAAATTAAAAAAAAACTAAGCAGTGTTGAAATAGTCCATGGTTTTATTGATGTGCTTGAAAACACTTTAGTTGATTTGGTAAAATGATGCTGTTAAGAAATATGTACATTATGTATATCGTATCTTCTAAGCCACTTATTTTACATCAACCTTATTTGACGCAGGCACAACCACATGGATGTTAACCAACACATGAGCTTTAAAAAAAAGACAATAAGCTTGTAACAGTTCATTTGAAAAAAAAATATAAAATAAATTAAAGGAAAAATTTTATGCCACCCTTTTTTTTAGGGGCAAAACTAAAAATTCACAACTAAAATTCACAAGGTTCTAAAAGTTCCTCTCGACTTTTTGCCATCACCGGCCAGACTCAGTTCTTGTTCGGTAAAAAGTTGAATTTTCAAATGAGCGGAATGTGGCCGGATTGGGTAAGTTGAGACTAATTTGGATTTAGAAAGTCGTTGCGCTTCTTTGTATCCAAAACCCGATGGGTCGAAATCTACATCCTTATGGTTATTCTCCCACCTCTGTATCTTTGTCGATCCCGAGTTCTATGACCCTGTTCTCCTAAATTTCACCCTCCCTCTTCCGGTTGATTTAAAATGTCTTCGTTAATTTGCACTTTATTACATAAGGATTACTCAAATTTTAACTTAAAAAAATAAGTATTTTATTTTTTTTTCCAATTAGCTAAGTAGCAATTGAGCTACTGGCATTAAGTCGAAGGTTTGACAGTCTTAGTAAACATGAGTGCCATTCACAGCGGTGCCATTATTTCCTCCGATGTTGGTCAAGCACCAACTCAAAGCATTGAAGTTCTGAATGGCCTTAATCTTTGAATCGGTTATAGCACCACCCACACAAGCGCTCTGTTGCTCCACCAGCAAAGTTGGATTTCCTCCCGTGGCAACAAGTCCTTGTTGAGACTTCCGTGTAAGTTCGGCCAAATCCTTCAGATTCCTGTTAAGCTAAAAGAGATTTGTTAAAATGTCTTCCAAAACTTTTGCGACAAAAGATTAAAACTTACCGAATTGACATTGCACTTAAAGACTTCCGAGTTGCAGTTCTTGCGGATGCATTGTTTCAGATCTTGTTGCAGTTGGCGGGACACGGCATTTACTTCCTTGATGTCTGAGCTATTGTTGGAGGTGTTATTGGAGGTTTGATTGAAGAAGACCCAAGATTGATTGTTGGGTTGATAGCATCGTTCAATCCTAGCTGCAGTTTCATTGCTGATTGCTTGTTCTTGAAGATCAAAGCTAAGTAAGCAGGAATTAAGAAGAATCGTGTTGTTGTTGTTATTATTGGTGTTGTTGTTATTGTTAATGGTATTGTTGTTATTATTGTTTGTGTTGTTGTTATTGGTGTTGTTGTAGTTGGGGTATGTGCTGTTATTGTCAGTCTGGTTTGATGAGCCAAAGTGATTGTGAGCCATATCTTCAAATTTGTGTTTCAAGCTCTCGAAAAATGATTTCTCATCATCGATGTTGAAATTGGGAAAACTGTATGCCTAGAATTCGAAGAAATTTTTATGGTTAGCATAATTTTTTAGATTTACAGGAAGTCTTTTAAAAGGAAAAGCCACCGTATTTAAACATTGCGAAACACCTACACTTAAAACGCAAACAGCTAAGATGAGAACACGTCCAATAAGTTGCATGGTGATATTTGAGTTTCTCCCTTTAGCCTCAATGGTTATCACTTGACTGATGGCTGCTGTGAATTCGCCAAACTATTTTATACCCCCTGAAGTTTTTACATATCTCGAAGCAAGTAGCTTATCAGATAAAAATACCGTCAAAATGGTCTAAATTTGGCAACCTAATCTAGTACTTAGTTAGTGACACTTGAGACCTTTTGTGCGCGATACAGATCTGTCAAGAACATGATTCATTAGTGGAGTAAAACCCCGTGTGATTGAGAATAAGGGTGTCTGGAAATTTCCCAGAATTAATTTGATCAAATGCCATCTGTTTCCGTTTGAATAAAAGATGAACAATGTGGTGTCTAGGATCCTTCGTGTGGGGTCTTAGATTTTTGGTATCTTGCATGTTGCGTATTATCTTGTCTAGTGTTTTTACACAGCTATCTATTACCGAATAGTCTTTTGTCAAATGGTTCTTGTTCTTGATAGAATAGATAAGAAAGTTATCTTGAAGTCATCTTAATTATAGAAAAGATAATCAAAATATTAATTTCCTAAAAATTTGATTCATTGATATACCCACGCAGACATATTGATAAATATTATGGTTCAAGTTTTTCCCGACTTCTAAGAAATAAGTCTTGAACAGATACGGATCCATGAATATGAATACAACCTATCAGGGTTTAAAGGCAAGGGGAAATAGTAGCTTCTATTACTCAAACTAACGATTCCGTCAAATCTGTCAATGGATAGAAAACGTCATAGACTTATCTAGCACCTCTCAACAGACTGAAAAGTTGACATGAAGGTTCAAGCAGTTTGCGCCAATTGCAACGAGGATGCGAAGTAGCTTTTTTATTGTATAGTTTTTTTTGTATAGTTTTATAAATTTTTTATTGTATAGTTTCACTGGAGCAACAGGAGTTTGAACGTGTCGTTAAGAAAACCTTCTTTATCAGAATCAAGAACAGTCTTCAAATCATAAAAAGTGACAAAATGGCATTGTTGAACAGATTTATTTAATGAGTTTTGAATTGAGTTACACCCAGTATATAAAAAATATCTATAATATTTGTGTACTGTTCATTGAAGCAATTCAGAGCGCTGCTTGGAACAACACTTCGTCCCAAAAGAACGCAGTTAGCACCGACGGGCATGTACGTAAGACATATCCGCTCGAAATCGAAAAATTGATTCGTAAAAAGATGGCAAGGCACGAGGGCTTCCCCAGACAAAACCCTCTTGAACCACCTCTCTAACAAACTGAAAGGAATGTTGCAAGATTTTAAAAATCGTGAGACCACTCAATACCTTGTAGTCTTGTCGGTGGGTAGGAGCTCAAAGTATTCGCTGTGGAAAGTAGTTAAGTCTATCAAGAAACCTATAATCCACTCGGCACCAATAAAAAAAGCTAACGGCGAATGGGTAAAAGAAGACAAAGAGAAAGCGGACATCTCGCCAGTGTCTAAGTATGATTACAACAGACGAAGTGTAGGTAACAGATGACATTGATTTCAAAGTAAATCACTAAGGGATCTGATGATGAAGTTCTGGCAGACTTCGAAACAACGTTGTCATCCCAGCCACTTTCGGTCGAAAGACTGTAACTTTAGTACTTGTTATCATTCCGATAACTGGGAATATTTCAATTTTTCAATGAGAATTTAGAAAAATGGCTTACACCATATGGGAAATACCCAACAAACATCCATGATAAGTTCAGTGGAGAAACTCACAGAAAGCGGATTTGCTGAAAATTTAGAAGAAACATTCAAGCTTTTCGACGGTCCGCCGCTGGCCGACGTTCAAAACAACAACGCGGAACCTGAAGGCTTCAGAATGAAAAAAGTTTCGTTTGTTGAGCTCTGACAGACAATAAGCAAACTTAAAAATAAAAAAGCCTCGGGTTACGACCTTATCACAGGCGAAATATTGAAAAAACTACCGAAAAAGTCACTTGTCAAGCTACTTTATATGATAAACGCTTCTCTTAGACTTCTATACGTTCCAAGGCAATGGAAAGTTGCTGAAGTCATTATGGTTCCAAAACCGGGGAAATGTGCAAATGATAAAAAATCTTATGGGCCCATTGTCGCTTCTGCCGATAATATCGAAAGTATTCGAGAAACTTCTGCTGAAGCGATTACAACCAATAATTGTAGAAAGACGTTTGATGCCGGATCATCAATTCTGTTTCAGACCTAACCATTCCACAATAGATCAAGTCTACAGAATAACGCATGAAATTGGAAAAGCCTTAGAAGGGAAAAAATATGTTTAAGTGCTTTCCTCGACGTATCGCAAGCCTTCGGCAAGGTATGGACCAAGGCTTGAAATATAAGCTACGGCAAAACTTGCCGGAAGACATGTTTAGTATATTGAAAAACTATCTTAAAAGCAGACTCTTTTGTGTTAGGTGTAGTAGTGAATACTCGAGTTTCAAGCAAATTCGCACTGGCAAATTCGACCCTGTTCCTGCTCTACAGAAGAGACATACCTCTAGATGACGAGAAAGTCATGGCTACGTTTGCGGACGATACCGCCATTCTGGAGACAGGTGAATCAGTCGAGTCAACACCGAGAAACCTCCAACGAGCATTGGACAGAATTTGTGTCTATGGACGAAGACTTGGCGATTCGCTCTTAACGAGAACAAGTCAACGCATGTGAATTTTACTTACAGAAGGGTTAACAATTTACATCTGCACAAATTCTGCACAGATTCCTTATACAAATGAAGCGAAATATTTAGGGACACTAGACGCTTAACTAAGGAGAAAACCACACGTAATTGATACTTGGGTTCGATCTAGCGACGTAGGGTGAACTGACGGTTTTAGTAGGTGCATTCACTGGATAGCAACCTACCCAACGCGATAAACACTACGGAAGCGTAAACTTCTTGTTGCTCTATTGGTCTTGCTAGCATCATATTAAGATGATTTGAGGTAAAATAGACAAAATTTTATGATTTGGGATTATGCACTTTGCAAAGTGATATATGCCCAAAAAAATTTATGCATCCAAAAGTGGAATATTTAGGGGCAAGCTGCTAGCAGCAACCCGCGTGCTATATTTTTGCTTTAAAGATCCAATGTGACTTAAAGTTAAATTGACCTAATGTAAGATTCACAAAATGGGAACGTCACGGCACCCTCTCTACACTTGTCGGAGGTTGCTACTATCCGAGGGAGCACTCAGACACAACTACTGGTCCATTGTACTACCACGCGGACACCTTACTTTAATGTCTTTAGCTTACCCGTCTTTCGAAGAAAAATGAGAAGGAGCTTCAGTGATGACGAGTTTAGGTGTTCGGCACTCACCACGGCAGCCCCAAAGATCCGCCACCTGATGCAAGCAAAGGCAGGACAACTACATAGGAAATGTTCCGCTGTATCGTCGTCCTCTCCACAGGCAGGACAGGTGGTGGTTTAGCTCAAACCTAGCACATTCAAGTGCTTGTCGAAAGCTTGGTGGCCCGTAAGGACGCCTACAAGAAATGCGCAATCGATTTTCCCCTGAGAGATAGAAGAAAAGACGCTGACCCATCGCAGATATCCGGCCGTAGTCGTTTAGTCTGTCTGCACCCATCGCAGTCACGGCAACGAGCCCTGTGCTCACGTGAAACCCAAGTATCAATGTAGACGTGACAACAGATACAAGCAGGCCTAAAGCAGGTTCGGGTCCTGAGAAAACCTCTTCTGAGCCTAGTCTGGCAAGCTCATCAGAGATCTTATTTCCCTGGATACCTGTGTGACCTAGAACCCAAACAAGATTCACTGCATTTAGCCTTCCGACTTAGTTCAACGAATACTTGAGTTCGAGCACTATCTTGGACGAGGTAAGAGGGTTGAGCAACGCATTTAGAGCGGCTTGGCTGTCACTGCAAACGCATATGCTTCTCGCCCTCCACCTGTTAGTCACAATACAGCGCATAGCCATTACGAAAGTGAAAATCTCCGCTTGGAAGACAGACGCATATTTACCTAAGGGGAAGTGGAGTCTAATATTCTCGCTTTTTACAAAGACTCCAGCACCAGACCCCTGTCCGGTTTTGGAGCCATCCGTGAAAATATGATCATTTTTCCCCTGGCTCAGAGTCTGGCCGAGGCCATTCCATTACCTGAGAAAAGTCGACTTGGTAGTTTTGTCGCAAAAGGATTTTTGGAGTCATTGCGTCAGAGGGCATGTCCATAAGACAGGGGTCGAAGAACAATTCTTGAACAAGGTCTTGAAAATTCCAATGTGTGTGGAACCAAAAACCACCTCCCTTTAAGCGATAGATGGTTTTCAGTGTACACCCCACGATAAATATATGAAGGAGGGGAGGTTCATCAGAACCTGCCCCTGTGCAGCCAAGACACGCCGTTCCTTGGTGTTTGGCAAAATATTCAGTAACACGTTTCCATGAAAGCCTGTTCCACCGAACAACCGATGCATATGAGAGGAGTGGTCTTACCATAGCCGAGGACCCTTTTCGGAGATAGGCCCCATGTCTTGCCAAAAGACCCTCTACAGTGCCAGAAACTAGACAGTGCTTTTTCGGTTTTTTGAATCCAAAACTTCCATGCTTGGACCAAAGAAGTTTTCTATCAAGGATTACTCCAAAATATTTGAATTCATCGGATATCGGGATAGTTTTGTCTTTAAGCACGAGTTGAGTCAGACTAGTGACGGGTCTCCTTCTCGTAAAGAGAACGACCGTAGTTTTAAGAGGATTCACTGAAAGCCCATTCCTAGTGCACCAATCATCGACCAAGTCTAGGGGTATTTTGAAGGTAATATTAACTTTTTGTTAAATTTTAACAGAAGAAATATTTTTAAATTAGCAAAAAAACCAATTTTAGCAAATTTTAATCAATTCAAACCAGATTTATGTCAAATTGAATTTTATCAGAGCAAGAAATGATTCGGTAGCCCTTATAATTAAAATAAAACTTCAGTCAATCTCCCCAACTAATCAGATCCCAATTCATTTGTTAACTCAATTCCGTTTTCCTCCATCTTCTGCAGTTGCAATTCCAATTCCGACCCAATTTCTTATCTCCCCACCACGTTGTCAGCCACGCTGCCATCAAGTTTAATGCATCCATTCCCGCTTTGATGATGACCGTTTCCCTCTAAAAACTCCACAGAGAGCACTTTCCAAATGGAAAAGTTACCATTAAACCCTTTGCCCCAAGCGATAAACATGTTAATTACTTACTACTGCACCACGGCGGTCGTGCTGTATCTCTCGCATACGACGAGTCCCGATCCGTCAATCACCACAAAGCATGTACGCAGTACGTTAAGCAAAGTAGTTAGTCCGACATGTCACCATTACATTGTACTCATAAGAGAAAGTACACGCCATAGACGAAGCCCTCAACCACATTTAATGTGTCTACCGCACCCCCGAAACTGAGGCATGCGATGGCAAAACATGTGACAGTGGCATACCGCCACCCAGCGCCTCATCCCCCATCCCACATCCACGTGAAGCCCATCAGCAACCGCGCAAGTAAATTTCAAAACTATTTTAAAGAGCTCAAAACCACAAGGCTAAAGTTTGTTACCCATTCACCAGGCAGCACCTCTCGGCGCGGCTCCAGCGTCCTCGTGCTCAGCTCATATGTGTGTGGTGTAGGGCGACGAAGACTCTACGAACAGTCACATCCGCAAGACAATTTAAAACTTTTCCCCCCTGTCAACGGAGAACAAAAGCACACAACGCCTTCGTTCGTCCTTGTGTCGTGCTAGCTGTATTGGAAGGGAGTGTTTTTCTTCCCCCCATCTCTTTTCATGACTATTCACTCACAGCCATTCGTCTGCAGAATTACCATATATTCCAGAGGAACTCTGTACAGGGAAAATGAGTGATGGCAGCGAAAACTTTTGTTTATTGTTTCACTGGAACTGGAATAGCAACAAAATAGACGAAAAATCGTATAGCAAAAGGGTGCGAATAAGCACACACAAAGGGGGTTATAAACCAGGAATATAGGGCCGTTCAGTATTTGAACCCTTTTATTTTAATTCTTAGGGATACGAGAAAAATAAAATAAAAATAACTTTTGCTCCCTGGATGCTCCCTGTCACTTGGTTATGTAATTTCATTTCGAAGGGAGAAAGAAGTTATACATTCCATGGAATTTGGCAGCTGTGACAGTTCTTCTTTTTTCGCAGTTACTTAAAGTTTCCATTCATTCAAAGTTAGGTGCTGGGTGCTGGAGATGTCCTTTTTATTAAGAGATCCTCATTTCATTATGCTGCCTTGGATGGCTGGCTGAATGCAAATTGCAGCGGAAGCTCGTTAGGGACTGCAAGAGCGTTTACCTTCGGAAGAGGGCAACAAAGGTTGAGTTTAACTAACATTTTAGCGAATAGCTGAGATATAAATAACAGAAAGCCAAGGCTAGGGGAGAAGTCATTTGAAAGAAAACTCGCTCTAGGTACAGGAAGTTGTTGTGCTGAAAGGGATTCGCATTACCTGAAACCAATTAGAGTTTGTCTGGATTTAATTTGTTTTCAAGCTTCTTCTTTTAATGTTTTCGATTAAAGGCAAGAGTTTTTGCTACAAGTGGTAAGGGCAGTTTTAAAGTTTCTTGTTTGGCTTAGTTAACTGCCTGTGTTAAGCTTAAATCTGGTTTTGAAAGGAATTTGCGGTTGCCCCATGCGGAAGTATGCGGGAAATTATTGTGGGGCTGCTGAAAACATCAGTATACCGGCAAGTTTACATTGATGGAATGCCGGAAAATCAGAGGATCCCCATCAACCTGAGTCTGATGCCTCAAGCATGTTGTAAAAAAGCTTCGTTGATGGTAAAACGTTTGTCTATTTGTAGAGAATTGCGTTTTTCGATGTTTTCTTTCTAGATTTTGTCTCACTGAAGATTTTTTAAAACGCTTTTCAAGATTTTGTTTGTTCACGATTTTTGTAGCTCTTGCAAATCATTAATGATCACCTAAGCATTTTTTCCACCTCCTAAATTTTTAGGACAAAAAAAATTTTGACGCAGATCCAAAATTTAAAAAATTTCAGTAAATGCAAACCTTATACCTTAAAAAACTAGAATACAATTTCGTAAAAATGTGAAACCTTTTCATGACATGCTTTTAAAATAGACATGTGCTCTAGTTCAGCGGTTGCCAATCTTTTTCGGTCAAAAGGATCTCGACGGCGGAGCACCAAAATGTTTTTTTATAAGATACAAAAATATCAATTGTTTCTTATAAAAAAGCAACATGACAAAAAAATATAACAATTGTAATTAATAAGTAAGGCAACTTATTTCAGAAGGTATGCAACTTTCGCCCTGGTTCAAGTCGAGCCGTTGCGCCACTCTTCGGTTTGCTACCGAAAATGTGTGCTTCTTTTCCTGCATCGTATATTGACGGACGAAATCTATGCATATTTTAATTTGGTTCGAAAACATCACAAAGCCTGATGCACGAATTTCAAAGATGAATCGAAAGCTGTTTATTGTTGAAATTTGTATGGAAAATCTCTAGATTTGTTGGAGATTAGTTGAAGATTTGTGTAAATTACGGATTTGTGTCCGGTGGAAACAAAGCATAACTATTGAGTAATCTTACTACGAAAAAGGGCGACCAAAAAGTAACATTTGCAATCAATAAAGTAAAATTTTGGAAAGATATGTAGCTGCCAATTAGAAAAGTTGTCGTTTTTGGGAACTGGTAAACTTATACGAGATTTACCAATGAGTCTTAAGCATGGCATCCAAATGTGCCCAGAAACGCCAAAATCTGCCTCTTCGGCTCCTTCAACAAACTCGCGTTTCCATGCATAATTTCAACTCGTCTCGCAAAGCATAGACGAGTCGTCTCAAACCGCGTTTCCATGCGATTGAAGCCGGGTTCGACTCTGCATGGAAACGCGATAATAATAATTGTTCCGTTTTATCCAACAAGACTTTGGATTCGGCCCAGGGATCCGAAACGATTTCTTTGCTGTGTTCTTCTTGCCTTAATGTCCTCATATAAAATCTTTAAATGTTGGCTTCTGCGATCTTAGGGAAGCCAACTTTTTCGACGCAACACTGTGAAGGTTTGCAGCAGGTTTTAGTTTTTACCTGAGGCGACATGATTAAAACATTTACATTTACAAATGTCTACGAGAAACGATAACAATAAAATCCTTAACATAACTTCTCACACAAAACACAGTATTTATTTATCAGAAACGATGTTAGATACCTCAACCCTTATTGTAAGGCAGCCATTGCCTTATTTTGTGATCATGTGTTTGTTAATTATACCCGACCCAGGGTATATTAAGTTTGATGTATAGTTTGTAACGCAGTGAAATAATCACCGTAGACCCCTAAGACCTTTTAGAGATATGAATGGGACCGACAGGAGAATCAATTAAGCCATGTCTGTCCGTCCGTCCGTCCGCATGTAAACAACTTTTAGGCCTTAAATTTTAAGGCAGAGAGCTGAAATTTTGTGGGTTGGTTTGAAGTCCAGTCCTTCAGATCAAGTTTGAAAATAAGCTGAATCCGCCCACAGACACGCCCACTACAGGCCTGTATATGCGACCATCTCTAATTTAAAAAAATACGTTTTACAAATTTCAGCTATGTTACAATGGCGCTAGCGCATCCATTTTTGGTACGTTACATTGCCTTATAATTGTCTTTAAGATAGCCAAAAAAGTTTAGCTTTTTTATTGGCCACGCCCACTTTTTAAGGGATTATAGCTTAAAATGACTGTTTTTCAATAAATATATATGAGATTTGACAAAAAATTATATGACAAAAGCTGTAGATATTAGCATTTTCTAACTTTTGTGTATACATTGTATGTGCCTCCGCCCCCTTTGTGGGCGTTGCGTTAAAAAAGTGATTTTTTTAGTTAAAAAGGCGGAGCTTTAGGCCGAAATGTATGCAACCACCTAGTATAAAGCATTGAACAGTTATATTTTTATATCCCGCCCACTTTTTGGAGGCGTGGAAGTTTTCTTTTTGGTATGGTCGGGTATTTTGCAATCCGTCGTAGATGGATGACGTAGACGCTCGTATATTAAGGAGCACCAAGTGCTCCGTGGAGCACACTCGAGTTCATCGACTAATTTCTAAAAAACTATTTTTGTATTTGCTACAAAAAGTAAAATTTGGAGGGCCCTCTTTTGATACGAGGGTTTTCGGTCAAATAAATTCTATATTTGTGTGGTGGAGCCACTTCGGGATTTATTCGGCTCCCATTATCGCAGTTTGATCCCACTATTTAAAACTGCGATAGGGGGATGTTTTTATGGTGGAGACAGTAATGTGTGGGGTGTTTTTATGGTGGAGACAACGATTTGGAGCGTATCGCAAAAATCACTGCTTGTTTAGAAAAAGGTCTACGTCTGATATTTTTTTAAGTGCAACATGTTACCTTAACGAAAATAGAGGGAAGACACGCGTTTTTTCGGCTTTCTTTCTGCGTTTTTTACACTTAAAATCCATAAAATGTCTATTTAGAATCTATTTATACTCTATCCCATGGATAGGAGGTATATTAAGCTTGATTCATAGTATGTAACATAGAGAAATAATGTTCGTAGATCCCCAAGACCTTAAGAGCATATGATCGAGACCAAAGTGTGAGACGACTTAGTCATTTGCATCCACCCGTCCTTCAGTCTGTCTTAAGGCCAAACATTTTGTGCTAGAAACTTGAAACTTTATAATATACGTCTTTATGGGTCCCGAAGCAGTACAAGTGTTAAAGTTTTAAAAATAGCTTACAGATACGCCCACTTTACTTGTAAGCATAAGAAAAATTGCGTGTAACCTAGCTTAAGGCTAACAAAGAAAAGCAAAAAACGCCCCTATCTGGGCATAGTCATATTTTATTTACATTCTTTATGTAACGGGGATTATTCAATATATTTGATTGGAATCAAGAAAAATTTGCATAATAAAATGACCAAATATATAAAATTTCACCACGCCCATTTTCGGGGGCGTTTTAATGTAAAAAAAAAAACAAATTTTTTATATAAAAATGAAATCAACACAATGTAAGCCACATCTTATAAAATATTTGACAAAATATTAACAGACAATGTTACTGAAAGGGGGTTGATGCCACGACCTTTTTTTTTATTGCAGAAGATTGCAAACTGCTAAATTCTAAGTACGATATTAGTTTTACTAAATATTTTACACAATATGTTGTTGTACAACGTGTTTCAAGGTTTGGCAGGGACAACTGGGATGGGGTATTCAACGATTCACCTAAACGGATTGTTACCCACCCTTGCGCTCAGAATGCTTAGATAACGCTTAAAAATATGCGTTGTTTCGTTGTTTGTGAACTTATTTTAGAAAAGCTTTGGTTAAAAACAAAATTTTTTGAAAGTTTTGAAAAATATTTGGAACTCTCTTTATGCGAGAAACAGATTAACCACTTCGACATCGACAGCGACATTGACAATCACCACCGAAAGTTTTGTAAAACAGATTGAGAACATCGACAGCAACTTTTTGCGTGTATATTTCTTACGAGAGCTGCATTGTGAATTTGGTAGCAACACCGACATTTAATGTGGTAATCTATTTATACGACAGTATATTCACTGGGCTTACAAATTTAGCTGTCAACGTTGATGTTGATGTCGATGTTGCTGGTATAATCTGTTTCTAGCATTACACCCTCTAGACTTTATTTCAATCGGTGTAACCAGAATATTTTGCAAAACAATTTTTGAAATAATTTTGAAGTTTTCGAGCCTAATTTCAGAATCTGTTGATAAGTCAAAGTTCCCTTTGATTTTTCCGAAATTTGTATGTAATATTTTCAAGCGTTTGCTCTTACAGTGTCAGAGATAGTCATCGGGGCAACCTTTTTTTCATTATAGTTTTGCGATTTTTTTTCTAAAAAAACGTCAAAACAACAATTTTGAAACTTTCTAACCAAAATTTTACTTATTTAATTCTCGCTCAAGCTATATTTGTTGTATGCGTGTGCTGAATATTGGCTTTAAAAAAAATGGTTTAAAAATGACTTTAAACTCGTTTTCAACGGGTACACATTTTCCGTTTTGTATTTTTCAAAAACTTTTCATCATTTTCTAAAAATTCAAGAGTATATTGTGAAAATCGAATGTTTCACGACTTTCTGACTATCAAAGTTTTCAAGTGCCAAAACATTTTTTGTTTTTTTCATCATCAAAATCAAAAGCGTTTTTTTCATGGACTTTATAAAAATACCAAAATTTATTCGAAAGCTACAACAGGTGTGGGTGGACGGACGGATTGACCGACAACCCAGCGAAACTATAAGAGGTTCATTTCCCTTATTTGACTAGCATTGGAGTTATTGGTAGTTCCTCGCTCTACAAACCAAAGCTTACAAAAAATATGAGCCTTTCAAACCAGAGTAGAAGTCGAAAGCTATTTGTGTGAAAACGCTAGTGATTTCTTTAAGGTTTTTCAAGTTTTTGGAAAAATCAATTCAAAACTTAATTCTTGGTACATTTCACTCAAAAACTACTACAGTCCAAGGGACAAACTGTATTACATTGCAGTCAGATTGGTTCTTAGCAATTTGTTAGCCATTTATATCACTATCAATGTGAGTGCGATTCTCCATGAAAATTCATCCTCGAAAATCATTGAGATTTAAATATATGTATTTTATGCATTTTTTTGCTCTGTCGTTTGCTTAAAACTGAAATGGAATTCAAATTGTCCATTTCCGCTTCCATTTTGGCAAAACGGCAATGTCAGCTGTCTGATGGTCCCGCACACTCGCACTCTTCGCAATTTATTCATGTTTTTCAACGTTCTGCCGACATTCACAAAATCTGTGCAGTGATTTTTCATTTAGACGACTCACATGCAGGGGGTGCGCCGCCGGTGCATATGTGTGCTGCAAATGCAGCAAGTTCCAAAGAAAGATTTTGTTGCCCAATTTTCCAGAGTGACGTGGTGCTGCATATATGGCGTAGTGTATACGAAAGGCATTCGTGTATGTGCGGATGACTTGAAATTTAGCTTTTTGCGAAATTAATTCAGGACATAGCTATGTCCGCTACCCACTTTAACTGTGAATGTATACACAGAGAACAACATTTTGCTTAAAACGCATTGAATTGCAAGTGTGTTTCATTTGAATTGGCATTGGCTTTCCAGTTGAAGTTTTTTTTTTCACCTTTTAGCATTTTTTTATTTTATATTTTTTTTAATTAAAATGCGAGAACGAAAAACTTTCGCATTAAATATATTGTTTGCCTTGAAAACTTGTTTTAAATTACACATAAACTCTGGACATCAATGAATTATTGCAATAAGTATTCAAATAGGTACTTAGTACATCAAATTTCGACTTATTTCAGCTTATTTCTCAATTTAATCTTATATGGTTTAAGCTCTAGTTAAATTATAAATGTAAATATAAAAAAAAACATATGCTTTTATTTATTCACTATCATAAAAGACAGCTTTATCTTCTTCAAAATATGTTTAAAAAAAACTACACCGACTGGGAAAACCCTAGTTACCCTTGCCAGAAGTCTTAGACATAAGCCTCTAAAATCATTTGTTTTGAAAACCATTCAAAGGCTTTTTGTTAAAAACATTTCGAGTCAACTGAATGTAAACAAGTGTGTATAAGTGCAAGAGTTCGCGTGTGACAAACTTCTATATACCGCGTAACACCAAACCTTAAAAAATTTTTGTCCCGAATTCATATATTATTTGTATAGGCTACGCCCCTAAAAGTGGGCCTTGGCGAAAAATTAAAATCAATTAATTGTAATTTCGTTAGAATTCTGACGAAATTCGTTAAAACCGGAAACTATTTCGGAAAAATACCGTTTTTTCCTAAAAACGCGCCCTAAAAGTAGGCGGAGCTCAAAGCTTTTAGGGCGCAAACTTTTGTATGTAGCAAACTTAGAAAACAGTAATATCTACAATATTTTTTAATATAATTTTTTGTCGATTTGGAGTGAACTTTTCGAGAAATCAGGGTTTCAAATATCGAACAAGTTAAAATTAGGCATGGGTAACATTGTGGGCTTTGCACTTTTCGCCTTGTTAAAGGTCTAAGGCCAATATTGCTCATTACCAAAATTAAAATTCCCGTGCCTTGTCTAACTTGAACAAAAGGCATTTTGAAAAAAAAGTGAAATAGTGGTTGTTTCACATTAGCCAGTAGTAGGCGTGGCCGTTGACGGATTGAGCCAATTTTCATACTTTGGCTGTGCAACAAAAGAGTGCCAAGCTTGAGCTCTCTTGCTTGATTTTGAAGACCTAAAACCTTCACACATACAGACGGACGCGCGGACGGACAGATATGGCTTAATCGATTCACCCGTCGGTTTCGATCATATCTCTAAAAGGTCTTTGGGGTCTACGATGATTATTTCACTATGTTACAAACTAGGCACAGGGACATAAACCCCTAATTTATTTTTTGTGCCTTATGTCCCACCGATGTGAGACATAAACCGCATATATCATGTGGGGCATATGTCTCACACGTGTGGGACACAAGCCCCACATTTTTTTCGAAAATGGGACATTAGTCCTAAATTTTAGGGCAAAGCGATTTAACATATTTATTCATTCATTAGGTTATTTTTTTCAAAACTGTGACATGAAGTTTGAAGCTTTTGGATAAACAGTGTTTTGGTGGGCCGCTTCGCGGGCTCAAAGGATTTAAACTCCCCTTTTTCGCAGGGCTTTTTAGCCGATTACGCGACTTCGTTGCTCCGCTAAGGGTAGGTGCTAGTTGTCTGGCAGGCGCCAGTGGCCAAGTCGGGTGTGTTAAATTTGAAGTCTTCTTAGTTTTTTTGCCAGTAACTTTTAAAAAAATGAGTCTAACATTTTTCCGAAACATATTCGGAATTAGGATGCTCAATTTTAGAATTTGGTGAAACAGGATATAATCCAAATTGGCATACTATCGGCTGTTTTATCATTTGACAAATTATATCTTACCATTTGCAAAGAAGGACAAGATCCGTTTTTAGCCAAATGGTCCCGCATGCTTTGGACATTTCTAAAAAAATTGTGTTAGATGTGATATAAGCCCCAAATTTATTTGTTGGAGTTTATGTCCCAGCTAGGTGAGACATTAGCCCCAAAAAATAAATTTGGGGCTTATGTCCCTGCGCCTACAAACTATGCATTAAGATTAATATACCCTCGGTCGGATGGAAAAAGTAATTTTTCTAAATACGGCTCAAATTATCAAGACAAGCAATGGTCTTTAGCTGCTTTTCTGGATTTTGAAAAGGTTTTAAAGACAAGACCCTAATTTAAACAGCACTTATCCTCCCAATTAGATAATGTGCCTGCTTAGGCGAAAAGGATCACAGGTAAAACATGCTTCTTAAACATTGAATGAGCGGTGGGCGCCGCACTGCTAAGCAGTGGTAAGTGTGTCGCGCTGCAATGCGCAAGAACTTTTGAGCTGGGAAATTGTCACACGGCTCCTGATTACCTTAATTGTGGTGAGGCAGAGCTCCACGCCATTTAAAAATGCGCTAACCGTACCTACTAGGTTAGCGCATTTTACGTATAAGATTGGAAGGATACCCCATGCCTAAGACGTTCAAATAAGCATTCAGAATTGCACCAATAATTGCACCAATAAAATCTAAATAGGCCTAAAATAGGTTCAATATTAGCCTGCCTACAGGCTAATAAATCTTTTTTTTTGGATTTAAAATAGTCGACTCCCCCAAAGGCTGACCTTTTCTTACAAGATGATAGTGTAGAACAGATCCTATGTGAATGTATACAACCCTGAATTCTATTAGAAGTAATTTATTCTTCAGAGAACATCTGAGCAGGGAGACACTAGAATTTCCTCTTCTTACAGGTTTATCAAGGAAGGTGAGGAAAACTAAACTTAGGCTAACCTGACACGCATTAGAGCCATAGTTTGCAATTATGTGAGTCAGAAATATAAAAAGTATAAACCTGTGGTCAAAGCCTTATGATTCTCATTGCGTCTGCTTGGTAATTTATTTTTTCTTTTTTATAATTAGCTCCCGAACAAGTGGTTATGAGTACCTACTCTAAAAATGCGTAACACACATTGCGAGCGAAAAGAATTTGAGAAAGAGAAAAGTATTTCTCGTTCCAATTCCAACACAAGCGCTTATGCGCCAGTATGGAATATGAACACCCTGCGCAGTAGCACCAATCGTTCCCTCCGCAAGTGTTATGCCTTTAGAGAGAAAATCAATGTTTTAACCAGCAGAGTAATGAGACCCAGTCTTACAGCGAATCTGGAAGTTATACTCAACCTAAAATTCGTACAGACCCTTTTATATAAAAATTCGTTTTTTTTTATTTTTCTATAATTCACCCGCGTTCAAGGAGTTATGGCTACCCTTATGCTGAGTTAACATAACGCGAATAGAAAGGATCAGAGGAGAAAGAAGAGAGGAACTGATGTACTTCGGTTTTGAAGTGTCGTGGACTGCAGTGACGAGGAAAAACCTCATGCGGAAGCCTGTTCCACATCCGTGTTGTTCGGCTAAAAAAAGAACTCCAATACTACGCGGTTCGTCCGAAATCGGGCTCAAGGGTGTACTGATGGGCATTCCTTCTTGAGCGAGCATTGCAGTTGAACTCTTTAAGGGGTGGAATGCAGCTGGCTATTTCACTGGAACATTTTTTATGGAAAAAACGATAAAAGAATGCCACGATGTTGCAAGGAGTCGATTGACTACGCAATGTTTGAGTCACCTATCAATTTCAAAGCTCTTTTTTTGTATCCTAGCGAGTAGGTGTAAATTTGTCTTTGGAGCTCCTGCCCAGACATGTGAGTTATACTCCACTTTTGGTCGTATGAACGTTTTATAGATGACAGCCAGATCAGAAGGTGTAAAGTATTTCTTGCATCGACTAAGGAATCCTAAACATTTCGCTGCGTTCTTGGTGACGTCGAATATGTGGTCATTCCAACGTAAGTTGTCATTATTACACATACCGAGGATGGAAAGCTTTTCGGTTTCAGTGATGCAAGTGCCGTTCATGAATAACGGCTGAAAATGTCTATTCAGCTTGGATGACAGTAAACAGCATTGCCTTTTGGATGCATTAAATTCCACTTTGCTTAAGAGCCCCCATGTTGATATGCTGTTTAAATCGGAATTTAATGAGTTCAACATACTTCACCGTTCCCTTTCAATGTCCAAAGGTCTGGGGCGTTTGCAAGGAAACGAATATGAGAAACTAAGATTACTGTCATCAGCAAAAAAAATGAATTGGACTAGATGTGACAGACAAGAGATCATTTATAAAGATCAAAAAGAGTGTTGGAGATAAAACTGAGCCCTGGGGAACACCAGCATTAATATGATGGGCACCAGACTTGAAATCGTCCAAAAACCACCTGGATTCATCGGTTCAAAAGGAAATTTTCAATCCAATGAATAAAAGATAATCGATTCCAAATGCACGCATTTTGAACAAGAGAGCCTGGTGCCAGACTCTGCAAAATGCTTTACATATATCGAGCGCAACAACCTTGCTTTCACCATGAAGGTGCAAGGAGCGGTTCCACTTTTCGGTGAGATAAGTCATCATATCACTAGCGGACCTTTTGCCACGAAAGCCGTGTTAACGGTCATTGAAAAGCTTCCGTGTTTCTAGATATTTCATAAGCTGACTATTCATCAGCGTTTCCATGACCTTGGAAGGAATGGATGGAGAAGTTGAATCGCCTTTTTTGGGACGGGCTGAACAAATGCAGTTTTCCATTTACTCGGGAAGAGACCAGAAGAGTAGGACAGAAGAACACCTCTTCAGAACTATGGGGGAAACGCCATCTGGACCAGCGGATTTGCGTCAGTTGAAGTTTTTAAGAACTCCTGCTACTGTGCGAAAATGAATTTGTCCCATGGAATGTTCTACACTCACGAGTACAGGTGGAGACAAGGCACAATCAGGGAGCGAGGAGCTGGCAGCAAAATGAGCTGCAAGTAGATTGGCCTTGTCAAAAGGAGCTGACAGCTGGGATGTCATTGAAAACGAGTTTCGGGATGGAGGATGAGGCACTTAGGTAGTAACTTTAGGACACTGAAGTATTTTTCGCCTCAATTTTTGATCATGAGAGAATTTGGCACGACGGATATGAGCATTGCAGACATTTCTGGCTTATTTAAACTTTTTCCGGTTTTTTTTTATTGGGTTGGCTTTATATGACGGAAAATTAACCTTCTTTAACTTGATGGCCTCTTTACAGTTCGAATCAAACCATGAATTCTCCTTTGGTTTGTTATCCGTAAACGAAGGAAATGAAGGATTTCATTGCAATGTGAATTATTTCGGTGAGCATATCGGCTAGAACACCTTATATGGGCTACTACGACATATTCGGAGCTCAGGCCTATAAGGAGCGGGCTATCCGGCTCTCCGTCCTTAGAGCTAAACAAAGGATCTGGTCCCCAGGGTTGGGGGTCGTGCCGTCGGGGTGACTTCCCGGTAACGTAAAGAAACACCAGTCACGAAGCAGAAACAAGCCTCGGATTCGGACGGATTTACTGTAAAGCCCCTCATCATCCCAGTCCTGCTTTACGGTGCAGAAGCATGGACCATGTCAAAGGCGGATGAAAACACTTTAGGCTGCGCCGAGGGGAAAATTCTTCGGGCGATTTACGGTCCCATCTGCATAGACGGAGAGTGGAGGAGGAGATATAACATCGAACTGTACGGGCTGTACAGCGATACCGACCTAACCAATAGAGTCAAAACACAACGTCTACGATGGCTGGGTCATCTAGAGCGGATGAACACCAACGCCCCGGCCCGGAAAATCTTCGAATCCACAACGCAGGGACGGCGCGGTAGAGGAGCACCGAGACTCAGGTGGCGCACGCAAGTGAAAGGGGACTTCAGCCAACTTCGCGTGCGAAACTGGAGACGGCTAGCTAGAGACAGAGCTGGCTGGCGACGCTTGTTGGCTGAGGCCCAGGTCCACCCCGGACTGTAGCGCCACCTTTAGTAAGTAAGTAATATCGGCTATGGCTTCAACGTCATGATCGAGGAAGCAAAGTGACCAATTGAAAGACTTAAAGAAATTGTTTAAGCCGTCCCAGTTGGCTTTCTCGTATTGCCAAACTGTTCTTTTCGGAGCCGGATCTTTAGAGGTGTTTTTTTGAAACGAGTAAGAAGCCGATATGACACAGTGGTCTGACGAGCCTAGAGGTGAAATAGGTACACTGACTAAGTATACTTGTCAGGATGGGAGGTTAGGAACAAGTCCATGTCGGGGATCCGCGTAGGCTCGTTTACAAGCTGGGTTAGATGGTTGCCCACAGCAAAAATCGCAACATACCTGCCTTCGGGTGTGTATATTAAAATCGAGGATGACGGGATATTTCAGTACGAGGATGACGGGATACAATTCTACTGATGGTGTCCGATAGCTCATCAAACCTGTTACAGGTTAGTTAGCTGTTAAGACTTGGGCTTCTGTATATAAAGCAGTGATGTGACACATGCCTACGAAATGTAAATTTCAACCACTTGAAACTGAATGTGGGATTAGAGCTTTTTTTTTTTTTTTTTTTTTTTTTTTCCGTGGGTAGGAAAAACCTTCATAGGCACTACGAGGACCGGCCGCGCGTGCTCATAGTAGTGTGAGATTCTTACTCACTAAAAAACCTCCCATTTACCGTCAGACTACGACTAAGTTTCCTTAACAAGTAGTTCAAGCTTCCGTAGTAGTCGCGTGTGGCAGGCTGCCTTCCAACGAAGGCACCTACAATACCGTCAATTTATGCGGTTTCATCTGGTTTCATCTTATGCTGCTAGATCCAACGGCCTCATTCGTTGTGGTCGGCGCGTAAGATTTGTCTGATCCAAAGTTCGGATAATTTCATTGTTGCAATGTCCGCGAAGTCGAGTACTAAGTTTGCGAGCAAAGTTTGTTACCTCATCAGTCACGGTTGCGATTCCAAGATCTCGGTGTAGATCGCTATTTCTTATGTACCATGGAGCATTAACGATTGCTCTGAGTGTCTTATTTTGAAAAGTTTCTAAAATAGATATATTGCTTGGTTTAGTACAACCCCAGAGTTGTATACCGTATGTCCAAGATGGTTTTAGCACTTGCTTATACAAAAGCAGTTTGTTATATATGCTTAGTTCCGAAAATCTTCCCATAAGCCAATTCATTTCTCTTAACTTGATTTCGAGCTCGTCGCGTTTCTTTTTAACGTGCGGCTTCCATTTAAGTTTTGCGTCTAGAGTCATTCCTAGATATTTCGCTTCATTTGAGTACGGGATTTGTACCGAGTTAATGAATAAAGGTTTGTTGTTTATCTTTTTATATGTAAAGTTAACATGCCTTGACTTAGTCTCGTTAAGGACAACTCGCCAGCTCTTCGTCGCATATTTTGTCTAAAGCGCGCTGGAGTTTCCCTGTTGATAATTCAATTGTCGTATCAATAGCGAGAATAGCAGTGTCGTCTGCGAACGTAGCTAAAATTGTTCCCTCATCGTGGGGTATGTCTCTTGTATAGAGCAAAAATAATATTGGGCCGATAACGCTTCCTTGCGGGACACCGGCATTTATCTCTTTGAATTCCGAGTACTCATTTTCGTACCTTACGCGAAAGATTCTGTCTTTAAGGTAAGACTCTAAGATTCTATAGAGTTTTTCTGGTAAGCAAAGCCTTAATTTGTACTTCAGGCCTTCGTGCCACACCTTGTCGAAGGCTTGCGATACGTCGAGAAAAGCGCTAGTACTTATCTTTTTCGCTTCCAGAGCTTTTTCGATTTCGTGTGTTATACGATAGACCTGGTCGATTGTTGAATGTTTTTTTCTAAATCCGAATTGGTGATCCGGAATCAATCGTCTTTCTTCAATGATTGGTTGCAACCTTTTAAGCAACAGTTTCTCGAACACCTTAGCTATTATCGGCAGTAGCGAAATAGGTCTGTATGACTTTTTGTCGTTCGGACATTTTCCTGGTTTCGGAACCATTATGACCTCGGCCACTTTCCATTGCCTTGGAACGTATAAAACTCTCATGGAAGCGTTAATGATATAGAGTAGCTTGACCAAAGCTTTTTTCGGTAGCTCCTTTAGAATTTCGCTAGTAATTAAGTCGTAGCCAGGGGCTTTGTTGTTTTTCAGATTATTTATCGTTTGACGAAGTTCAGCCAATGACACGGTTTTTATTCTATAATTATCTTGTACCGCATAAGGATTGAGCTCCTCGACCAACGGTTCCCCGTCAAACGGTTTGAATGTTTCTTCTAGGTAATCTGCAAATAAATCCGCTTTTTCTTTGTCTTCTCTTGCCCATTCGCCGTTGGCTTTTCTTAATGGCGCAGAGTGTGCTATAGGCTTCTTAACGGACTTGACTGCTTTCCAAAGAGAGTAGTGCGAACCTTTATCAGCAGTCAAACTTTCGAGGTAAGCAGTAGTCTCGCGACTTTTAAAATCTTGAAGTTCGTGCTTCAGTTTGTTAGAAAGGTGGTTCAAGATTGTCTTATCCGGGGGTGCTCGCGAACGTTGCCATCTCTTGCGCGCTCTCCTCTTTTCGCATATTAGCTCTTCTATTTCTCGCGGATATATTGTTCCGCTGTTCGATAATTCGGACCTCCGAAAAGAAGTGTTATTCCACGCAGCGCTCTGAACAACTCTCACGAGTTTATCTAATTCTTCTTCTATTTCAAGTGGCGTTTTGAGCGGTACATTTAAAGCTATGTTTTCTTTACAGTATTTTCTAAAGCCGTCCCAGTCGGTGTTATTGTTAGTTAATCTAGGCGCTCTATTCTTTTTCGCTAGGCTTCCGCCGATCTTCAAAAGAACTGCCGAGTGATCTGAACAGAGATCAAAGCGTTCTTCTACGTTCGTAAGGTAACCAGGTACCCCCTTGGCGATAAAGAAGTCGACGAGATCAGGTATTTTATTTCTGTCGGTTGGCCAATATGTTGGCTTTCCCGTCGATAAGAAGATCACGCCGCGTTTTGTACTTGCTTTAAAGAGGGCTCTGCCTCTTGTTGAATTGCACCGTGAGCCCCAAAAAGTATTTTTCGCGTTAAAGTCCCCGCCGATGATAAAGTTTGACCCAAGTGAATCAAAGAGCAGAGCAAGATCTTCATCTGCCAGCCGATACTGCGGAGGAAAATAGCTCGTAGCGATGTTGTAATTTATGTGACTTAATTTTACTGAGACTGAGGTTATTTGCATAGAGTCAATTTCTATTTCTTCGTTTTTGGAGTGCTTTATGCAGTCTTTAATGTAGAGAGAGGATCCACCTCTCGAATTTTCTGAAGGATGATGCGCGTGATAGTCAATGTAACCTTTTATTTTGCGTGCTGAACCCTTTTTAAAGTGGGTTTCCGAAATTAGGCATATGTCTACATTATTCTTCCGTAGGAATACTTCTAGTTCGTCAATTTTTTGCAAAAGGCCGTTTGCATTCCATGTAATTATTTTGATTGACTTTCCCATATTCATGATTTTTTATTAAATGTTTTTCGAGGTTTAAACTCGAGCTCGCTCAATTTGTTGAATATTACTTGATTAAGTTTCGCCTGTTGTTCAAACTTTTCTAAAATCATGCCTAGAATTTGAGCGACCGAATCTGATGCGGCCGATTGTGGCTTACTTTCACGTGACGCGACTTGAGCGTACGATCTTGGACCAATAAGTGTGGATTCTCCCTTTTGACTCCGGTGGGAACTAGGACCAGCGACGTTTTCTTGTGCGTTTTGAATTTTGCCTTTAATCAAACCCTTATCCCTTGTCGACTTAGGGGTTTTTGGCTTATCTACTTTAGGAGGTTTTAGGCTTGGGCCCTTATTTTCAGTATTTTTCTTCGGAGCTTCATGTCGTTTTTGCAACTCAATGGCAATTTCGCAACCTCGGTAGCTCGCTGGGTGACTTCCCCTGCAATTGGCACAAACCGCGGGGGCCTGACTGCTGACATTGCAATCCGTCGAGAGATGTTCGCCGGCGCATTTTACGCATCGCAGCTTTTTCTGGCAGTACGCTTGCGTATGTCGGAAACCCTGGCATCGCTTACATTGGGGAACTAGCCTGTTGCCCTTCCGCTTGGGCTCGATTTTTACCTTGATGTTAAGGACTGATTTAATTTTGTAGATTTCGTTAATATTTTCAGTTCTATCAAAAGAAAGCATAAAAATTTGCAGGCCGCGTCGGACAACAGCGGAATCTTTGCCTTCGTCCGTACGTTGCTTCTCTTTCTTTATTATGTTCACGGCGTCAAGAATTTTAAAGCCTTGGGCTTGAACGTCTTGTATTATTTCGTCCTTGGTACAGGATGGGTGTAGTCCCCTCGCTATAACCCGCAGCGGCTTTTCGAGGTGATTTTCATAAGTAAACCATTGGATTTTCTCTAAATTTAACTTTTGTGACAGTGACCGATAGGCATCAGAGTCATCGACGTTAACTTTCCATACGTTGTTTCGAAGTGATGTTAAGTTATATTTCGTCCCAAGAGTATTTTTAAGGATGTTTCGCAACTTTCCGTAGTCCGCGATCCCAACGACATTTATTGCAGGTGGTCGGCGGTTTTTTTCTTGGGGTATTCCTGTCGCTTTGTTTGATACGACTGGTGTTTCTTCTTTTTGCTGCACGGTTTCTACTTCGGGTGAAGAACCGGCCTTTCGTTTCTTGGTAAGCCTTTTCCTAAAGACCGGATTCGTTTCGCGTGCAAGTTCTTCCTCGTCCGTCTGGTATTCACATTGACGTTTCGGCGTTTCCTCGCATACTATAGTACCACGGGGGTTCCTTAAGGCTTCATTTTCTTTACGTAAGGAATCTACTTCGCTTTTAAGCTCATGGTAGAGACGTTCCATTTCATTAAGCTTAGTGCGGAGTTCGTTGTTTTCCGCTTCAAAGCATTTAATTTTCGCTGAGTCCTGATTAACCGGTGGACTACCTTTCCCGGAGACCTTCGATCCAGCTGGTGGAGATCGAGGCACCCTTGATTTTTTCAAAAAGGGATTTATAAGCAATAAATGGCTCTCCCCAGAATCCGTAGAGCCTACCTCCGAAGAGGGTGGATTTGCCAGTGAAACTGGATTGCCACCTGGGGTAATAAAATCTTTTGTTTTGGATTAGAGCTGTTTTTGAGATGTGGTGGAATTTGGAAGGCAACATCGTTGCGGAAGTATATGGCGAGGCCGCGGTGAAAACGGAAAAATTGCACTAACTTATACCCCGTTAGATCCCAGATTGAGATCCGAACGAGCTGGATCGTTTGGATTCTCACCTACCTGACTTTCAGTCAGTGCCTGAACACCTGGTTTGTAAAGAGACGTGTGGACGTACGCTGCAAAAAAGTTTTTGCGAAGTCCACGGATGTTACAGACATCCACAAGAAAACCTTTCGGACGTCATTCAATACAGCCACATCAGCAAAAACACAGACACGAACGTAACTAAGCAAAATCGTGAAGTGAAAATTCGACGCACAATTAACGGAGCATAAACGTCATTGGTAACTATGCCCTAATGGACTTCCGTTGGAGGAAGTGTCTTGCTCCAAAACTAAATTTAAAACTGGAAGGAAGTCTGATGGGACACATCGATATAGAAACCTTAGTCGAAAATGTAGTATACAGAGCCTTAACAATTTTTTTCTTAGCTTTGCAAAACAGTTTGTCACTTGTTCCTCCCCTTTAGTGAGGAATTGTGGAAAGAAAATCTGACACCTTTAAACAAATCAATGAGACCCGCTTATACGCTTACAGCTCCGAGATGGACAGTGGTGTTGGCGCACGTTTATTTTCCGGAGTTCTTCGAATGTAAAGTTAAATCAAACTTCTCATTAACCAAGCCCAGGTCAGCTGCTAAGCAGGCTGAAATGACCACAAGACCACAAACTATTTTTTGTCGTTATTTTAAATTTTTGTCAATAGAAGGATTATTGAATCAACCTTAATTTTTTTCAACATTCATATTGTTTCCAAAATGCACCTCATTGCCATCAGTGTATAAAAAGTTGGGTATCGTTAATTTGTTTAAGGGTAGCATAGAAACACAACTTCTAAAGTCTAGTATAGAGGCGAGGCTTTCCGCTTCACATTTCGCTTCTATAAAAACCTGTCAGTGCTTTGGCAGAATGAAGGAAGTTTTAGCCAATTCCATCCTAAGTTGAAAGGCACCCTTAAACTTTGGGAGTCTTTGATAATGGACAAAATAATCTTAAAATGAATAATCAAATCCTCGACAGCAGTATAAAATAGTGATATTGATATCAAATGAAAGACACTGTCAAAAGATGGGAAGAAAAAGTGACATGGAGAGGTAAGAGGACGTTTATGCTGATAAGAGGACTTGTGCAGAAGGAAAGCTGATTATTGGCTCTAAGATTGGACCAAGTTTCCCAAATTGCCAAAGGATATCTAGTCACTAAAGTGGAAGAAAGATCTTGATATCCCTTCTACAATAAAGACGATCCTTTCTTTGGTATTATTTGGAGACATAGGAGACCACGGGAGTAGAGTATTTCATTTCAATTTCTAGATCCACTCTGGCCAATTGAAGTTTGTGTCCTAATCTTGAGAGTGTAAAAAGTTTGCTTTTATGGTTGATAGATTCAGAGTCAGGAATGTGATGAAAAGCGAAAACTTCAGGATAACCGCCTACACTGTGCGTGAAGGCTATGCAAATGGAAAAGTAATTATAAAATTTTCCTATTCGCATTGATGTCCTCTTTTTTACTCTTATGTGCTGTACAGATACCAATATAGTCTACATAACAATGCAATAACATTTATTTACAGTATGCACGAACAAGGCGTACTTTTCTGCTGTGGAATGCCACAATCATTCGGTTACAATGCAATCTATTTCAGTTTCAGATATCATCGCATTTCTGGAATTATTGGTAAACATTTAAGCGAAATAATTCACTAGACTTCTGCACCAGATACACCACCACCGCTTAAAAAATAAATGTAAAAACCTCGAACAACACGGTCTACAACATTTCAATAGCCTAATTGATCAATAAAATGTAAGCATCCCACCCTGCAAGCTGCCTGGAGGAGCTGAAAAAAAAAAATAAATCTCGCCCCCAGTTCGATCTGTGTAGCATGACGCCATCGACCGCAGTCATGACTCGAAAAGCCATGAGTCTATAAATTCTCAACCATCGGCACCAATCTCAATGTGCACTTGGTTAACAAATGCAAATTTACCGATTGCAAAGTTGTGCCCATTTCGACCCCCAGGCCAGCGGTCATGCCCACCGGGTGTGAAACCTGAACGATTTCGAGGAACGGGCGCCCCGAATCGGCCGGCAAATGGAGTGAAATCCACATCCGTCCCGAACCGGGAGATAATTGGATGTTGCCGGAGGAGGTCACAAGGCTGGCCGGTCCGACATATGCAATCCTGTGTTCTGTCATGAAATTGCTGGTCATTCGAACGCCAAATAAACTTTATTGGCCAAAGGGTGTTATTGTTTTAGTATTTATGGCACAACATTAGAATGCGATAAATAAGGATTCGTTTCAAATCCGGACTCAGTCTCGGTGATGCATTATGAGACAACGCACCCTGGGAAGTCTCTTTTAGTGTTTAGGTATTTTGGTTGCTTTGTGTTTTTGATTTGTTGATCTACCCAGGATGTATAGGATATAAGCTGGCGGAGCTTTAGGTCCTCGGGATGCCTGTGGATTTTATTTGCAAATTTTGTTTATCATTGGATCTGCGTTGACTTAAGGATCTGCCAACTTGGCTATATGCATTTGATGATTATTTTGTCAGGGAATGACTATTGAAATACGACCGAACAAATTAAATTGAAATGACAAGACGTTCTGAGAAATTGAATTCCAAAAGCAATCACATGTGGATTTATGTCGAATAATTTCAATGGTTTTATTGCCAATTCACATGTTTGTATAGCTCCTATATTTAGAAGAGCTTGAACAGTTTAATGGATAACTGGGTGGCAATAACATGGCAGGTCGTTAATTTACTTTAAAGTGAATCTATTTTTGGCAAATGCTTTAAATGGTAAAGGTCCAAGCCTCATATTTTCAAGGAAACAGTCTATTTTGTTTGTACCGCGATTAGCAAAGTAGTAAGCTAACTAAGGTAATCATTGTTAATTAAAATTTTACCTTAAACAAATATAACTAAGATTTATTTAAATTTTTCGAAGAATTTTTTTTATACCCCATCCCATAGGATATTAAGTTTGCCACATAGTTTGTAACACGGTGAAATAATAATGGTAGACCCCCAAGACCTTAAGGGCATATGATCGAGACCGAATTCTGAATCGAATGAACCATGTCCGTCCGTCCGTCCGTCTGTATGTCACATGTTTTAAGGCCTTAAATTTTGAGCTAGGGTGCTGAAACTTCGTGCGTAAGGTCCACGTCATGCGAAGCAGTACAAGTGTAAAAAATTTTGCAATCCGCCCAAAGACACGCCCACAATCGGTCTAAATAAGCAATCACCTCCAGAGTTTTCAAAACTGTAAGACGTTCTAAAAGGCTGAATTTGACATTTAGCATCTTCTAATGAATGTAAAATGGTAGTGGGCGTGGCATCTAATTTTGGCTCAATATTTTTCTCGAAATTGAAAAAAAATTGCTTTATATTTTATGTAGAAAACGCTTAGTTCCGCATTTTGTTTATACGAGACTTTGGGCCAGGCCCACATTTGGAGGCAGAATTGAAGATAAACCTAAAATTTTGCAGAAAACTCAATTTCCACTGGCCTTGAGCCTAATTTAGGAAAGCATGAAACAAAAAAGTAGCAGGTTAGGTAAACAATACTTCAGTCTAGATTTCGTTTATATAAAGTTTTTATTTAAGTTTTTAGTTTTTTTTTATTTAAGTTTTTAGGGGTCGATTTTTCAAAAATATTGAATTTGAACCAAAAAATTGCATTATTACGGAAATATGTTATAATTAAGAGTTTGTAATTAGGGGCGGTTCAATTCAGACAATGACACCAGCGCTGAAATCAAACGAAGGATAACTCTTGCCAATCGCTGTTTCTTTGGGCTAAGAAGGCAATTGAGTAGCAAAGCCCTTTCTCGAGCAACTAAAGTGTCCATGTATAAGACCCTCATCATCCCAGTCCTGCTTTACGGTGCAGAAGCATGGACCCTGTCAAAGGCGGATGAAAACACTTTAGGCTGCTTCGAGAGGAAAATTCTTCGGACGATTTACGGTCCCGTCTGCATAGACGGAGAGTGGAGGAGGAGATATAACATCGAACTGTACGGGCTGTACAGCGATACCGACCTAGCCAAAAGAGTCAAAACACAACGTCTACGATGGCTGGGTCATCTAGAGCGGATGGACACCAACGCCCCGGCCCGGAAAATCTTTGAATCCACACCGCAGGGACGACGCGGTAGAGGAGCACCGAGACTCAGGTGGCGCACGCAAGTGGAAGGGGACCTCAGCCAACTTCGCGTGCGAAACTGGAGACGGCTAGCTAGAGACAGAGCTGGCTGGCGAAGCTTGTTGGCTGAGGCCCAGGTCCACCCCGGACTGTAGCGCCACCTTAAGTAAGTAAGTAATTAGGGGCGGTTGGACCACACCCCTGTTCGAAGTTTGCATTACTTATAAAATGTCAAAAAATAAATAAATACCCCATCCTATGATGGGGTATTCAACGGTCCGTTTTACGGACTGTAACTTCTGCGTACACACTGTAGCACTTACTCACTGGGTTTTTTTAATTATTGTTTGTTTTTGGATAAATACACTTGTAAAAAGTTTTAACCCAAAACTTGAAGATGTCTTGGGGGCAACAATTTCCAAAATCACTGCATAGTGTTTGTGACATTTGAGATCAGAGATAATTTTGCATTAAATATGCGAAAGCGACGTAGCTTGTCTTTTGATTCGATTTTATAGTCCCGCTATATTTTTTTGCACACCTTGCAAGTATGTAAAGCTTCCAGATTTATATAGTAAAAAGTAAAAAGTAAAAAGTAAAAAAAAAAGTAAAAAGTAAAAAGTAAAAAGTAAAAAGTAAAAAGTAAAAAGTAAAAAGTAAAAAGTAAAAAGTAAAAAGTAAAAAGTAAAAAGTAAAAAGTAAAAAGTAAAAAGTAAAAAGTAAAAAGTAAAAAGTAAAAAGTAAAAAGTAAAAAGTAAAAAATAAAAAGTAAAAAGTAAAAAGTAAAAAGTAAAAAGTAAAAAGTAAAAAGTAAAAAGTAAAAAGTAAAAAGTAAAAAGTAAAAAGTAAAAAGTAAAAAGTAAAAAGTAAAAAGTAAAAAGTAAAAAGTAAAAAGTAAAAAGTAAAAAGTAAAAAGTAAAAAGTAAAAAGTAAAAAGTAAAAAGTAAAAAGTAAAAAGTAAAAAGTAAAAAGTAAAAAGTAAAAAGTAAAAAGTAAAAAGTAAAAAGTAAAAAGTAAAAAGTAAAAAGTAAAAAGTAAAAAGTAAAAAGTAAAAAGTAAAAAGTAAAAAGTAAAAAGTAAAAAGTAAAAAGTAAAAAGTAAAAAGTAAAAAGTAAAAAGTAAAAAGTAAAAAGTAAAAAGTAAAAAGTAAAAAGTAAAAAGTAAAAAGTAAAAAGTAAAAAGTAAAAAGTAAAAAGTAAAAAGTAAAAAGTAAAAAGTAAAAAGTAAAAAGTAAAAAGTAAAAAGTAAAAAGTAAAAAGTAAAAAGTAAAAAGTAAAAAGTAAAAAGTAAAAAGTAAAAAGTAAAAAGTAAAAAGTAAAAAGTAAAAAGTAAAAAGTAAAAAGTAAAAAGTAAAAAGTAAAAAGTAAAAAGTAAAAAGTAAAAAGTAAAAAGTAAAAAGTAAAAAGTAAAAAGTAAAAAGTAAAAAGTAAAAAGTAAAAAGTAAAAAGTAAAAAGTAAAAAGTAAAAAGTAAAAAGTAAAAAGTAAAAAGTAAAAAGTAAAAAGTAAAAAGTAAAAAGTAAAAAGTAAAAAGTAAAAAGTAAAAAGTAAAAAGTAAAAAGTAAAAAGTAAAAAGTAAAACGTAAAAAGTTTTTTCTTTTTTTTTTGTCCGTGGGTAGGAAAAACCTTCATAGGCACTACGAGGACCGGCCGCGCGTGCTCATAGTAGTGTAAGATTCTTACTCACTAAGAAGCCTCCCACTTTCCGTCAGACTACGACTAAGTTTCCTTAACAAGTAGTTCAAGCTTCTGTAGTAATCGCGTGTGGCACCTACAATACCGTCAATTTATGCGGTTTCATCTTGTGCTGCTAGATCCAACGGTCTTATTCGTTGTAGTCGGCGCGTAAGATTTGTCTGATCCAAAGTTCGGATAATTTCATTGTTGCAATGTCCGCAAAGTCGAGTACTAAGTTTGCGAGCAAAGTTTGTTACCTCATCAGTCACGGTTGCGATTCCAAGATCTCGGTGTAGATCGCTATTTCTTATGTACCATGGAGCATTAACGATTGCTCTGAGTGTCTTATTTTGAAAAGTTTCTAAAATAGATATATTGCTTGGTTTAGTACAACCCCATAGTTGTATACCGTACGTCCAAGATGGTTTTAGCACTTGCTTATACAAAAGCAGTTTGTTATGTACGCTTAGTTCCGAAAATCTTCCCATAAGCCAATTCATTTCTCTTAACTTGATTTCGAGCTCGTCGCGTTTCTTTTTAACGTGTGGCTTCCATTTAAGTTTTGCGTCTAGAGTCATTCCTAGATATTTCGCTTCATTTGAGTACGGGATTTGTACCGAGTTAATGAATAAAGGTTTGTTGTTTATCTTTTTATAGGTAAAGTTAACATGCGTTGACTTAGTCTCGTTAAGGACGACTCGCCAGCTCTTCGTCCAGTCGCATATTTTGTCTAAAGCGCGCTGGAGTTTCCCTGTTGATAATTCAACTGTCGTATCAATAGCGAGAATAGCAGTGTCGTCTGCGAACGTAGCTAAAATTTTTCCCTCATCGGGGGGAATGTCTCTTGTATAAAGCAAAAATAATATTGGGCCGAGAACGCTTCCTTGCGGGACACCGGCATTTATATAAATATAAATAAATAAATAGAGTGGCGCAACAGCTCGAGTTGAACCAGGGCCAACTTCTCAACAATGTATGCTGGTGTGTTAATTTCTTCACATACAAGGGGACCTACAATTTTTTGCCGAATCCGAACGGCACTTTGAGAAATTTTTCAAGACAAATGATACTCTCGGAGGGCTTGTCAAACTCTCGCGGAGGTGGGGACCGTGAAAAAGAACAAGTCTTTTTTTTCAGGTGACGATGGCAGGATTCGAACCCAGACCTCCGGCGTAGTAAGCACACACACTAACCACTACGCCACGGCACCCCACACCGGCATTTATCTCTTTGAATTCCGAGTACTCATTTTCGTACCTTCTGTCTTCAAGGTAAGACTCTTAGATTCTATAGAGTTTTTCTGGTAAGTTTGGCCTTAACTTGTACTTCAGGCCTTCGTGCAACACCTTGTCGAAGGCTTGCGATACGTCGAGAAAAGCGCTAGTACATATCTTCTTCGCTTCCAGAGCTTTTTCGATTTCGTTGAATGCTTTTTCCTAAATCCGAATTGGTGATCCGGAATCAATCGTCTTTCTTCAATGATTGGCTGCAACCTTTTAAGCAACAGTTTCTCGAATACCTTAGATGTTATCGGCAGTAGCGAAATAGGTTTGTATGACTTTTTGTCCTTTGGACATTTTCCTGGTTTCGAAACCATTATGACCTCGGCTACTTTCCATTGCCTTGGAACGTATAAAACTCTCATGGAAGCGTTTATGTTATAGAGTAGCTTGACCAAAGCTTTTTTCGGTAGCTCCTTTAGAATTTCGCTAGAAATTAAGTCATAGCCAGGTGCTTTGTTGTTCTTCAGATTATTTATCGTTTGATGAAGTTCAGCCAATGACACGGTTTTTATTCTATAATTATTTTTTACCGCATAAGGATTGAGCTCCTCGACCAACGGTTCCCCGTCAAACGGTTTGAATGTTTCTTCAAGGTAATCTGCAAATAAATCCGCTTTTTCTTTGTCTTCTCTTGCCCATTCGCCGTTGGCTTTTCTTAATGGCGCAGAGTGTGCTATAGGCTTCTTAACGGACTTGACTGCTTTCCAAAGAGAGTAGTTTGAACCTTTATCGGCAGTCAAACTTTCGAAGTAAGCAGTAGTCTCACGACTTTTAAAGTCTTGAAGTTCGTGCTTCAGTTTGTTAGAACGGTGGCTCAAGATGGTCTTATCCGGGGTGCTCGCGAACGTTGCCATCTCTTGCGAGCTCTCCTCTTTTCGCATATTAGCTCTTCTATTTCTCGCGGCTCTTCTATTGTTCCGCTGTTCGATAATTCGGACCTCCGAAAAGAAGTGTTATTCCACGCAGCGCTCTGAATAACTCTCACGAGTTTATCTAATTCGTCTTCTATTTCAAGTGGCGTTTTGAGCGGTACATTTAAAGCTATGTTGTCTTTGCAGTATTTTCTAAAGCCGTCCCAGTCGGTGTTGTTGTTAGTTAATCTAGGCGCTCTATTCTTTTTCGCTAGGCTTCCGCCGATTTTCAAAAGAACTGCTGAGTGATCTGAACAGAGATCTAAGCGTTCTTCTACGTACGTAAGGTAACGAGGTACCCCCTTGGCGATAAAGAAGTCGACGAGATCAGGTATTTTAAAAAGTAAAAAGTAAACAGCGGAATGGTCGGCTTGGTCGGCTCCTTACACGATTTATAAACAAACAAAATTTCATTACTGCTAAGATACCAGAATATTTTGAAAAATAATTTTGAAGGTGTTTTTAAAGTTTTCGAACAAAGTTTTGCTCTAGTTTACCCGAAAATAAAAAAATAATTCCTGATATGTGTGATTTTTTTTTCAAATCATTTGTGCTTATAGCATCGCGAAATAATAATTGGCACAAACTTTTTTCACCATTTTTCTTTTTCGAAAATACGTCGAAACCTCAGTTTTAAAACTGTTTAACCAAGATTTGATTTAAGCCTTTTCTTAAGCTGTGGTTGCTTTACACATAATATGTTTGTCCAATATCAGCTTTTAGGATATTGTGACTAATTAGTTATGACCTTAAACACGGTGGAAACGGCCACAAAATCTCAAATCGAAATCTTTCAATAATTTGTTAAAATTTTATTTTATTATGAAAATTTAATATTTGTTCGTTTATGCCTCAATTTTGATGAGTATCTTAACCAATTTCGATGTTTTCGACTGTTTTGGTCGAAAAATACAGCCGAAAACATATTTCTTCATTGTGCTTCAATTTTCTTCTTTTTTGGCTGCAAAAGTGTTCAAGATAAGAGCCAACCCCAATCAATTTGTGTCTTGTTCAAAAGTTCAAAGCTGTCACGGTTTAACCGTTGTGTGTTTGAAAAAAATTGTCCAATGCATTCTCATTTTTTTCACGGGCTTTAAATGCGTACAAAATCTGTGACTCACAGTTCAATAGTTACAGGTGCGGACGTACGGACGTAGATACAAAGTGGTACCGTAAGAGGTCCTTTTTCTATTTTTGGACCGACCGCTAAAAATGCGAAGCGTTTGTAGTCAAAACAGCAATAAAAGAAACGTTCACGGATTAGTTACAACTTACAAGAGCAATGCTGCTTTCGGTCCCAATAATTCAAAGTTGACCAGCTTTTCACTTTTAGGGCTGGTCTTGAGAAAACCTGATGCCATTCCGGTCTACTTAATAAAAAAAAAAAACAAATCGTGATTATGGAAGCTTCAGGAATTTCTTAGTATTTTGGGCGACCCATAAATAGATTCCAGTAGAGGTTTACGGGTGACAAGCCCATTTACATATCCCAGCCCCAGGTATATAATAATGATTTCTTCGCATTGTTAAACATGTATGGGGGGGTAATGCTGCCCGTTTGTAACCCCTTGCTTGGGTATAATAATAGATTTAGGATAGGTGCGGTGCGCGCTTCGGTACATACAAAATTTCTTTGTGCTTATGCTTGCACTTAACATAGGAACTAAGCCCCATAACCAAAAGGATTTAACGGCCATAGGGTTCGTTTCCGTGGCTATTAATTCCTTGTTTATTTGTAAAGTCCCCTTAATGAGGCTTAATTCCGTGGGTGCAATTCACTGTATTAAAAACGTCACATCATAAGCAACCAATTTTAGCTCATTCCAATCAACAACAGTTCATATGCAACAATAGCTTTGTGGTTTAGTCAGTTGAAACTTTGGAGCAGCACTAATGCTAGAAGTCAGTACTCTAAAGTCTAGACAGCGAACCTTTCTATGTTATTTTGTATTCTTTATTTATATTTTTATATATAAATATATTTTTAAGTTATACGAGTATACTTCCCGGTGAACAAAAGCTTATTAATAGTCTATTCCAAGCTCTATTGGACTCATAGTCCAAAATTCAGTAATTCTTCTCCTCCTCAAAGTTTCTTGTAATGGGATTTATTAATGGCGAAAATAAATCGGTTCAAACAAAACTCAAACCGGGAATGCAGAAAAGTTTCCAAAATTACACCCAGCTCCTTCCAGTCGTTTGTCCTAATTGTTGGTAATTTATAGACACAGAGTAGCCCCGTCTACATTGCAGCTCAATCAGTTCACAAGCCAAAAAAAACGACTCTGGGTACACCCCCTGGGTAGCCAATATTAAAAATTCCTTTCATGAACTTCTTCAACAGAAAGTTTTCCCTCGTAGCTTTTTCAAGGTCACACGACCTCTGAGAGCTCCCAGAACCTTAAGGAATGCCATCCTTCATCCAGTGTGTAGGTACCCTAGAAATGGAAAGGCAAAATCTTACCAGTCAGATATAATTTGCTGAAACTTTGTGTCTCAATTATTTATTGAGCTTGTTCCACCAACTTACCTGCAGTTTTTTTTTTCCCTACACAGCTTACAAAGTAAACATTTCATTAGTTCTAACAAGGAGACATGGCGCGGCGCTCACGGTGCATATAGCATAGGTATCTGTGTTGTAAGCATGTATTCTTTCCATGTGTGTAAACAAATAAGAAAAAAGTTTATCCTAAGAATTTCTTGTATTAATTTAATGTGAATCCCGTCGCTAAGGAGGTATTTGCAGAGAGAAGAAAGAGAAAACGAATGTCCTTAGAGTAATTACTTATAGCTGGTAGAACATCCCAAAACTTTACTACGCCATGGAAGAGTGCACTTTATTTAAAGATTGAAATTGAAATTATGGTGGTGAAAAGTATGAGACAATTAGAAGGTACCCGGTTAGGTACTAGTTCAAGGATATCGATTAGTCATCGAGTCATGTCTCTTATAAAACGATATGTGCTTTGTTTGAAACACCCTTTTCCATGAGTAGGACCAAATTTCCATGCAATCATTATCATTACACTCGACAGTCGGTTTTAAACATTCCTTTAAACAGGACAATGACTATGTTGCACAGTTCTGAATGCCATTATTAGAGACGTGGAGAGCTTATTTTCAGTTCCAATGGCTGAAAACCTATCCTTTTTAGATCCTTTAGTGGTTCACACAGTTCGAAATGTTGAGGTTTTGAAATAGAAAATTATGTTGTTCAGTGCTGTTGGGAGAGCGCAATTAATTTTCATTCCGTATTAACTTCTCTTTGCTAATCGGAAAACGCACCGCTTTGCTTTGCTGCAAAACATTTTCAGCGAATTCGAGTATTCAGTTGATGCTATACATTTATAAATGCTTGTCATCCAATAAGGATGATTGCAAGAGTAAATATTAAATACGATTCGCTTGATGGTTGCCAATTTGGCCTTTATTAAAAACGCAGAGCATCTGATGCATATTTTCCATGCTGCTGGTAAAGGATTTCACGACCCCATCATGTTGAACTTGAAATAAATTAAATATTTAAGTCATTTCTTTAAAATGACGTCTTTAGGTATTCTGTCACCTCAGTAAAGCAGATAGATGCTTGAATTTCCAGTGCTGGGAGCCAATTTTCAAACTGGTGTTTAGGGTTAATCTGTTTGTCATTTCAGGCAAACGGGGTTAAGTTTGAAACTCATGCTTATTTCTCCTATCGAAGGAGAAAGAAAGAATTTGAGAAAAGGGGAGATAGAAAAGAAAAGCCATGTTTGATCCAACACACACGCTGATAAACCAGTATGAAAACCATGCACAGAAACAAAGTTAGCCCCGCAAGTGTTATGCCTTTACTGACAAAAGAATTGAAAGAACAAAAAAATTGGTATGAATAATAAAAAGGTGTTTAATATTCAGCCGACCCTAATCCGGATAACAGACGCCAACCAAAAGGCCCCTCATTTTGAGACAGACGCTTTTGGATTTTTTGTTCGTTGTTGGTTTTGGTCCGCCCCAGATATTTCTATACCGGTACCCACCATATCTGATGAGCGTTCCCCTACCTGCCCCTGGGAGGCGCCCCTTTGGAATCAGCAGCCCCGAAGAGACGAATAAATTACTTAAGTTTAGGCAAAAGACTGTTTATATATAAGAATTACTCTTTTCAATCAATTATAGCCTCAAAGTCAAAGATGATTACACCAAATGGGATTCATTACCAAGCCGGGCACAATGTGTGTCTGGATCTGTGTCTGTCGCTGTGTCTCAGCGAGATACGCATTGTGTCGCTATATACGTGTTCCCGTAAGCTGAACTGCAAGACACCGACACAGACACAGATACTCATTGTGTCCCAGCTATTAATGTGTGCAGCAGAAAGTAAGATATTTTGACAGCTCTTCATAGAGTAGTTGGTTCGGTTAGTTTAGGAAAGGTGGATGTCTTAGCTCAATAGGGAACAGACATAAGAGGTTTTGGTATTGGTATTGGTAAGGTATTGGTAAGACCAGAATACCAGCCAGGCCATAGGTCCCTGGTATTATAATATTTTTGCCTGAGATTCGTCGAATGAAACTCAAATTCAATCTTCAAAATATGCAACACTCAATTTATCAAAAACGACGTATTTAAATTTAAATCACAATTAATTCAACACTTAATTTCAATTTAATCGCTTTTTATTTTTTGTCCCGTCTTTCACTATTTAAAGGGTATAAAGACTCTGTCACCGAGCCTAAATTAACAAATTTCTAGAAATTTCCCATTTGATAGTTTTCCATTGCTATTTTCCACTGGAGCAATGGGGTGAAATTTTTCGATATTCGTATGTCAGCTTACTATCTGTTGACTGAAATGACAGTCAGGTGTGTTTGTTTAGTGAGTCAAGCGGGTGAAGACCTTATAAGTGAATCGAGGAGTAAATCCAGCGACTCCTGTAATGCATCACAGTATGAAATCAATTCGGAAATCAAATAAGGAAATCAAAAACAAACCGTATTAGTCACTGACGCTTTTTACGCACAATATCTCGGAAAATCCCACTTCTGACACCAATGTAATATTTTCTTTAAATAAAAATCGATTCCACTTTTATAATTACACAATGAAACACTTCATTTATCAAACAAAACTTATTTAAATTCAAATCACACTTAATTCAACTTCGCTAATCAGAATTAAACACTTTATTTCAATTCAATAACTTTTTACTTTATTCTCGATTTCGATAAGTCAAGGTTTTGAAATATAACTGTCCGCACGAGAGCTGTCATCCGTGTATTTATACAAATTAAGCACTTTCTGTATTTTCCTTCTGGTAATTTTCCACTGGAATTTTCCCATTATAGGGGAATACGATATAGAAATTCGAGCTTCTGAAGTCAGTCAGTCTGATCTCAGTCAGCTGACTGAAATGACAGTTAGATGTGCTTGTTTAGTGAATCAAGCTGGTGTGTTCATTAAGTGTTACGATGGGTAAATTCAGTGACTCCGCATGTCTTTTCACGTGTTGTTGCTACATCACATTGTCCCTCTCTTAGTTTTGTTCGTCCCGAATAAACACATTATCATTGCTTCCGTGGTAGCGATGTAGGCGACCCACATGAACAACTTTCATTTCGCTCTTGGTCCTCCTTGGAATCAAAGGACGAAATCATTAATTCGCTTGACTAGTTGGTAGAGACGTTTCCAGTCCTACTGCAGCTTTTTTGTAGTGTTCCATATGTATTTTTCCACTGCAGCAATGTAGGTGACATTTTTATTATTCGAATGTCAGTTTATTGTCATTTGACTGAAATGTCAGTTAGGAGTGTTTGTTAATTGAGTCAAGCAGGTGTATTCATTAAGCGAAACGATGGGTGTGTCCAGCGACTCCTCCATTTCATTTCACGTCTTGTTGCCACATCACATTGTCCCTCTCTTAGTTTTCTTCGTCCCGAATAAACATATCATCATTGCATCCGTGGTAGCGATGTAGGCGATCCGCAGGAACAACTCTCATTTTAGCTCTTGGTCCTCGTTGGGTTCGACGGACGACATCATAAATCATCGCGTAACTACTTGGTAAGAACCTTCCCGGTCATGTTGCAGCCTTTTTCGTATTTGCTAGTTTTCCGTTGGTATTTTTCCACTAGACTAACACAGGGGAAATTTTTCGCATACAAATGTCAGTTTACTGTCAGTTGATTAAAATGACAGTTAGGAGTGTTCGTTTAGTGAATCTAACGGGTGTAATAGTTGAGTTGATTGATGAGTGCATTCAGCGACTGCTGTAAAACATCACAACATGAAAACTTCTAAATTCGGGCAAAAATGATTCGGGCTTATATACGTGTCTCGATATAAGCCATTATCTTAGCTAAATTTACTTGAAGGTCGACTTAGCTAGAGATGGCCTTGAGTAACCGTGTAAACCGTTTTACGGTTGCAAACCAACAAAGTAATGGCAGCAAGTTATCGGTGATAGAGAGAAGTATCAGGTGGGAAATTTTTCAAGGTTCATAATTTAGTTAAGTACCTGAAGAAGCTGCAGTTCAAAGCCCACGTAGGGAGCTCTCTAGCCCAAAATGCCCATGTCGAACAACCTTAATACCCAAGGTGAATTCTGCCTCATAGTAACGGCTACATAAATCATACAAAGATCCCTCACCGCTATAACACAACCCAGTAAAAAACCATTTTACCACCTCTTTACACCTATTTCCTCATTTTGACACACCTGCGTAAAGTTTCAAAACTATGTGAAACTTTAAGACATTTTCTTTCACGTCTTACCCGCGCTGTTGACACAATCTCTTTCATCTTTATCGGGCTGCCTTCTTCTTCCAACCCAACATCCCTCGTCTTGCAAACTTCAATTTCATTTAATGACAAACAATCACAATAAAGGATTCAATCAAGCGAATCATCTTTGTTGTGCCAATTAGGTTTAGTTTTTATATAGCTCCACATTGTCTTCACATACGACACCGCAATTAACTTTGTTACACAAAACAGGAAAAAAGCCTTATTTAGTCGCACCACATTCAACACCCCTAGGAGCTACACGCGCGTCCTCCGAATGACACACACGAGACACAGGAAATGTGGTGGAGAAGCTTGAAAATTCATTTCCGTCTATATGGTGAGACGTCCATTTTTCATCCTTTTAATAAAATGTCAACCGTCAAAGCGAGATTTTTTTTTTTTTGTACACAGCAGTCGTTAATATTAATGCAAGGATATCCGAGCGTCAGTCGGTGATTTATTTAAGTGAATTTATGCACTTTTGATGATACTTTAGGGAGGTGGCTAACCACTGTACGCCGTCGACAGGACGAAGATGATTTTTTATGATGGATTTACAGCCACTGCTGCCGCGCGTCGTCGTCGACCGGTGCACGTGGTAATTGTAATGGGCAATCGTAAAAAAAAGAGGAGAACATGAATTCGAGGATCCTTTTTCAACAATAAGGGCGGATTTGGCATGGGACTCAACAGCTTGCTGTTACACTCTGAGTGACGATGTAACAAGTGTGTATATTCGTGGAATGGAGCATAAATCAAATAAAATTGTAAATTCCTTTCATTTTTTTGTGTTGAAAAATTGTTTTATTATTTTTTTATGGCCATCGATGTATATTTATATTAATCAAGGGTTTTTGCGGGGCCATTTTTTCCTACTCGAGTCGATTTGGGCTGAGGAAATGTATTTTCCTGTGATAAATGGATGTTGGGATTTGAATGAAAAATATGGTCTCTGGAAATTATGAGATGCATTGGAGTTTTGTGGATATATTTTGTTTTTAAATAAATCTGAATAAATGAGTGGACATTTTTTTGTGAATAAATTTAAGACGGCAAATCGAACAAGCTGTGAGCCAGAAGCTGTGCGTTTCGTTTTACTAACAAGGAGGGATTTATGTTAAATGGCTCAAATAGTTATGAATTTTTTATCTTCTGAACAGAATTCAGATCATTTTTCATGCCTTCATGATAAAAAGACCGACCTTGGCTCAGTTACTTCATAGGAAGAGAAATTTTAAGTACGCTTGAGACAAGCTTTTGCACTTTCTGACATATTCTAAATCTCTTATACACTCCTGGTCCAAAGTTTTTCTGGAAAGTAAACGCTCGGCTGTTAGGAAGGCGTTTAGGAGTTATGGCGAGAAATATGTGAAACCAGCCTGGAATTGACCAGCCCTTAAAGTTTGATGCTCATATATGACTATTAGCCTAATGGGTCGAATTGCATATCCAATACATTCCTGTACTTATTTCCAACTAATCCTGAAACAGGGCTGTGTTATCTGTTCTTGTTGAAGAAATGACGACTGCATTTGACATTAAATTTACTTGCGAAATTGAGTGCATTTAAAGCTAGTGCTGCGCCCATAAGAGCTCAGCTTTATCTCCAGCACTCCTTTTTGAATCAATCATCATCATTTTCAAATGCCGCTTGTAGTATCGGCTCACCAATGCACGCACCGATCGCGACGGTCAGATAATGACTGACCCTATCTTCGCTCAAGATCGTACATGCACACGAGACGATAAGAGATAAGAGGTACTCACGTTTATGTTCCACTGCGTGGGAGAGCATGAGTAATCATTTTGTGATGCCAATACACTACACCGCTTATCCTTTAAAAGGGTCGCGGAGGGAGGGTGGCTAAGTGGTCTTTCCATTTTTCTCGATCCTCCGCCACCATTTCAAGAGACTCCGGCGCAATCCCCAGGCGGGACTCAGAGAGGTTCTTTACCTGATCCCACCACCTGTTTCTTGGCCTACCAGGGGGGCGACGCGTTCGCATCTCGGCTAGCATGACCTGTCTAGGAAGTCTGTCAGGGGGCATGCGAACCAGCGGTGTCCAAACCATCGAAGAATCGATCGCTCCACTCGGAGAAGTATCTGCTCAACATTAAGATTCCCACGAATACTGACGTTTCTCACTCTTTCCCTTAGAGTAACACCAGCAACGCCCCTCAGGAATCTCATTTCGGCAGCTTATACCCGCGATCTATTTCTTTCGGTCATTACCCAAATTTTATGACCATAGATGAGGGTCGGAACGAACACTGAATTAAAAATTGAGATCTTCGCTTTAACTCCACGCTCATCTTTCCTGGTGACCAGGCGGCGCAGTTCCTTTACTATTGCTCCAGCTTGGCCAAGTCTACAGGACAACTCAGTATCACTCCTCCCATCTTTCGTGAAAAAGACCCCGAGATACTTTTTCCACCTGTTTTAATGGAACTCCATTAATGTGCAGGGTACATTGCACAGGAGTTCGGGAAACAACCATCACTTCCGATTTGTTCACGTTTACTTTCATCCCAGCATCACCACAGATGGCTGCAAACCTATCCAGTGCTCGTTGAAGTTCCTCTTTGGATGATGCAAGGATGGCCAAATCATCTGCGAAAAGCAGATGGCTCATCCTGATGCCAGCCAATTCGAAACATTGCTCGCCAAGACTGCGCTTCACCATCCAGTCCATATATGCTATGAAAAGGAGCGGCGACAGAACACAGCCCTGCCGAAGTCCAACGCGCACATCAAAAGGACGGGATTTGACGCCATTTATCCGGTACACAGCTTCTGCAGTTTCCATACAAAGACTGGATGGCTCTCAGAAGAGGCCCACTCAGCGCATAGTCCTGCAAAACTCTCCACAGTGTATCCCGAGGGACTAGGTCATACGCCTTTTCCAGATTTACAAAACACGCATAGACCGGTTTGGCATATTCCCAAGCCTTCTCAAGAATAACCCTCAGAGTTAAAAGCTGGTCGGTTGTGCCTCTGCCAGGCCGAAAGCCGCATTGTTCTTCCCGTAACAAAGGCTCGATTACAGCTCTGGAACGCGTTTCCAACACCTTCGCGAATACATTTGCCCGAAGACTCAAGAGAGATATGCCCCTATAGTTGGCGCAATCTCTCTTGTTCCCTTTTTTTTAAATGGGCACTATAACTCCCGTTTGCCAATCGCTAGGTGCCTTCCAGCTATCCCAGGCCACCTTAATGAGACGTGTTAGCCATTTAACACCCTCTTCACCCATTGCCTTGAGCATTTCTGGCCGGATTTCATCAACTACAGCAGACTTGCCAGCTTTTAGCGATTTAATCGCTTTAGTGACTTCGTCTACTGTGAGACTATTCTCCGCCCTTATGTCGTCAGCAGTGGGAATGCCATCTTCAGTGCCCTGTTGGGGGTTGAGCAACTCCGAAAAGTGCTCTCTGCATCTGCGCAAGACATCGCTCTCACTTGAAAGAAGTGTACCGTCCTTGGATTTAACCCTTTGAATGATATTCAACTTCCTTCCTCTGAGCTGGCGAACGGTCTGCCAAAATATCTTGTAATCGTGCTCCAACTTCTCGCCGAACTTTTTCCATGACTGTTCCTTGACTGTTCTGACTGCCAGATTGGAAGTCCTTCGCACCTCTTTTGAATCAATGATTAATGAAATTTGGTTTTCCAATTCAAATCCAGCAGTGACAGTATTCTTAATATTTTTCACATTTTATATTAAACATTCTCGCAACGCGGGTGTTGAAATGTGGGCGTGTCAAACAGCGGCTTTCAATGAATCAAAGCTTAAAGTCACCCTTCAGGGCAATAGACGAGTGGATATGATTTTTTCGACTCACCATTCGGTCTTCATTATTCAAAATTAACATTGACAATCGTTCCACGTAAATCCTTGCTCAATGTCAACAGACTTGTATGGATTCTATGTAGGTGGGTGGGTAGTTCTGCCAGCTAAAGCCACAGCATTACGTTTTAGCATTCTCTCAAACCACCTTACGCTTACCTACCGCTTATTGCTCTTGATTCACCAAAGGATGAAATAATTTTATTCAAATGTCCGGTTCTCCTTTCTCTAATCAAAAAATGTTGCTTTTGACATTACCGTAGAGATTTGCTTAATACTGTGCCCTGGTGGATGCTGATGCTGCAGCTGCACCAATGGCAAAACTGGAGAAAACCTACATAAGTCCGTCCACCATCAGGAGCTGTTTGCAATTATATTTTTGTTTTGTTTAGCTTTTATTTCGTTTTTATTCATTTAACCGTATTTTGCCGTTCTCCCAATTTTCCATCAAAGCATGAAAAATAGGATTGCGAACAAAAATGCCACGGGCAGAGTTTTCCATATCCTTTGAATGGAGTTTCTGCACATATACCCACACCCCATGATCGCTATACAGCTACAAGTTGAGTACAATTTCCTTGTAATCTCTCCTGTGTTAAATGCGAAATTCTGCTTTAATTGCAATTCTATGTACAGCATACAGCTGGACATATAGTGCGATTGCAATTTGAGTCCTTATCAAATGCAGCTGAAAATAAATTTTGTATTTCGCATTTATAATATTTTGCGAAAGGATATTTTAAGTTTGTTTACTGGAGTGTGTGCATGAATTCAATTCCTGTCTGTTAAACAGGGAAAAATAAGTGTTTTCTCTCGTCAAAATTGTGTATAAAACGATGGGTGGGTAACATAACATACAAAATGAAAATCTAATGAATAAGGATTGTTTTGATTTCGGGAACTTTTGCTATTATCATTATTTTAGCATTATAGCATTATTATAAGGTTTTTTGCAGCCAATTTGTTAAGCTTATTAAACATAGACTTATGAAAATAAACAGGAAGCGTTCGTATCCTATCCGAGCTCACATTGCTGAAAATGTGAAGGTAGGCTTTTTGATCGTGTATCGCGGAGAGTGCGGATCCGATCATCTTTATTAGCTAGATCCTATGCCATATACTCAAGTAGGTACTCTAGCAGCGATTGTTGAGGATATGCGAATAGCTAATGAGTAGGGGTTTCTGCATCTGGGCTCAGATAAGTAGCTACTCAAAGTTTCTTACTCCTTGTCCGTATATACCGACAGCACTTACCTGCAGCATTTTTCAGGCGGAGCTGGCAGCCATAATCCAAGATGCCTCCGAGCTGAAGAAACACGGCCCCGCAAACAAGACCATCACCATATACTCTGCTAGCCAAGCGGCAATTAAAGCCTTGGAATCAGACGTGGTGAAGTCAAGGGCCGTGAAACTATGCAGGGAAATTCTGGACGAGTTATCACTTGGCAACACTGTAACTGTGTGTTGGGTGCCAGGTCACACCGATATATCGGAAAACGAAGAAGCGGACAAGCTTGCGAGATTTGGGTCTGGAATGAATGCATCTCTTGCCCTCAAATCTATAAGAGTCCCGCTGAGTTCGATAGCACGTAGGATAGAAACTGAATCCTTGAGTAGAACCAACCTACATTGGACAGAACTTGATACGTGCAGAGACACAAGGGAGCTATGGCCAGCGGCAAGCAAAAAGAGATACATCCGAGTACTCTTGGGAATTCTCACGGGGCACTGCGCTGAGGGTCTACACGCTGAGCAGCTAGGCATACCGCATAACGATTACTGCAGAAGCTGCAGGGACGTTGCAGAAATTGAATCTGTTCGTCACCTGCTCTGCGAATGCCCAGCCCTAAACAAAATTAGGCGTAGTATCCTCGGCAGTTACTTCTTCAACGAGCTCGAAGATCTAAATAATGTAGATCTAAAGGACCTCCTCCGGATGGGTCCAATAGGGCGGAACTCTGAGCTTCTAACAGCGGTCTATTTCTGTTTTCGTTCCAGGTATTAAGAAGGTTCCCAATGGACCCAACTGCTGATCTGAGTGAAGCCGTGACTATTGTCAAACGGGCATCCATCAACCTAACCTAACCTAACCTACCCGTTGTCCTATTCAACTTCCATCCTCCGAGACAGCAAGTCGCCTGCCACATGTTTTTTTTTTTCAGGTAAGTCGTCGGGCTTCAACAACTGGGCGAATTTTTCCCATGACTGTTTCTTGGCACTTCTATACATGCCAATTTAAAAGCTCTTTCGTGTCGTTGTTTTGGGAAGTTGTCTTGACTCCATACAAGAAGAATGTCTTCTTCTCTCTGATAGATTGCTCGAACTCTTGGTGATATTTTTCTTCGCCTCGGTAGCTAAGCTTCAGACTTGTATAGGTCTCCGTAGTTGTACCATGTTAAAACAAGTGAGTAAGTGCAAGAGTTTATCTGTGACAAACTTTTATATACCCGACCATGTAACACCAAATCTGAAAGTTTTTTGGCCCGAATTAATCTATCATTTGTATGGGCCACGCCCCCAAAAGAGTGCATGGGCTGGAAATTAAAATCAAATCTTTGTAATTTCGCTAGAATCATGAGAAAATACAGTAAAAGCGAAAATTATTTCGGAAAACTAAAGGCTTTTCTAAGAACGCCCCTAAAAAGTGGGTGGAGCTCAAAATTTTCGTATAGACCAAACTTAGCAAATAGTAATATTTTTTTAGTGATAGTTATTTTTTTTCGATTTGGAGTAAAATTTCCAAGAAATCGGGTTTTTAAGGATCTAACATGTTAAAAGTGGGCAGGGCGATATTGTGGGAGTTCCAATTTTTGCCTTGTTAAAGGTCTTGGGTCAATATTACTCAGTACCAAAATCTAAGTTCCTATGCCTTGTCTAACTTAGGAACTAAGAAAATGTGAAATAGAGGTTTTTTCACATTGAAGCCAGTAGTGGGCGTGGCCGTTGACGTTTTAAGACGATTTTCACACTTTGTCTGTGCAACAGAAGAGCTAAGCCGTGTACTAAGTTTCAGGTCTCTAGCTTTATTTGCAATACCTTAAACCTTCACACATACAGACGGACAGACGGACGGACAGACAAGGCTTAATCGATTCACCTGTCGGTCTCGATCATATCTCTAAAAGGTCTTAAGGATCTACGATGATTATTTCACTGTGTTACAAGCTATGAACTAAAATTAATATACCCTTGATCGGGTATAAAAAGACCCTTAAGTATGAGGACATACACGGAGCGCGCTGTCGCCTTTTGTTGAAGATTCATCTCATCTTTATTATGCAGTTTGTGTAAAATTCTATTTGTTTATTGCCGTTATTTCCGGATATGTTTTACATTATGTTGTGTACTTTTTTTCGTGGTTTGCAGCCTACTGCTTTTGGTTGCAAAAAGGTTTTCCTTAAATTTTTTGTCTAAATTAAAATATTAAAAAAAAAATAAAATAAAAAAAGAATAATAATATAAGTTTGAAGTTTTTAACAAATATTTATGTGTGGGCCTAACGTTCCTGGTTGAAGTTGTAACGCATGGATTGGAAAAATGTGAAAATTCTTGTATGCTCAGGATTGAGTTTTTTAAATACACGACTTTATTAAAAAATAAAGGCGATGTTTATTGGAGTGCTTCCCACAGCTCCTGAAGAAAGGCGATGATGGGTTCCTGGATATTGCTGGGTGCTGATAAAAAGACTCTGGGAAGTCGTAGTTCCGTCCCGTAAACCATTTGCGAGAGTGAAGTGCTTGGCTTGTTAATCATTTACCAAAGTCCGAGTAGCACGGATGGGAGTACCTGTAGCCAGTTCTTGGGCAGCGATGAGTGACAAGGGCTGTCTTCTAAGTTCGATGTCACCACTCTACAAGTCCGTTTGAGTGCGGGTGTAAAGCGTTTGTGTGAATTCGTTTCCACCTAAGGAGTTGTGCAAATCTTTCGAACAAGGCCAACTCAAATTGCTCCCCTGGTCAGTGCTCAGGCGAAGTGGGCAACCAAAACCCTGTAACCCAATGCTTGAAAAATGCGTCAGCGACTGTGGTAGCGGTGATGTATTCAACTGAAATGGTCTCCGGCCATCGTGCTGCACTGTCAGCACACGCGTCAGCAAGTACCCGGAGCCAGAGCAGTTCGAAAGTAGGCGATGGTCTATATGGGCACCCTTTCAGCTGCCGGAAATGTTCGCAGGGTCGGACTATAGTGTTCTTGTTGATTTTGCTTCTTTTGATGGGCAGGGCAAACGCGCACCGAGTTTCTAATGTCCGAATTCATCGCTGGCCAGAAAAAGCGTAGTGCCACTGATCCTCGCATAGCTCGTGTTCCGGGGTGACGGAGGTGCGGACGGACTCATAGGCAGCACGCCTAAATACTCGCTAATATACTCGCTAAATACACGCCTAAATACCCTACTAAGCTCGACCAGTGGATGTTTCGCAAGTGACAGTTGTGTTTGACTCAGGAAGAACAAAATTAATACACCTAAGTTTCTGACTCATCGTTCTTAAGGCTCAAACATAATAGACTTGAGCGGGATTAATCTTATGTCGAAATACAACGAAAATCCCACTCAAGTTCTGCCAAAAGATTGTGTTGCCCATAATAGACTTAAGCAAACGATTTGAAAATTGTATGAGATTTCACTGTGAACGAATCGAGTATCACATTGCCTTGAAAATTTAAAATCAAATTTTAAAATTGTGTCACTTTTTCTTCAACTTTGGATGCTAATATCTCCGAAACCGATTGTCAGATCTAAAATGTGTTTGAACTTTTGAGGTCAGCGTACAATTCTTGGTATATTTCCTTCTTTCACGGATTTTTCGAAGCACGTTTAAAAATAAATATGGGCTTAAATATGACAAGAAGTGAACTAATGACAAGCAAATATAAGACTTTAAGCCAACACAAGTTAACGAAAACCTTACGAAACCCAGCATAAAGTTATTATGGTCGTGGCATACGAATCGCGTGTAAAGGGACATTTCGGTAAGTCGACTTAAGCTCATCAAAGTCTATTATGGTTGGGCCTTTAGTTTCTCCAGCTCATCGTCTCGGTCTTGCTCCTCTGCGATAGCAGTGTAGTCTAATGTTGCGGGACTCGCTATTGCTGAAATCCGTGAAATCTGTAGAGAATTGAGCTATGAAGTCCAGATGGCGTCGCCGACGCGGTGTTTCTGTTCGCGATGGTGGATTGCAGAAGGCAAACGTCAGCGGCTTGTGGTCTGTGTAGACCGCAAACGGTCGACCTTCAACGAAGCAGTGAAAGTGTTCGATCGCTAGTTTAATAGCCAGAAGTGCCCTGTAATACGTATGTATACTAAAATTTTGTTGTGAAGGCGACATGGTTCTGGAAAAATATCCAAATGGTTCTGGTTTGCAATGGACTATCTGCAGCAGCACTGAGCAAACGGCGGTATTCGATGCGTCGTGCGAAGTTCTGCGTCGAGGCGAAGTTCTGAGTCGAGCAGAGGATGGCCAAGTGAAGCTGCCTCCGCAAGTGCATTGCGGCAACGTTGGAAGGCTGCTTGTGTTGTCGAAATCCACGAGGGAGGCGATTGGTCCTTCTGTTTGGTACCCTGAAGCATCTGCGCAAGTGGAGCTCGAGCAGCAGCTGCATGCGGTAAGCACGGTCGAAAAAAAAATAGTCTACAATAAGGGGCACAGTTGTAACGATTATTTGCTAGCAGTATAATTTTGGTCAGTTAAGTAAAGTGTTTTCAAGAGCATCTCGAAAACTATTTACTACTTCAAAACCGCTACAATTTTTTATTTATTTTAAAAAACATCAATCATTATAGTAATTTATTTCAAATTTTTACCAGGTAAAGGGAAAGACATACGTTTTCATGTCCCTTTTACCATTTTTGAAAATTCAAATCAATAAAACAGCAATTTAGATTTGTTGTTACACTTTTTTTCAATATTTTGACCGCATGCGTAATCATTGTCTGTGGTTATAGATTTTTGAAAAAACGGTAAAACATGATCGTTTTATCCTTAGGGTGTATAGGTTTAATGGGCGGTATGTTAAGTTTAATGTATAGTTTGTAACAGGACAGGAGAATCGTGAGTCCGTCCGTCCGTCCGTATGTTAAAAACTTTTAGACCTTAAACTTTGTGCTAGAGTTCCAACGGTGCTAGCACAAGGCACTAATTTTTGGTAAGTAAGACTGATTTGTTATTGTCTTTGAGAAAAATTAAGGACCAGAACAGATTTTTTACGGAAAGGCGGAATTTTATATTCAAAAAGTTTTATTTATATTCCGCCCACTTTCTGGAGACGTGACAATTTCTGTTATAGGTAGGGTAGGGTGTTTTGCAATCCTGTAGTTTTTACGTGCGCACTGTTGCGCTTTCTCACTTGTTTGCATTATAATTTCTTTCTTGGTCTTCGAATTCCAGGCATATCTGAATCTTAAGGAAGTCATGTAACCTTCATCCTAGGTCGTGAGTGAGATAGAGATGATAAGAGGCAAGCAAAGGAAGAGGTCTTCCTCGGTCATGATCTTGGGCGTTTTTCTTTTTTCGTTCAGAGCAGAGCTCGAACTGTCAAACAAAAATTTGTGTTTCTTTTTGTGCTCAGAGTAATCAGAGCTCGAGATTTGTATTTCTTTTTTCGCTCAGAGCATAATCAGAGCGCACTCAATGTGCTCGGAATAATTTGACCGAGCAATCTGAGCTAATGGCTGAGCACAGCGAAATGACAGCTGAATTTTGAAAAAAAAAATTTAAAAGGCGAAATTTGTTGTTTTAAGACCGAGTAAAAGCGTTTGATGAACTTTGGTTCGGTGAAATAATATTTATTTTCGGCTCGTAACAATATTTTGCCAATTTTTCCAAGTTTTCTTTTCTTTCATATTGCACTCTGACAGATAACCAAAAAATGTGCCCAAATGCGTTACAAAATCGGAACAGAGTACTCTGAGCGCACTAGGTTCAGAGCACGCTCAGAGTGTTCGAGCTCTGTTCAGTGCTCCACTCTGAACTAAAAAAGAAAAACGCCCCCTGTCGGGAAGCATTTGGGCATTTGGGAAGTTTTCCGATTTTTTAGGTTTGTCCAGATTAATTTGGGAATTTGATTTCCTTCGAACAATTTGTGGCTCCATGTCCATGTGAACAAGGCAAGTCTGAATAGTTGGATTCGGTGCAGACTATGGTCTAGGATTATCGTCTTTTTCGAGATTTGAAGAGAGCCCTTCATTTCGGCACTCATTGCAATATTTTTGAAACAGTTTCTTTGAATTGGTAATTTCTTCTTTCCCCATAATTGTGGAGGCGGTCACACTGATTATACGGCTCTGCTGCTTCCCAAAATATGTTACTTTACCATTCATGTGTTGCACTTGTTCCTTGAATTAAAACCTAGTCCGGAGTTCGAGTGGACACCCCTATGTTCTTTTAAGGGTGGCCAGGGTAACCAGGACCATCTGGAGACATGCTAAGACCAGGACGTGCTGGAGATGGTACAAGGCCTCCAAAATTACAACAATTATTATTTTCTTAATGGCATCCTCTGCACTTTGCTCAAGCATCTAAAACTTTCCCGCACTAACGATCCCTGTCACCTCATGCGGCGATGCTAAATCTCCCCTAAGTGCTTCAATCAACCTCCACAAAATGTCTTACATCCATTTTGGAAAGAAGCCTTTCCCGAATTCCACATTACCCGAGTTATTTAATAAAAATGATTGTCCTTCCAAGCCTGCGGCTTATGTCAGGCGGAAATTTATTTTACGTCATAATTTTGGCAAATGTGCTGCAATAAATCGCGACGTACCGCTAAATCGGGACATAAACAACGTGTTGCCGGCGACGTAAATATCCCGATTAGTTTCTCCTTAGACAAGGGACAAGGCAAACATAGTTAGGCGCACTGAATGAACCAATAAAATGAATTGCACCCCACTGGTTGAGGCTTTCGAAGAGCGTTGACCATTTTTATTTTTTGTGGATTCCTGAAAATGTCCTGATGGTGGTGCGGTTGGCGATGGCGGAGGTGGAAAACTTCAACAACGAGATAATAATTCTCCTCGATACGAGTCGGAAGCTATTGCTCTTGGTAAGGTTGTATGTACTACAGTCACAGTGATGGGATTTGATGGGAAATTATTTTTTTCTGCGCGATTTGTTGTCTTAAAAAAAAAGACTCCTGGTAGAAATTTTTCACCACGAACGGGAAATTTTCATCCCATGAATACTTATAAAATGCTGCAATTTGTTAAGACTAATGCATACAAAATCCTTGAGAGAACATGGATGCTTAAAAGAATCGAATTTACATCGTTGATGCCTCTTTAAGATTTATAGAACGAAGGTCTTTCATCAGACTGATACTACGATGCGGCAATTTCGTTCCCGCATACGATTATGTGTTTTCATTTTCAACGACAATGCCATTCAAAGATACCCAGGGGGCGCGTTAATAGCTCCCTGCCTATAACGCCACCGAGAAGATATCACTTTTGCGGCAGCACTACACAAGGATGTGTGGTCCTTATCGATAATGGCAGGCGAACGGATACAAGTGCAGGGATAAAACCATCAAGGCATCATAACTCTTGATGAAAATAGCCTAAAGGCAACCATACACATTGCATGCAATGTCAACACCATTCATCGGCCAAGGGTTAAGGATTAATTTTAACTACATTTCGAGCATTACCGTTAAACACTATCCCAGTAGAGTCATTTGAAATGTTCCTCTCACCCCATCGTGGTACCCGATAAATGTTTAATTTGTAAATAAAGGCTCCATGTCATATTAGAATAACATGAGAGGAAAATTCTCATTTACATGTGGCTCCTTCGGAGCGATAGTTGGTGCTGAGGATCCCCATTGAAATTTATTGTAAACCAAATGGAATATTTTGCTATACATGCATTCCTTGGCATGTTTGAACTTTTACACCTATACATGTGTGTTCAAACCGTTCGGCTCCTTGCCGATATAGAGAGGTATGTATGAGGAGAGATAAGCTCTTCGGAGTCCTTTATTCGAGTGTCTTTCACTTTTAGCTCATGTGCATATATATTTGGATTTTTTTTTTCCTTGTGTCCTTGTTTGTTTAGCATCCAGCACAACCAGCATCAGAGAGTGGCAGTGGATCCTCGTGATAATATTCCTCTTCGGGGAGTACACAAGCTTGTCGCTTCCTTTTTTTCTTTATCTAATCTAGCTATCATCATTTAAATTTAGGGTGACCCAAAACAAACTTTTCGACACACACACATATATACGAGTACATTGTGTGGAATGTGGAGAATCCTAATCCGGGCAAGGGCGAAGTTCATTCAACATACACGTATATGGAGTGTCTGCAGCCAATTTATTTTAATGTGCCCTCTCGGTGGGTGGATGGTGGGCGCTTTAAGATGGTATCCTTGTTTATCTTGAATAATTTGATGTGATATTTTATCTGTTCAAGTTATTAATAGATTGCTGTCTTTCGGTGGAGAAAGGATGAGCTTCGTTTTTTCTCAATCTTGATTGGAGGTTCGAAAGATTCTTTTCTTTTGCTTCGTCAAGGAAAAGGGTGTTTTTTGATGTGTCGGAAGGAGAGCAAGTAAAATTCGATGAAAGCTTTTGCATAAATAACGAAATCAATCAACAAGTTTTAATTTAATGGTGTAATGGAGCTCGCACCTTACATAAGTAATGCGCGCTGACAGTGGGTATGAGGGTAAAGTCGTCCAGGTTTCGAAACTTCCCAGAAACAGGGTGGAGGCAAACTTGTCAAAAGTTGTAAGGAAAAATTCCATGTTGAATTCAGAAAGAGTTTCCTGAAATCAGCCAAAGGGTGACGTTGAAGTACATAATTATAGATTACGGGGCCTGTACTTGGCGAAATCCTCTTTTTTGCCTAATTGTTGCAGAGCTGTAACCTACTGGAACGCTCTAGTCACAGAGCTGCAGCGAAACTGTTGCCAGCATTATGGATTCGGGAAATCAAATGGATAATGGAAGTCCCACGGCACTGTGGCAAATACCTTGACGTGAGCTCTGACACATGGTAAGCTCTATCAGCTATGCCTTCGACTGCCTACAGAGTTACTAATTAGTACTACCTAATACACGCACCAGTAGTGGTGTGAGCGGTAGTAAACCGCATCGAAGGATATTTAAAGCTGGATTAACAACAAAACTTTAGCTTTGGCTTCGCCCCGGTAAGATACGTCGGCTTTAAATCTGCGTTGAAACTGACCTTACATGGTCAATCGATTGACGTCTAGCATCGTGATGCTATCTGTCACGATCTTGACCTTACCTCTTGTATAGTTCAATCGATTGATACAAATTTTAATAGGCCCGCGCACCTTGCAGAGTCAATCGATTGATGTTAAGCAACGTGCACGTGAAGATTGACCTCACCCCCTACACAGTTCAACCGATTGAAAAACATCTGTAGCTTACCGCACGTTCAAATATTTTCAAAAATCAATGATTTTTTAATTATTGTTTGAGCAATTGCCTTCGCCCGCTCATCGCTCGGAGGCAGCGACAAAACACATTTGAATTGTTCTTAACGAACAAAATGTTTAAAATGTTTGGAGTTGAGGCCAATCTCACTAAAAATCAAAAATATAAATGTTTGTACTCCACAAACAAATACAAAAAAGCAACCTTTGTTGCTTTGTGTAATGTTTTAACACTTTTTCGCTTAAAAATCAATGTAGCCCTCGAGCTCGAAATAAAAAATAATAAATTTTTCCACATCAGTCGGCATGGCGCTCATTATGCAAAAGAAACTTGTTTTGTGTTTCATTAACCAATTTCAATCGAATGTACAAACGTATGTAATGCATACAGATACATTTTCAAAAATAAATGGACCGGTTTTACGTCAATCGATTGACTGTGTGAATGCAGCATTACACACGTCAATTGGCATGACACTCATCATGCAAAATAAAAAGTGTTTATAGATAGAGCTGTGCCAATCGTGATTGATTCGATCCTTTGGACCCGTTCCTCTGAAAGTATTGGTGATTGCAATCCCGATTGGGCAAACCAATCGTTCCTAATATCAATCCTCTTTCCCGTTCAAATGAACGAAACGAATGAAATCGGTACGAACCAATTTTTTCTCTCCATTATCTTTGGTCAAATGAGCGAAACGAAAGAGAAAGGGTCATTTCAATCATTTACAATATTAACACGTTCCATTCCTACATCGATGCACGTAGCGAAACTGCTACGAGATTTCGAAAAATGTGTATTTGCCGCGCATACGCTGGCTGCTGCTAACGTGTTAAACCAATCCGGATTGAACGGAGGAACGGTGATTGACTTTGGATCGATGACTGAAGAATGAAATCGGTAAGAGCGATGATGGTTGAAAAAGGAACGAATGAATGATTGACTGAAAAGATCGGGTCCTTTTTCAAATCAATCTTGGATCGATTCGATCCGGAAAAATGAACGATTGACACAGCTCTATGCGTGAAACACATTTAATAGAAAACGATTGATGAAATAGTATTACATTAATCGTTTTCTATTAAATGTGTTTCACGCATAGGTACAGAAAAATAGAGTTATATAATTTTTTTTAAATATGTATGAAGTTTTTACAAATATGTACATGGACGTGATCGACATCAATCGATTGACTGTCCAAAAGCAGCGTAACCCTACTAAAAACTAGTGGGAGGGTTACAATCCGCTTAGGCGAATCGTTGGATACCCCATCCCAATTGACCACTGTCAAGCCCCGAATTGTGTAATAAATCTTGGTTGTTAAATTTCAGTTAAGAATCTTCTCCCTAAGAAAGGGGGGTGGCATCCACCCCTTCTCAACAACATCGTATTTTTGCTTATATTTTCTTATCAGAAGTGGTATACACGTGTTGACTGCATTTTCAAAATAAAAATTTGGTTTATGCTTAAAAACGCTCCCAAAAGTGGGCGTGGCGAAAATTTATTCACTTGGGTTGGTAGCTTCCGCACATATCTGAACATTTTATAGTGCAAGTTTTTTGAATTTAAAGCAAATATATCAAATAAAAACCGTTTATTAGAATGCATATTAAGTATGACCACGCCTACAAGGGGCGGTATTCGCTGTTTTTTAAATGCCAACCACAATACACTTAAGCGATGATATCGCATACCAAGTTTCAGCTTCCTGCGACAACCTTGATTTTTCATGCTATTAAGTAAAGTGGGCGTGTCAGTGGGCGGATTTCAAAATTTTTTACACTTGTACTGCTTCGGGACTTAGAAAGAACAGATATCAAGTTTCAAGTTCCTAGCTCAAAATTTAAGGCCTAAAACTACCGACAGACGGACGGACGGACGGAAAACATTCAATTTTTTTCGTTTTAACTATTGAGATGTCAGGCGACGCAAGATTTGACAAAACATTTGACATAGAGATTAGCTTTGGAGTCATATTTTCTAACGTAATATTTTCTCTTCACTGTTGCGGTTGCTATACAATATATTAAGGCTAAAGAAGTGCGTTAGGAAGTATTGAAATCGTATGGATGAAATTGTCCTGATTAAACTGTAAACGTCAGACGAAGCTAAAGCGTGGTTGTGAACTCACCTTAAGGGCCGGATTTGAGCCAACTACATTGGATACCTCCCAAGCACCTCAAAATGGGCTTGAATAGCCTTACCTAGGCATGGTAGCGCTGAAGTGACCCTTTGTTTGCGGCTTAACTCGCTTGTGGCCTCAATTTTAATTTCAAATAGAAAAACTTAAAATTAAAAAAAGGAAAAATTTTAAATAGAAGAAAGAAAAGAATCCAGAAATATTAAGAGACCATCCCGGGTAGAGTTGGAGATGAGTGAAGGTAAGCTCTCGTTTTCATCCATCTTTTTCCATGCTTTTAGCGTAAGAAAGTAAAATGTCAAGTTTCGATCCCGGCAGACTAAATGAGTGACAAAAAGACTCCTTTGAGAGGACAACATCAATTCTGATGGGCAATCAATTATTGTTTACTAAACGCAGATAGCAAACAAGAGGATCACTCTCGCTACTATCTTTACAATGATACTAAAAGAAGAGGCCAGCGTCTTTGCAAGGAAGTACAGTACAGTCCAGGCCGCAAAAAAGCTTGGGCCGACGTGAGGACACGTCGCGGAGCGCCGAACAATGGTTCTTCATCTTTAATCCGAGTAAATAAGACTATTAAAGGACGAACTTATGCGGTGCTGTAAATAATGATCTGAAATCTTGACAATCGATTATTTGAAGATATTCTACGTATAAGATCCACAAATGGCGGGACTATATTCGATTCGTCTAGCGCTATAGCGCAGGTAGTAGATGGGACACAAATTTGTCACTTATTTCGGCAAACCTCTGTTCATAATTCCTCTGTAACCAGTGGCGTAGCTAGCATGGGTGGCAACCGGTGCGGCAGTTATGGGAAAGACGGTGCCAATGTAAAACTTTTACCCATACCATTGTCACGCTTGAAAAAGTAAAACTCAGAACGTACATACATTTTTTCAAATGTACAGGGTGTTTCGAAACTCGGTGTTTGAATAACTTTGGGAATTATTTTTGGTATAATTAACAAAGAAAATCGTTCAACAGTAAGGGCGTATTTCCAATTTCAATATATTTTATTAGGCTTTTAAGAAAATATCTACTACTTTAGTGTATTCTGACCATTATTTACGGCGATTGAGCTATTATTAGTAATGAAAAAAGCTTTCATTTTTATCAGAAATATTTTTTTAAAGAAATATCAGCCTCTATAACTGCGTTCAAATACATTTGATATCTAGTCCCAGCCTGAAGACATCGAGTTTAAAGCCTGATTCCTCTTTGTAGAGCATGAGTAGGGAGCCGCCAGAGGTCTGCAATGATACACCGAAATAATTCGAACACTCCATGATACACCGAAATAATTCGAACACTCCATGCACACTCTGTTTTTTCTACGACCATAAATCATTGATCTCTAGCAAAAAAAATGTATCCCTATCGTATTGATTGCTAACACGCATTCATGCGGTCATTTAAGCACTCAGCGGTGTTTAAGTATTTAACCATAGCCACCGCTTTTGAATAAGAAAACATGGCAAACACCGCAATTATACTCATTCGTTCAAATGACCCAAAAAACAACTCGTTCCAACATGATAAGAAGACGAAACTTCTTTCCTCAATCCCATTTGTAGAGACTGAGCTCAATTCATTTGCGGTGTTTGCGGTGGTTCTGATTATTCAAGTGAGTAGCGTTATTTATTCCCGCATCTCAATATCCACAAAGGGACATGGAGATCTCCCGATCAATCAACCGTCAACCAGATTGACCATATTGCGATCGACGCAAGGCTCTCCTCCAGTATCATGGATGTCCGAACTTTCCGAGGGGCCAAGGATTCGGATCACTACCTTGTTGTAGCCAAGGTACGGCTGCGGATATCCCGACCAGCGCCAAGTAATGGAAATACTGTGAGGAAGTTTGACGTCGGCCGACTACAATCGCAAGAGATCGCCAGGTCCTTCTCCAACCGAGTCTCTCAAAACCTTCTACGAAGTCCTATGCAACCAGCATCAAGTATTGATAGCCAGTGGCAACATTGCCAAAATGCCATCAGAGACGCCGCCTCTGAAGTGCTGGGTTTAACACGGCGACCACAACGAAACCCCTGGTTTGACGATGAATGCCGGCAAGCACATGCAGCTAAACAGGAAGCATACAAAGCGGCGCTGCACAGTAGGACTAGAGCTGCTCGCGAGCTCTACGAGCAGAGGAGGAGAGAGGAGCACCGGCTTCTCCGAAGGAAAAAGAGAGAGCACGAGAAGCGCGCGGTTGAAGAGATAGAGAGATGTTACAACAGGAATGAGGTTAGAAAGTTTTACCAAAGGATCAAAAGGTCCTGCCAAGGGTATAAACTTCAAACTGAAGCCTGTAAGGACCATCAAGGGAACATCGTTGTAGAATCGCAGTCGGTGCTGAGGATTTGGAAAGACCACTTCTGCAGACTGTATAACGGCGAGGAAGAACCAAATACCGCTGTCAGGCAGAACGAACCATTCAACCCGGGCGAAGACGTTACCAACGAAGCATACGAACGATACCGCCCACCCGACCTGGAGGAGGTGAAAGTAGCTGTGTCTAAGCTCAAGTGCAACAAAGCAGCCGGAGCAGACGGCCTAGCTGCCGAACTTTTTAAATCCGCTGGCGATGAGCTGGTTAGGAGCATGCACCAGCTCATCTGCAAGATATGGTCGGAAGAAAGCATGCCCGACGAATGGAACCTCAGCATTATTTGCCCGATCCTGAAGAAAGGAGACCCTCTGAGTTGTGCCAACTACAGAGGCATAAGTCTTCTTAACATCGCATACAAGATCTTTTCTGCTGTACTGTGTGAACGCCTGAAGCCGTTTGTCAACAATCTGATAGGCACATATCAGTTTGGCTTTAGGCCAGGAAAGTCCACCATCGATCAAATATTCACACTGCGGCAGATCTTGGAGAAAACCCAGGAATTCCAAATCGATACACACCACCTCTTCATCGATTTCAAGGCCGCGTATGACAGCATCTATAGAGACGAGCTATATAGCGCAATGTCTAGTTTTGGCATCCCTGCCAAACTCGTCAGTCTGTGCAGGATGACGATGGAAAACTCACGCTGTTCCGTCAAGGTCGGCAAAGACCTCACCGACCCCTTTGATGTCAAAAAAGGATTTAGACAAGGCGACGCGCTGTCATGCGACTTCTTTAACATCATACTTGAGAGAATTGTGCAGAACTCTCGCGCCAACACCAGAGGTACAATCTTTCAAAAGTCCGTTCAACTACTTGCATACGCAGACGACATTGACATAATCGGTAGAACAAAGCGTGATGTCAGTGAAGCCTTCGTGAGTATTGGGACGGAAGCGGCGAATATGGGTTTAGCAGTCAATGAGGGCAAAACCAAATATATGCTGTCATCAAAAAAAGACACCCAACACCGACGTCTTGGACAAAACATCACCATCGACAGCTATAACTTTGAGGTAGTTAGGGACTTTGTCTACCTGGGTTCCGCTATCAATTCAGACAATGACACCAGCGCTGAAATCAAACGAAGGATAACTCTTGCCAATCGCTGTTTCTTTGGGCTAAGAAGGCAATTGAGTAGCAAAGCCCTCTCTCGAGCAACTAAAGTGTCCATGTATAAGACCCTCATCATCCCAGTCCTGCTTTACGGTGCAGAAGCATGGACCCTGTCAAAGGCGGATGAAAACACTTTAGGCTGCTTCGAGAGGAAAATTCTTCGGACGATTTACGGTCCCGTCTACATAGACGGAGAGTGGAGGAGGAGATATAACATCGAACTGTACAGCTGTACGGCTGTACAGCGATACCGACCTAGCCAAAAGAGTCAAAACACAACGTCTACGATGGCTGGGTCATCTAGAGCGGATGGACACCAACGCCGCGGCCCGGAAAATCTTCGAATCCACACCACAGGGACGGCGCGGTAGAGGAGCACCGAGACTCAGGTGGCGCACGCAAGTGGAAGGGGACCTCAGCCAACTTTGCGTGCGAAACTGGAGATAGCTAGCTAGAGACAGAGCTGGCTGGCGAAGCTTGTTGGCTGAGGCCCAGGTCCACCCCGGACTGTAGCGCCACCTTAAGTAAGTAAGTAAGCGTTATTTATTCTCCCACCGCTTTAGCTTATAACCATGCGGTGGTATAGAAAACAATAACTCAAACTCATAAGACTCGAGTTTAAGAGCCAAGCATACTCATTTAACTTTATTATAGAAAACACTGATCGCTCAGTTTGCGGTGAGCGTACACTTGCTCTGCATTTTTTGTGAGAAGATTTTCAGATGCGAAATTTTGATCGCATGCCAGTGGTAGGACCATAATAATATTTAATAAATTTTTTTTGATAAAAATGTCCCCAAACTAATATTTTACTTTGGGGACATTTTTATCAAAAAAAGGGTATAAATATTTTTGAATGAACCTAATCATAGTTAAAGTAAAAATAAGTTTCTGGAAAGTTCTGGAAGTTTCAGATGCTTGGAAAAACCAATGCAATTATTGAGTGAAGCTGTTTTTCATTATCAATTGTAACAAATTTTTTTAATGCCGTTTTGGTATTTACACCAAATGGATAACACCTGAGACGGCCCGCCCTAAAACTCTACGGCTTTAAAAAACTTTAAGAATTTTCAACAATGATGAAAAAATTTATCATAAGTTGCAATTTCCCCAAATAGTCTGCTGGGTCGGGGTATGTGGACGTTATTTAATTATTATTACATGACAGCCCGTATCGCAAGCTCACAAGGACATATGGTTTTCGGGCTTACTTCATGAATCCAGAGCATCGATATTTATGTATGTTTTTTTAGCTCACCCCTCTATCTGCAATGTATATTAAACAAATACTTTTATATGCAATGCCATCATATGAACAAGGTCCTTCCGCTGGCCGTAGGCCTACGGAGCACGATCGGAGTTCCTCTGCCATAATTCATCATTAAATGCCATCAACTGTATTTCCATCGATACCATGGCATACCAGTATCCGAATTCCTTTGGAATTTTCCAGACCATCCAGAGGGACACGTATAAATCATAAAACGGAAATTACCATACCCACTCGAGTGATCCTTTCCTCAAATGCGACATTAAAATGGGGGACCAAAAGAAATTCATTTAAAAAGGGATAACAAGACAAAATCCTGGCAAATTTCCAAGCGTCCGACGTATACACCAAATACCTCTGTCGAAAACGAACTGAAAATGTAATTGACGTTTATTCCTTTTTATCCCGCTCGCATGTGTGTGGTGTCCCTTTTTTTTTGGCTTGTGGATTTCCCTTCACAATCCCATAGGAAACGACGTGTATGTCAAAGGAAGTGCCTTTTTTTTCCTGGGCTCCCTTCTTTTATCCGCATCTAAAATTCCAAATGTCTCAAGATGTTCGCCATGACCACAAAAGGAGCTAGTATCGGTAATCAGGTCAATTTCCTAATATCCGAGGGTATTTGCTCTTTAGCTCGCGCTATTGTTCTAAGAAACCAATTGCCTGGTAAAATGAAAATCTCCCGCAATAACGAGAAACTTTTCCGAGCAAACGATGAGGAAGGATATACTGCAGGGCAAGGGATACTTGTGTGTCGGCTTCTTTTTGGAATTGGAATTAAAAGTTTATCCTCGCCATTGTGCGGTGTATCTATTGGCAATTACCTTAGGGCGAGTGGAAAGTTTTTAGCTACCTTTCTGGGTCGAAGGCTGATTGCACTTGTTGTTTGGTATTCAGTCAGCAAGGACTTTTCTGTCTACTTATATTGCGGTATTAAAATAATCGCCTATATTAACGATGGTAGGTATCTTCTTTGTACAACTTGTTGGAATCTGTTAAACTTTAAGTTGGGATTCCGTTCGTATATATATCTATATTTTTTTTATCTCCGACCTCTCGGGGAGAATTATGAGACCAGATGAAATCAGTTTAGCAAAGGACTTTATATACACACCTGGGAGGTGGCACAAGGATAGACCACAATGCGGCAGTGAAGTGCAAGAAGCGAAGGATATAGATTTCATTTCAAAGTTTTGTTGGTTCAAGTTCTTAAACTATGGGAATCCTTAAAGTTTAGAGAACGATGAACAAGTCAGAAAAGAAAAAGAAATTATGTCTATATCGAGAGCTGTGTGGCCCTAAGGGTAGGGATTCATAAACCAAAGTTTTGGAATAATTTTATACTAGTTTTTGTTGACATAGATTCGTTATAAATTCCAAGAAACGTTTTATCAAATATCGTTGAACTATCTTAACTCCCGATGGCTGGTTGCATGTGAAAACATACTGTATACAGTTTCATTAATTATGCGGTTTTTGCTTTGTTTTGAATGTGTTGGGCTTGACTTTGCAAAGAAAAGTTTTGCTGACATAACAAGACACAGCTATATATTCTATTGTGTGTCCTTGCTACCTTTTCTGGAAAGCCTTAAGACAGAAATCGTATAAATTTTGGAGTCATGCGTGTTTTATCATTCTTGTTCGGTTAGGATCTTGCAATCGATGATATTCCTGCTTCTGGTTAAAAGCTATTACACAAACAGAAGATACCGGCTTAACCCAAAATTATCTTGAGCCTAGGACAAAAATATTGATTTTTCAATTTCCTATCCTGTTATTGTAGTTATAAAAACATGACACGCTCAGATGTACACAAAATTTTCACGAAACTTAGCCTCATTTAAGGCAACGAGCATAGAAGATACTAAACTGGCATCCGAGCAATCAGAATGTGTACCGAAAGCACCTCTAAATTCGCCTCCAACACAAATTCCAACGGTAGATGTCAAAAATTCTCGTTCTCGACCTACCCAACAGCTTTTGGATAATGGTTATAACAGCCTAAGATCTAGGGTTTGCTTTAATACTTTTACTACTGGCATGTTGGGCATCCAAATAAGTGTTGAACCCTGTCAATATTTCCAAGCAATTTTCAAAAATGTAATTTTCTATTATGTAATCTAATAAATTTGTTAAGCCTTCATCAACAAGATGCCACTTTAAGCAACGACAACTATATTCCTTTGACCTCTTTTGTAACTGACTTCCTTTAGCCAGCGGTACTGAAATGCTAATCGACTCATCAATCAATCTCAACTGGTTGGTTAAAGTGCTTTTGGGGCATTAGCCTCAAGGAATGTTTCAAATGTCTGTCAGTTCCAATTATGTGAGTGCCAATTTTCTGGTCATCTCCTCAGGTTCTATGCTAGCCTGGTTGACATTGATTGGTTATTAAAGTCGATCCATATAGTTATGCCAGAGTGGAAACAAAGACAGAAAATCAATCAATCGATTTTAAAGCATTTAAAACACTTCTTTAAGGATCTGATTGATGGTTGCCATTTAAGGATTTAGAATATTTATGCGTTTTCTAAGAAGGACAATGGTTGAGAAATGATTACTTATGGCAGTAATTAGTAGACACTTTACCATGTCGACCCATCAAATATGGACTGCGCTTTAGTTCTAAGAGAAGAGTTTAGTGTTTAGGTTATACAGAACTCAACACAAGGATGTGGATTCTAATTTATAAACAGTAGGTACGCTTATTTTTTGGATACACTTCGGCTGGGCTTGCAGTACATAGCTAAGGTGTATGTAATGGATGACAATGGGCTTTAACTTTTAAGCATTAAGTACACGACTCTCAGAGGTTTTCGATTTTCAGAAAAGTTTCATCATCATCACCATTTTCGAGGGCCCCTTATTTTTTAAAAGGGTCGCGGAGCGAGGGTGGCTAAATGGTCTTTCCATCGTTCTCGATCCTCCGCCACCAACTCAAGAGACTCCGGCGCAATCCCCAGGCGGGACTCAGAGAGGTTCTTTACCTGATCCACCACCTGTTTCTTGGCCTACCAAGTGGGCGACGCGCTCGCATCTCGGCTAGCATGACCTGTCTAGGAAATCGGTCAGGGGGCATGCAAACAACGTGTCCAAACCATCGAAGAATCGATCGCTCCACTTGGAGAAGTAGCTGCTCAACATTAAGATTCCCACGAATACTGACGTTTCTCACTCTGTCCCTTAGAGTAACACCAGCAACGCTCCTCAGGAATCTCATTTCGGCAGCTTGTACCCGCGATCTAATTCTTTCGGTCATTACCCAAATTTCATGACCATAGATGAGGGTCGGACCGAACACTTCATTAAAAACTGAGATCTTTGCTTTCACTCCAAGCTCAGCTTTCCTGATGGCCGGCCGGCGCAGTTCCTTTACTATTGCTCCAGCTTGGCCAATTCTACAGTAAAACTTAGTATCACTCCACCCATCTTTCGTGAAAAATACCCCGAGATACTTAAACTTTTCCACCTGTTTTAATGGAACTCCATTTATGTGCAGGGTACACTGCACAGGAGTTCGGGAAACAACCATCACTTCCGATTTGTTCACGTTTACTTTCATCCCAGCATCACCACAGACGGCTGCAAACCTATCCAGTGCTCGTTGAAGTTCCTCTTTGGATGTTGCAAGGATGGCCAAATCATCTGCGAAAAGCAGATGGTCCATCCTGATGCCAGCCATTTCGAAACATTGCTCGCAAAGACTGCGCTTCACCATCCAGTTCATATATGCTATGAAGAGGAGTGGCGACAGAACACAGCCCTGGCGAAGTCCAACGCACACATCAAAAGGACGGAATTTGACGGCATGCATTAATCCGTACACAGCTTCTGCAGAGGCCCACTTAACGCATAGTCCTTGAAGCACTATTAAACCACTTGCTGCCGCTGAAAAAAACTTGACTTGAAAAAATTCTGAAAAATTTATGAAAAAATGTGTGGCCCGCCTATTTCTGTGCTATTTGAACAATTCATTTAGAAAAAATTTAATTTAGAAAAAAGTATACAAAATCTTAAGGAATAGCGAAAATACTAAAGCGGTTTTTAAGGATCCAATAATCTATATGACATTTTCCTCGAAGTGATGAAAGAATTAAAAAACTGGTGGGAGGGTTACAATCCGCTTAGGCGAATCGTTGGATACCCCATCCCAATTGACCACTGTCAAGCTCCGAATTGTGTCATAAATTTTGGTTGTTAAATTTCTGTTAAGAATCCTCTCCCTAAGAAAGTGGGCGTGGCATCCACCACTTCTCAACAGCATCGTTTTTTGTTTATTTTTTTATCAGAAGTGGTATACACGTGTTGACTGCATTTTTATATTAAAAATTTGGTTTATACTTAAAAACGCCCCCAAAAGTGGGCGTGGCGAAAATTAATTCACTTGAGTTGATAGCTTACGCACATATTTATAGTTAATATATAGTTTTTTGGATTTAAAGCAAATATATCGAATAAAAACCGTTTATTAAAATGCAAGTAAAATATGACCACGCCTAAAAGGGGGCGGGTTTTGCTTTTTTTTGAATAGTCAATCGCAATACACTTAAGCGAGGATATCGCATACCAAATTTCAGCTTCCTGCGACAACTTTGATTTTTCATGATATTAAGGGCGGATTTCAAAAATTTTTACACTTGTAAAAATTCTTCGGTACCTAGAAAGAACAGATATCAGGTTTCAAGTTCCTAGCTCGAAATTTAAGGCCTAAAAACTACCGACAGACGGACGGACATATCTTATTCGACTTACAATTCGGTCTCGATCATATGCCCTTAAGGTCTTGGGGGTCTACGGTGATTATTTCTCTATGTTACAAGCTATGAATCAAATTTAATATACCTCCTATCCTATGGGATGGGGTTTAAAAAGGCAGACGGCAGGTTTTTGCCATGCTATTATTCTTGTAAATTGCATTGTAAACTCTAAAACGAAATAAAGAATTTATAATAAAAATAATAATAAAAAAAATGGATATATTTCTAGCAGATTAGTAAAAGGCTCTCATAAAGCAAACTTACTTCTTTGAAAATTTTAAAAGGTCGCTTCCAACCTTAAGGCCCAACCGTAATAGACTTTGATGAGCTTAAGTCGGCTTTCCGAAATGTCCCATTGCACGCGACTCGTATGCCATGACCATAATAGCCTTATGCTGGGTTTCGTAAGGTTTTCTTTAACTTGTGTTGGCTTAAAATTTTGTTCTTACTTACCATTAGTTCACTCATTGTCATATTTAAGCCCATATTTATTTTTAAATGTGCTTCAAAAAACCGTGAGAGAAAGGAATATACCCAGAATTGTACGATGACCTCAAAAGTTGAAACAAATTTTAGATCTGACAATCGGTTTCGGATATATTACATCCAAAGCTGAAGAAAAAGTGACATAATTTTCGAATTTGAGTTTTCAAGGCAATTTGATACTCGAGACGTTAACAAATAGTTTTCAAATAGTTTGCTTAAGTCTTTTATGGGCAACACAATCTTTTGGCAGAACTTGAGTGGGATTTTCATTGTATTTCGACATAAGATTAGTCCCGCTTACGTCTATTATGTTTGGGCCTTTAGTTTTTCTAAACGTATTCAAGGAACACAGCAAAAAACGGAATATTTTACCGTTTTCTCAAAAATCTGTGCTCACAGAATTCAAAAAAATTAGCTTAATACGGTTTTCACACCGAGCCAGAATCTAGATTTAGATTAAAAAAGTCCCAAATCTAATTAAAATCTATTAAATTTCCCATACATTTGTAGAAATCAGAATCTTGATCAGAATCTAGATTCCCACAAAATCCAATACAAATGTTATAGACTGTATTCGATTTTGTGGGAATCATAGGAAAATAAAAGCAAACACACTTTTTTAATTCAATCAAGAGAAGACATGGCAGCCGATGAAGTTTGTTTACAAAATAAAAAGAAGGGATACTATTTAATTGAGTGGTTATTTTCATTTATTCTCCAGTGCTTCTTTAGTTATCCACAATTGTTTTTTACTTATTTGAAGTTGCTGTTTAACTTGTGACAACTGTGAAAAACCATTGGACAGTTGGTGTTCAACTGATCGAAAAGTCAACAAAATCTAGATTATTTTTGCAGTGTGAAAGGGTCATTTCGATTTTAAAACTCAAATTGCCCAGAATCCAGATTCTGGCTTCGGTGTGAAAACGGTATAAGCTAGAGTAGGTTCTTAAATAATCGAAAAAAATATTTCGTGACATTTGGAAAAAAAATCAAAAAATATATTTTCCTCTATCGCCCGAACGGTCTTCTTTTTTCCTTAGGCGCAAAGTAATGATCTGAAGTGATGGATCATAATCCTCCTACTCTACAGCATTTGACCTCAGAATTCGCCGGCAGGCCACCCGGGTTTGGAAATCTCTTCGTCACTGATGGCCAAATAAATGCTGATGTTGTAGCATTTGTGTGATCTATGAATGTTTAGGCCTTCCTTTCTTTCGCGTTTGCGCTCGAATGTTGATTGACATTGCCATTTTGACAGGGTTCCTAGGATCTCGCCCTTAAAAATGGCAATACCAACTGAGCCGGTCGTGCTCCATTTTCCTGGAGATAGGTTCTTTTACAAAGAGGCTTCCCAGATCTTTGTACTTCTTATTCTATCCTTATTAAATGTTCTATGTTTCTCCTGCTGTCATGGGACGCATCTTCATCTCAGCTGCCATTAATTAGCTCTCACATTTTTTCTAAGCTGTTCAACGTTATGAACCATATGTGAGCGCCGGATGCACAACTGCGATGTAGAGCTTTCCTTTCAGCTTAGGGGGCACTTTTCAGTCACAGAAGATGGCGGAATTTTCTCGCCGCTTGGTCCACCCTACGCTTACGCGATGATTGATCTCGTCATCGCAGTTTGCTTTGCTATTGATCATAGATCCTAGAAACTTAAACTTTTCACACTTGGGAAGCAGATTTTTATTAAATTTAATGTCTGGAATGGGCGCAGGTGGGTCAGAGAGAATGGGCAGCACAGATACTCTGTCTGTTTTTGGCTAATACGATACCCATTCCCCTCCAGAGCATCCAACCATATATCAGGTGTGCGCTGCAGGGATGCGAAGAATAACTGATGTACTTTCGGATCCGTCCGTTTTCCTTCAAGCACATGATCAAGGACTTCAATGAATAGCAAAGTACTTAGGACGCTTTCCTGGTGTACATCGACTTTAACTGGGAACTCATCAGTGACTTCGGAAGGAAGTTTTACTCTTGTCCTTGCTCCATCATAAATGTCCATGATCGTCCGCACGTATAAGCTTCTGGAACTCCTCGTTTTCTAAGCGACACCCATATCTCGTGGTAGTCTATCGTCGAAAGCCTTTCAATATCAACCAGCACCGTATGTAGATCTTTAAGGGCATCACGATGTTTTTCGATTATGATCCTTATAATTTGAATTGCATCAGTGGTTGGTTTGCCTCGATGGCCTTATTATTTTTTGCAGTTGGCCGTCTAGTACCCGCTCTACGATTTTCATTGTGTGTGGCATCAGCTTTATAGGACGGTAATTGTCACAGCTTCGAGTTATCTCCTTTTCCTTTGTACAAAGGAAGTAGAGAACTTTCCCTCTACTGATAAGGCATTGGATCACCTCTTATTAGTTTGGAGATGAAGGTCGTGAGCCATCTGGACCCGTTGTTTCCTATTTTCTTCTGAGCTCTGAGGGTATCTGATCCGGCCCAACCAATTTTGCTTTTTGAAAAACTTAACCGTCTTCCCAACCTCTTCGACTGTGATCTCTGGTACTTCTTCCCAGCTGGGAATGGTTTTTTTTCTGGAAAGTGTTGCCTGAAAAACTGTTCATTCAAAAGTCCAGCACAATACTGCAGCCACCTGGGAAGAATTTCGTCGTCATGCACAAGAAGCTGGCCCTGAGTATTGTTGATGAACTTTGGCGAACGACTCTCCTACGTATTTCTCCTTCTCTGAGCGGTAATCTGGAATATTATGGATCCCGTATTCAAGGTGCTTCTGTCGAAGGTCCTTTATGGCCTGATGTTTATAAGCAGCTGGGGAAAAAACTGCCTCCAACTCCCGATACAGGCCTTCCATTACACTTGGGCACACTTCGTCTTATCGAGACTGATGCCGTGTCTATATTCCAATTCTAGGCAAAGCTTTCCATTTTATTTGTTCGAGGAGCACGTTTTCCAAGCCTTAAAGGCAGTCTTCTAGTTTCACCTTATCTGACCACCACCATGTTTCTTTGGACTGCTTGTAGTGGCCCTTTGAAGTTCCTAGAAGTCATTTGGCCTTCTCATTGCACGTTCGCTGTAGGTCATCCCAAATATCTTGTGCTCTGCGCTCAACATCTTCAATGCTTCGCCTTTTTCCTTATCCAAATTGAACCAGTTCATTCTCCCAAAAAGCTATGCTCGCCTGGTTTTCTTTTTTGACGTTTTCATAAAAATGGCCGTCAGAAGCAGTCGGTGTTGTATTGCGATCTTTGAACTGCGGTATTAGGGACTGTGAACCAAACGACAGTCAATCCGGATCTCATTTCCACCGCTGCTGTAAGTGATCAGGTGCCAGCTTTCCCTTGACGAGGATGTTAATAAGCACGATGAGACGTAACGTTTAGGATATCTTCACCAGGGGAGTCTGGTGTAGCTTATGTGATAAATTTTATTTCTTATTTTTCCTTATTTTAGGCCAAATATTATTCGAAACTTGTGCTCAATCAAGCAACTCCCCCTAGGAAAGGTCTAGCGATTCAATTTTTGTTTTTTATGCCTATTGATTTCTGCTTTTGACGACATTTTACAGATTCGAAAGCCGATTGCGGGTGTATCGGTCTGAATTTTAGGGTGTTTAGAAAAAATTTTAACGTTTGCATTGCATCGGATGTCAAACAGCTTAGGTACAAAATTTCAGCTCTATGGCTCAAAATGTAGGCCTAAACAATCGCCATTTCTTTGGTTGGCGAGTATGTTGGGTTTTTTATTTTGTTTTTTTTTTTTTTCAAATTTTCGGCCCTGGTAGATGGCTAAAAAAAGGGCACTTTGTATCATGTGGTGACCCCAATTGCTTGGCTCCGGTAAGAAAGGTAGTAACCAGGCTTAATATGACCGAACACAACACGAAGCATAAGGTAGTATGCATGACGTATGATTAACACTAATTTTTCCCGTAAAAAATGTTACATGTATTGTTAAAAAATGCCATGTATTCCCAGTAGAAAGAATTTAAATGTTGTTCTTTTTGTCTTTTTTATCAACAACCAATCTGCTAACTAAGAGCAAATAGGCACTTAAGGCTATGACTAAGCGCCTTTGACAAGAAGTCTTGAGGCCTTTACAATGGAACAAGAAAACATCACTATGGAGAACACAATTTGCAAAGTAAATAAAAACGAAGCCGTCCCACCTGTTTAAATCAAAGTCTCTGCTCTTTATTCACTTTTAGGGCAACTTGTCAATCTGTCTTTTACTCGGAAAAACACCTCCCGCCAAGATTTGTACACCCCCACGCAGTTCATTATGAAACAAAGTGTAAACAAAAAGCACGAACTGTTTTTCTTGAAGAATCTTCTACAAGTTCTTTACAGAAGACGACGACTATTTCGCCCCTCTTTTCGGTGGATGTCAATCTTTGACAAACCAGATTACAGTTTTGTCCCTTAATCAAGTTTCCTTATTTATTAATGTTAAAGCTGTCACCGCAAATTACTCGCTGCTATCTGTTTGTCGTAAATAATTCATAACTCTCATTAACCGCCCAAGAAATTGACTTCATTAGTGCCGAAAACGGGTGGTGGCCGTTCACCGTTCTAGGTACCCAGCCGCGCACTACACCTTCTGGGTAATCAAATATTCAAAGGTGTCGCCACGACAACGCCAACAAGAATTTCAAAATAAATTCCAAATTCATTCTCTAAAATTCGCATCGGCATCGGCAGACACAGTCGTCACAACTCTGTCCTGGGTCTTGTTGAGCACAGGAATTCCAAACCGACTTATACAGTCAATCAATGGCACAGAGGCTTAAGAGAATAATTCTCTTGAAATCATCATCATCAGTAGCTGATAATCCCAGGAGGACTAACAATTGGTAATTTTCGCATCAACATTGACCAGCCACACCAACCACACCAACGGCAACCACCGAGCCCACCCAAGAAGGTCCTTGCGAAATGAGAATAGAAAACAAGTAGCTTGTCCCAATGAGTTTTAGTTTCTGACGCTGTATCGGAAGAGATATTGGTATCTCGAGTGCACACAATTGAGTGGGAGGACTCAATGTCCTTGTTCAGGCGCTCACTAGCATTGATAATCTCTTAAGCTGATTGTTTTAGTTACTTGGATTGCGCAAAACAAAAAACCCAAAACAAAAATTGTTAAAGAAAAGACGACACACAGGATACGACCACTCAAGTGATTTGACATTCCTGGAATTGTTTTGTTCGTTGTTTTTGCTGATCGAATGAATAAAGCCTGGCAATGACTTCCGCAAGTGGGAGGGTTGTTAACCAAACACGCACATATACACACATTCGCCCCGGTAATAAGGACCTACTGTGTTTGTGTAAGCAGCAGGGGAAAGTTGTAGTTAAGTGGTTGTGAAATTAATGAGCACTCTCGGTGGAGACTTGCTTTTTAAGCAAAACTGGGATGTAAGCATGTTTGCCGATGTGAACTTTTGCTGTCAATATTTTTCGGCTAAGGGAGGAAAACGTCAAGTGTGGTTTTTCTAGGAAAAGTTAATGAACACAAGGGTATATAAAGAATAGTTAAATAGGATTTAATGAGCATAAGAAAGGGAAAACCAAATGATTCCTTTTCAAGTTAACCAAGCCACCGCACCACTATACTACTGGAACAAAGTGATGTGGTAGTTATGAAGCTAATTGAGTTTTGGTTTTCATTTCACAAGTCCTTTTTGACTTGGTTTCAATCAGCACTGACTTGTTTTGTAATAGCTGTATGTGGTGTAGCTTTTAAAGGGAATATTTCAAGACATGTTTATACAATTGTGAGGTTGCAGGTGAAACAATTAAAGGATTCTTGGGGTTTTGTATGAACAATAAACCAGATAAGAAGAAATGAGTTAGCATTGAAAACTCATTTGAATGAGTGTGAATTTTCGAGAATAATAAACGAGGCTTTATAGCTTCGAGTCTTGTGGAAAGTTCCTTGTCATCTGATCCTTCCGTGATTGTGACTCGTCATTGGTCACACATGACAAGTTGTTTGGTTGAGAGTTTTCGTTGAATGGGGTGTTCATCTTGGTAAAACCAACATGAGGCTTCGTCGCTTCAAGATAATTGCGTGATAAGTTTGTTAAAGATTTAGAAAAGATTATGACAAAAATTCTATTAATAAATAGTTGCTTGCGTTATTAGATTGACGTAGTTCAAGATACCTAACAGACTGAAGTAGTAAGCGCCTAAATTCATTATTCCATTGGATTGAGTTTATAAGGCAGACACTAAAAGGAACCTATACTTAGGTAATGAAATCTTTAGTTTTCTTAGAAATTTTGTCTGCCAATCCCGCAAATTACCTACTGACTTAGACAAAATGCTTCGAAACACGTATTCCGAAAGATATCATGAAAATATTAAAGGAAGACATCGGCTCATACATTGCTGCGTCGGAAATGTCGGCCACTGATGAGACTATCATCTGATACAATATAGTCTGATCAGTGATGTCGGCTTCTCGAACATTCTCATAGTGAAAGTATTCGACATCATTGATATTGGACTTTGACGAAATTGGACAGCGAAGAAGTCGCTTCGCACACCTGACATACTTCAAAGGACGAATTTAAACACTGCTGAAAACTAGAATTCTGTCTTAAACTGGAAGAAAATTTTATGAATTTCTTCAGTCCCTTCCTCAGATGCTTTAAACGATCTATTTTTCGACCTCAAAAAGCGACATAAGCATAAATCAGATTTGGTTAATTCCATGTGGTTACTTTTGTGATTTCTTTTGAATACTTTTGTGGTTACTGACCTTAAATGTAGATGTCGCATTCTTCCCCAAAAAATTTATTCCCATTAGCTCGGCGGACCTGAGGACAGCCAGGAGCCTTTTATTGAAAGCTCTGTATGCGTTTGCTAGTCTTATACAGCAAACACACTTCGATTTTGAGGTCTTCTGGGCGTGGTAATAGCACTCATTGACCTGAGCTTTTTTTGGGCTAGATTTCTTTCTAAACCCATAAAACTGCAATTTAGATTTTTTTTTCAATTTTACATTCAGCTGAGTTCTATTGGCTACTTTTCTTAAATTCTTCGGACACGCATTCCTGAGAAAACTGTAAAGTATGTTGTTTTCTATTTCGTTAAAAACGGTAATTTTAAAACTTTCTAAATGCAGTTAACTTGTAAACGCTGTAAACGCTTACACTAGCAACCCGTGCAAAATCGTTTTCGAAGATATTTTTACGATTTTAAGTCAAATCTTCAAAGTTTTTGAATATTGCTTTAGCTTAAGTAAGATGTAATTTTAGAAGATGAACCTTGCCCATCAGTTATAAATTTCAAAGTTATACTTTATGATGTTTAGAAGCTAGAGTGGGACCTATTTTATAATTATTTAAATTTCAAATCCATAAAACAACTATGTATTTCGGATTTTTTTCAGTTCCCGTTAGATTTTTTTCAATAGCGCAACTACCAGGGCTAGCATTGAAAGTTTTTTTTTTTTAAATTCTATGGCCAACGGTTTTTGCGAAAACGGTAAAACAAGCTCCTTTTTTATTTGGTTTTTTAAATAGGCTTCGAAAAACTTAGGTTAAAAATGGCAATTTTGAAATTTTCCAATGCTGCTTGCTTTCCTTTTGTATGCTCTGTACTTGAACTAAATCTGAAATTTATCGCTTATACTGTTCCAGTATCTTACTGGAAGATTTAAAAAAATAGTTTTTGAAAATGCTTTTCTGTTTTTGAGTTTGAGTTTTTTTTTGGAAAATGCGTTAAAATGGCAGTATTTACACTTTTTCTGAAAAATATGACTTAAGCATTTGGTGAACTTAGCGTTGCTTTCTACGCATGTTCAATATTGGCTTTGTGCACGAAGCGGTTCAAAGGTTATGACCTCTAAGACTTTAAAAAACGTCACCCATTTACAACTCTTCTTTTCTCAAAAACTTTTCAAAATTTTCAAAAAATTGTTTTTTTTCATTAAAGCTTAGCATAACTTAAGTTTCGATTTTCTTGTTCTTGCCCGCCTAACTTCTTCCTATGAAATTTTAAGCTATAATAAAACCGTTATTTCCGCTTTTGCCCTTGTTGGATTCTCTGACTATTTAAAAGCACATCAAATTTTGACTTTGTACGACTTACCGTTCAGAAGTTATAACACGATTGGTTTATTGAAGAAGTCCTTTTTCATTTTTGGACGTACCGCTAAAAAATTGCTCAGTGGCGCGCGGCGCGGCAAAATTTTTATGACTGACCATTCATTCACCTTTGAAAAAGTTGGAATTGTATTTTAAAGGCATTGCATTTTAGAGAAGACATGTTTCCATTTAAATAAAAAAGAGCGCTGTTTGGAACAACCTTACGTCCCAAAAGAACGCAGTTAGCACCGACGAGCATGTACGCACAACATATCCGCTCGAAATCGAAGAATTGATTCGTGTAAAGAGAAGAGCGCATAGAAGATGACAAGGCACGAGGGCTCCCTTAGAAAAAAACCCTCTTGAACCACCTCTCTAACAAACTGAAAGAAATGTTGCAAGATTTTAAAAATCGTGAGACCACTGAATACCTTGAAGGCTTGCCGGCGGACAGGAGCTCAAACTACTCGCTGTGGAAAGCAGTAAAGCTAACGGCGAATGGGCAAGCGAATTTGTACGCCCCTGGCTGACGTTCAAAAAAACAACGCGGAATCTTATAGCTTTAGAATGAAAAAAATTTCGTTACTTGAACTCCGACAGACAATAAGCAAGCTTAAAAAAATTAAGGTGATCTGATGGCTTGTCTCACCGAAAAGTGGAACCGCTCCTTGCACCTTCATGGTGAAAGCAAGGTTGTTGCGCTCGACATTTCTAAAGCATTTGACAGAGTCTGGCACCAGGCCCTCTTGTCGAACATGCGTGCATTTGTAATCGATGTGTCTTTTATTCATTGGATTAGAAATTTCCTTTTGAACCGATCAATTCAAGTGGTTTTGGACGGTTTCAAGTCTGCTGTCCATCAGCTGGTGGTATTAATGCTGATGTTCCACAGGGCTCAGTTTTATCTCCAACACTATTTTTGATCTTTATAAATGATCTCTTGTCTGCCACATCTAATCCGATTCATTCTTTTGCTGATGACAGTAATCTTAGTTTTTCATATTCGTTTCCTTGCAAACGCCCCAGTCCTTCGGACGCGTCGAAAGGAAACGGTTAATATGTAAGTTGAACTCATTAAATTCTGACTTAAACAGCATATCAACATGGGGACTTTTAAAAAGAGTGGAATTTTATGCATCCAAAACGCAATGCTGTTTGCTGTCACCCAAGCTGAATAGAAATCTTCAGCCGTTATCCATGAACGGCACTTGCATCACTGAAACCGAGAAGCTTTCCATCCTCGGTATGTGTGTTAATCACAACTTACGTTGGAATGACCACATATTCGACGTCGCCAAGAACGCAGCGAAATGCTTAGGATTCCTTAGTCGATGCAAGAAATACTTTACACCTTCTGATCTGGCTGTCATCTATAAAGCTGGAGTATAACTCTCATGACTGGGTAGGAGCTCCAAAGACACCTACTCGATCGGATACAAAAAAAAGCATTGAAATTGATAGGAGACTCAAACATTGCGAAGTCAATCGACTCCTTGCAACATCGTCGCAACGTCTCTTGTCTTTCATTGTTTTGTCGTTTCTTTCATAAAGAGTGCTCCAGTGAAATGGCCAGTTGCATTCCACCCCTTAAAGAATTCAACTGCAATACTCGCGCAAGAAGGAATGCTCATCAGTACACCCTTGAGCCCGATTTCGGACGAACCGCGTTGTAATGGAGTTCTTTTTTTAGCCGAACAACACGGATGTGGAATAGGCTTCCGAAGGAGGTTTTTCCTCGTCACTAGAGTCCACAACAGTTCAAAAACAAAGTTCATCAGTTCCTCTCTTCCTTTTCCTCTCATCCTTTCCATTCGCGTTATGTTAACTCAGTATAAGGGTAGCCATAACCCCTTGAACGCGGATAATTTATAAAAAAAAAAGTTTTCATAGTGTCTCTTTTAAATGGGTGGCTATTGGGCACGTGGAATTTGGGCATAACCAATGTCGGCTACTTCGGTATTATATACCTGCTATAGTGGGCATATTGGCATCTTTGAAAGATTTTGGAGTTTAAGCCTCCGTCTACCCTAGAACTAAAAAAAAAGTTTGTAAAGGCATAGTATGAAATTTGTTTGGATCCGCCCAAAAACCAATAATTTGACTTACAGTGTACAAACTTTATGATTTGATGTGTGGTTACATACACGGTAAATGGGGAAGGGTATTTCGATGTTCGTTAGAGACAAACTCTGGCACTAACTCATTTGTCAAGCCATTCCTTTATCAATTTTCGTTGTCACGGTTCTTTCTCGACATAAAACAAAAATTGCCTGTGGACCTACCTGCATATACCAAAAAATCGTTTTCACAGAGCATTAATGGCGTATATTTTTGAACACTGAACTGCCACACTGAGCTGTCAAATAATACTCGGTGTCAGCGACAATTCCAGCGTGGTGAACACTCGGTTTCATTGTGTACAGAACGCCAAATACAGCACCGTTGCAGTCATCACGTTAAGTTCTGTCAAGTGTCAAATCACTTTGACTTCAATTTGTTTACTTTATTTTCTTTCGTAGCGTAATTTTCATATAATTTCAGTCGCAATGATGATTCATTCAATTGACTTCATCTTATAACATAGACTTCTGGATTGAAATCTTTCATTCTTTTTTAAGTCTTGACTGGATCAGTGTTTCTGAACAATCTCGTGATTGACTGAATGCAATTTTTTTTTTAAATTACGCTGCATTCTTTGAAGCTAAAGTCCTTACCATTCACTTAAAGGCACCCACACCTTTTCGTTGACATTTTTGGAACTGCAAGCATTTTCGTTTTTTTTTTCGTTTTTGAGTTTCGTTCGTTGAAATTATCATAATTCGACATTGACAAGAACGCGGCGAAGGGAAATGCCAAGGTTTTTAAAAACTTCACGAAATACTTTACCAAAGACAATTCATTCCTTCGAACATCGACCAAATTGCTTGGAATGTGTCATGGCTGTCATGACTTTCATTGTCTAATCACTTTTTCTATAAAGAGTGCTCCAGCGATAAGGCCACTGTGGTACCGGCGGTAGCAGGCATGCTCACCAGTTTATCCTTGTATTGGAGCTCTTTTATAAGCAGATCTTCACGTGTGTGGAAGTTTTTCTCCATCATGCCAATAGCTGCCTATTTTTTAACATCCCTGTTTCTAGTGAAAAATGATTAATTTAAAGAGGAAACCACAACCTAAAAACCTCTTGTTTTAATTGCCACGGACAACTTTACGCGATTTCCATTACCAGTTTTCGTTCAACAGAAAAGCACGCCATTAACCTGTCGTTTCAAATAAGCCGACGCACGGCTAAGTACTTTCCGATTTACGTTAGGCAAGACGTCCGTCGGGTGTCATTCATATAACCAGACAGGGATATTGATGGGTTACTAGGGACTCAAGCGTCGTCAGGCACATTTCCGACGTCTTTTACATGGGGGAAGATGAAATCTGGATCGAATTGTTATCTGCCATAACTTACCATAACGATCCCGTTGTTGGGGGATTTGACCTTCATTTTGAGATGTGATTTAATCCATAGAGTAGCAGCAGCCACCGATTTATATTTGGTGCCTCGTGCATGTTATATTATAATCCGTGGTAATTGTCCTTCATTATCTCGAATACAATCACGACCTCATCACATGATGACCCAAATCCTTCTAATTAGCATCATCCATCCATCAATTAAAAAGCCCAATAATGAGGCAATCGAAAATAAAAACATACACAAAATATTTCCAAAATACGTTTGTATTATTATTAATTTATTTTAATTTTATTTCTTTTTTATACTTAATTTATTATATTTTACAGCTTTTACTTCTGATTAATCCTAAGATACTTATGAAAACTTAAAATCTTTTGGGAAAAGAAAGCATATGATAATGCTCCTTGTTTACATTATTATTATTTATACATAGTCTTATTTATTTAAACAGTGATATATATAGATATGGGATATTCTCTTATTTTGTACAATTACTGATGTGTATTGACCAATTTCCATACATTTTCTCTTTGGCATATCTTACTATAAATTTGTTTTTTTTTTTTTTGCAATTTTGTTAACAAAATAAAATCTATAGCGTTTATAGTATTTTCTTTTCTGTTTATATTTCAACCTTTTCGATTACAAATGACAAGTTTTTTTTTTTCTTTCTTTGTTTTTTTTTGTATGTTTGCATAGCTAAGCGGACACGATTAGAGGAATAAGAGCTTAATTTATAATATTTTTTTTATATATAAGTTTTATCTTTAGGTTTTGTATAGATTTTTTATTTTGTTTTCTTTTATTTTTATTTAATCTATTTATTTGTCTGGAGATCTTACAACTGTCTTATAAATTGTAGATTTTTTTTTTCTAAAACAAAAATGTGTATAAATTATTTTTAGAAGTAATATAACAAAACACCTACATTACTATGACTAAGTAAATATTATTTTATATGAGTACCCTGCGAAATTTAGTGTTTCTTTTAGTAAAACAATCGAGACATTGGGATGCAGAAAACAAGTGTTGGTTATGATGATTCGAAGACAAATATTAATATTTTTTTGTGACAATAATTTGTTTGCTTGTGATAGGACGGAAATAACTATTTTTTTTTCTTTTGTTATCAGTCACAGCCATGGAATTATTTAATATGTAAGATGTAAGCCAATTTTGAAAAAAAAACAGTAACAATGAAAGGAAATAAAGCTGAATACTTTGGTTGGTACAAAAGCATACAAATGATTGACGACGACAGTTAGTTGAGAAACAATATCTCTCCCCCCCAAATATTAACCTTTTCCAAAAAAAAAACTTGATTTAAAAGGATTGGAACTGAATCGGTGGCGGAATATAAACATTTGAGCTCATGTTCGCTGAAATATCACCTAATGGAAAGGAATCCTTATGCCTGTGCACCCACTTAAAACGACATCAGTCCAGTGGCTCACTGGCTCCCCAAATCGACGTTTTCTTCTATTTCTTTCTGCTAATAAAACAAGTTTACATTTCAGGGATAGTCATATCCTTTTGATCTCTAGCGAAATATAAAAAAGAGCAAACAAATGGAAGATAAGTTTCGGTCATAGGAGAGCGCTACCGAGGCATGCTAATCGAATTTTGAAGGCCAGGAATTAAGGATAGAATATTGGGCGTGCCATGGTTCCAGCAAGCGCTACATAAGCTGCATTTCAAAAATGCATTTATTACACACTAAATTCAATAAATATAAAAATTTCTTCTTTCGGTTAAGGATAGGTTTATAAGGTTTTTTTTAAATCTCCATGTTAAAGGTTGTTTCCACCGCACTTCAAACAGAGACTAAAGTAGGGAGATTAAAAGTTAATACCAAAGTGTTTTCACTGGAAAAATAAAGCTTTACTTGAGATACGCTTTCATTTATGACATAACGTCAATGACGTCCCTTTGTGTCAAAAAAAATTGCAATGTCTGATCATGAGCTTCTCCGGCTCCTCACGGCAACTTGAATATGCTGTCAGATTCAGAAACAAATAAATTTATTTTTAATTTTCACCAAACTTTTCAATTCTACGAAATGAAATAACGCCAAAAATGAACCAACACGTGAACAGATTAAAATTCATAGGGTAAGGCTCGAGAAATAGACAGGATTGAAGGAATATTTGCCATAATCTCAAATTAATGTCCAGTCGAAACACCCTAAAAAGATGCTTGTGTTAAGAGACAACTCAGCTTCTTTTCCTTAAAATATTAAATTTCATTGTATTTTATTAACTAATAGGGTGGGATCGATCTGTTTCCCTGGAATTCGAAAAACCGACATTGAAAAATCCCGAAATTCAAACGAAAACGAAATTCAAAATTGCTAAAAATTATCGAATTCAAATTAGGATATGGAAAATGGGACAAACGCCGCGTAGTGGCGCCCTGAGCACATGCATGTGAAACTGAAGGCCGAACGGCGTATGAGTCGAAGCAACACCCGGAGTATTTTTTTAAGAACCACCCAAGAACTGCCTGAACGACATAAAATTAAATTTGGCCGATTTAAAAAATATCCTGGATTTGGATTCAGAGATTTTGGTTTCCGGGATTTTTAATTCCGGAACTTTCAATTGCAGGATTCTGAGGTCAGGATTTTGTAATCGGGATTATGAATTCCGGGATTTTAAGGCCAACACAGACCGAAGAGAGGACCTGCATAAGGGGCCGAAGACCGGCTGGTGGCCGGCGTATGAGTCGAAGGGACACCCGGAGTCTTTTTTTTAGAACCACCCAAAAACTGTATGGCCTAACCCACACAACGATTTTGGCCGATTTAAAAAAATCTGGGATTTTCATTTCCTGGATTTTGATTTCCGGGATTGCCAACCCTCAGAAAAGGAGTTTAAGAGACGCCCAGAGTCTGTTTCTTAAGAACCAACCAAGAACTGTTTCCCCTACACCAAACTCCAATTCGGGCGGTTTAAAAAAAAATCGGGATTTTGAATTTCAAGATTTTGGTGCCAATCCCCAATAGAGTTTTTCATTTATGAAAAGATTTGCTCTATCTGTGAAAAGATTTAATCTTTTTGGTTCATTTTTTACTCTAAATTGGATATCAGTTCTATATTAATTCTCAACGTGAAAGTTGCGCTCCCTCGATTTTGACAGATGTGGTCTGAAATAACTTACAAATTTAAATATATCTATTCTGTCAAGTTGTTTGGATTTTACACTTGGACGTGTTTGCCACGGAGAAACATGTTTTATTGAAATGAACAGTGATCGATTTTGAGAGCAATTCTTATGAAGTTTCAATAAGGAAAATGTTATGAGAAGGCAAAAAGTTCGGCAATTTTTTGGTAGTTTTTAGACATCTGTAACTTAAGTACACGTTCTCAGCTTGGCCACTTAAAACGAATTCAGCTTCAACATAATTCAATACTTTAAGTAGCAGCGAGCAGAGGCTGGAAAGAGAAAGCTTGTAGACCATATAAATTCAGTTATGAGAATCTGCAGCAACTCTACAAAGGTCGAAATCTCATTTCAATAAATATACAAAAAATAGGAGTCAATTATGCAAAAAACTAACGTTTAATGCAAAAAATGAAGATGTAGGAAAATGGCGCCCGACCAAGGAAGAAATTCATTTAACTGTTTTTAGTAACAGTTGACATGTAAGGTTGCCCAGTACATCCTCGTATAAAGTAGAACAAATATCCAGTGTAAACGAAAACCCTAGCTTTACACGAAACTACGAATAAAGGGCGCTGTCGTCCAAGATAGGGCTTCTAGGCAGAATCGAGAATGTTAAACGGGATTGATTTACACGCAAGGTGTCTGATGAGTTTTTTTGTCAGAAGAATTTAGAACGCCTACATTAAAAAAAAGGTCCAAAATCGTTTGTTTTAACAATTTAAGAAGTTTTTGATATTGGTTGTTTTCTGCATCCCTTAACAAATGGAATCATAGAAAATACTCAACATTCACACAAACAACTTCACACATTCGAACAATTTAACAGAATAGTTACTAATACATATCGTTATACGTTTTGTGTACAATAATCTAACAATTAATTGAGTAAAAAATAGACTTACATAAAATTTAAATGTAAAAATAAATTACTAAAGGTACAAGTATACTTAGAAATCATTCTATTCCATAACTTAGCCACGTTTTTATTTATAGGAGATTTAATATGTTCTGTCGGAACTCAAATTTATGATAATGTGTTCTATTTACAAATTTGTTTTTTTTTATGTCTGTTTTTGTGTGTATGTGTGCGTTGATAGGAATAAAATTCTACACTGCACTTCAAACTACAGATGCGATGGTTGTGGTGGTTCTAACTCTAGTAAGTTCAGCACTAGCAACACTCTTACCATCGACTATTGTCAACGAATTTCCGCCATTGGTGCGACTCGTCGATGCCGCCGCCCGCGTCGGCGCTTCGTTCGTGTCACCCACCATTGTCGTCGTCGTCGACGTTGTCGCCGCCACCACCGCAGCACTAGCCTGACTCGGCCGGACGGTATCAACGGTGCATCGCTGACGTTTCGTAATTAGCATTTGACTTGATTTCACGGCAATCCATTCATTGCGGGAAGCGTCAAACCACGTCAAACCCAGGTTATATCTTCCATTGAGATTGGCATGCTGACAATGGGAGAACCACCACCCACCCTCATAGTTAGCAGCACAGTGTGTGTTCGAGATGTCGCGGTCCACGTCGATCGCCGAGAATTGCATCTCGTTCTGATAGTCCAAAGCGTCAGATGCGTTGCCACTGTAACCGCTAATGTGCAGCCGATAGCCGTCCTCCCGCGAGGATATATAGAAGTTCCTGTACTGCGCATACCATGTATTATCGTATATGTCTTGCATAACGATTTTCAGCTCCGTGCAATTGTCAGCGGTCAGATGATGGAGCATCTCGTTACCGATCCAATATTCGGCTGCCGGTGTGCCAAAACCGCTCGCGTACGACTCCCACGAGCGATTAAAGTCGACACTGCCGTCGAAGCGCCGCTGTATTGTCGTCCAACCGCCGGTGCAATGAGCCATAGTCGGTTTGTTTTGACCAGCAGGCGCAATCATATACAAACCCGATGCCGAGGACGCTGCCTCCACCTGGCTACAGTCGTTGGGCAATTTGCTGATAATCGATTCGTATTGCAGCTCAACTGACTCCAGTTTCTCGACCAGATTTTGTGCAGCCATTTCAATATTCTCAACTGTGCGCTGCCGTTTGCTGTCGACGATGTCGTCGTTGGTTCTGTTGACATTGTCGTCAGCCATCATGATGCTGGCATCGTCCTTGTTCATTCTCTGCAGATTCAGTGCGAGCATTGCCTTCCGTTTGGCCTCCATTTCCATCTGCCGAAGATAAAAAAGAAAATTTGTTTTCATCCATTAGAATTCAATTCACTCGATTTATTCTAAAAAAAAAAAAAACACACCCAAAAAAAAATAACAAAAAATGAAAATCAAAAGCAGTGAAGCACCAGAATGATAAAAAAAAAAAACAGGACGAAAATGCTATTCCTGGCGGAGGTGGCTATGCGCATTTTTTTCCCTGATTTGTCAGCGGACTGGCAAGTCGCCCCCGGGACATTTCAATAATTTATTATTTGCAAAAGGCAGGCGGGCAGAAAAAAAATCGCTTAATTGTTTAATAAAGAGAAAAAAAAAAACGTCAGGTAAACAAAATTGTTGACCTTTTTGTCGTCGATGTCGACAACGCCGTCGGTCGTTGGTTCTCTTTCATTTGGCCGATGAATTTTTAATACGTACGCGATGGGAGAACATGCGCTGGCAATCGTGTCGGGATCGAGGGATAGCCCAACTACTTTACGTAAACGTGACTGAATAGATTTTGGCTCTTTGACACGTTCCTCTGTTGTTGGGTGGTAAGCAATTTTTTCCCCCACCCATTTTGAGATTTTTTATTCAACCCCCCGTCATAGATTGATTTTGTGTATAGGTACCCGTTCGCACCGAGATACTCCTGATAAAAAGAAACATTTATTTAGTCAGGGAGTAATATTGGAATAAATGAGATTCGGGACACTTTGTTTTAGTTGATTGAAATTTGTTTTTGGGGGAGGGGTGGCATTCGTTCTTTTTGATTTTTCGAGGAAAATCATTTTTTTTCGAATTACTAAAATTCATAGGAGTACAGAAGGAGTTGCTCGCTATTGGGTTGTTCTCCGAAAACTATATTCCACTTAAAATAATACATTTACTCATCCAATCAGAATTTTTCCAGCGAAATAAACGGCGTTGGGCGCCATTTCTTGGTATATTAGTAATCACTACAACGGCGATTATTGATGATGAAAAAAACGAAGAAGTACTGATGAAACTGAAACCATCAGGTACGAAAATCACCAATTGAAGCAGTTGTCTAAAGTGCAAAAACATTCTTGCTCCCTCGAAAAGTGTATCGCTTTTCAGATGAATCGCATTTTTGGAACCGCGTTGGGCGCCACTCAAAAGTTTTCATGACACAATCACTTATCTTGAATATGTAGGCGTTGCCCCGAGAAAAAACTGATACTCTAATGAGTTCCTCTGCAAACAGTTTCATACTTATTTCTTTTTCCGTCATATGGATGACGAATTCTAGAAAATCCCTTAAATAATTTGACATGACACATGACTTTTTCATGAAACGACCAAAACTTAAGAACCATCACGATGCTGTAAGAACCTTATAGGAGAGCATTCTTCCTTTTGTACAGTTCAACATCAAGGATCATGAAAGCCATAAAAGAAATCCCATATTAACCTATTTGCCACTTTTGCCTGTCATAAAAACAATAGCATCTCCCAATGCTTTCTGCAAGGTCTGAATAACACAGCAATGATTTGAAAAGAAATCTTTTTACAATCCTTTACCATTTCTCAAAAATGTGAAACCTAAAAAAAAGTTCACTGATTCGAAAATAATCCTTTTCCTTTGGCAATCCGATTCTCTACATACGTACGACGGCACTTTCGTTATGATGACTTTCTGATGAAATCTGTACTTCCTGCTGGCAGGCACCCACACTCACACACATCACTGTCCATGTCCACATTAGTTCGTGTGTTTTTTTGTGTTCTCTTGGAAAATAATGGTCTCAACCGACAGAGCAATATATGTTCTCATTGTCCGGGATCCTAGAACGAATGAATGGACGAATGGACTAAAAGCCAAACGATTGTCTATCAACTATCAACAGAGCACCCGCACATGAAGACAACAACGAGCAAAAAGAAAAATCTCAGCCACTCTCTAGATCACTGCACTTAACATTCTGGCCGCATGTAGATGGGCGCACACCGAACGCAAAGGGGACGTGTTTGCCCTGAATTCTCAGCACTAACCACAATCATGCAGTCGTGCATTTGGGTTTTTATTCCCTAACAACGTTTGCTCTGCTCGAGACACTTTGTATTCATAGGGGTGCATGCTGCCAGACCGCATGGTTAAAATCAACACAACCCCATCAGATGGGGGCTAGGTAGGTATATACATGTGGGGGTTGTGCATAACTATATCAATCTAAGGATTCACCCAACCGAAGCGCACCCACTTACCTTCTCGATTCTTCGATGGACAATTGATTTCTGAACTTCGGCTATGCTCTGCAGACGTTCGACATCTTTTCGCAAGGTGTCAACCTCAATTTGCATATCCTTGACGTTGTCACGTTCCTCTTGCAGTGCACTCACACTCACGGCCATCGCCTGAACGCTGCGTGCCAAATTCTGGCCCTCCTCACGAACCAAGCTCTGTTCCGAGTTCAATTGTGCGGTACTGAATTCCAATTTGGAGATTTCACGCCGCACATCCGGCATGGTTTTGTCCATTTTACTGTGGATACCTTCGACGTCTTCCAGCAGCTCCAGCATGGAGCTGTGCAATTTGTCCAGGCTGGCGATTTGACGGCTCAAATTGAAATTAGCGCCGGCGATGCGGTGCTGCTCGATTTCCAAATTGCGTACACGTTCGTCGATGCGATGGAATTGCATTTCGCTTAGTTGGCGTTTGGTGTCGCGTTGTGCCAGCTCTAGGTCGTGTAGTTGCTGACGTTGGAAGCGGTGGTGGCGACGCTTGTGATCCGCTTCGGAATCGGTGCTCAGCTGGATGACACTATTTGTCTGGAATGAGAGAAATTAACGGAAAACAATGAGTTTAATTGGAAACTTCTTGTGCTTGTAGCAAATGGCGCAACCTGAATGGCACGAACTAGAGTAGTTTTTAATGAGTGTGATTTGAGGACTGGGTGATGATGATTTTCACTCTTTATGATGGTACGGAGCGAGCATCATTTTGACCCATAGGGGGAGTAGGGAATTCGACAAGGGTGTAATATCAGTGTTTTTGGAACTTCGTAAAGTATTAAGTAATTAATGCTGCATTTGGAAAGGGAACAAAAGTGATTGAAGAAAATCAGCAAATAGGTTGAGAACAGTTGCAAATTATTTTCAAATCAGCGGACATGTTTTGAACAATGGCAGCGGAAGTTCCTTAAATATCGAGACAGGATTTATAGCATTATTTTAAGGACATTTTATATCGCATTGTTGACGAAAGAGAAGCGCATTAAGAGTATTTAATATTTTTCTTTAAATGGCGCCCAACGTTTGGCAATTGTTTCTCATATAAGAAATCTTTAATACTATATTTAAACCTTCCCTGGATAATTTTTAGGTGTTGAATTTGAAAAATTTGCTTAGAGTAACTTTTAATCTTTTCGTTCAGTGGGTCCGTATCCTGGGATTTAGTCCTGTAAAAAAGTGTTCCTCTTACAAAGTCTTTAATTTATCGATTTTATAAACGAGTAAAAAAAAACCTCGCACCTATCCAATAAAAATCGCACCTATCCAATGCGATTAACACTACGGAAGCGTAAACTACTTGTTAAGTTAACTTAGTTGTAGTCAAGAAGTATTATGAGAGAGCGAAAATTTACTACTATGAAGTGCGTTCTGGCGTTTCATAGTGTCTCTCATAAATGGGTGGTTTTTTAGCACGTGGAAAATAAACGAGTAAACCGAGAGGCGTTTGTGCGTAACCCAGCTTGTCAAAAGTGAATTTCAGGGAGCTTCAGGTTGCAATTCAGAGACATTTTTAAGTCGGTTCCAGTTGAGTTCTTAGGCTCATTGGGCGCCTGTTAAAAACATAAGCTCATGAACAACCGCTGCGTGAATGTATTCGTTGGGTGTTTTCTTTTCCACTTAAAATAGTAAGAATTTTACTTATTTTAAAGAAAACAAAGAAAACTGGGCCTGCGTGCCTATACAATTCCCGAGAGTTTGAAAGTAGTCAGAAGCTTGAATGGAGAAAGAAGATATTCGAGTGGAGTTGAAATGTTAGCGGACGGAAAGAAAAAACGTGTGCCGGCAAAGTAAGATCCTGCAACCCTTACTTGTCGAGAGTAATGCTTTACCAGTTGAGCTACAGTGAACACAATTGATTCTTTGTCCAGATTCGTGTTTCGAGCCTACATGTTCTCTCTGAATAAATAATGCACATAAACCAGCAAAATGAAGAAGATTTTCGTTTTTGCGTAAAAAATCGGCAACCCTTCTGGATTCATCGAAATCGTAAATCAAACTCCATTCTTAGCCGATGAAATAAAGGTAGCCAACGCCTCTGTGTTGATAGTGGCAATATACAGGAAAGTCACGCTTATCGTACCTATCTTTCCTTCCTAAAAAAAAAAACACTGAAAGAAGTGGTGCAAGACACTGAAAAAGCTAGACAAACGTGTAGATTCCAGCGTGCTTGTAGTAAGCCTAGGTCAGTCAGTTTGCACAATCAAGAGATTTCACTGGTCAAGAAAAACTACAAAATTTAACCCTAAGCTTAACCTTATGACGTGCTTCTTTTTCCGTGATTTTTTTTGAAGCAGAATCTTAAGAATGTCGATAAGGCTTCACGTAAAGTCTTTTTTCATGATTACAGGGCGATCTTGACCAATGCGAATTCTGACGACTATGTGGAACCACAAGGGGGAACGATATTAGCTCAACAGGTAAACCTTAGGCTAATCGCCTACAGCAATTTTTTTGAAGCTTCAATAGTTTATTCTCTATCCACGCAAACAGCGCACACATGAGCAACTTTTCGAATTCTTTCAAGGTACCGGCACACAAACACACTCATGAAGTATTGTACTATTGCTTACTAAGATTTCGGCAACAAGGAAGAAATGAAAGAGTTTTACGTTGGCTTTAAAACATAGAACTGGTTGTGCTAAAAATGGATTTCAGCAACTTTTAAATCCATGCCAAAACACAGATTTATAAGTTGCTCCAAACTAGTTTCGTGTCTGCGTGTTATTCTTATCTAAGTCCATAGCGTGACTAAAAGTGTCATGTGGGCAATAATTATTGAGATAAATTTCTTTCATTTTAAAAGGAGTTTGAGTTCACGTAAGACAGTGAAGACGATCTAATGATAGCAGCCTTGGCAAAGCTGGTAGGATTTTTTTTTTCTCAAACACAGAAAGTTGCAACATTGAATTGGCTTTGTTTAAAAAGTGATTTCTCACATTGAGCAACTTTTAAATCTTTGACAAAAAACAGATTAATAAGTTGTCGTTGCTCGTGTGTGCGGATTACTCCCATACAAGCTCCTTGGAGCTCAAATAAGCAATCCAATTGTCGCGTGACTAAAAGTGTCATGTGTGCAAAAAGCCTCTTACTGAGGTAAATTTCTTTCATTTTAAAAAGCGTTTGAGCTCACGTAAGACATTGACGACGATCTCATGATAGCAGCCTTGGCAAAGCTGGCAGGATTTTTTTTTTTCAAACACAGAACGTTGCAACATTGAATTGGCTTTGTTTAAAAAGTGATTTCTCACATTGAGCAACTTTTAAATCTTTGACAAAAAACAGATTAATAAGTTGTCGTTGCTCGTGTGTGCGGATTACTCCCATACAAGCCCCTTGGAGCTCAAATAAACAATCAAACTGTTGCGTGACTAAAAGTGTCATGTGTGCAATAATTATTGAAATAAATTTCTTTCATTTTAAAAGAAGTTTGAGCTCAGGTAAGACAGTGAAGACGATCTCATGATAGCAGCCTTGGCAAAGCTGGCAGGATTTTTTTTTTTCTCAAACACAGAACGTTGAATTGGCTTTGTTTAAAAACTGATTTCTCACATTGAGCAACTTTTTTATCTATGGCTAAAAACAGATCAATAAGTTGCCGCAAACTTGTTTCGTGTCGGTTGCTCATGTGTGCGCATTAGTCCCATACAAGCCCCTTAAGACTGAAATAAGCAATAAAACTGTCGCGTGACGAAAGGTGTCATAAGCCTTACTGAGGTAAATTTCATTCACTGTAAAAGAAGTGTGGGCTGGTGTATGAAACAAAGCTGGCAGGAATGAAAGGAAATGGAGGGATTTGCTCCTGCTAAAGCTTGAGCTCGACTGAAACTGAATCGGAAAATATCCAGGAGAAGCCAAGACCAGAAACCATTTTGAAGCCGCGTTGTCACAAGGAACAGAAACAGAATTTCATACATAAGCAACGCAAAAAACGTCCCACGAGTTTTGGTTCCGTTGCTGATATATGGGATTCTGTTTCTGTTTCACGTTGCTTGACAACTTTGTTTTAGTCTAACAAAATGCCGAAACAACTAGATCCAAGTTTCCGTTTTTTGCTATTGGTCCCCGATTGGGCGCCATTCCTAGGTAACGATTAGGGTGGGTACAAGCTAAAAAATACTTCATTTTCAAGAGTGTTTTTCTAAAATTTAAGGGATTCTTGGTGGGAATATATTTATCCGTACTTGCATAGGGTAAATATTAAACATACTCTTGTCTTCTTTTCCCGTCGAGTAGAAAACAAAAAGAAAAAAAAATTAAAGGCATGGCAAATTTTAATTTCTTAATAGATTCTTCCAAGTCCATCAGAGGTGTCTCAGGGGTTATAATAGATTTAATAAACCATCTCAAGGAAAAAGGGGGAAAAAATAGATTTACAAATCTATAAATCTGAATTTTAGCAACGTTAGAAGCTTCGTAAAGACTTTCCAAGCTAAGAATATCAAAGCACAAAAAACCTAAAATAATTTTTTTCCGGAAATTTGTTTTTTCCTTACAAAAAATTATTATCGTTAAGGGTCATATATTACAAATATTGATTTTGACTTTTTTTTTCTCAGCTGCTGATCTGTCAGACGAAGCAAAAGTTCAGTAAATTTGAACTAGAGCATCGCTGTGGGGGTAGATCACGTAACATTACATTTTCGAAAGTCAAATGAGATGTCGAAGCCTAAACTAAATTGTGTAAGCAAACCTTGAAAACATATGGCTGAACTCACAAACGTCAGGCCGAGGCAGTGCCAAGGCTTCTTTGTGAATCCCGCTTTATCTTGAAATCTGAAAGAACCCTAAAGCTTTTTTTTTAAGGATTTAGCAAAGAAAGTAATTTCCAAAAGGCTCTTAAACTAAGTATGAAGTGCAAATTACTACATTTTTAGTTAAAAGTCTTCTCCCTCTTAACGGCCAACCCTAATCCTTCACAACTTAAACTGAACTGCTTCCAACGATTTTGTGTGCACTTAAAACCATCATCACCACTCTTACTGACTTCAGCTTAGAGGGCTGCAGTAATACTTGGTGGTGGTGATGGTGTTTTTTTTTTTTTTTGAAAAAAGCAATATGTACTCAACTCAAACACTAAGCATCGCTCTCCTCTGAAAAAACACATATACCTACACGTGGTATATTTTGTACAAAAATTATCCTTCATGCGAAAATATCTTCTGCCAAGTGTTGTGTATATAAACCCGAGTACCGGGGCACAGGAATATAAACTCCTCAGCTCGACTGCACTCTGAGCTGCACACAATGAAGCCCCTACACTACAGTCTGGGAACACTAATCCGTGTTTTGCTGCTTGGCTGCTGACTATATGGAGCATCAGGCGTAAGTAGAAAATCTCTTCATTCATTCCATGCCTCCTACACACTATATAGGTGCCTTGTAGTTGTTCTTCATTGAAATTAATTTTGCTTTTTATTTTTTACGATTTTTGTTTTTTCTCATTGCACTTCCAGGATCAAGAATGAAATTCATTCTTAATGAGACAGGAGTACTGCTGGCATTTCACAGCTGAAGTGGAGCTGATGGTGTATTGCCAACCATGCATCAGCCGTCTTGAAACCAATGAATACCCACATTTCTGCTACTAATATGGCTTGAAAATATACTCAACGTACTCAAGCATGACACAGAGTCCTGGACGAGAGCGAGGGATTATTAGTTTCGACTCTAGTGTGGGAAAAAATGCAACTTTTCTGCAATTGGGTCTGGATGAGTTTAATTTCTGGGCAACTCGGTGTATCATTTATATTCCAGAGAAGAAAAAATATTTTTCAAAACAGATTAAGACTTTTAAAGCAAGCAAGACAGGTTCTAATGAAGAGTAATCCTGAAATTTCCGCCATTAACAACATTAGGGAGATGGAGTTATGTGTGGTACCTGAGAGTAATACGAAAAGAGATACCTTCAAGCGGAAGCCTGGGTAGCTGCATGTGTGTGTTTAATCTTGAATAAATATTAAACGAGTGTGTGCGCATATAGATTGGACGGTGCAGCAAAACTTAAATAGATTTAATTAATTAAGTCGACAAATTTATCTCTTAGTGAACGCATTAGTACAAGATATTATATAAACGTGAAACTTTTCATCTGTTAGTAAAAGTTTTCGAAAGAGTCTTTTCCAAAAAAATAACTTCAAAACAACTTTCTAGCGAAGAGTTTACTTAAAAATAGGAAAAGTTTCACAAGAACTATTTCACTGATTTCATATATGAATGTTTGAAATGCTTTCCTGCAGAGGACATGTGCTGTGCGTAGCTGGTATTTGATAAATTTGGTGCCTAATGAGCGAATCGTAGAAAGAAGGATTTTTCATTCAATTACATCAAGTGCCTGGAATTTATCCCAACACACAAAAGTTTCATTTCAACATTTGCTTGTTTGAAGAGTGCAGTTTGAGGCATTCGTTTTCAATGCAAAACATTCAAAGGTGGTTTTTTTCTTTGGAAGTCACAAACATTTCGACTGCAAGAAAACTTAATTAATAGGAAAAGGGAATCTTATACTTAGTTCAAAACTGCGTAAAGAAAGTTTTAATCGGCAAAGTTAAATACCTTGAATTTACAGTAGGTTCTTAAACGATTTTATGGAAAGGAACCACAAAGCAACTAAGGCAAACCTAGCTTTAACCCTAATTTGATATCTTGGAAAAAGAATTCGAACAATAAAAAAATAAGATATAACAAAATGAGCGCACCAGGTTTTCAGTGCGAAATCATCTCAGTCAAACTAAGATTAACCGCAGAAAGGAGTTTTTTTTTTCCGCAATAAAACTCGGTTTAACTCGTCGAGCTAGTTAATTGTTTGAATTGAACCCGGGTTTAGCTCTGAAGAACAGTTCGAACTGCTTTGTATATTTTTGCTATGTGAAAGGGCAGTTGCTGTCAATGTTTCTGTCAAAATGACATTTGAGGACAACTCAAGGGGACTTCTTTTTCTGTGTTTTCATATGTTTTTAAATTTCGAGAGTCCAAGTCTTAGACAACTGCTCTCTGGTTTAACTCCAGATTCGTTTTGTTCCAAGACTAACCGAACTCGGTTTAGGGCCCAACTCTGCACTGAAAAACCGGTGCTCAAATAATATTTTAAGTCCATTTTGATCAGAATCTTATCTCGGCTTAACTCGATCAATTTGGTGGCTTAAGCCCGGATCAAACTCTGGAGAACAGTCCGAAGTTTTATACATGTTTTTTTCTACGTTCAATGGCAGCTGCTTTGGGCGTTCCTGTGACATTTGAGAACAACTCGATTTTCTTTTCCTGTGTTTTTCTGTGAGTCAATTATTTCGAGAGTTGATGATTTGGACAACTTTATTGACTGAGTAAGTTTTGCACTGGAAAAGTGTTCGCTGGTTTAACTCCACATAAGTTTTGTTAAGGGATTAACAGTTCTCGGATTTGGGTATATAACATTGCACTGAAAAACCAGATCATAAATAAGTTTTTCAGTCCATTTCAACCTGGGGTTAATTTCAGCTTAAGTCGCCAAATTTTGTGGGTTTATCCCGGATTACACTGTGGAGAACAGTCCGAACTTGTTTGCTTGTTTTATTTTTCTACGTGTTATGACAGCTGCTTTGAGTGTTCCTATGACATTTGAGAACAGCAAAAACTTCTTTGCCTGTGTTTTTCTGTGTGAAGTGACAGTTAAGAGTCAATAATTTTGAGAGTCGAAAATTTCTACTATTTTATTGAGGGGTTTGACTCTGATTTGAAAAACTGATCACTGGGTTAACTCCAGATTTGTTTTGTTCCGGGATTAAAAGACCCCGGTTTAAGCTGGGTCTTGCTCAGCACTAATAAACCGGCCTTGATGTATTCTAGTTTGGCAAAGGGCGTAAAACAGCTTTTTCGACAAAGCCCGTTCGACCAAACGGTCAATGCGCATGAAAGGATTGGGCTTAAACAAGCCTCCTAGCTTAACTTAGAGATTCGATCCTCTAACAAAATTCATACCAGAGCCATTTTTCGACTTGCGAATGAATCTCATCACATCCTTTTAATTCAATTCATATACAGATTTCAGTAAGGAGCGATTTCCGAATTTAATAGTTTGCGTATGCAATTTGAAAGAACTTCTTAAGGGGTATTTAGTAACTGGACATGCCTGTGTAAAAGAAAGCACACCAATCTGTCTCCTGTCTTGAATTAAGCGTTAGCGAAGATAAGACAGGGTTACCAATCATTTTTCTACGATTTATTTTCTTTTGCGAATGTGAAACTTGACAGAACAAACCTTTTTGTGTTTGCAGCAAACATTTGCGTTTGTTGCAAACAGTTTATAAGTATATATTTAAAGGACCAAAAAGTTGCATACATAATTTGCTTAAGGCAATACAAATACATTGTTTTTATTCTTCTATAAGTGTTTATGGTGATGGCAAGTCTTATTCTTCCTTTCACTTAGGCGCGAGGTTATAATCTGAGTTCGGAACCCTAACCCTATCATTCTTATTGCATTGCTAATGGCCCGCTAGTGGGGTAAGCGGCACATATAGCGATCTTTTAATGTTTAGCAAAAAACGACGTGCTTTTGGGATGGCAAACTATTAGCTTTGTGAAGCAGATAACTATTTCTGCAAACATTTTTTTGTTTGCAGTATACTGGTTGTTGGTTTATGAGCATTATTTAGGCAGAGAGAACAAATAGGCTGCTTAAGCATTTCGATAGTTGATCGAAAATCGGAAGGTCCTGTGATCAATCCCTGGATTCAACCAACTATTTTTTATTTGCTAGTTTCTTATTTGCAACTTTATTTTTTTACCAATGAAGTAAATTATTAACAGTTATGATGACAATTAGGCCAAACAGGCTCATTCTTCTCTTTTTTGAAATATTAGCGGACGAAATGTAGAGCGAAAAAACCATGTGTGAATCATCAACAGGTTGTTATTCGCACCCTTTACGTGTCGCGGGTATAATGCCCTACCAATTAAGTTGCGGTGACTATGCATGGTTCTTCGTACAAACACGGTTTTTTCTTTCGACATATCGTCCGCGAGAACGTTAACATTTTATGTCTGGCTGCAGATAGATGCATTTTTGAAAATGTATTCTCTTTTTTTCAAGGAAACCCTTTTTTGTTTGGAAAAAGCAAAAGATTGGTTGCTGAAAACATTTTCAACAATAATTTTTTCCATATATTTTTTTTGTTTATTGAAGCTTAAGCTTGTTTTCTAGGGAGAGAGCAAATATTCTATGCAAGTATTTATATTACAAGGTAAATTGCATAGGAAGGTTTTTTCGATAAATATTTCGTTAACAATTTGCATAGGAACTTTAGACACAAAGCTTACTCCTATATCAAGGAACTAGAACGACTTTGGTTTTGGGTGAGTAACCACATGGGAAACATTAAATAAGGAAATACAAACACCGCAAATTTCGCAAAGTCGTATTTACATACCGACAGAGAAAATAAGCTGCAAAACTCCTTGCAGTTACTACAAATATAGTCCTGCACTATCCTCCAGCTAGACTTTGTTCTTAAATTTCGCAGAATTTTCCATTGGCAATAATTTTCATTGAATTCCAAATAAACAAATCAAATAGAAGAGATACCTACGACTGTACTATTTGCCCTAAAGCTACAGCAATAAGGGGATTAATGGCTCCACTGCATCGGAATGAAATGTAAAAGATAGGTAGGTACCTATAAGCCAAAGTAGAGCTCCTATCCTACAAAAAGCTTGGTGTAACTGAGCTCGAAAACGTTGCCGGAAAAATGTTTATAGACGTGCGGAATTTTTTCAATTCCCTGCAACTTCATTATGCTGCAAAATTCTAGGAACTCCAAGCAACATCAGCTGAATTGTCTTTCTGCTTGAAATCATGCATTAATTCTAATGTCCGACTTTTTCTTGATAATCATTTTTGCGTACTTTATTTTAAAGTCGTCCAACAAACTCGTAAAGTCACCCTCTATAAATGTCTCCCAAACACACAATGTCACACATTTTCGTTTCTCTTCCATCACAAATTAACTTCTCCTTAGCATTCGTCCTTATATACAAAAAAGCTATTTAGGAAAAAAGAATTAGCAACAATGATCACCAACCCCCGCCGCACCACCGGGCTATGGTAGATAAACTTTAGCTCACAGGGGACAATTGTTTCTTTAAAATATGTGAAAACTTCTTCGTCCTTGCTGACAAAGGAAAAAAACGTCCTTTACAAGTCGACGGGAAACCAAAAAAAAAAAAAAACACAAGAAGTCTAACCCCGCTACGCTGGCCGGCCGTCACGTTCACAGAAAATATGCAAACTTTTTCAATAAAAAAAAATTGACCAAGAGTTTTGTGTTACAATTTAAGTAGCGAAAAAAAAGCTCTAGGATAACAGAATCCAGGCAACTTAAACAGATGAGACAATATCATGGAAACTACAAAAGTGCAGCTCAACAGAGAAAATTGCACGCGCAAGCACCAAAGCAGAAATTCCTAATTTGATAAAGTCCAAAAGGCGCCAAAAAAGCGAGAAAGGACAAAATTGCCAGCAAAAAAAAAGTGAACCATAAGAATTTCTTTATGAAAATCGGTGGAATAAAGGACGACCATAAGTCGACTCCAACAACAAGAAATTATTTTGAACATGTTCGTGTATAATAACTTTGAAGACGCCTTCGGCTATATCAGAGATGAAAGTTTTGGTAACATAATACATATCCACTCCACTGGCGTAAGGACCGTATCATGGCCTGCTTTGAAAAAAAAAACAACAACAAAATTAAGTATCCCAGGATACCAAAACCCAGTATATGAGTAGGTATAAAACATAATTTTCTCATTTGGCGATAATAATAACTTTCACAATTTTCCCACCACACGACGACCGCCTTGGACAATCTTCAAGGACTCCTTCGGTTACGTACCCCTGCGTAAGGACGCTGCAGCACTAAGGTGAAAGTCAATCTATTTTACTCACTCGTTCTTGACAGATGACTTAATTAATTGCTTACCGAGACCATGTGGTCTTGTGGAAAAAAAAAGTGGCACACATCAGTACCGTAACGGCGGCGCCATTCTGCCGACAATCAAGAAAACATAAGGAAAGGACACAATAGCAAAGCAACAGCAACAACAACCAGAAAAAAAGGTGAAGCCGCCAAAATGCCTTTAAAAAAAGGGTAACACAAAAAGTAAAATTAATTAAAAATAAAAAAAAAATCGAGAAATTTAGATTGCTTGAGAGAATAGAGCACAGAGGGGCGCTTGCAAGTGACAGGGATTCAATTTCATTTAACATACTTTACAAGCACGTAGCGCAACAAAAAAAGGATATTGTTTTTTTTTCTGCTTCATGTTTTGTTTTTCTGTTATTTACTTTGCAACCAAAACACAGCAACACAAGGAGAGAATTTACACAAAACCGGGTGATACCAAGTCTGTTAATTTCTGTGGGTTAAAGTCTTGGAAAGGGTTTTAGTTTGCTTTTTATTTTGTGCAAGACATGTTTGCTCGTTTTGTGTACAGGGTCTGAGATGTGGGTCCATGTGCCGTAGGGGGATTAGCCGAGATTCAAATTAAGGAGAGCGGTTGAGTGTTGAAAAGGATTTAATTTTCCAGGGTGGAATCTGTTGGATCGTAATCACAGCAATTATCGAAGGGATTAGGGAAGTTAATTTCTGGTGATTTGTTTTCGTCGAAAAGGCACAAACAGGGTCAATCAATTTTGGGTTACGGGCGGGTTTTAGACGTGATTTTTTTTAGTGAAAAGGATTTTTTTTATTCTTAGGTGTATGTTTTTTTTATGACTTTTTGATCAAAGTGCTCCGAAAGTTACTCGACAAAAAAACCCACTTTCAAAAAACAATTTTATCACTTGCTCATGCTTTTGAAATGCGCATTACACTCCTTGTTGATTTGGCAAGATAGACTTAAATCATGACAGGAAATTTGACAGAATGTATTTTTACACTACCTGTCACTTTTACACTACCAGCAACTCCCTGTCAAAGCTCAGGCTTGATTTCCAGAATTTTCAGAAATTCTTACCAAAAAATTTTCGTAGGTACCGCGCTGAGAGTCCTTAAATGATTTTTAGTTATATGTTGCTGGCTTATGTGTATTTAAGTATGTGTATATATGTACATTTAGATTTAGAACGCCGAGGGGTATGGAAGTGGGCTGCGGGGCAGATGGAAGTACCTATGCCGACAATCGAAATATCCTGGAAATTCCATCCGATAATAATCAGCTCCAATCCAATTTCTAGTAATTTTCGCTTTTTTTTTGAAGTTTTGTTACAGACGCTCAGCATCCCTCTTTGTTGACAGCTGGGCTTAGTTTTATCCTCGCTTTCTGTTAAGTCGATTTTAGGCACCCCTGTTTCTATGGCCACATTTAGCAGGCATAGCTATTCCAATAACGTCTTTCTCGTCGGCTTTGCGAGAAGCTGAAGTGTTTTAGGCTCAAAAGCTGTCCGGCGTAATATTATGGGGTCAGAAACTCGCACGGCATCTCTGAAGCTCGTATCTGACTCCAGTTGCACCGCACTTCTCTCGGTAGTTCAGGTACTAGTTCACTCTTCTCGTTTTTGAATATTCGGCTTTGCCTGCCAGAATTGGCCCACAATAATGACCAGGACTCTTCCAGGGGAGAGCTTTTTGGCACTTAACTTTTTGCGAGTTCTATCGGAGGATGTCTGGATCGAATTAATAGGTTAGGCGAGTTTCCAATATCTGCTCAAAGTGGGATTCTGACCATGGATTTGGTCAGACCTTAGATTTTGTGGAATTCTTGAGTCAACGTTTGCTTCCTTCTAAGGGTTGGTCTCGCGGTGTCAGATATTAGACTGAGTTGGGAGTCAATCTTGTTGTGTGAGAGCTATTTAGCCAAACGCGGGCTCAATCGTCTGCAGTACACCAGCGAGATAAAGGAGGTGTGTAGGCAGTTTGCGGAGGCACCCCAGGAGGTGACTGCTAGTTTTTGAATCATGTTGTTTGTAGTCTTTATTTTTGAGAAGCTTTGGTTAAGTGTGCCCAATAAGAGTTTGGTCTAAAGTGACACCCAGATATTTTGAGGTAAAGTTGTGTCTAGCCACACAACTTCACCTCAAAATATCATGAAGTTGTGAACGCAGTTCTCTTCAGGTCGAATACCTCGGTTTTTTGCTGCGCTGGGAAGGCGCCAGTTCATGCAAAATAGACAAAGGGTTAAGGTCTGATGGCATTCACCAAAGGCTTAACAAAGGACTGGTGTTGGAATGATAGCGCCATGTTTTCGGCGTACGCATAAGTTTTTGAGAGGACGTAACTTTAAGGTCGCACGCAGCTCGCAGGTTAAAAAGTGTAGGGGCGAGCTCTGACCCTTGAGGAAGGCCGTTTTTGAGTTTTCTTATTCTGCTGCGGTTATCGTTGTGATAGACATTAAATATCCTGTCACTGAGCATCACACATAGCTTGCAGATTTTTCCAGGGCATGATCTTGAAAAGACCATAGTGGAGGTTTTTTTTCCACGCGGTGTCGTGTGGACCCACGAAGCTTACACAAGTTTTCAAATTTTGTTTAACAACCGTTTTGAATGAAGTTTGCCAGGGCTAAGACTTGGTCGGTTCAACTTCTAGGCTTTCGAAAACCTGCTTGTTTGTCCGGAATAGCAAAGCCACTGCCTTTTCGGTTGAGGATCAAACTTTCAAAAAGTTTTAGCCCAAGTAACAGGAGGGCAATAGAACGTGTGGAGCATTTATACGTTTGTTTTGCTTGAGAAGTGGATCGATTTTCGATTTCTTGAAGGCCTGAGGTAGTTTGGAGGATCACAATATCCTCGAAAAGGCCCGGTCAAACTATCTTCTAACTTTTGGATCACAGATTTCTAGGAATCCCTGGTATATTCCATCTATGCCGACTGCAAATCCAGTTTTATTGAGGAGAGGGCAATATCAGGATAAGATGTGAGTAGGTGCCGTGTAGTTTTTTTTTTGGTATAATATGCACGTGCTACCCTTAAAATGCTTAGCACATCGCCAGCAGGAAGAATTTGGGAATTGGAAAAATATAAGAAGGAATTAATTCTCGATTCAACACAAAGTCTGATGAGCAAAAGGTGAAACCTCTGCACAGAAACACCAAAACCTACACCCGCAAGTGTTATGCCTTTACAGAGAAAAGGCATGCATCTAATTATTGTCCATTCTATTTGCATATTGGAAGAGAAAAAGGTGTTTTGTGTTCGGCCGACCTTAACTTGGGTAACAGACGCCAAGCCGTTCATTTTGACACAGACGCTTCTGGATTTTTCGTTTGTTGCTTGTTTTGGTCCGCCTTAACTTGGGTAACAGACGCCGACCAGAAAGCCGTTCATTTTGACACAGACGCTTCTGGATTTTTCGTTTGTTGCTGGTTTTGGTCCGCCCCGGGTCATTCCCATACCGGTACCCACCATATCTGGTAAGCGTTCCCCTATCCGCCGCCTGGGGAGGCGCCCAATCGAGGACAGGCATCCCCAGAAGGGGAGTGCTGTACTTTTTCGTAAGTTTTGAATCTTCTTGTTGATGTGCCTTGTAAATTCCTTGTCTGGTTTTGCTTTCGACAGTTTGACTATATGAGCGCTGAGCAGCTACCTACTTTATTCGGATCGATGTTTGGTTTTTAGCGCGTGGCGGGTTGGACGAGCCTTGTTTCCAAAGTAAACTCTATGTGCTTCGGCTTGAGTGCTTGAACTCGACATTGATGACAGTGTTCATCCAATTCTGCTTCATATTTTTGTCAAGGAAGCTGGCATTCATTGTGTAGCTTCAAATCAAGAGTCTGAGATATGCGCGGCAAGCGAAGATTCTTGCGACCACAGCCTTTTTATGTTAAAAAATCGGTAACCGATAGCCCAATAGGTTACAGCAGTGCCAGCTGTAAAGTAGGATCGTGCCCACTGATCAGACTATAAGAGATATCCAACCTGCAACCCCCTGCCCGCTTAAGCCCGCAAAAACACACACAGGGAACGAAACGGAACGTAGTGGGATCGGCCATGGGATTTGCCTTTGATTTCCTGTCTGTGTGAAACACTCGCCAGACTGTAGTAGTGTGCCAGGCAAAGCACAGAACACACTCAATGCAGTCCCTAGTCAGTGGAAACTTGGCGGCAAAAAGAGAATTCTTGTGCCGAGTTGGCATCTCTTTATAATCCGATCCGTGAAACGGGTTTTTCGACTCTCCGTCAGCTATATTTTTTTTCAATTCGACCCAAAAGCTTTAAGCCGGTAGGTAAAGCTTTACCTCTTAAAGCTTTTCAGTAGGTAATCGAATCTTCGAAGTCATTATCACGACGGCGTCAAGGCGGAACCTTGAAAAAAACTTAGCTTTCTTGTCCTTCGGCAGAGGCTTGCAATCGGATTGAATAAAACTATATTTAAAAGTCTTTGCTTCACTAGATTATTACGTCTAAGACTTGTTATCTCATCACACCGGCATTAACCTACTTTAATTAAACCCCAAACCAAAACCTAGCGACGCAATACTCATTTTAACCAAGACTGCAGCATCAAATTCAAATAAATGATCCTGCCTTAACCCCTGACTGACTCCCCCACATAAGCACACTCAACTTCCAGATTAATTCTTATAATGCCCAGAGTCACTACATTAATTTTAAATTTACCCCCCGATATTTGGCCAGCAGTGCCTGCGGTGGCAGTGCTGAGCAGCTCATTTCCGAAGAACTACATACGCGCCACACATAGAAAGCGACTGCATGCAGCCACAATTTAACAATTTCACACATTCTTGCTTTCACTTCTAAACGATGTGCATTTTGCCATCAAATTACATGCTCGCATGCCTTGATGCTTCCACAAAAGTCCCGTCAATATTAATTAAAGCTCCAGAGGCGTGCCATTCCAGCCGGCACATCCTCTGTTGCAAATTCTCGTATATCCTTGCGCACACTTTCGCTCATTGCACTTTGTTCATTGTCTCGGATGCACATTTGCACTCATATGTGCGCAACACTATAGCTGAAGGACCCTCCAGGAGCAAACAAATGTGGTTGTTGTTGTTGTTGTTGGGTGTATGACCTTTTCACTGATTTGTTTGCATAAATAAAACTCAATCTCTGGACAAAAGTGTCCTTTCTCGTCTATATGTCGCCCCCGTGTGTATCTATGTGTGTCGGGGGGGTGGCGCAACGACGCATACATTACCATACTGATGAGTTCATATGTGGCTAAACACAGACTTTGGACAACGACTCCACCCGCTACTGTGTCGGTTGTCGGTGCAAACAATATAATTGCATTGTTTTATTACACACACAGAAGGAGCCATAGTAAACTTGTGGATGCATAGATACTGCGATAAATTTCTACACATCAGCCGAAGGCCATCAAGCTGCAGCAACTCAGATGAGATGAATGAATAAATGATTCCAAGGTAATTAGTCCCAAAATGACAATTGTTGTAGCACATGCGTGTATACACAAGTGCAATAGATACGTCGTCATCGTCAGACAGGATACGAGGGTTTCGTAATTTATGTCGAAAAATCCTTCAGTTCCTCACTCGGCTCACAAGCTCTTGTCTCTCTGAGGGTCAATTAACAAAGCGAAATGACTTTGTCACACACACACACACACACACACAGTCTCTGCTATACGAAAACCTTGTGGCGGGTCCGGTCAGCCTGGAGGATATCCTTTGTGAACCCCACATGAACGACAAAACGGGGGTGGCAAGGGTACCTACCTACCACTCAGCCGATTTCATTTGTCATTCCTGTCGACACATGCGACAGTATTAATTTATATTCCACAATCTCACTAATAACGTATAAGTATATGACTACAGTCACTCAACTCAAACAGAGAAAACACAATCACACAAAAAGATTCTACATCGGCATAGAGCGCCGAATACCCAGTACCTACCTACCTACAATACAAACAAAGAAAAAAGGAAAGCAAAAACGGGCCCGAATTAGGTCATAAAATGCCTCACTAAATTTCGGCTACATTTTGATAGATAGTGCTTGCATGGCAGAAAGCAACGGGTGTATTAATTTCATGGTGTATTAGACGGTATCTGCGTCGTTATTTCCTATTTTTATGCTGTACAGTGACTCAAAACATTTATCTTCGAATAAATAAGATGTCTTTTTGCGAGTGTCACGGAGACGTGACAAGGACGCTTTTTGTTTTGTTTTCTTTGTCACGCAAATCAGACCTTCATGTTTTTATTGCACTGAACAAGTGAGTTGTACTTGATTTGAGTACTTTTGAGGGGTCTTTTATTGTTAATGGTGAATTATTATGCAGGAGTGTCTATAAGATTCCTGACTATGTTGTTAGCCGCATATTTCACGCATGCTTCACGATGGAGTAAATAATTAATAAATAAATAAAAAATATATAAATAAATAATTAATAAATAAATAACCAATAAGAAAAGCAATTAAAAAATCCTATTTGCAATAGCGAATAGCATTTGGGATCTCTGAAAAATTAAATTTAGAAACTTTAATCTACGTTATGTAATATTAAAACCAAGCTAAGCTTATCAAGTCATAGAGTCACAAGAACACATGAAAGCAAACCAACAGTATGAAGACTCACAAGTTTGGGTACCAATACTGCGAGCTATACCAACTGCAAACTTAAGAAGCAAAAAAGACAATGGCAAAAGCATTTTATGACAAATTATCATAGTGCTGCAGTTTTTCGGCTTTTGATTCATTGAAATTGAATTTTATTCGACGAAGCCTAAGCAAAAATATTACATTGGTGTCAGAAATTTGGTCCCAAAATAGAACAATTGAAAAGAGCTAACTTGAAAGCAGAAGTGGCTAAAAGAAACTTCAAGATTTCGGGGCTTAAAAGCGACGATGCTGTGCGATGTTCAAGGAGAACAGCAAGAAAGCACAGTAAGTGGTGTAGATAAAATGAACCAGCTGGCTAAAGATCCCGATTACTACCAGAAGCAGGAGGTTCGAGAACCTTCCAACAAAAGCCCACGACGAAAAGAAATGCAGCCGCCTGTGTTCGATGGCCAAACATCATGGCCGATTGACAAACAAATGAGCCAACGTAGATAGATCGATTGCTCACGTCGATTGCTCAAGGAAACAGCTGCACAATTGCGGCAGACTACCCCTGAAGACAGGCAACGGGATTATGATGCTATGGTCAAGGCAATCGCGATAAGTTTTGGCGACGACCAAATTCAGCAAGTTCATCGCGCCGAAGGGTCCACACAAGAAGTGAAGCGCTACAGCAGTTGCAAGCCGACATCGAAAGGTTGGAAAAATAGTCCTGTCCCAACGCCCAGCATAGGTAAAGCATTAACGAGCTGACAAACTATAAATGGATGCAAAAAAAGGATGGAAAACTATAAATGGCAGATAAGAAACCGCTCGCTGAGGCTCTAGCTTTTGCTCTTGTTTATCGAAGCAGAAGATCAAGCTCCACAAGATAACCATCGCATCAGGTAAATTGGCTGCACTAGCGTGCTCATGTCAACGCATCGACATCGAATGGCAAAACACGAACATCGCTCGGGATATTCGAGAAATAAGGTTCTGAAACAGGGACAAGATGGGACACCTATAGCGACCGTGCAGAGTTATACCAAGACAAGCAAGTTGCCCACAAGAAGGCACGCGAAGGACAATGTTCCACCTGCTAGAGAGGCTTCAGAGCAACAGCAGTCGGGCAACGCCAAATAACCAAACTCGCGGGACCAAATACCTAAGGTTTATGAATTTGACGACCCCAGGACCATCATCCAAGTTACAAACAAAAACTCTGCAACGCCGACTCCGCGGACTCTGTGTATCTGTGTATAGAGAAAAGTGGGAATCCGTTTGTGAACATTGCCTGCAAAAAGGGGAGAAGGACGGAGGTATTTCCGTCCGAAGAAGACTGGAGTACTGACGCAGAACCTAACATCGAACCTCATAACATCTCTCATGGAAGGAATCTATGGAAAGGTAGAACGCAAGAGAGATTTTACCTTAAACAGAAGTCCTACCTTAAAATCGGACAGTGGCCCGACATTTCATACTGCAGGGGTTGGCTACATTCCTTAATTGTGGTTCAAAGTGTTTAGATACAAGTAATTGTAGAAAGTTAAGCGGCTTAATAAGAATAAGTAAAACGCTCCAAAAAAAAGTCCTACGTAAAATACTGGGCGCCAATCTCTCCTTGAGCAAGATGGTGCTCTGAGAAAAAAATGGGAAATGTTGGATGGAAAATCCTGTAATCTGCAGCTTTCCGCGGTCAAAATTGCATGAATTCTACGGGAAATGTACGATAGAGTATTTAGTGGGCCCTTGAGAATCTACAAGCCTCTAGAAAAGGCACGCGAACGCTTTTATCCGCTAAGTGGCAAAAGGATTGGCAAAAGGTGTACCACGTGCGAAGCTAGAAAAAACCCAAAGTCAATATAGGTAAAACGCGACAAAACAACATGGGCGCCCTCCTTGAAAGGATCGCTGTCGACATCACAGTCCCTTGTCCGGAAACTGAAAGCGGTAAATGTTACATCCTTAACAATGCGGAATTCTTCAGCAAAGGGCCTGAGACAAACTCAAGATGCCAAAACCTTTGTCGGCCGGATAGTTATCCACTGGGTCTATAGGTTCGGCACACTGAAAATGAAAATAATTCCGACCAAGGACGAAACTTAGTAGAGTGTTCCTACTAAGGCACTTCTCCTTGCATCAACCGTGGCGTCCACAGTTCCAGTCAGGCCGAACTACTTAGTGAACACCTAATATGGATTACTACGACGTATTCGGAGCTCAGGTCCATAAGGAGCGAGCTATCCGGCTGTCTGTCCTTAGAGCTAAACACAGGATCTGCTCCTCCAGGTTAGGGGTCGTGCCATCGGTGTGACTACCCGGCCACGTAAAGAAACACCAGTTACGAACAGAAACAAGCCTCGGATTCGGACGTATTAACCACCTTAAGTAAGGACGAAACTTTGAATCGAAGATATTCCAGAAAGTTTGCCCATCGATCGGAATACAGAAGACACGGACCGCACTCCTTTAACCACAGTCGGATGGAATGGTGGAATGCTTTAATAAGACCTTGACGGAACATCTTTCTTGCTGGACGGGAATCAACGAGATTGGGATCGGCGAGTTCCTATATTGCTTGTAGGAAACACTCTATCCGATGTTTGATTTGGACCAGCATTCCAGGCTACGCAGCGGATTTTCCATGTAAGACCGAACATGGAAAGAGGGCTATGTGGTGAGTCTAAGAGAAAGGATTAACGACATTTACCAGAGAACCAGGAAAAATTTATAAATTGCGAGGGACCGACCACATGAAGACCAGGCATCATGTACGATGCGAGTTCAACAGCTCCTGAATTCAACGTGGCTCTACAACCCACATCGTAGAGAGGGCAAACCACCTGTAAGGTCCTGGGAAGGTCCCTACGAAGTTTACGCGAATTAATGAAGTTGTCTTGCGAATCTAGCGAGGAACAAGAGCGAAGATAAAAGTTGTCCAGGTGGATCGCCTACATCACAAGGACAGAAGCCATGATGTCGCACTTACTTTATCTAGACGAACAAACCTAAGAGGGGGACAATGTAATGTGACCACAAGACGTGAAAAGACATACAGTAGTCGCTGAATTTAAAACAACGCCTCGGTTCGGTTTTTGGCAGCTAAATAATTAAGCTTTTATAAAACCACACTCTGCACTTTATGGTCGGTGAAAGATAAGGACCCTCTGGTTTAACTATTTCCGTGCGGGTATTCCCCGAATCCGCTCTTATTGCTAGTCATTAACGATGCTGTAAATAACTCTAAAAACATTTCCTATGCAATTTAACTTCACGCATTTAGTATTTTTACCACAAAACCAATAACCAACACATTACCGCACAGTAATCAGCTTCTGTCATGTTTGGTGAATGTCTACCATCTGACTCACTGCACCATTTCAATTTCTTCACGAAAGTAATTAGAATTATCTTTATGATTTAAGTGTCCATAGTGAAATGGTGGCACCCCTCCAAGCACGTCGCAACCATTCGTAACTCGACGAGCAGCAGCTATCCTTCGGCTCCTTATGCTGGTTGTGTATATGAGGTACATTATACGTAAAACAATTTGCGCATAGTTGTGTCGTTAATATTTCAGTGGCTTTCCGAATATCCCCCCGCACAAAAATGTTATGGAGCCCAGTTTATGCTGTTGTGTTGTATACGTATGTATTAAGGTGAAATTAATTCCCTTCTACACCACCGAAATTCCCCTACAGCCGGCGGCGGCGAGCTATGCCATTGCCACAACAAGAAGCATTACCCAAAGCTAGCGCACGGTGTGCAACAATCCTGAAACCATTCCTCATGAATGATAATGATTTTCTTCCTTTATTTTCCTTGGGCTTTCACAGTATACTTCTTGTTGTGTATTTTTTTTTTTTCTTTCTAGTGTTTCTCCCTACTTCAGTGTTGAGTGCTTGTGGTCCTATTTTTATTTATTGTACATGGAGGAAACGCTCTCGAAACGAATATTGCTGAGGGTATCATAAACAATAACCACAACACCCACCTAGTTTTGGTGCTTTGCTTCTAGGAAACATGAACAGAACATTGAACACACACCATCCAGGCGAACATTGAACACACACCATCCAGGCCCAAATGTTTATGAGTGCTCACAGCACTTGGTATTAAAATCCTTTTTGCCGAAAACACCCTTCGTAAAATTTCCTCCACCAACACCGCCCACACGATGTGGAGTGAAATTCGCGGTGTTGTGGCTGGCACAAATTATCCTGTTCACGATAAAATACTCTTGTGCTGTGGTGTTTTACGAGAAACTCTACTTCCAATTAGGTGGTATGGCCACATAGTTTGTCCTAAACTCAACTGCATCCGGCTGGCTGGTGCGAGGGTGGTGCATATATCCGGTTGCCAAATTATCATCATGGTTGCAGTAAGTAGCGCATCCTTTCTAGAGAGGTGTCAGGTGTTTTGTGGCAGTGCGATGCTGTTAGTAGTATCTACTTTGCGTTCGTCCTGCTTTATAAATTAAATTTTAAACGTATCCTTCGCGGAGAGGGTTGATGGTAGGGGGGATGTAAAAACAGAGCAAAATTAAACACGTGCGAACTGTCGATACAATATTTATAATTAAATGAAGCCCGTTTTTTTTTTTTGAGATAACCAACCAGCTGTTGTATTCATTTATGAACTCTTCCCTCCAAAAGAAAGAAAGAAAATACAAAACATTTGGCAGCATGGCAGGACTGGTATGTTATGCGGCTGGCATAAATTACGAAGGCCCGCGCGCTGATTGCGAAAAGGATATGCATAATGTAATCAATCATCTATTCTAGCGAAGACTCCAATATTCTACATTAATTTGAGAACGAAGCCATCCTGGCATTTTGATTACCATCGACTCCCTCTGGCGGCCAGTCTCATAAATAACCATGATAATTGCCCACACATTCAGATATTGAATCAACATTAATAATGCAATACGACGGCAATGTGTGTGCGACTGTGTGTGTATGTGAACTAATGAAATCGAATTCAATATTTTTTTGTTTATTAACCTATTCATCTTGTGCAAAGCTAATTACATATTTGTTGTTTGTTCCTGTGTGGCAGTCGGCGAGGCAAGCCAGAGATTTCGGGAGGTGAGTAAACACACATGAGCTAAGGATCTGCGCTATGCATCCAGGAGGGTATTTAAGAAGGCGGAACTCTGCGTGGAGGGATTTGTATTTCTTTTGTTATACCTCGTATCCTGGCACGGAGACATAGAATGTGTAGCTTCACATAAATTATTCAGGCTGAAAATGTCAATCAAACAATAGGAATTCCAAAACAGGATATGGAAACAGGAGGTGGATTCCGAGACTGGTATTAAAGGTCATTCAGATGAAAATAAATTAAGGAACATCCGTCAACCGTGGGCAACGTTCACAACGTATTAATGTTGTGAGGTTATTTGATTCCAATTTGACAGACACAAGTATGAGTAAGTCGTCAATCGAGTGGGCATGAGAAGAGCAGTAGGGTCTCCCACAAATGCGAATCGGATGAGAGGAAGAGACTGAAATAGGAACGAGTATTCCACACGAGGGCCAGAGTAATTTTGTGGTTATGCGTCCCAAGAGAGCACTAACGCCACGGAAAACTATCAAGTTGCAATTGCGGTGCTTTGTTAGGTATTTGAACAAAAAATATTCGTCCCTCCTGCAAGGAAGAATAAAGTTCAACCTAGATAATAGACTTTCACAGTATGGCCTCATTTTTGAGTTCTTGCTATTCTTGGCTATAGTCAAGGTGACGTTTATAACTTTTGTACAGTCTTAAAAGAATGCGAAAGCATAATAGGAAAGGGAATCACAATAATTATAACTTGCCTGTTTTTACTTTTTACTCATAGCAGAAGAATGAGTTTTTGGGAGAAGATATCTGTCCAGTCCAGACATGGAAAGGTTCCTCAAAATTCCCACTTGATTTAGGCTTGCGAATAGTGTGGTTATCTGGCACACCCTGCGAAGCCGTAGCTAAAACACAGTTTTGTTTGTAAAGTCGGGTAATATGGTGCAGGGGGGAAATGCCGCATTTCAAATTTCAAGACGGGGTGGTAACTTTTCCCAATGACACTTGTTTTTGACACGATGGGCTTTGCAATTTATAAATAACAGAACAGTGAGGTATTAAACGCACCAGCCCAGACACGTGAAATATGTTTAAAATTTTTGAGTCATTGGCACTCACTGTTAATTCATATTTATCCTTAACGAGCTTCGATTGTGATTGACATGAAACTTTTGATATAAAAATGCGACAGTAAAAATGTTACATGGAAATTGTGTCAGAAAAAAATAAGTTATAAAAAAAATGTGATATGAAAAATGTGGTATGAAAAGTTTGACATAATAAATTTGAGATGAAAAAATGGCACATAAAAAATGCGAAATAAAAAATGTGAGATGAAAAATGTTCCATGCAAAATATGACATGAAAAATGTGACATGAAAATTCTGACTTTAAAAATGCCACATAAAAAATGCGATACGAAAAAATTTTTACATAGTAAACCTGATATAAAAAAAATGATGCATGAAAAATGTGACATTCAATATTTGAAATAAAAATCTGACATAAAAAATGCGTCACCAAAAATGCGACATGAAAAATGAAACACAAAGAATGCGACATGAAAAAGTTGACATGAAAACTATGATATGAATAACCCGACATCTTTTTTTCCCCCGTGGGTAGGAAAAACCTTCATAGGCACTACGAGGACCGGCCGCGCGTGCTCATAAGAGTGTGAGATTAAGAACCCGACATAAGAAATACGACAAATTAAATTTGATAAAAAAAAACTTGCTTGAAAAATGTGACGTGAAAAATGCGACAAGAAAAATTTGACATGAAAAATGTCACATAATAAACATGAAAAATGTTACATAAAACATCTCAACATGAATAATCTGACATTAAAAATCCGGCATTGAAACTTTTACATACAAATCAGATATGGAAAATTTTACATGAAAAATGCGACATAAAAAATGCGACATGAAATAAGCGACATCAAAGATGCGACATGAAAAATGAAGTATAAACAATGCGACAAGTGGAGTTTGACATGAATGTGAAAAGGAAAATGTGACATGAAACATGCGACCTGAAAAATGTGACATGAAAAGGTGACAAAGAATCAATTGTTGTTGATCAGCAAGGAACGTCGCATACAGATTTTTGAACTCGTTTATAGATGGATTCTGTGTAAGGATTTTCTTTTTTTAAACGAATAAAAATGTACCATAAAAAATTTTAATAATCTACATTTGGGCAAATATATTGACTGCGCCAATGATTTTGGAGTAATAATTTGAAAAAATAAATACAAATCGCCTTAGCGACGTGTTTCTTGTTTGCCTTGTAACAAATAAATTTTATTAGGCATTATCGACTGCGCCAGGTGTTGCTCAGTCATGTAATTCGATTGAGGTGCGCCAAGAGGCAGTTCAAATAGAAGCACTGAGAACTTTGTTATACTTCAATAGTGCCATATGTTCGTTCCTAAGCCGTATGTGTCCGACATAGTATGAGTGTCATAAGAAAAGCAATCATTGGACAAAGACGAAGGTTTCTTCATTAAGCTTCTCTAGAGCGCCAAGTCGAATGCGCCAAGTGGTTCTTGATCTTGTTTTACTTCTGCTTAGTTTACTGATAAAAAAAATTGTGTCTCTCTCATGATTGTGTTTCTAGCTTGCTCTCATATTTTACCAAAGAAAATAAATACACTGATAAAAAAGTCTATTTAATTTTTAAGTTATCATCAGGCAGGTAACTTACCATCAGGCAGGTAAGTGATGAAACATAGACTTACTGGTGAGGGTTTTATGAACTTAAAATTAACTGCTCCATGGCCACCAAAACGTCTATTAAGGATCTACATTTAGGTATTATCTACCAAAACTCTGCTAATTTTATTCTTTATTGGGTCGACTGCGCCAGGTGTTTCTAAATCGTGTTTGTGACTCACTCAATGGCGCACTATGAGCTCCCTGAGACAATACCTATCTCAAGAACCGCCTTCGATAAATGTTGAATGATTAGGATTTTCAATAACTGCGCCAAATTTTTCTTCGTCTTTCTTGTCCCTTAGCCTAGGAAGGACAAATACAATAAGTCTTCGTATCTTAACCGTACACTGCGCTATTCGTATGCGAATTCCAGTAAATTTTTGGTTACTTTGGAAATAGGTATTTTCCTATAAGACCAGTTATGGTTCTAAAACAAAAGCGGCTTCACAAGGTTTAACTTTAGCGTCGCAACATAAAAAGTTGACTGCGCCAAATATTCCACCATCGAGTTTAATTTGTGGATCTTCCTGAGCTGACGGAGTTTGAGTCCTGATATAAAACAAACTGAAAATTCATGGATCTATTACGGTCAAACGACCAACTACATAAATTAAGTAGGCTATGTCCTCGCATTTCAGTAATTATAGCATCTGTCATCACATAATTCAAACGAGAATCAGTTCGCGAAAAAAAAATCAGTTTTAATTACTTGTATTTAACAAAATTATCCTGTTAACACTACCTTCACTCAAAAAGTTAAACCAATCCATACCACATCAGTGATACGGATATCATGTTCACTCCGCAACTGTGCCCAGCAGATGTAGTCAAAAATTTCGTCCTTGTTTTGTTTATTTTAGGCAAACCGCTCGATGGATAATTAGTTTTATTTTTTCCATCAAAATTAATTTATAATTGAGCTGCGACCTCGTTTATATGCCGAATCGTATTCCCAACATGTCTCATGCTCAATCCAATCAATTGGTGGGGCAAACCTGTATAGCAACGATAAATTTGTGAATCTGCGCGACTTAATTATGTCTTTTTCCACTGAAATACCTCGAAATTAATTCCGGCAAAGAAAAAAAAGAATTGAAATATCCATATCTGTTGAGCTGGAAAAAAAATCCCAGAAGCATAAAACAGAAAATGTACAACGATTTGTGGATTTCTTCCATTTTTGTGTAAAGCAATTCCTTGAGGGGACGACGACGACGACGCACGATGAGAATCTCTTGAAGCAAAGCACACCTTCCTACCTTACCACACCACCACGTGTGCTGGCAACTTTCTCAGCCATCTGCTATCATCTGGTTGGATGATGTATATACATTTTTTGTTCCTTATTATTAAACTACAAACAAGTGATGTAGATGTGTAGCTACAGAGATAGCATTTAAGACGAGATACATCTGCAAGATTAACAAAGACGATACACGCAAGGAAATGTATCTCAACACTACCCGGCTTTTACTTTCCTCCAACAGAAGGTTTTCGGTGGAGTAGTTTTTCATCTTATTTTTTTTTTTGTGTTGTTGTCGTTGTGTGTGCCGGCATGAAGCGGGCCTTTTGTGCGATCCTCCTACTGGAGGCATCCAGCAGGTAACATCTGCTCGATGCAGACATGATGTATAAATTTTTATATGTCATGCCAGAGGTTTCGGTATTTCGGTGCCATTTCAGTTAGGAAAGGAAGTTGATGTCTTTCAGGCTAGCATTGAGTTTTCAGGTTTTTTTTACCGCGTGTCGTAAGGATGTTTTATTGGGTCGCGTCGTCGTTCTTTATAATATCCACCTAGTTTCGGTATGATGGAAGCAGATATGAATCCAGCTAGGTGCTGGTACGGTGAATGCTTTTGCCCTGGAATCGTGAAGGCGACCATCATGATGGCAGTACGGTGAATTTGGGTGAAAGGACGAATTCTGAAGTGAAAAGTTGTTCTTTAATTTATCTGATGTGGCTGTGTCGTCGCCGCGTGTCCTTGGTTCTATTTGTTTTTGCGCTTCCGTTGAGCCAAAGGAAATTCAATTTGGGTTAGTGGCAGCAGATATAACAGGTAGACGGTATACCTCTGCCGTATATCCTTTAACTTAACCGCCTTTCAAGATGAAGAGTAAATAAGCATGAGTTGGCCAGACAGGCGAAATGAAAACCAACAATAAAATGTGAATATCAACAGCGAAAGCTTGTGCGATGCCTTGCTTGATGCCGATATAATTTCCACAAGGAAATATTTTCAAAATATTGGTAGAGTGGCGCCAGCTGCCTTGCCTGCCTTACCTTCTTACTTTAAGAGTTAATCCAATTAGAGAAGTAATCGAATAGATTGAATTAAGGATTTTCTTAACAAATTAAACGTCAGTCAAGTGGAATTATTTCAAGGATTTCCAATGTTAACGTATGGGAAGGAAGAAAGGTAGGTACATATGGATATCAACGAAGTTGTCATGTTCTTTACAAGTGAAGACCTCGACCTTCGGGTTATTTTTGTCTGACAAGGACAAGAGATCATTGAGACATACTAAGTAGGAGTTTAATTAATTGTGAGTTCCTTATAGGTATGGTCCTATCTGTTATATCGATAAGCCTCTCGATAGAAACTCGAAGGTTCTCAGCACAATAGTCTCAGTTTTACAATGGTTCATCGTAGGTTATTTAATGATTTTATTACTTATGAAGCTTAAAAGCACAGAGTAAAGATTCCGTGTCGTCGGGAAAAATGAGTCCTGTAAACTTAGGTTTCGAATTCATTGCACGTTTTTGCTTTTCAGTGCTTTAGTGCATTGTACATACTTTGCATCGGTATACTTTAAGCTGACCACGCACTTTTATGCTAATCCGTTGTCGGTGCTTAGTAATGTCAATATTTCATGTGCCCAAAAACCGTGAAAAGCATACCTAATAATTTTGACTAACGTAAGAACTACATTCATCGCTCACCAAGCAGCTTCAATCCGTCATTAAATTACATGTTCTCTGATTAGCGTTGTTAACTCCATATTGAAGGTATAAAACCTCTTAGCCTTAACTATTCTGACGTACACGGCACAAAAGTTTTCTTCATGTCACGTAGAATTCAAGGATTCAGTCATTGAGTCACAAAATAAATAAAAATTTATGCAACACGAAATCTAAATTTCTGCTTGTATGTATGCGAAACTTATACTATGTCTCCACCGGACATTAATCAGCGTTTTTCATAAATCTTCAACTCGTATCCCTTAAATCTAGAGATTTACCATGAAAAAAATTCAGATCCTCTCAAGATTAAAATTAAATCTCAAAAATTGCACTCAAAAATCTAATTGACTCTGTTCACAAACCTTTTTTATGCCACATTTAACCCTTTTTGCCCACGTTTGTAACAGTTTGAGAACCGAAAAGAAGAAATTGAAACTGTTCACGAATGACAGATCTGTTACAAATACGATTTCTGATTTCTATTGGGATTTTTAAGTCGGAAATCTTTCTTTGCTGTTGGGAAATGCCATCGTCACTTTTTTTGAGAACCGAAATGGCGGAAAAAGAGTGCACGTGTTGAATTAATGCTATGTTTGTCCGATGGAGTCACTTAGGGATTTTGTTTTTAATAGTCTGCCGCTAATTGCAGTCTTATGGCCGCTGAAGACAGGGTGTACTCCTCATTCATCATATTCTCACTCAAACACTTATATCACTGTTTTATCACTTTCAAGTATTTTCGCACACCTTTGCAACAGTTTGAGTTTCGAAATGGGTGAAAACAAAACTCTCCACTTATGACAGATCTGTAATAAATACGATTTCTATTGGGACTTTTACAACGGAAATCTTTTTTCGCTCTTAGTAAATAGGTTCATTCGATGAAAGCCCTAGTGCGCCATATGGCGCCACAGTGCGCACTTTTTTATTAGTTCTGTATTCGATGAAGCTAAGACAACAACCCAGTCCACTTTGCACTTTATTCGATGAAAGCACTCTGGCGCACTATTGCAGCACTAAAGTGCCCTGAGGATTTTGTCGGGGCAGAAAGTTCAGTGCTTTTTAAATTTGACATTTCAGTTATTTGTCAGTCAGCTGCCCAGTGCAAATGAAAAATTTCTGCGAAGGTAAAAACAAATTTTCTTTGCTTTTATTTTGATTTTGTTTACAATTCTATAATTACAGGTATTTTCACAATGGAAAAAATCACCATGTTGAATTCTGCGACTGGAGCCTCAGTTAGTTTTGAGTGTGACGAGGTTTTGTTTAGATATTTTTTAGCTCCATATGTTTTTTGCCTGTGAAATGAGAATGACAGGATCCGATGTACAATTTTGCGTTCGATGGACAGCGCACTTTTCAGGGTTGTATTGAATTTTTGACAATCAGCTGATCGCACTGAAAAGTGCGAGTGCGATTTCAGGGCGCACTGGGGCAAGTTTCATCGAATGAACCTAATGCCATCGTAACTTTGTTTTAAAAGCCAAAATGACAGCAAAAGAGTGTTGGTGTCCAATTAATCTTCTGTTTGTCCGGTGGAACCACTGCAGGAATTGTTTTTAATCATCTCAAGCTTATCGTTGTTTTATGGCCGGTAGAGACATAGTATAAATCTCATTCACCCTTTTCCAAACCTGTGTTACATCACATTTAACTCTTTTCGCACACTTTTGTAACAGTTTGAGAATTGAAATGGGGAAACTGAAACTGTCCGCGTATAAAATAACTGTTACAAAAACGATTTCTATTGGAATTTTTACAATGGAAATCGTTGTTAGCTCTTGGAAAATGTCATCGTCACTCTCTTCTGGAAGATAATATGCCAGAAAAAGAGTACTCATGTCAAATATGTCCTATGTTTGTCCGGTGGAGCCACTTTACGATTTATTTTTGATGGTCTCCCCCTGATCGGAGTTTTTGTGGCCGGTTGAGACATATTAGGTCAATTTCATTGCTGGGTCCTTCTGAATTTAACGTCTTTCCAAGTGCTCGGGTGGGGAAGGCTCACCAGATCTGGTATGTAGAAAAACCAAAACAGAAAAAAAGTGCAGACGCATGGGTATTTAAATGAACAGCTTAATGGTGGGTGTTTGTTAATCAAGTTGGGGCGACTAAATGTGGAAGATCCCCTTTTATCACTCTTCACCCAAATCTTCTATATAATAAAGCGCTATTCAAACCCAACCACAAAATATGAAGTCCAAATTATACAGTGAGTGAGCGACCTGCGAGAGTATTCGGTCAGCACGTCGTAGACTCGGGTTCAAATCGGGTTTTGTTTCTTAATTTCAATCGATGTGTGCGACTTTGTTCCTGTCCCTTAGGCTTCCTAACTAGTATGTTAATAAATCGGGCAGCATTAAAATATGTATAAGGAAAATTTTGTTATTTAATCCTTTGCTGATTATAACACGTTTTGCATTTTTTTCTAAAAGGCATAACACATGCGGTGATACGTTTTGGAGTCTGTTATCCAAGTAAAGATCGAAATTTTCCCCAATATACAAATTGTGTATCTGAGGGCTGTGCTGGTCATACCATGGTTTTTACAAATAAAGGCATAACACTTGCAGCGATAAGCTTAAGTATTACTGCGCAGAGTTTTCATGCTCCGTTCTGGTTCAGCTGGTGTTTGTGTTGCACTAGGAAGTCTTTTTATTCTCTTTTCTCAATTTCTTTTCACCCGCTTTATCCTAACACATTCTAAGGGTAGTTAGGGGTTCTCCTCTGCCCTTAATCGCAGGTTTACCGTAAAAAAAAGTTCAACGATGCAAAAGATAAAGTTCCTTAAAAAAAGAAGAAGTTTGCTATACAATCTGAATACAGAATAGTGTTTTGTAAGAGTGATCTGATCGGGCTCAAGGATCGGTAAAGTACTTCAAGTGAATACAAGTGAACCTGAAGGGAAAATATTTTGGTTTAACTGTTTCTGTTGGTACTTTATGAATAGACAACAAAGATTGTTTTGATTTTTTTTTTCACATACATTACGAATTTCAAGTGCCTACTTACTGTCATATTTCGCATAACTACTTACCTAGTCTATGCTAGAACTCAATTACGGGTGCCCACCTAACGTGCAGCATCATAATGCACCTTCGCAAATCCACTATCCACAAACTGAATACAAAACATCTTTCCACAAAATCATCTTCCAATCATATTCAACATGAATGCGTCTTTTCGATTTGAAAAGCATACACACTCAAGGAGCTCGTCGTCCTCCTTTTGAACAACCTACTTAAACTTATACACAGTCAAGAAAACATTTCATTTAAGTAAAAAGTTACAACTTATCTTCTAGACATATGTCTCCCTTTATCAAGTAGATATAACAAAACTTATGTTGCTTTACATCATTTCAAGAATTCCACGTGACTGCATCATTGGCTTACATTCGAAAATAAGACGGTGGAAAAAAAAATAAAGACCTAGAATCGCTCCTTACAGGATGCCTCAAATCAACAAGAAAACACGTTTCAATACTTCACACAGTTCCATCACTATAATCAAATTTTGATCTCTGAATAAAAATAAACGAGACTATGAGGTCCTTATCGTTTTTGTCGTAAAATCACGATATTGTCGTTAGGCACAAAAAAATCCTGCTTTTCTTGTTTCGTTCGTTTTTCTTTATGCTTTTCATTTACAGTCCTCCCCTCCCCAAAGAGTATTCTGTGAACCAACCCAATCCAATCACACCAGAACGCGCCGCACCATCGTACCGGAAAAGTATAAAATATTAACACCGAAATTGTAAAATCATTCAACGTCAATTGAGCAGAAGTTGACACAGCAAGTGAAAACGGAAACGGAGTTCAAAGAAAAACAAAGGTGATGGGTCGAAGTTGATGTGAGGAGATTTTGTTATACCCTATTGAACTAGGTTTGAGATGCTGTTTGTTCCGCTGTTTTAGTTAAGATAAGAACCATCAGGTGCAATAATTTGAAACAAGCAATTAATCCCTTGAACAGGATCTGTTTCGAAGATTCTGCTTAATTCGCCTGAGACCGTTTTACTCATACAATATATGAATAGTTGCTTGCACATGACTCGCATGTGACTTACATGTCATTTATGTCGCATATTTCTGAAAGTCACATGTAGCGCTGCATGCAGCTTAAGTCGCGCTTAAGTCTGCTAGTTGTGATTAAAACATTTCCGTGCTGAAACTATTTTTCTAATATTTTAATTTATATTTTCTGCGCTACTTTGAGCCAATTTTGAGCAGTCCCAAAATTTAACACGTTATTTGGGACAATTTTTGCTTGTCACAAAATTTTGATAGATTTTTGCACAGGCTTCAAATCCCTTCAACCAATCAAGACCTAGTAAGTCCCTACGTAAATTTGATCAAACTCTCACCCTGGGGAATTGCTGTCCCTACTCAACTTTCCCCCTTGGACTGCTCGGGCAAATTTCCACGAGTATTCCTAAAATTGGGCCACTGCCTTCTAATATGCCCTAGAAATACTTGAAGGAAACCCTCTCCAATAATAAGGGCACTTTACCTGTAAGCTTCATCCTTTTTAAACGTGATTCTCACGTAAAACCGTTAGCTACAAAATTATTCCCACATTTAAATTGTCGGTACGAGACAAAAAAAAAAAATCTGGGTGAAAAAATAACAAAAATCCTCAACAACGCGATGAAAATTAAGGACCAAGCGAGGAGGTGAAAGAGAGGGAAAAATAATAAAAAGGAGATTTACATAAAATTCAACTTGTCTTTCTGGGTTCGCGTGAAAATACCAATAACAAACAAAGTACCGTGTGCCGCCCCAACTCTAAACAAGAAAATTGGCCATTTCCAATGCAGGAAGGAGCGCGAGCAAATAAACACCGCAGCGCCCCATCCCTGCCATCGCATCGGAGGGATGCGTGTTTGGTGGGTACAAATTTTTCTCTCATCCTCAGATCTGTTTATTGTATGGTTGGTGCTTTTATGTAGCTTCTTTCTGGATTTGCGCTTTCTTTTTACGTCAAGTAAGTAAATTCCAGTCATGTGCGAATGAAATCATGTTTTCATTATCCATTACACACATGTACACATTCGCACCGCGCGCACAAATATTTGATTTTTTTTTTCTTGCTCCGAGAGTTGTTGTTTCTATACTAGCTTCAAAGGACGATCAGACTGGTGAGGGGAGACTTGGTCTAAACGAGGGGGTGATGCGAGCGGTAAAAATTCACAGACATATCCTTTATTAAATTTCCTAAATCCCTCCGCACACACTGGTACACTACATGTGTACATGACGACAGCAACAGGATGAGAGTTAAAAAAATAAAAAAAGAAGGACGAACAGTTTCGTGCATGGGAGAGATGACTTTCGTCGGGCAAGGAAAGAAAAGTCCTTTTAGTACCAATATCGAACATTGTGTGTATTGCCGACAATGCAGTTTTAAGTTATCCGATTTTGATATTGATAGCAATATAATTTCTGAAACGATCATCCTTGTTCCTTGCAGAAAAAGGATAATAAGGAGATATTCTTTTGTAAGAAGACTTTGCAAGTACCTCCAGAGTGACATTTAAGGTTGAACGATGCTTGAGAAATTTGTTGAGCAAGATGAGGCGAAACGGAATGCGATACGACTGCGAGATGGAACTAGCTCTGAAAGAACAAAATGTTAGGGGCCTCGATAGGACAGTGGGACCAAAAAGTGTGGTTTTTGAAAAGAGTAGATGTGTCGTTGAAGAAACTTATGTCAACTGCGAAAGCACGTAGGATACAGTTGATACTTTTGAAAATTGATGCCTCTGGCCAGTTTCGGAAAATTTTTCGAGCGTGATGCTAAAATATTCACATGACAAGTTTTAAAGGAGTCAATGGCTAAGATTTTAAAAAATTACGCCTCTGGAGTTCTTTCAATAGCCACATGACAGTGCGCCACTTTTTCGGAATGTTCAGGGATCAATGATGTTTTTACTAATATTGTTGGCGTATTGGGTCAGTAATTTCATTGTCCTGCTGTGCAAACAGAAAAGTTTTGCAAGGATGTTGCAGGTACTTTCTAGCACATCTGGAGGAAGTACCTCCATCTGTAGAAAGTGTTGTTACAAGCGAATTGTCAGCGTTCATATGCGGTTGCCAATTTAGAGTTCCTGATTTTTTTTCGGGATCTATAGGAGTGTGATTTATTGTGGATACTTTTAATGGTCACACCCAAGAAACACTTAAATTCGAGATGATCGCGTATGCCGGAGTGCTTGGTGTAGGTGATTGGTCCTAGTAGCGTGCACAGGATCGCAAAGGTTGGAAAACTACTGTGCACCAGGTAGAGACCCAGTAAGTAAATTAGGAATTTAAGCGACTTGGGTTTAAGTTTAAAGTTTTTGAAAACTGATACTACAGACAACAAATTTCCTCAATTACTTAAAGATTTTCGTAATCAATAACAGTATTCAAGTTCCTCTACGTAATAGGAGCTCATATAATACGAGTAGCAACGAATTATTCGCATTGTAGATTACTTCCACCAGATTTTGGTCATTCATCCAAAAGCTTAATTATGCAATATGTGCGGACTCTAAATGGAATTACATATCCGCTAAGGTATATACCTACCTACATACCCGAATCACACAACCATCAAATTCCATTGAAACTAAATACGGTTACCCCAAACGCATTTCGAGCTTGTTTCGTGTTTGAAATGGTGTAAAATGCTTTGACATTGTAAGCTGATTAGATTTCACGCCTCCTTCAACACTGGCATGGCGAGGTATCTGGGCTTAATTGTTGCGTTAACTTTAATTCACTGAGCTTCTAAGAACATTGAACGTTTAATTGCATAATGCACAATAATCGAGGCATTGTGGCTGCGACTTAATTTAGTTTTGTTTAGGCAATAAAATGTGTTTTAGTATTACTTTAAGTGTGAAATAATTTCGGGAAATTTTATTGAACAAAAGTGTTAAAATTAAATTCAAATGTAGCGTAAATCAGATAATTGCCTTTGTCACACCAGGTTGTAGGCTGAGTTTCTGTGTAAGCTAAAATAATCCTTATCAAAAACTTGAGTTTTCCTAGTATAATACTATAATTTCCGAGTATACCTTGATTTCTGTATTTATTCTGTTTTTGACAGTTTTTGTTCACTGTAGATAAACGTCACGATTATCATGTTGCCATGAGAATCATTAGTTTTGAGATCAGCTGCACAATTCTTGATATATTCATTCCTTTAACAGATTTTAAGAAGGAAGTTTTAAAATAAACATGGGCTAATATACCTATGGCAATTGATGAATAAAATGATAAACAAAACCTGGTCAACATTCAGAAAGTGTGAATTACCAAAGGAGGGTGAGAAAACTTTTTGTTCTACTCAATGTGAATCACATAAAACGTCAACAAACTTCGAGATTTGACGTAAGTTTCTTTTTTGGCAAAATATTAAATAAAAGTTTTCATAAATCTCATTCGCCCTTTTTCGAATACCTCTTTGAGCATTAAATTTTGCACAAACATCCAAAATAATTTGATGCTTCGTTTCCACTGGATGCTAATCCACGATTTATATAAATTCTCAACTAATCTCACTTAAATCTCGACTTTAACCATACAAATGTTAATTCTCTCATCAAGCGATTAAAAATGAATCTCCTTAGAAATCTCATTCGCTTGCACTATTCATAAACCTTTTTTATGCCACGTTAAACCCTTTTCACAAACTTTTGTAACAGTTTAAAACGCAAAAGGAGACAGAAACTCTCCACGTATGATAGATCTGTCACACATACGTTTTCTTTTAGGATTTTTTACAACGGAGATCTTTTTTCGTTCTTGGAAAATTCTATGGGCACTCTCCTTTGAGAGCTTAAATCACAGAAAAAGAGTGCTCGTGTCAAATAAATACTCTTTTTCTCTGGTGGAGCCAATTCGGGATTTATTTTCAACCGTTTCCCGGTATTGAGTACCTACTTGACGACCAGTATTAAGACTTAAAAATGAAAGAGAAAAGGTCCGCGTGCAACAGATCTGTCACAAAAATGTGTTCTATTGAGATCCTTAAAACCAAGTTTCTTCGCACTGTGAAATGTCATCGTGATTGTCTTTGAAAGCCAAGAAGATAATAATGGCCTTCTTGGTTGATAGTCTAGAAGTGGCCGGGAGCATTCTGGACTTAATTGGAACTCCTTTGACAGTTCCTCTTCTCAAAAGAAGAGATATTTGCTCTAAGTCCAGATCCAGAATCAAAACCAGAAGAACACACACGATGCGCAATTTTGTCAAGTTGGATTTCAAAGTCGTTCTTTAAGCCAGAGTTTTAATAAACTAAGGTCTGGAGTTTTTATACCACAAGGTCAGCGGCTTATAGTACGTTTACACCGCGCCTAATGTCAGCATTTAAGCTAAATTCAAAATTCACCTTTAATGTTCAGCGTTTCGCCATATTAAATCTTTCAGGATTTATAAATGTTGAATTTCATGCCAGAGACACACGGCGACAGAAAAACGCGCGACTAATTGCAATCCTGCTAGAAACTTAAGCGTTTATATTGTAGAAAACACACTACTGCGGCTGTGGCAATAAGTCGCGAGACTCGATTTGCGACAGTTTTCCGCTTTGTGACACTTTCAAACCGCACAACAAAAAATTTAATTTTTGTTTTTTTTTCAACGATGAAAATTAATATTTTCACCACAATTCACAAGGACCGCACAGAAAATTATTGTTTGTGTACTTTCCTTACAACAAGAGCTTTCAAACTCTTTTTTTTTCAACTATGAAAATTACATTTTCATCAAAACTGACAGCAGCCGCACGGAAAATTATTATTTGTGTGTTAAGTATGCTTGTCGCACGTTTTTTTTTTGTCGCCGTGTGTCCCGAGCCTCAGTTAAATGCTCAATTTCGCCTGGGCATTTAGAAGTTTGTCGAATTGAACAATCTTCTCAAACCTTCCGATTCTCTAAATTTTAAGAGAATTCAGGGAAGTTGACAACAAAAACTCAAACCAAACGCTTGTAATTTGACAGAAATCGATGAAAGTGCTCTGGGACGTATTTTAAAACAAAAAATAAACAAGTAATAGCGAGAATTTTTGCTGTATGGAGCACTTGACATTTCAGATTTTGACCCGAACTGTCATTTGAAACACTGAAATTCCAGTATAAACAGCAAAATTGGATTTCGACACAATCCAGTCCACACATATAGCTCATATCCATAGACAATTTTCCTACTAAGCACAGTTTCTAATCACAGTTTTGGAAGCTCTGTACATAGAAATACTCTTAAATGAGTGATTCTCTGAGAGAATTGTGTCAGAAAATTACATTTTAATCAAATTTTCATATGCTCGCCTCCTTTTTCAGTAAAACATCGTAAAGGCTGAGCGACTAAAAAACAGAAAGAAATATTTTACGTATGACCATGTTGGGATTGCTTAATTTTTCTTTGTAAAATAAAAATAAATAGAGTGGCGCAACAGCTCGAGGTGAACCAGGGCCAACTTCTCAATAATGTATGCTGGTGTGTTAATTTCTTTACATATAAGATTTTTCTTTGTGCTTATGTTAAAAACATTTCCGAAACACTTTTTATGCCATGTCTCCACCGAGCACTAATCCGCGATTAATACAAATCTTTACTAAATCCTCTACAAATCACGCGATTTGCCATACAAGTTTATGTCCTCTCGGCGGGCGATTAAAAATAAATCCTCTCATAAATCCCATTCACCCTATTCCCAAACCTAGTTTCTGCACCGTTCTGTAACGGTTTGAGAATCGAAAAAGGAAACTGAAACTGTCCCTGGACGACAGATCTGTCACAAGTACGCTTTCTGTTATGATTTTAACTGCGAAATCGTGGCTCGCTCCTAGGAAATGAAAACGCCACTTTTGAGAGCCATAATGACAGAAACACAGAGTGTTCGTGTCAAATAAATCCTATATTTGTCCGGTGGAGCCACTTTGGGATTTATTTTGAATCGTCTCCCGCAAATTCTCTCTTAGTTGTCGCTGGAGACATAGTATTAAACATACCACTTGCCGTAACTAACATTAGACCCGAGTTTATGAATGACCCGAGTTTTAACACGTTTATGAATAGCTTAAACTCCAGTTTAGCTCTGCGCAAGAGCTTATCAAACATCTATGAGTGTGGCCCATGGTGTTTTTGTAATTTTGTAGCTACTTTTTCCTTGTAAAGAATTTTATTTGTTTTTTTTTTTGCGACAATATTGCTCACTATTTTAAAGCAGTCTTGTTTAGGGGGTTCTGGTTCCCGAGTATTTAGTTCCTAGAGATAAGGCTGGCTGTTAAAGTTTAACAGCCATCCTTATCTCTAGGATAAGGCATACTTCACGCCTCATAAGCACTATTGGGATCGGTTTGTTCTAAAAGAAATTTCGGCGAGCCTAATGCGGCAGACTCTGCTATGGTATCTAAGAATTAAGAGACTTGTCTCTTTTACCAATCGGTGCTTCCTGTTTATAAAAAAGGAAGCGCTACTATTTTGGGAGCACTATTTTCGGGAGCATAAGCCACTATAGCGAATCCCTTTCTTCTACAGGTCGCATGATCGTTGGTTAAGAATTTTTTGTGATTCAAATTGTCTATTTCCGACTTGCAATCGATCAGCGCGGACATTTGACAGTTTGTTAAGAAAGCCAGATAGTTTTCAGCTAATTTTCTGGGCTATTTTACTGGACGCAGGGCGTTTGATGTTAGCAACCTCACTATAATGGAGCAGCCCTCCTCTTCTTGCTCCTCCCATTCACAATATCATATAGAGGAGCCAAGCTAACCGGAAGCCAATCCGATTAGCCCTGCCTTCTTAGCTGACAGGTATGATTTCATGGCAAACAATGAAAGGAGAATCTTTAAAAGTTTGTTTTCCAACTAAGTTAATTTTTAATTGCATTAAATAAATGCTTTCATTAAATAAAATAACAGTCAGGCAGAGAGTCTGCCTGACACACGTGCACCAACATTATCTCTTTTTGACGTTGAAATCGACCCCACTGTGCACCTCTGACGACGGCATCCACAGCAACGACAACATAACAAGAAAAACTTTCCTCTTCAGAAAGTTAATAGGAGTAAAAGGATACACTAACATAATTTCGCTCAATATTAAATGGGTTGAATTGACTCGTAAAAATAAATTGATACTGTCATATTATGTGGATGGAAATTAATACGCCATTACGTATGTCTTTCGATTCCTTATCCGTATCCTTGCTTGCCATTCACTCGATCGAAATTGCCCATCCCATTAATAATATTTTTTCTTTCGTAACAAAAGACAAGAACGGCCAACAGGACATCGTATAATATTGCGCCATTGATTTTGGTTCATACAGAAATAAAAAGACATTTTCGAGTTACATACAAAAAAAAAAAAACACCACTTACCTCTTCGGTTGGATTTTTCATCAACATTATCCGGCGGAGGTCCTCCTCCCGTTGTATCGCATCCTCACGTAATTCTTTAACAAATACTTCGGTCCTTTGTTGGCGCTCCTTAAGTGCCTCCAATTCGAGACGATACTGGTGGAAATCACTTTTGATTGTTGCCAAGTCTTCGAAATTCTGCGTACGCTGGTTGACATCCTTGGAGGCTTTGCCGGCTATCTCTTGCAGTTCGACAAGTTCCTTGCGTATCTCGGCTATCGATTGTGATAGCCATTCGACGGTGAGTTTCTCCTTGTTGCCACCAATGTGGCCTTCACGTAGTGTCTTAATTTCATGCCTGGACAGCGTGACAAGCGTTAATGGTGGAGTTTGAAGCAGGGTGGCCAGAGATGTTGTTAATGTGAGAAGAATATCGCCAAATGGGGGTTGTGTTTAGTAGTTGTTTTTTTTGTTCACACATAGAAGGAAAAAGTAAAATAAAATTGAAATAATAAATTAGTTTAGAATTTATGTTTGCTGAATTGTTGTTTTTAAATTAAGTATTTAATTAATTGAAATCGGAGTAGAGGGTGGATCGAAAGCAAAGGCGGGTTGGGATATTATGATAAATTTATTGTTCCATTATTCCATGCTGGTGAATCGAAAGGACTCGCTTCTATGCTTAATTACTCGCGTTTACTGCAATCGGCTTTTTAGGCCAAACACATTTAATTGTTGTATTGCGTCAGTATAATTAGTTTTGATTTCTATTGTATGGTGAGTCCCACTGTGTATGAGCAGCAAGCAGTACACCTACATCCTGATCATGTGGCATAGGATGTAATTAGTTTTGTGGATTTCGACTAAATAATTGCATTGTCTATGAAGAGTCAAATTGTTGTTCCATCCTATTTTTTTCTCTCTATAAAATCATATATGATGTGGATAAAGAAGTGACAGAATTAGAACGAGGTGGCATAGGACGATGCATGGTAATTGCAGTGAAAAAATCCAGTTGTACTGTAATTAAGTCCACAATGTGAAACAAGGTGATTGTGGCTTTTACCACACAGAGTTGGAGGAGGTTTTCATTTTCACAATACACAATCGTATAATACCCCTCCTGGGGCACATTGCAATTAATGAGATTTATGTTCAATGCAGCTCGTCAACTGCAAACACTACCTCCTGTGTTGGGGAAACTAATATAGACAACACTGCTGCGGGGCAATTCTGTTCTATACATCGTTTTTAATATAAAAAGGATCACTTTATGGTTCGGTGGATGTTTTGTGTGTGTCTAAACTTGCATAAAGCTTTAGTAAACTTTATCGTTTTTCCATATTCTCATGGACGTTTAGGGGCAAAAATGTAAATTGAAGCAAGAGCAAAAATTACTTTGTTGTAAAAAAGTTATATTCTATTGTGCTGGGGGCAGATTTAAAACATTTTTCAAATGTCCAAATCTGAATTTGTAATTGAATAAAATATGGTTTACATAATGTCAACAATTTTGAAGGACTTTCGTGGTTTTTCTCAACAAATGATTTTGTTTGAATAATTTTACGAGTTCTATTGTCGAAATAAATTATTTAAATTATCCTGACCCAATTGAACGACGAGTCCCTTATACCAACTTTCTCCCAATGGTTATAAATTTTTCGACCAAATTTCAACAAGTGATGCCTTTACTCAACAATACTGCATACCCGCTGTCTAAACATCAGAGATTCAGATAATGATTTCTCTGAATTTTTTCTTTTAATCGAGAAATAAGCCTTTGGCCCAATGAATCCGTTGCGTCCGCCACGCTAAAGTACACAGCTGACAACTCAGTTGAAAACACACGTTCTTATGGGAAGCGACGTACGTCACGCAATTCTTCTATGGGCCGCTTACCACAAGAACATGATTTTGTATTTAACTTAGTTGTCAGTTGGGTGAAGAGGTGGGCTCAACGAATTCATTGGACTGAAGGCTATAGTTACACGTTGGATTAAGGACCTTAAAATCAATGATCAATTATGAGGTTCAAACGAGGCATGGGAATTGGTATGAGAAAGTGGGTACGACAAACCCTCGGAAAGTAACATTTGGTATAAGACTATATACTCAATCGGAAACGACAAAAATTACAGGTCTTCTGCATAAGAGTAAGGGTTGGCTATATCACACTCACCATAAACAATTGAGAAGTTAGGCCTTTCACCTCAATTGTAGTAAAAGTGTTCGCTTGTTGTAACTTCTGCAAAGTTTTTGACACATACTTTTAAAAGGACGTTATTTTGAAAAAGCCTTAAGTTTTTGCACAATTAACTCGTTTTCTAGTGAAGGTGAACCGATTGTTGTCATCAAAAACAGATTATTGGAAAATATCCCATGTTCGATAGAATAACAATCTTGTGAACTCGTAATTTTGATAAAAAATTGGAGAATTTGAATTGCCGGAACAATCAAATGTATTGAAATGCAATGCAAATCGAAGGAAAAACGATTTTTTTTTTTTTACACAGAATATTGCAATGGGAGCTGATCATAATCCCAGATTTGAAAAATGCTGTATGAACAAAATTTTGTATATTTTTTAGGGCTCTAATCGTCTTTGCCTTAAGCGATTAGAGCCCTGGAAATACTGAACAAAATTCTGTATGTATTCCAAAATTCTATACGTTTTTTTTTTTGTAGGTAAAAGAAACTCCTAAGAACACCCAGGAAATATTTTCTCAGTCTTTCGCTATGTTTTGTAAAGCCTAACCTGGAGTCAACTATAAGCCCCAAATATTGAAATTTAGAAACGTTCTCAATCCCAAATCAATCACTGCAAATAAAAAACTTTATTCTTGATTTTAAGTTCATTAACAACTTGTGTTTAGCAAACCTAGTTTATATCGCATAATCAGTCCAAAAAGCTAAGAAATCCATATGTAATTCCCACATCATCGGCGAAGCCTGCAAGCCTGCCACGGAAATTCATAAGGAAGAGGCAATTAAAATATACAAAGAACAGAATTGGTCCTAATACTCAACCCTGTGGTACGCCCAACAGAACAGACTTTATTCTGCCTGTTTTTATCTTCTGTTATCGCCAATCTCAACTCTATGTGATTTGTGCTCAAGGTAAGACCTTAACCAAACCAACATAAAACCACGGAAACCAGCATTGTACAATGAACGCCTTGGTAATATCTATGTACAAAGCAGCTGTTAATTTCTTTTCATCTTAGTTGGAACACGCGACAGCAGAAGTCCAATAAGGCATCTTGGGTTGATTTACCTTTCTGAAAACCAAATGGTGTACAACTGAATAAGATTTTTATGTTGAAAAAAGTTAAAACCCCTTTTTTTAACAAGTTTTTCGAAAACTTTACCGTAAACTGGAAGAAGTGATAGGGATTTGTAGTCGCATGTTTCAAAAGGTGACCTTTTCTTTAAGGTCCTTCGGAAAGACTACAGAGAAAATGCTGATACTACAAATATGAGCTAGAACATCTATTACTAGAAATACAATTCTTTTAAATAATTGTGGAATTTTTAAGTGAACGAATTGCTTTCAAAACTTCTAATGGTGTTATTGGTTTATAAGCAAAGCTATTGCTTTGAAAATTTTTAGGAAATCCCAAACAGACGGTACAAAAAGTTTCATCTGATGAGGGAGTTAGTGAGTCGCTAGCAATGGATGTAAAATAGGCGTCAATACTTTTTACATTGAGAGATTTCGAGAAACATTTTCAGCTTACTTGTTTTTAAGATACTTTTAAGTTTGTCAGTTGAATCTCAGAAGATTCTGAATCTTTATATTTCGCTATAGCTTTTCTTGAAATTTAGCTCTTACTTAAAATGGACGATTATAATTATCTTGTTATACCCGACCGAGGGTATATTAATTTTAATGCACAGTTGTAACACAGTGAAATAATCACCTTAGACCCTTAAGACTTTTAAGAGATATGATCAAGACTGACATCTGAATCGATTAAACCACGTCCGTCCGTCCGTTCGTATGTGTGAAGGTTTTCGGTCTTCAAAATCAAGCTTAAACTTTGTACACGGCTTGGTTCTTTTGTTGTGAAAATTGGCTCAATCCGTCAACGGCCACGCCCACTACTGTCTTTAATGTGAGACAACCTCTATTTCACTTTTTTTCTCAAAATACCTTATGGTCAACTTAGACAAGGCACAGGAACTAAAATTTTGGTACTGAGCAATATTGGCCTAAGACATTGTACAAGGCAAAAATTGGACCGCCCACAATTTCGAACATGCCCACTTTTAATATGTTAGATCTTTAAAAACCCGATATCTCGGGAAGTTGACTCCAAATCGAAAAAAAAATTATATGACAAATATTAAAGATATCGCTATTTGCTAAGTTTGCTCCATACAAATTTTTGAGCTCCGCCCACTTTTAGGGGGCGCGTTTAGGAAAAAATTTCTTTCTAGAAGTTTGTCACAGACGAGCTCTTGCACTTACTCACTTGTTTTTTAATTAAAATTATGACTGGGGAGATATGGGGGGAAGATACATTTTTACTTTTTTGACAATATTTTAAATTTCAAAAATATATAACGGCTAATTCGAATTTCGTTTTTCGAATGTCGTAAGATTCCTTTTTTCAATACTCGAAGCACCTGCTCTAGCATTGGCTGTTTTTAATAAATTCTGTGAGCATTTATTTCTGCGAAAATCCTGATACTGTAGATGTTGTAGGCTTCGAAAAGTTTAGGTTGGAAACGATGGTATTAATTTTTTTTTTAAGCAGTTTTTTTTAACGCACTATACTTACACGGGAGACTACCAAAAGTGATTTTAAAATATCTTGTTTCAAGAAAAGGGAGTCTTTTTCAATATTGGAATCATTTAGGGTCTGAATGCGGCTTTGATCTTAGTATAACAACGGAGGACCATGGTCCATCTCTAAGGACAAAATTCTACAGGCTATTGTCAGCAATCGGACGTCCTAGATACGAAAGATGTGTTGACGATGCTCGGAGCTCCCAACATATATCATATTACTCGCAACTTACATACGGCCTTCAGCAGAATTGCTACTTTTTAAACTCTAACTCGACGGAAAAAAATAAGCCTGCTGCTGAGAGTAAGAGGTAAGCTATTCGCACTTAATTTCATTCCACATCGTCCAGAACTGCCAATACTCTGTGATCTGTGTAACCTCGGTGTAAGAGATGATGTCTTCCACTTTATTGCGATATGTCCTATTTAAAAAGAACTTCGTCGCAGATACTTTGGAGAATCGGTGCTAGATGAAGGGCGAACATTGGACATACTAAATGGCAACAATGGTTGGAGCTAATTATATGAAGACACCTCAAAGGCGTTGATGTATCGAAGATGCATAAGAGAAGAAAGTTTTTAAAATCGAAATCTTGATAAAGCCAGCGTTGTTATATAATGTTCAAATATGAAGTCGGTATTTGAATACCTTTAAGCAACTAAATGTTTATTGAACTTATTTTTTATATAGGAAACCTAAATGTCAATCTAGTAGACGGTCAATACTGACCATAAATGTATAAATATTTAAATAATAAATATTTTATTATTTTTTTTGTAAATATTTTGTAATATATCAACCTACTTTTTATGAATTAAATAAAAGTCATCACTAACTAACTAACTAACTACTTACACGAATTTTGACAAAGTTGGTCGTTCAAAATTCGTGTAAAAAAATGAATTGAACCCTGGTTTAACTTTAAGTTATTTACTAGGTGTGTTCAGAGCTAGCTTTGTGCTGTAAGAGGTTTAAAAGTTATGGCCTAAGACTCTCTAATAACGGCACCTATTTTTAATTCTTGATTACTCAAAAACCCTTTCAATATTTCCAGAAAACTACACTTTGTCTTAAAAGTGAAAAAGTCAACTAAGCATTGACCCTTAGTTCAGTTTTTGGAGTTCTTGTCTACAAAACTTTTGGAAATTAGTACCAAAAACATTTCAACCATTTTCGAAAAAAAAAAAATTCAAACTGCAATTGAGTCGTTTTGAGTTTGCGTTCTCTTTTATTTTTCGAAGCTTAAATGCGCAGCCAATTTTGTCGTTCTACGAGTTGCCGTTTAGAAGTTACAGAAGGATTTTGACCGACGGACAAGGTGGCAATCGATAAGAAGTCCTTTTTCCGTTTAAGGACTAATTGTGTGCATTCGCAAAAAGGTAGTGAAATGCTAAAAGAAGGGGTTGTTTTGTTTATTTTCACTCCAAGCGCGTGGTAGGTATTTGATTTGCCTACTTAAACTAGGTTATCGAAGAATGTCCCTGTCAGGAGTTGTCGCGAAAACAGAAGGTATGTTGTGTAAAAATACGTAGTTTTGGGAAGCTTGTGGTTTAGTTTTAGAGGTTTTTATTAAGCTTACGGGGTAATCGAACTGGAATACACCGTATTGTTTCCACTTCACAAAACTGATTAAATCGATAATCGATTATTATATAAAACATTAGTCGATTTTTTAATTTATTTGCAATCCGTTCTTTAACGCAATATAACTTAAAAAAAAAACAAGTATTTTCAATAAGGATGAAGTAAGTTTCAGGCTCATTGTACCAGTTTTTTGCTTGAATGTCAGCATTAATTTTAATTCATTTTAAATATGTTCTGGTAATTGAGCGTGGAATTCTACATATATGTGGCCTCTGTATCAGAATTTAAACCGCATAACCGTAGTCCTATGGATTATCAACATGTGTCTTTCACGTTACAGACAGAATACTTTAAGTTTAAGGTCAATTCGGTTTTTGGTTGCAATATGTCAACGACTTTCCCTATACGAACTGTTTGAAAGTAAATTGCGATCGAAATATCATTTCAAAACCTTGACAGTTGCAACGGTTTTTGTTTTTAAGTTACAAAATTTGCTACTCTACCATTTTTAGCTGACATCTCAACCTTAACGATGATCTTAACAACGCACCTTTTAGTGGTTGCAAGGCACACACAAAATTTTCTGTGATCTCTTGGTATACCAGGTCACAACGAGCAAATTTCCGGACTACCTTAATTATGTGGAAACGTCCTCGCGCTGACTTCCGGTCGGTTCCACATTCGTGATGGGGTGCTAAGAAAAGTATCCCAAAACTTCGTTCATGTAGGATTTTGCGACTTGATCTTTTAACATATCTCCTTACTTCTCGGGGCACTGTTTCAGTGTTAAAGGTTCGCCTTTTCTGAGGCGAATAAAAAAAAACAGGCTAAGAGCAATGTGTTGTCAGGCTTGGCGAATCTTTTTAAGATAAGCAATAAACTATACTACTAAAAACATGAGTAAAAGTCACGATGTTTTATCAAGGCAAGTGACTTCGATAGCATAACCCAAGGACTTTATATAAACTTGACCTTTTCCAAAGCAAAGCTATTTATAGGCAAGCTGCGATTGACAGTGAAGCCGGTGTATAGGTTGTTTTTAACCTCTTATTTTTAAATACTTATTTTGGACACGTCAATGCGCTTGGTCGACAGCCATTTACTTATCAGTTAATTGACAACCTCAAGCATTAATTTCAGCTAAATTTAACGTCTTCTGTGAGCTAATGAATTTTTCACCATCGAAATCCAATCGATAGCTCTTTCAAAATTAAAACTCACCCTCCCTCTGTGGTGGCAACTAATTTAAAGGCCAAAATTCCATGACCCTTCTCCAAGCAAGCTTCAACCCATCACCACGCATGCTAGGAATTAATTCAATGTCAATGTGGAAGGAAAAAAAAATACACTCCTCGCCTATAACACACTCCATCACCGTCATATAAGGATTATTAAAAATTCATACACCACTTGATACGTCCACTAAATGCCGTATCTTCTGTCATTGCATACCCTTATATTCCCGCATTCCGTGTCAAAGCACGTACCATGCCAATGCCACACACACACGCACACACATTTAGAGGCTGACCGCAGAGAAAAGGAATTTATAGCAGAAATTGAAACCCTATTTTGTGGCATTTTTTCTCTCTCATTTTTGTAGTGACCAGAGGCGTTAATCCTTAAATGTGTGTGTGTATCAAACCCACACATATATGCACCTAATGGATATGGGCTCCCACAACAAAAAAAAAAAAAAAACGAATGAAAATACATGCGACTATATCTCAACAGGGATGGGTTTGACCATTTTCCCTGGTTCTATAGTTTTTGTGTCATCGTCCTGTTCATCAAATATTTTGCCCAACACAGAAAACACAAGTCCGGGTGGGGGCAAAAAAAAAAACACGTCGACCGAAAATTGTGATTAAAAGCGATCTAGTGGTTTCGGTATTTCTCAGAAGTCCTCAAATCCCACATGGTCACCAGTCATGAAGGTGGAAGACAAAGCACGCCGCGGTCATGCAGAAAATACTAACACACACACACGTGGATAAAGGATGCGCTAGTGGAGATTTGGGGTTTCTGTTAGAGGCTTTGAGTTTTTCGTTGCGGTGTCTCTTTTGAAAAAGCTCCAAACCGTATATTGTAACACTCATTCCTCAAAGGATAGATGTGGACGGGGATCAGGCAAGCTGATACCTAGGAATAGGGTACTGCAAAGTGGGTCCCTGTCTGCATTGAACGAATAAAAAGGACACAAACACTAAAGTATTATTATCCTTATTAGAAACGTTGGCTTATTTCGTGCCGTATATAGAAACTGGTTACCCCTTTAAAACAGTGCAGCTTCACTAATGATGCTGTTTGAAGTTATGTACCGATGATGGTTGTAGGTATTTTTAGCATCCCTCACAAGGATCACACAGAAAAGGTGGAGTTCTTAATTAAATTGTTGCGTTTGCTTTTGATATGTAAATACAATTTAGTCGGCGCTGTGCAGCGTCGAATGAAGAGGGGGTTTGCTTTTCTATGCTTAATTTTTTTTCTACCCCAGGTAAGAGCTTGAAAAATGAAGATAGACGGTTGGATGGTTTTTTCTTTAAAAAAAAAAAAAAACGAGGAGGGTAATTGAGAGCCAAAAAAATATATATTTTATATTCCTTGCAAAATATAATTGTATATTCTCATTCATTTAAAACTTGCTATCGTTTGGTGTATTCGTGGGAAAGGTACACACTTTCGGGTGGATTCCTTTGAAGGGCACCGAGAAAAACATCCAATTCTTGCAGATGCTTCGGAGCAGGATGGACCATGCGAATGGAAATTATTGAATTCGTAGTTAATGAGAGCCCCCCGCGAATAAAGACCGAGGGTCTGATTTTTTTTTTTTCCTTATTTAAATTTCTTTTGATCTTGTGAAGTGGGGCGAAATTAGGTAGTAAGTAAAATATATATTTTTTTTCCGTGAGATTTCTGTGTGGAGTTTTTTTATTACCCAAATGTTACTGGGGATATTTTCCTTGTGTATAAAGCATACAACAAAATGCAGACATTTAAGTAAACGAAAAGGGAATTGTCATTTGATTGTAAAACATTTCAAGCAATTGAGATTCGACGATGTATAAGGAGCTGGTCTTCAGATTCTAAGAAGTAAAAAAAAATCAACAAGTTTGGGAATTCGATATTGTGTCCGTTTTAAGATATCCTGCCTTGCACTATATCTGTGTTTATGCATTTTATGAACACAAAATTTAAGGCTTTTCACTGCAAAAACACCCAAAGCTCCTTCAAAGCAACTCGGTGTCCTTGTCTTAAGCATTTCCCAAAGAAACAAAAAAGTGAATAAAGACTTTTTTGAAATATAGATCGGGAATAGAACTGCGGAAAAGTTTATTTCCGTCTTGATATAGAGTTCGGTACTTGTCAATGTCAACCCAATCTCGTAATTCAACCCAAAACGAAGTAAGATTAAAAGTAAATCTCAAAGTGTTTCCACTGAAAAAAAAGCAGAATACATTGGCATATACTTTAATTTTTGATATTTTTCAATTACATCCTGTGAGGTAAAATGACAATGTCTGGTTGTCAGGTCCTCTGCACATCTCCTTGTAAACATGAGTTTTCTTGGCTCTTGGCTTTTTTCCCCATATGTTGATAGGATTTCAGTCTACAAACTCGATAGTAGGTCATCTTGCGCACTTCACATTTGCATTTAACTTCTTTGACAGGTCCAACCGGTCAACCGGTTTCCTTTACCATCAACCCTTTAGCGCATCCCCTGATACGACAAAACAAACGCAACTGTGATACCCAAACCTATCCAAATGTCAATTAAGGGGTATGTTTGATTTGTTTCAAAACGAACAGAAAACGAACAGAACACGCAGAATTTTGTACGGTTTGATTATGAAATTCATGCGTTGAAGAGATTTATTCCATTATTAATTTTCAATCTCTTTGTGACGAGATTGAAATTCATGTGGTAAACGTTTTGTGATTTGAGGGGATTTAAGGAAGATTTGTCTTAATAGCGAATTAATGTCTAGTGGAAACATCACATTAATTGGAAACAGACACAAGTTTTAGATTTTTTTCTTTTTGATTGCAAAACGAGGTGTTCTTGTGGCAAAAAACAGAAAGAAACAAAAACCTATGCTTCACTTCTGCTGTCAATTTTGTTTCTGTTTCAGGTTTTGAGAGTAGAGCAAAAAAGTTAACAATAAATATTTCTTTTCCGTGCTGTTCTGTTTTTTGTTTTTATCTTAGTTGGTAACAGACAGATATTTTCTAGACATCTGCATACAATCAAAAGTTTTCTGTTGTTATGACAGAAAACAGAAACGTTTCTTGGAATTCTGAAAAAATTCTCGTGTGGTAAAAACGGCGGCGGTGTTTTAGCGGAATACTTGCTTGATAAATGTTAATGCAAAGTTTCTTTCCCGTCAATTTTGCAATTATCACAGGTTTAAAAAAAAAAAACATTATTTCATAAGCGCTGCTTCGCGCAGACTTGCTGAGCTGACCCAATCATATTTTTGGCTGTACAGAAACACCAGCAACAATCCTTCTTCATTTTTAAAATAAACCCGGTTTTTTCCGTTTATTTTTGTGTTTCTAAATTAGTTGTCAATGAAAAACAGAAAAAAAGACATTCACACTTTATTTTTTAAGTTTCGCACTTAGAAAATGTGTCTGTAACATTTGCGGCTGACAACAATCCCGCAAATAATGATGCAACCACATTCGTGTCAGTTTTGTGTGATTTATTCGAAAATTAGAGTATAATTCGGCTGTCAAACTGACAGGTTTTAGACACAGATTACATCAGAGTTGTGTGAAAAAAAATATACCAAAAACAGCGTCATTTCACTGGAAATCAATAAAATTCGCAAATGCAAAAAAAACTTAAGCAGAGAGCTGTCAAATACAGATCTGATGCCTTTGACATAGGCATGAATAGGAGAGTGGTTTAAAATGTGGACAATAGAGTGTATAATTAAAATCACTCTGTCAATTGATATCGCACCAACAATTACAAACGAAGGTCGACCAAATCAAAACCATTTCATGTTGCTTAAACGGATCTGGAATGTATATAGGTACATTACGAGTGGCGTTGCATAAGAATGTAACTTGACAGCATCTGTCAAAACGCATGCTACTTACGTAAGTTCAGTCTAGACACATTCATCTATGTTCTGCTAAAGAAAAGCGACGTTTATATTTTAATGTTAATGTTATTGACAGATGGTGCGTTGCGGGGTTTGGTTCCAGACGGGAAAAATTTAATCAATGGTTACGAGACCGTCTTTGGGAAAGTTGTAGTTTTGTTTCTTTAAATTATATTCCTTATGAATTGTTGCCTTGTAATTAAATGGCGGAGAGCTAAAATCTATATCGACTGAAAGGTTTCGTTAATTAAAGTCTCGAGTGTAGAAACTGACACATGACTGCAGTGGGAAAAGTTTAATTTACATACTTCTAAAACGACCCAATAAGGCTTTAAAATAAGTATTTTCGGAGGTAACACCGCAGTCGTACAAAAGACACTTTGGAAAACGAATACAACCTACTTTTGTAGCTACTGTAGCTGAGTGCTAAACAAACGTGCCAACTTGGTTAAATCCGTTTTCCAAAGTCGAGTAATTCTTCAGATTCATCAAATTCATCTCTAAGGATCCAGCAAAAGCATGAATGATGCTTGGGTATAAATTTTCAAGCATTTGAGGAAAGTCTCCATTACATCATCTCCTGCTGCACGACAAAGTTGCTTACACCAATCCCAAGTGCTCGTTATCATTACCTTTCAATTTTCTTAAAGGTCGACGAATTGAAAAGTGACGAGCTCGCCTCCCTTTCAAACAAATGAACCCTTAACATTGTACATTATGACATTTGCAATGGTCGAGGGCCTGCGCGATAGGGTGGCCTTCAGGACAAATGACAATCATCTCACCTAAGCAGCAGCCTAAGAAACAAGAAGTTCAAAAGGGCATCGCGTCCCACTCGCAGGACTAACGACAACGCGGCACGTGGACTTCATTATTCTTTTATTTTTCACCTTTTTCCCTGGATGTCCTTTTCGTTTTGTCATATTGTTGTTTTTTTTTTTCCGCACAGATGCTGTCATTTGTTAGAGGTCCGCAACCCGAATGTCATAATGGAATTTATCGCATTTTTACGCTCAGATTTCAAACTGCCACAGCGCCATCTACCACTTACTTCCACCTACTTCCACCACCACCACCGCCGCCAACATGATGTCTAGTAATACATTACATTTGTCCAATTTATTTAATAACATTTGTCTATGTGTCCTCCCCACCCGTTGGCAAAGTTCGTTTTTTTTTTTTTTTGTGTAACACATTTCTGCGTACAAACATTTGTCATTAAGCCAAATCCTTAATGCAAGGATCCTAATTATGTAATACATCACAGTTGACACGTAATTTACTTAATCATACTCTCTCCGGCTGGCTGACTTGACTTGAGGTTCCACGTTTTATTTTTTTCGTTGCTCCTTAGCTCATTGGTTGAGAGAATCATATTTTCTTGCCATGCTATATTGCCTCGGTGGCTTTTGCCAGGGATGTGAAATTTTCATCAATCTTTTCGGTCGCATTCACGGGAAGCGTATAAGTTAAACCGACACGACACATATCCTTATGTCTTTGTAATGAGACGTTTTTGTTCTTGTGTAAATATTTGCAACGGCTTGACTTTCGCTTCCGCTTCGTCCTTTTTACAAGTTCTTCATTTTCTTTGGTGGAGATGTAGGTATGTCGCAGTTGAGAAGGGATATGTCAGAAGAATGAATTAAGGCAGGAATTTTTTTTTTTTTGGTAATTGATGAAGGGCCAAGGCAATGAAACCATTCACGAGCGTACGCGTACGCGTACTTCACGTGTGTGAGTTAATTGAAGCGTACAAACACAGAATACCTTAGATACAGTTATTCAATCCCCCCAGGATAGAATCTACTTTCGTATGTGAATCCCTAAACCTGACACTTGTATACATTGTATCCGATGTGTTGAGTTTTGTTTCGTTTAAGATATCAAATAGACTCTCCTAACAGAGGCAATGTGTATAACCTTAAAAACAGGTGCTTTTGTTGTTGATTTTTGGTCGAGAGATTTTGGTTTGATTGATGTACCTACTCTACTAAACTGGCTCCAAGTTCATTTCAACTCTTTGGGCGGAGTGGCTTTTGGTTGAGGGATGTAACCAAGTGATTTATGTTTGGTTTCCAGAGTCACTTCCGTCAAAAGTTGACGTTTTGCTTGCGGTAACTGGCTCATAACATTTTGTCTCCTGCATAACACAGCAGATTTGCGTTTCCTATCAGAATGCCTGGGTGTTGTCTCATCGAATCGAAACAGCCGCATTTGTGTCACTCACTATCCTTGAAATAGGAAACATAAGCCGACTGTCAGTGTCAATTTGACAGGAAGTAGACGTAAATTACATCACGAGCCTATGTGAAAGCCCAACAGTTTTATTTGATAATGGAGACTATTAGAAATGGAGACACGAAGTAGGGCAGCAAAAAGCTGTAACAGACCAATGTGACAGTTTTGATATGCTTTACCTATAGGCACGAGCTGAATTGCACTTCATACATCTTTGTGTAAAATTGTGAACTACGTGCTTGGTAAATTAATTCAAACGCAATCAATAAATTTGTCAGTTTCAGACCAGCCTAAACTAATATGAACTTATACAGAAACATGTAAAATAGACTTCAGTTTTGTCTAGACTGGGAAAATCAAGAACCCTCTTTGACAGTTCTTGTAAAAATGTCAAAATACACACTTCTAATTTCGGTCGCAATGTCATAAACATTTATGTCACGTCACAGGAGGAATGACTTGCATAGTTTTGTGCCAAAAATATCATCAGCTGAAGCAATAACTTTTTCTTATTTCAAAAGATTCTATGTATGAATAGGTAATTTGTCTGTTAAAGTGATTTCCAAATCGATTTGACTTCTGCAGAAAGGAAAACTTCAATTAGGTCAAACGCTGGATATCAGGTGTCAAAAAGAGTTTTGTCAAAAAAGGGGAATTTTATCGACCAGATAAAATTTTCGCCTATAATGAATTTGAATTCACTGTTTCTTATGACGAAGAAAGTCGCTGGCCAAAATTGAGTACGGCCTGTGTCAAATCTTTGGCAATGGACGATTCTGTATGTCGACCACGTCTACTATAACTTCATGCCCTAAGTACATTATCTATGTGGAGTCACGACAGTAAAATATCGGGTTGAATCTTGGAAATGAGAACAGGAGAAAGTTGAGATCCTTGAAGTATGCCAAAATTAATAAGAAAATTAGAGTTAAAACTTTTCCCAAGGGTTCGACGAATTAAACTCAATTTCACTTATCCACTTACTCAACAAAATATTTATTTAAACATTGCAACAGTTGAAACAACTTTTCCACTTGTTCACGATAAGAACTTCCCAATACCAGGTTCTTGGAATGGAACCTTTCCAGATCGTTACTTGTCTTGTGTAAATTTTAGGGGGTGATTTCCAAAGAATTCTAAAGACAGTTCGGTATCTGCAAGTTCAGTATCTCTTGTGTCTTATTTTCCCATATAAATGGCTCAGTCACACTGCGAAAAGACAATTTCCGAAGCGTTGAAGATTGGAGTAAGTCAGAAAAGCAGGTAATGATAAGGGAAGTTTTCACTTGAAATCATTATCTGAATCGGGATGTCGCTTCATATCCTGATGCTCACGGACGTTTTAGGTAGTGACACTTCCTTCCAGCTCCTATTAAAAATGACAGTTTCAGATTGTTTTAAATTTTAACCGAACACCGTAATTTGTACTCTTAAAGATGCTACGCTTTGTTAATTTTTGTTTTAAGTTGAAAGAGAAGAGCAGAAAAGCTCTTGGCTTTGGCTTGCGTATTCAATACGACGAAGAATATTGAGCTTCTGTTTCATGGGCCAAGGCTGAAGACATAAGGATGCAAGAACTTGATTTCTTGAAGCAATGAGCCGAGATGCTCTAAAGTGTCTCAGGCAGGTACTTGCGCCACTTTTAAACTTAGTTAAATAACGAAATGTCGGAAATTTTCGTCAACCTATACCTGATGTAAGTATAGGTATAGGTGAGATACTGAACCCTTGGTAGACCCTTATTCCATGAGTGACAAAAAATGTCTGTGGTTATTTGTAGGATGTAATATGCAAGTCTTTTGGGAGTGACCGAGAGAAATAGTTTTTATCCAGGTAAACTACTTATTGGAAAGACTCGGATGCGGCGATAGAAACCGTCTGCTTCTTTTCAATAACTGAAGGACCTGCTCTTCATAGAGATAGAGAACAAAGTCGGCCTCAACAGACTTTCACTTTAAGAGCTGAACTTTTTACAGAGCGATGTCCTATATAGAGCTTGTCAAAACCCAGGAGACCAAGGAGACGCAATCTTCTTAACATCGCATACAAGATATTTTCTGCTGTACTGTAAGCCGTTTGTCAACAATCTGATATCTTAGTCCATCGCTGTGAAAAGTCGACCATCGACCAAATATTCACACTGCGGTAGATCTAGGAGAAAACCCAGGAATTCCGAATACCGTCTTTTAATCGATTTCAAGGCTGTTATATAACAGCACAGCATCTTTAGAGACGAGCTGTATAGAGCAATGTATAGTTTTAGCATACCTGCCAAACTCGTCCGTTCGTTCAGGATGACGATGGAAGACTCACGCTGTTTTTTGTCAAGGTCGATAAATACCTCACCGATCCCTTTGATATCAGAAAAGAGTTTAGACAAGGCGACGCGCTGTCATGTGTCGCGCTGTCTTGTATCGTATAATACTTAAAAGAATTGTGTAAAACTCCCACCCCAACAATAGAGGCACAATCTTTTAAAAGTTCGTGCAATAACTCGCATATGCAGACGACATTGACATAAATGGAAGAACACAGCGTGCTGCCCAGTTAAGCCTTTTTGAGTATTGGTGCGGAAGCGAGGAAGATGGGGTTAGCAGTCAACGAGGGCTACGCCAAGTTTATGTTGTAATCAATAGAAACCCGAATATCAGAATAGTGAATACCAGAATATCACCAAAGGTTGTTAGGCTACTTTGCGTGCAAAACTGGAGACAGAGCGGGCGAAGCCTGTTGGATAAGGCCCAGGCCTACCCCTACACCAGACTGTATCGCAGCCTTTAGTATAAGTTAGGCCCGTTTGCTGATACTCATCATAACGAGCTGTGTTCTACTAAGAGACTTAGTTCCACATAAAAAACTGTCAGAATAAGAAAACAATTCCCGCCTGCTTTAAAATATAAAAACCCTTAAGGTCCAAGATGTGTGCTTTTGACGCCGGAGGTCTGGGTTCGAATCCTGCCTCTGCCACCTGAAAAAAAAGACTTGTTCTTTTTCACGGCTCCCACCTCCGCGAGGGTCTGACAAACCCTCCGAGAGTAACACATGTCTTGAAAAACTTCTCAAAGTGCCGTTCGCATTCGGCAAAAAATTGTAGGTCCCCTTGTATGTAAAGAAATTAACACGCACAGCACACATTGTTGAGAAGCTGGCCCTGGTTCACCTCGAGCTGTTGCGCCACTCTATTGATTTATTTATATTTAAGGTCCAAGCATAATAGACTTGAGCGGGTTTAATCTTTTGTCAAAATACAACGAAAATCCCACTCAAGTTCTGCCAAAAGGTTGTGTTGCCCATAATAGACTTAAGCAAGCGATTTGAAAATCTTATGAGATTTCACTGTGAACGTCTCGAGTATCACATTGCCTTGAAAATTTAAAATCAAATATGAAAATTATCTCATTTTCTCTTCAACTTTGGATGTGAATATCTCCAAAACCGATTGTCAGATCCAAAATGTGTTTAAACTTTTGAGGTCAGCGTAAAATTCTTGGTACTTTTCCTTCTTTCACGGATTTTTCGAAGCACGTTTAAAAATAAATATTGGCTTAAATATGACAATCAGTGAACTAATGACAAGCAAAAACGAAACTTTAAGCCAACACAAGTTCACGAAAACCTTACGAAACTCAGAATAAAGCCGCGTTGTCACAAGCAACATAATACAGGAACAGAAACAGAATCCCATACATTAGCAACTGAAACCTAAATTCACTGAATGCTTTTTGCGCTGCTAATGTATGAAATTCTGTTTCTGTTCCTGTTTCCGTTCCTTCTGATAACGCGGCTTAAGGCTATTATGGTCGTGGCATACGAATCGCGTGCAGTTGGACATTTCGGAAAGCCGACTTAAGGTCATTAAAGTCTATTATGGTTGGGCCCTTAGGTGCCTGGTTTGCCAAAAAAAATTATTAAAAAACAAATTAAAACATATTTTTTCGCACATTATAAATAACAGGTGCTACGCTATGTTGAACTCAAATTGTTTCTATTACGTTCCACAGAAAAATATTAAGTTTGGCTCCCTGAAATTATGCCAAAGGAAATTACGCCAAAAAGCATATAAATGGAAAAAGAGGCAGAAAAAATACATTTTTCCAAATTCCTAAAGGTAAAAAAGGCAAAAAAAAATTCAATTCGACCTAAACACGTTCGATTTTATTTCAAGGCACCGGAGGTAGGTTTGGAATGCAACAGAAAATTACAAAGCCAGGTAAATTGAGTCTTTAGCTTTTTCTTAGGATAAAAGGCGAATGTTTTTTTGGGTTTTTTTTGTTCCAGACCGATTTTGGAAATTGACCAAAAAAAAACCTACTTTTTTTGTCGTAATTCCCGTTTCATATTTTAGCTCCTTTACCGAAAAATTTTGCGTAATTTCCTTAATTTTGGCGTATTTTCCTTTTGGTTTTTGGAGTTTTTTTTTTCAAAAATTTTGCACCAAATTTTTTTTGGCCTTTTTTCCAAAACACTTTTTGGCGTAATTTCCTATGGCGTACCACATAGTCGGTAAGTTCAACTTAAGTCTTAAGTAGAACTTAGATTTATGTGTAGTACCAGCAAACAAGCCTTAGAAAGGCCTTGTTTGGCCTCCGCCTCTAGAGTGAACGTGGAATAAGACAAAATCTTATCCCGTTAGCACCGTGAGGAAATGTGTTAAAAGCCAAAACTTAAGTAAAAAAAGCCTAGTTTTTTTTCCCAAAAAGCGCCCCCTAAAAGTAGGCGGAGCTCAAAACTTTCTACGGAACAAACTTAGAAAATATCAATATCTTTAATATTTGCCATGCTATATTTTTTCGATTAATAGTAATTTTCCAGAAAAATCAAGTTTTAAAAAATATGGCACGGTAAAATATCGCAGGGTCGACGCTATTGGTCCAATTTTCATCGGCTAAAGGTTTTTAGTCACAATTTCAAATTGTGTGCAAATTGAACTAAAACTAAACTAAATTAAACAAACATCTGAGTTCCTACGTTTTGCATAACTTGGTAAAAAAGTCTTTGAAATATGAATTAGAGGTTGTTTTCGTTTAAGCCAATAGTGGGCCTGGGTTTAAAAATAGGGCCAGCATAAAAATAACGCCGTTGCCCACATTTCAGCTTTCTAGCTTCGTTTTAAAAACGTAAAACCATCGCACATACAGACGGACACGGCTTAATCAATTCACCTATCGTACTCGATCATGCATTAAAAAGTTTTTAGTATAAGGAGTTTAGGTCATTATCTCACTATGTTACAGACCATGCATTGATATTATTATATCCTGGGTAGGGTATGAAATTAAGTTATTTAAGGTCACTTGTATCAAGATCGCTTTGATGATTATATGTAGAGAAAAAAGGTTGATTTCGTTTCTCAGAAGATCGTAGCATGTGCAGAGTGGTCTCTTCTTTATTCTCAGCTCTCTTCCACGGAGCTTGGCAAAATTCGTGGCTGTTTTCCATACTTTTTGCTATGATAAATGGCGCTAGTTAAATACTTTTTTCCAAATTTTTGCCATGATACAATGGCGCTAGCGCATTCATTTTTGGTTTGTAACATTGTCTTGTAATTGTCTTTAAAGAAGCCAAAAAATTTTAGACTGTTCATTGACCACGCCCACTTTTTAAGGGATTTTAGCTTAAAATGACTGTTTTCCAATAAATATATATAAAATTTGACAAAAAATTGTATGGCAAAAGTTGTAGATATTAGCATTTCCTAACTTTTATTTACATATTGTATGTGCTTCCGCCCACTTTTGTGGGCGTGGCTTTAAAAAAAGTGATTTTTTTATGTTAGGAATGCGGAGTGTTAGGTCGAAATATTTGCAACCACCTAGTATAAAGCATTCAACATTTATATTTTTATATCCCGCCCACTTTTTAGAGGCGTGGCAGTTTTTTTTTTTGTATGGTCGGGTATTTTGCAATCCGTCGTAGATGGACTAAGGCTTTTGCATACGCACTGTTGCACTTTCCCACTTGTTGTCTTTCATTTAAGCAGGGTTTGGGCAAAACTCTGCCGGGGTAAAAATTATTTTTACAAAACTCTGCTTTCAAAATTCTGGAAATGCCACTTTTACAAGGCGTTGCGTCAGCGTGAATTAGTAATACTGCAACCCCCTACCAGTTTCTTTTTTACCTTTGCTTTACCTTAATACACCAACCACGACGACGGAAAATTGTACCGCCAAGTATGTATTGTGCGATTGGGGAATATTTTAGTACAACCAGGCATTTCAGTGACCATAAGAGACCCCCGTCTAAGCGGACAGAAAAGGAGCTCTGTTGGTTTATTTGATTTTTTCACGACGTACAATCTACGACAAAAATTTGAGCGACAAAAAGTCATACAGCAAAAGTTCGTTCATATGTCCCCGTTTGATTTCTGAAGTTGAACACATCATTTACAAAATAGCTCCTGTAAGGAAGCAGATTCTTCTGACGTTAGACGAAAGGAGGGACAGTTAAAAAATTCCAATTTGTGTTGAAATTGGTTGAACTTCTAGGCATAATTTGTTCCTGAGTCTCTGCACCTATTTTTTTATACTCTTACTTGGTTTAAGCCCTGAATGTATTAGAATTCATAGCTGAAGCTTATCGAATAACAGCCGCTTAATAGTCGGCTACTTATTGCAGCTTTTTTTTAACATAGCTCCGGCATCTTCTCAAAAGACCCGGAACTTATAGTATTCTTAAAACTACCGGATACAAGCAGTGTCTTTAAGTCAGAGGTTCTGGCTATACTTAGGGCGGCCGAGCTTTTGCAGATGAGATCGATATCCCGAAGTGATATCGCCATTTACATCGATAGCCAGGCTCTCAAGGTAATGGAATCGGTCAACATCAAATCTGACTTAGTCAGGGGCTGTCGCACAATGCTCAAAGCATTGTGCAGTCAGAACCGAGTGAGACTGTGCAAAAAGAGGAAGGCTTCTCGAAAATAGTGAGGTTTTAAACATCAAACCACCCCTCTGCGTAGTAAGAGGCACTATTGAGGAGAAAATTATTGTGACTGCTAACCAAAGGTGGTCTAGTCTGACTGGACGTAGGGTATTTAAGGCTCTCTGGCCACGTTTTAACCGGAAAGAACCAAAAGGACTACTAAAAATGAGCAGGGTCAAGCTTAGGGCTTGAATGGGAATTCTGACAGGTCACTGTCTCCTGCGGAAACACGCGACGAGGCTCAGGCTTTCTGACACGGATATTTGTGGCTTCTGCTGCGATATGCAAGCGGTTGAGGATATGACACACATACTGTGTGAGTGCGAGGCAATTTCACGTAAACGTAGAAAATTTCTAGGGGAATATTTCTTTGAAAGTTTAGAGGAAATAGACGGCACAAACCTTAGGGGCCTTCTGGGCTACTACAGGGAAATTGGATGTTTCATCAGGGAGAATGTTTAGGTTGTTTTGCCTTTTGAATTGTTAAATTCAACTGGTTCCCCAGGGATCGCGATGGGCCCTTTTTGGTGCCTAGTGTTTGTGTGGCCTTTTTTTTTACCAAACCCCTGTTTAACGTAACCTAACCTGTAGCCGCTTTAACAGATCAGCATTTGGACAGTGAGCTGAGTATATACAAATTAAAGACGCTGGTTTTAGGTTTCTTTCATACGTTTCGCTGGGAGGACACAATAGTGATTGTAAAGAACGAAAGCACTGACTGGCAATCTTTTTAGAACTCACGCATAATTAGGGTTCAAGTTCTAACTTAGATAAAGTTCAAGTGTTCGAGAACACTACATGTATTTACATAGCTGCTATAGGGTAGACTATACCTTGTTATTCCATACACCTAAGCTTCTTAAAAAATTCTTAAAAAATAAGTCACCCTTAGGTAACAACCAGGAAACTCATCCTTGCATAAATATCTGTCAAGAAATGACTCTGCTATGTGTAGCAAGTTTAGGCATTGCTTACAGCTGTTACATTTAAATACATTACTCCTGTCCTTTGAAATTCTAGTGAAATAAAGACCAAAAACTATTATAGGTCGTTAACATCACCATTGAAAAGCGAGAGTTTTCCTTATCTAAAGAAACAATTCAACTGCACACTTCTCCGACTCCTGCATCTATTGGTCTTTGGCTCTAAGAACTTTCTGAATAAATTGCTTCGTCGATTTACTCCTCCTATTTCCAAACACAAAGGAAACTCAAAGACAAAAATAAATTTCTCCAATAAAGCAGCATTGCTCCGAGGGATATATTCCGATATCGTCGTCGTCGTCGTGTGCATTTCTCACAATAATTCCTAAAGGATATAAGTATTTTATCCGGCCTTATCTTGCTGAACTCATTGCTGTGACCTCTTGAAATTCCGAAAACCTACCTCCCACTAGGATCCCGCATGTATAACGATAATATCGCTGCACACAAATGGATGCAGACCAATATTAAGACTTCAACCAGAAAACCCATTTGTTAGCAATCAGAAATAATTGTCCAATTTTCAGAGAATTACTTTCCGATTAATCATAAAACTAAGGCCTAACTCATTTATCCCATCCATCATTCAATCCCTGACATTGTGGTGTACTCGCATAAATGATATCCTTTTGCCTTATCATCATAAGGTGGCCCTACTATCCATATAAGCGGATATGTGTGAGTTGCATTCAATTCTAGTAAATTCAATTAAAAAAAAACATACACACACGAATTCAAATTGGAATTATGGACAGGGATTATAAATGGATTTCTATTGTATATTATTCAATTTTGTATGGTAAGCTGGTGTCTGTGTATACCTGGATAGGTGGTTTGCATAAACATTGCAGGAGGTTTTTTTAATCCCGGACTACGCTAGCAATATTCGTGTTTAATGAAGTAAAAGCGTTTAATGAAATTGCCGATGGCATTGCATTCGATTCAGTGTTTTTAGCCCTCGACTTACCGGAAAGCTAAGCTGATCCAATTTAAACAGAAAATTTAAGCTTTAAAAGTACACGTATCATTACCCAACCTTGCGGCACTCCACTTAAAAGGGGATTTTATTAACGTGATATGCAAATTGATATTCTCGGAATGAAATAAGCAGACCCATGTATGCAGGCAGGATACATAATTGAACGAAAAGGCGATAGGACTCGGCGCGCACAAATGGGACACCACTTAAAAGAGGACGAACAAAAAAAAAGGAAAATTATATCGCGAAGAATATTTATACCTTTGATATCACCGTCATCAATACGATGGGCATTAAATGTCAAGTGCATTTTTGAGTCATTAATAATCCATTACTCATCCTTCAATGCTCTGCGTGAATCCTGTAAAAATTTTTTTTCGCTAAAAAAAAAACAATATATTCAGGATACATCGTTGACATGTAGCCCTCCCCGAATAACGTAATCCAGAGCCTCTCCCTACGTGGAAAACCCCCCTTTGTGCAGCACCTTTCATGCATGAGCTCGACGGGAATAAATTTTTTCCCATCTTCGAAGGGGATATAAAATTTTTTCCGAAAAAAAGGAGCCGTCATACGATACAGGATAAAATATAAGCCAGGAGCAAGAAAAAAGCAACAAACATAACACACAAAGGAACATAATTCAAAAGGCTGGATATATAAATTCATGAGAGACGGCAGCCGTATACCGTTGTGTATGGCGCGGGATGATGGAAAATAAAATGTACAACAAGGATATTGAAATATCCTTCAGAAATATCCGAAATATCCTCTATTGTTATTGTTATTAGTGTGAACAATGATGATGGTTATTTTGTACATCATTCTCTTATATCTTTATTGATTGGATTCGAAACTTGAGAAACTTTTGATAGGACACTTAAGAATGGCGATGGGGGAAAAAAATCCAATGTCCTTTCGGTGATTTTTCATCTCTAATTGACTTATACTAGCTCTCTTTACAATGAGGAAAGATTTTCTCCTCTTTACGGGGGTTTTTTTTTGTGAGTCCTATGGAAATGGTAAACCTCTTCCCCGGTAAAAAAAAAAACAACTTTTATTGTACCAAAAGGACTCTGGCACCGTGTTGACGCCAGGATAGACATTGCAAAAGGGCAACAACAACGAAAAAAAAAGAAAACGTAACAAAAATAACTTTTTTATAGCTAAATTCAGTCAGGCGTTTCCCAGTCGTTTCATAGTCCTCGTTCTAGCTTCATGGTGTAGCCTCCACAGCGCACAGTACCCCAAATATAGAAAAAGTAAAGAGAAAAAAAAACTCAGGGCCGTGTGCCACAGAGGACAAAGGGTAGGTTAGGCATAGGGAAGAGCAAGTTGTAAATGTATACGTAATGTGTTTACTGTGCTCGTATAATTAAGAGACACAGCAGCAATCTTTTTTCTTTACATAATACTCCTACTTCGGGTAGGTACTGAAATCGCACTCGAAATGTTGTATAGGTACTTTCGAAGTGTTTTTGCCACTGTAACCGTTGGTAATGGGCGACCAGGAGGGGGGGGGGAGTACGTCGGTCGTGGCTGTTAACCATTTTTCGTTTTTAAACCCCTTTTTCGAGACTTTTGAATGCCCGTACACTCACACCTACGCGTAGCGTAGGTTTCCACTTCTCATGCCACGTAAGGATTCCTTTTTTTTATTGATATTTAAATGATCAAAGTGATGCAAAAAAGGAGTAAATTTAACAAAAACGTATGGCTGGAAAAGGAAATGCTTTCAGGGATGAACAATGTCCATTAAAGTTAACGATAGGTAGGTAGGTGGTAGGGGAGGTATGTTCCTCAATGTAAATGAGCCATCATCAGGGCCAGGAGTGTATTTATGCGCCTTAGACCATGTGGTTCTGCATTTAATGTGTTTGCTTGGTTAGATGTAAATTGAAAATTGGTCTGGGTTTGAGTTGTTATTAACGATTTAATAATATACTCGAACAACCGAGTGTGGTTTACATTAGTTTGGGTGTTTGATGCGGAACAAAGACCGAGGCTCGGGCGACTATTAATTTCGTAAAGTTGATGGTGATTTGTGGGAACTTTTTTTAACGACATTCGGGGTGGTCGAAGTGGGTGTGGTCGATGAGGTCAAGTATCGGAAGTGATTTTGCTTATATCTGGAGTGAAAAGATTTCACCATACAAAACATTTTCCTTATTACCTCAATTGACCGCAAGGACGAACAAGCAAAACCTTAACTAAGTCATAAGAATTGAGTAAGAAGTCAATTAATTTATTTTGAATTAAAGAGAAGTATTTAAAATATTAAGAAATTATTGAAGGTTGTCTTAAACTTTGTTTTAACTATGAAGACCCAAAACTTGAAGCACGTTCTAATGTCTCAAAATCAACAGATTCAACCCTTTGAAATCGCGTTGAAAGTAGGTATGGAATGTTTGAAAAGTGGGTGCACCTAACCTTACTCCGAGAACTTACACTTTCCATCAAGTTAAACGTTTCCATTTAAGCGTGCCAAAAATTGAGGCATCTTCAAAAAAACAGATTGTTGAAACTCGTCAGATCACGTAGCCTAAATGAATTGATCCAAAAACAACGAACACTGTATCCGCAAAGGAAAGGAAAGTAAGAACGAAAAGGCTTGACTGATAGCAATAAATTGCTGAAGGGACTTCTGCCATTTTCAGAAACATTAGGGAGATGGGGAGACATCAGGTTCAAAAATTTGGTTAGTCAACATAGGTTTCTTACACCAAAGCTAAGAAGTTCCGCACTGATGCCTATTTTAAGCCCCTCTGTATGTGTGAAGGTTTTAGGTCTTAAAAGTCAAGCTAGAAAGCTGAAACAAAATGTCCAAAGCTTGGTACACGCCTTGGACATTTTATTGCACAGACAAAGTGTGAAAATTGGCTAAATCTGCCAACGGCCACGCCAACTACTGGCGTCAATGTGAGACAACCTCTATTTCACATTTTCTCTCAAAATGCCTTTTTGTCAAGTTAGACATGGCGTAGGAACTCAAATTTTAGAACTGAGTAAGATTGACCCGAAAGCTTTAACAAGACAAAAATTGGACCGGAATTATGGAAGTCTGAATTTACATGTCTTAAACTAGCATCTTGCTGACTAATAAAATGTTTAATTTTTTGAAACAAAAAATTGGACCGACCACAATATTGATCATGTCCACTTTTAATATGTAAAATTTTTAAGAACCCGATTTCTCGGAAAGTTCACTCCACATCCAAATTTTGACCTCCGGTCACCTTTAGGTGGAGTGAGCTTTCCTAGAAATCGGGTTTTTAATGGACCTGGTCAATATTGTGGGCGGTCCAATTTTTGATTTTAAAAAATTAAAAATTTTATTAGTTAACTAAGCAAGATACTTGTTTAAGACATATAAATTTAGACATTCATTGTTCCGGTCCAATTTTTGTCTTGATAAAGGTTTCGGGCCGTTTTTAGGAAAAAACTGTTTTTCCCGAAATAATTTTCGCTTTTAACGCATTTTTTTCATAATTCTCACGCCCATATTTGGGGGCGTGGCCAATACAAATAATATTCGGGCCAAAAAGCTCTGAGATTTGGTGTCACACGGTATATAGGGTCGGGTATGTTTGTTACAATCGAACTCTTGCACTTACTCACTTATTTTTTAAGGTTTTGTTACTTTTAAGTTCTGACTTACGCCATGCGTGAAGATAGAGACTTTCAGTTAGAGGCATCAGGCTTAGGTAAACGATGTGGTGACTCTTATTAGAATGTGTACGGTTGCGCAGAGCATTCAAATTGTATCAGGCTTCAGCCACAGCTACGCATTGTGATTATACCTCGACGTTTTTCTTATGCTGACCACCAGATCGTGTTTCTCATTTCTCAAGCCCGTCATGTTCTTATGAGAAAAATGAAAGCGTTGACCTGCTAGCAAGACGAACCCAAGGTAATGTGAGATAGACTCTTTTTGTGCGGGATGAATTTAGCTAAGAAGTAATTTTCTATTCTTTACTCGCCGTTAAAATAGGTTTGCTAGCTCTTGTTTTTTACACTTGCAAGACTCGAGTGAAAGTATTTTGTGACGAACAACGGAATAATGTTTTCCAAGGCAGTCCAACTTAGCCTTTCAACACATTCATTCATACCGGATCGGATACCAATATGTGCACCACCTTTTATGTCAGTATATAAACATTGAATAACTTTGACATTTATCAAGCGGTTGACTTGAGTGGAAACGTTTTTGAAAGGCCAATTCAATACAATATTCACGCCGAAATAATGCACGAAAATACTGACGTAATACATTAAGAAAATATGTTCAGGTTGTGTCATATCGTGAATATTGTCGGCAACAAACCCTAGATATAAAATATTTAATACTTATCGACAAGAATTAACATTTTTTGGGCATGGGTCAAGCTCTTTGAGCACAAGAGCTCATAAACATCCCAGCCATTAGCGTCCAAGAAGTTTTCCTGAAAACGCTTTTAATTTTTGGCGTCAGTGAAAACATCTTGCGACGTTTTTAGAGGATAATTTTAAATTTTTTCCGTACTGAATACAAATGACTTAAAGAACCTTGCCATAAGCCGTGCCCCTCGCTTTGAAGAAGACAGTACCTCGAATTGATTAAAAATTGCACCTGCATGTTGTTGGTTTTATGTGCATTATTTACGCAGAGAGAACATGTAGGCTGACATGAACATTTGGACACCCGAGTTGGAAGTGGGCTGTGGTGCAGATATGATATGCAGACATGCAGATATATGATAGCGCATATGACCGACTGGAAGGTCTTGGGTTCGATTCCCAACCTTTTTTTTATTTTTTGCCAACATGTCTTGTTAAATAAATTTTAACAATTACGATGACAACTAAGCTGTACAGGCCCCTCTATACTAACGTTTAGTCGTAGAGTGAAGTTGAAATGTTAGAGGAAAAACATGTCGACAGAAAAAACCGTGTATAGTTCACTGGCAGGGCACAATCCTGCAACCCTTACTTGTCGCGAATTATGCTCTACCAGTTGAGCAACAGTGAACACGATTGATTTTTTTTCCCAGATTTGACCACCAGTTTTTGCCTTGTGCTATATTCGTTGCTATTCTTTGAAGCTGATTAGGAATGGCGCATAGAAGACTTGTGTTAGTGAATTTCGCGACTACGTGTAACCACACGATCATTTTTAGCACGGTGTTATACACGGTTTTTTTCTTTCGACACTTCCTAACATTTCAACTCTACTCTACGAAAAATGGCAACATTTACTGGCTACTTAGATCTCTAAGCACTGGTATTTTTTCGCAGATTTAAGCCCAGCTTTAAAAAAGATCTGATAAAGATTAGGTGCCAGAAGGAAACGAATCTGGAGTTGACCCAGCCAGTAGTTTTTCACAGCAGAGTCAATAAAGTATAGTCAAAATGTTTGACTTTTGAAGTTATTCAGAGTCAATTAAGTATAGTCAAAATGTTCGACTCTTGAAGTTATTGACTCTCTGAACTGTCACTTCACATAGAAAAAAAAACCGCAAAGAAGTTTCAGTTGTTCTCAAATGTCATTTTTCACTGGAACACTCAAAGCAGCTACCATTTGACGTGAAAAAAAAAACGGGAAAAGAAGTTCGAACTGTTCTCCAGAGTTTGCTGCGGGATTAACCCGCCAATTTTGACGAGTTAAGTCGATATTAGCCCTGGTCGATCCGGGGCTGGAAAATTGAAACATTGAATTCACTGCAAACTCTTTTTTGGTTTTAATCTCAATTTCTTCCAAACCCCACGCACTGAAAAACTGGCATTTAGACGTCTTAAATTTAATCTGTGGGGTTATGTGAAAAGCAACGTAAAAGGTAGCAAGTCTCAGACTATTGACTTTACTGACGCCTAGAATAAATCTTTTTACCGTCCCTGATGCTTGGAAAATGATGTGCGTACGTATCAAAATGACAGATTTTGCTTAAGTCAATATAGAAGTCAGTTAGTCGGGCAGATAGAAAAAAAATTATTAGAGCTGTGCTACAGCTCGGAGTGAACCAAAGTTAACTTCTCAATCATGTATGCTGTGTGTGTTTGGCCAATCCAAACGGAATTTTAAGAAGTTTTTCTGGACGGATGAACTCACTTTCGGAGAGATGTCACACCCTCGCGGAACAAGTCGAAAAGAAAGTCTTGTTTTTTCTGCTGGCGATGTAAGATCTGAACCCAGACCTCCCGCGTCATAAGCAAACACACTGACCAACAGACCACTACGACACGACACCCCACAGTCTTGGATTTTTTCCATGACCCTCATTTAATTCCCTTCCCAACTTACAGGTGCTCCAAAGCAGGCGATTTAGTCCCGGCGCATCAAAATCCTATGGCCCTTGGAGGTGTTTGAATGACGTGAGGATTGCAAGGCAATTTTTTTTCCTAAACAAATTTGGACGTTCTGCACTTATTTGATATCCACTCTTCTTATAGTATGAAAGTGTAGGTACTGGTGTTTTTGGCGTTTTAGAGGTTGAAAAATTAGGGCTTACCGGACGTAGGTACACTGGGTTAATTAAATGAATTGCTGTTGGGAAAGCGTAGTTCTGAGCCGTTTTACTGTCTAGTGAAACGCAGAATAGTAAGACTTTTAGACTCTTGTGTTGAATGCTTTTGAAAATCTGCAACCCATTGGGCAATCTCAAGAAAGTAGTCAGGTACCCATACGTCTATACATTTAATGATTATAATAAATTTCAATTCTTAATGATTTAAGCCCTTATTGAAAGTCTCTAAAAAGCAAAAGCACTATTTTGTCGGGTTCTCAGCAGCAGCATTATCCAAAATAATGAAAATTTTGTACATTTGTTTCTCGCTTATAGGTTACGTTTCTACCCTCTAATTAGTGGAACCTAAAACGTCGTAAGGCTTGTCCTCCTAAGACCTTATCTCTAATATAAAGATCCCACGCCAACTTTAAAAAAAAATTCCTATTCAGATTCACTTTTCAAACGGTCTTTTTTCCGGACGAAAAGCCTCATAGATTACACCACAATATTTATTGCCTCATTATTCATTACTTTATTAAAAAAAAAATATATTTTTAAGTTATTATTGAAAAATATCTGGATTTACATCCTGGATTCTGAAAGAAAAGCCCTTAACCAATACTTCACTTTCGATCAGTAAAAAAATGTTTTTCCATCCACCATTGTTTCCGATTTGGTAACAAAGAAGTCTTTTCGGACTTCCCAACGGAGGGGTAGGCGGCTGCTTCTCACTCGTCTACATGATTTTAAAATACCAACAACGAAGACTATTCAATCTGCAGTTTAAGTCCTTAAATATTTAATTGCTTGGTAACGTAAACCAAACAAGTAATTAAGTATGTATAATGCATAGTTACGTAGGTAGGAGCCCAAAGGCTATGTTGGAGAACTTCAGCTCATACCATTCAAGCGATCAAGCATATCCACTCAAATTTCATGAAACCTATACAGATTGATTTATAAACCAGTCTAAAAAAAGCCAGTTTACTTGCAATGTCAAGTAATTGAGAGAAATCCTTTCAGAGTTAATTCGAAAATTCTCCGTATAGCAACTTAATTGTTAAAGTAAAACCCGAATGTACGGCTTAATTTTCTCGAGTCTCCTTGCTATTAAAGCTCTCAGTAGTAGGTATGTTTTCCTTCTTGGCACGAGGTACATTCTAAATAAAGCAAATAATCCTCAAAAGGGGGCTTATAACAACAAGACCAAAAACGCTTCCCAGAATACTAATCAGAAGAAGAAAAAAAAAAATCCCCTTTGTTTTGACCAAAATGTCGACCCTTTATCTGCAAATCTATATCGTCGAACGAAGATTCAGCAATCATAAAACTCCACCAAAGATCCCCACAGACACCGCAAACATGACATTTCCCTAATCCCGTCCCCTGCTCGGAAGTGAACACAATTCTTTAACACGACGAAAAAAAAAATTGTATCCCCAAAAAATAGCCAAATTGAAACTCCCTCTTCCACCGAGTGCATTCAAACATTCAATAAAAAGGAAATATAAACACAAAAGACAAAAGTCCGACAGCGAAAAAAAGTCCCAAGAATTATTATCCTGGGGAGAAAGTTTCGCAAATAAAAAGGAGTTCCTGCTGCCCCCCTTAACTGCCGCAGTGGCGTTCCATAAATCATTCAAATCCCTTCGCCGATTCCCTCAATTACAGCCATAACAATTACCATAAATAACCTATTTGTAACCAAAGCATTGTCTAATAAAAACGCCTCCCCCAATTCCTCTTGTTTGGTTCCCCATCAGCATTCACTCTACACCCTCCCCCGAGCAGGATAACAATAGCCTAGTGCCAGAGCCATAATGAGGCACGTAATTAAAAAACAATATTTTCCCACCCAGGCAATCAACCATATTATATCCATAACAGTCCATAGTGTTCCCACAAAAAAAAAAAAAAATAATAATAAGGACACCACCCACACGCTCACACTAACCTCAATTGATCCAGTTCGTCCCGTATGCTCATATCCATATTCTCGGCATTGTTCGTTATCCTTAGAGATTTGCGTAGATTATTCTCTAATAATTCATAATCCTCGCGGCGACGCGTCATCAAAGCATTCAACTGTTTCGTTAACAAACGCACTTGATCGTTTAGCGGCAAAAGGATACCACCATCATCCTTATCGTCTTCGCCGCTATAGTTTGTGTTCGTGTCCTTTTGGCCGCTATTGTTTGCCAAACTAACATCACCGTCATTATCATCACCGATAGCATATGATGGTGATTTACCGCCTCTGCCATCCATCATCATTGATGGCAATGAGGATTCCTCAACTGCTGCATTGTCCTGTTGGCCAACAACCAATACGGCACGCATTTGTTGGACATTGTTTGGGGTATCAGCACTTTTACCACTGCCACTGCTATCACGTAGCATGCTATTGGCTTCGAAATTACTATTTTTTCTTCCATTAATCACACTCGAACTAGACCAACCCACCAGTGAGGTGAGCAGGAGCGCCAGTCCTAGAAGGACACTCAAATGATAGTTCGACCACGACGAAGCCATATTGACAGCCCGCGACTATGGGGGGTGGAATGGAAATTAGAATGGTTCACCTTTCAGCGATTAAAATGGACAAAAGAAGCGAAATAAAAAAAAATCAACACAACACAATGGGAGCTCGCGTGAGGTAGCTATTTGTTGCAGAACGAACACACACGCGCACACACAACATTCACTAAGCGGCACTAGGATTCAATTCGGTCAGTGGTGGTAGCAACTAGTGTATCCATTCGTTTGTAGTAGACTCGCCTAAGCATGACTCGGGAATGTAAACGTTTGTAGTAGAGTTTAACCGGCGATTGATACCGTTTTGTTCGTAATTCGTGACGACCAACGAGCAGTGACGAATAACAGAGAACTAAAGCCGGTGCGAAGGTGGAAGGTCCTTTTATACCGTCGTTAATACGAGTATCTGCTGATGAAGTCTGTGTCGGAGTGTTGTTCATACGAACATTCACCGAAGAGTGCGTCCAACAAATGGCTGGAAGAGAATTTTCTGCATGTTGTATACAGAGCCAGAGCGTCGGCTGTTGATGGAGAAAAGTGTTGCCGACTTCGTATAAAAAAGTACTTTCAAAGAGCAGGTGCAATTCGAGAGTGAAATTCAACCCGTTATGGGGGCGAGTTGTCGACTTGTCCATGGTATGGGACAGATCACAGTGGGAGAAAAAAGTGTGCTACTTACGGTTGACCGATCTATTAAAAAACTCGCAGCAGTTGAGGGTAATAAAAATTTCATGAAAAGAGCTTATTGAATATTGCCTTCCCCAATTTTCCTCTTATAAGTAGATATATGCCAATTGGACCTTTTGAATACGTAGATAGGTATGTGCTCTAAGTTCTGTCTGACCCTTCAAAAAAAAAACTAATAAATATGTCAGGTTTTTTACAAATTCTTATTAAATTGGTTCTGTCAAACTGTCTAAGGTTGATTTCATGGTTTGCGACAACATCGCAAACTTGATTAAAGGGTTTATTCAAGAGCAGTTCCAAAAGAAAATCTTGCAAATTGGCAACATTTTGCAAACAACAGTGTTTTCTCAAATCTAACTCGTGACAGACCCTAAACTCTTAGTCTTTCACGCAAGATTTCTCATGCTTGACTCCTTAATTTGTGTCAAAGTAAACGACTTCCTTGTTTGTTAAGGTTGGCTCAACACAATCTTGACAGCTGGTAATAAGGTGTAATAACGACTTCCTTCAAAAGAGAACAGATTTAAGAAATAGTCAAGGATACTTGCTGAGCCTGGTAAACTTGTGAAACCTACGATGCAGTGACAGGCTTTAGGCATCCCGAGTGTCTGAAAAACTTGGTCCACTTGGTCAAAACTTGGCATTTAGCCAGTATATACACTTATTCTAAAGTCAGAACACGGAGATTTTTTCCGAAGTAATGGATAATCATCCGTTTAGCTCATAAGCCAATTGAGCAGACATCATGACTTGGGTCAGCATGATTCTACAGCACGAAAAGCCATAAATGAAAAGGGTGCAGGCCAAGTGTGAATAAGAAAACTGATAACATTATTGTGAGCGGCGTGGTGCGATTTTTTAGTGTGTGAGACTACTGTGCATGACGTCCAGGGTTCGAGTCCCGACCGACAAGTTCTTCACGGTTCCACCTGCACAAGAGTCTGACAAACCCTCCGAGAGTATCATTCGTCTGAGAGTTCTCAATCAGCTGTTTGGTATCGACAAACAATTTTAGGTCCATCCATGTCTTTAAGAACAACTGTTTACACACCCAGCATGCGTGGTTGTGACAGGTCAGGCATTTCGAAAAAGTTGGCACAGGCAACTGTTGTATGAAATATCAAGAGGAATTGCGGCGTCTTACAAAGCAATGATTACTTAAAGCATGGTGACAGGCTAAAAAAGGTCACCAAATCTACAGGAAGATGGCTAAACGATTTGCGATTTTAGATGAAGGAAGCCTAATACGATAAAAGATCTTTTGAAATGATATCTTGCGCAGATGGACCGAGCGCTTTTTGTGAATCCTCGATAACCTACGGAAGAATAGAAGTCCGCTCTCAAGAGAATCTCAAAGATAGGCGGCTAAATATTAGAAAGAAGGCCTTACACATGTAAGACAAATGACGAGAAGTCCTCAATTTACAAGGACAAGCCCGAATTATCTCGTTGGCCTCAGTGTGAGTAGCAGACAAAGCGCGTAAGTCTACCTATCAAATAAAATGTAAGCCCCTATCCGCCCCGTTTACGGGTAAGTGGCTTGAAAACTACGAGATAAATGCGTTTGTAAAGAAAATTTCTACTCATTTGAAAAGGTTTTATTAAAAATCATTATGTGCGATTTAATCCTTCAGTTTTTGTGGAATACGTGTGGAAACACGTAAAACAGCGGAAGAAGCAAACCTTGTTTCATGAATACTCTTCGAAGCAGTTGCGGAATATCCTTTGAATACACTTCAATATCCTTTGATGTGTTGGACGCTTTGACTTTAGGAATTTAAAAAGTGGATTTTTTAGCCCCCCTTTTTCATAAAACCTTTGGATAAATGTCTCCGAAAGAATCGATAGAACGCGAGAAGTTTATAAGACGTTCAGAGAAATATATTGTTTCTAATTTTATCACACAGGTTCTCCCGTTTCGATAAGAAACGAAAGTACTTAAGACTCAACTATAATAGGCTTAAGCAGGACTTATCTAATCTAAGCCAAAAGATTGTGGTGCCCATAATAGACTTAAGACAACGATTTGAAAATCATGAAATTTCACTGTGAACGTCTCGATTATCACGTTGCCTTAAGAATTTTAAATTAAATTTGAAAATTATGTCACTTTTTCTTCAACTTTGGATGTAAATATTTCCGAAACCGATTTTTCAATCTAAAATGTGTTTAAATTTTTGAGGTCAGCGTTTCTTGGTTTATTCCCTTATTTCGCGGATCTTTTGAAGCACGTTGAAAAATAAATATGAGCTGAAATATGACAATAATGAACTAATGTCGCGCAAAAACAAAGCCTTAAGCCAACACAAGCTAACGAAAACTTTACGAAATCGAGCAAAAGGCTATTATGGTCGTGGCATACGAATCGCGTGTAGTGGGACATTTCGGAAAGCCGACTGAAGCTCATCAAAGTCTATAATAGTTGGGCCTTTACACTTTCGGTCTTTCCAGCCTTCCAGCAGTCAATAATTAGTATACATCAGCTCTCATTCCAATATTTTAAAAAAGAATTTTTCGCTGACCTCAAAACTACGAGCTGATTTGACATTAGACATTCAGTTAATCAAGTATTTGCATCCAAAGTTAAAGGTAGAAGTGACATTCCTTGTAGTTTTATTTAAGGTCTTACAGGCAACGTGATACCTCGAAAATGTACAGTGATTTAGAAAAATAAAAATCTTTGGTACACTTATTATTCGCGCTGTGTTTTTACAGCAAAACTTATAAGTTTCTCGTCGACGTTAGTCGAAAAATGTGTGTCTGGGTGGAATAATATTGGCTCACCCACTGATGAGCAGTCATAGGCCAATATTATTTTTGCGAAATACACTGGTCAAAAATCTGGGGCTTAAGACCTTAGGATCATATGCTAAAAATCTTTCTTATTGGCGATTGAAGACAGACTCGCGGTGGAGAATAAAGGAATATGTAGAGACCTGCAACGATGTCAGTTTTTGAAAAATTCTCAAATTTATCATCCGGCTTTGATTAACTAGTCAATTGGCGAAAAAATAAACAAAAACTGACCAATCAAACTAAGGTGGGAAAACAGCATTGAAGTTTTTGTCAGTCAACAAACAGTCAAAATTTTCTGATTGACGTTGTTGCAGGCCTCTACCTATTCCTCTACTGTTCACCAGGTATCGCATTTGGACTTTTCCATTCGGCAATTAGTTTTTACTAAAATTTCGTTGTGTTTCAAATTGGGTATTAAGATTAAAATCTAATCTCAAAGCGTTTCCACCGGAAAAATGAAGATAACTTTATGTATGCTTTAATTTTTGGCATTTCTCAATGACATCCTGCTTTGTAAAATGACAGTGTCTGGTCGCCAAGTCCTCTGCACAACAACGTGAGTAAGCATGAGTTTTTTTTTTGCTGCCGGCCAACTCTATCTGTCAGATCTGTTAGATTAAGAAGCAATTAAATTTATTTTTAATTGCCACCGAATATTTAAATCTACGAAACGAAATAACCCAAAAAATATAAAAACAAAACATCAAATACGTTGATGGATTCATAGTCGACCAATGTTATTAGCGTTTCGTGGAACTCTGTACAGTTTGATTTGAGAATTTATGCATGGAAGAGTTTTACTACGCGATTAATTTTCAATCTCTTCTTAAAGAGATTAAAATTTGATTGGTTAATCTCGTGATTTAGAGGCGATTTAAGTTAGGTTAGGTTAAACAGGAGTGTGTAAACGGACCCATCGCGATCCCTGGGAAACCAGGTAAACTTCAATTCGAAAGGCAAAAACAACCTTAACATTCTCCCTCGTGAAACAACCAATTTCCCTGAAGAAGCCAAGAAGGCCTTTGGAAGTTTGTGCCACCTACTTCTTCTTAACTTTCGAAGAAATATTCCCTTTAAAATTTCCTTGGCCGGCATTCGCACAGTATGTGTACTATATCCTCAACCGCCTGCAAATCACTGCAGAAGTGACAAATATCTGTGTCAGAAAGCCTGAGCCTCTTTGCGTGTTTCCTCAGGAGGCAGTGTCCTGTCAGAATTCCCACTAAAGCCCACAGCTTGTTCCTGCTCAATTCTAATAGTTTCCTCGATCCTTTTCCGTCTAGCCGTGGCCAGAGAGCCCAATATATAGAAGGGACTTAAGAAAAAGTTGTCTTAATCGAGGATTAGTGTGCAGTGGAAACACCCTATGATAAAAGTTCAGTGGTTAACAAAAAAAAAGTGTTTGGTTTAAGTTAATTTTTTTTTCTTTTACGCTTTAAGGCCGATTTTGGCTATTACCTTGTTTATCCGATAAAATTAATCGATTTGAATTATAACCGACTCAATCAGTAATGCAGATTCTGGAGTCGATTTGAATTAAATAAAACCGATTTAACAAGAGGTTTTGGGTAAAGCAATTTGAACACTTGTTATCGGTGTTCGTGAATTCGATATCATTCAAAGCGATTTAACGTGTCGGCTAAATGGGTATAGATCACGCTTCAGTAAAACTTTATTTCAAAAAAAAATCAATAGCGCTACCCGGCAAACCGCATCGAACAGGCAATGGTTAATGGCATATTTCCGTTTTAGGTGAAGCAAAAGCCAAATCGTCAAGTCGATTTCAACTGGAAGAGACACGTGGAACATAACTACCGAATACGATGTCGTCGCTCTTAAACTATGAGGGCCTGGATACAAAACTATTAAAAAGATGTCAGAACTTTCGTTAAAATTGACGCCTCGTTAAAAGACCTAAATGGCAAAAACAGAAAACGTAGCCACTGCAAACGTGTTCACGCTGTTCCCTCAAGGTCGGCAAAGACCTCACCGACCCCTTTGATGTCAAAAAAGGATTAAGACAAGGCGACGCGCTGTCATGCGACTTCTTTAACATCATACTTGAGAGAATTGTGCAGAACTCTCGCGCCAACACCAGAGGTACAATCTTTCAAAAGTCCGTTCAACTACTCGCATACGCAGACGACATTGACATAATCGAGCGAGAATAAAGCGTGATGTCAGTGAAGCCTTCGTGAGCATTGGGACGGAAGCGGCGAATATGGGTTTAGCAGTCAATGAGGGCAAAACCAAGTATATGCTGTCATCAAGAAAAGACACCCAACACCGACGTCTTGGACAAAACATCACCATCGACAGCTATAATTTTGAGGTAGTTAGGGACTTTGTCTACCTGGGTTCCGCTATCAATTCAGCGCTGAAATCAAACGAAGGATAACTCTTGCCAATCGCTGTTTCTTTGGGCTAAGAAGGCAATTGAGTAGCAAAGCCCTCTCTCGAGCAACTAAAGTGTCCATGTATAAGACCCTCATCATCCCACTCCTGCTTTACGGTGCAGAAGCATGGACCCTGTCAATTCTTTGGGCGATTTACGGTCCCGTCTGCATAGACGGAGAGTGGAGGAGGAGATATAACATCGAACTGTACGGGCTGTACAGCGATACCGACCTAGCCAAAAGAGTCAAAACACAACGTCTACGATGGCTGGGTCATCTAGAGCGGATGGACACCAACGACCCGGCCCGGAAAATCTTCGAATCCACACCGCAGGGACGGCGCGGTAGAGGAGCACCGAGACTCAGGTGGCGCACGCAAGTGGAAGGGGACCTCAGCCAACTTCGCGTGCGAAACTGAAGACGGCTGGCTAGAGACAGAGCTGGCTGGCGAAGCTTGTTGGCTGAGGCCCAGGTCCACCCCGGACTGTAGCGCCACCTTAAGTAAGTAAGTAAGTAGCCCTCAAAGTTATCCAACCCATAACAGTTTTTTGCTTGGAAAATGTGAAAAATATGAACTTTTAAGAAAATTCTTGGTACTCTTAGCACAAAGCTAGACAAAGCTTTTTTCCTGGATCACAAAGCATGCTTGAATCGATGTGTGTTTAAGGCAGTCTTTAACTTTACATAGAAAACATTGTGCAACAAAATTATCAGAAGCTACTTACAAAATTTGGTTTCCTTATTTGAATAATCTAAAAACATTTGTGCAGCACAGCGGCAACATTTTAAGTACGCTCATAGTGTCTGCTACCTTTTCTCAGAAATAAAATTCCACAAGCTGCTAGGGATTATTGAGAACGAAAACAGGAAAAAAACAAACAATAAAGAAGAGTTTTCCCCATCAGTGCGCAGCAGCTGTCCCACTAATTGTACTCTTTATCATCACGATGAGGGATACCCTTGCAGAGCGAACGAGAACACTTGTGACCGAGAAGGAGCCGTGCTCTGTGCAAACAAATTCAGACAGCATTCGTATCCTTTTGAAATTTCATTCACTTTTTTTTGTGTGTCATGGTTCTAGTGAACATGAACAGCTGGTGGCATGATGCTGAATAGGAATCCTTATGCTATCGCCTCGCCATACGTCTCCTAATCGCATGCACACGCCGACCAGCCAACCATCCATAAAATATTGTCCAATCCTCCACCCGGTCCCGTGACCGATCGATTAGCGTCAAGGTGGAGCGAAGTGTATAGAGACGAGCCACGTTGGACATGAAATTAAATCAGGTAGGTAAAGGTAGGTAGTCGAGGAAAGTTTTGCACCTGCCGTATGGCGCATCACGTCCCATATACGATATGAAGCCAACAGGCGGTATCTACATGAAACCAGTTTTTGTTTGTGCTTCGATGGTCACACCGAGCAAAGGGCCAAGCATTGTCCAGCCACTATAATAGAGGTGGACTTTGTTTTCGTATCCAAATGTGCTGTTAATAGTGCCACGGCACCGCATGTGGATCGATTTCAAGAATTTCATTTACGGAGTGCGGCCAGAAGGACACTCTACACAGATTTGTTTAATATTTTTGTAGGTACCTATGTGTGATTTGTTTTATATGCATAATGCGGGTGCGGGTGGTGAGTTTTATTTTTTTTTGCTCGATTCGCCGGTCGTCCTTTGATCTCGGTTAAGGGCAACAATGAGGGAACTGTTGAGACCAGACAATCGGTTCAAAGGACACCTTGTGAAGTGAGTAGGTAGGTGGAATGATGATGATATTTTCAAGGATTTATTTCACGTATAGGTGCGTGCAAGTCGGTCGCATTTGGTACTTTTTTCTGGTCTTTACAGGTATTCCCACAAAAAAGTTGGTCAATGGGCTTAGAGATTCCGTTTGGTTTAAGTTCATTGTTGGACATTCTTCAGAAGATGAAAGGAGATTTTTTTTTGTTCATTGTATAAACGACCAGATTTCCATTCAAGGCTTCCATCAGAACGTGAGGAATTACATTTCAAGTAAAATACTGGTTTAAGACTCTTATTATGCTCGAACGGCATTCAAATAATAATTGGGAATTATATGGAGCTTTATAGGTGTTGACCTTAACGTGAAAGAGGAAAGTGTTTACAGAAAGTACCTACATGTAGGTGTAGATGTAAATAGAAAAAGGAATCAATGAAATGTACCTATCTTCTCATGTTGACTATACTACAACAAGTTACCGTCAAGGACTTCCATGACCCAACGTAGGTATTTTTGGGTGAAATTGTAGGAAACTCGAGGAATACCCAGAAAAGGACTTTAGTTCCGATACAGTCTCAATAATTTGAAGTTGATTTTTTTTTGTCATACAATTTCTAGAACTAAATACTTCAGTCAATTATAGACTTAAGACGTGCTTCGGCAGAAGCCTTGTCCTGTCTTCATTGAAAATAAACTTGACATGTGCGTAATACTCATTATGACAGCCATGGACTGGACATTTCCGAATGCCGACGTTCTGTGGGATTCGGAAAAGAAAGAATAATGAGCTCAATGGAATGTATCAAGCCATAAACCTGTTAAAAGAATTGTTGAACTATTTTCTACAGAACTCACCACCAATTCTAATTTCTATCCAATTTCCAATTTAATTTAAAGCAGCCCACATCAATCCTGCGTTTCCACTTCTGTCAATTAGAACTAAGGTATGCCCGCTCATCATATTTTTTGTAGCAGCATAATGTTGCCTTAAATTTGCCAATAACGAAAAACTCCAAACATAGGAAAGAGTTTTCTACGCCCAAAAGATCCTGCAGCCGCACCGAAAACATCTACCTTATGGCAATATTCGGCACGACCGGTGTACTTTTTTCCACCACCTCTATTAATAATAAACAACCCTTCAAAGAATAGGAAAATAAAACAAAAACAACAGCTTGTACCCAAGTCGCTGTACAAAGGATACCCGACTCATTTTCGATTTAGCATAATTGCCACCCGCACTTGAAACACCTGATGCCGGGGCCGTCATCGTAATTTTTGCTAAAATGGAAAAAAAAAATACCTGAAAAACTGAATACAATGATGAATAACAAAACAAAAGTCTGAAGCTTTATGCTCATCTTTCTTCTAATTTTGTATTAGGTATCCCTTTTTTTTCATTATCTCCTTTAGAATGACTTGAAGTTGAAGAATGAGTTTAATGTGTAGGCACAAGAGGGCGAAACAAATTAGGAAGAGGATAATGCCGTTTCGATGTAGGAGCGGCCCGAGCAAACTCTTAAGGACTCACTTGCTGTTTGGTTGCACGCAAGCCACTAAATGACCCACCTACATAAAACTATTCTATGACGCGTCGCGTCCTTATTATAATTTACCGCCTGTGTTTGCTTTAATTTGTTTTTTAAGGATACTCGTACATTTTTAATGAAAAACAAACAGCTGTTCAAAATATCACTGTCGGTGGTCGGCCCAGACTCACGACTAGATACCATCGAGACTGATTTACAATGTGTGCTGCTAACCAAGCAGCAAAAAAGGACGAAATTTAAATATTGCAATTTTAGCTTAGACGCTTAGGCGGTGTGTGTACAGGGTTTTAAGTAAAGATGAACAGACCTCTTATACACATCGTGATGGAATTTGATTCCTATGATGCCTTCACAAACCCTTTTAGTGTTTCAAATGTATTCCAAGGATTTCGTTTAAATTCCAAAAGAAAATGCCGTTGCTGCCCCCGGACTGGGTTAAATTAATTTAAGCATTCTATGAAAATTAAACAAAGTTTTTAAATTCCATATTGTTAAGTGCGCAGTATCGCCCGATCTATAAATGGAAAACACTTTTGTATTCAAAGTAATAATTGAAGAATTTTCAGAAATATCCTTATGTTCCGTCTAGACTTTACAGTGTTTTAAATTGACGTTTGTTATGGTTTTGACATTCAATTTAAGGAATTCCTGAAATTTTATCTCCCACTCTGATAAAAAATATATTTTTAATTATTATTGCCGATGAAGAATTTTGAAAACGATGGAGTGTTAAGTGGTTTCGTTACCCGTGAAAAGGCTCATTTTTCACAACAGCTTTAATTAGGCTGATTAGCATAATTATCAAAGTATTCTCTTTGCTCTTTTTTCGAGTAAAAATTTTTTGATACCCATTAAGCCCATTAAATACCAGGGTACATTCTTGCATTGCAGAATTGGGCGCCTCCCCAGGTGGCGGATGGGAATGCTCCGGGGCGGACCAAAACCAGCAACAAACGAAATATCCAGGAGCGCCCGTCTCAAAATGAGCGGCTTCCTGGTTGGCGTCTGTTATCCAGGTCAGCGTCAGCCGAGTATTAACCACCTCTTTCTTTCCAATATGCATATAGAATGGACAGCAATTAGATGCATTTGCATCTTTTCTTCGTAAAGGCATAACACATGCGGGGGTAAGCTTTGGTGTTTCTGTGCAGAGTTTTCATGTTCCGTACTAGCTCATTCGCATTTGCGTGTTGGATGGAGAGTTAATTTTCTCTTCTTTCTTTTTTACCCTCAAATTCTTTCCGCTTGCTATGTGCTTCGCATCTTAAGGGCAGTCCATAACCCCTTGATCGCGAGTTAATTATACATAAAAAATGAATAATTCAGAGCAATAAGCCTTCTTAATGGGGAGCTTCCCTGCTTAGCACTTTAGAAATATCGGTCTAAGCACATAGTTGTGTCCATACTAGCTTTAGACTTAACAGTTTTTAAATTATGTATACAGAATACTGGAATATGGCCATCTGGAGAAGTAGTCGATATGAGTTTTTGAAATAGTGTATGTTGTGTTTTCTAAATTTTTGACATTTTGATTTAAGGAAACACTATAGAAAAGTACAAGGGTCCTTATAAAGTAGCTTGTATATAGGCATGCACTTCTCAGCTACTTCATCTTAGTAATAATGTTGCAAACGAAACAAGAGAATTTGAAAGGTACCTTCTTGCATACGGACAGCTGCGGAGGAATTGCCAAGATAGAATCAACGGTGGCGTCCCGTCTGTTTCAGTGAGGTCGAACAAGAGGAACACCAGATATGGGATTCTACGACGTATTCAGACGGATTCGATGAGCTATGGGCGCGTGAAATGTCGGTCTCCCTAAGATTGCCCGGCTTATTCCGGGCAAAATTAGGCTACTGCCGACTTCAAAATCAGATCCTATTAGGACATGGCTTCGGTGTTGGAGACACATTTAGACAATAAGTCTTGAGCTTCAATCATGTGAGGGAGCAACTGCAGACAATCCGCATCAAGGCTAGGTACGCAAAAATTAGCCTCATATTCGCACATGCCCTCACATAGGAGAAAGATAATGACGGATGCCAAAGATATGTTCTACGAGCTCCTGGAGATAACGTATTAGTAATGGCCTAGCTCTGACACTAAGATTATCCTAGTCGATTTTAATGCCAAGCTAGGCCATCTTTGGTCATATGGTCGGAAGGCACAGCTTACGTGGCACGACCTACGACCTTACGTAATCGACTTTGGTGAGGTCGACCTAACCTGTAAAGCAGCATCCAGTTTCGGCCATTCAGGTACTGCAGCAGCTCCTCTTCATCGAATGTACTTTTACCAAAATAAAATCGGCGGATTTCTTTTAATATTGGAAACCTATCGACGAAATGGTCCGAGTCTTTTCTTTCCCTTAGATTGCAAAGTGAACAGTTGACATCTTCGTTTCCACCATGTGGCTTGAAATTTAGTTTCAGCAATACACCTCTGATCTTGAATAGTGTTACGGTTATTTTGCTGCTAAAGTCCGTTCGAAAGTAGTTTTTCTCGTTCAAATTATGGTTTAATCTTGAGTAGAAAGTCCTTTCTTCTCCCGTTCGTCTGTGAGCTACATTATCTCATAAAGTGACCTTTTTAGCTGCATTGCCGACAGCTCCGAGAAGTTAATCTTCATCCCACAGTTTGATGCCAACTCCACCCACTCCTTCAGAAACAGCGACTTTCCGCATCTGGCATACTTTTGATCCTGAGCAAATTCCTCATTCAACTTGAGGGTAGTTATAAACATTGATGAAAGACGCGTTTCTAACTCGTACATGTAATGGGGGGTATTAGGCGGCAGGTGAAAAATCCTTCGCAGAAAAAAGCGCTGCACATTCCCCACAGCATCGAACTTTTTTGTGCACCATAGAGCAGGATTGCTCGAGCAGTAGCATTGAACACTCGGAACACCAATTTGCTACACCAATTTGCATTGAATGTAGTTAGTGCACAGTTTCCGCTTCTTAACATCCACAAAGGGATTGGAGATCCACCGATCAGTCAACCGTCAACCAGAATAACCACATTGCGATCGACCATTAGTGCCCGAACTTTCGTTTACTCGGATCACTTCGTTGTAGCCGAGTCTCCTAAGACCCAATAATAAGCAACATTGCCAAAATCAGAGATGCAGCCTCTGAAGTGCAGGAGTTTCACACGGCCGCCACAACAAAACCCCTAGTTTGACACTTACTGATAGCAAGTATATCAGCTTAACAGGAAGCATACAAAGCGGCTCTGCACAGAAAGACCAGAGCTTCTTGACAGCTCTACGAGGAGAGGAGGAGAGAGGAACACCGGATTTTTCGAAGAAAAAAGAGAGGTTATGAAAAGCGCGAGGTTAAAGAGATAAAGAGAGCTACAACGAGTTTTGCGAAAGGACCAAAATCTTTTCCCAAAATGTGAGTCTCGTAAACAACGCATACAACATATTTTCTGCTGTACTGTATGAACGCCTAAAGCCGTTCAAAAAGGAAGGAAAGTACACCATCGATCAAATATTTACAGATCTGCGGCAGATCTTGGAGAAAAGCCAGGAATTTCAAATCGACAGCTTTCATCATAGGTCAAAAAAAATTTCATTAAAATTTCAAATCGATACTTCCAGACCTTCCATCGATTTCAAGAACAAAGCGTGATGTCAGCGTGATGTCAATGCGTGAAGCCTTTGTGTGTATTAGGACGGAAAAGGAGAATATATGAGCTCAGCAGTAAACGAGGGCAATAAGCGAGGTATATGCTTTCATCAAGAGGAGACACCGAGCCCTGAAGTCTTGGACCAAACATCACCTTGGAAAGCTTTAACTTCGAGGTATTTAGGCACTTTGTTTGCTATTTATCTTGGTCCTTGGGATGAGATTTTAGCTCACTAAGAAACCTTAATTTTTTCAAGATAAGTGTTCAACTGAAAAAAAAAAAAATGCCGGAAAAACTCTTAAACCGAAAGAAAGAAGCGTTAAAGCAAGAGGGAACGCAAGTAAAAGGAGACCTAAACCAAATCTACGTGCTCACTGCATTAAATAAAGAGACAAGGAATAGCTCTCACATATACAGTTCGTGTGAGTGAAGCATTTATTTTGACATTAGTCCTCTGAAATCGGGTATCGACATGTGAGTTGTGCGTCACCAATCGGGGTACTAATGTCATTTGAACTCAGGAATGTTAAACAAGAGTATAGACAGTTCCCAGAAACGTATGAACACATAGGTAGTTCCCACTCACACAACTTTAACAGATGCTTAAATTTTCTCCCAAAAACACCACTTCCTTGTCTCTTTATTCATTGGCTCACTGGAGGACGCTTCAGCTTAGCTCGGACCCTGGTTTAAGAGCTACAGCGATCTATATAGATGATTCGCTCTTCTTCTTTTTATTATTCTTCAAACGTTTTCAAGCTAGCGAGCCGAGACGGTTTTGGTTCACGACTTAGATCTTCTGTTGCACTGACAAAGTGTAAAAACTGCCACGCCTCCTACTGGCTTCAAAGTGAGACAACTTCTATTTTACATTTTATTTCAAAACGCCTTTTGGTCAAGTTTGACAATGCGTAATGAACTAAAATTTTGGTATGGAGAAATATTGGCAAGAAGCCTTTATTAAGGCAGAAATTCCTACACCATTGACCATGCCCACTTTTATCATGTTAGATATTTCCGATTTCTCGGAAAATTTACTCCAAATCGAAAAAAATATATTTGTGTGTCAAATATTAAACATATTACTATTTTCTAAGTTTATTTTATACAAAGTTTTGAGCTCCGCCTACTTTTAGGGGGCGTTTTTTGTAAGAAACTGTTTTTTCCGAAATAAAATTCGCTTTTCACGCTTTTTCCCATGATTCTAAAGAAATAACAATCGACTGATTTTAATTCTCAGCCCACGATCATTTTTGGGGGTGTACAAATACAAAGAATCAACAGGATCTGAATTCGGGTCAAAAAAAAGCTTTTTAGATCCGGTGTTACATGGTAAATAGGGTCGGCTATACCGAACTCTTGCACTTACTCACTTGTTCCTTTTCGCATGAAAGAGTGAAAGTATGAAACAAGCTTAAAACAATGCGAGCATAATTCAGAAAAAAATACTCAATAGTTTGAAAAATAAAATATGTTTGCTCCTAAAACTACGAAAAGGACTCACCCTTGTTGGTCGCAAAAGTAATCAAAATTTAAGTAGACACAATAACGAAATTCTCACCATTCGAAGACCATATTGCCCAACCAGGCCACAGCGCAGTTTCCAAATGACCCCCACAGCTGTTTCAAATTATTGCGCTCCCATCTCGTATTTCCTGGGCCAACAAATTTCGGTACAACCCCAATTGGCCTGCCTATGGTTACACCATAATTACAAAGTTCAAGAGAAACTTCCGCAATATACCCGCGTCGGCAAACTTTTAACAATAAACAAGGAAACAGCGCCGTCGGCATTGTTCAACACCAGGGTGCGAGCGAAACCCTTTCCCCGCAAGTGCGGGACACGTCTTAATAAACGAATTGTGAGCGAGCACAATTGCTTGTGTGTGTAATCGATTCAAGTGAATTTAAGCAATTCCCCGAAAGATCATGAGTCTAATTAAGCGCGCTACATCCCCGTTGGGCAGTTTAAGTTTACTACCCGCGCACCCACCCTATACACTTTCGCGACCCTTTAAAAGACGGATGGACAGAGTCTTTTAATTAAATCCTTCCTGTCATTGTTCGCGGAAGTTTCCTCCCACCCAAAACGAGGCGACTGATGGCTGCACTCTCATTAGAAACCGAAAACTTCTCGAACTCTGCTCGATAAGTTCTTTGATCATCGATCAGGACCTTAAATCGATTTGCATCCGTTTTGCAACACATGGCTTAACCTGAACCGCCACCCACAAATGCCGACAAATTGACATGATTCTCTCGACAAGGAAGAGCGTGTATCTACATTGCTGGGGCGAAACTTGGTCCTACCCCAACACAGCACGGCCAGAGAAACTTGTGTCCGCATACACAGCCAAATTATGTATAGCCTGGTTCCATGGGGTTATAGGGATACCGTCCCTCGTCAGGGACAGCATTTTTCGTATATATAAACACTCGTATCTCTGGAGCCAGGGTAGTTAACTCCATGTCAACAAGTAACCACTTGAACCTAGTAGGGCGGAAAAAGCATTCCAACACACAGCCAAGGTGGCGCTGCTCAACTTTACAAGTAGGCTACCACACCTAACCACACCGCACCGCTCCGTTCGACCACATAAATGGAAAGTTGTAGTTGATAGGTACACCACGACGACCGACGGTACTACAAATTAATACTCTCAAAAAATACGACTCGAATGGAAAATCTATAATCGCTTAAAAGGAAAACTTTCCCAGCGCCCACAAGAACTTGGATTAGTTTTATGTCCCGGTTCGGGGTGTAATCCTGGCGCTCTCAATACAACGAGGCAGAACTTTTGCCGGCACTAGCCGCCCTCTCTAGACCGAGCGCCGCGCCGCGCCGGATGTAAGGGTGCAGCAAGGAAAACATTTTTCCTTTTTTATTTTTCGGGGTTTTGTGGATGGATACTTGTTTGGTTGGTTTTCGCAATTGAAAGATGAGAATGTCCTGACGGGATGAATGGACACAGAGACTTTTTAGAAAAAAAAAAATATATAACCGAATTGGCTAGGACTGTGTGAACAATTTTTGAGAAGCACCAGCTGAACCGTCGTCATCGAGCACAGATGGAATGACAGCGCGGGGCTGTAAATTTTTGTTTTCCTCCGATCTCAGGGAGAGCAGCAGGGAAAAGTTTCTCAACTTTGGCTCGGCTTTTCCGGTTGAATATTAATGAAAGAATTTCGCTTTAAAAGTTCACTGAGTGTGGCTTAGGGGGTTGCTGCTGCTGGCGTATATATGTGGACGGATCGGGTGGGCGGTCCTGTGGCACGACTGTTGAATGGGGAACGAAAAAAAGGGAAACATTTTATATAATTGGTTTAATAAATCATTGGGATTGTTTTACTGGCTGTGTCAATCGTAAGGGTGATTTAGTGTGGCTGCGGGACAATAGGGTCGTTTATTGTGGCTCTAACGAGGTCTTTTTAGGAAATTAATTTGGCGCCGTGTTGTGGTTGCTTATGGTGTGGAACGGGAGGTGTTAATTTCTAATTAGTATTCAAAACGAGTTAGGTGTTAGCTGTGTAAATCCAAACGGTTTTGCTGGCTTATTTTATTGACAGCACGGGGGCGTTCAGTTTGCGTATGCCAGGACATGACCCGTAGGTCTGGTCCTCAGGGAAAAAAGGTGTTTCAACTTGTAGCGCCGGACTTATGGTGGGTCAAGAAGTTCAAGTGAGACGTGCCTTGGACTTGTGGGGTGAATTTTTTTTCTACAAAAGAGAAAATGTGAGCTGTGACCGATACATTTTGAACTATTTGACTTAACTTAAATTAAAGCTCAACCTAACGTTGTTAAGGTGATTTTACAGCCGGCGAACTTGCAATCAGCGAACTTTACTCGAAAATACTGACTCAAAATGAAAATCGCCGCACGGAATTCTTTTAAGGATCAAAAAATCTATAACTTGACACTAACATAGTCGGGTTACACAAGTTCTGTCAAGATATTCGCAGATCGCTGATTTCAAAACGAATTCGCAGCGAATTGCACGAATTACTAAGCGAATTGTAAATTTCTTCTCAAAGCTTTTGAAAATGATGGATTTGAAGTTGTCATATTATAGAATTGAGGATTCTTGTTTGTTTTTTATTTGACAAATTTCAGTTTTAAGCCATTCTTTAAGCAATGTCCGATTAAGCGACAGCCGGTGCGCAAGTTCGCCGGCTGGTGAAAGTACCTTTAAGGGGCTTTCACAGCCAACGAACTTGCGACCAGCGAACTGGCGAACAAATGACTTTTCTCCAAAATACTGTTTCAGAATTGAAATTGCAGCACGAAAATCTTTAAATCTTTAAAATCTTATTCTTTTAAGGATCAAAAAATCTATAACTTGACTCTTCTACAAAATCAATAAACACAAGTTCTGTCAAGATATTCGCAGTTCGCTGATATTAAAACGAATTCGCAGCGAATTGTGCCAATTACTAAGCGAATTGTAAATATCTTCACAGAGCTTTTGAAAGTGAAGGATTTTATGTTGCCAAATTGTACAATTTAGGATTCTTGTTAGTTTTCTGTTTTTGACAAAATTTCAGTTTTAAGCAATTTCATAGAGCAATGTCCAATTAAGGGCCAGTTCGCAGGTCGCAAGTTCGCCGGCTGTGAAAGTACCTTTAGTGTTTGAAAACTTGCGGAAAAAAAGTCAACAGCATTATTTTTAATTTTCCAGCTTTTCTTAGGATATATTCCTTGAGATTCAACTTCAGAAATCGTAACGATAGGAAAACGTTATACCTACTGATCAGACTTTAACATTATAGCCAACTTTTCAATATCCTGTTCTCAAGCAACCTAGAAAGGGACACACTGGGCCTGCCTTTGATTTTCTGCCTGAGAATAGGTATTGGTCTGCTCAGAGTGTATTAGTGTTTTTAGGTTAAGCATTGAGTATAATGCCGTCATCAGTCAGTGCCAGCTCGAGGGCAAAACTAGACCGCTTGCTTAGGGTGGCTTATTATATGATTATCAGATCTTGTGTTCAAAAAGTACTCAACAATTACGACACGATCTTGTTACTCTCGAACGCAATTTGAAGAGCATTTAAGAAAAGTATTTCTGAAACGACGATTCCTGCTGCTGCCGATATAAACGGGGTGCTGAATGGAGGACGAGTGGCTTTCTCACGGCTGTTATACCGGTATCCGCGAACCTGATTTCACATGTTTTGCACCTAATGTACAAATTTCAAAGATGAATCAACAGATGGTGTGGCTGATATTCGTTTCAAATGTCCATTAATTTTCTTTTTCAATTTTGTTCATGGAGGTTTCAACTGTAAATCCTATGTCTTTGTCTGCACAGGCCATTAAACTTCATTTGGTGGGAGACGATTAAAGATAAATCCCGTAGTGTCTCCACTGGACAAACAAAGGATTAACTAACCACGAGCACACTTTCGTTGTCATTTTGGCTGTCAAAAGACAGTGACGATGACAGTTTCCAGGAGTATTACTTTGCAAAAGTGATTTCGTTGTTAGCCTTCAAATAAAAACGTTTTTGTGACTTATCTATCATAAGTGGACAGTTTGTGTTTACTTTTTCTAGTCTCAAACTATTCTAAAGGTATGCGAAAAAAGTTAAAAGCTTAGGAGATTTACGAAGAGAATTATTTTTAATTACTTGCTGAAAGGGTTGAAATTTGTATGGTAAATCTCAAGATTCGTTAGAGATAAATTAAAGATTTGTGTCCGGTGGAAACATAGTTTTGCTGTTTAATAATCTTACTACGGTAATGGGCGATTAGTGTTACAGTAATATTCGTTACCGAATTTGAACTTTACGAATAACTTCTCAAATACGTACGTGTGTCTTATATTCCTTACATGCATGGGGACCTAAAATTTTTTGCCAAATCCGAACGGCACTTTGAGAATTTTTTCAGGACAAATGTTATTCTCGAAAGGACACTCATAGAGGAGGGTACCTTAAAAAAAACGAATCTTTTTTTCCGGTGGCGACGGTAGCGTTTGAACCCAGACATGCCGCGTTACACTGACCACTACGCCAAGGTGCCTTACGGAAAGATAAGTACATACCTACGCAAAAAAACAAAGTTGTTGTTTTTCGAGCCTGGTAAACTTGTACGAGGTTTGTCACGAATCTCAAGCATAACATCCAAATGTGCGCGGAAGCACACACTTTTTTTGATACTCCTCCGGAAAATATCTCTTAAAGCTGTGATTTTTCAAACTGTCTTGAAACCTTCTTCCTTTAAAATTTTTATACGCGACCCAGGGTATATTAAGCTTGATGTTTAGTTTGTAACGCAGTGAAATAATCGCCATAGACCCCTGAGACCTTTAAGAGATATGAATGGGACCGACAGGAGAATCGATTAAGCCTTGTCCGTTCGTCCGTCCGTCCGTATGTAAACAACTTTTAGGCCTTAAATTTTAAAGTAGCTGAAATTTGGTTGGATGGCTGGAAGTCGAGTCCTTCAGATCAAGTTTGAAAATAAGCTGAATCCGCCCACAGACACGCCCTGTATGTGCGACCATCTCTAATTTAAAAAAATACTTTTTCCAAATTTTAGCTACGTTACAAAGTCTTTAGACATTTCATTTTTAGTATGTAACATTGCCTTGTAATTGTCTTTGAAGTAGCTAAAAAATGTAAGCCTTTTCATTAACCACGCCCACCCTTTTAAGGGATTTTAACTTAAAAGGGTGGGCGTGGTGATCCCGTAAAAGGGATCATTTACCATCTCTTTTTAAGGGATTTTAACTTAAAATGACTGTTTTTCAATAAATATACATATATAAAATTTGACAAAAAATTATATGACAAAAGTCGTAGATATTAGCAGTTTCTAACTTTTGTGTATATATTGTATGTACCTCCGCCCACTTTTGTGGGCGTGGCGTTAAAAAAAGTGATTTTTTTAGTTAAAAAGGCGGAATTTTAGGCCGAAATGAATGCAACCACCTAGTATAAGGCATTTAACAGTTATACTTTTATATCCCGCCCACTTTTTGGAGGCGTGGCCACTTTTTGGTATGGTCGGGTATTTTGCAATCCATCTTAGATGAACTTAAGCTTTTGCATTCACTGTTGCACTTTCCCACTTGTTAATGCTTTTTTTTCCTATCTGTACGCTTTTTTACTTATGTGTCAATGCACTTGGGAACCAAGGGCCACAGCAACAAATGTGCCTTCGTTGGCATTACGAATATGTGAAGCTCTACGCTCTAGGCGAAAGACTTATTCGGTGAGTAACATTGATTTATTTTAAAACGCTTGACTATCGCACTTCGTCCACGAGAGTCTAAAGTTTTTGAAAAGAAAGTCTGGCAGAGTAGTTCGTCCCAGACCGATTCCTGTATGCCAGGAATATGTTGCAGCGTCTTTAGGTCAAAGACGGACACAACTATACTCAACGTCTCTCACTTTGTTGGTGGTCTTATGCCCTCCAAGTCTTCCTTGTCAAATTTATGAAACTTAAAATTCAAAGCATCGTTTTCGGTGTTTCAGTAAATTCTAAGTAATGTGTTTGTCTCGGTGCTTGGCGTTGTTGTTTAACTGCAGGTCCTTGTAAACTGCACGTCCTTCTCGTCGCTAGCCAAATTTCAAATGATTGAAATGGTTGAAAATCAGTTGATATCTAAACTGATTTTCTCACCTTCGGCTTTGCTGTGGAAGCTAGCGACATACTCAACAAGAGCCTTAAAAGAGTTATGCCCAAGACTTAAGTTCTTAGAATTTCACTCTTGTAGAGTACTTATAAAAAGAGTCTTATAAGAGCCTTACAAGCATTAAATGGCAATTTATAAGAGTTATTAAACTCTGATAAGTAAACTTAAACTCTTGTTGTAAGAGCTGTATTCTCATTCTTACGTCTATCAAAAAGACATTAAGCTAAAATGCTGCAAGAGCAATTTGTATATATTTTTATAAGAACATAAAGACGAAAAGAGAAAAAGATACTTTAAAAAAATGAAAATCTATTCGTAGGATCGGATTAGGATTTGTAGGGCATCCTATATCTCATTATGGAATCACTGTATTATAAAAAAACAACTGAAACCAAATACGTTGAACTCCAGATCTCAATATTTTCTTCAGTGCTTCTTTATCTACATTGAAATCTAAAATAGTCAATAAGTTATTATAGAGGCTACTCATTCGACTGATACGCTCATGCTTGCCATAGTTAGTCCTGTGTTTAGGTACATTTAGTAAGTGAAGGTGGCGGAGATTTCAAACTTGGTGCGGTTAAAAATTTATCACCTAAATTAATTATGCTTCTGAAAAAATTAAGGTCAACAAAAATATTTGATATTATTAAAAGGCCCACAAACATTTTTTGTCATGTCACCAGCAATTAGTTGTAATTAATGTAATTTTTTGGAAAAAATATAATGTGAATCTATCAAATGGCAATTGTCATATTTCAGTTCGGTCTGTTTTGCGGTGAAAGGTATTTGGGAAGCCTTTAAGGAAGAAAAAGTTGGACTATTTTTACAGGCGACGGCAGAAAAAAATTAGCACGTCTCATAAGACTAAATTTTTATTAGCAGAGCTAGTTTCTCCTTACAAGATTTGCATACTAATATCAAGATTTAAGCTCTTATAAGACTCTTGTTACTAAACCTAAACTCTACAAAAATTTAAGTCTCATAACAAGAGTCGAATAAGAGTTAAATATACTCGTTTCATAAGTGTTAAGCGCTATAGGAGTAATACTCCTATAACAAGAGTGATACAAGAGCATTTTTGGCTCTTAGAACGAGATTTTATGCTTGAAGAGTATCGAGAGCATTATAAGGGTGCAATAAGAGCTGGTGTTGACGTTTTTAGAGTGTTATTCTCAAGAGTGTTCTAGTTGGGGAGTGCTTGTCTATTATGGTACTTACTACTTCAGGGGCTTAATTTTAGAATCTTGTGCATTCCGCTTTTTCACATACACAGCCGAACTGGGTGAACATATGGCCCCATACATAATATGGAATAGAAACCATGTTTTATGTGTTGCAGCCTTTACTTCTTCTGCCGCAAGTGCCCTGGCATAGGCCTTGGTAATATAGTTTTCCATCTGAGTTCTGTATTGTGGGGTCAAGTCGGACTCTTTCTTCATTCTAGCTTCAAGGTTCTGTTGGCAGCTTATTTCCATCTGTCGACTATCTGGAATGCTGATTTGGTTCATATACCTACCTAAGAAAATATACTATTTATTTTTGTAGGTGTAGCAACATTCATCTTAAAAATTAAACGCATCGCATTTAAATAAGTGTTAATTCATTTTCACACCAGTCACGAGTTTCGTTTGTCATTTGAAAATCGAGTGGCATTCAAAACGTGTGAACACCCATCATGTAACTATACCCACCTTCAACTGAAGTAGAAATCGTTCAATCAAAAATTTATTAAAAACAAATTATCCACTTCACCACTTCAAGGATATTTCAGTGATCACGATAGTTATTCATGTTCATCGAGCCAAATTTATTGAATCCATCACGATTGCCCCTTATTGCAAACTCAAATTAACGAGCCCGCTGGAATACAGCCAGCCAACAAAAACGAAAATATAAACCCCCCTCGAACCCATCCTTGCGCTCAAAACCCAACGTTTATCCTTTTTTTTTCCCAGTTCATCCCGAAAACGTTCGTCTATACTAAATCGAAACAATTTCGGATAATGTGCATGATTGAATTACATACAGCTTCTTCGGCACACATACAGTCGTGGAATAAAATAAATAAATAATACAATCGATTGATTGACACAGAAGTTACACTCTTGCACATAGCAATTCCACTTACAATGCCCCTACTCCTGCCTGTACTCAAGCTCCAGCCAGAGCACGCAGCACTGGTGTCAATCTGGGAGAGAGTTCAGAGTACTCGTACCTTTTTCATGCTTCACGCTGCCTTTTGTTTTGTTTTCATTTCAAGTTTTTATGCTCCACATTTCCAATGCACAGCTTCGCCTTTGTTGTTGTTATTATCCTTCTGACGAAGCCAGGGAGTTCCTTCCCCCCACTCCACCCCACAATGGCAAGGGTTGGGTAGGTATAAACACGTCGGAGAAAAATTACAACACAAACGGCCGAGGGGAACCGTCACCCGAATCGAGACCGTCGTCGATAAGAAATCAAGAATGAAGGATAACAAGAACGCCATACAAGCACATACCTATACCTCCCCACCATATCGCTTCGTCCTTTTGCTCCTTGTGGGCCTGTGGCATCAACTTGAGTGGAGGTTAGTAACTTCAGCCGAGCATCGAATGATTGTAGAACAACCGAATTCGAAAGGAAATTCCGCACAATGACAGTAACAGAAGGACCCAAGTGAAAGCACAACAGCAACAAAATCGGGAAGGAAAATGACAAACTTCTGTGTGCCACCGGGGAGAAACTCCTTTTGCACATACGAACATAATACAACACAACGAGATGAATTGCTTTTTTATAGGAATGCTGCTTGTAAACAAGGATCTATGTGAGGGCACACAACAGAGTGCCGTGCCGAAAAAAATCCTTGGCGCAATCAATTATCAGAAAAAAACAAGAACGAGGAGAAATCGGTCATGCAACAACAAAAAATAAATGAAAACCCCAACCCAATCGTTCAGTCTGTGTGTGACAAAAAATCTCAGAAAATTTTTCGGCACTGGACCGTAGACATTGACACCTCCAATATACATCGGTGGAGCGTAGAGGTATTTGTACTCGTCGGCGCTAGGAGTGATGCCATGCCAATGTGCGTGTGAATTATGAAGTCGAACGCCAAAAAAAAAAATTCTTGAGGTGAAAATGCCAGCCGAGTCCTTTGGTGCTGCTTGATATGCCTTGACATCAGGGATATTGATTACTTGTTACGGTACATTATTTTTTCCTTTCTTACGGTTTTGGTTTTACGTCGTCGGAATATTATCCCGCAAGGACCAAGGAGCAGAAGTCGATAAATGCCATTTGGAATTAGCTTACACGACTTTTATAAACTTGTGCATGGGAAAAGTCGACACTCTGAGAGCCTTGGGAATTGGTAGGCAGTACCTGCCTACCTACGTTTGATGGACAAGTGATTGATACGATGACATCGTCGCGACACACAGAGGGTAGGCGGTGACGGTGATATAGCAATAAAAATTGTTGACGTGGAAATTACTGATTATCGTGGGAATAATAAATATGTTTTCTTTGACAGGGTACCCGTACCTCGGGTTCCATGGAATGAGTATAATTTTGAGCCGATTTGGGTTGTGAAATTTGAGAGTCATCAGTTTGCTGCACTTGTCAACTTTTGCAAGGAAGAAACTTCTTTAGTTTGAAAGGCAAAAATATTTTCTTTGCAATAACTCCCGTGGCTTTCTATTTATTGTTTATACGTGGCAGGCGCCAAAAAATTACTTGCATTGCTCTTCCAATCCGTCTACGATGGCTGGGTCATCTAGAGCGGATGGACACCAACGCCCCGGCCCGGAAAATCTTCGAATCCACACCGCAGGGACGACGCGGTAGAGGAGCACCGAGACTCAGGTGGTGCACGCAAGTGGAACCTCAGCCAACTTCGCGTGCGAAACTGGAGACGGCTAGCTAGAGACAGAGCTGGCTGGCGAAGCTTGTTGGCTGAGTCCCAGGTCCACCCCGGACTGTAGCGCCACCTTAAGTAAGTAAGTAAGCTCTTCCAATAGTAGAGTAGAAAATCCGGCAATCCTTTAAAAGTAGAAAACCCTACATCTATTCCTACGATCCTCAAATATACGATGACTTTTTATGTCATTGACCAGGTTTGTGACTCTATGCTTGTATCCGCACCTCTACGAACAAACTGCAAAAGAATAGACGTACATATTAGGTATTACACCTGCAGAAAATGAAATTCCAAGAAACAAAGGATCAAATTCCGAATAAAATTAAAGTATAATTATTTCACAATGGAATTAATACCAGCAAACCTTTCACACACCCAACCTCGCATCCATATCACAGCCCAACAGTTAGTCCAAGCAGGGCTAAAAACAAATAAAACTAGTGGGAGGGTTACAATCCGCTTAGGCGAATCGTTGGATACCCCATCCCAATTGACCACTGTCAAGCTCCGCAGGGGCGTGGCATACACCCCTTCTCAACAACATCGTGTTTTTGTTTATTTTTTTATCAGAAGCGGTATACACTTTTTGACTGCATTTTCATATTAAAAATTTGATTTATACTTGAAAGCGCCCCCAAAAGTGGGCGTTGCGAAAATTTATCCACTTGAGTTGATAGCTTACGCACATATCTGAACATTTTATAGTGCAAGTTTCTTGGTTTTAAAGCAAATACATCAAATAAAAACTAACGTTTATTAAAATGCATATTAAGTATGACCACGCCTACAAGGGGCGGTATTCGCTTTTTTTTTAAATGCCAATCACAATACACTTAAACGAGGATATCGCATACCAAATTTCAGCTTCCTGCGACAACATTGATTTTTCATGCTATTAAGTAAAGTGGGCGTGTCAGTGGGCGGATTTCAAAAATTTTTAAACTTGTACTGCTTCGGGACCCAGAAAGAACAAATATCAAGTTTCAAGTTCCTAGCTCAAAATTTAAGGCCTAAAAACTACCGACAGACGGACGGACGGACATTGCCTCATTCGAATTACAATTCGGTCTCGATCATATGCCCTTTAGGTCTTGGGGGGCAACGGTGTTTATTACTCTATGTTACAAACTAAGAATCAAACTTAATATACCTTTTATCCTATGGGATGGGGTATAAAAAGATTCGAAGTTGTCTTATCCTCCAAAAACGGTTTAAAGTCGTCTCAGCAGTATGCTTTTAGATCTTGCTTCAATCTCAGATCTCATTCTTAACCAAAACAAATGTCCTTGAAGGTATTCAGGAATTTTAAAGCTTTCTACTAAAGAACCCACTAAAGGTTTTAATATGTTAACTGCGCTGCATTCTTTCTTTCCTTGTAGAAAGAAAGAAAGAAAGAAACTGTCCTTTCGTTTTTTTTTTTTTTTTCAGGGCAAAAAGAGACTATTATAGCAGACGATTATAACAAAGTCGATTGATCCAGCCATTATTATAATGTTTGTAGAATTGTAAATTGATGTAATTTTTCACTTTTCAATATTAAATTTAATTTTGTATGGATTTGCCCTAGAGGCCGTTCCCACATATTAGCAACGATACGTTCGGTTAGCTTTTTAATGGAGAAAGTCTATTGTTTGTTGCAAAGAGTTGTTAAGGGGTCACCCTTATGTAAAGAGTTGTAAAGGGGTCACCCTTCGCAACTCTTTGCAACAAACAAAAGACTTTCTCCATTAAAAAGCTAACCGAACGTATCGTTGCTAATGGGGAACTGCCCCTATGTCAATTGCAGCTGATGACAGCTTGCAGTTCTAAGGAAATCGAAAAAAGCAAATGTCTTAAGTTATCCTTGTGACACAACAGAGATAAAGTAAAAAGGATTTAAGATGGCATTTCGATAAAAATTCTTAATTTTCTAGTTTCCAAAACCAGTTTCTGTTTCCTACACACAAAAGCTGGATGTGAGCAGAATATTCCTCTTGCATCAGTCTCAAAGCCATAAGACAAAAAGACTCCATGTACCTTTGCTTTTTTGAAACAAATCAAACTATCAGTATCCACCCGAATTCTGTTGAAAATCGTTAAGTTAATTACAACGAAACATTACCTAACACATGTAATTGCCTGGGTGTTTGATGTAGGTTTCGCAGGGGGATCATCGCAAGGTTACCCCCAAGGTAATTTCTTACATCCGAATAAGTGAAACATCTCTCATCTAAAAATGTTCACACAAGCAATACACGTCTATTATTGAGGGTAAAAGTTAAACCATACCCATACCTGTCCATGGATGGAAGTGATATGTTTGCTCCTGAGAGACCATCATGGCATCGATTAAATTATTCCACTGACACGGAACGAGAAAAATGTCCTTGGACTAATCGCTACGATTCTGGTATTGTATTATACACTTTTCCGATATTAGGCACGTTTTTGTGTTTCCACCACTCCAGTCGAGGCATGTTTCACTTCGGCGATTTTCATTGAATTCTCTTCCGACCGCCATCGCTGCCGCCGCCGCCAGCCATCAGATGCTGACATTGTGTAGAAGGTCTGGCGGGTATCTTTTATATATTTATCCGACCATGGTCATGTGTGTATCGAACAAATTAGCACGACAACGTACGTGATCAATATATGCAGTTATTCGTATAGAGTCTATCTAAAGGGATGTTTGTAGACATGGAAATTGAAATCATTTATTTAATTGTTTCCATTCCAACGGAGGAGACACATTGACAGTGAAATTTTTACGTTTTTCATTTAGGAAAATCATTCTGGTTTCAAATTCTATATTCCAAAAATGAACATAATATGAATTTCAAAAATAAAGTTATTTTGGTATCCTTAACAATATAAATTTCTGTGTCCTAGGACGGACGACAAAAATTTTTTTCTGTTAAAATTAATGTGACCTCTGGCGAAACATCGAGAAGATACTGAGTATTATTGCCTCACGGACGGTAGCTTGATCAGAATTTGTTGTGAATCAGGTCTAGTTTGGTTGAGTCTCAGACCAAAGTTCTGTCCAACTTTGAACCCTTTAGAAATAATATCAAGGAAAGGACGGGACAGAAGTTGTAATTACATTGATAAGTACATTTAGTTGCTTCAGTTTAATGGTCTTATTCCTTCCTCTTCTTTGTTAATAGGATCATAAGGAGTCAGCTCCGGTACCACCTCCACGACTACAGTTGCTGAGGTTCTCATAGTTACTATGGCAGACGAGAGTGTAGCCCTATTGCGTGACCAGACTGGTCCTTTTTGCAGCGCAATTGCTCTGCTGTTAAGGCCGGAGTTTAATGAGTTAGGCATACGCTGCGCCTCCAGTTCTACGTCCGAAGAACAGGGGTGAGGAACCAAGAACGAAAATAAAAAAAAATCAGGGTACCGTCATCGGCAAAGGGATGAATTGGATTAGTGGTATCAGAAAAGAGATCATTTATGCAAACGAGGAGAAGATTCGGAAACAAAATCAAGCCCTAGGGGGCCCAGCGTTTATTTAAAAAACTGTATAGTCTTGAAGTCATCCAAGACAACTTGAATTGAACGGTTCGAAAGCAAATTCACCCCGAACTGTAGCGCCACCTTAGGTTAGGTTAGGTTGAAGTGGCTGTCGGATCCAAAGAAACCAACACACTTAGACCCATGTAGGTCCATTGTGATTCCACGCGGATCTGACTCTATTGCCTACTCGTTGAACCATTTCGAGCTATTAATGAAGCGTAAGAGACGTTTCGGGTCAGTCGTGCTGAGATCACTGAGATCATTATAGAAGAAAGCTCCAATGTGAAGATTTCGGTTCTTGGAAAGAGCGGGGCATGTACAGAGAAGGTGGAGAGTGGTCTCTTCTTCCTCCTCATCCATGCAGCTCCTGCAAAAGTCGTTGGAATAGACACCAAGCCTTGTCGCGTGTTTGCCTATCAGACAGTGTCCTGTAATGACACCGATTGTAGCACCAATGTGCGATCTATTAAGAGCGATCAAACTCCTAGAGCGTTTAAGATCAAGCTTTGGCCAGATCTGTTTCGTCGCTAGACAGGTACTAGCACTAGTTCATCTGAGATTTGTTCTTTCTATCGCATCCAGTTTAATCATGAGTTTACATAATAAAACTAGCGCCACCTTAAGTAAGTAATCCATTTCGTTGATTCAAAATGATCGCATTTTCGTCAAGAAAGCTTGATGCCATACTCTGTCAAATGCTTTTGAAATATTAAGTGCAACAATCTTGCTTTAACCAATAACATGCAAGGCATAGTTGCACTTTTCGGTGAGATATGCTATAAAATCACCATCAGTGAACGGTTTGCTAAGAAAACCGTATTGCGGGTTATTCAGAAGTTTGCGTGATTTAAGATAAGCTCAAAATTAAGTAGTATTTCGATGACCTTAAGGCCTCACCATAATAGACTTAGATGGACTTAAGTCGGCTTTCCGAAATGTCCCAATACACGCAATTCGTATGCCACGGCAATAATAGCCGTTTGCTGAATTTCGCTAGGTCTTCGTTAACTTTTGCTCTCTTAAGGCCCAAACATAATAGACTTGAGCGGGATTAATCTTCTCTACACCTCTTCAGAACAATTATAGGGGATATTTTATCTGGACTAGCGGTTTTGTGAAGGTCGAGATCCTTGAGTACTTTTTCAAATAAAGGAGTGCGAAAATGAAATCTCCCATAGTCCACGCGCTCAAGTACAGGCGGAGACACTACGTGATCCGGCAGCGCAAAGCTGACAGCAAAATGCGCTGCGAGAAGATTGGCTTTATCTACGGCACTGACAGATGGAGTGTCATTGCAGACGTATGTTGGGATGGAGGATTAGGCACAATTTTTTATATTTTTGACAAAAGACCAAAAATTCTTACTACCTTTGAAAACTTTTTACTTACTTACTTAAGGTGGCGCTACAGTCTGGGGTGGGCCTGGGCCTCAGCCAACAAGCTTCGCCAGCCAGCTCTGTCTCTAGCTAGCCTTCTCCAGTTTCGCACGCGAAGTTGGCTGAGGTCCCCTTCCACTTGCGTGCGCGACCTGAGTCTGGGTGCTCCTCTACCGCGCCGTCCCTGCGGTGTGGATTCGAAGATTTTCCGGGCCGGGGCGTTGGTGTTCATCCGCTCTAGATGACCCAGCCATCGTAGACGTTGTGTTTTGACTCTTTTGGCTAGGTCGGTATCGCTGTACAGCCCGAACAGTTCGATGTTATATCTCCTCCTCCACTCTCCGTCTATGCAGACGGGACCGTAAATCGTCCGAAGAATTTTCCTCTCGAAGCAGCCTAAAGTGTTTTTATCCGCCTTTGACAGGGTCCATGCTTCTGCACCGTAAAGCAGGACTGGGATGATGAGGGTCTTATACATGGACACTTTAGTAGCTCGAGAGAGGGCTTTGCTACTCTATTGCCTTCTTAGCCCAAGGAAACAGCGATTGGTAAGAGTTATCCTTCGTTTGTTTCAGCGCTGGTGTCATTGTCTGAATTGATAGCGGAACCCAGGTAGACAAAGTCCCTAACTACCTCAAAGTTATAGCTGTCGATGGTGATGTTTTGTCCAAGACGTCGGTGTTGGGTGTCTCTTCTTGATGACAGCATATACTTGGTTTTGCCCTCATTGACTGCTAAACCCATATTCGCCGCTTCCGTCCTAATACTCACGAAGGCTTTACTGACATCACGCTTTGTTCTACCGATTTTGTCAATGTCGTCTGCGTATGCGAGTAGTTGAACGGACTTTTGAAAGATTGTTCCTCTGGTGTTGGCGCGAGAGTTCTGCACAATTCTCTCAAGTATGATGCTAAAGAAGTCGCATGACAGTGCGTCGCCTTGTCTAAATCTTTTTTTGACATCAAAGGGGTCGGTGAGGTATTTGCGTACCTTGACGGAACAGCGTGAGTTTTCCAACGTCATCCTGCCTCAACTTTTTAGTCATACAAAAACTCAACACGATGGAGATGAACATTACAATCGTTTTTGGCTTGCTTGAACTTATTTCGGCTTGCTATATGGAGGGGTTGGCATTGTTATATTGAGAGCAAGACTCTTTTCAATTTATCGCCTCTCTGCAGCTCAAGTCATACCATGAATTCTTCTTCGGCTTGACACTCTCACCTCTGTTAGGGATAAAAGATCTCATTCCTAGGAGAATAACATTATTATCATTAACGTGATCATATGGGCAGCGGCATTTATATTATTGTCGAGAAAGCAAATCGACCAGTTAAAACACTCAAAAAAGTTGTTAGGGCCGTCTCAATGCTCTTTCTCGTATCGCCAAACTCCCTTGGGAGCAAGAACTTTGGTGGGTTGCTTGTGCCAACGGAAAAATTTGCCGATATGACACAATGGTTTGACGAGCCTAGAGGGGATAAAAGTTCGACGGTGTATTTGTCGGGATGAGAGGTATAAAACAAATCCAGTGTGTTGGCGGTATGATCGTAAATGTCCGGTACTCGTATGTGCTCGCCTACAAGTTGAAGCTGATTGTTCCAATTCAAAACAACCCAAATCAGTACACCCCACTACGCTGCCGAAAATCGAATCGCTTTCCTGGTTTTCAATTCTGTATGATATTTTTTAGATGAGTTCGCTGTCTAGAAATTTTACGTTCAAGTCTAATTCAAGTTTCTTCATTTCCTGAAAGAGTGCAATACGTTATGGCCCGTCTTCACCTTTCCCGAGTTATTGAAAGGCTCCTTTCCTCAAATTTTTGGCTCCGGCGACAATAAATGAGGCATCAGCATCATGCATTAAAGTTAATGCTTTGGTAAATAAATTCTCAAGTAGCTTATCAAAAGCAAGGTTATCACCTATGGAGAGATAGTACTTCCTCTTGATTATCCCTTGTGCTATTCGTGCCTCTGCTGATCTTATATGGAGAAGTGTCCTCATTAAGCTCTCCTGTACACTCAAAAAAAAAAGATTGTTGTCCCAAGTCTACAATTTTAGATTCTTGATTTATTGTGAACAAATTTCTGGGCCCAACTATGTTCTCTTGGAGCAAGAACCCATTTTTGATCTTTTAAAAATTAAATAATTCATTTAACGTCGAAGTTCTTAAAATTACGGTTCTCAATCATTTTCGAAAACTGGAAAATTGTTGCCACAGCATTAAAATTGTTGTAGTTAGTATTTTTCAAGCCAGTTTCGCATATCAAAAATCAAATTGTTGATCCAACAATCAGTTCTTTAGGTAACGATTTTCTTTAAGTATGAAAATGGTTGGCACAAAAATCAAAAATGTCAATTATTTTTGTGAAAATCCGATTTTAAGAACTAATTCTTAAAACAAGAGTTAAAATCGAAAAACTGAAAATAAAGTTAAACGTATTATATGCAACTTAATTACTTCTTTCGGAGATTTGTTCTAAAAGCTTGACTATCAGATAGCAGACCCAGGTTCGAATCTCAGCAGGGACAAAGTGTTTTTTTTTTCGACTTCTTTCAGAAATTTGCTCTTAAAGCAATAGCCACTGGCAACAGTTACGACAAGGTTTGCAACAGGAGAATATTTTAAAATCTTTGCAACACCAACAACGCGTCAGGCAACAGTTTACATTTCTGTTTTGACATTTTTCATTTTTGAATCAAAAATAAGTTCTTGCTCCAAGGTAACACTTTCATTCTTAAACCAACAAATAAAAGTTCTTGGGTTCATTTTAACCACGAAAAGAGTGTAGGAAATTCTCCATAGATTGTTTCATTGCTAAGGTGGAACGATGCTGAAGTGATCGATACATATTACTTTGGCAAACCTGGGTCTTTCTTGCCTATTTTCGGAATGAAAATTTCCGCCCGTCTCCACTGGTTCTTTTCATTGTGCTAGACCCGATTTTAGTTACCATGCCAGATGTAGAAGTAAATAAACTTGGCACTTTTGTTATAGGATTGGCGTTATTTCATCCCGGCTTGAAGGCCTGAAAAGGCTTTAAAGGAACTGATGGCCACCGCCTATGATGAAGAAGATTTCCATCCCTATTTTCCAGCCGTTTTTACGAGGCATTGCTATGTTGATCCTGATGCTTGTACTTGTTCTCGTATGATTACCAAAAGAGTCAGTTTTCAATTGATTTCCATCCGGTTTTCTAGGAAACGTTTGAATTCCTCCCGTTTTTGCCAATGGCTGGTGTAGGCTTTTCCTGTAAGGAGTATTCAAGAATCTGCGGGAGATTTGCTAAACCTTTCTATTTTAGCCTTACTTATAGGAAGTCAAGGCCTTTGTATAGCTCTAAAGCCTTCGGCCCAATGAATCCGTTGCACCTGTTACGTCAAAGTAGACAACTGACAACTCAGTGAAATACACACGTTCTTATGGGAAGCGACGTACGTCACGAAGTTCGTCTATGGGACGATTCCCATAAGAATGTGTATTTTTAACTCAGTTGTCAGTTGCGTACTTCAACGTGACGGACGCAACGGGTTCATTGGGCTGAAGGCTTCTTAAATGTCTGAAGCAATGCACTTCGCTGCTGTAAACAGTTTACGTGCTTTTGCTCGTAATGTTTGTCAGATGGATGGTCTACTTTTTATACCCGCCCTAGAGTATATTAATTTGCTTGTAATAGAGTGAAATAATCACCGTAAACCCTTAAGACCTTTTGGGCCCGGTTTTTCAGTACTGAGTTATGCTCAGCTTAAACCTAGATCTGTTAATCCCGTAACAAAGCCAATCAAAGCCAAAAGCAAAGTTGTCAAAATCTTCGACTCTCGAAATTATTGACTCTCCCAACTCTCAATTCACATAGAAATACACAGGAAAAGAAGTTCGAAATGTTCTCAGAAGTCATTTTTCATAAAAATACACAAACTAAATGTCATACAGCACAGAAAAAACATTCAAAGAAGTTCATACTGTTCACCAGAGTTTATCCGGCATTACCTCACCAAAGTAGGCCAGTTAAGCCGAGATTAACCCCGGAACTAGATTAACTGAAAAACTTATTTCTGGGGTTAATCTCAGTTTAACTCGGAAACTCGGATGATCCCGCACTGAAAAATTGGCCCTTAGAGGTATGATCGAGACCGACATCAGGCGAATTGATTAAGCCGTGTCCGTCCGTCTGTACGTCTGTCCGTAAGTGTGAAGTTTGCAGGTCATTAAAATTTGGCTAGGATGTTGAAGCTTGGAGTGCATTTTGGTTCTTATATCGTTCAGACAAAGTTTGAAAATTGCTACGATCCGCCCACAGCCCCGCTTAAGACTGACAAAGATGCCAGTCAACCTCAAATTTACATTTTATTCAAAATTCTTTATGTGTTAAGTTATACAAGGCGTAACCTCAAATTTTGGTGCGAGGCAATAGTTGCCCAAAGCCTTTAATAAGACAAAAATTGGACCGCCCTCACTATCGACCATGTCCAATTTTAAAATGATTAATCTTAAAAATCTAAAAATCTAAAATGTTTAATCTTAAAAAATTTAATCCCACTTTTAAAACGTGATTTCTCGGAAAATTCATTCTAAATCGATAAAAAATTATATAGCAAATATTTAAGATCTTGCTATTTACAAGACAGTTTGTCACATACAAAGCTTTGAGCTCCGCCCACTTTTAAGGGGCGTTCTTCGGAAAAAGCGTTTTTTTGGGCATTAGTTTTCGATTTTAACGATTTTTCTCATGATTCCAGCGAAATAAGAATTAATTCATTCTATTATTCAGCTCACGCCCATCTTTGGGGGCGTGTTCAATATTGGCATATCCAATTGGCATAAAGTATATGACAAACTTTTAAATATGGTGTTACAGGGTAAAAAGGTTTGGGTGCTTAGAAGTGTGTTACAGACAAACTCTTGCACTTACTTACTTGTTATGCTTCTATTGCAGCTTATTCGACAGCTTTTTTAGAATGCACCTGTGATGGCTTGGTGATTTTTTTGTGCTATCTACATCGGGTTAAAGCTAACATCTAGTCTAGGTAGTTTGTTGTGATATATTAAAAAAAGATTATGATTATGATCTTGTGATCAGACATAGGCGCTTCAGTCCCCAAAATGTCTACTCAGGCTGTGGCTTCCTGAAAAAGTTCGGGTATTTCTCTGCTATGGCTAGTTACTGCCATGGTAACGTATGTTTGCTCTTTTTATTCTGGCAGTAAGTTGAGCATCCATTTTTCTTGGATGAGTGCCAAGATCACGAAAGCTTTTCAACGATAGTCGTTTGTCACTTTCCAGGTCCTGCACCCTCACTAAAATAACTATCCTTCTAGTCTTTTCAATTTCTTTTTCCTAAAAGAAAAAACAAAGACTTAATAATCTTAACCTTCCTTAATATCCACTTGAACCTATGCTTGATTGTCAAAAAATAGAGAATCAGGAAAGATTCAAAAAATTAACGAACTTTTTAAGTAGTATAAGGTGGTTGAGGTTAGTAAGCTTTGCGTAATTCATTCCACAATTTTTAAACTTTGAAAGGGAACTATGAATCGCTGAAAGCATCCAACAAACAAACAAACCCACAAAACCCCTCTAAATAAAATGCAATGTATCTTTCCTATGCGGAACAAGCAAGGTCAACTTTGAGCTCACGCCCATGTCTCGCTCCATTAACAAGCTCGTCGCTTCAGATCGAAATTGATTTTGTTCTCATATTCCCTGCACTTTTATCGAAATAACACACGAGGAGCGCACTCACACAAGACACAATCCAATGCATCGGGGTGTCATTGCATCTTCTGTTCCATTGTCGCCTCTTACGGACTCGTTGCAGCGCAACCTTACTCTCCACTTATCCTGATGAAAAGAACGTGTAAATTCTCCCAAAGGACTCAGGCGAAAGAATTCTTTTCTAGCACAATCCTCCTCCATATGCATCAGTATCCCGTGGCACGTTATCCCTTTTCTAATGAATTCCAATCCAAGATCAAAACCGAAGCGCATCGAGATTGCGTTCTTGCCTTCCGCATCTGTCGCAGGTGCATTAAGTATCTTGTTCCCTAATAGAAAATATCTGTTTCAATATTCACAGGATTCCTTTTATCACTTTGATGCATGTCGTCTCGTCGTCGTTGTCGTCGTCATTCTTTCCGGCTCTGCTCTCGGTGCATCTTGGTGTGGTCGCGTTAGTGGTGGTGATGGCTCAGCAGCATAGCAATCGTGTCGTAAGGGGATAATTTTTTCCAGTAAATTCAAATGTACACTCCTGCCTGCTACGGTATGCAAACGATGACGACGGTCTGATAGAGGTGTCAGAAGCTGTTGGCTCAGTGCTTAGTGGTTGCTGCCGCAAAGGACACACCGGCCAATGGATCGTATATTGGTCGTTACGGAGGAGTATCGGTAGGAGGTAGGTGGGTAAAGGTACCTCTAGGTTTGTTGTTTTCTTTTTCTTTGCATTCCCAATTGGTCCTTGTGCACTTTGTTTGTTTTGTGCAACTTGTTTGCTCGAAAAAGAGGGAAGCAAATCGCAGTCATCTGGCGGATGCACACAGGCAGATGATAAATTCTGCTACAAAGAGTCCTTGATTTATTGTGCAGCAGTCCTTTTCATAGTAACGACTCTGAATGGTAAATGCAATCACATTGCTTCCAGGAAATATTACACTTGCTCGTTGCGGGGTTGTTATTATTATTGCAGGGCTTAAAACGGAGCAACACATAAAAAAGTCGATATCCTCTGAGTTCGTCTGAAGCGGCTAGAAACTCTGGTGTATTTTCTGGTGCAGCCCAGAGAAATGGTTTACTTTCAGAGTTTCTCCTGTTTTGTGGGGATAGGTATTTTCATTGTTTGCACACCGATCCTGTTCCTATATTGAGGGCTTTACTGGGCTTCGTGTGTAGAAATGGAATGGCGATGCACCTGAGGTAAACCAAGAAGTTGCTGACCATCAAATACCTACATTGTTTTGACTACAAAACCATGGTAGCTACGAGCCTTTATTTGCTGGTATCGATCCAGCCGCATTTGGCTGGCAGTGTTCTATTAACAAAACGTTGTTTTATTTCGAGCCGCTCAACGCATAGTACCTATGCATCAAGGTACTATGCTGATGAAGAAGCCTACGAGAGGAGCAAATTCCAATAAGCTATAAGGTTCTGCATGGGCTTCAACAACAGATTTTTTTATTTTTTTTTACGAAAAAGTCATATTCGTTGGGGGTCAACTGAATAAATGACTTTGAGTGGACCGTGCTATTTTAAAAGTTCTTCTTTTGCTCACTCATTACGAAAACTGATAATAGATAAAGAATAGACCCTCATTCCAGGCTGCGGCAGCAATAAAAAATATAATCAAAGTTGTTTACGAGGCTCGAGGACTCGTTGTTTACGATCAAATATGATTTCAAATTCGAGGGCATTAAGCAGGATTCACAAAGAAGCCTTGCCTCAGACTCGGGCTTCAGCCATACGATTTTAATGTTTCTTAACAAATGCAGTTTCGGCTTCAACGTCTCGTTTCACAATCGTAAAGAAAAAACGTCATGTTACGAAAACGAAATGTGACTCCAAAGCGAAGTTCTAGTTCAATTGTACCGAACAGTCTCGATTTGATTCGCTATAATAGCTCAACAGTTGAAATTTTTTTTTTTAATTTTTTAGTGGTACATTGCATTTTAAACTAAAATGAGGAAATGTCATATCAAAGCAAAATACGAAGCCAAAGCTGATGGTTATGAAGCTGCCTTTAAATCATGTTTTTTGCAAAACTTTCTGCCAAACTCCACTTTCAAAAGCCCAAATAGAAAAACCTCTCGAGTTTTCAATAGACACTCCCAACAGAGTCTAAAAGCTGTTTTACTTTGGTGCAGTCTTACCAACCCCAACGACCAGATGGTGCAAGACCCAAGAAAAGTAACAACCCGAAGTAATTGGAACTGGCACCACCTGATATCTTACAGCTGTGCATGCTGTGTGCGTTACTCACAGGTGTTCTTACACATTAAGTAACAAACACACCTAACTGTCATTTCAGTCAACTGACAGTAAACTGACTAACTACAGTGAAAAAACATAAATCACGAAAATCACGGAAACTTCTAGAAAAAGGATGACAGTCTCGGAGAGGACAGTTGTATTTTAACCTTTGATTTGTGAACGTCGAGATAGAAAGTTAAGTTGTGTTTGATGAATAAAGTGTTTTGTTTTGAAATTATAAAAGTGAAAATCAGATTCATTCCACGAACCGGAGGCACAAATATTGGAAAACCTTGACATGAATAATTGGATTCAACCAGTCAGATCTATGGTCAAAAGAAATACTCATAAATACCTGAGCGGAGTTGTCCTTGTCAGACAGAATTAGCCGTTCAAAAAGACGAATGATGTCGTTAGCGAAGCCTGCTATGAGTACGTGGTCATACATAATATTCGACAGTAGTGGCCCTAGACCCTAGTATGGAACCTTGGGGGACGGCGCCTGTGACATGTCAGTACCTCATCCCGTCATCGCTATTCTGTTTCTAATAAAGTCCTAGTCCGTCACTAAAATCTGCATTTAGTCCGACAATCTCTTTTGTTTAAGTTTGTGGTCCTGATAGCGTTCTTGACATCGAGCGTGATGACTGCACAGTACTGCTTAGGTTAGGTTAAACAGGGGTGTGGTGAAACAGTGTATCTGTGTGGTCCTTAGACACTATAGTGTCTAAGGCACCTATAGTGCCTAGGCCCAAAAAACGGGCCCAGCGATCTCTAGGCAACCAGGTGAAAATAACATTCAAAAGGCAAAAACAACCTTAAAATTCACCGTGAAATAGCCAATTTCCCTGTAAAAGCCATGCAGGCCAAGCAGGCCTTTGAAGTTTGTGCCATGTAATTCTTCCAAACCTCCAAAGAAATATTTCCCTAAATATTTTCTGCGCACTCGCGAAATTGCCTCGCATTCGCACAGTATGTGTGCTATATCCTCAACGCCTGCAGATCACTGCAGAATCGACAAATATCCGTGTCAGAAAGCCTGAGCTTCCTTGCGTGTTTCCTTAGGAGACAATGTTCTGTCAGAATTCCCACTAAAGCCCCAAGCTTGTCCCTGCTCAGTTTTAATAGTGCCTTCGATCCTTTTTCGTCTAGTCGTGGCCAGAGGGACCTAGATACCCTGTGTCCAGCCAGACGAGACCACCTTTGGTTGGCCGTCATTTCAATTTTCTCCTCAATAGTGCCTCTAACTACGCAGATGGGTGGTTTGATGTTAGAAACCACGCTGTTTCCAAGGAGCCCTCCTTTTCTTGCAAGCTCATCAGTCTGTTCGTTACCCTCTATACCGTAGTGTCCTGGCACCCAGCACAGTCTCACCCGGTTCTGACTGCACAATGCCTTAAGCAGCACAGTACTGCTTACTCCCACATATTCCACTGCTATGGCCTTTTTCGCTGCAATTACGACTTAATCAATGGTATCAATCGCTGAGCATGCTTTGCGAAATCGTGCTGCCGTCTATGGCAAGAGACAAGTCTTTGTTTCTTCCATTGTTTTCGTAAGACTCCGTAAAATATTCGATTGCCCAATGATCGCTTTGCGTGTATTTTTAGCTAACTCCACGCAGCATCTCTAGCAAGACCCGTTTTTACTGAACTTCAGCTTGTTTCCCGAATTTGCAACAATTAAGTCCAGTCCTTGTGGCAGTTGCGCAGTTGTTCGTGTGATGCGCATACTTTGCGGGAGATCTGGGTTCGATTTTCATTTTGATCATATGAAAAAAAGACTTGTTCTTCTTTACGCCCCCTACCTTCTCGAGGGTCTGAGAAACCCCCCGAGAGTAGAGTCTTTTGAGGGTATTTTTGAAGTTTGAAAAACTCATACAATTTAATTGGAATTCACTTCCCAACAGCACTTTCCTAGACACTTTTAAGCTCCAATTCTTTGAAACTAGAAAAAATACACATTCGTTAACAGCTTTAGGCACTGGTTCAGTGTTAAAGGTTCGCGTCTCTTGAGAGTTTCAAAAAGATGTTAGTTTCTATTTATAAAAATAAATAGAGTGGCTCAAGAGCTCGAGGTGAACCAGGGCCAACTTCTCAACAATGTATGCTGTGTGTGTTAATTTCTTCACATACAAGGGGACCTAAAATTTTTCGCCGAATCCGAATGGCATTTTTTGAGAAGTTTTTTCAAGACAAATAATACTCTCGGAGGGCTTGTCAGACCCTCGCGGAGGTGGGGCCCAAAGAACAAGTCTTTTTTTTCAGGAGACGATGGCAGGATTCGAGCCCAGACCTCCGGCGTAGTAAGCACACACACTAACCACTACGACACGGCACCCCAGTTTCTATTTTTAGAGACCTCATTTCGTCAATCTTGTTTTACAAAACAGAAACAAAGGATTATGAAAGGCGGATGAGAATGCTTTAGATCCCATATTTTTTTGCACTCTAGATCCCATAATGCACTCTTGTTAAAGGGGATATGAATATCTACATTCATAAGAAAAGGATCAAAGGAGAGTGAGGAGAGATACAGGTTCACCTTGGTTTTAAACAACTGATGACGGTAGTAGTGCGGAAAAACCTCATGTGGAAGTTTGTTCCACATCCGTGATGTGCTAAGAAAAACATTCCAATACAACGCGGCACGTCCGAAGTAGGGCTTTAAGGCGAATTGATGGGCATTATCCTTCCAGCGCGGGTACTGCATTTAAATTTTTTGGGAGGTGGAATGCAGCTGGTTTTTTCCCTGGAGCATTCCTTGTAGTAGTAGCGACAAAACAAAGAAAGACAAGAGACATTGCCACGATGCTCTAAGTATAAGAAATCAAATGACATTATAATGCTACTGTCTTCAGCGCACGTTTTAGGAGCCTGTCGATTAGGTGCAAGATGGTCTTAGGTGCACCGGCCCAGACGTGAGAATTATGCTGCAGTTTTGGGCGTTTGTATGCTATGAAAATGTTACCTAGATCGGAAGGTGTAAAATATTTCTTGCATCGCTTAAGGAATCCTAAGCATTTCGCTGCGTTCTGATGCATAAACGGAGAGTGGAGAAGAAGGTATAACACCGACTTTCAGAATACAACGATTTCAAAGGGTGAGTCGTATAGAGCGGCTGCACAGCAATGATAAGTGGTCATCTCAAGTGGAAAGACACCGGAGCCATCTATGTGTCAAAACAGCTTCCCAGTGACAGTTCCCTGGGAAATGAAGCCTGTTGATTGAGACCTGGATCCACACCGAACTCTAGCGTCACCTAAAGTGGGTAACATTTAGCTCAAAATTTGGATTTCCTTAAAATAAAAATTTTAAAAGTATCTATATAATATGTCTCCACTGACAGTAAAACGAGGATTAGCGGGAGACGATTAAAAACAAATCCTAAAGTGGCTTCACCCACACAAATAGGAATAATTTGACACGACCGTCTAGGCACGCGGTGTTAAAATTGACTCAAAAATGAAGTCTCCACTCCATACATCATGTCAAATCGGTTTTCAAATGTAAGTGCAAATATTAAGTCAATTTGAAGTTAAGTGCTGTTCCTAGATTGAAAAGTTGTTAACACCGTTTTTTGGTGTCTATTTGGTTTCAAAAATCTGACTCCATTTTGATACCACTTTTCGGTGTTAGTTTTGTTTTATTAATTTCTTTAAATTTTGGCACCGTTTTTTGGTGTTAGTTTGGTTTGAAAAAATTCTAACTCAGTTTTGACTTTATTTTGCGAAATATGAACTCGCATTTTTGTAGGTTTTTCTCAAATCTGCAATACCACTGCATGTAAAAAAACGTTGCACAAAAAACATTATTAATTCTGTGGTGCATGCATTTAAAGTAAAACACTACACTTTATTTTAAATACACAGAACTCAAGCACTTAATTGAACTCTGCGTTGATCATACAACGTTTGAAAAAGACTGCAAAACAACCGATAATGAAATTCGACTAATTGAACGACTGGTCCGATGCTGCCAAAGGACGAATAAGATCCTCCTCATTGGCTGCGATGCCAACGCCCATAGTGTGCTATGGGCTAGTAGCAACAACAATTCAAGAGGTGAGTCTTTAACTGAATTCTTACTTAGCACTAACCTAGCATTAGTAAACAAAGGCAAAACACCCACTTTTCAAAATGCGATCAGGACGGAGGTGTTAGACCTTACACTAATTACTAACAAATACCTTAACTTAATCTACAACTGAAGAGTCTCAAAGGAAGCCTCATTTTCAGACCACAAACACATCTTGTTTAACCTTAAGATCAACTCCCAAGCCAAAAGAGTTATCAGGTACAGATCTCCTAGGACCACTGACTGGGAACTATTCAGAAATTTGCTCAGCAATGAGCTGATTGGGTTTCATCTGAGCACAAATACTCCAGAGGAACTGGATAACTCAGTCGTGAATCTCACTGAAAAAATCCTATCCTTATACCACTCAAGCTGCCCGCTTAAAGAAAAAATCACAAATAAATTGGTACCCTGGTGGAATACTGAACTGCAAAAGCTCAGAAAAGCTGCCAGAGATGAGTTTAACAGAGCCAAAAGAGCAGGCGACTGGAACAAGTACAAAGAATCGCTAACTAACTATAATAAACAGTTGAGGAAATCTAAACGGAGGTCGTGGAGAAACTTTTGTGAGAACCTCAAAGACTCACCGGAGACGGCAAGAGTTCATAAGGCGCTCTCAAGAGGTAACCAGGACTCTATTGGACTACCTAAAGACTCTAAGGGAAACCTCACACAAAACTTCAAAAATACTTTAGAATTACTGCTAAAGACTCATATCCCGGGTTGCACTTTAAAGGATGGTAATGATTCCGGAAGGAACCCAACCAACTTTCCCTACAATAAAGGTAGAGGCTCTGCTACATATAAAAATATTACATTTGATAAGGTTGAATGGGCGATCAGGAGCTTTAAGCCATATAAGGCTCCCGGAATGGATGGTATCTTTCCAGCCCTTCTCCTTTATTCCTCGAACAGACTCAAGGCGTGTCTAGTTAAAATTATTAGATTATGCCTACTGTCAGGCTATATTCCCCAAAAATGGAGGGAAGTAAGGGTGATATTCATTCCGAAAGGAGGAAACAAACCACCCGACCTTCCCAAATGATACATGCCAATAAGTTTATCGTCTGTACTTCTTAAAGTAACGGAAAAGCTTATTGAGCTAGAGATTAAAAGTGATGCTCTTCAAAAAGCGCCACTGCAAAGACTACAATTCGCCTATCAGAAAAGGCTATCCACAACCACTGCCCTCCACAAATTAACAGAAATGGTTGAGAAATCCCTTATGGCTAAAGAGGTCGCTGTAGGGGTCTTTATGGGCATAGAAGGAGCCTTCGATAATGCAAATCACAACTCCTTGACCAATGCTCTAAAGAGGAAAAACGTTAATCCTCTCATTACTAAATGGATTAGCAATATGCTCAAAGAAAGGCTCATAATAGCCAACTTAGGTAACGTGGAAGTAGTAATAAAAACCATCAAAGGGGGGTCCTCAGGGAGGAGTTCTTTCCCCACTTTTATGGTCAATACTTGTGGACGAGCTAGTCACTGTACTAAACAACAATGGCTTCTATACCATTGGAAATGCTGATGATCTAGCCATTCTTTTAAGAGGCAAACATGAGGATGCAATTGGTAATCTTATGCAAAAAGCCTTGAAAATAACTTGCGAATGGTGTGAGGGTGAAGGACTCTCTATAAATCCCAACAAGACCAAAACTATTCGCTTTACAAGAAGAAGACAGAATAAGCTTCAAACCAGTGAAGAGGTTAAGTTTCTAGGGATAACTCTAGACAACAAACTCACCTGGAATCCACATTTCAATTCAATATGCAAAAAAGCTACGAAAGCTTTATGGACCCTAAAACAGCTCGAGGTAAAACATGGGGACTCAATCCCAAAATGAGCCTGTGGGTCTACTATACTCAAATGATCAGGCCAATTATTTTCTACGGCGCTGCCATATGGTGGAAAAAGTGTAAGCAGCGGACAGTCATAGAAAAGCTAAACAAACTGCAAAGGCTAGCGACCACTCCCACAGCTGGTATGGAAGTCCTCCTAAACCTTCCACCACTACATATAGCTGTTCAGACAGAAGCAGCAAGACAGGCTATAAGTCTTCAACGCAAATATAAATACAAAGAAGGTTATCTACAAGGGCATCTAGAGATACTGAAGAAAGTGAATCTGGTCAGGAAACTGACACTTTTCAGCGATATCATAGACCCTATTGTAAGCTTTAGCAAAAACTACAAAATCTTAATCCCAAGAAGAGAGGAATGGACTAGCAATCCACATTGGCTAAATGACGACGCCCAAAATTGGTACACGGACGGGTCGAAGTCAAGCAGTGGAGTTGGGGCTGGTATAGTAGGACCGAGGTGTCATAAACACATACCTCTCTGTAAAGAAGCCACAATTTTTCAAGCCGAACTCTTTGCGATTAACGAAGCAGCCCATTGCATTTATAACAGAAATCTCAAAAATGTGAAGATCTCACTATTCTCGGACAGCCAGGCAGTCCTAAAAGCTCTAAGGAGGCAGACATTTATCATCAAATTAAAAACTGGACTATCAGTATATGTCTACAAAAGTGGAATAATCTGGTATAACCCCAAAAGAGCTAAGGAAGCCCTAGAACTCAACAGATCCGATCTAAGATTGTTATGTGAAGCTCTCGCTGGACATGCAGCATGTAACTATCACCTATCCAAATTAGGCCACAGCAGCACTGAAATCTGTAGACAGTGTGGAGAAACGAAAGAAATTATGGAACACCTTTTGATAGAGTGTCCTTCTCTTGCTCTCCACAGATTTAAAATTACTGGGATACCCAATTTAACAGGGAAAGACTATGAAAACAACCCATCGAGGGAGGTTATCAGTTTTGTAAAGATAGCTCTAAAAACCTTGATCAAAGTAAAGGAGTACAATAGATCTTTTAGGTCGCAGTACAAGTGGGTATTATACTCGCACCCTATACATTCAATTCAAAAAATTGGAGTTAGAAACAAGTCAAATCGATTTCAGAAAAATTGACTCGGAAGTTTGCTTAGAGGGAAGCTTTCTTTTCTGTCATTTTGGCACTCAAAAGAGAGTGGCGAAGGCGATGTCATTTCCGAGGAGCGTAATAAGATTTGCGTTGTACAAATCTCAAAAGAAATCGTATTTGTTGTGACAGATCTTTCATTCGTGGACAGTTTAAGTTTCCTTTCCCCTTAAGGTGTGCGAATAGTTTTCTTTCCCCTAAAGTGGTTCGTGAAAAGAGTAACGTGGGGATTTATTTTTTAAACGCTTGCCGAGAGGATTTAATTTTGTATGGTAAATCGCGTAATTTGTTGAGGATTTAATGAAGATTTATATTAATCGCGGATTAGTGCCCAGTGGAGACATGGTGTAAGGTAATACATTGATAAATACCTGGATCTTTGTTAAGGCTAGCGGTGATTTTTAGGTGCAGGTTCATCATCATCCTCATCATCATTTTCTAATGCCGCTTATCCTTTAAAAAGGTCGCGGAGCGTGGGTGGCTAAATGGTCTTTCCATCGTTCTCGATCCTCCGCCACCAACTCAAGAGACTCCGGCGCAGTCCCTAGGCGGGACTCAGAGAGGCTCTTTACCTGATCCCACCACCTGTTTCTTGGCCTACCAGGGGGGCGACGCACCCCCATCTCGGCCAGCATGACCTGTCTAGGAAGTCTGTCATGGGGCATGCGAACAACGTGTCCAAACCATCGAAGAGTCGATCGCTCCACTCGGAGAAGTAGCTGCTCAACATTTAGATTCCCACGAATACTGACGTTTCTCACTCTATCCCTTAGAGTAACACCAGCAACGCACCTCAGGAATCTTATTTCGGCAGCTTGTTCCCGCGATCTAATTCTTTCGGTCATTACCCAAATTTCATGACCATAGATTAGGGTCGGAACGAACATTGAATTAATAACTGAGATCTTTGCTTTCACTCCAAGCTCAGCTTTCCTGATGGCCGGTGCAGTTCCTTTACTATTGCTCCAACTTCGCCAATTCTACAGGACAACTCAGTATTACTCTTTCCATCTTTCGTAAAAAAGACCCCGAGATACTTAAACTTCTCCACCTGTTTTAATGGAACTCCATTTATGTGCAGGGTACACTGCACAGGAGTTCGGGAAACAACCATCACATCCGATTTGTTCACGTTTACTTTCATCCCAGCATCACAACAGATGGCTGCAAACCTATCCAGTGCTCGTTGAAGTTCCTCTTTGGATGATGCAAGGATGGCCAAATCATCTGCGAAAAGCAGATGGCTCATCCTGATGCCAGCCAATTCGAAACATTGCTCGCCAAGACTGCGCTTCACCATCCAGTCCATATATGCTATGAAAAGGAGCGGCCACAGAACACAGCCCTGGCGAAGTCCAACGCTCACATCAAAAAGACGGAATTTGACGCCATGCATTAATCCGTACACAGCTTCTGCAGTTTCCATGCAAAGACTGGATGGCACTCAGAAGAGGCCCACTCAACGCATAGTCCTGCAAAACTCTTCACAGTGTATCCCGAGGGACTCGGTCATACGCCTTTTCCCGATCTACAAAACACGCATAGACCGGTTTGGCATATTCCCGGGCCTTCTCAAGAATAACCTTCAGAGTAAAAAGCTGGTCAGTTGTGCCTCTGCTAGGCCGAAAGCCGCGCTGTTCTTCCCGTAACAAAGGCTCGATTACAGCTCTGGAACGCGTTTCCCACACCTTCGCGAATACTTTTCCCGGAAGGCTCAAGAGAGATATGCCCCTATAGTCGTCGCAATCTCTCCTGTTCCCTTTTTTGGAAATGGGCACTATAACTCTCGTTTGCCAATCGCTGGGTGCCTTCCCGCTATCCCAGGCCACCTTAAATACACGTGTTAGCCATTTAACACCCTCTTCACCCATTGCCTTGAGCATTCCTGGCCGGATTTAATCAACTGCAGCAAACTTGCCAACTTTTAGCGATTTAATCGCTTCAGTGACTTCGCCTACTGTGGGACTATTCTCCGCCCTCTTCTCGTCAGCAGTGGGAATGCCATCTTTAGTGCCCTGTTGGGGGTTGAGCAGGTCCAAAAAGTGCTTTCTCCATCTGCGCAAGACATCGCTCTCATTTGAAAGAAGTGTACCGTCCTTTTATTTAACCCCTTGAATGATATTCGACTTCCTTCCTCTGAGCCGGCGAATGGTCTGCTAAAATATCTTGTTTGCAGATCTGTAATCGTGCTCTAGCTTCTCGCCGAACTTTTTCCATGACTGTTCCTTGGCTGTTTTGACTGCCAGATTGGAAGTCCTTCGCGCCTCATTGTACCGGGCTCGAGAAGTTGAGTTTCTACATTGGATCCACGCAATGTAGGCTCTCTTCTTCTCTCTGATGGCTTCTTGAACTCCAGGCGTTTTAAACCCAGCAGTACTTTTCTCACCACCAGCCGCTACCCCAAGCCGCTTCACTCCACAAACATTTCCTGCAGAGGTAATGACTGCCGATAAAAACAGCTGCCATTCCTCCTCTACATTCAAAAGGTCAGTTGGAATTTGTTCAAAGGTGCAGGTTAGTGATCCAATATAATAACTCTCTGAAGCCATTTGGATTTCATGGACTTTGCATTTCGAGACCTTTTTTAAGACCTTTTTAATCTTTTCATCTAAAAAGCGACTAAAACCAGTATTTGAAGAGTCTTTATACGACTCTTCTTTACTCTTTATTTAGTCATTCTTCTTGTGGAGTCTTTTTTATGCGGCTACACAAAAATAAATGAGAATGCAACTTAATATTTTTTTCCGGAATTCAACAATACATTGAATAATTGAGCCTATTCATGCTTATTGAACGTAAGCGCCACATATCAAATTGACTTCAATTGCCGTATTTGATTCTGCATTACGGTGAATCAATTTTGTTAGACTTAAATGCGTATAAAGTTGAATTAAAAACTTCTATATATGACATGGTAATCAATCATAAAAAAACGTATGTCAGTTTTTAAATTTTTTAATCTTTGTTTTTTGCCCAAATCGATTCGAAATATTTTTTTTATATATTTTTAATGCTTATTTTTGCATTGTAATACCAAATACGTGCTTTGTTTGGGAATTATTTTTATTACTATTATGATTGTCGGAGAGCGCCAGGACAACCACTCATGATTAATTGATGTCAATTATTGAATTCAAATTTAATCAGTGATTTATTGCTCTTTTTATTATTAAATGTAAACAGCTTATGGAAGACCATATTTCCATGATAAAAAGCACAATACTAGGGGTTGGGTATGTCCTGCAATTTTTATTCCATTGCTCGATAATACTCGTATAGTGAACATTCAAATATTCTTCGAACTCAAAACACCAAAAAAGCTCTTTGGTACACCGCAGAGCTATGTAATTCCTACATCTGAACACATCCAGGTCTCTGCAACAATACCAGATTATTATTATTGTTTCCTCTAATCAATTTTCTGTGAAGCTGTATAAATTAATCGTATAAATGCACTTCTCTCTCGGAAGCACCATGTTGTTGTGAGGTTAACCTTTCGTGTGGTTGTTTCTTCCCTCCCCATCTACAGCAATTATGAAGGAACAATATCCTTCAATTTCGATACACATGTACGATACCTGTGTCATTGTATGCAAGAAGTCACTCGTAGAGTTTGCCTTCCTGATTGTTTTCGATAGAAACAGGAGGTTCGGTCTGCACATTATATTTTGGCACAAATATTGATTTTGATCCTTAAAGCAACCCTGTATGCACCTATTGTTTTGTGTTATTAAACAGCTGTCAAGGTGACTGACATGTTTAATTACTAAGAGGTGTGACTAGAGCACTTAACTAGGTTGCTTGAGCTACCTATTCGAAAGGTCAGAGTTGTGTGTACATTGAGTAAATTAACTAAAATCACTGGCTCAATAATTGTACTACACCGTTGGTATATGGATTAATGTAATTTGGTAAAGGTGTTTGGCATCGTTAAATTTACCTTTTCATGCTTAAATTAAATAACATGTTTGAGAATAATGTGAGACAATAGAACGTTTGACATACCGTAAGATCAGGGAGGCATATAATTCATTGAATATTGGCGATGGATTCAACTTTATACAATTTAATAAAAGAAAACTTCTTTTGTGACGTGAGTATACATTCATCTCTTATATTAAGCCTGATTAATTAATAACCCGTGGGGTGCCGTGGCGTAGTGGTTAGTGTGTGTGCTTACTACGCCGGAGGCCTGGGTTCGAATCCTGCCATCGTCACCTGAAAAAAAAGACTTGTTCTTTTTCACGGTCCCCACCTCCGCGAGGGTTTGACAAGCCCTCCGAGAGTATCATTTGTCTTGAAAAACTTCTCAAAGTGCCGTTCGGATTCGGCAAAAAATTGTAGGTCCCCTTGTATGTAAAGAAATTAACACACCAGCATACATTGTTGAGAAGTTGGCCCTGGTTCACTTCGAGCTGTTGCGCCACTCTATTTATTTATTTATTTAATTAATAACCCCAGGAGACTCTTTCTGGCAGTGTTTAAACAAAACAAACAAAAAAATGTGTAGGTATCCCTTTCTCATTTAACCCTACTCGGCTGATTACTGATTATTAATTTAACTTAATGAGGGAACCTTTGGGCAGTGTAAGGTCCTGCACCTTTATCCAATGGTTAGTTTTTTTTTTCATACCCCATCCCATAGGATAGGAGGTATATTAAGTTTGTCACATAGTTTGTAACACGGTGAACAAGACCTTAAGACACCCAAGACCTGAAGGGCATATGATCGAGACCGAATTCTGAATCGAATAAGCCATGTCCTGTCCATCCGTCTGCACGTCACATGTTTTAAGGCCTTAGATTTTGAGCTAGGGTGCTGAAATTTCGTAAGCATGCTCCACGTCATGCGAAGCAGTACAAATGTGAAAACTTTTGACATCCGCCCAAAGACACGCCCACATCGGTCTAAATGTGCAACTACCTCCAGAGCTTTCAAAACTGTAAGACGTCTTTAAAGGCTGATCTTAGCATTTCCTAATGAATTTACACACAAAAAAGAAAAATTTAATTGGGAAACCTCACCGAGTGGGCGTGGCATCTATTTTAAGGGTAAATTTTCAAATGCTTTCTACTCAATATTTTTGCTCCAAATTGAAAAAAAGTTTCTTAATATTTTATTCAGAAAACATTAAGTTCTTAATTTTGCTCATAAAAGACTTTGGGCCAAGCCCACATTTGGAGGCAGAATTGAAGAAAAGCCAAAAACGGCCTAAAGTTCTAATATAAGCTTACAATAAGCTAAAAAAAAACAAAAACGTTGAAGTAAATATTTCAACCAAGAAGTACAAGAAGCACAAGAAGTACAAAGTATCCTCTTCCAAGGATAATTATGCAGTTTTTTCCCGTTTGAGAAAAGAGTTTTTGTTTTTGTCTCGATTTTGTATACTTATTTCGTGCAATCCCTTGAACGCGAACTCAAAAGCAATCGTAAAAGGTTTTGGAGCTTTTTAAATTCTAAAAAGAGTAGCATAGGTTTTCCTAAAGTTATGAGTCTTGACAACAAAACTTCTAGCGATCCTAAGGATATCTGTGATATGTTTGCTGATTTCTTTCAGGGCATTTATAATTCTGGTAATAACCAAAATTTAGAAGAAAATCTTTTCAGGTCACTTCCTTCCTTAGTTGAGTGCTCAAACTTTTTTGTTAGTGTTGATAAAGTAAGAAGCTTGTTGCGCCAGATGAACCCGACTCGTTAACCGGATCTATTGGGGTTTTCCCCGATAGTTCCTTGACATATCCCTGATTCTCTTTGTGTTTCCCTCTCAATAACTTGAAATAAATCCTGCCATCGTCACCTGAAAATAAAAAAATTTTGTTCTTTTTCACGGTCCCCACATCCGCGAGGGTCTGACAAGCCCTCCGAGAGTATCCATTTGATTCGGCAAAAAATTGTAGGTCCCCTTGTATGTGAAGAAATTAACACACACAGCATACATTGTTGAGAAGTTGGTCCTGGTTCTCCTCAAGCTGTTGCGCCATTCTATTTATTTATTTTTTAACTTTAAATAAATCCCTTGCTTCCGATATTTTCCTGGAGGAGTGGAAGTTATCGATTATTACTCCGATTTTTAAATCAGGAAAGAAGGATATAGTGTCTCGCAAAAGCTTGGTGGCCGGTAAGGCCGCCTACAAGAAGTCTGCAATCGATTCTCCTAAAAGATAGAAGAAAAGACGTCGACCCCTCGCAAATGTCCGGGCGTAGTCGTTTAGTCTGTCTGCACCCATTGCAGTCACGCCAGCGAGCCCTGTGCTCACGAGAAACCCAAGTACCAATGGCAGACGTAACAACAGATACAGGCAGGCCTATGGCAGGTTCAGGTCCTGAGAAAACCTCTTCTGAGCCTAGCCTGGCAAGCTTATCAGAGATCTAATTTCTCTGGATACCAATGTGACCTGGAACCCAAGCAAGATTCACTGCATTTAGCCTTCCGACTAAGTTCAACGAATACTTGAGTTCGAGCACTATCTTGGACGAGGTAAGAGGGTTGAGCAACGCATTTAGAGCGGCTTGGCTGTCACTGCAAACGCATATGCTTCAAACTTCGGGGAGGTTCATCAAAGCATCTAGAGCAGAGCCCGGCGTGCTAGGGAAGGCCCTTGTGCAGCCAAGACAAGCCGTTCTTTGGAGTTTGGCAAAAGAGGCAGTAACACGTTTCCGCGAAAGCCTGCTCCACCAAACAACCGATGCGTATGAGAGGAGTGGTCTAACCATGGCCGTATAGATCCCAGAGGACCCTTTTCGGAGATAAGCCCCATGTATAGCCAAAACCGCCTCTGCATTGCCAGAAGGTGGAAAATGCTTTTTCGGTTTTGGATTCAATATGCTTGGACCAAAGAAGTTTTCTGTCAAGGATTACTCCCAAATATTTGACTTCATCGGATAGTGACACCTTTAAGCACGAGTTGAGTCACCCAATGTGACATTCGTCCTTCTCGTGGGCTTTAAGGGGATTCACTTAAAGCCCATTTCTAGTGCACCAATCATCGATCAAGTCTAGGGATCTCTGCGCCTGAGAGCATTCAGTCCCTAGGTTTGAGCGGACAGAAAGAACGGCGAAATCATCCGCGTAGGCTTGTGTGTAGGTTCCAGGAAGGTTGAGAGCCGATAGCATAGAGTCTACCACCATGCACCCTAAAAGGGGAGACAGAACGCCACCTTGCGGGCAGCCCTTGTTTACCCCACTAATGATGCACTTGCCACAATCTGCTTCGGTTATCAGCGTCCTGTTCATTAGCATTGCCCTAATCCATCGAACAAATGTTTCATCTACACCATGTTGTCTGGCTGAGTTGCACATGCTGTCAAACGTCGCGTTATCAAAAGCACCCTCAATATCGACGAAAACGCCCAGCACGTACTCCTTCTGGTCAAGTGCACATTCAATTTTACCAACAAGGTTTTGATGCGCAGTTTCGCAGGACTTTCCGCGCTGATAAGCGTATTGCATCTCAGAAAGAGGGTGCAAACGAAGAGCAACCTTGCGCACGCGCAGCTCAACCAGTCTCTCTAAGCTTTTCAGCAGGAAAGAAGAAGGACTTATGGGTCTGAAACTTTTGGCTAGGCTATAGTCTGACTTACCAGGTTTTGGTATGAAAACGACTTTAACCATACGCCAAAGGGTGGGTATGGAAGCCAAGGCAAGGCTCGCAGTGAAAATTCTTTTCAACGTGGGCAACAGCTGATCTAAACCTTGCTTCAGCATAACTGGGTAGATTCCATCTGGACCAGGTGACTTAAAGCTCTCAAAAGATGCAATAGCATATTTGATATCATCGTCAGTCACCACTCTAGATGCAATGTACCAGTTAAGCCGCGTTGTGTTCGCTGGTTCTGCAGTGGCCACCGTTGCCGGTACCACTGAAGAGCACGTGGTGATCTGATTTCCCGGGAAGTGAGTCCCAAGGTCCGTGGGAGTGCTCGCGACGTCCGGTTTCGGTCCACTGCACCCTTCAATGGGAGAAGCGCCGGCATCACTCGAAGTCCAGGCGCAACAAGACACATGGGCCTGAGGGGTTATGTTACTCGTAATGATCTTTGGTTTTTTCATGTTTTTCGGTTCAGCAAAAGAGGAGGCGATGTCCGATGAAGAGGGCTGATTTGCTTCAGTTGGTGAAACTTCCACCGACCTGTCCTGCTTCGTGGAAATCGCCGAAGAGCCGATCGGTCTAGCAGCGCCTTCAGCCCGTAAAGCTTCTTTGCGCGACTTATCGATCTGCCGCTTTTTTTTCCTCTTTTGCCGACCCTTAGGCGCACCTTAGAGCCCGCCTCTTCCGATTATTTTGACTACCATATCTTCTAATTACCATATTGATGATCTTCTGATCTGGTAGATCTTCCTGATTACCATATTGATAGAACTCCCATTGATGTTGTTTATGACTTCAAGGATTTTGGTGTTGTTTTTGATGGAAAGCTCAATTTTGGGCTTCAAGTTGAAGCCACTGTTGCTAAGGCTATTTCGATGCTGGGGTTTTTAAAAAGAAACTCAGAATACTTTTAAGTCCTTATACTGCAGCTTGGTTCGCCCTATTTTGGAATACGCCTGTGTGGTTTGGAACCCCTTTTTTCAAAATTACATTTCAAGGATTAAGCGAGTTAAAAAAAAATTTGCGCTTTGCATTTCGTGGTTTTTTTTTTAAGATGGATCGGCTTATCGTATCTCAAACAAGTCCAAGTGTTTACCGTTACGTTTGCAGTCGCTTGAGTCAAAAAGCAAAATGTATATTTTTATGTTTGTTCGTGATGCCTTATGCGCATCTGTTGATTGTGAGAATCTTCTTCTAAGTCTTAATTTGTATGCACCCCCAAGGACACTAAGACCGAGGTCACTTTTATTCAAAAGGCGTCACAGAACCGTTTATGGGTCCCGGGAACCTAAATCTTACTCCTGTTAGATTTTTAATGACTTGTACTCAAGTTCGTTAGATATATGCATGCCTAGAGATGTTTTAAAGAATCGTTTGCTTAGGCTTTCAAATTAAATTTGTAACAAGATTAAGTACTCAAATGTATTTGTAGTATACGCTTCCTATATGTGGACTGAAAAGGTCGCAGAGAAATAAATAAATAAATCACTTTTAATGCCACATTTTTTTAGACAAAGTATGTAGGTATATTTTTTTAGACTTAAGCTGTGATGTCAATGCCCATCATAACAGTGAAAGTAATAACTTTTTTGTTACACTAAATAGGAAGGAATTATAAGACGTGACTTTCGTGCCTCAAAACAATTCTGTTCAAGTAATAAACTGAAGGGTATTCAGGAAAGACATCGCTATCAGACCAGTGCTTAGTAATGTTTGAGACACAGGTAGGTTTCTAGTACACATCATATAGATTAGAACATTCCGAAATAAACACAAGGGACCTGCTGGTCTAAGTGAGCCATGACTACCGCAACTGAGGCATCCAGGAGGCAATAATAGTGTATTCTAGACAGGGACCCTCCGCAGAAATCTATTAGAAAATCTATTTAGAAATAAAATGTCCTGGTTTTTTATAATATTAAAATTAAGTTCACATGCGATTCAGGCATTGAGGTGATTAAGAAGAGTATATATGTATGTCCAGTCCATGTATAATGAAATGATTTATTTCCACCCAATGCCATAGCTCCGATATGATATCGTATGCTACTTAATTTCCCTTTTAATACGCATCAAGTTTTATAGGCTTCATAAAGCCTCCCTCATGCATCTCATTTTATCCAAAATTCAATATTTTATACAGGAAAATATTGGAAGGAAAAAAAAAAAAAAAAACAGCAACTTATTAAGTTTTATTGCACCTTTGGTTGCATGCAAACCAACGCCCACATCACGCAGACAGACACGCCGCGCGCCGCCCATATTCAAGGTGCGTGCCTTTCTCGCCAAATTAAACAATGCAGGTAGGAGCACACACTGTTGGCATCTGAACGTTGACGTTACAAGTAATAATTACCAATTAAAATGTCTGTCCCGGTTGCAGAGGAATTACGTATACGTTGCGTCCAGGTGTTGTGTGGCCACACGAGTGAGATTAATTATGCGATCTTTATTTTTACACCGGCCAAGTGGTATCCCATAATCGGACATCTGTCAAATTCATAGGACATGCAGTGCATTTACCAAGGCTTTAAGGAAACGGACAAGTAGGACATTGAAACGAGTTCGGAGAGAAACTCTGAGTGTATAGCCTTAAGGGAACATGTTGTGAGGACATGTATAGTTGTTTTTTAAAACATGTCTGTTGTGTCAATTTGACGTGAAAATTCTGATGTATTTTGTAATATAATAAACGTATATTTAAGCTTTTTGTATTACATATTAAACTCTTTAAAACATTTTAAAATGTTTCTTGTTAAATCAGTAAATTAAAGTCACAACAATTATTTATAACTTTGAATTTTTTCATCCATTTGACACTGTCGAAAAAGTGCACATAGGTGTTTAGTGTACCAAAAAACTGCTGAACTCATGTGGCTTTAAAAATATGTGACATTTCAGGAAACTGCAAACAATGTCAAATGGAAGAAATATGTGCAATTGAACGAATTCACACCAAGCCGTCGTCACTTGATTGGAATTACAAATAAGTATGCTTAAGCGGGATGTTGGTGCAATTTTTAAGAGGGAGGACATGATAGATTTATGCGGATAAAAATGCGATCGGTTCAATGTGGGTCTTCATCAAGCAATAATGCCTCAAAACGCCGGCCGCACCGGTGCACAAGTCACATATACTCCTGCTTTCTGGTTTGGTTCTTTCTGTTGTTTATCATAATTGGGCTGGTATGCAACCACAAGCTGCACAAACTGCATCAAAGTCGCATCTACATGGAACTATTCATAAATCGAGTACCACGACGTGGTTTTCACACATTCATGTTCTTTTTTATTTGCTGATTTTCTAGGAGGACATATACATATGTATTTACACTCTCGACATAATTTTAAAGTTCAAATTTAATAATAATGAATGGTTTTTAACTATTTCCAAAAGGTTCATTAATTTATATTTTAATACACTGAACCTTCCCGCACTTCACCACTTTGAAAACTGTATTTTGTCAAAAACATCCTTGACCTTAACTCAATTTACCAACAACGGATAAGCAAATTTCATAAATAAAAGCCTTTTATGTTAAGCTTTCATCTTCGCACCTTGCGAGCTACAGAGATAACCTTGATGCTGAACTTATATATATTTTTTTTTATTTTTCCTCAAAAAACATTATGCAAATTGATAAAATGGATTCATGGAATTTAAAGCTCATGTTTATGGACATTGTATTTATGAAAAAAAAATCCACTTGACTCTGTTTATTTTTAATAAATGTGCAGCCGAAGGGCATTATTGAGTGTGACCTTACAAGCAAGGGTACGCAGAAAAAAAAAATGGAAAAAATAAATTTAAAAAAACAGGTATCCACAGATTTCGTCCTGAATACACAATTTGTAAGGTATTGTTGTGTTTGCTGGAGTTTTTGGCGACATTCGCCATCTTGCCGCTTGTCCGTGCTGAAAAACATTGTGATTTTTACCTCATGGGTTTTTGTTTAATGAGGATGCGTTAAGCTTGTTGAAGGAAACTTTATCTTAGCATCAATTGGTATCAGATATTTATAAATTTTCATGCTTTGTTTCTGACGTTCCGATAGAGGTTTTGACGTCGGGAACAAAACATGCAATAAGGATTTTATTAATTACTAGTAAAGAAGCCTGTCGTATGACAGGAACAACGCAGCACACATCGATTAAAATAAAAAAATGCCCAGGGCCCGACGCATTTTGTGCCTAGCCCAACCCCACGCGAGCCGACTATTCTCGCGGTGCTACCTAGCCACAAAATTTTGACCGGCAAATAGCGCTTTAATAGCGCTTAAATAGCGCTTCGAATACCTATGCACATAGCACTTTATTGTAGGCGAACTTTATATTTTTTTCTTTTAACTTTTTTACATTTCACTCTTTACTTTTTAATTTTTAGTTTGAACTCTTAACTTCTTACTTTTAACATAAAATGATGTGTTTCACCTTTATGAAAAAAGCTCATTTATCGGTATTGCAAAAAAGAAGCTACATACCAGGTTAGGAAGTCCAATGTACCCAAAGAATTCTGGAGGAAGTGGGCGGGAGCTGGAGGAATCCTTTATAAAGGGGAAGCATATAATTTTTCGGCGCCACCAGGCCAGGAACTCAAATGTACCCAAGTAATACATATTGTAATGAGCCCAAAGAATTCTGGAGGAAGTGGGCAGGATCTGGAGGGATCCTTAATAAAGGGGAAGCATATAATTTTGCGGTACTACCAGGCTAGGAACTTCAATGAACCCAAATAAAACTGTCATGAGTCCAAAGAATTCCGGAAGAAGTGAGCAGGAGCTGGAGGGGTCCTTTATAAAGGAAAAGGAATATCATTTTTCGGTTCTGCCAGGCCAGGAACTCCAATGAACCCAAGTAATACTGTAGTGAGTCCAAAGAATTCTGGAGAAAGTGGACAGGATCTGAAGGGATCCTTTATAAAGGGGAGGCATATCATTTTTCGGTACTACCAGGCCATGATCTCCAATGAACCCAAGAAATACTGTAATGAGCTCAAAGAATTCTGGGGGAAGTGGGCAGGAGCTGGAAGGATGCTTTAAAAAGGGCAAGTATGTATATTATTTCTCGGTACTAACAGGTTAGAAGCCTTGCCTTGGCTTATAAACCTACCCTTTGGCGTATGGTTAAAGTCGTTTTCATACCAAAACCTGGTAAGTCAGACTATAGCCTATCCAAAAGTTTCAGACCCATAAGTCTGTCTTCTTTCCTGCTGAAAAGCTTAGAGAGACTGGTTGAGCTGCGCGTGCGCAAGGTTGCTCTTCGTTTGCACCCTCTTTCTGAGATGCAACACGCTTATCAGCGCGGAAAGTCCTGCCAAACTGCGCTTCAAAACCTTGTTGGTAGGATTGAATGTGCTCTTGACCAGAAGGAGTGGGCGTTTTCGTCGATATTGAGGTTGCTTTTGATAACGCGACGTTTGACAGCATGTGCAACCCAGCCAGACAACATGGTGTAGATGAAACATTAGTTCGATGGATTAGGGCAATGCTAATGAACAGGACGCTGATAACCGAAGCAGATTGTGGCAAGTGCATCATTAGTGGGGTAAACAAGGGCTGCCCGCAAGGTGGCGTTCTGTCTCCCTTTTAGGATGCATGGTGGTAGACTCTATGCTATCGGCTCTCAACCTTCCTGGAACCTACACACAAGCCTACGCAGATGATGTCGCCGTTCTTTCTGTCGGCTCAAACCTAGGGACGGTGTGCTCTCAGGCGCAGAGATACCCAGACTTGATCGATGATTGGTGCACTAGGAATGGGCTTTCAGTGAATCCCCTTAAAACTACGGGAAGGAGGAATGTCACTGGTCTGACTCAACTCGTGCTTAAATATTTGGGAGTAATCCTTGATAGAAAACTTCTTTGGTCCAAGCATGTTGAATCCAAAACCGAAAAAGCACTGTCTACTTTCTGGCAGTGCAGTGGGGCTTTTGGCAAGATATGGGGCCTATCTCCAAAAAAGGTCCTCTGGATCTATACGGCCATGGTTAGAACACTCCTCTCATACGCATCGGTTGTTTGGTGGAGCATGCTTTCGCGGAAACGTGTTACTGCCTCTTTTGCCAAACTCCAAGAACGGCTTCTCTTGACTGCACAGGGGGCCTTCCCTAGTACGCCGGACTCTGCTCTAGATGCTCTGAGGATTGACTCCGCTCTAAATGCGTTGCTCAACCCTCTTACCTCGTCCAAGATAGTGCTCGAACTCAAGCATTCGTTGAACTTAGTCGGAAGGCTAAATGCAGTAAATCTTGTTTGGGTTCCAGTTCACACTGGTATCCAGGCAAATGAGGTCTCTGATGAGCTTGCCAGACCAGGCTCAGAAGAGGTTTTCTCAGGACCCGAATATGCTTTAGGCCTGCCTGTATCTGTTGCCACGTCTGCCATTGATACTTGGGTTTCTCGTGAGCACAGGGCTCGTTGGCGGAACTGCAATGGGTGCAGACAGACTAAACGACTACGCCCGGACATCTGCGTGGGGTCAGCCTCTTTTCTTCTATCTCTTAGGAGAATCGATTGCAGACTTCTTGTAGGCGTCCTTACCGGCTACCAAGCTTTTGCTAGACACTTTAATGTGTTAGGCTTAAGCGAAACCTCCACCTGTCCTACCTGTGGAGAAAACGACGATACAGCGGAGCATTTCCTATGTGGTTGTCCTGCCTATGCTCGCATCAGGTGGCGGATCTTTTGGGCTGATGGTGAGTGCCGAACACCTAAGATCTTCATCACTGAAACTCCTTCTCGTTTTTCTTCGAAAGACGGGTAAACTAAATACATTAATTTAAGGTGTCTGCATGGTAGTACAATGGACCAGTAGTTGTGTCTGAGTGCTCCATCGGATAGTAGCAACCTCCAACAAAAACGTAACAGGTTAGGAACACAAATGGACCCAAGGAATACTGCAATGAGCCCAAGAAATTCTAGGGGAAAGTTCGCAGCAGCTGGAGGGATCCTTTATAAAGGGGTGAATGAATTCCAATGAACCCAAGGAATACAATGAGGAATCTTTTTCTGGAGGAAGTGGGCACATATACCCATTTCGAAATAAAAAAAAAACCCTTTCTATAAAACATTTTATTTATTATTTTATTAATTATTAATTAAATATTTTATTATTTAAGGAACGGATCGGTCGAAAATGACAAAATTTATTACGATTTTAGCATTAAGGTATCGCAAAGAGGTTAAGGTTCTTGGCTCACAGAACAATCTAATACTCTGCTGGTTTCGTGGCCATAGCAACATTCAGGGCAAAGAGAAGGCCGACGAACTTGCACGTCATAAATCAGCATTAGAACCTCAACAAGATCTTTAATGGATCAAACTATCACTCTGATTCCTCAGAAAGCGGGTGCAAGAAAGATCCGGATGAAGGCAAATACGAGATGGATCTCCGTGTATACCTTTGAAATTGTGGCCTTAATATAATGAGTCCCAAACTAACACGCTTATCAAGAATGGCAGAAAGACTCTGTCGTTACTAGTAGGGTTGGTCTTCTGAGACATCATGCTATAAAATTAAATCAAATGCTGCGGGAACACACCTAAATTTCTGTGCCACTGTCCCAGTCTAAGTCAGTTCAAGAAAAGAACTTTACAAATATACTCCTTCCACGACATCTCAGAACTTTCAAATGTACCAATAACCTCTCTTTCCAGGTATGTTAGATCAACAAAGTGGCTCAAGGTACTCTACACGGCATAAGAAGGAAATGGATTATCCGAACAACTGCAAGGAGGGGACCCATTCGGATGCGGAATGGGGGAATATCCTTGCAGTTGTTCGGATTATTCATTTCCTTCCACCTAATTGCGATGTATCGCGGGTTACCTCGTCTCATCCACCTAACAATTTAATTTAGCATTTAAGTGCTCGAAAACCACTTTGACATTTTACTCCGGGCAGGTTCCGCTAGTTCTTTCCCTGGCGCGCGGTCAAAAAACTCCTCTCACGTGGTTTCCCTAAATCCACAGTAATATCCACTTTATACTACAAGAGTGCAAACTCACGTTTCTGAGCTGCTCCTTTTGTGGACAGTTTACGAACTCGTACTTATAGTTACTTACTTACTTACTCAAGGTGGCGCTACAGTCCGGGGTGGACCTGGGCCTCAGCCAACAAGCTTCGCAAGCCAGCTCTGTTTCTAGCTAGCCATCTGCAGTTTCGCACGCGAAGTTGGCTGAGGTCCCTTTCCACTTGCGTGCGCCACCTGAGTCGCGGTGCTCCTCTACCGCGCCGTCCCTGCGGTGTGGATTCGAAGATTTTCCGGGCCGGGGCGTTGGTGTCCATCCGCTGTACAGCCCGTACAGTTCGATTTTATATCTCCTCCTCCACTCTCCGTCTATGCAGACGGGACCGTAAATCGTCCGAAGAATTTTCCTCTCGAAGCAGCCTAAGGTGTTTTCAGCCGCCTTTGACAGGGTCCATGCTTCTGCACCGTAAAGCAGGACTGGGATGATGTCTTATACAGTCTTAGTTGCTCGAGAGAGGGCTTTACTACTCAATTGCCTTCTTAGCCCAAAGAAACAGCGATTGGCAAGAGTTATCCTTCGTTTGATTTCAGCGCTGGTGTCATTGTCTGAATTGATAGCGCAACCCAGGTGGACAAAGTCCCTAACTACTTCAAAGTTGGTGATGTTTTGCCCAAGACATCGGTGTTGGGTGTCGTACTTATAGTTAAGTTAGTTTAGTTGAGTGAAATTGAAAAACTTATTCTCAGTCATAAAGGGTTCGGCCTTTGGCTATCTACCAAAATATGGCTACTTTGAGTCAGCCAGAGACCCTTCACGGGCCGGGAGCAGCAGGCAATCTATTGCATAAGAGTTCCCCACTAGGCTGCAACAAAAATCCATTAAACTCTGATGTTTCGAGTACCTTTCATCATATTATTTTAACATCAATCAAGCAATATTATTTCGATCCGAAATGTTTTTTAAACCATTCTATCAATTCAATGAATTTAACAGCAGCCATTCATAATGATAAGAGGTATTTTCAAGTTGATTAACTTATCAAAAACGTAAACACACGACTATATGACTTCATGTAACTAAAAGGACAATTTAATATTTTTTTGATTTTTTTTTTTTTTTTTTAATTTTTAAATTCATTTTTTCATCCTGAATGGTATCTTCACTTGTGGTATTTAAACATAATTATTCGATAATTCCCTTTTCTTTTTTTTCAAAAATTATTAAAGCCAAAGTGCTCTCTCGGTTGAGGTCAGTGCCGGCCATCAATACAGAACACACAGCACCACCGGAAGCAAGGCTGCGTACTGCAAAGATCCGGTACATACATGCAAATCCAATTTGTATTTTAAATGAAATGCGATTAAAATTTCAACGCGCTACCAAATGCACTCGATGGCTATGAAATCTGAATAATTAATACAAGTGCGAGGCGATATACATCTGTTCATAGTCCAATTAAAATAAAAAAAAAAATTGGTTGGTAAAAAATCCTCAAAAAAATTGGACATACGTTCAAAAGGCCACGAGCAACACACCCGATGGTTTATTAAGGACCAGAAAGACACATACTTGCGTTTGGCAGACAGGAAATAATATACTGATGCCCTAAAGCCGTAAAGGTGCACTTTGGCTTCTGCGAAACGTGTCGTTGTAGTCACCCGCAGGCTGGAAAAAATATTCCCTCGCAATCAGATCTAGCGAAATGAATTGGCACACGCACGGTTCCTTTATATTCGATTTGCAACTTTTTATCCCCCACGTTCGCGTGGACGACACAGCCATTTCTTGAGCAAACAAAGAATCCAAAAACGTCTGCCACATGCCGTCATCATCACCACGCCGAAGATTTAACCTCATCAGGAAGAGTAGGTGCAGCAGGTATAAATCCTGATCGCACAGCAATCAAACAAAGAAATTAAATTCCTGAGAAACGGGGCGAAAGAAGAATTAAGCGAGGAAAAGGACCAAATCCTTGTGGTTATTAGCAAGGTGGCACTCAGAATATACCATGCATCTGCCGGCAAGATGTTCCTTTAGATTTCAGTGATCCTCGTCGTCGTGGCTGTCGACTTGTTAGGTTGAATGGATAGAAAGTCCACTGCTGCACGCACCGTCATTATGGTGTTGCCGGATGTGAAGATCTTTGTATGCGCGAGGATTTTTGGTGAAATAACGCAGCCTGTGGTTGGTCACTGAAAATTATTATTTTTGGATCAAAGACACCTGGTGTTGGACAGTGAGGCTGACGCGGACCAGCGTGGTGTGTGTCTATGTTACCAATTAATTTCGAGTTATAATGTGTTTGAAATGGTGGAACGAATTGAGGGTAGAAAGAATATAATGTTTAATCTTAGAGGGAGGATTTTTAGTTTTTAGTAGCAGCCGCTGCAAGCTGTCCAAAAATAATAATGTAAGCTGAGATCCTGGAGGATATTGACTAAATGAAGGAACTAGAAACATATGCCAATGTTGTGTTTTAGGGTTAACATAAGATATCAGCTTCAATAAAGCACCTTATAAATGAAAGCGAGGTGTTAATTGCTCCAGAGTCAAAAAATTGACGCAATCCAATGCATTGTTTTGGTAAGGACAGATACCCATCAGCCAGAACTTACCATTGTTGACCACGTTACATCAGGATTTTGCAAAATGCAGTGTTTAACATTTCACCCTCGGGTTGATGTTAAGTAAGTTTTGGGCATTCAAAATTTTCTTCTCAAAAAAACTGATACTCTCGGAGGATTTTCTCAGACCCTCGCGGAGGTGGTAGCGTGAAATTTTTTTTTCCCGTCAAGATTCGATCCTGGGACCTCGTGCTCAGTAGTCCGGCACAGTAACTAACTACTGTGCACCAGGCCGCTCAGGAGAATAAGAAACGGTATGTTTTTTATAAATCTTTTTTATTTCCTTTTACAAATTTATTAAATGTTTTTGTTTTGAATGCATCAGTATAGTAGTGTGAAAGGGCAGTTGGTGCCTGCAAGGTTGTGATACCAGCCCAAATCCTTTATTAATAGAGGAGGGTAAGGTTTGTGAGCTTGGAAAAATTGGACCTCTTTTCTCCTATATTAGCAAAACCTTTCAGCAAAAGCATTCATACTCACCATATTCTTTTAACTTCTAGCAAATTTCCCTTAAGACATTTTGCTTCAATCAACTGAATGTTCTTCAGTACTTTTTTGAGAACTTTAGCAGGCAAGAACTAGAATACCGAAACTTAGCTTTTTGCAACTATTGAAAAGTTTTTGAAAAATCAAGACTTGAAAATGGATGACTTATTTCAAAGTGTTTGAAGCCATATTTCCGCCTCGCAAAAATAAATGCTAAATTCCATAAAAAAACGTGGTGTTCCAGTATTCAAAATTTTAAGGAAAACTAAAGCCAATTTTCAAGTTTCAACATTTTTTAGATTTAACTCGAAAGCATAAAAGCATTTTCAAGAACATTTTCTTTAAAAGCTTCTAGTATTTTAACGGTAACAGCGATATTGTTAAGCTTTGATTTCAATATAATGCGTGCAGAAAAAAAGTAAGTTGCTTTGAATTTTGAAATGTCCGTTTCCAACCTAGTTCTTTCTTACAGTATTTAAAAAGCGAAGTAAAAAATAGATTGTTTCACCGTTTACTGAAAAAACGATGCCTGTAGAAATTAAAAAACCCATCCAACGCTAGCGGAGGCATGTAGTTCTAATCTTGGAAAATAAATAACGGTTATAGAGAGAAAAGATCGAAATAGTTGTTGAATAAATTTTAGATTAAAAAAAAAAAACTTAAACAAATTCAAAAACTGTACGCCTTCCTACCCTATCACCAAAACGGTAACGGTATAAAGTTTAATTTATAGAAATAAAAAACGGGCGTAACACCCATGTTCTGAAATGTTTTAGAAAACTAAAGCAAACTTTATATATTCAAAAACTTCGAAGATTCAACCCAAAAACATAAAAGCATTTTCAAAAGGGAATCTTTAAAATGAAAAATGAAAAATAAAAAATGAAATATGAAAAATGCAAAATAATAAAAAACGAACCATGAAACATCCGTCCAATCGTGTTTTGTGTAGCTTCTGAACGGTAAGTCGCAGAAAGAAAAAATTTGGTGTGCTTTTAAATTGCGGAAATAGTCAGAGAATTCACCGAGGGCAATTTTGTCAAAAACCCAAATAATGGTTCAAATACAGTTCGAAATTGGCTATGGAATTAATGGAATTAATGTCGTTCATTTCTTAAAGAAGTTTAGGAGTCAAGAACTAGAATAACGAAACTTAGGTTAAGTAAGTCTGAGCTTTAATGAAAAAATTCAATTTTTTGACAATATTAAAAGCGTTTTGACAAATGAGGACTCGAAAATGGATGACATTTTTCAAAGTGTTTGAGGCCATAAATTTCGAACCGCTTGGCAGGAAGCCTATATTTGGCAGGCGTATAAACTCAAAGTCATATTTTTCAGAAAAAGTTTTAATACTGCCGTTTCGAAGCATTATCGAAAAAAATCGCTAAGAACATAAAAAAAAACCGTGTACTTTTGACACCCGGTGTAAATAAAAGAAATCATATGAAAAAACTCACAACTATTAGACATTGTGCAAATTTTTTTTAAATTCGACTTTTTAAGTTTCAAGACCTTCTAAGATTTAACTGAAAAGCATTTACAAAATCAATTTTTTTAAATTTCCTAATATCGTCGCACAAAAACAAACCTCCAGAACCTACCACAACAGATTCGGTATCTCAAATATTATTTATGATATTGGAAAAGCTTGAGCAACAAACTAAAGTTAATCAAGTAATTTTTGACAAACTGAGCGAGCTAGAGTTTAAACCTCGCAAAACGAATAACAAATCATGAATATGAAGCTCATTAACATACTTAAATGGAATGCAAATGGTCTTTTAAAGAAAATCGACGAACTACAAGTATTTCTACGGGGAAAAAATATTGACCTATGCCTGATTTCGGAAACACACTTTAAGAAGAGATCCGGACCCAAAATTAGAGATTACATCGACTACCACGCGCATCATCCATCAGAAAATTCGAGAGGCGGATCCTCTCTCTACATCAAAGACTGCATTAGGCATTACAAAAACGAAGAAATTGAGCTTGACTCTATGCAAATAACTTCAGTATCGATAAAAATAGGTCACCTAGATTATAATATTGCCTCGAGTTATTTTCCTCCACAGTATGGGCTAGCGGACGACGATCTTACTCCCCTCTTTGACTTACTTGGGTCGAATTTTATCATCGGCGGGGACTTTAATGCGAAAAACACCTTTTGTCGACTTCTTTATCGCAAAAGGGGTTCCTCGCCACCTCACAAATGTAGAAGAAGGCTATGATCTCTGTTCGGATCACTCGGCAGTCGTTTTGAAAATCGGCGGAAGTCTAGCAAGAAATGAGAGAGCGCCTAGGCTAACTAATAACAACACCGACTGGGATGGCTTTAGGAAATACTGTAAAGAAAATGTATCTCTACATGTACCACTTACAACCCATTTAGAAATAGAAGACGAAGTCGATAAACTCGTTAGAACTATTCAAGACGCTGCTTGGAACAATACTTCTTTCCGGAAGACTGGAGTAAGGAAAAGCGGATCAATTTACCCGCGCGAAATTGAAGAGCTCATACGCGAAAAGAGAAAGGCTCGAAAGAGGTGGCATTTGTCTCGAGCTCCTCCTGATAAAACCATTCTGAATGGGCTATCTAACAAATTAAAGCACTTACTTCAAGATTTCAAAAGTCGCGAGACTACCAACTACCTCGAAAACTTAACTGCCGATAGAGGGTCAAACTATTCACTTTGAAAAGACGTGAAGTCCATTAAAAAGCCCATAGTACACTCGGCGCCAATAAGAAAAGATAACGGTGAATGGGTAAAAGGCGACAAAGAGAAAGCAGATGTATTTGCAGAACATCTAGAAGAAACATTCAAACCGTTTGACAGGGAGCCGTTGGTTGACGATCTGTATCGCAATGCGGAACTAGACAATTATCGAATGAAAACCGTGACACTGTCTGAATTTCGTCAAACAATCCGAAATTTGAAGAATAACAAAGCTCCAGGCTATGACCTAATTACTGGGGAAATTTTGAAGGAGCTACCAAAAAGAGCGTTAGTCAAGCTTCCACGGCAATGGAAAGTCGCAGAGGAAATAATGGTTCCGAAACCAGGGAAATGCCCGAACGACAAAAAATCATATAGACCGATTTCGCTTCTGCCGATTATATCTAAAGTCTTCGAGAAACTTGTGCTCAAACGATTGCAACCAATAATTGAAGAAAGACGATTGATTTCGGATCACCAATTCGGCTTTAGGGTCAAACATTCAACAATCGACCAGGTCTATCGAATAACTAATGAAATTGAGAAAGCCTTAGAAGCGAAAATGATATGTTCTACCGCTTTTCTTGACGTATCCCAAGCCTTTGATAAAGTTTGGCACGAAGGCCTAAAATATAAGCTACGGAAAGTTTTGCCGGAAAAAATTTATGAACTCTTAGAGTCTTATCTTGACAACAGACTATTTCGAGTGAGATACGGGAGCGAATACTCAGAATTCAAAGAAATACAAGCCAGCGTTCCACAAGGTAGCGTCCTCGGTCCAACGCTGTTTTTACTTTTTACAAGAGATGTACCTCATGTAGAGACAACGACTGTAGCCACGTTCGCTGACGACACGGCTATCCTCGCTACGGATAAGACAGTCGAACTATCAACGGGAAAACTCCAACGCGCTTTGATATAGAAATATGCGAATGGACAAAGGCCTGGCGAATCCTCCTAAACGAGACAAAATCAACGCATGTAAATTTTATTTACAAGAGGGTAATCAACTTACCTCTATTTATAAACTCGGTACAAATTCCGTACGCAAACGAGGCGAAACATTTAGGCATGACCCTAGACGCAAAACTTAAGTGGAAGCCACACGTTAAAAAGAAACGCGATGAACTTGAAATCAAGCTACGAGAACTGAATTGGCTTATGGGACGTTATTCGAAACTAAGCGTATATAACAAACTGCTATTGTATTAGCAAGTGCTAAAACCATCTTGGACGTACGGTATACAACTTTGGGGTTGTACCAAACCAAGCAACATATCTATTTTAGAAACTTTTCAGAATAAGATTTACATCGAGATCTAGGCATCGCAGCCGTGACCGACGAAGTAAGAAACTTTGCTCGCAAACTTCACACTCCTCTTCACGGCCATTGCAACCACGAAATAATCTGAACTCTGGATCAGACAAATCTTGTACGCCGACTTCAACGAACAAGACCGTTGGATCTAGCGTCGTAAGAGGAAACCGCACATAATGACGGTATTGCAGGTGCTTTCGTTGGAAGGTAGCCTGCCAAACGCGATTACTATACAGAAGCTTGAACTACTTGTTAAGGAAACTTAGTCGTAGTCTTACAAAGATTGGGAGGTTTTTTAGTGAGTAAGAATCTCACACTACTATGAGCCCGCGCGTTCGATTCTCATAGTGCCTATGAAGATTTTTACCTACCCACGGAAAAAAAAAAAAATTCCTAATATCAAAACGGTAAAAGCGATCCTGTTAAGATTTGGTTAAAGCACAAAGCGTAAAAAAAGCATTCCGCGTTTTATTGTTTTTCGAAGCCCAATTAAAAAAACGAAATAAAAAAGAAGCTTGTCTCACCGTCTCCACAAAAACCGGTGGCCAATGAATGTACGTTTTTTTTTATGTTTTTGTTGGAGGTTGCTACTATCCGATGGAGCACTCAGACACAACTACTGGTCCATTGTACTACCATGCAGACACCTTACATTAATGTATTTAGTTTACCCGTCTTTCGAAGAAAGATGAGAAGGAGCTTCAGTGATGAAGAGCTTAGGTGTTCGGCACTCACCACGTCAACCCCAAAGATCCGCTACCTGATGCGAGCAAAGGCAGGACAACTACAGAGAAAGTGTTCCGCTGTATCGTCGTCCTCTCAGACAGGTGGTGGTTTCGCTTAAGCCTAACACATTCAAGTGTCTAGCAAAAGATTGGTGGCCGGTAAGGACGCCTACAAGAAGCCTGCAATCGATTCTCCTAAGAGATAGAAGAAAAGACGCTGACCCCTCGCAGATGTCTGGGCGTAGTCGTTTAGTCTGTCTGCACCCATCGCAGTCACGCCAACGAGCCCTGTGCTCACGAGAAACCCAAGTATCAATGGCAGACGTGACAACAGATACAGGCAGGCCTAAAGCAGGTTCGGGTCCTGAGAAAACCTCTTATGAGCCAAGTCTGGCAAGCTCATCAGAGATCTCATTTCCCTGGATACCAGTATGACCTGGAACCCAAACAAGATTCACTGCATTTAGCCTTCCGACTAAGTTCAACGAATTCTTGAGTTCGAGCACTATCTTGGACGAGGTAAGAGGGTTGAGCAACGCATTTAGAGCGGCTTGGCTGTCACTGCAAACGCATATGCTTCTTGCCCTCCACCTGTTAGTCACAATATAGCGCATAGCCATTAGGATAGCGAAAATCTCCGCTTGGAAGACAGACGCATATTTACCTAAGGGGTAGTGGAGTCTAATGTTCTCGCTTTCCACAAAGACTCCAGCACCAAACCCCTGTCCGGTTTTGGAGCCATCCGTGAAAATACGATGGCAATCTTTTCCTGGCTCAGAGTCTGGCCGAGGCCATTTCATTACCTGAGGAAAGTCGGCTTGGTAGTTTTGTCGCAAAGGATTTTTGGGGTCATTGCGTCAGAGGAAATGTTGAAGGACATTTCTCGAGCAAGTTGTTCAAAATTGCAATGCGTGTGGTTCCAAAAACCACCTCTCTTTAAACGAAAGATGGTTTTCAGCGTACACCCCATGATAAATATATCAAGGGGGGAGGTTCATGAATGTAAGACCAATGAATGTAAGACAAACATCCAATGCCAGAACTGGTGGTTAGTCTATTGTAATAATGTCTTACGGGAGCTATGAAAAAATTCGAAATTGTTGTTTTTTAGATTTGAAATTCAAAAAATTAAAAAGAAGACCATAAAAGAACGTTTGTTTCCTCCTTTATCTCCCAAACGGTATAAGGTATAACTTTTAAACAAATAGCTACTGGGTCCATCTTTTTATTTTATATAAAACTATACCAAACTGCGAATATTCAAAAACCTGATGATTTTACTCAAAAAGTGAAAACATTTTCGAAAACGATGTTTTAAGGATTTCTAGTTCCTTAACGGTTATGAGATAACTATATCGATTAATTTTGGCTGAAGTATGAAACATTTAAGAGCCAAGCTGACTGCATTGAAAACTTTTCAAAATTTCCGTTTTCAACCGCAAGTTCTAAAGCCCACTTGAACCAACGAAATAAAAAGCAGCAAGTTTTACCGTTTTCTCAGAAACCCATGTCCGCAATATTTTAGGAAATCGGCAAATGCTAACAAAATTGGATGGCAAATTGGATGGTGGTGGCAAAATTGGAAAAAAATTCTAACGGTAATTAAAAAAAAAATTAAATTGCTGTTTTATGTATTTTAAATTTTAAAAATCTTAAAACAGACCAAGAAAAGGTATATGAGCGTGGGCTAATAATTAAAATCAATTAATTGTAATTTCGTTATAAACAGGAAAAATGCGTTAAATGCAAAAATTATTTCGGAAAAAAACGTTTTTTTAAAAGTAAAAAATTACAACAATTTACAATTCTACAAACATTGTAATAATGGCTAGTCCTATGATCATTTCAAACGCGAACATCGTCAGGAACCTTTATATTATAATGATGCTGACATTAAGTGACAAGTCTTCCTACGGTTTCTCATAAAAAAACAAGTATTTGAAAAACAAATAAAACCAACAAACAGTATCCAAACACACAAGTGTGGCTACCAATACTGCGATCTACCGACTGCAAACTTAAGAAACGAGGAAGACATTTATGAAAGCATTTTATGAAAAATTATAATACGTTAATAAAAATTATAAACGCTTTTTCCTAAAATAAACGCCCCCTTAAGGTAGGCGAAGCTCAAAACTTTGTATGGGACAAACGTAGCAAATAGTAATATATTTAATATTTGTCACATAATTTTTTTTTCGATTTGGAGCGAATTTTCCGAGAAATCTGGTTTTAAAATACCTAACATGTTGAAAGTGGACACGGTCGATTTCGTGGGCAGTCCAATTTTTTCAATCTTAAAAGTGCTGGACCCGTTTTGCTCTGTACTATAATTTGAGTTTCTACGCCTTGTCTAACTTAATCAAAAGACATTTTGAAAGAAAATGTGAAATATAGGATGTCTTACATTGAAACCAGTAGTGGGCGTGAACGTCGGCGGATTAGAGCAATTTTCGCACATTGTCTGTACAAAATAAGAAGCAAGATACACTCTAAGTTTGAGCATCCTAGCTCAATTTTAAAGACCTTAAAACTTCAAACGTACGGACAGACGGACGGCCATGGCTTAATCGATTCACCTGTAGGTCTCGGTTATATCTCATAAAGGTCTACGGTGATTATTTCACTGTGTTACAAACTATGCATTAAAAGTAATATACCCTGGGTCGAGATAAAAACTAAAGCCGTTTTAAAATGAGAAGTGGTTTCCGAATGTTCTCGAAAACACTTAAGTTGATTGATTTAAATGATGCTGCTAGTAATTAGGTATATGGTAACGCCTGGGCCACTTATTGTTGCAGAGTTAAAACGCAAGCCGTAATTATATGTATAAGTAGGTGTTTATTGCTACAAGTTTAAAAGGCAAGTGAACAACGAGTACATTGTAGTGTTTAAAGAAAGTGCGTAAGTAAGATTAGAACAGTCTATTATGCACAGTTAATGACAAAATCATGCGTTGACAATTATATACTCTCTTGTGTACAATATGTAAGTTCAAATACAGAGGCGTATAAAAGTAATTTTACAACGCTTCAGTACTACTAAGAGCTACCGATGCTTGTTTCTTAGACTCCCAAGAAATCGCAGCAGCCGCAAACAAAAAAACGAAACCAGTGTAGGACTTTCTATCGTCTGCGTTGCCACCCCAGTCAGCGTTGACAAAACCCTTAAGATCTTCATTTGTTTTTACGTAGTTAAGTTTAGCTTCTCGAGTTGTACAAAGATATTTCAACAAATGTTTGAGAGTGGATTGCTATTAAACTGTGATAGCTTACTTATTGTGTGCGTAATATCAGGGCGTGTAGAAACGGCTAAGTAGAGAACACCTCCAATCAATGATTGATACCAACTTGGATCTTCCAGCTTACATGATGACTTCTCACATTTTTGCAGCTTAACTCCAGGATCGAGTGGAGTAAAAGTGGGCTTACAAATCTCCATCCGATGACGTCGAAGTAAATCCAGTATGTTTTGGCTTTGATGTATGCTTATAGGCCCCATTGATCCCTCTCGTTCAATTTGAATTCCTAAGAAATATTTCAACGGACCTTTATCAACGCATTCGAACTCAGCACAAATTTTCTTTTTAATATTCTTCATGGATTCCTCATCCGAGCACGCAATCATAATGTCATCGACATAAATTGCAATTGTGTTAATGCTGCTCTCATGGCTAAGAACGTATACGCAGTTATCTCCATTACATTTTTGGAACCCGATTGTTTGCAACACCTTGTCTAGCTTCTTGTTCCATTCCCTTTCTGCCTGTTTGAGCCCGTACAGGGATTTCCTGAGCTTGCAAACTCTTTTGGGGTACTGTTCACTAACGAACCCTTCCAGCTGTGACATGTATACTGTCTCCTCCAAATCTCCATTCAAATAGGCTGAAGTCACATCCAGGTGATGCAAAAGAAGTTCGTATTCTACTGCAACCGCAATGATTAATCGAATAGTTGAAAAACGCACCACAGGCGAAAAAGTTTCTTTGTAGTTAACTAAGTATCTCTGGGAACAGCCTTTTGCTACTAGCCTACATTTGTATCTTTCAATAGTGCCATCTGGATTCCGCTTAATACTGAATACCCACTTAGAGCCAATGACTTGAGTTCCTTTAGGCGCATCAACTAATTCACAGGTTTTATTTGACACAAGTGCATCTTTTTCAACTTTCATGGCAGCGTTCCACTTATCCGAATCAGCGCTTGACAACGCCTCAGATAACGTTAACGGTAACTCCGTAGTTTCAACTTAATTTGCTGATTGGATCATGTTGAATTGTTTAGGTGGACGACCCGGTTTTCCTGTGCGTATAATTCTGGGACAACCTGAACCCCTAACTAATTCAGAATCTTGGGTTTTGACAGCTTTCTGAACTTCTGTGAGTGTTTCTTCAGGCTTATCCTGCAAACGAATTGTATCTGAATTGGGTTCTACCTCAGCTATTAGGAAGTCGTCTGCATAATCGAAAACTGATTGATGAAAGTTCTCAAAAAATCTCACATCTCTACTTTTCTCGACTTTTCTTGTACATGGATTAAATAGTCTGTATGCCTTAGATTCGTCAGAGTAGCCAACCATAAAGACCTCTCTTCCTTTAGCAGCAAATTTCGAACCAAAAAGCTTTAATGGGAAACTATTGGTTTTTCGCCAGCCCAAAGTTCATGAGGAGTTAAGTTCCCAGCTATCTTTGTTGGAGCTCGATTTCGAAGATATGCCGCAGTGTTTATAGCCTCCACCTATAAATACTCCGGAAGTCCTGATCCCACCAGCATACACCTTGCCATTTCCACCAATGTCCGATTTGCCCTCTCGGCAACTCCATTTTGTTGGGGTGTGTATTCAACCGTCAGCTGTTTCTTGATTCCATTCTGTTGCAAATACTCGTTTGATAACTTGCTTAAGTATTCCCCACCATTATCGCTTCGAAGGACCTTGATTTTTCTACCACTCTCGAGTTCTGTCATTGCTCTAAACCGCTTAAAATACTCAAACGCTTCATCCTTGCTCTTCATAAAATAGACAAAAATATTTCTTGACTTATCGTCTATAAACGTAAGGAAAAATCTAGCTCCCCCAGCAGACGTAATTCGCATCGGACCGCATATATCAGTATGAACAACAACTAGTAAATTCTTGCTACGATGTGAGGATTGTTTAGGAAAGGGCTGAACACTTATTTTCGCCTTAGCGCAAACTAAGCAGTCTATTTTTGGAAATGTATTGAAATCCAGTCCAACCACCATGTTCTCCTTCTTTAGCTGTTGTAAGCTTTGTGCATTTAAGTGCTCAAAACGCTGATGCCATTTGTAAAATTTATCAATATCGCTAGAAAATCCATATGATAGTACTTCCTTCCCTTGGGCTATAATAAACAAATTATTCTCGCGCTGAGCTTGTGGTACGGGCTTGTTGCTCACATTCCTAACAGTAGCCACGTCCTGACTAAAGTCCACAATGTTATTGTGTTGAGTTATCTTGTTCACGGATAAAAAATTGCCTCGCAGTTCAGGAACATATAAAACATCCTTAAGTAAGATATTTCCCATTGATGTTTTGGGCTCAACAGTGCCTATTCCTCTAGACAAAACGGATGCTAGTTGTACTTGTTCTCCATTTACTAGATTCAAAAATTTGAAAACTGAATGATCGCAGCCTATATGTGCAGTTGCCCCACTATCTAAACACCATTCATTGTTTTTGAGCACACTTGAGTCAATTGTTGAAAATAGACCAAACGTTGTTGCAACTGTAGATGAACGATTCCTATTGTTACGACAATGTGCAGCAAAGTGTCCCTTCTTTCCGCATGCATAACACTTGCCCTTTGTCTTAAAGCTCTTCTCATTATACTTTTTATAATTTTTCGGCGTCGATTTTACAGCAAAAATTTGTTGCTCTCTATGCTCTTCCTCTAATAATTTTACTTTTAAGCTAACTAATGAGGGCAAATTATCTCGGCTTTCTGGCAGACTACATAACAGAATTATGCTTAGCAACTCATCTGGTATTAGGACTTGTATTTCATGCAATTTTTCTACGATCTCATAAAAGTTGTTTATATGAGATGACATAGCAAGACCTTCTGTCATCTTAGCATGCATTAATTGTTTAAAAAGACTCACCATTCTTGCTGGACCTTTTGGTTGGTGTACCTCACTCAGCTTGCTCCATGCATCTTTGGACTTTGTGCAGTGCTTTATATGCATCAACTCTGATGATTTTATGCTCAGCGAAATCGTAGCCAGCGCCTTCCCATCTCCTATGTTCCATGAAGCTAACTCCTCCGGCTTCGGCTCCTCCGGTAAAGCGTTGGATCCATCCACATACGACCACAAATACGCATGCACCAGTACGCTCCTCATCTGTATAGTCCACGTGGTGTAATTTTCTTCTCCCAGCTTCTTAATATGGTATAAGGAACTCATCCTTTTATTCGTTTTAATCGCACGTGATTTTATTTTTTATTAAACTTTCGATTAAACTTTCACGATCGCGATACACGATTGAAAATTATTTTTCAATAGTTAAACGAATTAAAAAAAACTAAAAGTCTCTTTGTAAAATTACAACTGTTCACTTCTAATAACTTTTTAACTCTGGGCCCATAACCTGTTGCAGAGTTAAAACGCAAGCCGTAAGTATATGTATAAGTAGGTGTTTATTGCTACAAGTTTAAAAGGCAAGTGAACAACGAGTACATTGTAGTGTTTAAAAAAAGTGCGTAAGATTAGAACAGTCTATTATGCACAGTTAATGACAAAATCATGCGTTGACAATTATATACTCTCTTATGTACAATATGTAAGTTCAAATACAGAGGCGTATAAAAGTAATTTTACAACGTTGTATAAAAGTATTCTAACACTTTTTTTACATGAACCAAATTTGACGCACGCAAGCACAACCTCACTCACATATGTCGCAATCATTTTTTGATGAATTTATTTAAAGAAAAAAAAATATTATTTGAAGAAAAAAATATAAAAATAAAAATGAAGGAAAAGCTTTTTGCAACGCTTTTTTTAGACCTAAAGTCTAAAGTAACAAAACTTAGAAATACTAAAAATACAATAACAGTAGACCGCAAACTAGGAAAAAAGTATACACAAGATTGTAAAATATATCCAGAAATAATTTAATTAAATGTATAGAATTTTACACAAACTGCATAATAAAGATAATCTTAACATTTAACTGTTGCACAATAAAACCTCAAAGAATGCTTATAGTGGTTCGCCAATTTATATCGAATAGCTTTAATCTTTGTCGTCGAAATATCATTCAGTTAAAAGATTCAAACTATATTTTGACCTTAAAACCTTTGTTTTTCAGAAATGTTAAAAAGAACTTTGAAAAGTAAGCAATCCATTAGGTCTCCAGTTTGGACTCTCGTCAAATTGAAAAATAATATCTGATTTAAACCTATGCCCTAAAATTTCGAAAATGTTTTTTTTTCCAAATAACTGAAACCAAACGAGAGTAACGTAACTAAATGCTGCTTAAATATTCCCCAATTCTATATGATACACCTCGCGTTTCGAAACCAATGCAATTTTAAGTTGCAAAATTATCTCAACACAAAACATTTTTGCAATCGAAATAACCTTCTAACACATCCACTTTAGCAATATTGAATGGCCACTTGAAGGGGTCAAAAACATTATTTCCCTCCCGGTTTCACCAAAAACCTTATACCCGCCGGCACATACAAAGCAATAGCCAAGCCATAATACGAGAAGCCATCCTCATCCAATAAACATTTGACATATGGTGTTTATAAATTAAATTGGGCACACTTTTGGCCAACTGACACCACTTGAGCGCATATGATGTAAGAGCCCACAAAGTGAGAGAATCCATACAAGTCCTTCCAAATGGGGGATATTTAATACGCACTTGGCCCGTAAACGCATAAATGTATTCACAAAATTGACCACCGGCCACGTCGTTAGGGTCCTAATTTACACTCCACTTTGGATATTACCCAAACGATTATCCTACTTAGGCGTTTAGTTATTACAGTCAGTCGGATTTTTTTTTTCACCCCATTTGAAGGTACATCCTTTGGTGTCCTTTGGCCAAGTAGAGGAGTATAATATAGTGTTTGTATTTGTGAACGCGCACATGAAACAAGTTCCCATTGGTATTTCCCAGCAGTGAGAGGAGCCGCAATAATTTTCCAAATCATCGAACTGGAAACGTTGATACGCTCTTTGTGCGGGTGAGTTTATGCGGTTGATTATGTCCTCTGTTGAAAGGACAAAGCGAAGACGAGAGAAAAAAAAGGATGGTCAAGCCCGAGGAGCACGACTTTTAACACCATATTGATATTGGTTATTGGGACATTAACATCGGTTCGAAAATTTATTCGCTACGGGAATAAAAAAAAACAAGGATATCTGGTTACACGTACGATTGAGGTTCTTTTTCTTTTCGTGGTTGAGTTCACTTTACCCATGCCGCCTGGATGGCGGGTGTAGCACCATAATTCTTTATCTGTCAATGTTGGGACAGGTGTTAATGACATCATTTCGGTGTTGAGTACTTGTTTTCGATCCTATTGATGGGTTTGATGGTTTGTTATCGTAATGAAAAGTTTAATTGATGTTACGCATAATGGAGATGAGTGGTGGTGAACGACATCGTAATGATTAAACAGAGCCTTGCGGCATCTAGTCTACACTTGGTGCTAGGTGATAGGGTCCCCCCTTCAAAGCTGCAACTGACAATGATTTCAGTGATAATTCACTTAAAATGTAGGGTTTTTTCGTCTTTTTTAATAATGTCATAAAGGGTAGATTAGTTTCCAACTTAAACTGACAAAAAACCGTTGCAGAAAACTCATTTAAATTCGAATTTCCGCTCAGAAATCAAACGCCATCTTCTAAGCAATGAATTCGATTCCAATTAGGTAACTCTCCCAGCCGTTCCACATTATTTTCGAAGCCAACACCGTGGCTAATCTCTTCTTCAGACGCAAACCCTAAAAAAATCCCCGTGCCAATAAATCTTGTGCCTTATTGTGCCTCACAGCTTTATCTGTGCATGCCTCACGGTGTCTCGCCCAACCATCGCGTTCTGCATCGAAAACATTTTGCCAAAAGTCCCAAATCCTCAGTGCTTGGAGGATGTCATTGCGTCAAAAGCATAAACAGATAAACAGGATAGCAAAACAAACACTCACAACAATAATCAAATTGAGTGTTCATTTCTCGCTCCAGGGTCGGGAGCAGCGTCAGGATAAATGAAAAGAACAAAAAAATAACCCACCGCCTCCCACAATACTACGTAACGTATCCTTCCTTCCGGTGTCGCGCCAGTGGGTAACTTCATTTGTTATTCCCTACGTGTTTTTTATGGCAAAAGTTTATGTTACCAATTTCGAGGATAAAAATTTATTTCACTTCTAAATACTTGTGACAAGGAGGGTGAGCAGCACAGGCACTCACTCGCTCCCCCAAACCGATTGAGAAGACGAGCGACACGATCTAAAAACGCCAAGAAGCGCGTTCGCATTTTAGCTTCGTCCTGCAGAGTAAAAAAAAATAACAAAAAAAATCCCTAGTCCTGCTTAATGTTGCAGGTGGAAGAGTGCGGATATAGTATAGTTTGTGTGCGTGCAACTGTTTATTTGCCTTTTCCTGGGTATATTCCTGATTAATGGCCGACAATAAGAGAGTCATAAAAAATATTACAAAATAAAGCTCAGAATGGTCATTATCCTTTGGCCTTTTTTCGTTTTTCTTTTTTTCCTTCCACCCATACAACGTATACGCTGTGCCCTCGGAGTATCTCACCTGTTTGATGAGTACACAAAGTTGCTGCCCTTTTATGACAAGGATACCTACGTGTGTGCAGAAAATTCCACACCTCCTACGATTTTATTCGCTGTTCGTCCTTTCCCGACAGCGCCGCCGAGCCAAGCAGTTTGTGTTATTTAGTTGCGTTGCGGCTGTTGAACCTGTTGACACATAAAAAACCGGAACATTGTCACGGGGCAGAGTTCAGAGGGTAGATAGGTAGGTAGGTGCCCGGTGGATAGCTACTGTCCACGTCCGCATTTCCTAGCCGAAGGATATGTCGTTATGCCCAACAAAGTGTGGCACACAAACACACTCGTGCCGTCGTTGACAACACAAATAAAATCGGGGAAAATGTTTTAATTAACTTCTACAGTTGGACATCCGTTGGCAAATTAATGCGGATTTCTACTTTGTTGCTGATGGGAGAGCTTTAGTGGTGGTAGCTGTCTGATGGGCTTACGTGATCCCAGGTGGGGACACCTATACACGCGTGGCGTGGCTGAGTGTTTGGCAGTAAGGCCGGCAGTGATGACGACGAGTCTTCGCGTTCGGTTCTCCCGACCGAAAAAACACGAAGGGCAGTTAATATGAATTTTATGTTATTGCTTTTTATTCGCATTTTAGTGCCGGAAGATGGAGTCCATTATTATTTTTAGGCGTCCCCTGGCAACTTTCGGCAGGATATCTTCAACTCAGATTAGTGGATTTGTCTGGGGATGGACGCATAGTCCCGGAAGTATATTTTCAAATCGAGAGTGGATGATTGAAGTGAGTTCCTTGGGCAGATCTTTTTATGTTTTTATGTTGGTTTTTATTGAGAGGTGATTTTGAGAGGAAAATTTGACGTAGGTACCTACTTATTGAAGTTGCTTGGAAGGCGGGCTTTAACCTACATTTTTGCTCGAGGCTGTGAAAGTCATCAGCTGGGTTAGCACGTGGATGAAGATGTGACGAGGGTTAAAAGTTAATTATTCTTATTTTATGATTGTTTATTTTATATTGTAGGGATCCTTGAGCTTTTTCCGGAAAAATCTATCTACCTTAGGTACACCAAAAGTACCTAAGTATACCCATATCAACACATCACTTGACATGAGACGATCGCCGAAGCTGATCGCGATCTATCAAACGAAAAAAGAAGTTTGTGTAAATGCAGGAAAAACAGAAGTTAATTGGCCTCAGAGAACGATTAGCGAACCGCATGTAAGCGGGCTATTAAAAACTAATTGGCACTCACAGCTCAGTAGAGCCCTCTAAGCTTTCACATCCAAAAATATGTGCGTTTCAGGTGTTTTTACCCACATAAGAGGACCTACAATTTTTTGCCTATTCCGAACGGCGAATTGAGAGGCCTCTTATGACAATTGATACTCTCGGAGGGCTTGTCAGGTCCTCGTGGAGGTGCGGCCGTCAAAAAACTTCATTGCCCAGCTCGGGACACACTAACCAATGCACCACGGTACCCACAAGCGGGCTATTGGGAATGTAAAAGAATTGAAGAGACTTAAATATGATCGAGTGACAGTCCGGTGGACATATAGGCCTCGCCTCGTTTTACACGCGTCTCCTTTCACTTGCTTATGCCACGTGTTATCTGCGAGCCGAGCCGTGTTAATCCCGTTTTCATCGCTTCCATCTCAATGCTCACGAAAGACTTCTCCGACATCACGTGTCTTCCGATTATTTTCATTCACGAGTACCTATAACTGAACAGACTTTTGAAAAATCAGACCTCTGGTGTTGGGGGGTGAGTTCTGCATAAATTTTTCAAGTATGTAATATAAAAGAAGTCACATGGTAGCGCTTACTCTTATTAAGATGGTATTTTAATGCCAAAACGGTAGGTGCTAGGGGTTTAAATTGACCTTGATGGAACAGCTTGAGTTGAACCACTCTGATTCGTCTTTTCCGTTTTACAGCCGTCTTCGCCGTCTTCAAAATTGATTCACCTTTGCTATTTTACAGTCTGCAGAAACCGCAATTCGCCGAATGCGATTCCACTACTGTGTTCTTCTGATCATCCTTGCAGGGTTCGGTTCGAACTTTCGCTAGAACTAAACTTCTTTTTCTTTGGTAGATCTAAAAATTCATAACTTTTGCAGCATCTCTTTATCTTTTCAATTGCACGCTTCTTTTACTCTCTTTTTTCTGCCGGCGTTCGTTTCTCTTCTACTTCTCCTTGAACTGGCAAGCCAGCTCTGGTTCTTTTATGCGGGGTCGCTTTATTTGCTTCGTGTCTCTAGCTTTCTAAACTAAAGCCGGCATTCACCATTAAGCCAGGTGTGGTGGCCGTACGAAGCCCATCACATCTGGAGGTCACATTTTCGAATGGTATTTTTCGAGGTTTCGGGGGTTTTAAGAAGGATCTGGCAATCGCCTGCGATTGTAGCTTTCCGACCGGCGGCGGAGTCAAATTCCCATCTTTTGGTGTTGGTTAGGATATCCGAGCCAATGTAGGCTCTCGGAAGGTTCGGACTTTCATAAAACTGAATGAGTGACTCTCGTCGATCACCATGTGGTAAATGATCCCGCATCCTAAGGCGTTTACTATAATTGATCCTGGGTGGTACGAGAGAGACGGGTTGTGTGAAAATAGAATTCAGCTTGAAGATCTAAACGATCTATCAAGACTCGACTTAAAAGCAAAGAATTTTCCTCTTTAAGTCGAGTCTTGATAGATCGTTTGGATCTTCGAAAAGAGTTTTCCTTCTCTTGTTTCAATTCAGACAATGACACCAGCGCTGAAATCAAACGAAGGATAACTCTTGCCAATCGCTGTTTCTTTGGGCTAAGAAGGCAATTGAGTAGCAAAGCCCTCTCTCGAGCAACTAAAGTGTCCATGTATAAGACCCTCATCATCCCAGTCCTGCTTTACGGTGCAGAAGCATGGACTCTGTCAAAGGCGGATGAAAACACTTTAGGCTGCTTCGAGAGGAAAATTCTTCGGACGATTTACGGTCCCGTCTGCATAGACGGAGAGTGGAGGAGGAGATATAACATCGAACTGTACGGGCTGTACAGCGATACCCACCTAGCCAAAAGAGTCAAAACACAACGTCTACGATGGCTGGGTCATCTAGAGCGGATGGACACCAACGCCCCGGCCCGGAAAATCTTCGAATCCACACCGCAGGGACGACGCGGTAGAGGAGCACCGAGACTCAGGTGGCGCACGCAAGTGGAAGGGGACCTCAGCCAACTTCGCGTGCGAAACTGGAGACGGCTAGCTAGAGACAGAGCTGGCTGGCGAAGCTTGTTGGCCGAGGCCCAGGTCCACCCCGGACTGTAGCGCCACCTTAAGTAAGTAAGTAAGTTTTCCTTCTCTAGGTCGATAGGGTGGGAAAGTTAGACAGAAGATGAACCATGGTTTTTTCCTCATCTTCGCATCTTGGCAACATCTATCGGTGAAGGGAACACCAAGTCTTTTGACCTGTCGTTTTATCAGACAATGTCTATGGCGCTCCCAGTCAGTTCTTCTGTGGGGGTTTCCAAAGACAGACGTTTGGAGAATTTTAAAGTCAATATCGAACTGTATGAAGCGATGGTCAGAGAATGACAAATCTATTGATGCCATCCAGTTGTTCATGATTATATTAGGGGATTCCGTGACCAAGGTCACCAAATCAATGACTTCCCGTCTATTTGTGGCAACAAAAGTAAGAACTAATCCCTTGTGACAAATATGATGAAATGAGTTTAGTTACATGCAGCATGGTGTGCGTTTGCGACAAATCCCATTACGAGAGGATGTCTTCTCTCTCCTTCTTGGCCTGCCTTATTGCGCTGAGAAATACCTAAGCTGGTATGGGCCCTGTTGCGTCGCAGGGTGTATAAGGTGAGGCGATCCATAAAGGTTTTTTGTGCCCGCGTTTCAGGCTAACGCAAATAAGATTCGCATCGCTGAAATTAGGTTCAAGAAAAATATTAAGGATTTTTTTTTGCAAGGATCCTCGGTACTTCTTGTGTTTCGGTATACTTTAGCGAATTAAGGCTTTCTTAGCAGATTTAGATTAATCTAAACTAACCGAACCACTTTTGGTAAAGATGGTAAAGACGCCTTAACAACTGTGGTATCGCAATGCTCAAATAGAAGATTGCTTACCACCTACCTGCTTACCTGCTTCTCAGGAAGCTTTGCTTGGGGCGGACCAGTCGATTCCTAGGCTAGGCGAAACCTGCCAACAATCCTTCTTGCAGACTTTCATGTAAACGGTCAGTTTATAGAAGAACTTGAAACATTTGCAGCTGAGGGCCGCAATAGAGCTCGGGTTCAACAGTATAGTATGATAAATCGTCCCTATCATGTGTAGACCTTCATGTGTAGGGTCTCCAGTACATAGAATAACTTGAAAGCTCTTGCAGCTGGGGCGCAATAGACTTCGGTTTCGATGGTAGTGACACTCTGACACTCTTCTGATCGGAAGGTCTGGATTCTGTATACTAATTCGAGCCGGAGAATATCTTTCGTGTCACCCGGGCGCGTGATTTAGACCCTGGCCCTGGGCCTCACTGGAATCTCGGCTTTCTGTACAGACTTTAGCTTCACACTGGGCCATACAGCGCCGATCTCTGATTCCGCCGACTTCCGGCAGTTGGCTGAGGTCTTGTTGCTATATTCGGACTTTTGGACCCGTCTAATGCAAGCCACCGCCCATCAAGTTCGGAGGTGACGGCGGAGGATGGGCCCTGGCCAGTCAGTGCTTTGTATCCGAGCTTTTTTCCCCTCTCGTCGCCCTAGTTCGTTAACCTCGAGGATCAGATGGTTTTCCGCAGCCTCACTGAAAGGCCCTTACACTGTTGAGGCAGCCGTGGCCGTCTTGGGCATTTCGTGGGTCTGTCCTGAGACTAGGGTCTCTTGCACGTCGGGCTTGAGATTGAAGGCTTGGTAGAGTGCACTCCCGAAGCGAGTTAACTCCTTTGCCAAGTGCTTTTAGATATAGCCCTCTCAAAACCAGTTGTCTTACCTAAGCACGTGCCTTAGCCCCAGAGTTAGCCGTTCCAGGCTTATTAGACGTGTTCTCATCGGATTGCAGTTCCGAAGCAGGTTGACAATTGGGCGATGAGTCCTTTAAGATTTGCCAACTCTCGGTCACTCAGATTCCAGTTCGCCTCTTCCTTTTTCAGGAGACGCGTTTTTGCTCCGCAGACCTGTGGATTTTATAAAACTGAGCATTGAGACTCGCCTTTTGAATGAGTTTTCCCTGCCGTAGGTAAGCCCGAAGGATTAAGGTGGCGGCCAATGAAACAGAAGACGGGGAAGATGGAGGCATCGTCGTCGTTGCTCAGCCTGTAGAGGTATTTCTCCAGCTTCCTGGTCTCACGTCCTGTCCGTTGTTGTCGTAGTCGTCGAGTCGGCCGTTGTCGTTATGCCCCCGTTTGGATTTGGGCCGGGCTAGATAGGTTTTCCGTTTAAGCTCACGTTAGAATTAATCGTGTTTGGTGCCACAAGAAAACCGATAGGGAAAAGGTCCACCCCCAGCAACGCGCGTCTTGCTTGGGTAAAACACTATTACGACCAGAATAGTTACTATGCCCAAGCTCGTTTCAGCTTTTTTTAGCCCTCAGTCTTGCATTCTTCGGCGCGATTAGCTGTATCGACCGTACACGACCATTGTACACGACCACTGAGTGGGCAGAATTTAGTTCGTCGCGCTTCTAATCCGACCTTAGCCGGTTGCATCGAAGCAACTTAAGCCTCCGCACCGGCCGGCGTCATTGAAGATGATGCTGACGTCAAGGTATCTACCGAAAACGGAGAGTTAGTCGCGTTAGTGTTACTCTTTGGGTTGTAAGGTGAGAAAAATATGTTTGTTCTATAAATGTTCTTATGAAGCTTTATAAATATTTTAATTTGATGCCTTATAGAAAATTACAATTATTATAATTTGCCTTTACCTAACCTAATGTAATTTTAAGACAACCTAGCTACACATTTAATAGTGCACGTCTTCCTTCATTTCAATTCAGTGATTGCGTGCGGAACATTCGTTTTCCGAGTGCCTACAAATAACATAGAGATAGAATAATACCTACTTCGCAAAGTTTCTTGAACCTACGTTATAGACTCCCTTTTCTATACCTTTTAACGTTCCTCAGGAGCCCCATTTTATCACAAAATTGCATATCTTAAGAATATGCACCCCATCTAGGACAACACATCGTTGTTCATTGCATTTTCATTCTCTGCACGCACCCTGGCACTGTGAACCTGTTTGAATAACAGGCAAGAGTAAGGTAGGAAAAAAAACACCCTAACCCGTAGTGCAAATATTATGTCCCTGTTTCCTTTGAGATCATCCATGTGAATCAAACCGTTGTGTGCATTCACTTGTATCCAACGGCTATATGGCCTAGCATCCGCACGTAGTCACCGGACACGCAATTGTCCAGTCGGTCCACACAAACACACACACACGCGCACCCAATGTTCCTCATTATGAGATGCAAAACGATTCAGGACATTGTATAAGTTATTCCAAAGTTCCTTCCCTTTCATATAAATGCAACACAGGGTGCCTTGGTAATTAGGCTCGAGACACATTTGTTTATCAATAATGCATGGGCGGCATGAATGCGAGATGGGGTGTTTGTTTGCTCACGTGAAAAGCGGCTTCGCTTGAACCGTTTCGTGTCCCTCCCTAGATCACCTGAATTAAACTTCTCTAAATTATGCTCTAGGTTAGGGAAGAGTAGTTTTAACGGCCACTGCAACGATTCAATGCGCCAGGATATTGTAATTTGAAATTCGAAAACGTTACGAGTCTGGTGTTACCATAGCTCGGTTCTTTATGTTGCGGTTAAGGTAAACTGCTGCAGATATTTTGAATTTATTATGGTCTGCGATCGTATATTTTTGGGGCGAGGCTTTCGAATATAACCTGATGCCGTGGGTATTGTTCTCTGGGTGTTTTTGTACAATTGCATATAGTGCTGCTGTGCCAAAGAAATTTGAGACTATTTTGAAATGTGAAGCATACGTATAGTACAAATCATCCAGTGGAATTACCCTTTATATCAAAGCAATGCTGAAAACGTGCCTGTAGCAGAATAATTTAGCTTATCAAAGGGGAAGGAAGTAAGAAACCCAATTCGGTGTAGATTGGGTCCTTTTTGCATCCTTGTTTTATACAGTTGTTACTCTGACCCCCGGCTATTTGCCTTACTCGTTAGTTAAAGCAATTAAAATAATGTATTTTGTCTTTGGCAATTGGAAAGGTTTCGTCAGTTCAAAAAGCGATTGTTGATCAAGAAGAGAAAATAGCGACACTGTAATGTCTGTTTAAAAGGACGTACTGATCGATTCTCCAGAAGTCATTGAGCACCCCAAAAGTGACGTTGTTGTCAGCCAGAGCTATACTATTACCTGTTAAAAGCTACCGATTTATTTTCAGTACTGGTCAGGGTGCTGCAAAAGAAATGTTGCCGAATTAGCGCCTAACTGAGCCAACGGCACTGTCTCTAGCACACCAGGTCTACTGGCCTAAAACGTGGACAGATGCTTTCAAATACAGAGCTTATGTCATCAGGTTTATATCCAAGCCCCAAAAAAAAACCCGATCAGCCCCATTTGTGTGCTTTGATGCAGTTGGTTAGCTTTTATCAGATTTTTAAATTCTTGCTCTCTAATGGAAAACCGTAGGGAAAGTTATCACATAATGTTGGCATTATTATTATTAAAAAAGGAACCTGAAGGTTCGAGCAGAGCCATTATTAACGATGTTTGTTAAATTTAAGTTTTTCGTAATTTTTCATGTTTTAAAAAAGACACACTAAAAGGTGCAGTCTCGAATAAAAGTTTCAAAAAAACCAGCAACTTTTTGGGCACGTTTTATGAGTTCATTTTAGGAAATGATTGCCCCAAGAACATATTTAGGATCATATCTGGTTAAATCGTATTTTGTACGCCCAGAATTTATTTGAGTAAGAACCACGAGGAACAACGGCGATGATAGCAGTCTTCGAAAAGATCACAGCTTTACAGGCATGTATGAAACGGAATGCAGGAGGAGAAGGCACTAGGTTCACAAGCAAAGCCATCCTCTTCGAAGGTAGAGCATACGGATTCTTGGATCCTTTTTAGGAAGATTGAGATGGCCCCGATCTCCATCATAGATTAAGCAGAATTTAGCGCCCTGATCTACGTAGATCTATCATTTCAGACAATGGCACCAGCGCTGAAATCAAACGAAGGATAACTCTTGCCAATCGCTGTTTCTTTGGGCTAAGAAGGCAATTGAGTAGCAAAGCCCTCTCTTGAGGTACCAAAGTGTCCATGTATAAGACCCTCATCATCCCAGTCCTGCTTTACGGTGCAGAAGCATGGACCCTGTCAAAGGCGGATGAAAACACTTTAGGCTGCTTCGAGAGGAAAATTCTTCGGACGATTTACGGTCCCGTCTGCATAGACGGAGAGTGGAGGAGGAGATATAACATCAAACTGTACGAGCTGTACAGCGATACCGACCTAGCCAAAAGAGCGGATGGACACCAACGCCCCGGCCCGCAAGTGGCGCACGCAAGTGGGAGGGGACCTCAGCCAACTTCGCGAGCGAAACTGGAGACGGCTAGCTAGAGACAGAGCTGGCTGGCGAAGCTTGTTGGCTGAGGCCCAGGTCCACCCCGGACTGTAGCGCCACCTTAAGTAAGTAAGTAAGTAAGATCTACATAGATGACATCGTCTTTTTCTTCGATGCAATCGATGGTATGCAGCCTATGATCAACAGGCTTAATGTCTATTGTAAGCGCTGGAACTTTGTTGTTTTCTTTACGAGAAGGAGGAATGTCACTGGTCTGACTCAACTTCTGCTTAAAGGTGTCACTATCCCGATATCCGATAAAGTCAAATATTTGGCAGTAATCCTTGATAGAAAACTTCTTTGATCCAAGCATGTTGAATCCAAAACCGAAAAAGCACTGTCTACTTTCTGGCAGTGCAAAGGGGCTTTTGGCAAGACATGGGGCCTATCTTCGAAAAGGGCCATGGTACGACCACTCCTCTCATATGCATCGGTTGTTTGGTGGAACAGGCTTTCGCGGAAACGTGTTACTGCCTCTTTTGCCAAATTCCAAAGTCCGGCTTGTCTTGGCTGCACAGGGGCCTTCCCTAGTACGCCGGGCTCTGCTCTGGATACTCTGATGAACCTCCCCCCCCTTGATATATTTATCAGAAGGGGTAACGCTGAAAACCATCTTTCGCTTAAAGAGAGGTGGTTTTTGGAACCACACGCATTGCAATTTTGAACAACTTGCTCGAGAAATGTCCTTCAACATTTCCTCTGACGCAATGACCCCAAAAATCCTTTTGCGACAAAACTACCAAGTCGACTGTCCTCAGGTAATGGAATGGCCTCGGCCAGACTCTGAGCCAGGAAAAGATTGCCATCGTATTTTCACGGATGGCTCAAAAACCGGACAGGGGTCTGGTGCTGGAGTCTTTGTGGAAAGCGGCAACATTAGACTCCACTACCCCTTAGGTAAATATGCGTCTGTCTTCCGAGCGGAGATTTTCGCTATCCTAATGGCTATGCGCCATATTGTGACTAAAAGGTGGAGAGCAAGAAACATTTGCGTTTGCAGTGACAGCCAAGCCGCTCTTAATGCGTTGCTCAACCCTCTTACCTCGTCCAAGATAGTGCTCGAACTCGAGTATTCGTTGAACTAAGTTGGAAGGCTAAATGCAGTGAATCTTGTTTGGGTTCCAGGTCGCACTGGTATCCAGGGAAATGAGATCTCTGATGAGCTTGCCAGACTAGGCTCAGAAGAGCTTTTCTCAGGACCCGAACCTGCTTTAGGCCTGCCTGTATCTGTTGTTACGTCTGATGCCATTGATACTTGGGTTTCTCGTGAGCACAGGGCTCGTTGGCGGAACTGCAATGGGTGCAGACAGACTAAACGACTACGCCCGGACATCTGCGAGGGGTCAGCGTCTTTTCTTCTATCTCTTAGGAAATCGATTGCAGACTTCTTGTAAGCGTCCTTACCGGCTACCAAGCTTTTGATAGACACTTATGTGTTAGGCTTAAATGAAACCACCACCTGTCCTGCCTGTGGAGAGGACGACGATACAGCGGAACATTTCCTATGTAGTTGTCCTGCCTTTGCTCGCATCAGGTGGCGTGGTGAGTACCTAACACCTAAGCTCTTCATCACTGAAGCTCCTTCTCATCTTTCTTTGGAAGACGGGTAAGCTAAATACAATAATTTAAGGTATCTGCGTGGTAGTACAATACACCAGTAGTTGTGTCTGAGTGCTCCATCGGATAGTAGCAACCTCCGACAAACGAAAAAAAAAGAATGAAAAAGCGCTGGAACTTGGCTGTCAACTTAAATAAAACAAACACTATGGTGTTTAGAGGGGTGCTCCTGTCCTTATGAAACAGTTATAAAAAATTTTTCGTTATTTCCTCAAAAGGATTTTCCATTTGCCAAGTAACACTCCGAACTGCAGGATGCATCTACTAGATACTGGAGCACCACCACAGTTTTTGGATACACTAGAAATGTACTTCAGCTTATTATAAGAGTGTTAACAATGAAGGATGAAAGGATCCCACAGCTGGTTTTAAATAACGCCATTAAAACTTAAGGAAAAGTCGTTCAAGTGTGGGAGCGTGGATTAAATATACTTATAGCACCTAACGAGCAACCGTATGTCACTGCAAGCGGAATTCGATTTTATTTTATTGAAGGTTCTGCAAGAACCTTGTATGGAGAGTTACTACAACGAAGCCAAGTCTCCTCAGTATAGGTGCTATAACAGCAAACTAAATTACCATCTTTCGGGCAAAACTTACTTCTTAAACAACAGTTCTACTGAAAAAATAACCACAATTTTCAAGATAAGGAGCGAGCTTGTTAACCTTAATTTTAATTGGAAATCAATCGTTTTATTAAAATGTCCATTGTGCAGGAGCTGTGTGGCACGTACTGCCACGCGCCCTCCTATTGAAATCTTAAGCTGTCGGTGTCCCTATCAGCCGATTCGGGACAAAAAAAACAGATAACGATCGATAATCGGTTGCAACCTAATGGGCATGCAACCATCAAGATGTGGGCGCCGTCACTTCACATAATTTTGCGACCGAAATTGGGGTGAGCATCCAAATATCCTAGACCGAGAGCCCCAAATAAGGGAACACTTTTATGGCGTACCTATTCTTTTGAACACCGAACTGCCGCACCGAACTGTCAAATAAAACTCGGTGTTTGCGACAATTCCAGTGGTGTACACTGGGTTTCGTTGTGTACAAAACCGGTGCAATCATCACGTTAAGTGTCAAACTGTTTCGACTTCATTTTGTTTACTTTTTTTTCATTTCGCAGAGTGATTTTGTTGCCGTCGGTTTTTTAAACTTTTTACTTAAAATTAATTTTGATAGCTTTGAGTTTGAGATATTTAGTTTTTTTTTGATCGATTTCATACAATTTCAGTCGTGTTGGAAAAAGTCACGAATGAAAATTGAGTCGAAACGCAACTTCACAATCAAAGCTACACCCAGCCTCCACGACGGTGGCGAAATTTCGAGTTCGGTGTCGACACCGAACTAATTCGGAGTTCAAAAGGACATTGACATGAGCACGCTTCCGTTCAGGTGTACGTGAAAAGAACAATTTTTTTCTGTATTCCACACCAGTTTCACGATTCGGTGTTGAAAAGAATACGCCATTCCATAAAGTGTTCCCTTATCTATAGGCGTTGATTCTGAGCTTTTGGATCGGTTGAAGTGGGTAGGGGTTATGCTACGCCAAAATGAGCTAAGTTCTGGTGTCAGAAAGACTGAGATCTTGTGACAATAACATACACATACGTTAGATGTCAGATGTTAGATGTCAGTTCCATATGTCCCATTTTCAAGAAAGGCGATCCTATGTCTTGAAAGAACTATCGAGGCATGTCCCTGTTAAATGTCGCATGCAAGATCCTGTCGAACGTACTGTGTGAGCGTCTTAGGCCGTTCTGCGACACACTGATCGGCACCTACTAGTGTGGCTTCCGGCCTGGCAGATCGATCATAGACTTCACACTAAGGCAAATCCTGGAAAAGACCAATGAATTTCAAGTCGAGACACTCCATCTTTTCATCGACTTTAAGGCCGCATACGACAGCATTAATCGTCAGGAGGTTTACCTGGCGTGGGCCGAATTCAAGATCCCGCCAAAACTGATCAAACTGTGCCGTGTAACATTAGAAAACACACGGTGCAACGTGCAGTTTGGAAACAGCTCCTCGGAACTCTTCCAAACACGCACTGGGTTTCGCGCAAGGAGATGCATTGTCATGTGCATTCTTCTTGATAATCCTTGATATCCTTGCAAATACTGGGGTACGCGGACGATATCGACATCATCGCCCGCTCCAGTCGTGCCGTGATAGAGGCTTTTTGGGCGATTGAAAAACAGGCGAATTTGGTTGGCCTGGGAGTAAATGAAATTAAGACCGAATTATGTTATCAACAAACGAACATCCGTCTGCCACTTAGGGCAAAACGTCACTGTAGGTAGCAGCAACTTCGAGGTATAGTTAAGGAGGTTCATCTACCTTGGAGTTAACATCAACTCCACAAACAACACCCTAGTCTAGATTCGTCGAAGAATAAACCTAGCAAACCGCTGTTATTTCGGTTTGGCAAAACAAAGGAGTTCAAAGCTCCACTCGCGAAAGACAAAGTGTAAGCTCTACAAAACCCTTCTTCTGCCAGTTCTGCTTTATGGCACCGAGTGCTGGACGATAAGCAGAGAAGGTGAAATTATACTTGGCTCCTTCGAGAGAAAAATTCTGCGGCGAATTTACGGTCCTGTGTGCGGGCGAATGGAGAAGAAGATATAAACGCGAACTCTATGTGCTGTACCAAGATGTGGGTGTAGTTCAAAAAGCCAAAACACGAAAACTATATTGGCTCGGTCAGATCGAGCGAATGGACAACAACGCCCCCGCCAAGAGGGTCTTCGAATCCAAGCCCCCAGGCACGAGACGACCAGGAAGACCGAACCTCCGTTTTAAGGACCAAGCCATCGCGGATGCCAGAGCGCTTGGTCTGGACAATTGGAAGTAGCGTGCCCAGGATCGCAGAGGGTGGAAGGCTACTGTGAACCAGGTAGAGACCCTCCATGGGTTGCGAGCCCTATAAGTAAGTAAGTATCTTTGTTAAATGTTTGCACAAGACTAATTTGAACAGATGAACATGACATGAATTCATGACCGATGACACTTATAGACAAGCATATCGTGATACCAACCTGGCTTAATAAAATTTAATTAACTTCTCATTAATCCCTTTGACGTATCCCCGGACGTAGATAATAGCTTCGTTTACATGCAGAGTTCAAGAGAGATTCAAGCCATGTTGGACCTCATATAAACGCAGATCGAGTTGGAGTTGACTCGAGTTGACTCGATCGCACTCGCTCATGAAATTTTGCTGATAAGCCTAGGTTGAAATTACAGTCAGAGCATTCAGCTTTCAACATGCACAATTCGCCATTCGTTTGGTACTTGTAAACATTTTTCGTGTTTATGTGGCATATTTGTAGCTTTAATATGCAAGAGAAGGAACTAAATTGTTGCAGTTTCAATTTTTCATTTCTACTTTTTCAACTACTCGACTTAACTCAATCCTCTTCGTCCAGGTGCTGAAAAACCTAGGTGGAAATTTCAACTCAACTCAACTCAAACCCTCAACTTTTGCATATAAATAGTTGTGGTCAGTCTAAATAAATGATAGCAATAACTAAACTACAGTACCTATATTTATGTCATCCACCTTTTAACGGATGACATATGATCATGACACACAACATGTCGTCTGATTGTATTTCAAAAGCCCCAAAAATTTAGCCCAACCTGAGCCCTTGAATTAGTGTATTTTCTAAAATAACATCCAACCGAAAAAAAGAGCTCCCAAAGTACGTGATGCTCTGCTCTCCATTCAGCATTACGGTTTCATGGTGCACTGAACCACCGACGGGAGGTTGAGCAGAGTCAGAGTCCAACCACAAATCGACAGATTTTAATCACGCTTGTGCCGAACCACAAGAGCGTGAAAAAAGTTCGCATTCAGTTATGAATACTGTCGTCGTCGACCGATGATGGCAGGTGGTGTTCCAGGTCAACCAACGATGACGACAATAACAACAACAGCAGAGGAGGAGGCAGGCCAGGCAGGACGGTATGCGGACACGTTTAAGAGCTTAATATTCAACATTTTTGTGTATTTATAATGCCTCTGGCTGGAGTATTCTTTTCATGTTGAAAATGTGATTATATGGCCTGGACGGACATCGAAATTACCCAACTGCGAGATTTGATTACCACAGGCCAAGCTGTTTTGTTATTTTCCTGGTACCACATTGAATTGTCCCCCAGAGCAACAATGCGTCCAAGTGAGTGCATTATGCGGGTTTATTTTGAATCCCAATGGGTGGGAAGAGGTTTGTCGAGAGTTTGAATGCGTCCACCCAAAAAACCGTGATAGACGGTTGGGGCACTGATGTGGTTTGCGTTTTGTTGAAGCACACTACGTTTGCCTCCGGATTCAATTTTGTGCGCTACGCTACAAAGGAGCACACAGAACAATGTGGCGAAAGGGATAAGTTAACACATGTCGCGTGCGGCTGTTTATCTCATGGAACGAAGAGTTCTTTCATTCGCCTTCGCCGTTTGTCCTCGATGCCACTATCATCACCACTTTTGTTTTCGCTTGCGCTGACTAGAGTTTCCCCACACAAGTCTCGTACTGGCTTCTCGCAGCAGCGAGCGTCATGTCTTTGAGGCTTGACTTTCGGAATCCACATCAGAGTCATCACTTCGTCCTTTGTTGTGGTGCATCGTGCATTCGGATTCGTTTTAGTTTGACTTGAGAGCTATCCGCCGACTTAATTTGGAGTTTATATGTGTGTACAGTTTGTTGGTTTTGCGGTTATTCACTGAAATTAGCACGCACAATGATTGAGGCGGATGCTGAAGCGGATGCATCCTGAAGGAGGGCACAAGGAATTGCAGCTCATCTGGCGCTTTGGATAGGATTTCTAGATAAACAACATTTGCATGTCGGAGACGAATTGCTGTGCTGGTTGTCATATCCACACAAGGATTCTTGTTATTGCGGGTGAACAACTGTGTTCGCTTGTAGTGATTAATTTGAAGAGTGTAACATCATCATTAAGACAGTTGTTTATGATTTTAAGACAAGTCGCTTGTGTCTTGATAAATTAATTGGATTCACTATCTGGTGATGAATAAGGAAGTTGTGGGATGTGTTTTCTTGTTAAGGAGCAGTTTCGGCATTCCCAGAGCGAAGATTCAGGGTGACATCATACCTAAACTTCGTCCTCGTTGAGTGTGTTTAAAGTTTTAAAAGTTGTGGATTTTGTTAAACGAGACAGTGAGTAGATTAATTCCTTGAGTAGATTTATGAATTCATGGGGCAGAATAATTACCTCGTTTTGTACAGTTTTAGTACTAGCCCCTGGACAGATATCAAAAAGATTTTATCATAAAAATCCTATTTGGGAACGCTTTAGGACTTTTTCTCGAAAGTTCTATTAAAGAAAGCTTTCGAGATAACGTTATTCTCATATAATAAAGATAAGTGAGTTAAAGTCGCACTTCTGTTGGCATATAAGAAATCAGACCAACAAGGAATTTACAATGGTATACAATTTTCATTGATACGAAAAGAACATTTAACAAATAGTTCACAGCTTGAACAATACTAGTCCTATCGCTAGGTTCTAAACCGTCTCTATAATGTCTAAAAACTGCTTACAACTAAGGTTATCAGCTCATATCATATGTTAGGTTCGGTTGTTGGGTTGATGGAGCGAGGTAACCCGCGCCACATCGCACTTAGGTCTATTGAGATCCATTGTGATACCCAGTGGGGGATAATCCTTGCTGTATGGATGTTCCGCTTCCTTCTTACGCCGTGTTGAGTTCCTGGAGCCGCCTTGTTGATTTAACATACCTGGAAAGAGATGTTAGTGGTGCGTTTGAGAGTTCTGAGATGTCATGCAAGAAGTAGCTTCCTAAAGTTATTTTTCTCAACTGACCCTCGCAACTCAACCTCGCAGCAATCCGTATCGCCACATCCTCTGCAGATGTCGTCATTGTCGAGATTTAGTCTCATAGAATGGTGTCTCAAAAGATTGTGACTAGTAAGTATACCTACTAGTAAAGACAGAGTCTTTCTGTTGCTCTTGATGAGCGCGTTAGCTCGGGACTTATCATATTAAGGCCACATTTGTCTTGAGATTTCACAGGCGGACAAGGTTGTCCATCCTGTATTTGCTTTCATCCGAAACTTGTTTTCCACCCCCTTTCTAAGGTCACAGAGTGGGGGTTTGATCCATTGAAGGGCTTGTTGAGGATCGAATGCTGATCCATGTCGTGCAAGCTCATCGGCTTTTTCGTTGCCACGAAAGTTCCTGTGGCCAGGAACCCAGCAGAGTCTTGAATTGTGAGCTGTGAGCCAAGAACCTTCAGCTCTTTGCGACAACACTTAACAAGTTCAAATTTGATTTCCGTGGCAGCTATTGCCCTTATGGCTGCCTGGCTGTCTATAAATATGGTAATATCATCCTGTGGTATTGCCCTTATTGACAGTTGGCTGGCTGCCTCCTTGACTGCAAGGACCTCCGCTTGGAAGACGCTGCAAGAATTGGGCAATTTTATTGATTTTTCTATAAGTGGGTTCTCAGAGTAGAGACCTGCACCCGTGCCTATGCTCATTTTTGTCCCATTCCCATGATTTTGCGGTTCCCCCGATTCTCACTCATCGCTGCTGGGAAACATGCAGTTAAAAGGCGTTTCGAAGTCAAGCTAGTCGGAGGAGGTGTCAGTTCCTACAACGCGGTGAAGAATCTGCGCATGACCAAATGAGCTTGGGATCCATTCAGGTGACTGACTGAAGCGCCATCATTGCTGATGTCGTACCAATACATGCAGTTCTCTGTATTATCGTCATCTAGCGTAGGTTTGTTTTTTCCAGCTGCTTGCCACCAGACTAAACACCCATACGTCAAAAAAGGTCAGGTTGAAGACAGGTTGAAGTCAGGTTGAAGACAGGTTCCCTCAATCGACGGTAGAGAGAATTGCGGTATGTTCCTTTTGTGAGTGAACAGCACGGGGACGGTTTTTTGTGGGTTAACACCCAAACCGCAGTGCTTTGCCCAGAAAACAAAGTTTCTCTAGAGCTTTCTCTTATAGTTCGCTGATAGTGGGTAGGAATTTACCTTTCACCATTAAAACAAGGTCATCGGCATAAGCCGCCATGTGAATCCCTCCCACGCCCAGTCTTATAAGTATCTCATTGGCTACCAGTACCCATAGAAGTGGTAAGATGACTCCTCCTTGTGAGCTGCCTCTGGAGGCAGTCACCTTAACAACACTATCGTCTATGGATGCATTGATCACCCTATTTTCAAGCAGATTTAGGGTGTTTCCACCGCACATACATATAACAGAGATTAACGTAGGAAGGTTAAAAATTAATCTCAAAGTGTTCCAACCGGAAAAATCGAAACTAACTTGACGTATGCTTTAAAGTTTAACGTTTCTCAGTGGCATCCTGTGGTGAAAAATGGCAATGTCAATTCCTCTACACATCTCTTTGTAAACTTGAGTTTTCTTGGCTCCCGGGCAAGTTTCGGACAAATCTGTCATATTCAGAAATAATTAAATTTGTTTTAACTGCCATCGAATTTTCGATTCTACCAAAAAAACTAAAATTCTACCGAAAAAACAAAATGTCAAATATTTAAATGGGACTTTAGTTCACAAAGTCGATAGAAGCCCAAATTGATCAATATCAACCTTAGGTATCAAGATAACTTTCCACCATTCTGTTGCAATGTGAACAGACGACTTCATTTAACTTTTTTGACAGCTCCAACAGCTCCAACAACACAACAAACGCAGCTGAGTGGATGACTTCCAGCTGTCAATAAAAGGTTTGTTGGATTTGACTCGTCATTAAACGAACAGAACACGTCGTAGACTTCAATAAGGTTGGATTTGAGAATTAATGCGTGGAAGAGATTAAATAGGCGATTGTATTTAAATCTCTTAGCGATGAGATAAAAATTGGAATAGATTAAAATTTGTATTGGGAATCTCGTGATTTAGAGGGAATTTAAGGCAGATTTATCTTAATCGCACTTAAGTGTGCGGTGGAAACACTCTTTCAAGATATTTTACCCTTTCTCTATATTCTTAGACCCTAAATGCATAGCTTATTTTTCTATAATTAACTAGCGATCAAGGGGTTATGACTGCCCTTAATATGCGTAGCACATCGCGAGTGGAAAGAATTTCAACACAGAAAATATAGAAGAGAAAAGTAAATCTCCATCCAACACGCAAATGCTAATGATCCAGTACGGTACATTAAAACTCTGCACAGAAACACCAAAGATTACCCCCGCAAGTCCCTGAACGGAAAAAAGCAATAATATAACTTGTTGAGTGTTTCATAGATGAATCTGGCAAGCCTCTAATTGTTGTCCATTTTATTTGCGTATTGGAAGAAGAAATGTTAAAAATCGGCCGACCCTAACCTGGATAGTAGACGCCGACCAGGAAGCCGCTCATTTTGAGACAGATGCTCCTGGATTTTTCGTTTGTTGCTGGTCCGCCCCGGATATTTTCCATACTGGTACCCAACATGTCTGGTGAGAATTCCTCTATCCGCAACCTGGGGAGGCGCCCAAATCGGGACCAGCAACCCCAGAAGGGTATTGGTACTGCATTGGACAATTATATTCTGGTTGGTTTTGGTGTGACATTTCCCTCACTATGATTTCTGTGGCTTAAACAGAAGTTTAAACAACACTTCCAGCCTTCTAAGGTGAGTTTCAAAGGAGCACTCCAAAGTGCACTCCTAAATGCTCTTTTTTCGGTACTGATGTTAAACCTTTCTTTGGCGCAAACAAAAATCTGCTGTAGGGTGCATTGTACGTTGTGGTAACTTGCTTCTCCAAGGAGCTCTGCTGAGCTTGTTGTGTAGAACTCGCAATTTTGTAAACCAAAGTTTTCGTCTGTTTTGTCTTTGGCTTCATAAGGACTGATGGATGTTTCAGCAAGCTGAAACTGATAAGTAAACCCGCAGTGAGTATTGAATAAACACTTTTCGACTATATAAAGTTCGCTAATAGTACATTTACACCGAGCCTAATTTCAGCATTTAAGCTAAATTCGGCATTTCACCCTAAATGTTCAGCATTTCGCCATATATTTTCAGGATTTATAAATGTTGAATTTCAGTTAAATGCTGAATTTCGCCTGGGCATTTAGAAGTTTGTCGAATGGAACAAACCTCTCAAACTTCCGGTTCTCTTATTTTTAAGAGAATTCAGGGCAGTTGACGGAAAATACTCAAACAAAACGCTTGTAATTTGACATAAGTCGATAAAAGTGCTCTGGAACGTATTTTAAAACAAACCAGTGAGTAAGTGCTACAGTGTTCAGTTCCATCCTTCAGCAACCCGAGAATGGGGGGAGTGGAGTTACCGTTATCCAGGTCGGTAAGATACCTGGGCGTCATATTAGACTCCAAACTCAACTGGAGGGATAATATAGAAGATCGTGTCAAGCGGGCATTCGTGGCACTATACGCCTGCCGCAGAACGTTCGGAAGCATGTGGGGACTGCAACCAAACATGGTACACTGGATGTATATAACGGTTGTAAGACCCATCTTAACTTACGGTGCAGTTGTATGGTGGAAGGCTACGGAAAGAAAGTGTCATCTCTCTAGCCTCACCAAAGTTCAAAGGGCAGCCTGCATGGGTATAACAGGGTCCCTAAGGACCACACCCACCGCGGCACTGGAGGTACTACTCAACCTCACCCCCTTGGACATATACTGCAGCAGTAAGGCAGCTAAAACAGCTGTTCGCCTAAGGGAATCCGGACTGTGGTCCTCAAGATCTTATGGACACGCCTCTGTGGAAACTCAGTGGGCTGCCTCCACAAACACCCCAGTCACAGATTACCTACCTATGACATTCGCCTTCAACAGGAGATTCGCTACCAGAATACCTGAAAGAGGTGAATGGGAAGATAAGACCATTACAGGAGACGACGAGATCGCCGTATATACCGACGGCTCTAAGATGGACGTCGGAATCGGTGCGGGCATTTTCTGTGGAGATTTGGGTCTAGGTAAATCTTTCCGAATCAATGACGACTGCAGCATTTTTCAGGCGGAGCTGGCAGCCATAATCGAAGCTGCTTTCGAGCTGAAGAAATACGGCCCCGCAAACAAGACCATCACCATATACTCTGATAGCCAAGCGGCAATTAAAGCCTTGGAATCAGACGTGGTAAAGTCAAGGGCTGTGAAACTATGCAGGGAAATTCTGGACGAGTTATCACTTGGCAACACTGTAACTGTGTGTTGGGTGCCAGGTCACACCGATATATCGGGAAACGAAGAAGCGGACAAGCTTGCGAGATTTGGGTCTGGAATGAATGCATCTCTAGCCCTCAAATCCATAAGAGTCCCGCTGAGTTCGATAGCACGTAGGTTAGAAACTGAATCCTTGAGTAGAACCAATCTACGTTGGACAGAACTTGATACGTGCAGACACACAAGGGAGCTATGGCCAGCGGTAAACAAAAAGAGATCACTATTTTTGATCGGACTAGCCCGCAGGAACATCCGAGTACTCACGGGAATCCTCACGGGGCACTGCGCTGTGGGTCTACACGCTGAGCGGCTAGGCATACCGCATAACGATTACTGCAGAAGCTGCAGGGACGTTGAAGAAATTGAATCTGTTCGTCATCTGCTCTGCGAATGCCCAGCCCTAAACAGCATCAGGCGTAGTATCCTCGGCAGCTACTTCTTCAACGAGCTCGAAGATCTAAATAATGTAGATCTAAAGGACCTCCTAAGATTTGTATACAAATCCGGATGGGTCCAAGAGGGCGGCACTCTGAGCTTCTAACAGCGGTCTATTTCTGTTTTCGTTCCAGGTATTAAGAAGGTTCCCAATGGACACAATGGACCCAACTGCTGGTCTAAGTGAAGCCGTGACTATTGTCAAAAGGGCATCCATCAACCTAACCTAACCTAACCTAAGTGCTACAGTGTGTACGCAGAAGTTACAGTCCGTAAAACGGACCGTTGAATACCCCATTCTATCCCACATTGTAAAATGCTGATGGCATAGTTATTTTTTGACATTTTATTTTTTTTTTAAGTAATGCAAACTTCGAAAAGGGGCGCGGTCCAACCGCCGCTAATTACAAACTATTAATTATAAGATATTTCCACAGATATTTTTAAGTTACACTTAAATGTACGTAAAAATTCAATTTTTTAGTTGAATATTTTTAAAAAACCGACCTCTAAAAGGGGGCGTGGCTAAAAACTTTATATGAACGAAAACTGAACTAAAGTCTCGTTTACCTAACCTGCTACTTTTTTTGTTTCATGCTTTCCTAAATTAAGCTCAAGGCCAGTCTAAATTAAGTTTTTCTGGAAAATTTTAGGTTTTTCTTCAATTCTGCCTCCAAATGTGGGCGGGGCCCAAAGTCTTGTATTAACAAAATGTGGAACTAAGCGTTTTCTACATAAAACATTAAGCAAATTTTTTTTCAGTTTCGAGCAAAAATATTAAGTAAACTGCATTTGAAAATTTACCCTTAAAATAGATGCCACGCCCACTAGAGGAGGTCTACCAATTAAATTTGTCTTTTTTGTGTCTTACATTCATTAGGAGATGCTAAATGTCAAATTTCAGCCTTTTAGAATGTCTTACAGTTTTGAAAACTCTGTAGGTAGTTGCACATTTAGACCGATTGTGGGCGTGTCTTTCGGCGGATTTCAAAATTTTTTACACTTGTACTGCTTCGCATGACGTGGACCTTACGTACGAAGTTTCAGCACCCTAGTACAAAATTTTAGGCCTAAAAACATGTGACATACAGACGGACGGATGGACGGACGGACATGGCTCATTCGATTCAGAATTCGGTCTCGATCATATGCCCTTAAGGTCTTGGGAGTCAACCATTATTATTTCACCGTGTCTCAAACAATGTGACAAACTTAATATACCTCCTATCCTATGGGATGAGGTGTAAAAATACGCAAGTAATAACGACAATTTTAGCTGTACGGAGCACTTGATATTTCAGATTTTGACTCCGATTGTCATTTTAAACGCTGAAACTCCAGTGTAAACGGCAAAATTGGATTTCGAAATTTTTCCACTAAATTCAGAATTAAGGGGTCGGTGTAAATGTAGTATAAGACTCAGATAGCATTACCCTGAAGATTACAAAATCATACTGTCAAATCATACTGTCGACTATTTGCTTTATTCTCCCTAAGGCTGAAGGAGAATAAGCAAAGAAAATATATACGCTTCCACAAGTCGCATTTTTAAACGGAAAAACAAAATCTTGACCTATGAAATATTAATACACGAATTACATCAGTTCTAATTGTTCAATTGCAACAGAAATCTAGCACAATCTTGAATAAGCTCCCAACTTTCAGGAAGGCTTTCAAGTTTGGTTAAAGGTAGATTACTTAAAGGCCGAAACACATTTTTTTTATGTGCGTTTAATAGCGAAATTCAAACAATTGAATACGTAGGTTTGCTTTTGTGCTGCAACAAAAGCAAACCTACCCGAAAAAAGCACCCAATTTTGGTCATTTTGATCATGCCTCTGGAAGCTATTAAAACTATGTTTCTTCTATCTAACGACCAGGGAGAAAAAACATTCAAATACGGTCATGTTCCGTAGACATTCAAAGTTTTCCTATAAAATAAAATCCCATCAAATGCACGTTCCGGAATGCATCCAACCATATGGCCACTGTTTCCATTTAGTTAAACGCTCAACCGCATTTAGGGAATATTTCCAGATACGAATACCACCGGTACCAACAACCGACTTTGTTTGAAGGCTGCAACTGAAGAATGAATTGAAATCTCTTTGCGAGTGTTGGCATCATTTTTTGCGGTCGCATCCACGTGAGGGTGTGTGTATAACGTCTGTGTGTGGTGCGGTACTGCCTTTGTTTTGATTTCCGTTTCGCAACCACAGTGTAACGAATATTTTGGTTAGCAAATTGAATGCTTAAACTGTGTGATTCCACCCTAAAGGGCTTGAGCAGACCCACCCACTGGGTGGGTGGGTGTGTGCCTTTGTGTGAATCCCTGGCCCTGGTCAATCGAACAGAAACAACAAGTCTCTGCGCGAGGATAAAAGCGAGTGATTCGATTCTTGAGTATAGAGTGTAGGAACAATGGGCAGCGCGGAGTTTATAATATCCGATCGCGGATTAAACAGGAAACGGTCTCCATGCAGGGATGATTATCCCCTGATGTGGAACTGACCGGTGTCATGATGACTTTGTCGATAACGACATCAACGGCAGCGGGGTCAATTATTGTATATGATACAATGTGCGCAGGAAATGAAATAACTCTATCTGCGAACGTGAATTTAAATAATGCGTTTTCCGCTGCAATCGGAGGAAGCAGAAATGAAACGGCGTCGTCGACCTCATGCGGTCATGTTGTCTGGTGTCTCTGGTGGTGGGCGCACTTAATATCTGTCCGAAGTGACAGATGTTTTCGCTTTTTAATTTCATTATAATTCGCATAATTAGCTGGAAAGACTGAACTCCTTGGAATAAATTGGAAATGCACGAAACCGAAGTGCAATAAAAGTGTTAATATAAATTGCAGTCGGACCATTATGTGTGAGTACGAAATGTCATGTACACGAGTGAGTAGAGCGTAGGTTCGTCGGTGCAGGTAACTACCTGCCTTATCTAAGTTTCGCTCGGAAAAATGCGAATTTAATTAACAAAAACTCGATAAGTGTAACATAAAAAGGAATTTAGGGGATGTTGCAAGCCGGAATGACTTTCGAGCTGAATTGAAATGAGGGGATTATAAATTTGCATAAATGTATTCGATGGGATCGTGAATTGAATTTGTAGCATTTCAGAGCTACAATTAAGCCGAAACAACGTGTTTTATTAATTTCCATTGGTCTCATGGATTATGTTGACTTCCAATACTTGTATATAGGTACATACATAGGTACCTATAGGTACCTATTTCGAACTGCAAAGCTTTTAGCTTTAAAAACTACACATTTCAAAGCGAGTTCGATCATTTTTCATGAAGGCACATAATACCTACAAGCCAGTCTGTCGAAATCGTTCAGGGTTTTAAGAAGTTGACTTGTTATTACAAAATGTGTTTAAAGCTTTTTAAAAGCTTAGTCGGGTTAACAACCAGTACCCGGCACCAAAAAGCAAAGCTGACAGATGAACAAGACCACTAATGAATAAAATAAATAAAAGTCTAATAGATGGGGTCCATGTAGCCCACAAAACATTACCCCCGTATGTCAGAAGTTTTGGGAGACTGAGTAGTTTAGACTGAGTTTTCTGTTCCTCTTTTTCTCTTATGTTGTAAAACCTAAAGTGGAATCAGTCGTTTAATTAATGGTGCGTTGGTAGTGGTACTGGTTCCATTGAATTATTGGCATCTGTGGAGAGAGAATGCAAAATGGGGAGTCTTCAATTCAAACGCTTTCTGCATAGACTCTTGCCATTCTAGGAGGATTCAGATGTTAAGAGCCGTCTAACATTGAGTCTCTTTTTTTCACGACGGCGATTCGCCTTCGCAGTTTCTTCTGGTTAGATATAATCGAGCTCTTAGTTGAACCACGAGAAAAGAGTTGCCAGAGTCGACGTTTTGTTCCCGAATTGTGTCCACATTAAGATGATGGATGTTTGGTTGGTACTTCGTCCATTTGGAGACCGACAAGTTGGTAAGGTTAGTTTAAACAGGGATGTGAATGAAAAAGCAGGACAACGATATCGTGGTTTTGTTGCAATTCAAAAAGCAAAAAAGCCTTTTTGAAAAGGCAAAAAGACAAAAAGGAAATACTGTTGGAATACGCGACATTCCATTTCCCACAGTTTGTGCTATATGACCTCAACATCTTGTACTTCACCACAGAACCCGCATGTGTCAGTGTCGAACTGCCAGAGTCTCTTTGCGGGTTTCAGGAGACAGCAATATACCAGTAATTAGAATTTTGACAAAAGTTTTTAACTTGTCCCAGCCGGCCAACGCGAAAGCCATGCATTATAGGTTGACAGTCTTTGTAGTTGTTTTCTCGGCAATTCACCTTATTACTTACTAAGCCAGGACATGATTTATCGTTAGCAACCTTAGGAACGTTAGGAAAGTTTGTCCCTTTGTTTATTTTCTACTGCCTCCACTGCAGTAGTCAGGCACCCAGTAAGCTCCTGTGACTGTATCAGATTTGAAACCACCAAATTGATTTGTGGAATCTGAGTCATGGAAATCTGGTACGGCTTACGAAAATATAACGATGTGACCCTGAGTCCCCATGAGTACATCGATACATCGAACTCCAGACGATCACCGTTCATCATAAGTCGTAAGCTTTTCAGGTATTTTTGTCTTTCCGTAGAATTGTTAATGTATCCGAGGCTACATGTTTCTTTTTTTAATAGCTTTATGCTAAGTTTCAACTTGTCGATTTATTGACAAACTTTGACAGTTCTCCCCTTTGTCAATCAAAGACACAATTGGCAAAGCGTAAGCCAATTCAAAGACACTCCATTTCTACTTGCCAATTTCTCAATATAACCTAAAAATACGCCTTTTGTCAATTAGAAATCGACAAGTGGAAACTTAGCATTAGTCTCGTTCTACGACAGCTGAAAAGTTGTCCTGACGGGAGAAAAAAACCCGAATAGTAAAAAGACTAAGCCCAAAATAGTAAGCCTCAGGAAGTGATAACTGCCGTTTACTTACTCAGCGACTTATCTAATACCATTTATCCTCCAACAACCAAGGACAAGTACTAGAAATCCCTGTAACGAATTAACACCGAAAAAGAGAGATAACTCATATTAGCTATGGTTGTCATTTCAGCTGTTGACAGCACTTTTGATCCTTATTTCAGAATTCAGCCGCTTTCAGAGGCTTTTAAAGTTGACTTCTAGTGCTCACAGCCTTTCAATCATTTCAGACAATTTTTGTTGCTGAAATTGTTGTTGGCATCACTTATAGAGGATCAGCTAGCCAAATCAAATCGAAATGGTGCTGAGGATATGGAAAAACCATTTTTGCAGTCGACGACGAACCAATTCCCGCTGTCAGGTGGCATGAACCATTCAACCCGGGCGAAGATGATACTGACGAACCATATGAACGATGAACCTGGAGGTGAAAGTAGCTGTGTCGATAAGCTTAAGGGCAAAAAAGCAGCAGGAGCTGACGGACTCACAGCCGAACTTTTCAAATCTGCCGGCGATGATCTTTCCTCCATCTTGCAGCTCATTTGCAAGATATGGTTGGAGGAAAGCATGCCTGAACCTCAGCATTGTTTGCCAGATCCTTAAGAAAGAAAACCCTCTGAAATGCGCGAACTGCAGAAGCATAAGTCTCCCTGACTTTGCATACAAGATCGTTTCTGCTGTACTGTGTGAACGCCTAAAGCTGATTGTCAACAATTTGATCCATATATCAGGTCCATACTAGTATGACTTTAGAAAGTCCTCCATCGATCACATGCTCACACGGCGGCAGATCTTGTCTGGAACCCAGGAATTCCGAATCGATACCGACCACTTTTCATCGATTTTAAGACCGCGCATGACAGCATTTATAGAGGCGAGCTATATCGCGTTATGTCAAATTTTGATATCCCTGGTCAAACTAGTCCGTTTGTGTGAAGTAAAGATGAAAAAATCTCGCTCTGTTCCGTCAATATCGGCAAAGATCTCACCGACCTTTTTTAAGTCCAAAAAGGATTAAGACACGGCGATGCACAGCCCTCATGCGACTTCTTGAATTGTGCAGAACTCCTGCGCCAACACCAGAGTCATAATCTTTCAGAAGTCCGTTTGATTACTCGTATATGCAGACGACATTGACATAATTGCTAGAACTAAACGTGATGTCAGCGAAGCCTTCGTGATTATTGGGACGGAAGCGGTGAATATGGGTTTAGCTGTAAACGATGGCAAAACCACGTTTATTCTGTCATCAAGAAGGGACACCCAACACCGACGTCTTGTACAGAATATCACCATAAGACAGCCATAACTTTGAGGTAGTAAGCTTATAACTTTGGAGCATATAACGACATCAGCGCTGAGGTGGAGTCGAAACCTCAAACGCAGGTTAACCTTTATCAATCGTTGTTTTTGCGTAGCAAAGCCCCCTCTCGAGCAAAACAAATTCAATTAATAGGACCCTCTTCATCCTAGTCTTGCTTTACGATACAGAAAGGTGGACCCTGTCAAAGGCGGATGAAAACGCTTTAGGTTATTGCGAGAGGAAAATTCTTCGGGTTATTGTTTGCCCCGTATGCATAGATGGAGAGTGCGAGGAGGAGATGTATAACCGAATTGTACGGGCTACAACAGCGATCAAACCTGGCCAGAAGAGTAAAAATACTCTAAGTGACCCAGCCTACGATGGCTGGGTCACTTAGAGTATAGGCTAAAAACCGAGCTGGCTGGCGAAACTTATTGGTTGAGGCTCAGGTTCACCCCGCACTGTAGCGCCACCTAAAATAAGTAAGCCACACCGACTTCCTACCATATCCTGATAATGCCCAACTACCACTCTACTGGGCGTCATCGAGGTTGACGCCGATTAGTGCCTTCCGTATTTCCACACAAATTTTAAGTGCCAAGCCGTCCCACCGCGCATGCAAGATTGGTCTGGACAACTGAAAAAATCATAAGGTTCACAGAGGATGAAAGCCTTCTGTGGGTCCAAGGACCCGCTCTTCACCGACCATCCGCAAGTTATAATTAATATCGACCAATTTCTGGAGAAAAAGCGAGTTGCAGCCAAATTCTGAGTTGTCAGTTCCCAGAAGCGACACTTTTGCTTATTTATGTACTCCTGCATCTCTAGGAATGGTCTAATGGAATAGGCCATTTCGATGGCAATTCCTTTCACAGATTCGTTAAGGTCGAATGAATAAAACCTGTTTTGTTGTAAGCGACTAAAATTGAAAATTGTAATTCACATCTATCGAAGATATCAACCACATTGAATTCAGTAAATGACAGCACTTGACAGCCAAAACCCACGCCATCTATTGGTGTACCTACTTTAGTTGTAGTTATTCGCTTTCAGAAAAACAAAATAAAAACAAGTGGGAAAGTGAACAGTACGTATGCAAAAGCTTCAGTCCATCTACGACGGATTGCGAAATACCCGACCATACCAAAAAAAAAAACTGCCACGCCTCAAAAAAGTGGGCGGGATATAAAATTTAAGTGTAGAATGCTTTATACCAGGTGGCTGCATACATTTTGGCCTAAAACTCCGCCTTTTTATTAAAAAAAATCATCTTTTTTTAACGCCACGCCCACAAAAGTGGGCGGATGCACATACTACATACTACTAGAATAAGTGCTAATATCTACAACTTTTGTCATATAATTTTTAGTCAAATTTCATATATATTTATTGAAAAACAGTCATTTTAAGCTAAAATCCCTGAAAAAAATTGGGCGTGGTCAATGGAAATGCCAAGCTTTTCCGGCTTCTTCAAAGACAATTACAAGGTAATCATACATACCAAAAATGAATGCGCTAGCACCATTGTAACATAGCTGAAATTTGGAAAAGGAATGTTTTTAAATTAGAGATGGTCGCACATATGGGCCTGTAGTGGGCGTGGCTGTGGGCGGATTCAGCTAATTTTCAAACTTGATCTGGTCCAATAGACTTCCAGCCAATCCAGCAAACTTCAGCTCTCTACCCTGAAATTTAAGGCCTTAAAGTTGTTAACATACGGACGGACGGACGGACATGGCTTAATCGATTCTCCTGTCGGTTCCATTCATATCTCTAAAAGGTCTTAGGGGTCTACGGTGATCATTTCACTGCGTTCCAAACTATACATGAAACTTAATATACCCTGGGTCGGGTATAAAAATGCATTGAGTCATGATTTGAACCAAAAATTCACCAACAACAAATCAAACATTTATCAAAAAATTTTATGAACAATCTTTTATTCCTACAAATAACGATGTTTGCTTATAGGAATGGGCTGCCATCAAACCAAAAAAAAACAGTCAAATTTTTGGAAATATCAGATTATTACAGACACACAAGCCTGCATATCAAATTTCTGCTCTTGCACATTTGAAATAAAAAATCGCAACAGCATTATACACTCTTTAACAATCCCAAAATCTCTTGATACCTAAATCCCTTTTCGAAGCATTTGATATTTGATTTCGCAACTCAGACAATACCATACAAATCCATCCAAAGAAATCATTCCATTCAATGTAACACGAGTGAAAGGAAACGAAATCTAATTTCAGCAACTAATCCAGGAGCAAGATAATGCCAATGATTCACTGCTCGTTTTCTCAATAAGGGATTCTTGGTAGAGAAAAGAAATCAATCTGCCTCTCTCGTCCAAATCAATTCGTTCGCAATCCATCCTTCATTTGCGAAAATTCCTATCGACACAACTACTATCTGTTGGATGGATATATCCATGCGTCCAGTATCTACAAATAGCAAATCAATAAAAATTCGTTGCCAAATTCAATGAAATTTAATTTCAATATCTCTCCACGGTTAAATCAATCGTGAATCCTTGAGTTTTTATTCGCCTTCGATTTTCTCCTTTTGGCCGTGACTCAACACAAAAGGATGCAAATAAATCCTAAAGTGGATTAGCAAAGTGGGAGAAAAGTGACGGCGGCGGTGGTACTAGAGAAGTTTAACAATTAAATTAAATTGGATTTAGTGGCATTCACACAGTGCGAGGTGGGCTTTGGCCACTTGAGTGTACACCTCTGGGCCACCTTTTCGTCCTGTGCCCGTATATTATGCTGTGCTCTTAGTAGCTATAGATACGCAAATCTTTACTATACTTTAGATTGAACTGATTTGTTGCTAGAGTTTGTTTCCTCCTAATCTACTGGGCAAGCTGGTGCACTCTGATGCTGGGTATAGTGTATTCAATATATACACAGAGTCGTAATGGTGGAGTTTTTCGAGCGTTTATCATTTATTTCACTCGTCCGTCTGGCATCTAATGGAGGTGTGCTATTAGGAGCAGAGATGTTGTGCAAATGCACAAAGATGTTATTTCCAGATGCTATTGCAATCCTGTATGTGCTGCCAGTGATGTATATGTTTCAGGAGAGTTTCTTTTCTATTTTTTTTCTTGGAAATAGAACTGCATATTCCAGCTGCTACGAGGAGGAAGGAAGAAATTTTTGCAAATTAGAAAACTCCTTAGAGCATAAGGCGACTTGGGCATGCTAAATGCATGGCTCTGATTTGGTTTAAAGTTTCTATACCCGATTGTTAATAGGAAAACAAAAACGAAAAGACCAACAGGATGCAGATCCTCGTCCTCCTTTCTGCAATGTAGACGCTTGTGACAGGTTTAAGCGAATATGGCATCTGCCACTTCCGAGAAATAAGAGTGGTCACACTTAACAACACTCAGAACTTTGAATGATTTCAAATGAAATAAGAGAAAAGAGGTTAAGAAAGAAATAAGCACAACTTGAATTGGTTCTAGCTACTTTGGTCACTTCGCTTAAGCTTAAGTATATGTAACTTACGGAATTATGCTCGTCTGCGTCTACTGTCTGAAGTATGATATCATTCAGAGACGAAGTGTAGGTGACTTTGATTTCAAAATAAATCACTAAGGGTGACGTTCTGGAAAACTTCGAAACAACGTTGTCATTCCAGCACTTGCTACCTATTTGGGAGTAAAAAAAAAAAAATAAATAGAGTGGCGCAACAGCTCGAGGTGAACCAGGGCCAACTTCTCAACAATGTATGCTGGTGTGTTAATTTCATTACATACAAGGAGACCTACAATTTTTTGCCGAATCCGAACGGCACTGTGAGAAGTCTTTCAAGACAAATGATACTCTCGGAGGGCTTGTCAGACCCTCGCGGAGGTAGGGACCGTGAAAAGAACAAGTCTTTTCTTTCAGGTGACGATGGCAGGATTCGAACCCAGACCTCCGGCGTAGTAACCACACACACTAACCACTACGCCACGGCACCCCACCTATTTGGGAGTACCTACATAAATATTTCAACTTTCCAATGAGAATTTAAGAAATGAATCACGTTATATTAGAAATTCCCAACAAACAACCATGACATGTTCAGGCTCATGTCATAACACTTTTAAGCGGGAATCACAAAGCAGCCCTTAGGTTTCGGCTTCGTCTCGATACGATACGCCGGCGTTGAACGGGCTTTGCAATGGCATTGTGCTCATGGAGAGAGATCTTTTATTATTGCAGTGACTTCGCACTCTAAGTATGCGACGATGAATCAAAAAATACGAACATACAGCCGAAAGTCCTGAGGTGGAATCGGCTATAATGATCTGTGATTTTCACATTTTGTGACACGTCAACGTGATTAAATAAAATAATCCGTCTGCGTAAGGTGATCCTAAAAATATTGTTCCGAATCGTTGCTTTATTTAGGCTTGTGTTGTAAGAATACTGATTTTTATTCGTACATGCAGAAAGTTAGCCTAAGAGTAGGCAAAAACAGCAACTAACCAGAAAGTTTGAAAACTGGTGACCAGCTGTTTTTGACGGTGATTAATCGGGAGCTGTCGCACAAGAAAATTGTAATGATCACAGTTTAGGCAGACAAATCTTAGATCACCGGCTAAAGATCACCTTAGCCGATTCCACCCCTGGTAGCTAATGCTGTGTACATTATTATGTGGAACATTCATGTCGAACTAATAAGTAATAACAATAATTCGCAATTTGGCCTTAAATGTAGACACACTCAGATATTCTGCGTCATATTTCCGTCAGATATTTCCGTACTTGACCAACATACTATAGAGCTTCAAAGCACCAGGCATAAGCAGACTGATTGACTTCGTGTGTGCGCTCACGAAAAAAGCTCATATGAAATTTTGGAAAAGAGCTTGCATGACAAGTGTGTATGTTGTGCAAGAGGGCGGCAAATTTTCCTTAAGTCGAAGGTGGATTAAACCCTTAGTACACTGTTGCACTTTTCTGCTTGATTCTCTTATAGCCTATTCTATGTATAACAGTAGGCATATTAAGTTACCTAGATACTACTAAAACAGTAGCATAAACAAATAATCATGATAGACGTTCAAGACCTTAAAGCATATTTGCTTAAAGGCTAAGAAAATCAGATGGATTTTGTCTCGTAATTTCGCTAAGGTTCTTTGTACTGACGTACTCCTTGTCCTTATTTCTTATAACACTTAAAGGGTAGTTAATATGGAAGAACGTATTATAGTCGCTTACATAGTCTAATCTAAAAAAAGCAAACACAATAGTCGAGCGAATTTTTTGATGTGAATTTTACGAGGTTAGGATGAGGGCCAGAAGGGTGGATTCGGCTATTGCGATTTGTGATAAGTGATGTCACAAATCATAGAAATAAGTCGGCGACAACTGTGATCATAACAATTTCTTGAGACAGCTCGTCTTGATCTTCACTTGAATCCCTATTAAAATCAGCTGGTTGACAGTTTTCAAACTTTCACATTCATTGACTTCATTGCATAAACTAATTAAGAATTTCTGTATGAAAATATACATAATAAGAAAGCTCTTGCATCACAAACAATCATTACACAACCACGCAGATTGATTACTTGGTGTATACTATGTCACTGTCCATCCATCCATCATGTCACTGTCACCGGTATTTAAAAGAGGATTAGCGGGAGACGATTAAAAATAAATCCCAAACTGGCCGCACCGAGCAAATATAGGATTAATTTTAAAACGAACGCTCTGTTTCTGTCACTTTCTGTCACTCTGTTTCTGTCACTGTCTGGCTCTCTAAAGAGAGAGGCGATGTCATTTTCCAGGAGCGAAAAACGATTTTTGCTGTAAAAATCACAATAGGAAACGTACTTAGACAGATTCTGAAACTGTTGCAAAGGTCCAACAATTAGGTTTGTGAATAGGGCGACTTGGATTTATGAGAGGATTTATTTTTAATCGCTTGCCGAAAGGATTTAAATTTGTATGGTAAAACGCGTGATTTGAAGAGGATTTAATAAAGATGTATATTAATTGTGGATTAGTGTCCGGTGGAGACATGGTGGTATCGAATAGATTATCACAAAATGTGGTGAAATATTCCTTAAAAACGGAGGTTCGGTCTTCCTGGTCGCCTTAGGGGCTTAAATTCGAATACCCTCTTGACAAGAGCGTTGTTGTCCATCCGCTCGATGTGACCAAGCCAATATAGTCTTCGTGTTTTGGCTTTTTTAACTACATCCACAAGACCAAGATACAGCGCATAGAATCTGTCTCCTCCATTCGCCCACCTCGCACACAGGACCCTAAATTGACCGAGAATAATTTCTCATTTTCTGGTTATCGTCCAGCACTCGGCGGTATAAAGCAGCACTGGCAGAATAAAGGGTTTTGTAGCTTTGAACCCATTTATTTTGCCATACCGAAATAGCATTGATTTTTAGGGTTTACCATGTTAACTCCAAGCTAGGTGTACTACTTAACTACCTCAAAATTGCTGCTACCAACAGTGAAGTGTTGTCCTAAGCGGCGGATGGATGTTTCTTTATGTCCACATAAAATGTAGTAAGTCTTATCCTCGTTTACTTTCAAGATTAAAAGTAAATGCCAAGATTGACTTCGAAGACTAAAGAACTATGTTCTACTGTCTTGGCTGAGCGTTTTCTATACAGGTTGTGTATTCTTAGGTTTATTCTATATTTAGTTGCTAAAGAGGTAGGCGATGAATGGGTTTTAATGTTTTTGTACTCCCGGTTGCAAAATATTACAAAATTGTAAAAGCAGTTACAAAACTAAGTAACATACTAACATCTAACAATTTTTTTGAGCCAAGGCTGCTTTGTGGGGTCTTATTAATGATGTCGTGGGTTTCTTCATCGACTCAAAAAATAACTAAAATATTTATGAAAATACAGTGGACTAGGCCAGGCAACGAAGATTCGTGTAGAAGCGATACTTTGCTTCAGTTGCAGAGGAAGAAAGTATCCTGAACAACATACCGAAAGTACTGGTGTGTGGAGGCGGAGCTGAAAGCTGGGCGGGGCTACGAAGTTCGCTTTTTTGTAGTTTTCATTCGAATTGAAAATTCAATGCCTATTTCATGGCAAAACCATACAAAATAAAATTTAATATTGAAAAGTAACACCAATTTACAATTCTACAAACATTATAATAATTGCTAGTCCTATAATCACTAAAAACACCGCCAGGCGAACATTATATTATATTATATTAATTTATATTATAATGATGCTAACATTGAAACAACAGTATCAAAACACAAATTTGTACTATTTGATGCTTTTGCCTGGGGTTCGTTGAATAAAACTAAATTTCACTTTTATAATTACACAATGTAACACTTTTTTTATCAAAAAAAAAACTTAATTAAATTCAAATCACACTTAATTTCAATTCGCTTCTTAGAATTCGGCACTTAATTTCAATTCAACCGCTTTTTACTTTACTCTCGATTTTCACAAGTAAATGTTTCAAATATAGCTGTCCCGTGTATTTTTGCAAATTCAGCACTTTCTAGCACTTTCTGTGTTTCCCCTCCGTCAATTTTCCATTGGTATTTTTCTATTGGAGGGGAATTCGATGTCAAAATTCGAGCTTCGAACGTCAGTTTGCTGTCAGCGGACTGGAATGACAGGTGTGTTTGCTTAAAGAATCGAGCGGGTGTATTCGTAAAGTGAATTGATGCGATTCAACGACTTCTACATATCTTTTTACGTCTTATCGCCACAATACAGTACCAATACTGCGAGCTACAGACTGCCAACTTAAGAAACAAGGAAGACAATGACGAAGGCATTTTATGAAAAATTATAATAGTGCTGCAGTTTTTCGACTTTTGACCCATTACTCTCTTTTTGAAACTCAAGTCGGACTCCACTGATTTTTCAAATCAGTGAGAAAAAAGAAAACTCGATTGAACCCAAAGCATTCTGGAGTAAGTGAGCAGAGGTGGGAGGAGCTATTTAAACAGGGAAGCATATAATTTTTCGGTACTGCCAGGCGAGGAAATCCAATTAACCCAATGTTGCCTGAAATGCAAATCACCAATTTGTTAGTAATAATGTATTAAATATTCGCCTTATGGTGAGATAAATTTTTTTGCTTATAGTCTTCATTGGCATTTACTAATTCTAATGGAAATTGATTTCATTGAAAATTGTTCAATAAAAAAAAAAATTAATTAGCATTGAATTATTCAATGGTAGTTTATTATCACGCTTCAACCTGGCTTCAAATGCATGAAAACGCGGTTTGAGTCGAATCTAATACGCTTTGCGAGCTGAGTCGAGAAAAGAAAAAATCAACGATTGATATACATAAATCGTAATAATTCAAATCCTCTCAGCATATGTTCAAAAATAAAATTTCCTCCCAATTCTCATTGACCCTTTGCACAAACTTTTATTTTTATCGCAACTTTTAACTCTTTTCTCGCACCTTTATAACAGTTTGCGTCTTGAAAAAGGAAACTGAAACCAACTGTCACCAATACGTTTTCTATTGGGATTTTTTCTACAACGGAAATCTTTTTTCGTTAATGGGAAATTTTATCTTCACTCTCTTTTGAGAGCCAAAATGACAGAAAAATTGTGCATGTGTCAAATTAATCTTATGTTTGTCCGGTGGAGCCACTTCGGCATCTATATACGCCTCCCACTGATCGAGTTGATTAGCAGTTTTATGGCCGGTGGAGACATACTAAGTATTAAGATCGATCCCCGAGTCGAACTATGTCAGCTATGTTTATCCTTCCGTATTCAAACGATCAGAATTTGACTGTTCACAAGGTTTTGTACATAGTAGAAAAGATTTTTTTAGGCTTTTTAAATCATTCTTAAAATAAATGGTTACTATCGATTTACTAAAAAAATCGATAGTAACCATTTTCCCCAAAACTATCGATACTATCAGAAATGAAAAAAATATCGATTTCCAATCATCACTAGTAGCGTCTATGCAAAAATAACAACACATTAGTCAGTTGAACTACATTTCAAACCTATTTCGCCTCGACTACTCGGCTCGGTGTGCGTGGCGACGTGGATCGAGATGCGACTGCTCGACTCAGTTTTGCCGATGGACAATTTGAAAATGTCGCCAAAAAAAAGTCGCCCGAGCCAAAAAATCGTCCCACTTAAAAAAATTCACAAATGCTTAAATTTTGCCAAAAAAAAAAAAAACTGTGACACGATAGAAAAAAAAATACTGAAATTTTTAGTCTCAAACCCGCCGCTCACTTAATACCCAAAATAATAAGAATGTGAAATAAAAACTTACTTGTTGCAAAATCTTTTAATAGCGACCTTAAATTTCTACATACATATTGAACTATTGAGTTGAGAAACAGACAAGACATGATCATCCCTAACATAACATGACATAGGCGGCTCACCTGCTATTAGCAGAAAAAAAACTGAGAGTTACATTGCAGAGTTAGCTCCGTCAGTAAAGTTGTCAAAATCTCCGACTCACGGAATAATTAACTCTACCAAATCTTACTTCACATAGAAAAACACAGAAAACGAAGTTCGAGTTGGTCTTAGATGTCATCTTTCATAGTAAGTCTCAGTTTAACTCGGAAACTCTGATGATCTCGCACGGAAAAACCGGCCCTAGGAAGGGGTTATCCCGCTCTCCGCCCTCGAGTAATTAAAAAGGACCTGTTCCTCCAGGCAGGGGTTCGTCCCGTCGGAGTAACCTCCCGGCTACGCATAGAAAACACTAGACGGATTTACTGCTGAGTAGAAAATTTATTCGACTCATTTATTTCGTTTTGTGAAATTGGTTTAGCATGAGGCAGATGCAATAAATTTTTCAATTTGTGGCTTTTGTATGCATAACTGACTTGAAAATAAAAAATTCGTCCCAATGTCGCCTGTTTTTAAGAAAAGTGTCCAAAAACCGCTTATTTCAAAATGTGGTCGCGTGATAGTAGAAAAGTCGCCATTGGCGACATATGTCGCCCATCGGTAACCCTTCCTCGACTCCGCAACTATAATGATAAATAATGCTAGAAATTTCATTAGCTAACTGACGCTTATTTCCCATCTCTTCTATCATAAAAGTCAAAAGATCCGAGCCACACTTTATTTCGCACCTTTTACCTATAAGCTTGAGATCAAGTTTGGAAACATTATTGGTGGGTGTCACACCCTAATGTCCTTTATGGCATGCATTAATCAGAGAATGGGTGGATCTGGACTGACAAGTGTTCTAAGCCAAGTTTTCGCTGCTTATTCCTACTGCAAGATGTTAAAAGGACACGCCTACAATCGTTTTTTTTTTTTTGAGGACATTCAAACATATGGACTTGTTAGGTCGTGTTTTTGGAAAGGAGCCAATATCTCAGAGGAATAGAAGATGGAAGAACTTAACCTAAGTGTGTTGACAAAAATGGAAGAACTTTCTAAAGGCAATGTAGAATGGAAAGTTTGTTTGACAAAACTTCAGAATCATCTGGAAGCTCATTGATTCTGGGCGCAGCCTGTGGTAATTGGGACAGGCACTTCCGGTACGCAAAATATGCTTATCTGCATGTCAAAAACATGATCCAGTTAAAAAGAAACAATCCACAGGAGTACAAGGAGTTTGCAGAAAGAGGATAATTCACCAGACATTAGGCTCCATTTTAAATAGGAGTTTGGCGAGATATTGTCATGACACGCTCAAGTGCCTCGACGCGAGGAAGAGGTTTGGTTCGATGAGCATCTTCCATGTACAAAGCCAGATTTACTCAGGTCACCGTCAACGGGCATCCTTGCTGACTCAAAAGCAAATTGCCTCCGGGCCGTGGATATTGGAACTGCAAAAATAAAAACTTTTATTGGAAGCAAAATTGGTGACACGAAGCACTAATACCGAAACTTCTGTTGACACCAATTTCAACAATAGCGTTTTATAGCAAATGAAGAAAACAGGGCTGATCGACTTGGTTACAGAGAAGATGACAGCAGCAGGACTTCGGACAACATCACTTGAAATAAAGGATGCTGTTAGCTGAAACTTCTATACATCCAAATCTCGCAGTATTTGGAGAGAATGTAGACTTGATAGTGGTTCCTTAGAAGCACTATTAACGACTCAATCTAAACCATCTACAAACATATTCTTTATAAAGCCAGGCCGTGGGAAGGTGGAGGCCAAAAAGGTTTTAGTATAAAAGAACTCCAACAGGTTCGATTTGCACGATTCGCTTTCGTCACAACTTTTTTGGATTCGACACTGATCCAAGCTGGTATCTTAGGTGATTCTTGGAATCGTTACGATACCAGCTTGGTCACTTGAATAACTAAGTTTCTTTTAGCTAAAGCTGGCTTGAGCATGGTAGGTAGGTAGGTAGAAGTGGTTGCTTCCAGAAAGGAAGCTCAAGTAGCACTTGAAGTGCCGTTTTGATACCACAAACTCACGTGACCTGGATATTTGATTTGATCTAATTCTAGATCCAACCTGTTGAATTAAGGAATGTTATTAGTTCTCTGATGCTCTTACCTGAGACCTCCTCAAGTGTGTTGAAGAAGGGTTTCCCTAATGCCCGTTGTCTGGCCCTGGCTAGTGCCGGACAGGCGCACATGAGGTGCAAAAGAGTTTCTTTTTCAGTCGCGTCGTCACAACTGCGACAATGTGTGTTGTGGGGAATGCCAAGTTTGGCGGCATGTTCGCCTATTGGCCAGTGTCCCGTGCAAATCGCTGTTAGTCTGGCGATATCGGAACGCGTTCTATTAAGAAGATCATGTGTTTTTGCTTTGTTATATTTTGGCCACATCTTTCTAGATATGGCGCAGTTAGTTAGCCTTGACCATCTAAGGTTGGCTGTTGCCAGATAGTTCGAGGATATTATGGCCTTTATTGCGCCAAGTGGGATATGTACTGACTCTGCGAGTGAGCAAGGGAGAAGTGAACCCTGCCTCGCCAAGACGTCAGCTTGTTCGATGCCTGCCATACCGCTGTGCCCCGGTATCCAGATCAGGGAGACCTTGAAATGGGCATCAAGCGAGGCCAGTTCGTATTGGCATTCTTTAACAAGTTTGGAGGAAGTGATTACTGAGTCAATAGCTTTGATAGCTGCTTGACTATCAACGAAAATAGCGACGTATTGCTTTTGTGTTTTAAAAGGGTGTGTTTTTAACTGACGACATGCTTCGCGAACTGCGAGTACTTCCGCCTGGAATATGCTGGCTGTGTCTGGAAGTCTGTAGGATTTAGAGATATTAAGAGATTCTGAGAAAACTCCTGCACCGACACCACAGTCCATCTTGGACCCGTCAGTGAAGATGGTTACATCGAAAGCTCTGGATATCTCTCCTTTCCTCCATTCTTCCCTTGAAGGAAACTGTACGTCGCAGTGTTTTAGGAAGTTTGTTCTGGGGGTAAGGTAGTCTGTTGGAGACGCTGCTAATTCGATCGGCAGTGACTCTAGGATGATGCTGTGGCCGTAGGGTCTCGCAGACCAGACACCAGCTTCCCTGATTCTGATTGCGTTAAGTGTAGCTAAGTTTTTAATGTGTAGATCAAGAGGCAGAAGATGCAGCATAACTGTTAGAGCGTCTGACGGGGCTGACCGTAGGGCGCCTGTGGAGCCTATGCATGCCATTCTTTGCACCCTGCTGAGTTTGTCTACATTGTATCGTTTGCTAAGCGCTGGCCACCATACTGGTGATCCATACGTGAGTATTGGTCGTACTACGGCTGTGTACATCCATAAGGTTAGTTTCGGTTTTAGGCCCCATCTTTTACCGAAGGTTCTGTTGCAGGCGTAGAAGGCTATACAAGCTTTCTTTACCCGATGCTCTATATTTGCCTTCCAGTTAAGTTTAGGATCGAGGATGACTCCTAGATACCTTGCACTGTTCGATAGGGATAGTGATTGGCCATTTAATTGAGGAAGTGTAAAGTCAGGTATTTTGGTTTTTGTGGTGAAAAGCATTAGGTCAGTTTTGCTTGCGTTCACGCCTAAGCCACATTGCTTGGCTCAGGTGCTTACCATACTCAAAGCGTGTTCCATGATCTCACTAATCACGGAGGGGAACTTTCCTGATACCAATATCACCATGTCATCCGCATACCCTACTACTTTAATCCTTTCTCTGTCTAGTCTTTTAAGGATTTTATTGAAGACCAAGAGCCAAAGGAGAGGAGAAATGACACCGCCCTGGGGTGTTCCTCTATTAGCGAATTTGATTGAGTGGCTGTTTCCTAGTGTTGCGTGAATAATTCTAGTGCTCAGTAAGGAGACTATCCATTGAATTAGATAGCTTTCTATGCCTAGTTCTGTGAGCGATTTTTGATTTGCATCGGTATGTACGTTATTGAAGGCCCCCTCAATGTCTAAGAAGGCAGCCAAGGTGTATTCTTTGTAGTGTATAGATTTTTCTATTGTTCGCACAACCTCGTGGAGAGCCGTATCAGTGGATCTCCCTTTAAGGTATGCGTGTTGAGATTTTGATAGATTTTCCTCTACTAAATCTCACAGGTGGTTATCGAGAACACGTTCGAGAGTTTTAAGTAAAAAGGATGTTAGGCTTATAGGCCTGAAATCCTTTGCATATTCGTGACCGCGTCTTCCGGCCTTCGGAATGAAAACTACTCGAGCTCGTCGCCATGAGTGGGGCACGTGGTTGTTAAGGATACAACTCCTGAAAATCGATGTGAGCCATGGAGTTACATGGCTTGAGCATAGAAATCTCACATATTTTTTATTGTCTGAGGGAGTTGACGAGCTGGCGAGAAGCTCTTTCCGGAAATTAACCAAGGGCGAGCCGATACTCAACTTTCTTAGGAGCATCAAAGAAGCCTAAATTTGGCGTGGTCACTCCTCTCCCGACCCAAGGTGCCTTTAAGCTGCAGTACTCTCCGTGTGGATCTGTTTACATTACATACAGTAGTGGAAGTTCGATAAGTGGAAGTTTTATTTCCAACAAAATAGAAATATTTCTTACAAAAATTTGGACGCACATAAAACCCGACGGTCACGGACCGGTACAGGTGCCTAAACTTGGTTTTTGACTTTGAAATCTGCAAAAATTAAAAAAAAAAAGTCATGCAAGTCTTCGGGACCGGGTATAATGTTATTGTGGCACTGCTGTGTAGCGCAAATACCATCTATCCTGTAAGACTACCTCAACCGATCGAAAAGAGAGAGATGGTTCCTTTGTGCCTACCTATTTTGAGAAGTTTGGAAAGCTATTTAAGAAGTTCCTTTTAAGAGCTTATGCATTCCTAGAAATAATAATTCTGTAGAAATCTCTACTGACGTGCTCTTATGATAGCATCACATTTTGTTGTTTCAGACAGCGATCCAGCTTTATTTGTTATCCTCTTTTTTTTTAATTCCCCTTTTTTCACTAATAATGATGCTTTAGATCTACCCCTTAGAAACAGTTAGGTATCTTTGTTTCGAACAAAATGCACACTTTTGTAGCATGATTCCTATATACAAATACCCCGTCTTATCGTGTATCACAAACGAAGCATCTTACCAACGGGTCCTATATTATTCCTTAAAATATACAATAATGGGGCCTTAAAATATCACCATTTGAATATAATGCCATCAAGCAGCATTATGCGTGCCGCTTCGTTCCTATTTTCGATACGATCTTCAACAAGCTCGCAAACGAAAATACCAACTTAATTATACTTCACCGCGTTCAAAGGAAAATTGTATTAAAAGCAGCCAATTAAAATAATGTTCGTGTACGTACTACAATAACAACAACAGCCGACAGGGAACACACACAATGCTGCCGATGAAGAAGAATCACACGAGTAGGTACTACCCCGGAAAGAAGGTGGATAAGGCACTTCTTAAGACCAATTCGTTAAAATTTCGCACACAGAGTTCGGCTCGGAGTGCGACTGTGTGTCTCTCGCTTCCAAGTCAATTATTTCCATTCAGAGTCGTTAGAATTCGCTAAGAGGATTCCAAAATGGCAATATTCATTAAAACATGTTATAATACCCTTGAACCGACCCAATCGACACACAAAACCTACTCAAACCTCCCCCCAGAGGGAAAGAACTTCCTTCGTATTTAGGAGACCATCACTCAGAGTCACAGAAGAGATGCTGCGCTGGAGAGCTACGGAGAAGGACTCGGCTACCTACTGCTTTTCAATGAATTCTCGAAAGCAAAAAGGCGAATTGATTTAGTGGAACTCAACGCAAAAGGACGTCACACAATCAGTTAACCGCACACAAGTGTATTGTATACCCCCATACAAATACATCAGAGCATACAGCCAGACATACAGGAATAAATATTAATATGTCACTAGGGGAAAATAGAAGACATTGTTTAATTTGTGGAACAGAAACGGACCGTAATGATGATGGCTCGTAAATTTACACAATTTATGCACATTTCCGCACACAGCGATTGTCAGATCCGGCCCGGACCCGGTCGACCTAAAAGTAAGTGACTATTATCGGGTTCAGAACCACCACCCACCCCTCCGTCAGGGTAGATTGTATGCCTGCCATGTGGGTTTGTGTCTCTGTTTTTATTTAAGGTAAAGTGGGACAGGTTTCATTGGCTCCATAAATATGTACATGTTTAACCCGAGTAACGAAATTCCGGAATCACTATGAATACGAAAGCCTTTATACAACACACAAAAAAGGAACGATATGTCGACCCATTGGTGAAACCATATGGACAGACTGGGGCCATAAAAAGGGGAGCTTTCCGTCACTTGGTCGTTTGTAAATTCGCCATCACAGGACGCATTTATAGTGTTTGGGATTTTATTTACGCTCCTTCGCGTTTCGATGACAAGGGTACACAAAAAAAACGGAGTGTAGCTGTGAAACGGGGCAGATTGTATTTTGTAGGGAATCTCGTCCTCGCCAGGTAGGTACCAACTATATGTGTGTAGTGGACGTGGACATTGCATGGTGGAAATAAAAAATTAACATCATTTTGTTTGAGGGGCTGTTTTTTGGAAATTGGAAAGTTGTGTTGCAGTTTTTTCAGACCCCATCAACCGTCCGTCAGTAGTCGTTAAGCAAAGTACCCAAAACGGACTTTGATTTCACTGCTATGGGAACTGTTGAGCCATTTCTTCTGCTTAGATGAGATAAATGAAATTTCGTAGAAAAGTAAAGGAAAAGCCTTTCCAGAGCGCACTGCGTTCGTGTTGGACTTGGACTCTATGTTTTATGAGTCACGATTAACTTTATTATTTAAATCGGAGGAAAACACAATTCAACGAATGGGGACGAAAGTCGTCTTTATAACAATTTTCTTTTTGGGGCCAAATTTAGAGCTAATCAGTAAATTGAGGAAAAGCTGCGAGCTTTAAATAAAAGTGCAGAAGCGACTTAACACGAGACTTTCCGCTTAAAATTACTTTTAGCCAGTTCCCGGAAAAGTGTCCGTAGAACGAAGGATCAAATGGGAAAAGGAGCTAGCACAAACCAATTGGGACAAATGAACAGTATTATTGTAGCAAGAAAAGGCAGGAAGTGAAATAACTGCGATGAAACAAGATTGGCATCATGTAAAAAAGGGAAAGACGACATGGTGTAGAACTGACATGCAGACCAATCTCTACAACCAAGTATGTTTAGGACCAAGCATGTCTCGGTCCCGTCTGCATAGACGGAGAGTGGAGGAGGAGATACCAAATCGAACTGTACGGGCTTTACAGCGATACCCACCTAGCCAAAAGAGTCAAAACACAACGTCTACGATGGCTGGGTCATCTAGAGCGGATGGACACCAACGCCCCGGCCCGGCAAATTTTCGAATCCACACCGCAGGGACGGCGCGGTAGAGGAGCACCGAGACTCAGGTGGCGCACTCAAGTGGAAGGGGACCTCAGCCAACTTCGCGTGCGAAACTGGAGACGGCTAGCTAGAGACAGAGCTGGCTGGCGAAGCTTGTTGGCTGAGGCCCAGGTCCACCCCGGACTGTAGCGCCACCTTAAGTAAGTTAGTAAGTAAGTAAGTAAGTAAGCATGTTTAGGATAAGCTGGCTTACATAAAAGTATGCTGTGTGTGTTGTAGACCTCATATAAAAGGTGACCTACAACTTGTCATCGAACGGCATCTTGAGAAGTTTTCCGAGACAAATGGTCTTACCATGTCTCCACCGACCACTAATCCGCGTTTAACTTAAATCCTCAACTAATCTCCCTTAAATCACGAGAATAACCTTGCAAATTTAAAACTTCTCGGCATGTGACTAAAAACAAAACCTCTCATAAATCTCATTCAACCTATTCACAAACCTTTTTTATGCCACATGCAAGCCTTTTCGTACACCTTTAGAATAGTTTAAGAATCGAAAAAAGAAACGTGGACAGTTTATGACAGATCTGTCACAAATGCAATTTTTGCTGGGATTTTTACAGCGGAAATCTTTTTTCGCCTTTGAGAAAAGTCATTTGCAATTTCTTTTGAGAGCCTAAGGGACAGAAAAAGAGTACTCGTGTCAAATTAATCCTATTATTGTCCGAGATTCGGGATTTATTTTTAACCGTCTCTAGCTAATCGGAGTTTGGCCGGTGGACACATAGCTTTGCTCTCGAAGGGTCTGTCAGTCCCTCGCCTCGTAGAGGCAGGTACCGTGAACAAGGACGAGTTTTTTTTTATAGATTACAGGGGTAGGATTTGAACCCAGACCTCCCGCCTAGTAATCACACACACTCATGGCCACTACGCCACGGCACGCCACAGCACGCCACATCTATGAAATAATTGATCTGTTTGCCTGTTTTGATTTGGTTGATCCTAACCTAACCCAAATTTTATTTCGCAAAATAAAACGGAGGTTGAACGGTGGCCACCACACTGGCGCTTTCCCTCACCTTAGTAATTCTGACACATCAGGTTAGGATCAACCAAATGAAAACAGGCACTTTCACAAGAGCTGTCAAGGCATGTTCCTGCTAAATGTCGCCTATATGAGAGTAAGGTCTTTATACCTTAAGTGAAATCATGAAGGGCGCTCTCGGGGCGGTCAGCATCTGGACCCAAAGCTGTGGTCTCAGTGTCAAACCTTTGGAAATGGACCTGGTTCTTTTTACCAGGAAGTACCAGATACCGTAATTCAAACTCCCCAAGTTAAATGGAGTGAAATTATCCCTATCGGATAGTGCGAAGTATCTGGGTGTAATCCTGGACAAAAAACTGAATTGGAATCTTAATGTAGGGGAAAGAATCAAAAAGGCATATAATGCTCTTTTTATCTGCAAGAGAACGGTAGAGAAAACTTGGGGCTTAAAAGCCGCCATGATCCACTGGTTGTATACTGTGGTGGTAAAACCCATTCTTATACTTACGGTGCCTTGGTTTGGTGGAAAGCAACAAACAGAAAAACAGTTTATAGAAAATAATCAGCGGTTCAAAGAACGGCGTTCATAGCTATCACAGCGGCGCTCTGTACTACACCTACGGAAGCTCTGAACACTCTGCTGAACCTAACACCGCTTGATCTACAGATAAAAAAAAACTTCCTGGCAATAGTGCGCTACGGCTTACTAACTAAAACTATTTCAAGAGCAGTAGCTACGGACACGACTCGATCCTGTCCGAGCTACTGCCAGGCACTTCAACTTCAACGGATGAAATTCCCTCCCTTGTCGACTTTGACACACCGTATGAAGTCATTTATCCAGTGAGGGAAGACTGGGAAAATAATGCAATTGTCAGGCCTAATGAAATTGCAATTTTTACAGACGGTTCGAAAAGGAACAGGGGGAAGGAACAGGTTCTGGTATCTTCTCAAAAGACCGACTTAAAACTAAGCAGGGACAAGCTTAGGGCTTTAGTGGGAATTCTGACAGGAAATTGTCTCAGGCTTTCTGAGATCTACAGTCATCTACAGGCGGTTGGGGATAGCACATATACTGTGCGAATGCGAGGCAATTTCGCGAGTGCGCAGAAAATATTTAAGGAAATATTTCTTTGAAAGTTTGGAAGAGGGGAAATTGGCTGTTCCACGGTGAATGTTTAGGTTGTTTTTGCCCTTTGAATGTTATTTTCAATTGGTTCCCCAGGAATCGCGATGGACCCGTTTTGGTGCCTAGTGTCTGTGTGGGCCCTTTAACCACACCCCTGTTTAACCTAACCTAACTTAACCTCAGGTCGTTATGTGAAACACTAAACGGCATGTTTGAGTGCGACTTTCGGCCCGACATTTTGGCCACATGATAAAATTTTTATACTAAGACAAATCTACGGCTTACCATTTGTGATCAGGAGCTCTACGTCACGATGGTCAAGTTCACAGATCAGTTCGCTGCTGTATGTATCTTACATGCATCTGTACGTATCTCGTGTGCCACTTAAAATACGCGAAGAAATATGCAGTTTATGGAGAGTTTCTACGAACTATTCGAAACCTGTTCCGGATTTGGTAGGTAACTGGGTGATCATGATCATGATTATATTTTTTGTTTCGAAATCAAGGTATTCGGTGTACCTTACTCCTATACTTCGGAGTCTTCAACTTCAACCTAACTTTAAAATGAATTACCTGATAGAAAATAAATGTTGCAGCACAAATTTCAAACCTTTTTTCACGAAGAACATGACCTCTTTGAGCTTCATTCTCATACGACAAGCAGAAGAGGAGAAATTAACAAGAGTTTAAAATTGTTTATGGGCCACGAAGAAGAAAATCTTTTAAACTTATTTCGTTAGAACCGTGAGGAAATATGTTAAAAACGGAAGCTAAAGCCAAAAAGCACAATTTTTTCCTAAAAACGCCCCCTAAAAGTGGGCGGAGATAAAAACTTTGTATGGAACAAACTTGGAGACTGCTTCAGAGAAATCAAGATTTCAAAGATATAACCTTGTAAAAGCGGGCTAAAACTAAACCTAAAATTTTCACTCATACAGACGGACGGACGGACATGCCTTAAGCAATTCACCTGTCGATCGCGATTATTTTTAAACGGTCGTAAATGGAAAAAGCTTTAAGAGAAAGGTTCGCCTCTCTTTCAGACCTTCAAGCTTACTTACTTAACGTGGCGCTACAGTCCGGGGTGGACCTGGGCCTCAGCCAACAAGCTTCGCCAGCCAGCTCTGTCTCTAGCTAGCCGTCTCCAGTTTCGCACGCGAAGTTGGCTGAGGTCCCCTTCCACTTGCGTGCGCCACCTGAGTCTCGGTGCTCCTCTACCGTGCCGTTCCTGCGGTGTGGATTCGAAGCATGTAAGGTAAAACTTTAAAAGCAGTCTGCAGGCAAATGATTGGCGTCATGTCGCCTTGTGGAAAAAGTGCGAAAAACACTTTCATAGAAAGACAGCTCTCAAGTTAGGGGACTCTGAGTTGCACACCCACCGTAACATGGAACACAAGATCTCCTTTGCTGTACTGTGTGAACATCTAAAGCGGTTCAACCAGCAGCCAATATCGATGTGGCCTTAGACAAGGTCAAGTCTATGGCTTTTGACCAAGAATTTCAGAGACTAGATATACCCATCAGGCGATGTCAATTTTTAGCATCCCTGCCAAACGTGGCCTTTCATGCAGCATGACTACGGAAAAATCAAGTTTGATGTCAGAAAAGGCCGGCCAACATGTAGGGACTCCTGTGTCTCTATAACTTCATCTTTGAAAACGTGGGCATGGGCGAGAGATGCCACTAACCTACAATACGCACCAGTGACTTTTTCATTAGTTGAGAAACTTTGTGGATGTTGTAGGTGATCTATGAGCGAGTTGCGATTGGGATAAGGAGAGCGAAAGTAACCGGATCCGGTGTAAGACCTAAGACCCACAACGAGACCCCTGGGTTTACACAGTAAACAAATTTGAGCCAGAGTTAAAACTCATAATCTTCTTTAAGATGGTTTAAAACATTTTTCAGGACATTGTGTCTCCTTGTTTTTATACCATCCAGCACTGGGCAGGTTTGTTTGGAAAAGAGGCACATGTTAATGCTGTTCCAACTACTGTTTGCCATTAGGATTGATGTGGTGTCCAAGAGAAACTTTATTGGTTTTATAAGTAGTCACAATTCCGCCACATTGTTAGGAGGATTCGATCTAGAACTTCAGTCTGACTGCTTATAGAAAACAGAACCTCTACAGTCTATTGAGTTAATTGAAAACCCAGTTTCTCGAACAGCTGTGACTTATGCTCAAGGCCTTGTCATACCCCAAGCAATTTAACTATTTAAAAAGTCACACGCTGCCTACCTACTACCTATGCCCCAGAAGTAACGACTCAAAATCTAACGATAAAAAACAAATCTCAAATTAAGCCAAATTCAGTCCTTAATTCGTTTTTAATATCCCTTATTATGCTTCCCCAACATTTGATTTTGTTTGACTTGATAAAATGAAATTTCCAGATGTCACCATTACAGATAAGGCAAATTTTCATAAATAATCTCTTACAATTTGTGTGCTCAACACGCCACAAATATCCTTCAAAATTGCTGATCCAGATAAACCGAAATACCATGGCACAACAAAAAAAAAAAAAATAAGCCAAGGCAACAAGGACATGAAAGAAGATTGACCAACACGCACCACTCTCTCGTGAGGAAGATAAACTTGACCGTACCCATAAAATCTAAATTAACTCGAGTAGGCAGACACTCTATCAACGTATATGTATGTCAAATCGGATGACCTCTCTTCAATTTAAACCACACCAAGTGCGGCTCCACAAAGTACACACATCCACAGGTGTCGAGACACATTGGGTGGATCTCCCCTGGGGGCCAGAGTGTCTTAGTCTATGTCCGCATCCATCATTCTGTCCAAAGTCCCCCCAGAAGCAGTGAGCAAAAAAAAACGAACCCAAAAACCAAATGAATAATGAGCAGGTTGATGATTCCGGCAAAGTACTTATCAGTGGGTAATCAAATCAGGAAATAGGCCGTAAACGGTATCAGCCTTCGAGAGCCGTAAAACGTGACAACTTTATTAAAGCGGAAACGCGACCAAGAGGTCGAAGACAAAATATGATTTCTTCCTTTCGTTTATCTATATTTTCCTTCTTATATTTTTTCGAATTTTTATGATTCGTATTGATTTTTACGCACACCCTGCGCGCGAATACTGGTTGTCCCGCTTTTTATCGCATTTTTTTTTTATTTATATATTTTGCATATAAATCAGGAGGAATAACAATAACGTGGAGGGTATATTCCAGTAAAATATGCTAAACACATTTCGCGATGAAAAACTCCAAACGTTTTGTATTAAATTAGGAAAAAAAAAACCAGAAAGCTACGCCGCCATAGGGTGATTATTATTCTAAAATATTTTTTATGTTTTGTTTTTATAAATATTTTATGAACATAAAATGTGGCGTTTTTGAACATGGCGGGAGGCGTGAGTGTTGCTGTTTTCATGTTTTATTGCCGACTAAATTCGTTTTATGAATATGGCATATCAGAAATCAGCTAATTGCCGCAAGGATGAGGGCAAGAGTAGGGAGTAGGAACAGTAAAAAGTGTAGCTCTTACGCGATATTTAATGAGGGACATAGCCTACATTCAATTATTTTATGGCTTAAATTTAGATGCAAGTAAAGAGGAAGGATTACTTGGAACTCTCATATGGTCGCACATAATATGAGTTTGATGGTAGGTTAATGTAGGCATACAAGGCTGCTTTTTAACTTCGAGTTCGTGTTCAGCATTAAACTATTGGTTTTTTCACTTTATAGTAGATATTTACATGCGTAATTTATGGGACAGGAAAAAAGCATTTGTCAAAAAAAAAACATCAGCTAAATTCAAGCCTATATGGTCTGCCTTTTAGTGCCTTTGTTAGCATGTCATATTTTTCTGATGAAAAACAGCGTCATAAAGTTTGAAGGACATGGCTAAGAAACTTAAGCCCAAACCTACACATGGTGAATAAATTTAAAGTTATGGCACGTAAAGTAGCCAAATAAATTATTTCTCATAGGGCTCTAAAGTACCTTAGCTACCGAATAGCTGATTTATTCACCACATCTTATAGCAACTTTCAGACTTCAAGAAAGCTGAAACTCAAACGCGAAACCACCTCAACATTGTCAAAATCTTTACTGAAACTAGGCTGGGAAAATTCAAAAATAGTCCATCAATTTTCGGTAGACGTTTTTCATATTCTTTTCGATTATGAAGGCTTTCTGCACAGTTCGGCGTTCCATGAAGCGAAGACAACAACCCATTGCGAATAATGATGAGAACAATGGTGGACTAGGTGAGCACTGAAGGTGCCGCGAGATTTTTGTCTCGGGCAAACAAAAATACTTAATGTATGTACCGAAAAATACTCAAAAAATAAAATAAAATAAAAAAATTAAAAAGGGGCGACTGGACTGGAAGCCGCTTAAGCCGCGTTGCCACAAAAAACAGAAACAGGAACAGAAACAAAATTTTATACATTAGCAACGCAAAAAGCAGGGAATTTAAGTTTCAGTTGCTAATGTATGGGTATGGGTATGGGTTTTTCATATTCTTTTCGATTATGAAGGCTTTCTGCACAGTTCGGCGTTCCATGAAGCGAAGACAACAACCCATTGCGAATAATGATGAGAACAATGGTGGACTAAGTGAGCACTGAAGGTGCCGCGAGATTTTTGTCTCGGGCAAACAAAAATACTTAATGTATGTACCGAAAAATACTCAAAAAATAAAATAAAATAAAAAAATTAAAAAGGGGCGACTGGACTGGAAGCCGCTTAAGCCGCGTTGCCACAAAAAACAGAAACAGGAACAGAAACAAAATTTTATACATTAGCAACGCAAAAAGCAGGGAATTTAGGTTTCAGTTGCTAATGTATGGGTATGGGATTATGTTTCTGTTCCTGTTTCTGTTTTTTGTAGCAACGCGGCTTTATGTATAAAATAAGGAAGAATCGCAGCTGTTGTCATCGGCAGTCATTGTCTCTGGAATCCCATGTAGGAACTCAACTACTCCAGCCCGGTACAATGAGGCTGAACCCTTAGCAGGGCACTGAAGATAGCAATCCTAGCGAGGTAGGGCGGAGAATAATCCTATTGTTATGTGGCGATAAGAAATAAAACAACATGCAGGAGTCGCTGAATGCACCCATCGATTCACTCTACGAACACACCCACTCGATTCACTTAATGAACGTACCCAACTGTCATTCCAGTCAGCTGACATCAAATTGCCGTTCGATGTTCGAATTCGATATCGAACTTCCCCTCCATGGAATTCAACGGAAAGGTACCAGTGGAAAATTACCAGCGTCGAACCGTCGAGAACATGGTGAATTTGTATAAATACAAATAAAATATATATAGGGCTCGGACGAGACAGTTATATTTTAAACGTTGACTTGTGAAAATCGGTTAGAAAGTGAAGAGTGATTGATTTGAAATGCGTTGAATTCTAGTAAAGTGGAATAACAGTGTGATTTGAATTTAAATAAGTTTTGTTTGATAAATAAAGTGTTTCGTTACGTAATTATAAAAGCGAAATTGAGTTTTATTCGCCGAACCCCCGGCAAGAATATTAAAGTATATAGTAGATGATGTCACGGTTGCGTTTAAAACGCTTATGGTTGACAACCTGCTGGAGTTGATTAAATCCGGCCCGAAATGCTCAAGGCAATGGGTGAAGAAGGTGTTATTAAAGTGGCCTAGGATAGCGGGAAAGCACCGAACGATTCGCAAACGGAAATTGTAGTGCCCAATTTCAAAAAGGGGGACATAAGAGACAGCAATCTCTTTAGGGGTAGATATATATCTCTTAAATCTTCCGGGAAAAGTATTTGCGAAGGTGCTGGAAGTGCGTTCCAGAGCTGTAGTCGAGCCTTTGTTACGGGAAGAGCCGTGCGGCTTTCGGCCTGGCAGAGGCACAAGCGATTAGTGTTTTACTCTCAAGATTATTCTGAGAAGGCCTGGAAATATGCCAAACCAGTCTAAGAGTTTTTGTAGATTTGGAAAGCATTAAAATCGGGCTCCTTCAGATAAACTCTGGGAGAATTTCGCGGGACTATGCGCACTGGGCGCCGTGGAGCAAAAGTTATTGTGAGGACTACTGTTCGCGAATTTTCGACTCTCTCCTATCGGGTCTCAACCTTCCTGGAACCTACACACAAGCCTACGCGGATGATGTCGCCGTTCTTTCTGTCGGCTCAAACCTAGGCACTGTGTGCTCCCAGGCGCAGAGATCCCTAGACTTGATCGATGATTGAGGCACTAGGAATGAGCTTTCAGTGAATCCTCTTAGAACTACGGTTGTCCTCTTTACGAGAAGGAGGAATGTCACTGGTCTGACTCAACACGTGCTTAAAGGTGTCACTATCCCGATATCCGATGAAGTCAAATATTTTGGAGTAATCCTTGGTAGAAAACTTCTTTGGTCCAAGCTATGTTGAATCCAAAACCGAAAAAGCATTGTCCACCTTCTGGCAATGCAGAGGCGCTTTTCGCAAGACATGGGACTTATCTCCGAAAAGTTTCCTCTGGATCTATACGGCCATGGTTAGACCACTCTTTTCATAGGCATCGGTTGTTTGGTGGAACAGGCTTTCGCGGAAACGTGTTACTACCTCTTTTTCCAAACTTCAAAGAACGGGTTGTCTTGGCTGCACCGTGGCCTTCCCTAGTACGCCGGGCTCTGCTCAAGATGCTTTGATGAACCTCCCCTCCCTTGACATATTTATCATGGGGTGTACGCTGAAAACCATCTTTCGGTTAAAGAGAGGTGGTTTTTGATACCGCACGCATTGGAATTTTGAAGAACTTGTTCGAGAATTGTTCTTCGATCCCTGTCTTATGGACATGCCCTCTGACGCAATGACCGCAAAAATCCTTTTGCGGCAAAACTACCAAGTCGACTTTCCTCAGATAATGGAATGGCTTCGGCCAGACTCTGAGCCAGGGAAAGAATGCCATCGTATTGTCAAGGATGGCTCCTAAGCCGGACAGGGGTCTGGTGCTGGAGTCTTTGTGGAAAGCGAGAACATTAGACTCCATCACTACCCCTTAGGTAAATATACGTCTGTCTTCCAAGCGGAGATTTTCGCTATCCTAATGGCTATACGCTATATTGTGACTAACAGGTGGAGGGCGAGAAGCATATTCGTTTGCAGTGACAGCCAAGCCGGTCTAAATGCGTTGCTCAATCCTCTTACCTCGTCCAAGATAGTGCTCGTACTCAAGCATTCGTTGAACTTAGTCGGAAGGCTAAATGCAGTGAACCTTGTTTGCGTTCCAGATCACAGTGGTATCCAGGGAAATGAGATCTCTGATGAGCTTGCAAGACTAGGTTCAGATAAGGTTTTCTTAGGACCCGAACCTGCTTTAGGCCTGCCTGTATCTGTTGTCACGTCTGCCATAGATACTTGGATTTCTGGTGAGCACAGGGCTTGTTGGCGTGACTGCGATGGGTGCAGACAGACTAAACGAATACGCCCGGACATCGGCGAGGGGTCAACGTCTTTTCTTCTATCTTTTAGGAGAACCGAATGCAGACTTCTTATAGGCATCCTTACCGGCCACCAAGCTTTTGCTAGACACTTTAATGTGAAACCTTCACCTGTCCTACCTGCGGAGAAAACGACGATACAGCGGAACATTTCCTATGTAGTTGTCCTGCCTCTGCTCGCATCAGGTGGTGGATCTTTGGGGCTGACGTGGTGAGTGCCATCACTGAAGCTCCTTCTCGTTTTTCTTCGAAAGACGGGTAAACTAAATACATTAAAGTAAGGTGTCCGCGTGGTAGTACAATGGACCAGTAAATGTGTCCGAGTGCTCCATCGGATAGTAGCAATAGCAACCTACGACAAATGAATGAATGAAACTGTTCGCGAGGTCCCGATTTCGAATCCCGACCGGGCAACAACATTTTTTTCACGGTTCTATTCTCCGCAAGGGTTCGACAAACCCTCCGAGAGTTTCATTTTTGTCATAAGAGCCGTCTGAATTCGGCAAAAAATTGTAGGCAAAAACCTGAAACACGCACGGCAGGCATGGTTTTTAGAGATCAGGCGAAGGCTCTTCTGAGCTGTGAAGGCCAGTTAGTTTTTTTTTATGCGCTAAGTAGGCCTCCTCTGAGAACCATTCAGTCTTTGTATGGGAATGGGAGCTGCAGAGCTGTGTGCGGATAAATGGTATCAACTCCCGTCCTTTTAATAAGTGCGTTGGACTTCACTAGGGCTGTTTTCGCCTCGCCTCGTCTTTTCATAGCATATATATGGACTGAATGGAGAAGCGCAGTCTTGGTGAAGAATCTTTCGAAATGGCTGGAGTCAGGTCAGGATAAGTCGTCTGCTTTTCGCATATGATTTAGCTATTCTGGCATCATCCGAGAAGGAACTTCAGCGAGCACTGGATCGGTTTTCGGCCATCTGTGGTGAGGCTGGGATGATGCTTCCGAAGTGATGGTTGTTTCCCGAACTCCTGTGTGAGTTTACCCTGCATATAAATGGAGTCCCATTGAAACAGATGGAGAAGTTCAAGTATCTCGGCCGCCATCAGGAAAGCTAATTTTGGAGTGAAAGCAAAGATCTCAGTTTTAATTTCAGTGTTCGTTCCAACCCTCATCTATGGATATGAAATTTGGGTAATGACCGAAAGAATTGGATTGCGGGTACAAGCTGCCGAAATGAGATTTCTGAGGTGCGTTGCTGGTGTTACTCTTAGAGATAGAGTGAGAAACGTCAGTAATCGTAGGAATCGTAATGTTGAGCAGCTACTTCTCCGAGTGGAACGATCAATTCTTCCATGGTTTGGACTCGTTGTTTGCATGCCCTCCTTACCAGTCCTTTGTCACGCAAGTAAGTTTCTCGAACGGAGTCTCCATGAAGGTGCGAATTTCCGTGAGATACGGAGGCAAGAAGTAACGCGAGTGCGTCGCCGCCGGCATGATGGTTACATCGCCAGACCTCAGTACACTGCTGCTGTTCAGTGTCGAATCGAAATCCAATTTCGTGCTGCTGAACATATTGGTGGTGCAGAGTTCCTTCCAGACAAGCCATGTTAGTCAGGTTGCGAGCGCGTCTCCCCCTGGTAGGCCAAGAAACAGGTAGTGGATCAGTTAAAGAACATCTAAGAGCCATCTGGGGATCACGCCTGCGCCTCTTGAATTAGCGGCGGAGGATCTGAAGGACCATTTAGCCGCCCTCGCTCAGCGACCCTTCTTAGGAAAAGCCGTCACAGAAAATTTATGTATGTATGCATGTTTTCTCTGTGGGGTGCCGTGGCGTAGTGGTTAGTGTGTGTGCTTACTACGCCGGAGGTCTGGGTTCGAATCCTGCCATCGTCACCTGAAAAAAAAAAGACTTGTTCTTTTTCACGGTCCCCACCTCCGCGAGGGTTTGACAAGCCCTCCGAGAGTATTAATTGTCTTGAAAAACTTCTCAAAGTGCCGTTCGGATTCGGCAAAAAATTGTAGGTCCCCTTGTATGTAAAGAAATTAACACACCAGCATACATTGTTGAGAAGTTGGCCCTGGTTCACCTCGAGCTGTTGCGCCACTCTATTTATTTATTTTTATGCATGTATTCTCATATATCGACACACGGTCCATTCAAGACTCGCCAGTTTCTTATTTATCCATTAATTCAAGAGTGAGATGAAGTACTCCTTGTCTTAATCTATACTCACAGAAGTGGGGACTTTTCCCACATTCTAAAAATATGTAATCAATAAAAGACTACGCAGAAATTCTAGGAAGAACTTATTTATATGTTGCAGCTTGCAGTTCGTGCTCCCCCAGGCAGTATTCTGTGCTTTCGCATTAGAATTAATTCCGGTTTTAAACAATGCTTCACTAAGGTTTGCAGTTCGGTCGGTGGTAGTCATAATCAACGCAGATCTTATGATGTTATCGAAAAAATAAGCGAACATTATAAGGGATTGACCTACTTTGAAACTAATTAAAGAACAAAAATTCCCCGCAGAATTTCATGAAAGCCAAAAGTTGTGATAATATTTGAAGACTATGTGCGCGCAGGGTGCCACAACACCTGTTTTTTGAATAAATACTTAAATACTTGACGAATTCGAAACGGTCAGCTCGATGCTCTTATTTGAAGATATGTTTCCTTTTCTCATTTTTTTGTTTTAGCTCTCAGAAGTTAAACAAATTGCCAACATCAAGTGGGCTTCTTTTTAACACATTACGACGAACGGTGTGATTCAAGTAATAGGAGCTCTAATTCTCTTTACTTTAGAATACTTTTTGATGTTTTGTTGCTTAAACTTCAAGTTTAGGCAGAAATAAATGGCGCTTTGTAAGTTAACCCATGTTAAACTTAATAGTTGTCGGTAGACACCAGGCGTGTATCATGCAAATGTTCAGTAAATCGACTCACCACTTCTGTTGTTTTCAATACTATCCGGTAAACTATGATGGTTTATACTTGATTTATCATTCTTCTACAATAGTCATTGTGTAGTGGTCTTTAGCTGTAAGTGCCACCCTGAAGCATGATCTTGATAGCAATCTACGTCAGCCAACTGTAGGAAGGGTAATATAATATTTAACCTTATTGACCAATACAAGTCCTTATATTACCTGCATTCGAATTATTTTCATTTTGAAGCTAACTTTCTTCATGGGTTCAGTAAGAATCCAGCCAATATAACTACGCAAAATTATGTATTTTCTTGTTATATCCAATCAACGATGTCTGTTGTAAGACGCTTAGAATGGGTTTAATATTTGCTTCTCCTTATAAGTTCTTAGCACACAAAATATTCTCAACTTAATTCTTTATAGCTTTTCTTGAGCCTTTAAAAGTTTTAAAAGGTTTTTAAGTCCTTAACATAACGAGCAACTTGCCCGGATTTAATATAAAATTGAAACATACGCACTGACGCTGACAATCATCTCCCGACAGCTTACAAACTTAAAAACAGTTGAAAAACACATCTTAAAAAAAAAACTGCTTGCGGTTCCACAGCCTGAGAACTCCTGATACGCTAAGGATCACTTGTTGAAGTTCCCCTTCGTAACCATGCGATAATAGGTCTGGTATTCCGATTCATAATCCGAATACGTCTGATTGTTAATGCACTTTGTCGGCGGAATATAATTCTTTAGGGGGTTCTGCAGCAAGAAATTGTAGTATTTGGTGGCCTTTTTCAGCAGCCTCTTCGTGTTTATGTCGGCCACCTCAATTTTATCCAGCAACTCTATCAACTGCTCCCGCTGTTGCTTGCCCCTTTGTCGCAAAGTTGCCGGATTAACTAAAAATACAACAGAAAAAAAAAACCTTGGTAACTGTCACTCCACGTGCACCGTGGCACACTTACCACCGCTGATGGCAATCGAATTAATTTTCAACTCCGATGAAATATCGCTAATCGAATCAGACCACGCTACTCGGTTCGTGACCTCCTGCAGGCAGCCGAACGGTGTTAGAAGTATTCCTGGCGCTAACCGAGTTGTGGATGATAGCTCATGCGATTCGGTTATGAGTGGATTCGCCATCAGATAGAAGGCACTACGGGTAAAAGGGAAAAACCCACGCCAATCACAATGGGTTGACTCACAGAGCGCACACACCTCCCACACACTTACCAGTCCTTTGTCACGCAAGTGAATTTCTCGAACGGAGTCTCCATGAAGGTGCAAATTTCCGTCAGATACGGAGGCAAGAAGTAGCGCGAGTGCGTCGCCCCCGGCATGATGGTTACATCGCCAGACCTCAGTACGCTGCTGCTGTTCAGTGTCGAATCGAAATCCAATTTCGTGCTGCTGAACATATTGGTGGTGCTCATGTCGAAGGTGGTGTTGCTGTCGACACTGGCGATTGTGGAATTTGCGCTGATTTTCAACATTGACGGCAGGAAGCTCGTCTGTTCCAGTTGCATATCGCCGAGCAGATGATGCAGCATGTTCTTCGAGAATAGAATCTTCTCCTTGATTTGATGCAGCTGCATTACTTCGTACTGGATGCGGTTTATTGACGAGTCAATGTCGGCGTACACTTGCTTGATGGAGTTGAGAAGAATTTCGTGGTCTTCCAGTTGCTTGGTGCCGGCATCGATTTGCGCCTTGCACAAATCGATTTGGGTCAGGATGTAGTCGTTTTGGCCCTTGTTGAAACTTCTCGTATTATACTGCACGATGTAGTTGGAAATTATTTCGTCCATATCCTCGTCGGTGTCGACGTTGAACAGATTCACTTTGCATTGAACGGCTTCGACGAACTGTGTGTATGCAGCCGAGAAGCGTTGGTCCAGAGCTTGGCCCTCCTGGCGGGCAGACAAGTAGTTTGCTGCCATCCCCAGGAGGGATGCTTTGGATTTCATCAACTTGATGTCGAATGCGCTGAGATTTTCTTTGTGGGCAACTCGAGGACTTTTGTTCAGCTCCATTATGTTGTGCAGTTGTTCTTCTTTCATTTTCAGTATCGAGTTGAAAATCAGAAAATTCGGAATGTTGGCAAATATCTTGCGCATCTTTTTCCACATTTCGTCCTTCGCTTCTTGAATTATGTGGGCTAAGAGGGAATTAAGGAAGACATTAATGAACTTACTTGCTAAGACGACAGACTTGAGGTGAAAAGGGTTTTAGTAACGAGATATGTAATTGTCTGGTGGATATTTAAGCATCCCTGATACAGGCTTAGAGAGGGGTCTTTTCGAAAAAAAAGTGATTACAAGCGGACTGAGGGCAAACGCCCTATTTTTCGTGCACTGACAAATTTACTGCGATGAACTAACACCAGGAAGTCGATTGAACAGTTTAGCTGGAAATTTAGCGAGGATATGGACAGCCTTAGACCGCCGGACAATGCTATGTGAATTCTTCAATCTTGTTCTGAAGAAAGTAGTGCTCTGGCAACAACTCTGAGGTATTTACAGAGTTCATCTTCCTTGAAGCCAACTAGTGTATACTAGCTGCCAAGTGACATATTTTTAGTACAAAAGATGAGCACAGCTCCATGGGCCTCTAGGGGTCTACAACATGACTGAGCCAGGAGATGCTCTTGTCCGGATTTTCTGCATTCTCAAATCTAGATCGATTCTAGGACTACAGTCGACTTTTTAACTTACGATTTGAATTGTTGAGCACAAGAGTGTAAAACGCCTCCAACTCCCTAAACGCTTCCTCAACAGCGGCTGCGGCAAGTGCTTCATTTGCGTTCGCTGGAGTTAGCTTCACTGGCATTGTCGCCATTATGCGATTCTTGTTAGACTTTTCAGTGTCCAAATTTTTGGTGAGTGCGTCTCGTTTCAAGTCGAGCATATTGACCTTGGCCCGGAGGCAATTGTGTTTCTGTTTAAGCTTTATAATCTGCATGTCTGAAAGGAATATTCATTACAATGCGACCACTTCCTTATTTAATTTTACCCACTTTTCGATTTAATTGTGCTGGCAAGTAAATTATACTGCTGCAAGCTCTCAGCAGTCTTTGCCTCCAATTCGGATTTCTTTTGCATCAGATCGTTGACCTTGAGATAGCGCTGCATCTCTTTTGGCAAGAAGCTTCTGCTACAAGCCTGGAAATGAACATTTGATAGACCTTTCAAAGATTTTTGCAACAACCCCAAAACTTACGGGAACCACTTGTCCCTTGAGTTTGCCCATTTTCCTAATCAAAATATTTTCACGAATTTCTTGCACTTCTTGTCGAGGCTTCACACGCTCCATCATATTGCGAAATAGGTCACTTTGGCGTGACTTGAATATTCTTTTATAGATAAAGAATTCATAGTTATTAAATTGAAAAATTATAAATGAAAACAACAAAAAAGTCACTTACGATTTGAGGGCTTCTCGGCTCGGAATATCTTTTTGTGGGAAACCCAGATTTGTCGCCCATATTTCAAATGCAAGAATATCTTCTTCCAGGGTCATTTTACGTTTTTGAAATATTTTAAGAACAATATTTTAAGTCGAAAACAAAAAAGTAAACGAAAAAGCAAACTTTTGTTTTCAGGGAGCAACAACAAGTGAAGATTTTTTCAAATCAAAATACAGTTCAAGTTGAAACTGTTTTTGGTTGACGTTTTGGTCGCAACGTAGTAGATTATTCATTTGTGCCAGGACAGCAAAAAAGCATTCAGTTCGTTATAAAAGACTTCTAATTACAGGGTGTCTTGAATGAAGTAGAACGGGTAGAACGGAATAAGATTGAATCGACATTATTTTCATGGAATCGACATTATTTCCATGAAATTAATCAATTATACATACATAATTTATGGGCAAAATAAAAACGTACAAAAAGATGAAGAATTTCAGTTGAGCTAGAAAGGTTATAAAGTCAAAGTATTCAACGCTTACATAAATAATTAATAAGAGCATTTCTACATTATTGTCCTTATTACCTTTTTTTTTCGGAAATAAAGTTGAACGCCAAAGTTTTTTGAATTCGCCAAAATATTTATTATATATTATATTATATCCAATCGGAATGGAAACAATGGAAACAAAGTCGATTCGACCTTATAATGTTTGACTTTAATTCACCGCACCTGCAGATATCATAATGAATTTCTTTGTTCGGCCTGCGGTTTTAATCACTGGTAAGGCCATATTTTTTAGTGCCGAGTTTACTGGATAAAATCAATTGTTAATTCATCCTTAAATTAAAGAGATCTGGGCCCTCATTGCGTAAGCACGACGATATCGTTTTCGATATCGTTTTCGATAGTGATGCTTCGCGAAAGCTTAAAATTCCACTATCGTCTAGTCGATATCGAATTGACGATTGACTGTTTGCTTCGCGTAAGGAAGAAATCTTTCAAGGACTATCGTCTTGTCGATGGCGATAGTACGATAGCAAAATAGGTATCGTTTCCCTTGCATTTTGAATTAAATATGTTGTGCTTTGATGTGGGTTCTAAAGAGCTAAAAATATATTGCAAATTACTAAAAAAAAAACATTAAGGAAATGTTCTGGCGAAGCGTTTTTGTTTTTATTGAAAGTGAAATCAATAAATTTAAAATAAATTCAATGCATCCCTCTCAACTCAATCTTCACTTACTTTCCTATTTTGAGCCAATTCTGCCGAGAATTTTGAAATTTCCCCCTTTCCCCGATTTTTTTTCTTCACATAATTTTTGTCAATATTGGGATAGAGATAGCGTTGCAGACCTTAAAACAATACTTTTATTTAAGTTCGAATGTATTATTTTATTGCTACTTACATCTTCATGATATAATGTTACCATACGAATTTGTTCACCCGGTAATAAATACTCAAAACCACAAAATGAAAATGATATAATGACACACAAATCACAGAATACAATTATGACACATGGAGAAAAAACTATGTACCAAAAAAACCTATGACATCAGATCTGAATTTGAAAGCCAAATGTCACAACATGCTGATGGCGTCGCTTTCATTCATGATTCTGACAGAAGAAAACTAATCGAAACTTACCGAAACGAGAGCGACGACGACACGATAGCGATAGTGTTTCTTGAAGCAAACTGTTGATAATAGCGTTTAGTGCTATCGCGCGAACGACTGTCGTCTGCAAAGTTACGCAATGAGGGCCCTGGATTTACTAGGGAGTAGTTTCAAAGTGCTCTGGTTTTCTGCAAAAGATACATGTGAAGAAATTTGGATTGTGATACTTTTTTTTCATATGAAACGCTGACGCCTTAGGGTCTAATCATAGTTATCATCGTAAAGCATCATTTTAACAAATCAGTGGAACAATATCTTCGCTTTTCTGACAAGTCATTTATAGCAATCATTGAAAATTTCTGTCAGTGCCAACAAACAGCTACAGTCGTTTGAGGTCGGAGTTGATCAATGAAAGGAAAACTGACAGTTGAGAATAGAAAGAGAATGGAATGCTTTTCAGTGGAACGATTTTGTCGATGTCAAAATCAGCTGTTCTTAGAAATCGATTTCTGTCAGTGAAACAGTAAAAGCGAGTTTACATAAAATTTTTAACGCAATTTATGTATTTTTGTTACGGAAAAAATTCTGCAACTCATAAGCTTCATTTAAATACCAATAACAGCAAACATTGTTTTCTCAAACGTCTAAAAACATGAAAACAAATTTTTCAATGATGCAATCCGATGATAGCTATGATAAGACCCTTATACTTTGTCTCCACCGATAATAAAAAAAAGATTGGTGGAAGACGATTAAAATAAATCCTAAAGTGGCTCCTTCGGACTAATATAGGATTAATTTGACACGAAAACTCTGTTTCTGTCATTTTGGCTCTCAAAAGAGAGTGGCGATGTCATTTCCAAGGAGCAATGACAATTACCTCAGTCAAAAGTCACAATAGAAAACGTACTTGTGACAGATTTTTCGTGCAGGGACAGTATCAGTTTCCTTTTTTGATTCTCAAACTGTTACAAAGGTGTAGAAAATAGGTTTGTGAATAGGGTGAATGGGATTTATGAAAGGATTCATTTTAAATCGCTTGCCGAGAGGATTTAAATTTGTATGGTTAATCGCGTGATTTGTAGAGGATTTAATAAGGATTTATATTAATCAACGATTAGTGCTCGGTGGAGACATGGTTTAGGCTTGGGACACACGGCGACAAAAAAAAACGCGCGAATTCAACACACGAACAATAATTTTCTGTGTCAGTTTTGATGTAAATTAATTTTCATTGATGAAAATAAAAGAGTTTGCATTGTCCTTGCGATAAACTCAGCACACACCGTTTGGTTGCTGTGCGATTCTAGTGAATCTTGGTTTTCATCGTCATTTTTATCGTTTAATAAATAAAAAATCAATATTTTGTCGTGTAGTTTGAAAGAGTTGCAATGCGGAAATTTGTCGGAAGCCTTAGAGTTATAATATGTAGCCTTAGAGTTATAACGACGGTGATGATATCTACTCAAATTTACATACAAAAGAGGTTATCCCGAAAGCCCAAATACTCAAAAGCAAAATAAGCCACTCACGCCAACATAAGCACAGAGTGGAGGAAGAGTCTTAATACGAGCACTACGGGATGAAGAACATCATAAACCTTGCCAAAAGAGTAGAAATAAAGCGGCTAAAGCAGATGAATACCCACCTTGACAAACTTCCAACCCACATCGAAAAAAAGGCACAGTAGAGAAATGCCAAGATTAAGATGAAATCTATTTCATTATTTTTTGTTTGGCTCCTTGAGATTTGAAATTGATAATTCCGGAAATGGCCGAAAATAAAATCTTTGGAAATGTCAGTTTTGATTCTGTTGACCCACTTTGGATTTTTTCCCCACTTTTTAAGTAATGCGTTATTTCAACATTACGAAATCGTAAAACGGCTAATTTTCACTTGCAGCTGTGTAGTCCCAAGTCATAAATTACTAAAAAACTAGATATTCAACTTCGAGCATGTAGAACCTTTACCCACAAGCTGAAATTGATAAATTAACCCATACTCTGGCATTTGATTACAAATGCGAGTAGATTCATCAATGGGGCGTTTCCACGCAATTTCGTTTTGGAGCTTTTACATCAGCTGATTGCGTTAGGCAAATGATTGTTGTTGTATCTTCTTAAAGCAGCGTTGTCACAAACAACGTAAAATAGGAACAGAAAAAGAATCTCATACATTAGCAACTGAAACCTAAGCTCGCTGAATGCTTTTTGCGTTGACTATGTTATCATCGTTGGTCGGTTTTCACCGACACAGAAATTTAAGGCTTTTTAAAGGCTTTAAACGCTTTATAAGAAACGTAAACAAATGGGTCTTGGAAGGACGCAAATTAAATATCTAGTTATTCATTAATTTATGGCCAATTGCAGAATATAGTCACAGCACCGTAGAATTCCTTCGCTTCACTTAACCAAATTTCTACTTGGGTAAGTGAAGCGAAGCAGACAAATAAAATAGCTTGATAAAAAGTGAATCTTTTGAAATATTGCCGCACAACATTGGCTCTATATCACATGTTCCGAATTTTGAAAATGCTGATTTATAGAGTCTCAAAGCACTCTTATACCGTGTCTCCACCGAGCACTAATCGTCGATTAACATAAATTTTTATAAAATCCGCTACAAATCACGCGATTTACCATACAAATTTAAATCCTCTCGGCAAGCAATTAAAAATAAATCCTCTCATAAAGCCGCGGTTCCTGTTTTCACAAGGAACAGAAACAGAAACAGAAATTCATACATTAGCAACGCAAAAAGCATTCAGCGAACTTAGGTTTCTGTTGCTAATGTATGGGATTCTGTTTCTGTTCCTGTTTAACGTTGCTTGTGACAACGCGGCGTAAATCCCATTCACCCTATTCACAAACCTATTTTCTGCACCTTTGTAACAGTTTGAGAATCAAAAAAGGAAAGTGAAACTATCCCTGTACGAAAAATCTGTCACAAGTACGTTTTCTATTGTGGCTTTTACTGGGGAAATCGTTTTCGCTCCTTGGAAATGACATCGCCACTCTCTTTTGAGAGCCAAAATGACAGAAACAGAGTTTTCGTGTCAAATTAATCCTGTATTTGTACTTTGGGATTTATTTTAATCGTCTCCCACTAATCTTCTTTTAATTATCGGTGGAGACATAGTATTACAGAAGAAAATAATTTCCCCCAGGAAAAATGTATATTATTTTAGGAAATACTACATCCAAGCCCATTCATAGTCATCGTATCTTAACGGGGCGAGGATGAAGACAAAGTCTGGCTGTAAACCTGCCTCTTTACGTTTTCTATTGTGACTTTTACTGAGAAAATTGTTTTCGCTCCTTGAAAATAACATCGCCACTCTCTTTTGAGAGCCAAAATGACAGAAACAGAGTTATCGCGTCAAATTAATCCTATATATTTTCGATGGAGCCACTTTGGGATTTATCGTCTTCCGATAATCTCCTTTAAATTATCGGTGGAGACATAGTATTATGTTAATTTTTCTCAGGAAAATAGTTTTATTATTTTTCGTATCAGAATCTTATGGAATATGAAACCCATTCATTCCACTGATTTGTTTCATATTTTCTTTAACTGTTCCGGCTATCAGACATTTTTTTTCGGTAATACCAAAAACAGAAGTCGGCTGTTTGGTTGTTCGGTTTGTTTTTTCTGATTGCTGTAAACGCTTAACAGAAAAAGACCCATTTTTCGACTGTTTCTCGTATCCTTTTCCCGTATCGGTATAACTGTGCCCTTGTTTTTATTTTTGTTAAAAGCTTTGGAAACGCAATTTAGTTTCTACGTCTTTTGGCAAATTGCTCTTGGCTTTGGTGTATCGCTATCCGTTTAACCATACCATACCCTACTGTCGTCATCTACTACAATCTTAAGTATATTCTATGTTCCACTGGATTTTTCCATTTGTTATGACATTGGTCCAAATCAAAAAACGTCAGCCTCTTTGTTGTTTGCGTGCAAATTTTCCTGAGGCTTCTTCACCTGTTTCCGTATTTACAACTGATTTCGTTGGATTTTCTTTTTTTTTTTATTGAAAAGCATTCTAATCGCTCATTATGGCTGTGGAAACATTCGATGTGGACAAAGTTTTGGAATCGTTTAAAGCGAGCCTCAAAGACGAAGACGATGTCCTACTGGATGAATACCTGGCAGGATTCGAAGAAATCAATAGGTAAACGCTTTTCATTGTTCGCCTTCGTTTTAGTTCGACTCGAAACAACTTCTTTGCCAACAGATTCTTTCATTTAATGGGAACCGTCTTTGGCTTCGTCAGCAGTGATGTTCGCTCCAAAATCGACATACTTGCCGATTTTAGGAAAAAGGAAAACAGTGAGCACTTTTCATCGTTCAAGACGATGATTGAATACGAAAGGTCGACGGGATTGCTCAACAATACCAACTACGTGTCTGGCAGTCGAACACTCCTACGTTTGCACAGAGGCTTAGGTAAGCGACGTTATTTCTCTCCAACCCCCCAGCACACTATCAACGTGTGCAACAAGTTTTGCTTATCAGCATCGTTTACCTGTCTTTTGCTTTATCTATTTTTGCGCAAACAGAATTCGTTCACGAGTTTCTAATTCAACTGGGGGAACTGGGCGAGTGCGATAAGACTGCACATTGCTGTAAACATGCCTACAACGGTACATTGGCAAAACACCACCCGTGGCTGATACGACGCGGGGCACTCGTTGCCATGTACGCGATGCCAACCAAAGGAGAGCTGCTCAAGCGGGTGGGATTGAGCGCCACTCGAGCCGTAGAAGTGCTGCCCGACATGTTGAAGGCCACAAAAGTTGTACACACCCGAACGGAGAACCTTTACACCCTGTTCGAGCTCCATGATTTGCCTTAAATGTGATCCTAATCCTGATACCACCGACACCGCTGATGCACATCATCGAAAGTACATTCCAAAGGCAACCCCGATGTTAGTGTACAGAAGTTTTAATGTCTCAAGCTTAAAGTCTAGATGCTCTTTACAAACCCTCGCTGATAGTGTAGCTTGCCTTTTTGATTTAATTTTTGTTGTCGCTTTGTTTGTTTGTATGTTACGTGTACCCGTGTCAAGTGTATGCAATGATCCTTTTCCGTACTCCTTATTTAATAAAAAAGAATTTTATTTATAACGAAACTTTGTGGATACACTGCACACTGCGTAGTGCTTTCTTAGTAAGGCGTCTTCCCGTGCGACTTTCCGGCTTTGGATTTCGCTTTCAGCTTGTTCGGGCCGCTCTTGGATGTCGGCTGATCTTCGGTTGATGATGACCAAAGGGTGACAATACCACTCTCACCGGAGGTGATCAGCAAATTTGACTAAAAGCAGCGAAAAAAATATTTTATAGTTTGCTACCGCTGGGCGTTGGCCTTGTCCTTCATTGGACATGGCTTACGAAAAGTGTAAGTGAGAGGATTAAGAAACGAATTTGCAAAACTTTTCTGTTGAGCAAACATTTCGGTTTGGTGATAAATTGAAGCACCACCAAGCTATCGACTCACCTTCAAATCGTACAGGCTTTCTCTGATGATTTGCTTGTTGCCACTAAAGTCGCCATAAGGTAGGAGCTTTTTATTTTGCAGCTGAACAGATCGGACGACTTCTCTGTGAGAATGAACCAAGTAAGTTTAGTTTTTTGGGCGTCTAAGTTTAGTCGTATCTCTTACCCCTTGTTATAGTTCGAGGCTGCCAATAGGAATACTCCGTTGTCGGTCATATTATGGCACGACACTAGATTACAATCCGCAGCAGACTTCCTCTTTATGGCCTCTGTGATCTGAACGCGCTCAAACTCGGCAATCAGATTTCCTTCCTCACAGTCATACGATTTGAAGTCGTTTGTGTGAGTTATGCACGAGATCACGTCTTTTTCGTAGACGTTCTTGTGCCTGGAAGCATGGAACCTAGAAGGTACTCTTTATTGAACTCTTTTACACTTACCAGTTTAGCTTGTGAACACTACTCTCGGTATTCATTGTCGTTGTGAGAGCGTCCTCTTCCGAGGTCGCGGATATGTCAAAAACATTTATCAGGCCATCAGTAGATCCAGTGCAAAGAAGATCCGGATTCGTCGGATGGAATTTAACGTCAGTCACATCATCTTGATGGCTCTCCCAATAGCCTCCCATTGCGGTCTTCTGACGCACATCGAAGAACATCAAGTATACGTTGCCTTTGAGCTGGTCAGTTCCCATGCAAATCACACGACCGTTTGCGTTGAGATCAAAGGCGGCTATGGGCTTTTTAGTACCCTCGGACAGATCTAAAAAATAGTTTCATCCAAGGATTTTAGCAAATTTTGGTGGAAGTGTTTTTTACGACTGCTCACCTTCATACTTGTGTTCTACTTTGGCTGTTCGCAGATCATATAAACTTACTTCTCCGTTAGTACTTCCAACGAGCAAATTGTTGGCTGTATCATCAAGGAAACGAACTCCACAGACAGTTCCTTCGTTTTCAAGGGATAACGTATCATTGCTGGGACGTGAGAGACCGCGGTTACTATTAATGTCGAAAATTTGAACACTATTGTTGGAAAGACCGGCTGCAATTCTGTTAAACGATCTGTAGGAAGAAAATCTGTTAAGGTTAATTGTTAAGCACGGTGACCCTAAACTGACTGGTCGCTACACAAGCTAAGGATGTAGACTCGCTTCAGCGAAACAGCAGATTCATCGGCGATTTTGTATTTAGCTGGGAAGGCACTTTCAATTTCGAATTTGCTACAAGTGTCCTCATCGACAGCGGGGTCCTCTTCATCGCTTGATTCCACCGGATCTGTAGGGCAACAATAATCCAATTCAGTAAAAGTTTATTTGATATATTGAGCGTATAATACCATCGAATATGTTGTCTTTAGGCATTTTATTTATTAAAAAGAATTCAATGGTTTAATATAGTTAAAAAATAAACAAACAGCCTCGCGAGTTTTGACAACTCGATTGCACGTGCATCAACAGCTGCTGATTGTAGTAGAATAAAAGATATTTTTTTTTTTTGTAATAAACGTTTAGGTTCGTCTCCTTCAACCATCTGTGGATACAGAAAGATTTGCATGCAGAATGCAATAATGATTACGCCAGGTGAAAGTTGTGGCAATTATTCATTAGACATAACTGTAAATCAGCCGTCATCGGTACCTGATATAGGTATATCAGGGGCTTAAATAAGGTATAAAAAATGGCAAGTCTTATTGAATAACCAAAAAACCGCTAAAGCTTATAAAAGACTTCATGCCATTTCGGCATATTCGACGTAAGGAGCAAATATATTTGCAGCATTTTTCTTCTTAGGTACGTCAAATATTCCAAAATTGTATGCAGTCTAATCTAAGCCTAATAGCTGGGACACAATGAGTGTCTGTCGCTGTGTCTCGCAGTTCAGCTTACGGGAACACGTATATAGCGACACAATCATTGAATAAAGAGACAAGGAATAGCTCTTTTTCACATATACATACATACAGTGTGTGTGAGTAAAGCATTTATTTTGACATTAGTCGCCCGATTGTATCACGAATCGGGGTACAAATGTCACCTAAGCTCAGGAATGTTAAAAAAAAAGTAGAGCCAGCTCCCAGAAACATATGAACCTCGAGCCGCCTTTCATGACATGCCTGGTTCAACACATAAGTAGTCAGCACTCAGACAACTAAAACTGATGCTTCACTTTTCCCCAAAAACACCACTTCCTTTTCTCTTTATTCAATGGACACAATGCGTATCTCGCTGTGTCTCTGATTTTAGGTGAAAAATGTGGCGAGAACAGCGACAGACACAGAAACACATTGTGCCTGGCTTGTTAGGTGATCCTTGTTATAAGTGAAGTGCAAGTGACTCATTAAGATGCGTAAAATCACATGATAGAAACTAATTCTTATTATAAATCTCAAAATGGTTTTTTGTAATGATTATGGCAAGTTTGATTTATGACAAACGACGTATTTGTCGTTTATAGAGTGTCTTTGAATTGACATATGATTTGGCTTACGCTTTGCCAATTGTGTCTTTAATTGACAAAGAGGAGAACTGTCAAAGTTTGTCAATATATTGACAAGTGGAAACTAAGCATTAGGCTATGCAATAAATAAGGTTTGATAACTTACACCTGGGGTGGAATCGGCTAAGGTGATCTATGATTGATAAGTGATGTCACAAATCACAAAAGTTCGTCTGCGCAAACTGTGATCATCACAATTTTCTTGTGATAGCTCCCGATCAATCACCGTCAAAATCATTGAATGTGTCAGACCCTCGCGGAGGTGCGGACCGTGAAAAAGAACAAGGCTCTTTTTCAGGCGACGTTGGCAGGACTTGAACCTTCGGCGTAGTAAGCACACACACTAACCACTACACCACGGCACCCCCCATTTCATCTGTGTACTACCATAAATTACTGAATAACTAAGTATTCCAGGTATTCAACTTGCGTCCCTCTTGCTCTCCATACAACACCCACTTGTTTCCGTTTTTAATAAAGCCTTCAAAGCTTTTATAAAGCTTTAAATCTCCGTGTCGGAGAAAACGTGTGAGAAGATGCGTCAACAATTTACCTTACGCGATCAGCTGATGTTTAAAAGCCTAAACGAAATGACGAATTTACTCACATTTATAAAAAATAAATGTTAGGGTATGGCTAAATTCGTCAATTTCAGATTGTGAGCAAAGATGTTGTGCAAAACCTATTTGAGTACTTCACACCATAAATAATTGGGAAACTAGATATTTAACCTCTGACATGTAATGGTTTGTCATTCAAGCTTAAAAAGAGGAACTTACTCTTAAAACGGAATTCGTTTACAAATTTGAGTTGATTCCGCACTCAACCGCTTCACTCCACTGATAATTTGGCGGGCTTTCATCGGCTGATTCCGAACGCAAATGGTTGTTGGAGTTTCTAACATGTCAGTGCGAAGACGTAAGCAAAAGGGTGTCGAATGGGACGTCATTAACATAATGAAGGTATCTAGTGATTGAGTACAAACAAATTTCTTTAATTTTTTGAGACCCTCAGTGATGAAGAAATTAGAGCTCACCACGTCAGCCCAAGAAACTCGCTTCTTCTTACTCTTGTAGTCCGCGAGGCTAAAGGTGGATTTTGTCAATGTTGCGAATAGCACCTGGAGTAGAAAAATTAAGGTTCTCTATTTATTTATGATTTTGTATGGGTGGAACGATTTGATTCGTTTAACCTTGATTGAAGTGCCTTTGAAGTCATTTCAAGTACTAAAATTATACTCTATTGCCTGAATATCTCTGAGATGACAGCACTATTTCGACGTCAGTCAGAACATAAACATCAGACTCATCACTGGCAGTTATTCCGGTAGACGTGACAGCTCACGCTCAAAATCAGTTGATTCCCAGTTTTTTATAAACTTTCTGGTTAGTTGGCTTTTTTGCCTACAGTTAGGCTGACTTTCTGTTTGCAAAAATAAAATAATTATTCTTACATCCAAAGCCTAGTTAAAGCAATAATTCAGAACAATATTTTCGTGATCACGCATTACACAGACCCATAAATGAAAGAATATAAAGATTACGACACGCGTTTGTTATGACTTTTGTTTGACAGACCTAACTGTAAATCTGACGCCATGGGATGGAACTGTCACCTTGCATGCATGTAAAAAAAATCTGTTGTTTTGATTGGCATCCACTGACGAGCGACGCAGTGGGTGTACTGCTTTTCTCTCAATGTGGCATAATCTTATGTTCTCTGATCTGTGACACAGACCTATTATTTTGTTTGATCACATTGATTAATAAAATAAATAAATAGAGTGGCGCAACAGCTCGTGGTGAACCAGGGCCAACTTCTCAACAAAGTATGCTGTGTGTGTTAATTTCTTCACATACATTGGCTGTTACAAAATGTGAAAATCACAGAACTCCTAGCCGATTCCATCCCTGGCTGTGCTAACGTATCCACATGTCGCCCCATCTGTATTTTTTGCCTTCTTCCATAACTTTTTCGATTATGTTTTAGTAAATTGCTCAAGCCTTAAAGCCTGCAACCCAATGAATCCGTCGCATCCGTCACGTTGAAGTTCACAACTGACAACTAAGTTGAATGAATGTACGTTCTTAGGGGATGCGGCCCATAGAAGAAGTGCGTGACGTACGTGCGCTTCCCATAAGTACATGTGTATTTCACCGAATTGCCAGTTGTATACTTCGACGTGACGGATGCAACGGATTCATTGGGCTGAAGGCATTAATCGAGCGAAGTGGCTGCAATAGTGTGATTTCAATTGACCTTTGAAACAGCAAATCCAGTCCGGAAAAATTTATCAATTCGAAATTAAGATGTTGAGGACGCTGTATTGCCCTATTATCAGTTTTCAGATTGCTTTGCCACTTTTACTTATTAGTTCATCAGCTCGTCAGTATACTTTGTTTAATAAGTGGATAGAGACAGAGATACATTATGCTTTTTGTTATTATTGCATATAAAATAATATAAGTCCTTTAACAGCTGAGTTACTTACGTTTCTCACACACAGGGGGTATCTATTAAGAAGCCTCTTGACAATATTACTTTCGGGGGGTTTGCCATGAAAGACAATGGAGCCATGACATTTTCACAAATATCCCATTCTTGCACAATAAACCCATCTTGCACAATAATAAGATGAAAAAAGTTGAAAGCTATAAAATTACCCAGTAGTTTTCTTTATGAATCCTTAACCTTTTAATACTCAATAATTGATATTACATTCAAAGCCATTTCATTAACCAATTAGACAGTATTTGTCATATTATCCATTACCAAACGGGGAATAACCCCTGACTATAAAAAAAAATATACCCGCCAAAAATCAAGTGAAAAAATAGACTTCTAAATCTGATAGTTCCACACAATTAAGCACACATCTGTTTTTCCATACATCTAACCAACTAATGTCGAATTGTGTAGGTCATACCGATTTTTTAGCCAAATTGTCCATTGCGTACACGATATCAGAAAGGTCTTTCAGTAGCCTTCAAATCTCTGCATAAAACTGGGCTAAGGCAAATTACTATGCGTGTCGAAATTGTTTTATTTGTATAAAAGTGACCACCATCACCGGTGTAGGTTTAGTTTTAAATTTCGGTTCTAATATCGCAAGTGAATTGGGGTATCTGTGTTTGTTTTTATTTTAAGGACAAAATGTTTACTTACTATTTGTTGGCTGCTGCTTTGTGTTTTGTGAGTAGAATGTTACGATAAGTGATAGTATTATCCCGGAAATTCAAGACATTAAAAGGACAACATAATCTTATTGAGAAATACACTACACATTCGTTCTATAAATTTGGTTTTAGGAATTATTATAATGGATCGACCCTTGTACCGGTTGTCCTATTGCTTAAAAGCAGCTTTCTTTGTATTCATTAAATCATAAAATAATGTGAAGGTTTATGCTTTAGGGTCGCACTCTAAGCGCTAGGTTGTTAGTCCTTACGCTACGACGGGATGAGAATGAGTATTTCATCTTTTTTGGCTCTAATGTGTTGATTGAATATTTACAAGACTGTTTATTGTGAAATTTTAAATATGAAAATCAATTTAAATTTTATTTGCAGGGTCTAGCCCAAGCGGCGTACAACTGTTCAGATCCTCCTGTCTTTGCCAACTATGTAAGTTATCTATAAGACACTTAAGCCTTCAGCCCAATGAATCCGTTGCGTCCGTCACGCTGAAGTACACAACTGACAACTGAGTTAAATATACAAGTTCTTATGGGAAGCGACAGATAGATGAACTTCGTGATGTACGTCGCTTTCCATAAGAACGTTTGTATTTCACTGAGTTGTCAGTTGTGTACTTCGACGTAACGGATGCAACGGATGCAACGGATTCAAGGCATTAGGGATAGAAATGAATTTTTTTATTTCAACAGGATATAAACAGCTGCTGTCGGGTACCTCATATCGATCTTGGAACAGCTCCCCAAAAATGTATGAAAGAAATTGATGCTATCAAGACGTACCCAGATTTTCCCGCATTTGCTCATGTGGTATAAGAGATGTCGATCTAAACGGATCAGAATTTCACTATCACTTATATATCTCTCACTTATTGTCCTGTAGTGCTATCCTGAATGCATTTATCGTGAATCTGGGGCCCTATCAAACGGAGAGATACAAATGGACAGAGTTCGGAGATTCCTTCAGAACAGCGTGCGAGGTGCAGATCAGGAGATTGTGCCCATTATTATAAAGTCTTTTGAAAATTGCATTAACAACAGTATGTTTAACAAATATGAATTCTTTTAGTTTATAAACTTTGCAATTAACATCAGTTTCAGGGCACATGAAAGCCATAAATATCAAAATGTATGCTAAGCTACCTGATGGTTGCAGTCCTTATTCCAGCATGATGTGGGGTTGTGTCAACACAGATACCTTTATCAATTGTCCAAACAAGATGTGGAAAAACGACAATGAATGCAATTTGGCGAGGAACTTCGTTAAGGAGTGCAATCCATTGCCACATGTTCCACTGCCAATGTATTAGAATATATATATATTTTTTTTTATTTCAATATAAGTTTAAATTATAAAAATAAAATTAAATATTAAGTAACCAAATTGGTCAGGAAACAGAGTTATGAATTTTCAGTCCATTTCGATACTATTACTTTCATTAAGTTACCGCTTACGAACTTAGAAGCAAAGACCACTAAGAAGAGTTTAACTTTTTGAACGATGTCTAGGTCTCAAACAAAACGTTGCAGTAGGCATCAACGGGTTTAAACGTAGTTTAAGACTTTTAACTCAATTACCTAAACTACCTATGTCTATTAACTTTATCCTGTTGTAAGTATTACCACACTGATATTGACATATCTCTAGATATCAAGCGAAGGATAAAGACGTACCTATAATAGACGAACTTATTAAGACGAGCTTAAGTCGGTCTACAGAAATGTCGCATTACACGCAATTCGCATGCTACAACTATAAAAGCATTTTGAAGCTTAAAGGCCCAATCAAAAATGGCTTAATGTCAAAACACAAAGAAAATCTCAGTCAAGTTCTGCCAAACGCTTGCGGTGCAACATAATAAACCTAAGTAACCGATTCTAAAATCACATGTGTGTGTTTCTTACCAGCATTGTGTGATTCTTACCAGCTGGAAAATTTCGGTGCCGAACCTCTCAATGGATTGGAATTTAGGTGGGTTAAGTCGGCTTTCAGAAATGACCCATTGTACACAATTCGTAGCCACGACTATAATGCCATTTTTCTCGATTTCGTTAAGTTTTCGTTAACTTTTGTTGGCTTTAGCACGTGCAAGTTGAGAGGATCGACGCGGCTATTTGAAAGCAAACAAATAGATCTCACAAGATTTTTAATCGTCTATTTAGGGCACCGCAAGCGTTTGGTAGAACTTGAGTAGGATTTTCGTTCTATTTGACACAAGGTTAATCCCGCAGTTAAGCCCTTTATGGTAGGACTTTCTGGTTTGTTTGAAACTAGCCTGGAAGGACGGTGCAGAAAGGGAAAACTAATGAAAGGTGACGTCAATGTTAACCACCTGTGAGTTTGCAGTAGGAGTCAGTTAGCTAGGGAGGCACCTAAACCGCAACCATAATAGACTTAAGTGGGATTAACCTAATGTAAAAATACATCGAAAATCCCACTCAAGTTCTTCCAAATGTTTACGCGGTGCCCAAAATAGACAAAATCGTATGAAATTTGTGTGTATCTAACCAGCTGTCAAATTTCCGTGCTCAACCTCTCACTTGAGTGGGACTAAACTTAAGAGAGCAAAAGTTAACGAACTCCTAACGAAATGGGGCAAACGGCTATTATGGTCGTGCCATACGAATTGCGCGCAATGGGACACTTCGGAAAGCCGACTTTAGCCTATCTAAGTCTATTATGGTTAGGCCTTTACCTTTACTTTTTGGAGGCACAAACTGGCCGAGGTCCAAGTTTAATGCAAGCTGAAGCGCCGCACAAAGAAGAAAAAAACAATCTTTAATTACGTATTTAAGACCAAAAAAACCGCACTATTTATGTTCGCCTTGAAATTTATAAGTCTCCACCCGCAATTAAAAGAGGATTAGCGGGAGACGATTTTAAATAGATCCCAAAGTTGCTCCACCGGACAAATATAAGATAAATTTGACGCGAACACTCTGTTTCTGCCACTTTGGCTCCCAAGAGAAAGTGACAGTCTATTCCCAGGAGCAAAAGGCGATTTTCGCTATAAAAATCACAATAGAGAACGTACTTGTGTGACAGACATAGACAGTTTCAGTTTCCTTTTTTGATTCTCAAACTGTTACAAAGCTGCAGAAAATAGGTTTGTGAATAGGGTGAAAGGATTTATGAGAGGATTTATTTTTAATCGCTTGCCGAGAGGATTTAAATTTGTATGGTAAGTCGCGTGATTTGTAAAGGATTTAATAAAGATTTATATTAATCGCGGATTAGTGCCCGGTGGAGACATGGTATTAGGCTTGGTATTAGACGCACGACAAAAAATTTAATTTTTGTTTTTTTTTCAACGATGAAAAATACAATTTTCACTACAATTCACAAGAACCACACAGAAAATTATTGTTTGTGTACTTTGTCTGCCACAAAAAGCTTTCAAACTCTTTTTTTTTTCAACTATAAAAATTAAATTTTCATCAAAACTGACAGGAGCAACTGACAGGAGAAAATAATTATTCGTGTGTTTCCTTGTGTGCATCATTCCCTAGCCTTGAAAATATATAAACAAAACGTTAAATTAAAAAAAAAGTAGGCAAAAACTTACAAAACGTTGGTTTTACGCCCTTAACTATAAATCTATAAAAATCATGCCTGGTAATTGGCACCATAGAGACAATACTGCATTTGATTGAGAGGATTAAGAAAAAATCCATAGAACTAATAGATGTCACTAAAGCTATGTTTACACGATTGTCTTATCTGACAATATTTTTACATCTGTCATGTTATGACAATGAGCTTCACATTAGACAACAATGAGAAACTTCTTTACAACGCTGAATTGCAAGTTCACACGGTTGCCAGATTTTGCCCCAAAGTCTGACAATTTTATTGTCATACGAGTGGGCTGACAATACATTTTCTAACAACGTTGTCAGGCTGAAAATTGTCCGTTTACACGGTTGGCAAATTTTTGACACAAACAACTGAAAAGCATTTGACAACTGAGATTAATTTAATTCAGGAAATTTTATCATATCTGTAAAGTGTTGTGGAGTGGAATGAAAATAAATAAAATGAATAATAATAATGCGCTTGCAGTTATTTTGGCTGCGTACGTTTCCGAGAGTGAGGATGAAGAATTGCCAAGAAAACATCGCAGTGAATTGGTTAACACGCCGTCAGAAGGAGAGGCTTTACGCCACATTGCTGGTGGAATTGTATTGTATCGAAATTTCGAATTGTTTCATGAATGTGAAACAATTCGATGAGCTTATTGCTTTGGTGGCTCCACACATAACAGAGCAAGATACTGATATGCGCGCGAGCATTTCGGGCGCTGAGCGACTCGTTATAACCTTAAGGTATCTAGCTACCGCTGAGAATTTCAGGTCGATGCAGTACCTGTTCCGTATTCCAGTTTCGACGATTTCGTCAATAATTCCAGATGTTCTGGACGCCCTCTATACAGTTCTTGTAGAGAAATATCTGAAGGTAAATTAAGTTCAACATAACAATTCAAATTTACCCAAAACATAATATACGTTATGCCATTTTAGATGCCGAGAACACCAAAGGCCATGTGAAGCTCAAAATCACAGCAGATGAGATTGAAAACATTACAGTTATTTTTTCCGATTAAAAGCGAAAAAAATATATGACCATGAAGAAATTGTCAGCCTCAAAATCATAGTACATCTGGCAATTGAAAAGGATTCTGCAAATGTCCTAATGTCTGACAATAGTCTGGCAATGCCACATTGTATGTGTTCAGACGTTTGCCTGCGATGTGACAATTTCATTGTTCAGTTGATGTCTAACAATGATCTGACAATTAGTTTTCTACAAATATTGTCAAAATGAATTGTGTGTTCACACGATTGCAAGACATTTGTGACAAATTTTTAGTGAAAGTTCCGACGATATTGTCAGATCTGGTAATCGTGTAAACATAGCTTAAGAATATTTTTCGTCGTTGACAGATATCAAGGTAAAACCTGAAGCTATAAGCTGTCACTCGTGGAAGGCCAGGCTTAGGTAGAAGGAGTTTGTATACCTCATCAACACCCTAAATGACAGTGAAGACACGAAAATGCTGTGCTTTCAATTTGGATGGGTCAACAAAATCTGTCTCAAGGTAGACGAACTGATACTTCTTAGTTCTCTGGAAATGTTAATTTTACTTAAAATAAAAAAGCGCTTTAAAACAAGCAAAATAACTCTTTGAATCGTTACCCTATACGCCCAGATTGCCCCTAAAAATCACACAGATTCGACAGCTGTAGTGGCTCACACTTTAGTTCATGATTCAGTTTTGACTCCAGAAGTTAGTTAACATCGATTTTCATATAAGTTTCATATAGGTTTCTATTTATACTATGTCTCCACCGACAATTAAAAGAAGATTCGCCGGAAACGATTAAAAATAAATCCCAAAGTGGCTCCATAGGACAAATATAGGATTAATTTGACACGAAAACTCTGTTTCTGTTATCAAAACAGAGTGGCGATGTCATTTCCCAGGAGCAAAAACGATTTCCTCAGTAAAAGTCACAATAGAAAACGAACTTCTGACAGATTCGTCGCACAGAGACAGTTTCAGTTTCCTTCTTCGATACTCAAACTGTTACAAAGGTGCACAAAATATGTTTGTGAATAGGATGAATGAGATTTATGAGAGGATTTATTTTGAATCGCTTGTCGAGAGGATTTAAATTTGTATGGTAAATCGCGTATTTTGTAGAGGATTTAATAAAGATTTATTTTAATCGAGAATTAGTGCTCGGTGGAGACATGGTTTTAGTTCTTATGTCCAAAAAAGGGCTAATGGGATTCTGATTTGTCATAGATTCCTTAATTCCTTTTGGCAGACTAGGCGTTAATAAATTCTAGGTGATACTGAAGAGCTACAACATAAAACATCTAATGCTGTGGGTCACTTGTTATGCAAGCTTAAAGGTGTTCATGTTCGCAGTTGAAAAAAAATAACTTCAGGAAGGGCTACAAGAATCAATTACGTGCACTTCCAAGCACTATACCTTTTTTAGACAGTTGACTGCCAAAATGCTTTACCAATAGCTTTAAAAAAAATGTTTTTTTTATGTAAATGGGTCTAAATGATAAGGTCTACGATAAAAGTCACAAAAGTATACAACACAAAAGGCGGAAAACTTTTTTAATAGACAAACAGTTAAAGCTTATTCAGTAAAAATTGCCGCCATCTAAAATTTAATGCGATTTTTTCAATGTCAAACATTTCTCGTACGCACAATTAATTTTTTTAAATGGTTAAAAATTCAAATAACAAAAAAATAGTTTTCCACTTATTTCAATAAAGTTAGTTCAAGTCCGCACATCATGCATTTCCTAAGGACGTTTTTAGTCCTCTATTCTCTTATGGTTGGTTCTTCAATAAATTATAGCGATTAATTATTGTCAAAAATATAGGATTAACTTTTTAAGGTTCTTACCAGTTGCTGCCAGCTTGACGATAACTCAAGTTGCCAAAAACAAAGTTCATCGGAGACAACCGGCTTAGAAAGTTCCAGTCAGTGTGAAGGTATAGGACCTCCAAAAGTTGAGGTAAGGTTTGAATTGTTACATTATTGCTTAATTTCATGATTCAAATAAACTGGTAATTTTTTTTTAGAATTTTTTGGAACATCATGTTCATAAGATCTTTCAAGATGGTGAACTCAATGTATTTAATTTACAAAGGGTAATGTCCGACATTATGAACGATCCGCAATTTCGAGTCCTCTTAGAAGGTGGGTCAACGTTTATTGAGGTGAACATATTTAAAAATGTATTTAATTTGTATTTGTATTTTTATGGGTTAAAGGAATGGTTGCTCAGAGTATTGACAACGACAAAATTATTGGAATGGCAGACAATGATGATGGCGGTACATGTGGTGGTGTAAACTAAAAATTATTTACAAAAATACAAAACTTTTATCTGTTTACTTTTTATTGCTAAAATTTAATTTTCCTTAAAGGATTTTTGTAGTTTATCGCAAAGATACTACCAAAAATAAATTTTAATCACTTCTTCTAGCAATAAGTAATCATTAATTTAGATTTATTGAAAGTCTTAAATATGTAATTATTTATGGTCGCCTCACAAGATGGTGGACAAGGAATGCTCACCAGATAATGAAAATTATGCGGCGTGAGCCAACAAACACAATATGAATTCAGAGCAATTGTTTTAAAAAAAACCTCGTTCTTGGTTGGCGATCCCGGATCAGGGCGTTCTTCTCATGGATTGAAAAGCTATTCTATAGGGACAATAATGATATTTATGCAACTTGACACATGCGTTGTATTATTATTATAAATTCTTTATTTCGTTTTAGAGTTTACAGAGCAATTTACAAGAATAATAGCATGGCAAAAACCTGCCGTCTGCCTGGAGAGACATTTCGTTAATAAAAACAATATAAACGCAAATGTATTTTTTCTTATTTAATAATATTATACATAATATACAATTTAAATAAAATTATTAGCTTAGACGCAAATGGAGAACTAACCTAAAAAGTGGCATAGTGTGGCAATTTTAATGATTTGAAACATAAAATTAAAGAAGTTATACTACAGCAACTGATGTTATGACATAAAGCTATTACGGTAGGTAAGAGCTTGCTTGCAATAGTTATACAGGCTTAGCCATCCCTCGGTTCCATTCATAATATCGTAAAGAAATCTGACTTTGTTGGAAATATAACCTTCGAATTTCCTGTAAAATAGGACAGATAGCAACGAAGTGGTAGACATCTTCGTTTTCCCTTCTGTTGCATAAACTACACAATTTTAGCAAATCGTTTCGATGAGGTATAAAGTTCAGGTTCAGAATTTCGACTCTGGTTTTTAAGACAGTACTAATTACTTAGGATGAAAATTCTCTGCTAAAATAGTTAGCAACAGAAAGCTGGTGGTTTAAGTTTTTGTAGACATTCCGAGATGTGGAAGAAGTTGCTTTGGAGAGGTTTTGAATGTATAGCTTTTCGTCTACCACTGAAATCAAATCAGAAAACTTGTCTTGCCATTGATCAGCATTAGACTCTAACAAAGAAAGGACTGTGTCGTGGGATGCTGCAATCTGGTTCCATTCTTTAAAAGGCAAGGCATTAGTACGGAGAAGTTGTAGCATGATGGATTTATGTAGGCAACTTTTATTCCTTTTCATTACAATTGTTATATAGTTCGCGTTTGCTTTCAGACTTTGTATATAGATGGGCGCAATACCTGACTCAACGTAAATAGCGTAATTCGGTGTTGAGTTAGGGAGCTTGAACAGGCGCTTGAAAAAGTGCCTGTGGACTGCTTCAAAGGCTTCAAAGGCTGTAAATCCGAAAACTTGGACTCCATAACACATGCAGGCATTAACAGTCGCACTGAAGACTCGATATTTTGAGGCCAGATCAATATTTTGATTTGCGAACTTAGGCCACATCATGTTCAGAGCGAGTTTGGCCTCATAACTTTTGTTAATAGAGTGCTTAACAAAGTTAAGGTTGTGAGTTAGTAAGACGCTCAGGTACTTAAACTCATGAACAACCTCAATGCGAGCGTTAATAAGAGACCAATTCTCTCCTGGTAGTCTACTTCTTTTCCGGGCCTCAAAGATAAGAATTTTTATCTTTTGCGCATTAATCTGAAGTCCCCAAGTATCGCAGAACGAGACGAGTCTGTTAATTTGCAGTTGGAGCGTAGATGGATTGTCAGCGAGCAAAACCAAATCGTCAGCATAGAGCAATGCTTTCACCAATACGCTAGCCAAAACCAAAACTCCGCCAGGAATTAGTTGACTGATTTCATCAATGAACAGGGCAAAGATAAGAGGACTTAGGATACACCCTTGAGGAACACCTGCTGTTGTTTCGAACCAGTCGGAGAACCCGGAACCATCCCAAACAGTTGCATTCGATAACGCCAGGAAATTGGAATACATAATCAGAAACTTACGAGACACCCCTAAGCAAGACAGTTTGTACATCAAAGCCTGCCTATTCACTTTGTCAAAAGCAGCCTTGAAATCTACGAAACAAGTATACAACTTGCCTTTCTTCTCTATATATTTTTTGGCTATGCTGGTTAGAGCGAAAATGTTATCCATCGTCGAAAAGCCTGGACGAAAACCGGCTTGAAAGCTGCTTAGAAGATTGTTCCCTTCTACCCATTTCGAGAGTCTCTCATACATAATAGAGGTCAAAATTTTTCTTATTGAATTCAAAATAGAAATATCCCTATAGTTTTCTGGAAGGTTTGCATCTCCCTTCTTAAAAATAGCAAAAATAACTGCTTTGTTGAAACTACTAAGGATACATGCTTCGTTATAAAGCCTGTTAAAGAAAATAAGAAGATAATTTTTTAATTCCCGGGTGCAGTTTTTATAAAATTCAACAGGAATACCGTCTAAGCCTGGTGCCTAGTTGTTTTTCATTTTTTTTTAAGGGTTGTTTCCAGCTCGGTGAAAGAAATTGGGGCATCAAGCTCACTGACAGAAACATTGGGCAATGCGTAGTCGAAGGTATGAAGTTTCTCATCCGCCAACAAAAGAGTTTTAAAATGTGCTTGCGACATACACATGCGTTGTATGATTGTGTACATGCTTCGGGTTTTTCGGATTCTCGGCCAGAAGCAAATTTCTCTTTTTTTTTTCAGGAGAAGAACTACTGTCAAACGAGCGCCAAGAAAACAGTTCAGGAGAGTTCAACCGAAGAGGTCCTCCTTAGAATTCTATTAGAGCTTGACATTGTAGCTTTATCGAAATTTCTGTATTGAATGACACGATTGAATTAACGTAACCCCACTCTATGAAAAATAGCGGTTTTTAGAATAATTTTTCGCAAATTGCTTACTGAATTTATTCTTGATTCTAGACAAGAAAGTAAGTTTGCTTTAAGTAGGTGGTAAACTTGTTTTCAAATGCTCAGTGTATTTTATTAAAAAAAAAAAACATTCCGAATAAATTAACAACAAGTCGGTTGTTTGTGGAGGAAAACCCCTTGGGGACAAAATAACCGATTGAACACGTAGATTACCCCAACAGGAGGCAGATTTTCCGCGGACAATATATGGGTTTCTCTGAAGCATATCCGTAAGTTTTGTATACAAACAAGTCTTATGCAATAAAAAGAACCTTGCAATACTTGCATCATTATCATACAAATTGAGAACAGCTTTCTTAATGAGATTTTTGACAATTCAAGAATAGAATTAAATGATCATTTACGGTTATGAATGGATTTTTAGGCAGGATTTGCTGAGTAATCTTAAAAGCTTGAGTGATTTTTGTGGAGCAACGGAAAATACCGAATAAGTAATTATATAGTTTTTCTTATTGCTGCATGTTTTGTGTCTGGCTACTGACTGGGATAGTTAGACGTTTTCATAACGTGTTCATTTATCTTCATTCGTATAAGAACATTTTACATACCGAGCAGACCTACAAATGACAATGATTTATTTTATATAGGTAAGCCAGATGCATTAGACTTATCTTAGAATGCGCTCATGATAAAAGTGGCTACCAGTTTAGTTTGCAGAAAATGATATATGACGAGGTGCGATGACTTTCATTACATTCAACTTGAAAAAGGTCATGCATGTAAATACTTGTTGGATGCGAGATTTTGACGGAAACCCCTAAGGCGTGCACGACAACGCCGACGGTAATAGATGTTAATTGTCATGTAGAAAGTAATTGCTGTAGATGTAGATTTTGAAGAGCATGTATGTATTCAAAGTGCTTGGCAGGAGGTCAATCAATGTTGTTTTGACATTGACATTGACAAGCACAATAATATGACTGTTGAAAAGTATGTGAGGCTCGGTTTTAAGTCTATAAATTTTCAACTCTATTTGGTGTCATAAGACTGGCCGAAAGTGTCTTAAATGTGGCTTGTATTTGAATTGTTCTTCTTATACCCCATCCCATAAGATAGGAGTTATATTAAGTTTGATTCATAGTTTGCAACATAGAGAAAAATTCACCGTAGATCCTCAAGACCTTAAGGACACATGATCGACACCGATTTGTCAGTCGAATTAGCCATGTCCGCCTGTGGATATTTTTCAGGCCTTAAATTTTGAGCTAGAGACTTGAAACTTGACATCTGTTCTTTCTAGTTAACAAAGCAATACAAGTGAAAACATTTTTGAAATCCGCCCACTTTACTTTAGGAAGCTGAAATTTGGTATGCGGTATCCTCGCTTTTAATCGTGTATTGTGATTGGCATTTAAAAAAAGCGAAAACCACCCCCATGTGGGCGTTGTCATTTTTAATTGCATTCCAGAAAACAGTTTTTCTTCGATGTATTTGCTTTAAATCGAAAAAACTTACACTAAAAAATGTTTTGATACACGCGTTTTAACATTTTGCCACGTTTTGGGGCGTTGTCAAGTATAAAGCAATTTTCTAATATAATTTTCTAATAATACAATAATACAATAATAATACAATTTTCTAATATTTTCTAAAAGTGCAATCAGTTTGTGTATACCACATCTGATAAAATAAGACCGTTATGTGCATGAAGTCATACACGGAGCGGTTCGGCGGCTTTTTTTGAAGGCTTAACGTAAAATTGTTGCTTATAATATGCACATAAAATGTTGTTTAGTGTATTTGAGACTTTGTTTTACTTTTCTTTTAATGACGACTTCGGACTTTATGGCAAATGCCATCGATAGTCCGAAGAATATCGATATATTCAAGCTTATATCGATAACTCATTTTATTCGCTAGTATAATATTTATAGTATTTTAAGTGCAATTTTAAGAAGATATATGCTTAATATTATGTATAAGAATTATTAAATACTGCCACTGCAGTGTAGTTAATAAAGGAGAGATTTTTTTGCACTACCATTTAAGTAAATTGCAACTTTAATGGTTTTAAGCATATCTCAAAAACCAGGCAATATCTTTGTTTTGGGACCTATACTTTTCCTAGTCTAATTCACTTTTTGGTCTTAAATTCAAAGGCGTATTGAAAGCTTTTGCTGATGATGTAGTTTGTGCATATGGTTTCGTAAGCCCCTTAGAACTTATTTCACCAAAAATAAACTGGGACCATAATTTATTAAGAGTTTGGAAACTTATAATAAGCTCAAAAACAAAAATTATGTTCTTTAGTTTAACAAAAAAAAGGGCTCCCGTTGTAGACGTGATCTATCATGCGCCAGAATGTAAAAAATTTAAGCTTACTACGTGTGCCTGTGTCACCTCAGAGTTATTTTTTAACAGTGCTAATCGCTATTTAATTAGAAAAGTTGATCACCTCAAGTATTTGGGGTTAATCATTGAGTCTAATTTATCTTTTTCAAACCATACACCTTAGGAAAGTACTTTCGTCTAATTAAGAAGTCTATTTAAGAAGTGTTTGCTCTTTATTAGATAATCTCTTTATTATAGAGTTTCTCATTCCTAACTGCAATACGAAATAAGCTGCTGGGGAGGTACTCACTTGAATTTTGTTCAAGTGAGTACCTCCCCAGCACCTTATTTTCAAAATTCAATTCCATTATTAGTTCTCCAAAAATACACTGTTCGGAAAATAATGCCAAAAAAATTGTATTCATAACACCTTTCCGCTTTTCAAAAATCTGAACATTCTTCCAGTCCATCACCATTACTGTTTTGAAGTGCTCAAGGTTTTTTAGCCAAATCTGGTAATCGGAATTTCAGAGTTCTAGACAATTATAATCTTCGAGGTAACCTTTTAAATTTAGTACCTCTACCTTTTTTTCACACAACAGCGTTTAGTAATTTCTTTACTGTTTCTTCATGTCGTATATTTAACAAACTTCCGCTTTCGCTTTCAGATATTAAATGTTGGAAACACCTATAAACTTGGTTAATGAGTTTTACGTTTAAATGAAGTCGAAATTCTCTATCGGGATTAAATAATTTTTATGTTATGTTTCTTAACAAATTTTTCTCAAACTCCAATTAATTCAAGTAAAGAAGTCGTTTTTAAACGAAAATTGAAATTCTTTTTTTTTTCCTCTGTATAAAAAAAACGGTAACTTTTTTCTAATACAGGTTTTTCAGAGCCCATGTTTCTTAGTTATCTGTTAAGGACCCGCGCTTTTAATATGTTTTTTTTTTAAACCGTTTCAGAAAATTTTAAGTTAGAAACGTCATTTTTGAAAGATCTTAAAAGTTTAAGAATTCACTACATACGTTTTATATACAAACCAAATTTCATTAAAATCGGTATCATCGGTAAGATTCCAAAATATTTTGAAAAATAATTTTTGAAATGTTTTTGAAGCTTTCGAGCTAAATCTCAGAATCTGCTTAATATTCGAAAATTTCCATAGTTTTCTCGAAGTTTTCGAAAAATTCTTGATGTGTGTGTTTTTTTTTCAAATTATTTGGCCGATGCGGAGATGGTGGTGGGGACAATTTTTTTTTTACTTTTTTTCCAAAATAAGTCAAAACTACTGTTCTAAAACCGTTTAGCCAAAATTTGATTTTAGCCTTTGCTTGCCTTTAGCCTTTGGCTAGTTTATATCTTAGTTAAATACCGGCTTTTAAAATAAAGTGTAATGAAAAAGTTATGACGTTGGACACGTTAAAAATGGGTATCTATTTTCCATTCCTTATTTTTCAAAAACTTTTCAAAATTTTGCGAAAATTCGAATTTATTATGAAAATCCAATATTTTTTTTTACTGTAAAACTTTTTAACATAAGGCCAAAAAACTTTTTGTCTTTTTTACTAAACATCTGCAATGAATGTCTTGAAATCAGTTACAAGACATTCATTTTTATTCAGGTATCTTACGCACTGCACACACATTTTGAAACCTCGAGTGAATGGATCACTTACTATTTATTTTTTTTTATGAGTATTGCACTCATTGACAATAAAACAATTAGTTCAGTGCACCTACGTACAGTGGGTGCCATGAATTGAGTGCACTGAATGAAATGAGTGCACTAGTGCACTTTGTGCATGTTCTGTTTAAAGCAAGCACCCAAGTGAACAAATGAAACCAAGTAGTGTTCTTATTTTGGTGTAAGCCAACAGAGTAGTGTACAGTAACTGTCTCTTTTGACATAGACCTCAATCAAACACAAGTCTTGAAAGTATAATTTTACTGAATAGAGTGCAATGAAGTACTGCACACGTTTGAAACGATGAAATGAGTACATTCATGCAGACCTTTATTTTTTACCAGCAATATTCAACTTGCAATAAAACCGTTGTGGGTGTATATAAAAAAATTGCCCTTGTATGCGTTCTTATTTTTTCCACAGACTTTGAGAAGCTTTAGACCCTCGTGGAGGTGGGACCGTGAAAGAACGAGTCCTTTTTTTCAGGTAATGATAGTAGGATTTTCCACAGACTTTTCATAGTGTACCAAATTTCACCTTTCTACGACATACAGCTCAAAAGTTACGGGTGCGGACGGACGGACGGACAATGAGTGATTTAGAGGTCCTTTTTCCATTTTTGGACGGATCGCTTAAAATGTGCACTTTTTTGGATGATTTCTTCAGTCAAAGAAGCAGATTTTTTCGATGTACAATAACCACCCTATTTCTATCAGTTGGTGGATTTCCACAAATCCTATAGAACATTCATATTATATAAAAATTGAAGATCAGAGCTCAAAGAACATGTGACACACAGACAGACGACGGATAGATATGGTTTATTCGTCTTAAAATTCAGTTTCCACCATTAAACCATTCGAAACAAATTTCAAAAACCAAATTTTCTTTGCGGATTGACTAGCTCTTTTTAATAAGCGTCGGCAATTTTTGACCAGGGAGATTATTTGTTCAAGTTTATCATATTAATTCTGAATTTTGTTTTTAAAAATCGAAGCAGACAGGGCTTTGTAGTTTGGTTCTAGATAACACCTCGCTTCTAATGTCTTTATTCAGTTTACATTTCTATTCAAAAAAAAAAACTATTATAAGCTAGAATGTCATACAAGCATTCTAGCAAATTCACAAATATTCTTAGCTATAAACGAACCCTTTCATCTTGTGCACGTCAATACACCCATTATGCCGAACCCATTGGTCTTACCATTACCGGCGATTGCATTGTGAAATATTTTCCAGATACTGTGGCGTATGCGTACTATTTTCCCACCATCTGCAAAATTATTGTTTTGAACTGCTCTGAGTTTAATTGGCTCGAATTAATTATTTCACGGCTTTTGTCCCAAATGACATGTGTGAGAGCCGTCACATGGTACGAAAATGGATCGATTAAACAATATCCGGTCGTTGGTTTTAATATTCCTAGTAAATTACAAAATTAAACCGATGACTTTTTCACGGTTTACAATGATTTTACGTTAATTTAGCTGGGTTCATCCCAAATTCGGCGAAGTGTATAACCCCTATTTAAAGCCCGTTGGGCCAGTACCATCGATTCCTTCAAACCAACACAATGGATCATATTTTTTGTTTCTTAACCCTTACACTTGCCATTTTTGCCGCGGCAGTAAGATATTAGAGAAGAACCAATTTCGTGCCAACTTAACTGTTTTAATTTTGCAGGTCAATGGACAATCGGTAAATTGTAATCAAATGCCAGTTAATCCACAAGTAAGTGATTTTTTACATATCAAGAAGTTCGCCCTTAAGACTCTCAATTGTTCAGGATGTGAAAAACTGCTGCAAACAACCTTCACTCAGCATTAAAAAATACAAGGACTTCTGCTACAACAACGTCACATCGATTGGAATTGGACGCTTCCGAACCAAAACGAGCGACAAAAATGCGTTCATGAATCCAGTAAGAATAGATTTACTATTCAAAATCAAAAAACTCTTTTTTAAAACTCAGTTTAATTTAGTGCGCTATAGAGTGTATTTACACACAAGGAGGCGGCTACTATAACGGTAGTTTTGTTTTCCCTGGCATGAATAAGTTCATAAAGGAAATCATGCCAAACGACACCGATCTAGCGAATGTCTTCCAGGCGGGATTCAAAAATTGTTCCCAAGAAGTTGCAACAAAAATGAAGGAATACGAAGCGACTTTACCGAGAAACACACAAGGAAAAATACAGTATCCTCCCCCAACACCCGATTGTTCACCTTATGCTGTCATAACGTCGTTCTGTGCAATGAGGTATGCCTTCATAAATTGCCCCTCGAACTTATGGACAAGCAGTGATACGTGCAATAGTGCACGGAATTATGTGAAAAATTGTGAGCCTATGCAGTTTGGTGGACCCAAAGCAACTGCAAAGACAGCTGGTTGAGAGTGTTCTTCGAAAAACTAATAAATATTTTAACTAGAACTTTTTCTACCTTGTATTTTATTACAATCTATTGATTTTATGGCTGACAGTGCTTTGCATTTTTTATTTTTATGGCGACAACGTATTTAAGGGGAAACTGTTATGTTTTATTGGAATCTTGACAGATTTTACATAATCTTTCGTCCAATACAACACGTATCACAAGTCAATGTCTAAAAAGGTAAATATACACTATTTCTCAGGGTCAAGGGCCAACTATAATAGTCGGAAGCAAACTGACACTATCGTCATAAGTCGCAATTTCATTTTTAAAGAAAAAAAAAATAATACAGCTTTTTTTTGTTTCAAGTTCAAAAGAATCAGCCACACCAAAACCAATTTCAAAATCTAATGTGCGGTCGTGAACGCTCAATACGTACGAAACAAAAGTCAAAGAAAACTTGACGAAACTGACCCGACCGATATTATGGGCGCGTTATACGAATCGAATGTATTCGCTCAATTTCTTAAGGCCCGTACGTAGCATTAAGTCTATTATAGTTGGCCCTTAAGAATAAATTATAGCATATAGAAAATAAATTAATTTGGGCATATCCATGAGTATGCACCTTCATACCACCACCACATGTGCAGTGTGCACTTACGAATTTATGTCATTTTTAATGAAACATACCACTGGTGGGAAAGGTTAAAGGAAGAAGACGCTTTAGAGACGTACCGATGATATTGTCATTCCAACTTCAACCGTCATTGAAATCTTCAAACCAAGAATGAAACACATTCACTTTCACCAACATTTAACTTCACTCTTTTCCTGATGATGGTTTTATTATGACTTAAAGTGATAATTTTAATAGAATGCAGTTAGATAAAAATTACCGTCCAAAAAATTACTTACAAGATACAATAAACTCACCCAAACAAGTTGGCCTTATACGCAGACACTTAGCTAAAGCAAACTGACAGTAGAAAGTTCTCGAACTTTTCCCTCCAATTGGAATCTTCGGGAATAGTTTTAAATGAAACTTAGGTAAAAGATGTTCTTGTGCAATCAATTAATTTTTGGTCTTGTTAAGTGAGCACTGAAAGCGATACCTTTTTTAAAGTAGTTGATTTGAGATCAAGCTAAGGAAAACAAGAGGGAAAGTGCAACAGTACGTATGTAAAAACTTCAGTCCGTCTGTGACAATTCCTACCAAAACAGGAAACTGCCACGCCTCCAAAAAGTGGGCGGGATATAAAAATTTAATTGTTGAATGCTTTATACTAGGTGGTTGCATACATTTTGGCGTAAGACTCCGCCTTTAAAAGTCGAATAAGCCACACCCACAAATGTGGGTGGAGGAGGCATATACTACATATAAAAAGAGTTAGAAAATATAATAATAATATAATACTATCTACAACTTTTGTCATATAATTTTTAGTCAAATTTCATATATATTTATTGAAAAACAGTAATTTTAGGCTAAAATCCCTTAAAAAAGTGGGCGTGGTCAGGAAAAAGGCCAACATTTTTTTATTACCTCAAAGATAATTACGAGGCAATGTTACATAGCAAAATGAGTGCGCTAGCACCATTGTAACAAACAACGCTAAAATTTTGAAAAATCATTTTTTTAAAATTAGAGATGGTTGCACATACAGGCCTGTAGTGGGCGTGTCTGTGAGCGGTTTCAGCTAATTTTCAAACTCGATCCAAAAAACCTTGATTTTCAGCCAACCCACCAAATTCCAGGTCTTTAGCTTAAAACTTAAAGTAGCTCGAAAGTAGCTGTGTCTAAGCTCAAGTGCAACAAAGCAGCCGGAGCAGACGGCCTAGCTGCCGAACTTTTTAGATCCGCTGGCGATGAGCTGGTTAGGAGCATGCACCAGCTCATCTGCAAGATGTGGTCGGAAGAAAGCATGCCCGACGAATGGAACCTCAGCATTGTTTGCCCGATCCTGAAGAAAGGAGACCCTCTGAGTTGTGCCAACTACAGGGGCATACGTCTTCTTAACATCGCATACAAGATCTTTTCTGCTTTACTTTGTGAACGCCTGAAGCCGTTTGTCAACAATCTGGTAGGCACATATCAGTGTGGCTTTAGGCCAGGAAAGTCCACCATCGATCAAATATTCACACTGCGGCAGATCTTGGAGAAAACCCAGGAATTCCAAATCGATACACACCACCTCTTCATCGATTTCAAGGCCGCGTATGACAGCATCTATAGAGACGAGCTATATAGCGCAATGTCTAGTTTTGGCATCCCTGCCAAACTCGTCAGTCTGTGCAGGATGACGATGGAAAACTCACGCTGTTCCGTCAAGGTCGGCAAAGACCTCACCGACCTCTTTGATGTCAAAAAAGGATTTAGAAAAGACAACGCGCTGTCATGCGACTTCTTTAACATCATTCATCATTGAGAGAATTGTGCAGAACTCTCGCGCCAACACCAGAGGTACAATCTTTCAAAAGTCCGTTCAACTACTTGCATACGCAGACGACATTGACAAAATCGGTAGAACAAAGCGTGATGTCAGTGAAGCCTTCGTGAGTATTGGGACGGAAGCGGCGAATATGGGTTTAGCAGTCAATGAGGGCAAAACCAAGTATATGCTGTCCTCAAGAAAAGACACCCAACACCGACGTCTTGGACAAAACATCACCATCGACAGCTTTAACTTTGAGCTAGTTTGCGACTTTGTCTACCTGGGTTCCGCTATCAATTCAGACAATGACACCAGCGCTGAAATCGAAAGAAGGATAACTCTTGCCAATCGCTGTTTCTTTGGGCTAAGAAGGCAATTGAGTAGCAAAGCCCTCTCTCGAGCAACTAAAGTGTCCATGTATAAGACCCTCATCATCCCAGTCCTGCTTTACGGTGCAGAAGCATGGACCCGGTCAAAGGCGGATGAAAACACTTTAGGCTGCTTCGAGAGGAAAATTCTTCGGACGATTTACGGTCCCGTCTGCATAGACGGAGAGTGGAGGACATTGAACTGTACGGGCTGTACAGCGATACCGACCTAGCCAAAAGAGTCAAAACACAACGTCTACGATGGCTGGGTCATCTAGAGCGGATGGACACCAACGCCCCGGCCCGGAAAATCTTCGAATCCACACCGCAGGGACAGCGCGATAGAGGAGCACCGAGACTCAGGTGGCGCACGCAAGTGGAAGGGGACCTCAGCCAACTTTGCGTGTGAAACTGGAGACGGCTCTCGAGACAGAGCTGGCTGGCGAAGCTTGTTGGCTGAGGCCCAGGTCCACCCCGGACCCCCTGGCTTAATCGATTTTCCTATCGGTCCCATTTATAAGGGCCAGTTTTTCAGTGCGGAATCATCCGTGTTTCGCGGTTACACTTTGATTAGGCCCAAAAATGAGTTTTTCAGTAAACATTGATACGGGGTTAATCTCGGCTTAACTCGTAAAATTTGGTGAGTTCATCTCGGATCAGCTCTCGCAAACAGTATGAACTTCTTTGATTTTTTATTCTTTGTGAAATCGCAGTCGCTTTGCGTGTTTCTGTGAACAATAACATCTGGGAATGACTCGAACTTCATTTTCTGTGTTTTTCTATGTAAAGCGAGAGCTCAGAGTGTCGATAATTTCGAGAGTCGAAGATTTTGACAACTTTGTTGCCGGAGTTAACTCTGCACTGAAAAACTGCACGCTGGGTTAACTCCAGATTCGGTTTGTTACGGGATTATCAGATCTTGGTTTGAGCTGGGCTTAACTCGGAACTGAAAAACCGATCCTAAAAGGTTTTAAGGGTCTACGGTGATTATTTCACTGCGTTACAAACTATACAGAAAACTTAATATACCCTGAATAGGGCAAAAAAAATTTAAAGAATCAAAGAAATTTGTAATTGTCAATAAGTTATGAAGTGAAATTATTGTAATTTAAATAAAGTATTTTGTTGTGTTATAGGAAGGAGATTGTCTTATTTGTAGGAGAATAACTGGTGTATATCAAACTCTATTGGCGAATTGCTATCAGCCCCATGATTCCGTTGCATCCGACACGTCGGAGTACACAACTGACAACTCAATTAAATACCTACGTCTGTCACACAGGTACGTTACGCACTCCTTCTGTGAGCCGCTTACCATAAGAACGTGTTTTACAATCTGTGCCATTATAGGAGACAGTCTGACAGACAAACATATCTGCAACAAGCCTTGGTGTTTATTGTTATGACTTTTCCAGGAGCTCCTGGTTTGGATAAGAAGGAGGAAGCGAAGATACTTCACCTTTTCTGCTCATGCCCTGTTCCGTCTCCGACAAAGGGAATCTAACCTTGGAGCTTTCTTCTACCATACCACGACCGAAGCAACCTAAAAATGAACTTAAAATAATTCAACTGGTACACGCAATTTTATATATCCACGTAGTTGAACAATGGACCTTTATAGGCCTGAGTGTGTCGGTTTTTTTATAACCGCCAGCCAGCGGCAGCCACTTCAACCTAACCTTACCTAAACTCACACCTAGCAGTAACTACAACCCACTTGTCTCTATGTCACTTTTGCATAAATCTTTCTAGTTTCGATTATGTAACTGCATCCAGCAATTACAACATTTCAAAATTACTTTCATTCGAGGTCTCTTGGTACCCAAGTAATAAAATTGTACCACAAGTGAGTTTTACTTTGATAGAAAATGAGCTGAAGTTGCCTGACCTTTCCATATTACGAAAGCCCCGAGCAGGTAATGTAAATTATACCAACATTTTATACTGAATCTTCTAATAAGTTTCCCATCAGTCGATTTCCCATTATTTTAACATATTTTTAATGTTAATATAATTTTAACTTAACGACAGTCTTGGGAATAGCGTTAGAATAACACCTACCCCAAATGATCATGCCCACTTGACACGATACAAAATTCAGTAGCCATTAGGCAGACATGTTAACCCTTCGTTAGCCATTATCAGCGTTCAATTAATAAAATGCCCCACTAAAAATCATAGATAAGCAAATATTATCCGTTTTAACAAAATCCCAATCATGTCGATTGATTAAATATTTTCACAAAATAAACCTAATAAAAATCTGATAAAATAAAATAAAATTAGAAGCTAACCGATTAGAAACGCGATAGAGTCGGCAGCGTCCATTCACAAATGTCGGTAGCTACCTTCGGTAGTAAAACGTCAGTTAAGAGTAGTTGAGGCAGCACGTTTCACACTCGACCTGAGACAGTGGAGAGCTTTTCGCACAGCACCTGTACAGACGGCCGGCGGCGGTGTTCTAAGGCCTTGCCATAAAGCTGAATGTGTTGTTACTATTCCGTGCCTAACCATTTTTTGTGCTGTCTCGTTACTTCCGAGTGTCATTGTAGTTCAATTCAAAAACCAGAATCGCTATAGAACAGCAACGGTACAGAACAATCCGGGTACTCAGTCAAGACGACCAGCAAGCGCAATCCGTACGTTGGCACTTGCGTGTAATTCCGACTAAAATCTTCTGTCTGGCGACAGTATAGATTTAAATTGATTTCATTGTTGTTTTGGATTTAAAGATAAATTTTAGGTCAAGTGTTAATTTGAATTAAATGTTGTGCCTGGCCCAGTAAGCTTAAAGCATCGTGTCGTGACAGTTGTCGCTAAAACAGAAACAGTTGAGCTGCGCGAAAGTGTTGTGTGTGAAAAAAAGGATTTGAAATCGCAAGCCTTTAAGTTAAAAAAAAAAATATTTTGATTAAAATAAAGGACGGAGTAAAAATGAGAGATAAAAGCGAATCTCAAGTTGCTGAAAAGGTGAGTGATACTTACTTTTGAGTGCTTGAAGTGTTTAACCTTTTTTTAACTGCCTCTTGAAGTCAAGTGTTTTGTTTTGCTGAGGATATTTTCTCAATTTCTTCAAGGAGACCTGCATTTCTACTTTTATCGCGACTAATGATAATAATGCGACTCTAAAATAATGAAAAGACATTTTGACCCCCTCAAGCACAGTACTGTTGCACACGCTTGATTAAGGGTGAGATTAACAAAAAAAAATTAATTTCGTACTTTGATGATTAGATTGGATTATGAATTTGAGTAATAATTATTGTTTTTAGTGGGGCAGTAAATTCTGCGATAAAAACTAAGTGGGTGCCAAACCCGTTTCACAAGAAGGCTTTGCTGTAGCACCAAAGAGAAAAAGTGAAAATACGTCCTTGGAATGTAATCTTTTTTTCTACTTTTTAAATTTTACTAAATGAACGACGCCTAAGAACTTACTTATGTTTCGCACGCGAAGTTGGCTGAGGTCCCCTTCCACTTGCGTGCGACACCTGAGTCTCGGTGCTCCTCTTCTTCGCCGTCCCTGCGGTGTGGATTCGAAGACTTTCCGGGCCGGGGCGTTGGTGTCCATCCGCTCTAGATGACCCAACCATCGTAGACGTTGTGTTTTCGACCTTTCTGCTAGGTCGGTATCGCTGTACAGCCCGTGATAGCCCCTATGACTCTAGGGTTCCCAAAATAATTTTTTTAGCAAACAAAAAACAAATACGTAATCATCTACACATTTGGAATTCATTGAATAAACAAACATTAAAAGGTACTTGTTTAAAACCAGGTTTTCATGAGAACCTTCGAATATTTATACAAAGACCTTGTTGTTCGAATTTCTGGAAAAAAAATGTTTAAAAAGAAAACGCAAATTAAGATGACATAATTATTACATTTAAAATATCTGTGACTATGATTAGCGATTATTGTTCGCTATTGAACAGTCAATCAAATGAGGGCTATTGAACAGCTCTGCAATTTGTTTATCTATCTCACTTTTATTGTTGTGAAATTAGAAAAAGGAAACAATATCTAAGTATTCGTTAAGAAGTCTTATTAATTATTTTGAAATTGTGCTGGGAAAAAACTCAAAGGAGTTCTAGGCCCGTTCGCTGATAGGTACTGCACGTAAATAAAATTCCCTCATACGACTTAAATTTTGAATCTACCATCTATGTGGAATACAATTGTTCGTTTGTTGAAAATCAAATTAAGTAGCAACTTATTGTAGCAACTGACATTTATTGTGTGAGAAAGAATATACCTTGACCGACTTATTTGAACTAGCAAACTAGTTTTTGGCGACTATAATCCACCAAAAAGATGCAATAATAAAAACGCACGGTAGTATCACTCCAGGTGGCAGTCCAGTTTTACTGGGAAATCCACCCTCTTTGGAGGCAGGATCTTCGGATTCTGGGGAAAGCCATTTATTGCGATCGACCGACACTCTATCACACAATAATTTAAAACAACAACAAATTAACAATGCAAGCACTTTTAATGCAGTTTTTTGTAACATCAGAGGAGTTGGTTTTAATAACTCTAATGTTAACTATGTTCAACCACACATTCTTACACTTACAGAAACCCAAATAGATTCAACAATAAACACAACCTATCTCGAATGTATCCTTATTCGAATCCTTATTTGTAGTTTTCGATTTAAAGGCGGGCTTTGTGTTTTTGCTCGTTCCGATTTAGCTTGTTATAGACAGGAATCCATGGAACCCTCTTCTTTAGACATAATTTGGCTTAAGATTGTCCTTGAAAGCAGGTCAAAATTTATTTGTTGTGTGTATAGATCTCCCAATGACTATAATCCTAGAATTCTTTTTGATCACTTATCTGAGAAAATTGACTGGTTACAAATCAATCATCCTTCATTATCATTATTCCTGGAGATTTCAATGCACATAATAAAAACTGGGGCGTAGTTTTTAGTGTGTGTGCTTACTACGCCGGAGGTCTGGGTTCGAATCCTGCCATCGTCATCTGAAAAAAAAAAAATTGTTCTTTTTCACGGTCCCCACCTCCGCGAGGGTTTGACAAGCCCTCCGAGAGTATTAATTGTCTTGAAAAACTTCTCAAAGTGCCGTTCGGATTCGGCAAAAAATTGTAGGTCCCCTGTATGTAAAGAAATTAACACACCAGCATACATTGTTGAGAAGTTGGCCCTGGTTCACCTCGAGCTGTTGCACCACCCTATTTATTTATTTATTTTTAATAAAAATTGGATTAGGTTTTCTAACATTACAGATGAAGCTGGTAGATTAGCCGAAGCTTTTGCAATAAGTAGCAATCTTGGTCAACTTATCGAAGTTATCGACTCTACAGATTTCGAAAACACTTTGGATTTGTTCCTTACGTCTGAGTCTGACAAGTATAATATAAATATTTCTGCCCCTTCAGGAGACTCTGACCATGTTCTTATTTCTGCAATTCATCCACTTAATCCATCAGTACTAGAACATCGGAATACTAGTCGCTTAATCTGGAACTTTAATGCTGCTAACTGGGATGACCTTCGTGACTTTTTTTCATCTTTTCCTTGGTCAGAGGTTTGTTTTGACGGTTCTAAAGTTGATACTTGTTCTGGATTTGTTACTGAAATTATTCTTGTTGGTATAAAGTCATACATTCCCCACAATGTGAAAAGACTGGGCTTAGATAAGCCTTGGTTCAATAGAAATTGCGAACGTGCAGAAGCTGGCGCCTTAATCCAACTGAAGCAAGCAAAAATAATTATGTTGCAATCCGAAACAGATGCAATGAAATAATAAACGATTCAAAGAGAATTTTTAATGAAAAAGATACAAATAAACTCATCGACTGCGACTGTCCAAATGGAATGGACGACCTTTCTGGTCAATGGCCAATAACAATTTTTGCTTTTCTTCTTTCCCTCTTTTTGTTAAGGAGGATGGTTCGCTTGCTACATCTTCTTGCGAAAAGGCTGATTTATTCGCGACCTTATTTGCTCAAAACTCAAATGTAGATCCTGGTGATTTACAGCCTCCTACAATCCCGGTAGTCGAATCAAATATGCACAATATCCGTTTTCGTCCAAGACTTGTTGGGAAAATACTAAAAAAAGAAATAAATTTTAATAAAGCAACAGGTCCTGATGGCACAAAAAATGTGCACCTGAACTTTCTCCAATACTTTGTAAATTATTTACTCTTTCCTATGCCCAAAAGAAATTTCGATCTTCTTGGAAAATAGTCAGCGTTCGACCAGTACCAAAAAAGAGTAAGAAATGTTTGCCACAGAACTATCGGCCTATAGCTCTGTTATCTATTCTATCTAAAGTTATGGAAAAGTCTGTTAATATAGAAATGATCAAATATTTAGAGAGACATACCTTTTTAACCGATCATCAACTGGAGACCTGCTAAGTTTTGTTACCCACATTTGGACAATATCTATTGAGAGCTGCTCCTCTCGATATCTCCAAAGCATTCGACGGTGTGCGGCATAGAGTTCTTTTACTTAAACTTGTGTCTTACGGTTTTCCGCAACAACTTTGTGGTTGGATAGAAAATTTTCTCAACAAATCATCAGATTTGTTTACAATGAACGCAGGTGTTCCACAAGGTTCAATTCTGTCTCCTAATTTATTTCTTATACACATAAATGATTTAATAAATAATGATTTAATAATAAATTCAACTAATAGACTTTGATGACAGTACTCTTATTGCCTCCACCGCAAACAGAACTCCTGTTAATGCCATTCTCATAGCCAAAGGTGCAGTCAAATTGAATTACTTAATTCTGCTGTCAAAAAGATTATCGATTGGGGTAAAATAAATTTTGTTATTTTAATGCTAGCAAAACACAATATTCTGTCTTTTCAAGGAAAAACTCATCTACTGGACCACCCCTTAATATGGAAAACAAAATCATTTATGCAAAAGACAATAGCCACCTTTTTTGGAGTGAATGTTAACTCTTATATAACTTAGCACTAACACTTATCTAATAATGCTAAATCTGCTTTATCAAAATTAAGCTATTTGCTTAGAGCAAAACGATTCTTTTCTCCTCCTCAGTTACTTCTACTTTACAAGCTCATATAAGAGCAGCATTTGAATACTGCTCTCAAATTTGGAGCTCTGCTTCTTAGCATTCTCTCAGCCTTAGTGGTTCAATTCAAAAAAGAGCCATTCGTTTAATCAATAATCCTGAATTAACAAAAGCAGTCCTGGGAGGAAAAGTTTTCTTTGAAAATGAACAAAACTTAAAATAAAATATTCTAGTTCAACTTAAATATATACTACATAATATTTCCTTCTGCGGCTTAATTGAATTGTGCTTAACTGCTAAATTTTGATTACTTACTTACTTAAGGTGGCGCTACAGTCCGGGGTGGACCTGGGCCTCAGCCAACAAGCTTCGCCAGCCAGCTCTGTCTCTAGCTAGCCGTCTCCAGTTTCGCACGCGAAGTTGGCTGAGGTCCCCTTCTACTTGCGTGCGCCACCTGAGTCTCGGTGCTCCTCTATCGTGCTGTCCCTGCGGTGTGGATTCGAAGATTTTCCGGGCCGGGGCGTTGGTGTCCATCCGCTCTAGATGAGGTTGTGTTTGACTCTTTTGGCTAGGTCGGTATCGCTGTACAGCCCGTACAGTTCAATGTCCTCCACTCTCCGTCTATGCAGACGGGACCGTAAATCGTCCGAAGAATTTTCCTCTCGAAGCAGCCTAAAGTGTTTTCATCCGCCTTTGACCGGGTCCATGCTTCTGCACCGTAAAGCAGGACTGGGATGATGAGGGTCTTATACATGGACACTTTAGTTGCTCGAGAGAGGGCTTTGCTACTCAATTGCCTTCTTAGCCCAAAGAAACAGCGATTGGCAAGGGTTATCCTTCGTTTGATTTCAGCGCTGGTGTCATTGTCTGAATTGATAGCGGAAACCCAGGTAGACAAAGCCCCAAACTAGCTCAAAGTTATAGCTGTCGATGGTGATGTTTTGTCCAAGACTTCGGTGTTGGGTGTCTTTTCTTGATGACAGCATATACTTGGTTTTGCCCTCATTGACTGCTAAACCCATATTCGCCGCTCCCATCCCAATACTCACGAAGGCTTCACTGACATCACGCTTTGTTCTACCGATTTTGTCAATGTCGTCTGCGTATGCAAGTAGTTGAACGGACTTTTGAAAGATTGTACCTCTGGTGTTGGCGCGAGAGTTCTGCACAATTCTCTCAAGTATGATGTTGAAGAAGTCGCATGACAGCGCGTCGCCTTGTTTAAATCCTTTTTTGACATCAAAGGGGTCGGTGAGGTCTTTGCCGACCTTGACGGAACAGCGTGAGTTTTCCATCGTCATCCTGCACAGACTGACGAGTTTGGCAGGGATGCCGAAACTAGACATTGTGCTATATAGCTCGTCTCTATAGATGCTGTCATACGCGGCCTTGAAATCGATGAAGAGGTGGTGTGTATCGATTTGGAATTCCTGGGTTTTCTCCAAGATCTGCCGCAGTGTGAATATTTGATCGATGGTGGACTTTCCTGGCCTAAAGCCACACTGATATGTGCCTATCAGACTGTTGACAAACGGCTTCAGGCTTTCACACAGTACAGCAGAAAAGATCTTGTATGCGATGTTAAGAAAACTTATGCCTCTGTAGTTGGCACAACTCAGAGGGTCTCCTTTCTTCAGGATCGGGCAAACAATGCTGAGGTTCCATTCGTCGGGCATGCTTTCTTCCGACCATATCTTGCAGATGAGCTGGTGCATGCTCCTAACCAGCTCATCGCCAGCGGATTTAAAAAGTTCGGCAGCTAGGCCGTCTGCTCCGGCTGCTTTGTTGCACTTGAGCTTAGACACAGCTACTTTCACCTCCTCCAGGTCGGGTGAGCGGTATCGTTCGTATGCTTCGTCGGTAAGGTCTTCGCCCGAGTTGAATGGTTCGTTCTGCCTGACAGCGGTATTTGGTTCGTCCTCGCCGTTATACAGTCTGCAGAAGTGGTCTTTCCAAATCCTCAGCACCGACTGCGATTCTACAACGATGTTCCCTTGATGGTCCTTACAGGCTTCAGTTCGAAGTTTATACCCTTGGCAGGACCTTTTGATCCTTTGGTAAAACTTTCTAACCTCATTCCTGTTGTAACATCTCTCTATCTCTTCAACCGCTCGCTTCTCGTGCTCTCTCTTTTTCCTTCGGAGAAGCCGGTGCTGATCTTTCTCCTCCTCTCGTAGAGCTCGCGAGCAGCTCTAGTCCTTCTGTGCAGCGCCGCTTTGTATGCTTCCTGTTTAGCTGCATGTGCTTGCCGGCATTCATCGTCAAACCAGGGGTTTCGTTGTGGTCGCCGTGTGAAACCCAGCACTTCAGAGGCGGCGTCTCTGATGGCATTTTGGCAATGTTGCCACTGGCTATCAATACTTGATGCTGGTTGCATAGGACTTCGTAGAAGGTTTTGAGAGACTCGGTTGAAGAAGGACCTGGCGATCTATTGCGATTGTAGTCGGCCGACGTCAAACTTCCTCACAGTATTTCCATTACTTGGCGCTGGTCGGGATATCCGCAGCCGTACCTTGGCTATAACAAGGTAGTGATCCGAGTCAATGTTGGCCCCTCGAAAAGTTCGCACATCCATGATACTGGAGGAGTGCCTTGCGTCGATCGCAATATGGTCAATCTGGTTGACGGTTGATTGATCGGGAGATCTCCATGTCCCTTTGTGGATATTGAAATGCGGGAACTGTGTACTAGCTACCACAACGTGTCGCCCGGCAGCAAAGTCGACCAGCCTGAATCCGTTATCGGAGGTCGTGTCGTGCAGGCTATGCTTTCCGACAGTACGACCAAAGATGCCCTCCCTTCCTAGCTTGGCATTAAAATCGCCTAGGACAATCTTAATGTCGTAGCTAGGGCACTGCTCATAAGTTTTGTCCAGGAGCTCGTAGAACATATCTCTGGTCTCGTCATCTTTCTCCTCTGTGGGGGCATGTGCGCATATCAGGCTTATGTTAGCGAATTTAGCCTTGATGCGGTTCGTCGCGAGGCGCTCGCTTAAAGGGTCGAAGATCAAGACTTATTGCCTAAGTCTGCCTCCAACAACGAAACCACATCCAAATAGGCGCTGTCTTTGATGCCGATAGCAGTCGCCGTAGTAGATGTCGCAGTTTTAGCTGCGACATAGCTAGCTATAATAATTATCAGCAAACGGGCCTTACTGGTAAGAAAACGAAATGCATTTTGAGGAATTAAATACGTCTTACTAAAGCATTAATATCCAGTCTGGACTGGTCTAAGTATATCACCCATAATGAACTAATCCATAACCATACCAGTTAAAATATATTCCAAACTAGTTTTTAGTTATAATGATCACTGTCTCGTAATTTTAAAAGAATTTTGTATAAGTAGAACAGTCTTATTTTAGAATAATGTGGATTCAAGTCCCAGTCGAGACGATCTTGAATTATTTTATTCCACCTATGATGGTGTACAAAAACCCGATAGTTGTAAGGTAACTTTACTATAAAGATAGCTTGGGCAGTCATTTGGAATATATTGTGTGCAAGACAAATTGAATGTCACGCTTGAAAGTACAAAAAGAATCTATATTCCTCCCTATATTATTACTTCTTACTTTGGGAACATTAAATGTGGTTGGTTTTTACTATTATTTTGGGGTGGAATCCTCTAAGGTGAAAACTGATAGTTGATCATTACGTTTCTCATTTCGGCATCCCGTAAGGTGATGATCACCGTGATCATCACCAATTTGTGATGAATTTCAGCTGACAGCTATTTTGGTGTCACTTTCAATTAAAGCAAGTCGAGAATGGAAAAAAAATCTTTAGAATATTGCGTAAGGGAGTCCTAAAACTTTTGAGTTTTTCGTAAAATTTTTTTATTGGTTTTTGGACTGAAAAACAAGCTCAATGAGGTACACATAACATTATGTTATAACATGTCACATATCACAGGCACACGGTATCACTAAAATTGACAAGGTAAGAAAAAAAAAACACAAAACGAAGCCAATTATTGCGAAAACACGACTAGATTTAATGGAAAGTGACACTTAAATAGCTGTCAGCTGAAATTCATCACAAAATGGTGATGATCACTCGTAATTTTAAAAAAATTTTTGTATAAGTAAAACAGTCTTATTTTAGAATAATGTGGATTCAAGTCCCAGTCAAGACGATCTTGAATTATTTTATTCCACCTATGATAGGGAACTCTTACGGGATCCCAAATTTAAAAATGTGATGATCAACTATCAGTTTTCACCTTAGAGGATTCCACCCCCCCTGCCAAGTTTTGAAAATATTTCGGTGATCACTTTACAGAGAGCAAGAACTGGGTGATGGTCAATTTTGATAATCAACATGTTGACCATCATCGATCACTTTAGAGGATTCCACCCCTGTATTTTAACAGTTATGGTAAAAATAGCAGAAGATAATCGGCTTTCAAAACCTTATCACCTCACACTTTTTGGGTTTCAATCACGCCAGTAAAAAAATCTGTCTCACAACATCAAATAAAGCCGTTTTTGGGAACGCCTGGATAAGTGCTAAGTAGATGGACACATAAAAATTAAAAACTGAAATTCTTTTGTTTCTTATTTTCTGAATTGTTTTTTTCAACAATCAGAGCAAACAAAAATTGAACAGTTGATGATTGGAAAAGTCAGAACGCCATACATGGTGGATAAACTAGGGCGATTGAAGATACAACCTTGGTGACACCTTTCCCTCTTGAGTTGCTGGTCCCAGATTGCGTGCCTTTCCAGGTTGCGGATAGGGAAATGCTCACCAGATATGTGGATACCGGTATAGAAAACATCCGGGCGGACCAAAACCAGCAACAAGCGAAAAATCCAGGAGCGTCTATCTCAAAATGAGCGGCTTCCTGGTGGGCGTCTATTATCCAGGTTAGAGTCGGCTTATATGTTCAATTTCTCACAATTGAATGCATGCCAGATGTTTCTTATGTTATGTTATGTTATTTGTTTTCGCCGTAAAGCCATAAAACTTTGCGGGGGTAAACTAACCTAACCTAACCTTCTGTGCAGAGTTTTGGTTTCGCACTGGCTCATCAGCATTTGCCTGGTGGACCTAGAATTACTTTTCTGTTCTATTTTTTCTACCCTTACAATCTTTCCGGAACTTAAGGGTAGTCATAACCCTTTGATCGCAAGCTTGTTATAAAAAAACCCCGGTGACAGCATTTGGAATATATAGAGACCTTAACGTCATATTGAAAAAGCTTGCCATCAAACACATCCCTGCCTACAACGCAGCAACGACAAAATATACACCCTTTCCTAAAAAAAAAAGAAAATAGTAACGCAACACCATTTGCGAGATGAAAAATAATAACTTTACATGCTTTCTGCATGGCGACTATATAAATTTAAGGCTAGAAGCCCCCGGCTTGTAACTGAAAGAACAATTTTTGTTAAAGCCATGTCCAAAGATAAAAAAAATGGGAAAATGCTTACATCTAGAGCATTTTTTACAAAACTTTTCTCACGATATTTTAGGTTAAAACGAAATAAAAAGTGGGCGTGGTCAAAGCTATATGATATCATTTACAGTACGCTCCTGAAACCTTTAGGGCAATTATAAAACAGTGCTTACTTACTTACTTAAGGTGGCGCTACAGTCCGGGGTGGAGCTGGGCCTCAGCCAACAAGCTTCGCCAGCCAGCTCTGTCTCTAGCTAGCCGTCTCCAGTTTCGCACGCGAAGTTGGCTGAGGTCCCCTTCTACTTGCGTGCGCCACCTGAGTCTCGGTGCTCCTCTATCACGCCGTCCCTGCGGTGTGGATTCGAAGATTTTCCGGGACGGGGCGTTGGTGTCCATCCGCTCTAGATGACCCAACCATCGTAGACGTTGTGTTTTGACTCTTTTGGCTAGGTCGGTATCGCTGTACTGCCCGTACAGTTCGATTTTATATCTCCTCCTCCACTCTCCGTCTATGCAGACGGGACCGTAAATCGTCCCAAGAATTTTCCTCTCGAAGCAGCCTAAAGTGTTTTCATCCGCCTTTGACAGGGTCCATGCTTCTGCACCGTAAAGCAGGACTGGGATGATGAGGGTCTTATACATGGACACTTTAGTTGCTCGAGAGAGGGCTTTGCTACTCAATTGCCTTCTTAGCCCAAAGAAACAGCGATTGGCAAGAGTTATCCTTCGTTTGATTTCAGCGCTGGTGTCATTGTCTGAATTGATAGCGGAACCCAGGTAGACAAAGTCCCTAACTACCTCAAAGTTATAGCTGTCGATGGTGATGTTTTGTCCAAGACGTCGGTGTTGGGTGTCTTTTCTTGATGACAGCATATACTTGGTTTTGCCCTCATTGACTGCTAAACCCATATTCGCCGCTTCCGTCCCAATACTCACGAAGGCTTCACTGACATCACGCTTTGTTCTACCGATTATGTCAATGTCGTCTGCGTATGCAAGTAGTTGAACGGACTTTTGAAAGATTGTACCTCTGGTGTTGGCGCGAGAGTTCTGCACAATTCTATCAAGTATGATGTTAAAGAAGTCGCATGACAGCGCATCGCCTTGTCTAAATCCTTTTTTGACATCAAAGGGGTCGGTGAGGTCTTTGCCGACCTTGACGGAACAGCGTGAGTTTTCCATCGTCATCCTGCACAGACTGACGAGTTTGGCAGGGATGCCAAAACTAGACATTGCGCTATATAGCTCGTCTCTATAGATGCTATAAAACAGTGCTGCATCCGACAAATCACAGCTTTAGAGGGCGCTGGAGTGGGTGTTTCATAATTTTAATGATAATAGAATAAAAAAAAATTGAATTTTACGCACATACAAGCCAGTAGTGGGCGCGTATGTCCAAATTCAATCTTACAACATGTAAAGTACGACTGCCAAATTTCAACTACGCAAAAAAAATGCGTTGGAAAAAGTTGGGCGTAGGGTTAATAAGTTCGTTCTGTAAACTCTAGAAGCACACATTAAAATGTAAAGATAGGAGGAAAAGAACGACGTGTAGCTTATCAAATCTTTTGTGTAGCTTTCCTTTCCTACTTGTTCTAAGAAGATTAGAATACCTTGTGCGAGAGTTTTGACACATAAATAAATGAACGAATACGCCAATTTTCGTTAAAATTTTCCATTTTGACATTTCTTTGATTTCTTCCAAACTTTATGTGCAAAAGCAAGTCCGCCAGTTTTCCCAACAATGCGTAGAAAATACAGAATTCATTCATAGGTGCCTTCCTAATCTTATGATATAAGTAGGAAGATATTCGGTGCTTTACTTTGACAGCGGCACAACTCGAAAATTTTGAAATTTGCTTCATTGCATAAAAAGTCTACATTTCCTTTAAGGCCCAACCATTATAGACTTTGATGAGCTTAAGTCGGCTTCGTAAGGTTTTTTTTTAAGGTTTTGACATTTGCCGCATTCAAAGTAAATCTTCTTCATATCATCTTCTTCTTCAATTAATTTCTCCTTTTGCTTTCTATTCGGTACGGCTTCATACAAAAAATGCCTTGCCTATGCCTTCGTTTCTGACACTTTAACCTCTATATTGTCTCTAGCAGTGGATTTTGATAACGCTTTTCATTGAAACTTAGAAATAAAGAACTGCTTGTTTCAATAAAACCCTTTTACCCGTTTGGCTACAAGATAAATAAATTGAAAAAGATTGAAAAACTCAAAAATGCGATACCTGGTGGTCAAATTCGGATTATGTGAAGACCTATAGCTGTCAACACAGATGCTGAAGCTGACAAACGTACACACAAATAACTTTCATAATCGTTTGGCAAATGGGTTTGCAACAACAGAAAGCCGTTGACGTGTATAGGTCTTCACATATAACAAAACTGACTGCAATCGTCAATTGACGATTGAAGGCTTACCCCTGGCGGTCAATTTTGGAATTTGTGAAGACATACACGTCAACGGCTAGCTGTTGTTGTAAGCGCCTATTTGTTAAACGAGTACGAAAATTATTTGTTTGGGAAAGATATTTTTCTTTGAATTCACAAACAAAGGACAAACTATTTTATTCACAAATCAGATTGATAAATCACACGGAAAAACGCGAACTCGTTTGTGAACTTCAGCATCTGTGTTGACAGATAAAGGTCTTCACATATTCCGAATTTGACCGCCAGGTATCGCATTCTGACTTTTCCAATCGTCAATTACAAACACGGACTGGCAGCCAAAAAACGTGTCCGCACATAAAATCTGACAGTTTGACAGTAGAATTGTTTACTTTTTAAATTTAAAACCCTCAAAATCGGGGGATCGCATCTTTGGTGTTAAGAATTGATCTAGAATAATTTATTTTTATTTCCAATAAAAATTACAAAGTCAAATAAGATCAAATCGTTTGAGAGAAAGGGGATCTTTTCCTTGATGAAAAACGCTATAAGATTTCTACAAGCGCTACTGTTGTCAACCTTTTAAGGTGCATAAGCGCATCCCTGCTAAGCGGTTGCGGCTACCTTACCCAGCTCAAGCTCAAGCCTAGCACTATCTACATGCAATTCGCAGTTGTGCAACTATTGAGCGACAATTCTTAAAATTAAGTTGTTCGACAAAAGCATCTTCAAATCGGTTAAAAACTTAATATTTTTCTGATTTCCCTCTCCTTTTTGAGGGATACAGATTTCCAGCGCTCTAATAGATTTCCAGCTCTCAAGTAGCAACATGCAATCAATATGGATATCGATATTTTTATTTTCAGTGTCTAAGGCTATGGGTGCCAATGATAAGCTCAATGAACCGCTTTCTTAAACTTCGAAATCAAAAGCACTAATTGCAGTAAAACAAAACCACACATTCCAAATTCTCACAAAAAAATTTCCACCCGCATCTAATCAAGATTCATTACATTCCGGTTTATTTGTTTGCATTTTGTTGAGAACATAAAATATAAAAAAAGTACCTACACGCATTAACGACTAGCTGTAACAATTAAGCTTAAATTAACTTTACGGAAATTATTTCTTAACACGAACATGAATCAAAACACTTTTTACAACCATGCCAAAAGGTGCTGCAAACAAAGTAAAGTAAGTAAGTAAATATTCTCACGAGATAGTTGGGAAAACAAATTTAAGTATCGAGTTTTCAATTGTACTCCCAGATCCACACATGGGCTATTATATAACTGTAAAGGGTTATTAAATATATGTATGTAGATAACTGTAAAAATTTATCACTTTTGCTATAAGTAATTGGTCCATCATAGTGTAACCAATTAAATAGTTATTGCATTGTATTGACAGTTGTATAGCTGTTCTAGGTAACAAAGGCAAATTCCAAAAGCACTTTTTACGTAATCATTGCCCTGTCGTTTTGTCGATTTGTCAGTTTCGTTAAACAATAATCAGAAACAATGGTCGGTAGAAGTAGTGTTAAATGACCAACGCCATGAAGACCTTAAAGGGCCAGTTCTTCAGCGCTGAGTTACGCCCAGCTTAAACCAAGATCTGTTAATACCAGAACAAAACGAATCTAGAGTAAACACAAGGAACATATTTTCAGTGCAGTGCTAACTCCGTCATTGTAGTTGTCAAAATCTTCGATTCTAGATATTATTGGCTCTTCCAGCTCTCGCACTTCACATAGAAAAACACAGGAAAGAAGTTCGAGTCATTTCCAGATGTCATTTTTCACAGAAACACCCCAACGTCATCGCACACAGAAAAAACATTCAAGGAAGATCATACTGTTCACCTGAATTGATCCGGGATTAAGCCGAGATTAATCCCGGATCAATATTCACTAAATATTTCATTTCTGGGGTAAATCTCAGTTTAAGGGTCTAATCATAGCTATCATCGGATTGCATCATCGAAAAATTTGTTTTCATGTTTTTAGACGTTTGAGCAAACAATGTTGGCTGTTATTGGTATCAAAATGAAGCTAATGAGTTGCAGATTTTTTTCCGCAGCAAAAATATATAAATGGCGTTAAAACTTTTATGTAAGCTCGCTTTTACTATTTCACTGACAGAAATCGATTTCAAAGAACAGCTGATTTTGATTTGTGTTTTTGCGACAAAATCGTTCCACTGAAAAGCATTCCATTCTCTTTCCATTCTCATCTGTCAGTTTTCCTTTCACTGATCAACTCCAACCTCAAACGCCTGTTGTTGTTTGTTGGCACTGACAGAAATGTTCAATGATTGCTATGAATGACTTGTCAGAAAACCGAAGACATTGTTCCACTGATTTGTTCCAATGATGCTAACGCAGAAACTCAGATGATCTCGGCTTAACTCACCAAATTTGGTGAGTTAATCCCGGATAAACTCTGGTGAACAGCATGAATTTCTTTAATTTTTTTTCTGTGTGAAATGGCAGTGGACTTGCGTGCTTCTGTAAAAAATGACATCTGTAAGTGACTCGAACATCTTTTCCTGTGTTTTTCTAAGTGAAGTGAGAGTTGAAGGAGTAAATAATTCCGAGAGTCGAAGACATTGACAACTTTACTGAGGGAGTTAACTCTGCACTGAAAAACTGTTCGCTGGGTCAACTCTAGATTCGTTTTGTTACGGGATCAACAGACCTTGTTTTAAGCTGGGCTTATCTCAGCACTAAAAACCCGGCCCTGAAAGGTACAACGTCTTGGAATACTTTTGTGCAATATATGCTTAGTGCCACACCGCAGAGACGGCGCGGTAGAGGAGCACCGAGACTCAGGTGGCGCACGCAAGTGGAAGGGGACCTCAGCCAACTTCGCGTGCGAAACTGGAGACGGCAAGTTAGAGACAGAGCTGGCTGGCGACCCAGCAAACATAACTAACGGAAAGGGGACATTCTCTCCGTCCAATTTGTCGGGCGTATGCGGAATTGTAGACTATTTAAGACGGAAAAGGCTGCACTGGCGTTAGTAGAGTATACCATTGCTCCGCGCGGTTTTCTCTCTCTCATGGTTTGCGTGTGTGAGTGCGCACGATTTATCGGCGCGTTTTACGTGCCAAATCCTTCCTGGATTCGCGGCTTTTTCATTCCACTTGTGAGTCGGGGTTTCCATTATTTTCCCTTGATTCTGCTACGCAAAAAAGAAGGTCCATTTGTCCAGCAAAAAAATACTCAAACATTTCAAAAACTTTTATTTGTTCTTATTTTAATTCATTCTGGTCTGCTTCTAGTAAACAAATCGCATTGTACAGAGCTCTTTGTTATTGAAGGCGTGCGCTAATGACGAGAAACTTAATTTTGTTGTTACTCCTGCTAGATAAAGTGATTTTTACAGTAATAAAAATAAATACTTACCACGCTCACTCGTATTTACTGTACTCTCTCGCGCTAAATGCCTGTACACACACTATCCAAAAAAAAATTAAAAATGGCGAAAAAGGGAATGGAATTGGTAAGGAAATCTCCATTTGTTAGGGACATGACCCAAAATTGTTTGTTGGGGAAGCTTCTTGGCTGAGGCCCAGGTCCAATCCGAACTGTAGCGCCACTTTAAGTAAGTAAGTAAGTAATATGTGCTTAGTGCTTAGCGCAAGTCAGATAAGATACAAACAAAATAAGTATTCGTAATATTAAAACATATTTTGATATTGTATAAAAATTTGGCAAAAATATTTTTTGTTGGCATTATGAAAATAATTTTATTTGGATTAACGAAAAAATGTCACTTTGGTTGTGCGAAATCATCGCACATTGGCACTTAGTCCTTATTATGACCTTTTCGGTTGGTCGTCCAGAAACGTCCGGAAGCATACTGGATTACGACCCCAATCCGGGAGAAGAACGCCATGATCCGGGATCGCCATTTAAAAAAAAAACACTAATTTCAGTTTTTAACTGTCACACATTTAAAGCAAAAGCGGTCAATATTTATGACGGAAGAATTTAGCGGGATCATAGAGTTTTATGAGAATCCTAATAGACTTTCGTTACAAATTTTTTGAGTCTTATGTAGAGGGGGAAAGTAAAAACATTTAAATTAAAATTTCCAATTGAATATAATTTTTTAAAGCATTTCAAAGTAAAAAAAAAAACTAAATTCATGTCCTTAAAAAATAACTTATACGTTCGATAAAAACACATTTCGAAATGCAGTTCAATCTATTTCCATCATGCAACTGATAAAATCCCACACAAACCAGTGTTTTCTTAACTTATCTATAAAATAAAAGATAGATAATTGTTAATCATAATAATTTAACACATCGTTTTACTCAGCTCTTTTCGAAACTATTTCATCACTTTACTTGTTTAATTAACTGAGCTCATGTAAATAATCAAAAGCTAACGAGGTCAGATTTTCGATTAGAAAGTTTTATTACATCACTGCTCAAGTCAAAATTAAATGTGACGCAATAGTTCCTAACCTATCGCAATAGTTCCTAACCTATAAATACGTCACTGTGACATAAAATCAAGGAGGAAATCACGAGGAACTCTTATATCCTTCATGTTTCCAGAACCAGTGATTTTGTTAAGATTGCTCAATTAATTCAACTACGGATTAATGAGAAAATACCTGAAACGAATAAATAACTGATCACTTTCTGTTCGACCTTGGTGCGAAGGTTAACTACGTGAGAATTCAATGCAAATTGCATACAGAACAGCGTGCATGTTTTACTAAATTTAATAAGAATATTACCTAATTGATATTCCTTGAATGCATTTGGTTAACAAAAAGGGTATTTGAACTCGGACTGAAATCGAAAGCAGGTTGTTTAATTTTTCCACCAGAAGTATATGGGTGCGGATAAGGTCTTAATTTACTTGTTTGAAATATTTAAGAATAGATTGAAACCCGAGTTTGTTGAACTTATGTGATCAAGTTCAAATTCATTCAAAGAAAAAATGAAGAAAAAAAATTGATGCATTACATTGCGCATTGTATTGAGAAAGCTTTCGGGGTTAATGTAGTTTCGTGAACCAATATTTCGAGCAGAAGATATTTTCGTTTGAATACTGTTATAGTTTTTTAATCAGAGAAGACTGAGTGCATTTAAGGCTCATTGCTGTATACTATTGAAACAAAATAGTAACTCCCAGCCAGAGATGGCAGAAATGTGACTTTTTTTGATTTCCTACGTTTTTTACGTCTGCTACATAAACGAACTAGTTAATGTAATTAAATGTAGTAATAGAAGTAACCGTAGAACCACAGTGATGTAGCTGTGGCGGTAGTAGTAGCGGTAGTAAGAGCTGTCAAAAGTTAAAACACATGTATTCAGTGTATTGCGCACACAATGTGTGTCTGTGGCGGTAGCGCGTAGCTGTGGCGGTAGTAAGAGTTGGCCAACTTTTAACTTTCGTAGCGCTACAGGGTTGACAGCGCTACACGAGCTACAGTTCAATACAAGTTAAGTAAACAATGGAGGAAAAGGACGTCGAAAAGTTTATTGAGATGGTTAAATTTAAAGAAATTTTATGGAATTTGTGTCATCCGTTGTACAAAAATATTAAATCTAGTTCAAATTAACTCAGAGTATCGGCCATTGTTTATAAACGGGGTTTTTGTTCGACATAGCCGCGCTACACCATTGTGTTCAATTTTTTTCCGTACTACGCCACATGGCTCCGCGGCTGTACTACGTACTACTGCTACATACCACCGCTACGGGCATTGTGGTCCCACGGTAAAACGTAGCAGACGTAGCAATTAGACGTCAAAATGACGTATGGAATGTCAATGCAACCACCGAATCGTCAATTCAAATTACTTTTTCAAATTGCAAGGCCGCAGAAGCATCGCCATTTGTCTTTTATTAAATCTCGAACTGATTGATTTTGGTCATACGCTACACATTCGGTTCTTTTATAGTGAAAAGTCTCGTGAAAAGACTTTAATTAAATTTTGACGTGTAAGAAATGTAGGTTGTTAATGAAACAAATCAGAGGCGCAGTTTACCTAATTAACTACGCGTAGTTAATCGAGTAGATTACCTGGCGTATTCTACTCTGTCATCTCTGCTCCCAGCCATTATCAAAGGAACTGTCCACATAAGGCGTTATGATACTTTTTATGCGTCCGTCACGTCGAAGTACACAACTGACAACTCAATTAAATACACACGTTCTTACGCGTAGTGACACACGTCACACACTTTTCTATGGGTCGCTTCTCAAAAGAACATGTGTATTTAACTGAATTGTCAATTGTCTACTTTGGCGTGAAGGACGCAACCGATTCATTTGGCTGAAGGCTTTACATTGTTTTATTTAGTTTCGATTGCAGATATTGTTAAAAAATCCCCACGTTTTAGGCCTGGGATACACATGAAGACAGAAAAACTAGCTGCAAATAACCGTGTTTACTCACCATACTTACAATAATTTCCCTACGATTCCTGTCAATTTAACCTGTAATTTTTACCGTTGCAAAAAAAGGTTTTCATAACTTTCTGTGCAAAAATGTTTGTCAATGGTTAGTACTTTTTGCATTGATAGAAATATTTTCATCGTCGGTCGGTTTCATTGCTGGTGTAAATGCTTTGGAAATTCGCTTTGCAATTTCGATTTGTAAATGGCCATCAATGATTGATTTGCATTCGAAGAGCAATAATTCTTATTAAATCTTAAATCTAAAATTAAATGAGTTCAAAAATAACATTGAAGACTTAATTAAACAAAAAATAAGCAAATAAGTGCGACAATTTTTGGTGTAACAAGTGCTTGATGTTTCAATCTTCGAGCACTAATCCGCGATTAATATAAATCTTTTTTAAATCCTCTACAAATCACGCGATTTACCATACAAATTTAAGTCCTCCGGCAAGCGGTTAAAAATTAATGCGGGAACCACAAAGCAGCCTGGGCTTGGCCTCGGCTTGACGTTTACAAGTTCAGCCATACGATTTCGAGTTTCCTAACACAATGAAGCTCGGCTTCAAAATGTTGTTTGCAAAGAGAAAAAGTGCGCAAAGAGAAAACGTAATGCTACGCAAGGGGGCTCAAAAGCCCAGCACGAGTTCAGATGTGCTGAACTTTTGCCTCGTGTGAAGTAAATGGGGCTTGATTTCGATCGCACGCACGAAGTCAATCAGTCTGCCTTTGGCTATATTTGTATAAGTGTGTTGGTCATGCGCGGATATGAGGCAGAATATCTGAGTGTGCCTACATTTTGAGGCAAATTGTGTATTATACATTTATTAGTTGGACATGAATGTTCCACATAATTATGTACACAGCACTAGCTACCAGGGCTTTCGGCTGTGTGTGCGTATTTTTTAATTAATCGTGGCATGCTTGGAGAACGTAGCGAATGTATAATAAAAGCTCTCTCTCCGTGAGCAAAATGTCATTGCAAAGCCGGTTCAAAGTCCACGTATCGTAACGGGGCGAAGCCGAAGCCTGAGACTGCTATGTGGTCCCCGCGTAATAATCGTCTCGTAAATCCTATTCACCCTATTCACAAGCCTATTTTCTTGAAAACCTATTTGTCTGAAAATCAAAAAAGGAAACGGAAACTATTCCTGTACGACCGATCTGTCACGAGTACGTTTTCTTTTTGGATTTTTACCGCGAAAATCGTTTTTCGCTCCTGGGAAACGACATCGTCACTCTCTTTTGAGAGCCAAAATCGAGGAAACAAAGTATTCGTGTCAAATTGATCCTATCTTTGTCTGGTGGAGACACTTTGGGATTTATTTTTAATTGCCGTTGGAGACATAGTATTATCGGCATTTTGAGCTCTGAGACGCCAGTATAAACATCAAAATAGGTTTTTTAATTGTTTTCACGAAATTTTGAATTTAGTTGCTGTTTAAACGTGCTTTAGGAACACAAGAGCACACTTAAAATGATTGGAAATCTACTTGCCACCTTTTTTTTCAGGTCGACTTTTATGGTCTTCCATTCCATTGCTTTGGGCATTGCATGTGTAGACAAGAGAAGACAACATAGAAATTTAAGCGGGATTCACGAAGAATCTCTGATTCCGCCTCGACCTGACATTTAACAGTTCAGCCATACGATTTTAATGTTTACTAGGAAGCTATGGCTTCAACGTCTCATTTGCCAATCGTACAGAGAAAACGTAATGTGACCCCAAAGCGAAGCTCTAGTTCAAATGCACTGAACTTTTGCTGCGTTTGACAGCTCAACAATTAAGGGGAATAAAATCAAAATCCCAATTTTTTAAGGTACGCGCGCTAAAGACAATCGTAGTAGTAATTTTAAAAGATATTTTTTTTATGAAATGGCATTTCAAAACAGATTCAAATTCGACATATCGTAGGTGGCGAAGCTCCCTATCGGATTGAGTCTATCTACAAGATCGACGTCGACGCTGCTGTGTATTAAATATTTTTTTTTTTTTCCGGGGGTAGGAAAAACCTTCATAGGCACTACGAAGACCGGCCGCGCGTGCTCATAGTAGTGTGAGATTCTTACTCACTAAAAAATCTCCCATTTTCCGTCAGACTACGACTAAGTTTCCTTAACAAGTAGTTCAAGCTTCTGTAGTAATCGCGTGTGGCAGGCTGCCTTCCAACAAAGGCACCTACAATACCGGCCATTTATGCGGTTTCAACTTATGCTGCTAGATCTAACGGTCTCATTCGATGTCCGCAAAGACGAGTACTAAGTTTGCGAGCAAAGTTTGTTACCTCGTCAGTCACGGTTGCGATTCCTCGATCTCGGCGTAGATCACTATTTCTTATGTACCATGGAGCATTAACGATTGCTCCGAGTGTCTTATTTTGAAAAGTTTCTAAAATAGATATATTGCTTGGTTTAGTACAACCCCAGAGTTGTATACCGTACGTCCAAGATGGTTTTAGCACTTGCTTATACAAAAGCAGTTTGTTATATATGCTTAGTTTCGAAAATCTTCCGATAAGCCAATTAATTTCTCTTAACCTGATTTCGAGCTCGTCGCGTTTCTTTTTAACGTGCGGCTTCCATTTAAGTTTTGCGTCTAGAGTCATTCCTAGATATTTCGCTTCATTTGAGTACGGGATTCGTATCGAGTTAATGAATAAAGGTTTGTTGTTTATCTTTTTATAAGTAAAGTTAACTTAGTCTCGTTAAGGACGACTCGGCAGCTCTTCGTTCAGTCGCATATTTTGTCTAAAGCGCGCTGAAGTTTCCCTGTTGATAATTCAACTGTCGTATCAATAGCGAGAATAACAGTGTCGTCAGCGAACGTAGCTAAAATTGTTCCCTCATCGTGGGGTATGTCTCTTGTATAGAGCAAAAATAATATTGGGCCGAGAACGCTTCCTTGCGGGACACCGGCATTTATCTCTTTGAATTCCGAGTACTCATTTTCGTACCTTACGCGAAAGATTCTGTCTTCAAGGTAAGAGTCTATGATTCTATAGAGTTTCCTGGTAAGCTAAGCCTTAACTTGTACTTCAGGCCTTCGTGCCACACCTTATCGAAGGCTTGTGATACGTCAAGAAAAGCACTAGTACATATCTTTTTCGCTTCCAGAGCTTTTTCGATGACGTTTGTTATTCGAAAGACCTGGTCGATTGTTGAATTCTTTTTTCTAAATCCGAATTGGTGATCCGGAATCAATCGTCTTTCTTCAATGATGCAACCAACCTTTTAAGCAACTCGAATACCTTAGATATTAGCGGCAGTAGCGAAATAGGTCTGTATGACTTTTTGTCGTTCGGACATTTTCCTGGTTCCGGAACTATTATGACCTCGGCCACTTTCCATTGCAATCGTGTATTAAAATGTAATCTATTCCTCGTAGAAGAAAACAAGGAATAGCTCTTTATTCAGTTCAGTTCATGCGTAAACAAGGTTTAAACTTTTGATGCTGAATCCTGAATGAACTCGCCCTGTCAAACCATCCTGTCAACCACTAGATAATGGGTGTTGAAATAGGTATATTCCTTTACTTCTCATAAAAACAACGAAATTTGACTGATGATCTTTTCGGTTAGTCGTCCGGGAATATTCTGGACTCTGACGTCCGGATGTCAGGTTTTAATAGCATGAACTGAGGTTGAACGGTGGCCACCACACTGGCCATTTCCCTCACCTTAGTAATTCTGACACATCAGGTTAGGATAAACCAAATAAAATTAGGGCCTTTTCGGTTGGTCATCCGGAAGCGTCCGGCAGCATTCTGGACCCTCTGGAATCCGTTTTCTTGGCATTTGTTTGCGATAGTTCTTCTCCTGAAAAGGAGGGAAATTTTCTTCTGGCCGAAAATCCACAATTAAAACCAAAGGCACGCACACAATCATACATTGCATGTGTCAAGTTGGATAAATGTCATTTGTCCCCTGTAGAATAGCTTTTGCTTCACAAATTTCAAAATCCAAAAAAACGTGTTTCGCAAGAACGCTCTTCCCCTTATCCGAGACCACCAACCGAAAAGGCCATAAATTTAGCCAATTCCTGTTCGATTACACACAAATTGGTCATTTTTGCACAGAAGAGAGAGCTGATGGGAGAATAAAACATTTCCCCTTCTCGACAACCTTGGCCAATGAAATTTCTACGGGCAGGAATGTGAGATCTGTCAAAAGTCAGATTTGACAATTAAAATTGTTAATGAAGCTATTTATTTGGGAATTCTGTAATTCATGTGCGTTCTTCGTGTTGTTTCTTTATTCTTCTTCCTCAGACCAAAGAATAGTTGAATTAATTTAAAATAATAAAAATCCATCAATCAAGTTGCAATATTGAATTTTGAAGTGGAATGTTTGTTGCGAATTTGTTGACGTTTAAGTCGTGTACAAATTTTGTTGCTTAAAGCGTTCGTTTACTTTTTTTTACAGTTTTTCATCCCCATTACAGATTGCCCATTTTAGCGCACAGAAGCAAAACGAACAGATCTAAAATGTGAGTTTTTTGAAGAAAAATGAAGCATAGGTGCGTTCTGCTTATATCACAGCTCTGTAACTGATTTGAAAAGCGGCTCAATGGTCTAGGGGTATGATTCTCGCTTTGGGTGCGAGAGGTCCCGGGTTCAAATCCCGGTTGAGCCCGTTTCTTTTTTTTTTAATTATTATCAGTTTCTGTAACTATATGCTGCAAGACCGATCTCACTTGAAGGGTCCAGTAAACGCAAAAATACTCTTTTTTTAAGTACACTCGGTGTGGCACATCATTACAGTTTATTTTTTATTCACTTAAATTTAAAATAAAATATCTTTTGCCCATTTTTCTCCAACAAATACTCGTCAGCGGAGCAGTCATGAGTCTGCTTGGCTATTGCATACAACCTTCCACGTGTATCACCCGCCTAAATACTATAAATTTTACGTATGGGTTTCCTCCTGGCTAAGCTGGCTTTTTAGAAGACTACCGCCTGGTCGACCAGCTTGTAGCCTTGTCCAGAGTAGGTCTTCGGTGGGTAGCACACGAACAAACTAAGTTGCATAAGCGACAGAACGCAACCTAGGAAATTCGGGATCTGGGGAGGAACAAGAATTCTTAGTCAGGATAAAGAGATGGTAAGCCCTACATACCTGAATAAAGGGGTCCTTGATGATCACTCCGTAGATCAACCACTGTACGGAGACAAAGAACGACATCGCTATCAGCGGGAATGGCAAACTCTCAGAGTTCTTCACTCGTATCACGTGCAGCAGCATAGTCAGAGGAGCGGCAAAGAAGAACACCGTCACCACACAGCAGGCATATCCTAAAAGTAACTCGTTAGAGAATTCTGCTTGGTTGTGTGTGTACTTATCACCAAGTCTCACCCATAAGCTGTACGGCCTTCTCGTGTTCCACCTCGTACTTTGTGTACGTTACCACGCTTATCAGCAAAAACAGTGCCAGCGCGAACTGGCGCACATAGTTGCGCTTGTTCACCGTGAACACGTAGTAAATCGCAGTGTAGAGGAACATCAAGCCAGTTCCCACAATGTTCACCATTACCACGATGGTCTCGTCGCTCAGCGAACCATAGCGCAACCACAGACTGCAACTGGAAAGCGAAAACGTTTCGATTACCCGCCCAAGCGCACATGTAACCCGAGATCCTTACGATAGGAATCCACAAATGAAAGGGAACCCAGATGAGTCGCCCGTGCTCTTCTTGGCAATGTACTTCCGGCAAACAATTCTGAAAAACCACGATCGAGCGTCGGAAAGCGAAAGTCATGATTAGGATCGCACACATTTGGGGTAATTGAAAAGCTTACGCTCCAGATAGGTACTGCAGAACAGTTGTTATCACAGCTGAGGTCTCTAAAATTGATTCCATTGATGACGAAACCATTTTATCGCGTTTTTCCTCCCTCCGCCTTGCCCTTTGACTAAATTCGTCCGAGATCACAAGCTGTTTTGGTTTGGCTCTGAATCGTGATGTTTATCGAGTAGGATAGAACATGTTATAATTACAAAAATTCGATAATTTCAAGTTTAAATTAAGGATCTAGCGAAAGAATAAAAGAAATAAAACGAAAAGTTTTAACTACACTCCGTCGTACTGCCTGCCCGGTTGTGTTGTTTTAGGTGACAGTTTGATGACGTTTGACGTTAGCGACAGCCATGTAAACAAAACTGGTTTTCTCATTATTTGCTGTAGATGGCAGGCAGCACGTTTGAAGGGTATTTACACAGGGTGATCGTTTTTGAGTTGTTTTTATTGCAAATGTTTTGTTGGAATATAAAATGTATGTCACACGCTCTTTAATAACAATCTTTTCAGTTGTCGTGTCCAAAGTGTAAGAAAGTAATTAAATGTTTTCAGCCCAATAAATGGGTAAGTATCATATCCATGTATTCATAAATTTCGATTTATAAAATTTATTTGTTCGAAATTTCTCACTCACAGCATTGTTGTACTACATTTAATTATCGTCCATGATCGTGAACGTCAACAGTGTTTTTGTGTCGCAAAGAAATAAATTAGATATGAAAAAGAATTGGCAAGGAAATGTGTACAATGTGTCCTCACCTCATGTTCAGTAAGTATGCAAACCATTTTATTCATTATTTTTAAATATCCCCATCCTTTACACACCAGATTGAATAAGTCATATGTCAAAATAACGATATCGTCGAAATAGCAAAGAATGTATTGTAATATTTTCGGCCTGGGGTTCGTCGAATAAAACTCAATTTCACTTTTGTAATCACACAATGAAACACTTTATTTATCAAACAAAACTTATTTAAACTCAGATCACACTGTTATTCAACTTTACTAATTAGAATTCAACACTTTATTTCAACTCAATCACTTTTTACTTTATTACCGATTTTCACAAGTCCACGTTTAAAATATAACTGTGCCGTACGAGCCTGCCACCCGTGTATTTATACAAAATTAAGCACCTTCTAGTACGTTCCATACCCCCTTTGGTAATTTTCCATTGGTACTCCTCCGCTGAATTCCAAGGAGGGGAAATCGAAATTCGAACTTCGGATATGACAGCTGCTGTCAGATGACTGGAATGACAGTTGGGTATGTTCGTTTAGTGAATCGAGCGGGTGCGTTTGTAGAGTGAATCGATGGGTGCATTCAGGGACTCCTGCGAGTTGTTTTATTTCTTGTCGCCACATAACAGTATATTGATTAAATTAAATCAGTATCATCGTATTGTTCCTCTGTTATTGTTTGTTCATACATGTTTTCTAACGAATGAATTAAAATCAGATAAATGAAAAGAAATGCTTTTTCCACACCAGATATCCTTACCCAAAACAAGTTTAAAAAAAAAAAAAAATGTCGTCAAAAGATTAAAATTAAATTAGTTTGAGATCCCAATGAAATTGATAAACATCTTAGGCCCGTTAGGCCACACGAGTCACAAAACTGTTTTAAATCTTACCAGCACTCTTGAACGTGCAACAGTCGTTTGCGTTGTGACGCCCCAATGTCATTTCAGGTTATCTGAGGTGGCGACTACACATATGCGCTCCGTATAGTGAGGGCTGCAGTCAAGGGTAACGCTTGCAAAAAAAATCAAGTATCCTTTTATTGTATTGTACATTGCTTTAAGATTTATCGATATTTTGTTTATAAAAAAAAATTGGTACAATCGAAACCAAAAGCTTAAAACTAAACTTAAATAAGAGTCTTATGTCCGTTGACTACTGGTCTGGTTGCTTGATGAATAGAACTAAATCCTTAATTGTCATTAAAGAGACTTGTCATCAAAAAATCTCTATCACCATTGAAGTTTTCTATAAGTGACTATTTCATACCAAATAGAAAATTAAAAAACCAAGATCAAGACAGACATTTCCCGAAAAATGCTCAATTGTCGCTATCCAACAAAATAAAGGGGCGAATTTGTGATTTATCATAAAAAAATTGGTTTACCGACTTAATTGATGAGTATAATTTCGATTACACATTAGACCCACCTGGAACACTTAGAAAGATGAACTCCGAAACTTGGATAATCACGCATTGAAAAACCTTGGGCCCCATTGAATAAGAGCGATGTCATCGTTTTCGACCTGGTTTTTGGTAGCTTGAGGCTTATACTATGTCTCCACCGATAATTAAAAGAAGATTAGCGGGAGACGATTTAAATAAATCCCAAAGTGGCTCCATCCGACAAATAAAGGATTCATTTGACACGAAAATTCTGTTTCTGTCATTTTGGCTCTCAAAAGAGAGTGGCATTTGTCATTGTCAGTGGCAGATGTCATTTTCAAGGAGCGAAAACGATATTTTCAGTAAAAGTCACAATATAAATCGTACTTGTGACAGATTTTTCGCACAGGGACAGTTTCAGTTTCCTTTTTTGATTCTCAAACTGTGCAGAAAATAGGTTGGTGAATGGGATTTATGGGAGGATTTATTTTTAATCTCTTCCCGAGAGGATTTAAATTTGTATGGTAAATCGCGTGAATTGTAGAGGATTTAATAAAGATTAATATTAATCGACGATTAGTGCTCGGTGGAGACATGGTATAAGATTAGACTGCATGCCAAAAGCCGCGGTGTCACAAGGAACAGGAACAGAAACAGAAACAGAATTTCATACATTAGCAACGTAAAAAGCATTCAGCGAATTTAGGTTTCAGTTGCTAATGTATGGGATTCTGTTTCTGTTCCCGTTTACGTTGCTTGCGATAACGCGACTTAAGAAGAAAAATGCAGGAAATATTTTTCTTCTTACGTCAAATAAGCCAAGACTGTATGCCATAGTCTAATCTAAGCTTAAAGAAATGGCAAACATGAAAAATTGCTTTATACCATGTCTCCACCGGGCACTTATCCTTGATTAATATAAATCTTTATTAAATCCTCTACAAATCACACGATTAACGAAACAAATTTAAGTCCTCTCCGCAAGCGATAACAAATACATCCTCTCATAAATACCAAAAATATGTTTTTGATTTTTATGAAAGGATTTATATATTTTAATCGCTTGCCGAGAGGACTCAAACAATTATATTATAAACAATATTTTTGAGAACACTTTACGCAGACGGATTATTTTATTTCATCACATTCAAACTCACATAATGAGAAGATCACAGATGATATAAGCCGATTCCACCCCTGGTTTCATGTTAGTTGCGCATGTCTGCGGCAATCGAATCGTTGCTTGACTAAAAGTTTCACCTTTACGGTTAGTCTTGAGAAAGATGAAACTTTTCTCTAACACTTTGAGAATCAAAACAAGGAAACTGAAGCTGCCTCTACCAAATCAGAGTCTGGATTCAGATTAAAAAGTCTCAAATCTAATTAAAATCTATTAGATTTCCCATATATTTGTTGAATTCAGAATCTAGGTTCCCACAAAATCGAATACAAAGTTAATAGATTCTACTCGATTTTATGGGAATAATAGAAAAATAAAAGATAAGACACTTTTTTATCCACAATTGTTTTTTACCTATTTAACGAGCGGTTTAACTTGTGACAACTGTGCAAAATCGGGTAGTTGATGTTCAACTGATCGAAAAGTCAACAAAATCTAGATTATTTTCGCAGTGTGAAAGGGTCAATTTGATTTTGAAATAGAATTGCTCAAAATCTAGATTCTGGCTTCGGTGTGAAAACGGTATTAGATCTATCACAAGTACGTTTTCTTTTGTGATTTTTACAGCGGAAATCGTTTTTCGCTCCTGAGAAAAACGCTATCGCCACTTTTTTTTTAGATCTAAAATGACAGAAACCGAGTTTTCATTTCAAATTAATCCCATATTTGTGCGGTGGAGTTACTTTGGGAATTATTTTTAATCGTCGAATCCCCTTAAAATTGCCGGTGGAGACATAGTATTACAGTTGACCATTAGAAAAAGTTATTTAAAATTAAACCAAAAAAGAACAGCTGAAGCGAGACAAAACCAGCTGACATGCCAGTTTGAGGGCTGCAACACCAAGGGATTAAATCAAAACTAATGAAGAAATATTTTATTCTGGGCATTATTGGAATGCCCAGAAGCATTTTCTTTAAGGCAGATGCAATCAAACTTCGTCGGATTTAAGTGAAAAATGATTTTATTTGCTTAAATGCTCGATTATATTGAATACGCTTCGGTTGACATTTTTTTTGTCGAAAATGCTAGCATTTTCTTTGATTTTGACAGGTTGGAATTTCTAGGCATTCATAAAAATTAGAATCACATTGCATAATGCAACTAAAAATGACTGAAAAAATGTCGTTGGTCGTACTTCTGGATTTTAAACTATTTGATAACTCTATTCTTTTATTTTTTACTTGTTTTGTTTTTTTTTTTAAAAAATTTAATAATTTATAATATTAAATGAAGAAAGAAAGATTTTTACGGAAGAAGAATAACTTTCCTAATACAGTTTTGAATGCATGATGAGTTCATGAAATTTATTGTGATGAGTTATGCGAAGGGGATAAATTTATCGGAATGGGAGTTTTTATCGAGACTGTACGATAGTTTTCAAGGCGCAATAGGTGAAGATAGTAAAAGCCAGGGAAATAACGTAATGAAGGCCCAATTACTTCTGTTCAACCCAGGAGCTCCACTTGCAATGGAAGAAGCAATCTCTTCATAGAAATATTTCCATTGACTGTGTCATTCCTAGTGTAGACGCTTTGGAATAGTGATTTGCAGATGGCCATCAATGATTGATTGATTTCGATTTGAAGAGCAATCATTGCCATAAATCTACGGGGCAATGATTTAGCGAAAATGACAGTTTGATCTTTAATAATTTTTTTCGGCTTCAACGCTGTCAATACAAATAAAGACATAAATTTCAAACCGGCAATCAATGCAGACATTATGTTTTTTCAAAACTTTTACGGTTTTCTTTCCGTTTTTGATGTGGCAGTGAAGGCAATGAAATGCCGCCATTAAATGTGATTGGAAAGCTTATTTCCAGATATTTTTTTTACAACGATTGCCATGTTTATTTCTATTGCCTTGGGCATTGACTGTGTTGACACAGCGAATATTTATTTCCACTTCTTGTTGGTCATCAGTTTCATCAGAGATCTGCGACTACGAGCAGAGCCAGAAAACCTCTTTGAATCTACCAACGAAAAGTAGTTTGGCATCACTTTATGCGAGAGTTTCACACACATGCTCACCTTCTGATTGACATTTATCTCATTTCAAAAACACAACAACAAAAGCCCCGCTGCTTTCAACTACGGGTATGTCGATGTATGCGTAGGCTCCCCAGCTGTTCAGCTGCTCGGTTGAATTTCTGCTGTCAAGTGTCAGCCGCTCTTCGTGCGTTGCGGCTGTTGGGTGTTTTTGTCGTTTTTCGCGATTTTGTATTATTTTATTTTTTCTTATTTTGCGAAGTTATTTCCGCGTGTAATTAAAATACCAATAAAAGTGCCCGAATGCTATAAACCTCAAGTGCGTTAAACCAAAGTGATACACCTTCAATATAATCGTCCCAGTTTCTACTTTGTGTAGTGCAGTGGCTCCGATTTCCATTGTTTTTCCTCAACTCTTTTGTGACCTAGATTGAACCAAACAGCAATAATTGCGTTAATATTCGATTTGGGATTTTAACCCGTGCGTGACCGGTGTACAAACAATGGAGGAACGAAGTGAATCGCAGATTCTATACCAAGCGTCCAAGGTCGATATCGTATCTGATAGCGGCAGCGGCAATCCCCAGTCGAAGGTAATTAGAGGTTTTCCTTCCATATGGCAGGAAGGGAAGAGAAAGTGAAGATTACTTCTCTAGTGTAATTGCCTCGGGCAATTAAAGGAACCAACTGATAAACTTTGCAATGATCCCCTTCTATGTGGTCACTGGTCGTATTTATTTTTATCGCTTAACACGACTTTAATTAATGCGAGACATTTGACACTGAAATATATTGGCGTCGTTACACACTACATCCCGTCCCGATCATCTTGCCCCCATTAGGCAAGTCTGTTACTCAAGATTGTGTCTAACATTGTGTCTCCTTGCAGAAGCAAGAATGGGGAAAGCTATTGACCCTTGTCGGCTATGCGGCTACATTTGGATCGGCGGTACCAGTCGGCTATTGTATTGGTGTCATCAATGCTCCTGCAACGGTAAGAAGCGTCTTCCAAATCTTTAGCCAATGAATTCACGATAAATTCTTTTCAGTACATGCGAGACTGGTGCAACCAGACACTGATTGAACGATACGACGCCGAACTAAGCCCTGGAGGCATGGATATTCTTTGGTCAGCAATAGTGTCAATCTTCCTCGTTGGTGGAGCCATCGGCTCGTTGGGCGGCGCATGGGCGGCAGACAGATTCGGAAGGTAAATATTTGCATAATCAGAAGTTAGACACAATTTACATGAACTCATAAAAAATTCAAATAAAACCGTTTGCTTATCGCCTGGGGTGGGTACTGGCTGTTTTCCACAAAGCAATTTGAATGCTAAGATCATGGAAATTTTCGCGACGTCATCCGAATGCAAGTTTGATAAAGGCTGGCCATTTACGTAAACGATGCATGTGCACCGGTTATAAAAAGATAATAGAACAACAAGTTTATAATGCGAGAGCTTTTATTAATTTAATATGTAAATATTAATTTATCAGGTAGGAAATAGATCCACTTGCTGCTAAGTTACCCTTAGTATCGAATAAGCTTCAAACCTTTGAACTGCACTCAGCAAATATTTAGGATTACATGTCTTCCCATGTTTTATGAACTCAATATTCAGGCAAACCCCGACTCTAACTTCTCAGGCGCGATTCGAAGAACGCAAAAGAGAATTTGTAACATTGTCAAACCGCCTGACTCTTGGCGCGTTTCTCGCCGTTCTACCTACTGGCCGAAGATGCAGAAGTCTGTCGGAAGCATGCGAGCTAAATTGAGCCTTCAGCACAATGAAGCAACGGATTCATTCGGCTGAAGGCTTAAGGCCATGGTATCTCTATTTTGTGAGCGGCAATAAGCCGATAAGATGGGCGTACGAGCAAAAACTGAGATCTTGGATTTCACTGTAGGTTGTGCCTTCATTCAGAAGGTGCTACAGGCATAATACATTCTGCCTGTATCCTAATCAAATGTTTAATAGTACTCCTTCCATATTTCTCGAAAAATGTCCCAGGATACTTGAACTTCTCCACCTATTTCATTGGGAATACTTCCGCTTTGATAACGCTTTATTTTAGCTCTCCATTACTACTGACTGACTGTCACATCGCTACAAATCTACTTTAACGATGTAATACCAAGTCTCCACCGTTCATTTAACCGCGGTTTACATAAATCTTCAACTTATTTCCTACTACCATTTCTCCGCCGGACAGTAATCCGCGATTAACACAAATCCTGATCTAATCTCCCTTAAATCTTAAGATTTCCCATAAAAATGCATGCATCCTCTCGGCAAGCAATAGAGCTTTTCGCCAATACGTCACTTTTCGTGAAAACGATTCCTTGCAATATTCGTAAAGAGAATCCCATCCCTCGACTCCGTTAAGTATACCCAAGGTGCTCTCAATTGTAATCGCCGAAGTGCCGGAATGAAGGGTACTTAATTCACCCAAGACAGGACTAACCGCCGGAAAGTGAAAGACATCTTCGCGCACATTTAAATTGCACAGGCAGCAGGAAACAGGAAAGTCCTCTCTATGTGGCATATGATCAAGCCTCAGAAGTTCTCTCCTAGCCTTGAAAATCGTTGAAATTATCGCTGTGCTTAAGAATTCCTTAAAATAATTTCTATCCATGAGATTGTAGTTGAGCCGACTGTAGTACTCCCTGTACAAAGATGACCTTGCTTCGTTCTCAAAATTGACTCTAATGTGCGTTTCGTTTGGAGTCAAAAAAAATTTGAAGTGGGTATGGGTATGTCAAAACTGACAGATCTTAATTTGAAAACGTTTCTTTGGTGGCAAAAATGAGGGGAAATTAAGGGGAAAACTGACATTTCTTGAATCTGAAATCGCAGAATAAAATCTCGATTTTTATCAAGATTCATTTTCAGATTTTCCAATACCAACAGACTGTGTTGACAGTTCGCTTGTTTACTTCGTGTTAATTTGGCACGGGTTGGTCTTTCTGCAGAAATAATTTTGTTCTGTTTTATAAAATGTTTGTATTGAATTGACTAGTGCAAAAACTTTAATTTCAACATGGGCTTGAAATGGAAAAACTGTATTCATCCTAATCATGTTCTTCGACAGTCACAGGTCGCGGTATTCGTATATTTTTAGGTGAAGAAGCACCCACGACTTTGCCGGATGTTAAATTAAGGCAAGCAGGCTTTGAAATGCGTATGTTATAAGGGACTTGGTGCACAAATGTAGTAGCAAATAATAAAGTTGAGGTTTTTGAATGTAAAAACATAACAATGGCTTATTTTGTTTCTAGTTTCGTCACAAAAAAGAACAGAAAATTTCCCTGCAACAAAGCCACAGCAAAATGTAAACAAATTAGGGATGGGAAAAAATTTTCCAGTTGGTACCTAACAAAGTAGGGATGGAAAACAATTTTTTCCATCAATACTAAAACGGAGCCAATGTACTCAGATTAACTTTGCGTTGAAAAAAATAATTTGCCAATTAGAATAAAAGTTTTTAATGGGTAATATTCGTATAGCTCTGCATTTTTACAAAAAAAAAATCTCGAATTATCGCTAATTTGAGCAAAATGAGTGCAATCCAGAAGCACTTTCAATTTTTTAGCAGAATAAAGCTTGAATTTTCGCTAAAGTAAAAAGTGTATTACAAGCTAGGTTGGTATGGTATATAGACATCTTCAATGAATTTTTTGAAACCTTGAATGTTTTGAACCTCTTTTTCATCTTGAAAACGAATTTCAAGACATTCAGCTCTTTTCTCGTAAATATATAAAGTTGAGCAAAAAAAATATTTGTCATAATTTCGTAGTAAAACGACAGCAACTTAAATTAAAGCATAAGAAAGTCCTTATCGAAACGCCTACAAAGTACCATTTTAAACGTTCGTTAACAAAGTATTTCGGCGTAGTATGATTTCAATACCTTAGATATTTTTGGCGAATGTAAATCAAAATGTAACAACATTTCGCATCGAAGTCTCTCTTTTTGTTGCGCTAACTTATGCGTAACGATTTATTTACGCTAACGCCGCATTGTCATTGTTTTTGTTTTTAAAACAGTCACTTATGGTTATTGTTGCATAGTGCCGTCAACATATTGCTGAAATAAAAATATTATGGTTAAGTAAATTACCATTTACTTGAAGAAAACCTTGAAGAAAACATAGTTTTTACAAAACATTGTACTTTTACTCCGATTGTACTTTTTTGCTTAACCCGACGCAGTACAATTGTATTGGCCTTCCCACCCTTCAAACAAAACTAAGCTATGGCAGGTCTCACCTATTCCCACCTATACTATCACAAAAAATCCCAATTTAATTTTTTGTTTGATTCAACCACGAAAAAATAAAACTTGGTTTTTAATTTACCCGATACCAAAAAAAAACCACATAAGCTTTTCATTGTTTCAAGTAAACGGATTTCGTCAAAGGATAGAAGTATATTAAAGATTAATCCCTCATAAATCGCGTTCACCCTTTTCAGAAACCTTTTTTATGACACATTGAACCCTTTTCGCACACATTTGTAACAGTTTAATGGCCTGTTTGGTTGGCGATCCCATATCAGGGCGTTTTTCTCCCGCATTGGGGCTGTAGACCCGAACAGCTAAACACGATTTTCTTGATTTTGAAGTTTGTCTGGCGTCGTTCTCGTGAAGCACAAGTTATTCCACAAGGCTCATAATGACATTTATCCAACTTGACGTTGACACATGCGTTGTATGATTGGGTGAGTGCTTCTGGTTTTGATTCTGGATTCAAAGTGCCTGTTTTCATTTGGTTGATCCTAACCTAACCCAAATTTTATTTCTCAAAATAAAACGGAGGTTGAACGGTGGCCACCACACTGGCGCTTCCCCTCACCATAGTAATTCTGACACATCAGGTTAGGATCGCGTTGTATGATTGTGTGAGTGCTTCTGGTTTTGATTCTGGATTCAAAGTGCCTGTTTTCATTTGGTTGATCCTAACCTAACCCAAATTTTATTTCTCAAAATAAAACGGAGGTTGAACGGTGGCCACCACACTGGCGCTTCCCCTCACCATAGTAATTCTGACACATCAGGTTAGGATCAACCAAATGAAAACAGGCACAAAACCAAAGAAAATTTCTCTTCTATCCAGAAGAGGAACAATCAAACGAGTCGAAGAAATCAGTTTCAGGAGAGTCCAGAATGCTCCCAGACGCTCCCGGACAACCAACCGAAAAGGCCATAAGAAGCGAAAAAGGAAACTGAAACAAACAGATCTGTCTCAAATATGTTTTCTATTATGACTTTGACAACGGAAATCTTTTTTCGCTCATGGAAAATATCATCTTCCTCTCTTTTGAGAGCCAAAATGGCAGAAAAACGATTTTTGTTTAATCAAAAGTTCAAGGTTCAAGGTGCAAGGCAAACCTTGTCCAAGGTGCAAGGGTTGTTGTCTATCAAGCTTTTCATCAAGTCTAGATCTGTAGAAAAAAATGCGCTCTGTGTTGTCATATGGCGAACTTTGGGCTTTTATCGAATAAATCTAAGCCTTAGCATAATTCTGGCAGCGTATCTTTTTTTTCAATTAAAAAGCCAAAGACGCCCCAATATGCTTCACCTTCGCTTGCCTGATTGTAGTAATTTTATCACCGCATGGATTTATTTTCTGGAAAAGACTTTTTTATGTCCCTCCTCTCGTCAATCGGATTGTCACCCTGAGTGCCCTGTAAGGGATTCGGCAACTCGGAAAAGTGATCGCTCTATCTTTGTAAGGCTAATCGCAAACTTGCAATTTTATAAAATATCAATAGCTTAATCACGATCCACGAAAGCAGCGCTCACATGGGTAACTTTTCTAGGTGTACACACAAATACAGATGAAATATTTTACCCCTCTAAAATGTCGGCTTCTTGGAAGAAATTAAAGAGTTTCACATCACAATATACAGCTGCCTGTGCTAAGAATTCATATCTGACAGCGAGCAACTAAAAAATCTGTGATAAAACACAGATTTAAAAGTTGCCCAAAATTGGTTTCATGTCGGTTGCAAGTGTGCGCGCATTCCTATACAAACCCATGGGGCTCAAAAAGCCAATCAAACCGTTGCGTGACTAAAAGTGTCATGTGCGCGATTGGCCTAAGAGATCTGTGTTAATCATACCATTTGAAAGAAGCGTATTTGTCTGGTTTCGAATTTAACTCCTTGTACGATATTCATTTTCGTCCGAAATATCTGACTAAACATCTTATTTGTAGAACCAGAACCCTCCCCCCCTCGTAAATTAGTTTGAAAATTACGCCAGAATTTGTTTATTTCTGGTCTAATTTCTTTTTTTTCTATTTTTAATTTCCATTTTCTAGCGCTTTTTCCCCATCTGTCTGACATAATTTCCGAATTTCTGCCACATTTTCTAAAGAAGTTCTGCTAGTTTTTTCCAAATATGGAACCACAAAAATGTTGCGGCTCCTTTTCCAAACAAAAAATCCGGCGTAATTTCGATTTGGGAACGGTATAAATCGCGGCTCTGGGGTCACGATCGCCCTCAATTACAATTTTCCAAGTCGTTTCGTCCGTTCCCACATCTAGAGCGGAACGAAGTTTATCCAAGAAGGCAGGGATGCACCTGTTTTACCGCCAAAGTCGGTGGTTCAGGATTTCAGGTTTAAGATTGTAACCCTATTAAATGTATAAAATAAATCTAACGTTAATCTTAGGTTGCACTGAAACCCAGGAAATAGCTTTTCAGTGCAGGGTAAAGTACGCCAATGAGGTTATCGAAATTTTAAGTAGACTCTCAATTGTTTCATATAAAACACCCGGAAAAAAGTTTAATTTGTTTTTCATAGAGTTTAAACTGGGGTCAACACACAAATTTAATTGATTTGAATTAAGGGTAACCCACAGCTCGAAATAGATCGAAAAACTCATTTCTAGAGTTCCTCACTGAAAAACTGGCCCTTAGCCTTCTCAACTAGTTCGACTGCCTTTCGAACTTCGAAATGAGTTGACTCAATTGTCGACGACCCACATTTCCACATAATGCCTCTATCGAAGCTTAAAGCTATTTTCCTCTGCAACCTCCTTAACGCCACCATTCCCTTCAGCATTACCATCAGAGACGTTTTGTCTGTTTCTTCATGATGGGGGATCCTACCGTGCGTCGTCACCTAAAAAAAAAGACTCGTTCTTTTTCACGGTCCGCGAGGGTCTGACAAACCGTCCGAGAGTAACATTTGTCCTGAAAAACTTCTCTAAGTGCCTTTTGAATTCGAAAAAAAAAATTGTAGATCCCCTAGCATGTGAAGAAATCAACACTCAGCAATCTATGTTGAGAAGTTAGCTCTGGTTCACATCGAGCTGATGCGGCACTCCATTTATTTGGGCAAAACCACAACAAGGGTGTGTTTTTTCTTAAACGTTCTGATCCATCTCTCGTTGACTGGCAAGGGTAGGCCTCTCAGACCTATAAGCATCCGCCGTAACGTCTACAGCATCAGGAAGGTAATTTTTTCATTGAATTAGTCGGTTCTTACGACAGTTTAATCCCCCAAATCACAGAACATAACATTATGCCACATTGGGAAAAAAGCAGTACACCTACTGCGTCGCTCGTCATTGAATGCCAAGCAAAACAAATTGCTGATCTGTGATTGGCCAGCACAGATTTTTTTTACATGCATGCAAGGTGACAGTTCCATCCCATGACGTCAGATTTACGGTTAGATCTGTCAAACAAAAGTCATAACAAACGCGCGTCGTTATCTTTATATTCTTTCATTCATGGTTTAACCCTAAAAACGGCGCGGCGCTTAGCACCATGATCTTACTGTCATGAATGAATTTACGAATCGTCTAGCGATGGTTGGTCCGTTGTTCTTCTATGGGGAATGTACGCAAATTAGTCTCATGGGATGAAACCCACGCAAATTGAACTCAAGACGTCTTCATTTGTCTGCCGCGTATAGCAACGTTGTATCGAACTTGGCGCTGGTTATTTGCATAGTAGAAGCCAGAGTTTCCATGGATCGGGTGGGTCATCTGATTTCCATGACAGCACGCGGTTATAAGCCTCATAAGATTTTAAGGCTTCCTTATAAGTTTTGCAGAGTCATTGACAAAAAACCGAAGCAGTTACTACTTTCGTAACAAGTAATTATAACATCAATTACTCTTGTTACCAAACTCTTTATTTACAATCAGTTTAAGTGGGAAAATGTCCAGCCATTTGAGAAATTAACTTGAAGGAAAAATGCGCATTTAAAAATATCATTATTTTCTTTGAAACTGTTAAAGAAGTTTATTTATGATCAAACTTTTCCTTCGTCTAAATTCCTTAAAGTAAAGTTTTTGGTTCAAAAGGTACTCAAAAGTATTGATATATCGTGCCAGTCAGTTGATGTGCTTTAAAATAGACCAATAGACAGTAAAATCGGTTTTAATCACATTTAAATGTTTGTTGTTGTTGACAAAAGCCAAAGCCTTATATCGCCTATCAAGATTATCATAGTAGAAACATTTTTCTATCTCATCGCAGATAAACTCAAGGCTATTGAGTAGCCATCATCAAAAATAAAGGGTGGTCACTATTTTGTTGCAATTAAAAATGAAATCAAACGCTTTATAAACAAATAAGACAAATGAGGCATGCCTACTTTAAAGCTCTCATCAAAACAATAATTTTTTTTATTACTGCCCCACTCACCGAATTTCATTTGCATGGCCTCACAAACAACGTTGACTCGGCCGTTTTGATTTGATTGAATATCACATATCGGTGCCAATGGACTCATGTCATTTGAAATACTAGAATTTGTTTACCAATCTGTCTGGCAATAAATTACGAGCTTATTTGGACCCAAACATACTGAAGTCACCCAAGTCAATAATGAAGTTAATTCAACGTCGTCATTCATTGGTTACCTTTCGTTATTTTTTGTGACCATCTCATACCTCTAAGGGCATATGACATTCGATACTTACGTAAAGTTTTTAATTTAATACCCACCATATTCTTATCTACCTAAAAATATCATTGTTCGTTGGCATTGTTTTTTTTTACCTACCTTAATTCACTTTTGATATCTGATCTAAGGGATAAATATCTCAAATCAAAACTATGTGAACGACTTTGTCGGAAATTCCTGAAACAAACTTGTTTTCTTTGCTACCAACTTCCTAATTTTAGCACACCTACGCAAAACCCATTTTTTTGATGGCATCTCTCACTTGTAAATATTTACCCGCTGACTTGATTATTTAGACTTCTAATTACTCCGCAAATGTGCGAAGGCGCCATTGATTGGGTGAAGTTCATTATCATGCGAAAATATTTGACACGTTTTTGTGTTGATAATTCAAGCGAAAACGTGCGCGCTTTATACGTTCATATGTAGTACTGCTCTTTGCTCCACTAAATACAGGGTGTTTGAGTTGGCAATGCAAACTGTGAATTTTAGTTTTATTAGCTTATAAAAAAAATTCACTTTTATGTTGATGGCATAAATGCTGGCATGCGTCCCTCCGGTGGCATGCAGTAGCAAAACAACTATTCGTCTAGATCTAGATTTTATGGTAATTGCCAGAAGAGCCACCATAAAGTGCTTAATTTATTCAAATAAAAGTAAGTAAGTGCAAGTTCGTCTGTAATTATTTTGTTGCAAAAAATACAATAAATACCCGACCCTCTTCACCAATTAACATCAAGTTTAAATTTTTTTGATCTTATTCATATACTGAATGTCAATTATTGGTGTTGGCCACGCCCCTAAAAAAGGCCGTAGGCTGAAAATTTAAATCAATCAACTCTAATTTCGTTGGAATCACAAGAAAATGCGTTAAAAGCGAATATTTATGCTTAAAAAAACAGTTTTTTTCCCAAAAACGACCCCAAAAAATGGGCGGAGCTCAATGCTTTGTATGCAACAAACTTAGCAAATGGTAATATCTTTAATATTTGTCATATAATTTTTTTCAATTTAGAATGAATTTCGCGAGAAATCAGGTTTTCAGATTTCAGATGCTAAAAGTGGGCATGGTCAATGGAGTGGGCGGTCCAATTTTTGCCTAATTAAAGGCTTCTGGTCGATATTGCTTTCCACCAAAGTTTGAGTTCATATGTTTTGTTTATCTTGACCAAAAGGCATTTTGAAATAAAATGTAAATTTGAGGTTGTCTTACATTCACGCCAACTGTGGGCGAAGCTGTGGGCGGATCTTCTCAATTTTCATACTTTGTCTGTACAAAATAAGAACCAAGCAACGCTGGAAGTTTCAGCTTTCTAGCCCAATTTTAAAGACCTCAAAAATGCATACATACGGACAAACGGACAGACGAACGGACGGACGGACATGGCGTAATCGACTTAGCTGTCGGTCTCGATCATGTCTCTAAAAGGTCTAAGGGGTCTACGGTGATTATTTCACTGTGTTACAAACTATGCATTAAAATTAATATAACCTCGGTCGGGTATAAAAAGAAAAAGACGCCTATAGAGACCATTTCTACAATAGCAATGAAAATTTTACGCCAATCGAAGCTGTTGTTAGCGGTCCGTCCAAAAATGGAAAAAGGACCTCTTATGGTATTGCTACGTTGTCCGTCCGTCCGTCCAAACGCTTTATAACTTCTAAACGGTAAGTCGTAGAAAGACAAAATTTGGTGTGCGTATAAACTGCGGAAATAGTCAAAGAATACAAAGAGGGCAATTTTTTTTTTTAAGCACAAATAACGGTTTAATTACAGTTTGAAATTTCATGTGAAAGCGGACTTAAGTTTTTTTTAGTGTTTTTTTCAAGAAGTTTAGTAGGCAAGAACTAGAAAAACGAAACTAAGGTTTAAGAAATACTAAGCTTTAGACTATGTCTCCACCGGTAATTAAAAGAAGATTAGCGGGAGACAATTAAAATAAATCCCAAAGTTGCTCCATCGGACAAATATAGGATTAATTTGACATGAAAAGTCTGTTTCTTTCATTTTGGCTTTCAAAAGAGAGTGGCAATGTCATTTCCAAGGAGCGAAAACGATTTCCTCAGTAAAAGTCACAATAGAAAACGAACTTCTGACAGATTTGTCGCACAGAGGCAGTTTCATTTTCCCTTTTTGATTCTCAAACTGTTACAAAGGTGCAGAAAATAGGTTTGTCGCGTTGAAAATCTATCACCATAGCTTGAGACTTTATTGTTCTTAAAACTATGTCTCCACCGATAATTAAAAGAAGATTAGCGGGAGACGATTGAAATAAATATCAAAGTGGCTCCATCGGACAAATATAGGATTAATTTGACACGAAAACTCTGTTTTTGTCATTTTAGCTCTCAAAAGAGAGTGGCGATGTCATTTCCAAGGAGCGAAAACGATTTCCTCAGTAAAAGTCACAATAGACAACGAACTTCTGACAGATTTGTCGCACAGAGACAGTTTCAGTTTCCCTTTTTGATTCTCAAACTGTTACAAAGGTGCAGAAAATAGGTTTGTGAATATGGTGAATGGGATTTATGAGAGGATTTAGTTTTAATCGCTTGCCGAGAGAATTTCAATTTGTATGGTAAATTGCGTGATTTGAAGAGGATTTAATAAAGATTTATATTAATCGACGATTAGTGCTCGGTGGAGACATGGTATTAATCAAAAAATAAAACTTTTCGAAAATATCAAAACGTTTTTGAGAAATGAAGAGTGGAAAATGCATGACGTTTTTTAAAGTGTTGGAGGCCATAACTTTAGAACGGCTTATTGCTCAAAATCAATATTGAACACACGTATAAAGCAACTCAAAGTAAACCAAGTGCTTAGGTCATATTTTTCAAAACCAGTTTGAGTACTGCAGTTTTAACGCATTTTCGAAAAAAAATCGCGAAAATGCATGAAAAAATGTGTCCTCCCCCCTTATCTCCGGTGCTGTTTGGTGGAATTCTATGAAAAATATCACACGTGTCAGAAATAATTCAAAATTTTAAGGAAAATTGTAGCGGATTTTAAAATTTCAAAATCTTCTGAGATTTAACTGAAAAACATAAAAGCATTTTCAAAAACAATTTTTTTAAGTCTTCTAGTAGCTTGACGGTATGAGCGATCTTTTTCAGATTCGGTTAAAGTACGAAGCTTACAAAAAGAAGGAAGGCTGCGTTCAATTTTTTTTTAAATTGCCGTTTTTAACCTCAGTTTTTAGAAGCCTTTTTAAATAACGAAATAAAAAAGGAGCTTGTTTTACCGTTTGCGCATAAACCGGTGGCCTATTAATTAAAAAAAAAAAAACATCCAAGGCTAGTGCTGCTGGTTGTGCTATTGGAAAAAAGTCTAACGGGAACTGGAAAAAAACTTCAAAATATTTGTTTTATGGATTTGAAATTTAAAAAATTATAAAAAAGTTCAAAAGTACGCATGTCTCCCCCTCTATCCCCCAAACGGTATAAAGTATAATTTTAAAATTAACACCGGGCATAGTCCATCTTCTTAAATTTTATACAAAACTATAGCAGACTTGGAATATTCAAAAACTTCGAAGATTTAACTGAAAAACGTGAAAACATTTTCGAAATTGTTTTTGCAAGATTTCTAGTTCCTTAACGGTTATGACCACCTTGTTTAAATTTGGCTGAAGTATGTAATGTTTAAAAGGCAAGCGAACTGCGTCAAAAACGTTTCAAAATTGCCGTTTTCGACCCTAAGTTTTAAAGCCCATTCAAACAAGCGAAATAAAGCGAAAACAGCATATTTTTACCGTGTTCTCCATGTCCGTAGAATTTGAGAAAAGTGGCAAATGCACAGGTGGTTGTTAAATTGATCAAAAAGTCTAAGGGTAATTAAAAATAATCGAAATTGCTGTTTTATGGGTTTTAAATAATAAAAATCCTAAAAAGGGCCAAGAAAGAGTATGTCCTTCCCTCTATTTTCGAAACGGTAACGCTTTTTGTCAGCCTATTTTTCGAGTAACGAAACCCAATATAAAATCACTCAATATAAGGACAGTAGACAGCACTATGAAAAAAGTATATTCAAGACTGTAAAATATATCCAGAAATAATTTTAATAAATAAATAGAATGTTACACAAACTGCGCAATATAGATTTCCATAACCTTCAACAAAAGCCGACGGACCGCTCCGCGTATGTCATACTTCATACTTGACGGTCTTTTTTTTATATATTATCAGTTGCTGAATGACGTTAAAATCCTTAATTTAACAATTGCCAATTTTATTTTATAAATTCTTGTGGGTGTTAAAATGAAAAAGACGCGTATGTTAATTTTCTTCAATTTTGACCCAAACAGCAAATCAATTTGGAGTCTATTTAGCAAAGTGGAATTTGATGTTTAGAAAACTTAATGAAAGACATCATTAACCTTAAATCATCGTTACAGCAAAAAATAAAAAAACCAGCCGTTTTTCATGAATGAAACTTGCGTTGAGCAAACTGAAAAGATCATATAAGATCAGTTACTTGATCAGTGTGTCATACTGTCACTCATCTAATTGTTTGTATACATGCTTCTAATTGTTACGTCTTTGTTTCCTAGCATCAAATTTTATCATAACTAAGCAAAATTCAATGTTGATATTCCAGAAAAGGATGCTTCATGATCAGCGGTCTGCTCTTCGTCATGGGTGCGATACTCTTCGTTTTCTGCCGCCTGGCTAGCTCTGTTGAAATGCTCATGCTTGGCCGACTGCTTGTTGGCCTGGCATCGGGTTTGACAACGGCTTCGCTGCCAATGTACCTAGCTGAACTGGCACCACTGGCTTTGCGCGGCACCCTCGGTGTTTTCTGTGCCGTTGGAGTTACCGGTGGTGTGGTAGTCGGTCAAGTGTTCAGTTTACGCGATGTATTCGGCACACCCGATCAGTGGCACTATGCGTTGAGTTTTTATATAGTCCTTATACTAGTCTGCTACTTGCCTTCCTACTATTACCCCGAGAGTCCAAAGTGGTTGTACATTGTGAAAGAAGATCGGGAGGGTGCCCGCCGTGAACTCCGCCGCTTACGTGGAGCCAATCAAACCCTAATGATTCAAAGAGAAATCGAAGAAATGGAAACTGAAGCTAATGCGAAAATGCAGACAAGCAGTTTTTGCGATGTTTTACGAGATCCTACGTTAACGCTGCCTTTGGTGATAGTTTGTGCCTTCCATGGTGGTCAGCAGTTGTCCGGCATTAACGCGGTAATTTATTTGTCTAATTGTTTTTGCGTCGATGATATAAATCCGTATTTCAGATATTTTATTATTCTGTGTCGATATTCGAGAGTGCTGGCCTATCGACGACCGACGCCGAGTGGGCTAACCTTGGTGCTGGCTGCCTTAATTTGTTAACTTCGTTCTTAGGTCCAATGTTGATGGCGAAGGTCAACCGGCGGCCACTAATGCAGTTCTCTAGCCTTACGTGTTCAATTTTCCTCTTTACAATTGCCTTCGTTCTTTACTACATCGTAAGACATCACGGAAGGATGCAAAATTGATTATTATGTCTGATCTTTTAAATCTTTTCGCAGGACTATGCCAGTTGGCTAGCAATCGCATGTATTGTTTGCATCTTTTGCTATATCTTCTTCTACCAGTTTGGCCTTGGTCCGATCCCGTATTTCATCGGCTCGGGTAAGTATAAAAAATACTGTTACACCAAAGTCGCGTGCTATCAATTTAAAATTAATTGACACCACACACTCTGTCTGTCGCTCTTGATGTCAGATGAAAGCACTTTAAGACAATTGCCACTAAACCTTTGCTGACCCTTGTGGAACGTTGTGTACGTCGTGCAAAGATTGTATGTCACACAATTTAATATCGGATAACTCAATGAAGTAAAGTGGTTCGCCTCTGCCTTTCGATTGTCGATTGAGTTAGGAATTGTCTATAAATAGATGCATTTGATTTTGTCTCTAATTGGATAGTTTATTGAGTGTGAACAAATATACAGTGGTTGGTAATAAATTCAATTAATGTCGAAGTCTATATATTAATTGGCTCAAACTGCCTTTGATTTTGTTGAGAGTTCACTTTTAGAAATTGTCCGATGATATTTTGACATTTTTGCGGAATATGAAATTAAAGTGAACCAGAAAATTAAGCCAGCACAAGTCTATTGAGCGAAATGGATGGTTTTTAAAAAAATGCAACCACTATTGCAGGTCTTATATTACAACGTACTGACACAAGCTTTTAGGTGCTGTAAACTGAAATAAGGGTCCCTAATAGACTCAGAAAAGTTGTTAGAGGTAAGCGAGATCATTGAGACAAGTTTTTTTCTATCGATGTTATGCTTGTTATACTGTTCAACAAAAATTGTCAGTACAGGGCAGTTAGGACGTTTACGTCTCACTGGTTTTATTGCTTTACTCAAACTTGTCGCTTTTTAAAGCTCTCAAAGTGCTTCTATAGTGTCCAATGTAAATCGTCATAAGTAGAGGAGCAATTGCAATTCGTGGGGTTTGAGTTGCATTGAGTATTTTATCCACTTGTACTGCGACCAGCATATTTTTTCCTACCCCTTTCTTTATGATTTGTCTTAAGTTTCTTTTGCCCGTCGACTACGTTTGCAGCTTTCAGTGATACTGCCACTAGTTGTCTCTAATAAAAATACCAAATAAAGCTCTATGATAGGATTTGTTGTGCCCTTCTTATGGTTATGCCTGCCCTAGTAAAACCAAAGAGAGGAAAACTTAATGCGGGAACCACAAAGCAGTCTGGGCTTGGCCTCGGCTTGACGTTTACAAGTTCAGCCATACGATTTCAGTGTTTTCTAACACTATGAAGCGGCTTCAAAATGTTGTTTGCAAAGAGAAAGAGTGCGCAAAGAGAAAACGCAATGCTACGTAATGAGGCTCAGAAGTGCTGAGTGCTGAAATTTTGCTTCGAGTGAAGCAAATGAGGGTTGATTTCGATTGCACACACGAAGTCAATCAGTCTGCCTTTGGCTATATTTGTATATGTAAGCGTGTTGGTCATGCACAGATATGACGCAGAATATCTGAGTGTGTCTACATTTGGGCCAAATTGCGTATTATTTACTTATAAGTTGGACATGAATGTTCGATGTTCCACATAATTATGTGCACAGCACTAGCTACCCAGGGCTTTTTCGGCTGTGTGTGCGTATTTTTTTAATTTATCGTAGCGTGCTTGGAGAACGTAGTGACTGCTCTCGCTCAATGAGCGAAATATCATTGCAAAGCCGGTTCAAAGCCCACGTATCGTAACGGGGTGAAGCTGGAGCCTGAGGCTGCTTTGTGGTCCCCGTGTGGTACTGTTTTTGCCAGCCTAAGAACTTAGAATTTGAAGTTCAACTTAAAGCTGATATAAGTGTTCGTTTCTAAGAGCTTCAGTATGTTCTTATTTGAAGTTTTTGTGTCTTTTCCTTTGTCTTTTGATGCTAATTTATTAAAATATTAGTTAAGCCACAAAACACACAACTGACGACACATGTAACAATTTATTTAATAAATGTACCCTTGAAAAAGTTGAAAACGAATCAACGAAACGTGCGTCGGGTTAAAGATGAAATAAATTGTTTTATTTGCATCTAGATGCGAGCGCGTCGCCCTCCTGGTAGGCCAGGAAACAGGTGGTGGGATGAGGTAAAGAACCTCTCTAAAGTCCCGCCTGGGGATTGTGGCGGAGTCTCTTGAGTTGGTGGCGGGAGGATCGAGAAAGATGGAAAGACCATTTAGCCACCCTCGCTCCGCGACCCTTTTAAAGGATAAGCGGCATTCGAAAATGATGATGATGATGATGCATCTAGAAGAAACGATTTTATCAACAGATCTTAAAGCTTAGAACTGTCTAAAGGGTTCTTAGAATTTGCTAATGGCTGTTGTAGAATAGTGCGATAATTACTTTGGTGATACTTTCAACGTATTTAACGGTTATTAATGCGCTGTCAATCGCAAAATTCGGCTGGAAAAACTGCTGTGAAGGAAATTCATGGAAATTCATGGCCCCTTGGGCCTACTACTCCAGCTCCCACCTTAATGCTTCACTTTGAACCGTCAGATGGATTTGAGGGGGAATCTTGTTTTAGAGAATATAATTATGTAATTTTTCTTAAAACTAAAGGGTACTTAAGATCACTTGTCACAGATTCATTTTCTTCAGTACTTCTTAACAAGGGGTTGTAGCATATTTGCGTTGGAGACCACCAGATAGAGGCGCCAAATACATAATCGATTTTACCTCAAGGGAATAGATCAGAAGACCTATTTTGGGATTGAATCATCATCCCCATGTTTTGCATACGAGATGTCAAACAGGGTCCATAAATATTTGGTACCTTTTTTGAATATGCTGTGTCGTGGCACTGAAAATTAGTTGAAATGAACAGTTTCAAGGCTTTTCAATTTCATGTCGCGGTTCTTGTAGTGATAGTTGCAGTGACGTGTTTGCCTTCTATTGCGATCTCTTGTCAAAATTCAAACGAAGCCATATGCAAAAGTTTAATGCGAGAAACAGATTACACAGCGGCTTTGACAATCCAAAAAACTTCGATGCTGCTGGACCTATACAAAGAATAAAACGAAAAGGAAGCGGTGTTCTGAAAGAAAACAGAAGCGTCTGTTTAAATGGTGTGAGTGTGGATTTATCTATGTGTTACGCGTACGCCAGGTCATGTCATGAGAGAGGGTGAGAGGTTCAAACTCTTCTCGGGACTGGCACTACTTTTCTTTAACATACTTGTGTCAAAGTGATATTAGTCCGCCCTTGTTTTGACGCGATTTTCTCCAGGTAGTGTTTTTAGAAAATTTACAAAATGACAAAATGTTTGTCGAAAAACATAATGCCTAAAGACGCGTTGTCACAAGCAACGTAAAACAGGAACAAAAACAGAATCCCATACATTAGCAACTGAAACCTAAATTCGCTGAATGCTTTTTGCGTTGCTAATGTATGAAATTCCGTTTCTGTTTCTATTCCTGTTCTTTGTGACAACGCGGCCTTAGTTCTTCTTCAATTTGGTGTAAAACGTTAGTCCTCTCTTTGTCCGTCATGTCAAAATACGCACCTGACAAATTACGAATATAGACACGTTCTTATGGAAAGGTTACTTTATTGTGGCAAAGGACATTGTAAAGTTAAGACAGATAAAAATTAGAGGAAAAAACGAAGCACGTTTTGTTAGTTTGTATTATTTTAGAAGAGTGTAGAAATAAAAAAAAAAAAAAATTTAATACAAATACAACACGGTAACTCGCAAACAATTTGCGACCATTTTATTTTATTTTCTTGAGTAAATACCTCCTAGAAAAATACCTAGAAAAAGTTGCCCAGTTATTGTAAATGTCAGCGACTTCTATGTGTGAGCATCTGGCAAAAAGCATTGTCATAATCATCTCAGCAGTTGCACTTTGATGTCCTTTTTTTAGCCCCATAATTTTCTTTTATCAAATGTATTTCCAGAACTCTTCGAAGTAGCGCCACGTCCAGTTGCAATGGCGATGGGAAGCCTCTCATCCTGGTCCTGTAATTTCATCATTGGAATGGCTTTTCCGAGCTTACAAAATGCATGGGGAGCTTTTGTATTCCTTCCGTTTTCCATAACGTGTGCGATCTTATTCCTTCTTTCTCGATTCTACCTGCCAGAGACGAGAGGACACGATCCATCCGAGGTGGCTCCACTGGTTTCGAAAGGATTTCGCTCCAAAGTTAGATAAAACTTTGAAAGTTGATCATACTACTTAGTGTCGGCGCTAGATGCGATTTTTCAACTCAAAATAATTTAAGCTAGTTTAATTATTTTTTCAACGTCTTAATTTAAAATGCTCGGTTGGGTTGTTTTTAATTTTCACTATCCCTCTCTATTTATAAAATTTACAACTTCATTTATGTAAAATTAAAAATACACCAAATATTTGCTACATAGTACGATTAGGCTTTCAGGTTCAAAGATTTCCTAACTATGCATTAAGATTTGTTAAAAATTAAATTTTAGACTTATTGTAGGAATAAAATAAAATTGAAAATTGACAATACATATTTGTTTTTATTTATTTTAGTTTTTGAAATTAAAAACCTTTATTAGAAATATAAAATTGCTTTAAATTAGGTAGAAACTTAAATATTTAATCGTACGAAACTAAAATTTTTTACCTAATCTTATGCTTATTATAGAAAATTTGATTTTGTAAAAAATAAAAAATAATAAAAAGTAAAAAAAAAAAATAATAATAATGCGTTCTTGTTGCTTTCGGCTAACATGGCGATTGAGTTACATTCAGCACCGATATCGCTGACGCTTTGCCGCACACGTTTAAGTGAAAACAGCTTGCGCATGGACCAAACCTCTTGCGAGTGCAACAGCTCTAATATCGTGCTTAAAGGAACCAGTGCCAAGGTATCCTTTTTTACGCTTGTGATTTTTGCAAAATTAGGGCAGCTTCACAACTAGGCTTTGGCTTTCTCCGTGCCCCTTTACGACACGGCACGGCTCTGAAATGAAAATTCCTTAATTCCTTTTTTTTTTGATAAACTATATTTTTTTTCTGTCTTCTGAGCACTCAGAAGACGGTTTTATGTGTTTTACAACTAAATTTTATTATGCTAAGTTTCCACTAGTCGATTTGTAATTGACAAACGACGTATTTTTAGGTTATATTGAGAAATTGGCAAGTAGAAATGGAGTGTCTTTGAATTGACATGTGAATTGGCTTACGCTTTGCCAATCGTGTCTTATACTGACAAAGAGGAGAACTGTCAAAGTTTGTCAATAAATCGACAAGTGGAAACTTAGCATTATCCTCAGCTCGCATACATTGACTTTTTTCTCAGCGGTCTGTTGAGTGGTCAGACGAAGCTGGTGTGACATTACGAGACACTACGTTTTTGTTTTGCTAAATGCTGAATTGTGTTGACAAGCATTGAAGTCATATGACTGAATTCGTAAACGTCAGGCCGAGGAGGCGGAAACAAGGCTTCTTTGTGGATGCAACTTTAAGAAGGGTCCGTTCTTTAGTCTTATGCTCTGGCGGGTTTGCGCAGGGGCAGTACCAAAAAACGTATAAATTATAAGAAAGCTCACTCAATTTTTTTTTCAAATGGTGCTTTTTGTGAATATGGCGCAGTAGTGCCTTCATCGAAAGAACCTAATATGTCTGGGCAGGTGCCTGAAAAAGATTGTACTTACATTGAACGAAAAAAAGAATGGACATAAGTTTACGAACAGAAGTCGTCCTACTTTGCATACGAGTTGCAATTTTTTGTTGACAAAACTTCACAATGGGGAGTAAACTCCCACTGACAGCGTTTTGTCGTTTACAGCTGTTCATAACCAAATTGCAACAGCACCTCTCCTTTCGACTTTTAGACATTTTTTTCTACTTTTTTCAGAAAAGCTATTAAACTGTTTTTGCTAAAACAAAATTTCAACTGGGACAAAATCTCAAAATACAAAAATCTCAAAAGACAAAATCATCCCGAATAAAAACTAGTGGATCGTTGGATACCCCATCCCAATTGACCACCGTCAAGCTCCAAAATGCGTCAAAAATCTTGGTTGTTAAATATCAGTTTCTATTAACTTAAATTGTGCTATGAATTTGTCAGTTAAAAACCTTCTTTCTTAAAAAAGGGGCGTAGCTTCAACCCCTTTTTAATAACATAATTATTTTTTACCATCTTTTTTATCAGATGTGGTATAAACGTGTTGATCGCAGTTTTATATTAAAAATTTGATTTTTTTCTTAAAAACGCCCTTAAACATTTTATAGTGCAAGTTTTTTGGATTTAAAGCAAATATGTATATCTCATAAAAACCGTTTATTAGAAAGCATATTCAATATGACCACGCCTACAAGGGTGGTTTGAGGTTTTTTTAAATACCGATCACAATACACTTAAGCGAGGATATCGCATACCAAATTTCAGCTTCCTACGACAACTTTGATTTTTCATGCTAGCAAGTAAAGTGGGCGTGTCAGTGGGCGGATTTCAAAAAAATTTACACTTGTACTTCTTCGGGACGTAGAGAGAACAGATATCAAGTTTCAAGTTCGTAGCTCAAAATTTAAGGCCTAAAAACTATCGACAGACGGTCGGACATGGCTCATTCGACTTACAATTCGGTCTCGATCATATGCCCTGAAGGTCTTGGGGGTTTTACGGTGATTATTTTTCTATGTTATAAACTATGAATCAAACTTAATATACCTCCTATCCTATGGGATGGGGTATAATTAAAATGCACAATTATTGTTTCCAAAATTTCTCAGAAATAGTTTTATCCACCCAAATCCTGGCATTTGCCCGAGGAGGGGTTCACGCGGGGATATGATACTCCCGCATACACAATCACCAGGTAAGTTGAAAAAAGAGCTTTTTCACAAAAGCAGAAGGAAGAGCCATAGAAATTTTTACTTCGTTATTATGGTTTCGTGATTTTTACCGTTCTAGATTTTGGTTTTCGAAATATCAGTGTTGACACCTTTTTAAACCCTTTAAAATAAAAACTTTGGCAATTGAGAAAAAAAATGGGAGTTATCTCAAAAAGGTTAGGACCAGGTTTGGTAGATTTAACCCCATTATTTCTCATCTTAATGGTAGACACGCCAGAAAGTAGTCTTGACGACAAGCTCAACTTTTTGCCATTATAACAGTTGCATATTCTAGGGGTACCTAGCAAGAGATCGTAGTGACTGGAACACTTTACATACTTGCTACAGGTTCATTTATAGGATCTAATAATTTAAATAGTTAAGATATGGAATCTTTGCAACTGAGTTATAATTCTTTGACTTCATTATTATTTAGGTTTACCATTTTTTCTTAACGCCATTTTATTTTTTTCTGTGAAAGTACAGAAGCAACTTTGATTTAAAGGAAATATTATGCCTTAAGAAGCTCAGATTAGTCTTCGTACTAGACGATCTTTTCTATAATTTCGGAGCTGAGTGAGTTAAGTGATTCGTTGAACCTTGGTTGATAGTGGGTTTTTTTCTCCTTGAGAAGCCAGTACATAATGTTTCCAATACCTATACATTCTGTGTACTATATACTTTACATAACGGACTCTTTTTTTTTTGGTTTGGAGAATAAGTTAAACTCAAACATCATCTGGGAAAAACTTTAAGTGTTGTTCGCATGCAGTTTGAAGAAGATATTATTCGTTTATGTACATTCTAATATTGTTTGTAATTTTTGTTATTGCTACCTGCATTATTGTTTTTAAGTTCTTAAGTGTTCTAAGTGTTGACATAATGAACAAATATTTGTTGGGGTATCCTTTAGTGCGCACTGAGTCTAGAATTGAAGAAATCGAGTTTCTATCCTCTGAGGAAATTGAACTTGAAGTGGAAAGAGAAGTACAACTACATACTTTCCTTTTGTTCTAACGAAAAATGTTAAATTTAAGATTTTTTAATGGTTTAAGTGATTTAAAAAATTAAGTCAAATTGTGTTGCGTGTGGTTTACAGATTACCTTCTGTTTTAATGCTTCCTCACTATCTATAAGCTTCAGAATTAAAAATCTTATGGACTCGTTTTTACTTTTGTGTTATGTTGTGTCTGCTTTCAGAAATCCCAAAAATGGGGCGGCCTTCTTACAATGGTTGCGTACGCAACTACAATTGGTGCTGCAGTTCCAGTAGGATATTGCTTAGGCTGTGTAAATAGCCCGGCTTTGGTAAGTAAACCTTCAAATCTTGATCAAAGCATGAATCGATAGACTTAATAAAAATAAAATCAACAGTTTATAAAAGATTGGTGCAACACAACACTGATTGATCGATATGGCTGGCACTTAAGCGAGAATGGCCTGGAAGTTCTTTGGGCACAGGTTGTCTCGATGCTCCTAGTTGGTGGAATAATTGGTTCCATGTGTGGAGCTTGGGTATCCGACAAATTTGGAAGGTATGCTCTTTAAACTCACACATTTTTCCCAATTTAATTGCGGCCCTGTATTCTCAGAAAGGGTGCTATGCTCATTTCTGGCGCTCTTCTCCTAATCGCCGCTTTTATGTTCAACTTTTGCCGGGATGCAAGATCTATAGAGCTGCTTATAATAGGACGGTTCATGGCTGGTCTTTCGTCCGGAATAACCTACACCGCGCTGCCAATGTACCTGCTCGAAATTGCACCGCCCCTATTGCGTGGCACTTTGGGTGTGTTCTGTGCTGTGGGTGTCACAGGAGGTATTGTTGTGGGACAGTTTTTTAGTTTAAACATCGTTTTCGGAAATGAGGCTCACTGGCACTACGCCTTGAGTGCCTATGGGGCGATGGTGATTGTATGCTACTTGCCATCCTACTATTTCCCTGAAAGTCCCAAATGGCTGTACCTAGTAAAGGGCGACTCAAAGGGCGCCCGTGGCACCCTTCAACGTTTGCGGAAGAACGATGATGCACAAGTTAATGCTGAAATGTTAGATCTGGAAACGGAAGCCAACGCGCAGGTGGCAAAGAGTAGCTTTTGCGCTGTTGTCCGTGATCCAGCCATGCTATTGCCACTGGTTATCATTTGCACCTATCAAGCTGGTCAGCAACTCTCCGGAGTCAATTCGGTAAGTCTCATTTTGATAATGTGGGTTCTTCCAGAAAGCCCCATTATGCTGCATTCCACGTTTAAAAATGATTTCTTTTAGATTTTCTTCTATTCTGTACCCATATTCATGAAAGCCGGCTTCTCTGCATCCGATGCTGAGTGGGCGAACTTCGGTGCTGGATGCATGAATTTAGCCATTTCGCTTTTGGGCCCCCTGCTCATGGCTAAGTTTAATCGAAAACCTTTGATGCTCATCTCAACTTCGATGTGTGCAATCTTTTTGGTTGCCATCACCATGACTCTTAATTTTATTGTAAGGCTGTAAAAGTTTGCATTTCTCACGTCCATAGCCTAATAAATTTCTCTTTTGCAGGATGCAGCAAGCTGGATCCCAATGACTTGCATTGTCTGTATATTTGTCTTTATTTTCTTTTTCCAGCTCGGCCTTGGTCCCATACCATACTTTATCGGAGCAGGTAAAATTAACCTAAGCCTATACTTATAAAAAGTGCCACCTCCAGTCTTTCATTCTTACAGAACTCGTTGAAGTATCACCAAGGCCAGTGGCAATGTCGCTGGGAAGCCTTACTTCATGGGTGTGCAATCTAGCTGTGGGCATGTCCTTCCCACCTCTGAATGCTCTTATTGGTGCATTTGTTTTCTTGCCATTTGCCGTTGCATGTACCATAGTGTTCCTTATAACATTCTTCTTTGCGCCCGAAACTAGAGGACGTGATCCGTCCGAACTGGCGCCCATGATGTCAAAAGGATTTAAGTCAAAAATTAAGTGAACATGCCCATATTTATGTGGGTACAAAGTTACATGTTTGTTTAACATATAGTTTTGTTTGTTTTTATTGTTTTCAAACTTTTGTAAACTATTTTTATACTTGTGTTTTACTTATGATAACATTTTCTCGAAGTCTTATAGCAGTGTACAAATCTTAACAATTCTAAATTATTTTACAATATTTCATAAAAATAAATGCTTTTTGCATACTTATATGTAATGACATTTTTTCTATATGTTTTTCGTGGTTGACATCTGATAAGATCCTCGCTGAAGCTTCTTGAAAAACTTGGGAAACTAAGCTCGAGTTGAAACATCAAAAGACGTAACAAACCTGAATACGAAACAGTAAACGGTCTTCTGCAAACGGTCTCCTGCATATAATTGAGGAACCAGAAGCATTTTCCCGAAAGAATAATCGTGATATTTGGATTGTTGCGGGAGCCCACTTACAAAAGGGTTCTGGATCCAAAATAACAGAGTAAAGTGATCATTGCGCAAATCACCCCTCGTAATATTCGACAGGAGTACCTTCCTCTGCCTTACATAAAAGGCACCCGAAGAGCAAGCAACTTTACCTGAACTCAGGGTCGACTTAAGATGCAATGACGCCCCATCTACCTTAAATTTATATTCTAATGATTTTTTTAAATATCAATAACGTAAACAAAATACCTACTCTCAGTGACGAAGAGATCGAAACCCGGGTGGCCTGCCAGTATATTCTGAGGTCAAATCGGCGTACTCCACGAGCGGACCATAAGGAATGCAGTATTTAGGGAGGGTTATGATCCTTCACTTCAGAGCATAATCTCGCGCCTAAAAGAAAAAGAAGAAGGTGTCATCAGAGACAAGATGAGACACAAGGAAATTACAGGAAAGACGAAGAAAACGGAGTTCGACCCAAAAAAATTAAGCCTGTGAAAAAATGAGCTTTAAAACAAGTACCCCCGCGAATTTGGTATTCACAAAATTTGGCGCCTAGGGCTACGACCCGTTTGCCCTGCCAAAATGGGCCCTATAGGTCTAAACTATCTGAACTGTAGGTACATCCAAATAAGCGCAGTTTCTGCAGAAATATTGTTTTAAGGCTGAATTTTTAAAGTGCTATATTATATCGGTTTCAAAGCTAAGACTGAGATTAATCCCAAAAATAAGGTCGATACTCAATTTCCGAACGTGGATGCCAATAACTAAAGAATGAATACTTAACTTAGACTTTGCTAGACCATAAAAAAACTTAAAAAAAAGATCGCTCTGGGGTGTGCCCGGTTTGCCGGGAAGAGTCTTACCGTGGGACCACGATGCCCGTAGCGGTGGTATGTAGCAGTAGTACGTAGTACAGCCGTGGAGCCATGTGGCGTAGTACGGAAAAAAATTGAACACAATGGTGTAGCGCGGCTATGTCGAACAAAAACCTTGTTTATAAACAATGGCCGATACTCTGAGTTAATTTGAACTAGATTTAATATTTTTGTACAACGGATGACAAAAATTCCATAAAATTTCTTTAGAATTAACCATCTCAATAAACTTTTCGACGTCCTTTTCCTCCATTGTTTACTTAACTTGTATTGAACTGTCGCTCGTGTAGCGCTGTCAACCCTGTAGCGCTACGAAAGTTAAAAGTTGGCCAACTCTTACTACCGCCACAGCTACGCGCTACCGCCACAGACACACATTGTGTGCGCAATACACTGAATACATGTGTTTTAACTTTTGACAGCTCTTACTACCGCTACTACTACCGCCACAGCTACATCACTGTGGTTCTACGGTTAAAGAACTGCCGAAAAGCTGTTATTTAAGCTATACTGTTGTTGTATGGTTTAACTAAATGTCATATTTTTCAGAAGATAATGTGTGCTCGGAAAAAAGACATACTGCAGATATACTGAACTCACCTATGGAACTACCGAGCTACCAAAAGCTAACTTTACGTATACAAAATTACATTCCCGGTAAAGTATCGGCAGCCCAGCAACTGACATTAACTAGAAATTTTTACTTCAATTTGTCTATGGAATTTTCTGGAATTCATCCGTTCTGATCGACCACATTACTACAAACAACAAATCGCACGTTGAAAACAAAAGTGGCACTAAACAAAAAACCTAGTTTTTCAGTATGGCCGTTTAAAGTTTTCGGTTTCCTTCAAAGGTCTATAACTCAAAGAAAATAAATTAAAAAGTTATGTTAGTTGGCCGAAAATATAGTATCACTATCTTTTTGTAAAATGCAATCGTAAGATTACAAAAAAAGTCATAGACATTTAAGAAAAAAAGGGCAATTTGAAAAAGTTTTGTATAGTGCCGGTTTTTATTTAATGCTTTTACGTATTTTCTTATTGAGTCGTAAAATTATCCTGATTTGAAAGAAATAAAACAAGCTAGAAACTTGGAAAAAAACAAAAAAACTTTTTTATTAATAAAGAAAGGCTGTTAATTATTAACAAAAAAAATACAACATTCAATGTCAGTTAAAGTTAAGTTTAATAATGTGAACTAAACATTAAAATAACTTTAAAAATAATTAACACAAATTCAATATTCATGAAAACTAAAAATAATAAAATTCATAAGAACCAAACAAAACCAAATATTAGGTACTAAGTATAAAGCTTTAAGAAAGTAGTTAACACAAATTGAATATCCATCAAAACAAAAAATAATAAAATTTTGAAAAAGCAAACAAAACTTTAAATACTAGGTAATTAGCAGGTAAATAAAATGAATAAGAGATCAACGCAATTAATTAAAAATACTATCAAAGTAGGGTTTGTAGTAACTGGGTATCAAGCCAGCATTTACAAGACTACTCACATCGTTCTTCTTCCTTTCTGGTAGACCCAATTTACGTTGGTACAATGGTACTAACCCTTGAAGAGGGTTGTTTCTATTATTCACTGTTCTTTTAACTAGATTAAGCTCTTTGAAGTCATCAAAGTACGACGTTTTATAGAAAATTCGTATGTCACTGTTGTGTGTATCCTGTGAAGCCTTTTCAATTTTAATGACTTTGATATCCGCCAACTTTACGACTTGACCCTCAACATTTTTGTTCAGCCTAGGCACCGGAAGTTGTTTTATATCTATGAAATCTCCGAAACCCAGTTCATTCACTGTGAATGGTGTTCCACGTTTTTTCGCATTTCGAATTGCAGATACGTACTGCGAAGGCACGTAAATTGGTCCAGACTTGAGACATTTTCTTACTTCTTTTTCAATCATTGAATGTGCTGCATCTCCTTCGTTTTGCGTGTGACCACGGATTAAAAACTTATGCGTTATTGATCTGATTTTTAAATTTGTTGCTGCATAGACATACATCGCAATTATAAATTGATTTTTTTGCTGACCACAGCAGTTGTCGGAATAAAATACTACATCCAGATCGTCATTAGCTATAGCAGATTTCTTTTGCAAAAACTTCAATACGCAGCTTCCTATTTCGTTGGCTCCCCGGTTTCCTTGAGATTCATCCCAAAAGTAGCATTCAGTTTTATTCGAACCTAGTTCAGTAATAGTGAAGTTCAGGCAGTTTACTTTGGATTTATAGTAAAAAGTTGAAACATCCCCATTTGGCACTGTCATAACCGCCTGTAAGTCGTAACATGCGACTATAAACTGGTCCGATATTTTTGTCTTGTCGTTGGTTTTTTCTTGTCGACTTTTTTCTTTTTCTCGCTGGTGACGGTCATATTCTTCGCTCAGAGCTGCCTTTTGGGAATCTTCTGAAAGTCTGTACTTTTCACAAACACTATACACTATAACATTAGACTGGCATTAAACAAAAAATGACACAGTGTAAAAATTTATAATTTATAGACCTTTTGTCATAAAAATGTCACTAAACGTAACATGCCAATGTTTCACTATCGTGATAGAAATTAGGTAAAATTTTATTATTAAAACAATGGCACTAAACGAAAAATGACCGTTATGAACTATTTTTTTTTTTACGATTTTTAAAGAACGTTATTGAAAGAGTGACTCTAAACTTAAAGTGCCTGTTAATTAATTTCACTGAACATAAAATCACTGTTTTTCTTAGCCAAAAACCGGCACTAAACGAAATATGCCATTAATGATATCACTTGTCTGTATAATTATGACTCCAAACTTAAATTTTAAGCGACATTATGCGAAAAGCGCCACTTTATCACTTACCTGGACATGCTTTCCCTCCATTGACTCGACACGAACTGTCAAAGTGCCGTTTTACTGATTACCGAGTGAGTAATTTTCTTCAAGTCATAAAGTGACACTACAGATCTCTTGTGGCCACTAGACGAAGTATGAGGATGAGTGCCTTTTTAAAAGAAGCGCGCCATATTTCGACACCTAGATGTCGCTATAACTCAAAAGTGCAAAATTTCGTATAGTGCCACTTTTGTTTTCAACGTGCGAAATATTTGGGGAAGCACAACCTAATAAACATTTCAGTTAGAATTCCGTAATATTATATGTACGGAAATCCAACTCAGATCGTGGATTCTAGTGCCGATGAAAAGTGTCACAAAAATCCCAGGTATGCGAATGTGTTAGTAAAACACTGGCAGCAAAATTTCAAGTCACGAACCGCCATACTTACCAAGTACGAAGTACGAGTGTTGATTTCCACGCAAAAAGAAAACGCTTTTCTTCTGCAATGGAGGTTGAATTTTTTTTAGTGCGCAAATCATATGCTACTTGTTTTTTTTTTTTTTTCTTGTTTTGTTCATTTTTCTGTGTGCTAATCATATGGCATTTGTTCGTACATAGCTACTTTGTTGTTCATGCACACACTGGTCAGGATCACTTATACCGACGGCGTATTTCAATTCCAATTTTTGAAATGGCGTAAGCACTGCAACGCATCATAAATCGCTTCGCACAGCCACCATTATGCGGGAACCACAAAGCAGCCTGGGCTTGGCCTCGGCTTGACGTTTTAAAGTTCAGCCATACGATTTCAATGTTTTCTAACACAATGAAGCTCGGCTTCAAAATGTTGTTTGCAAAGAGAAAGAGTGTGCAAAGAGAAAACGTAATGCTACGTAATGAGGCTCAGAAGCCCAGCACGGGTTCTGATGTGCTAAACTTTTTCTTCGTGTGAAGCAAATGGGAGTAGATTTCGATCACACATACGAAGTCAATCAGTCTGCTTTTGGCTATATTTGTATAAGTGTGTTGGTCATGCACGGATATGACGCAGAATATCTGAGTATCTCTACATTTTGGGCCCAATTGCCTACTATTTATTTATTAGTTGGACATGAATGTTCCACATATTTATGTACACAGCACTACTATCAGGGCTTTTGGCCTGAGCTTTTGTGTGTGCGTATTTTTTTTATTTATCGTGGCATGCTTGGAGAACGCAGTGAATGCATAATAAGAGTTCTTCTCCATGAGCGAAATGTTATTGCAAAACCGTTTCAAAGTCCACGTATCGTAACGGGGCGAAGTCGAAGCCTGAAGCTGCTTTGTGGTCCCCGCTTTATTGTTTCTCACTCTAAATGTCGATGCTCTTAAAACTATGCGAAGGGTTGCAATAGGTAGAAAAGGGAAGGGTAGTCTTGTTTTCACGTTATATGAAAATGATCTTTGCACATGTTTTGCTCTTTAATTGTATTAGTTAAGAGTACATCTTTTACTTTGGATTTCCGTCCTCAATTCCCACTCGAAATTCCGAAGTCGAACTATTCCGTGTAAATTGCTTATTGGAAAAGTATTGTCCAAAATCTTTTCTATAACCACTTTTTTCTTTTCCAAATAAAGCACAAATGCTTTCGTGAAAAAAATTAAATTCAATCATTTACCGAAAAGAGCTCGCTCAAGCACTTAAATTTCCTACGAATGCCGTGCTATCTTCATCCAACCAAACATTTTTACTGCAAACACCGAAATGTTTGTAAAAAATTGCTTTGCCTTACAAAGTTTATTTTATTCCTCACAAACAATTTATTATGAGTCTTAACTATGAAAGAACGCGATACGCTTTTTATTTATTTGTTTTATTCCATTGTAAATTAGAAAATAGATTTAATAAATAACAAATAAGACTTACGGACAACCAGGCTATAGAATGCCTTTGGTAAAGATTTTATTTTATCACACTTTTTTATTTGAGAAATAATCGACAAACAATTTATTGTTTTATGGAAATATATAATTGCTTCTTCTAACAGGCAATCGCCGGCAAACAATAACCTAATTGTTAGCAGAAAACCTACGTCTTTAGCTTAAGATACGGCACTGGTTATTATGTGCCGTTGTCATGAAGTCAAGAGAGAGTCATAGTAGTATACATAATGTCCCACGGGTTAAACAAAAAGCGCATAAGATGAAGCTATTATAACTTAGCAAAAATATGGCAACTGAGGTTACGTCGGTAACTTTTAAGATCTCCCCGTCAAAAATATTAAACAACAATTTCCCATAAGTTCACGCTAAAAACAACTTTCGGTCAATACAATAAACTGACAACCCTTTTTGTCATTAACCATAAATTCGCTCCCCCATGTAACATAAATCAAGGAATATCAAACGCCTTCACACAACATCAACTTCGAAAATGTTTGATCCATAACAAAAACTACTCGAGCAACAAACACTGCAGAGGAAAATAAATAAATAAAAATGTGTTTTTTTTTTCGTTTTGAATTGTCTGACGATATAAAATACAGTTTTATTGACACATGAATTCACACAGTCTCCACACCGGCAACAGACGGAAAATGTTGACAATTTTAAAAATAGAGCCACCCATTTTCGAATCGCACAATACTAATTTATTGTCTTTTAAATTTTAGGCCTCTTTTTTATATATAAATTTCTTAGGAAAAAAAAACCGTTTTTATATTTAGTGCGGCTTATTAGACAGCATTTGATTAGCAATTTATAGTTTAACGGTTTGCTCCCTGTCAAAGGCCATTATTCACTAAATAGCTCCAGTACAGCTGAAAGAGAAATGCTGCCTCTTCAACAATGCTGCCTTCATTACAATATTCATTCGAAAACACGTCTAGTGTTTTCTTGTTTCCGTTTTTTTACTCGTCTTCGTTTGTTTAAAAATACATTTCGTAATTTTATACGAGACTTGTTCTACCTTCTACGCATTCACAATGACGTTTTCTCTCAGTTTTCTTTTTTGCTGAGAGGAGCTGAACATACGGAGAAAAATGCCCCAAGTACACCCAAGAATACGTTCCGTTGTTTTATCATTCCGGTCTGGTGGCGGCGGTGCTCATTTTGCGTCTGGGCAGGCGTTGGAAATTCGTGACGATCACAAGATCACAAAACCATCGGAACCGTGAAGAACAGAGGTTTTCAGCTGTGAGCGGCTAAATATTTTAAAATAATACATATTTTGTCGATAGCTATTTGTCATCGACAGGACCAGCCAGAGCCCGAGCAATTGATATTTTCAACCGAGCGATTTTCCAGTCAGTATTGTGCGTTCTTTTCAAGCCGATCGGTTCGAGAAAATATTATCGCGCACCGCCGATGAAAGCGAAAGAAAAGTTTCCACGTTGTGATTTTTTTTTCTCAAAAACACGCCATTACTATACCGTTTCTAACCTATTGCATATTGAGTTTTCGAAATGTTTCTGACGTCATTACATTAATTACATCTCAATGATGTAGGAAAACCATGCGCGATTGCGATCGGTTCGAAAGTGCTGAAAATATTTATATTTTCGAAAAAAGTGAATACGTTTTTGTTTCGATTCTTCTGCTGTTCCATGCATCTGTTGCCAATAAACAAAAGAAATTATAAATAAGAAAAAAAAAAAAAACGACCAGTCTGTCGAATGTTTTACTCGTAATCACCGATCGACGTGGCGGTACAGAAAGAAACCATCTGAAGGAAAAGAAAAAGATTCAAGACGCCAGCGCAATTCTTAAATGGAGGACACAGACTGGGTGATTGTGGGCAGGTAATTGTGTTTATTTTTGTACACTTAACGCGTGAAAGATCCTCGTGTGTCGTTCGTATATTGAATAGCTCACCTTGTTGAACTGTCGTTGGCATTTTTACCTATGCTTCAGCAAAGGAGTGGATTTTAGTAGCATTTTTACTCGACGTCAAACAGTGAACTCGACCAGATTCTCGGTGAAGCAGATTGCCGTAATGATCATGAGATAAGTGTCACATGTCAGTTAGTGTCAGAAATTTGAAATGCGGAAGAGTCGTAGTACGATTTGGGGCGATCGGCAGCGCATTTTGGGTTTGAGAAGTCCATGGAGCAATAAGCAACCGTCAGAAAGATTAAGACGGGACCTGAGAAAAACATCTTTTCAAAAATGAACACTCTTATTGACGATTTAGTTTGAGATGTAGTTTTTGAAAATTATTGTATTTTAGCAAAAGCTTCAGAAGCTATTTTTAAGCTCAATTTCTGCATAGAATTAAGAATTTTTAGAATTTTTGTAGCATCTAGTATAGGTAGACGTCACAGCGAATAAAATATACTTTCGCTTTTCAACAGAGTAAAGTATGTACTTTTTTGCAGGTCACTTTGTTTCCGAAAGTTCGATAAATTGGCATAATCGGTAATAGATGTTTTAATCGATCACCTGGTTGATTTTTGGTCGATAGTTGATTTCGACGTTAGTAAATCAACGTTAGTAAATCAAGTATCATATAATAAAATTAAAATAAAAGTTTTTCAGTTTTTAGTTTTTTACCTATCATTCGCAACATCCAGATCCATGTAACAGCAAAGCAGGAGCTGCTTCCATTTAAACAACAATAAAATACAATTTGTAGACTCAAAGAAACCAAAGAGTCTGAACAACTCAGGCAAAAACCAAGGTCTGCACAATAAACGTGAACTTAAAAAAACACTTTTGACTAATCCCCAGGCTTTTTTTTTACACAAGCGACAGAACAGCGCACCGTCGACAGCTCGAAAAACATTGGGTCTTATGGGAGCGTAAGGCTTCTGATAAGACTCAATGTACCTAAACACTGTTTGGTTGTTGTTTTAAGGCCAGGTAAGAGTTCGTGTACCCTTTAAGTCTGTCCTTACACGAGCGAGGAAACAGTTTTTGGGTGCTAGGTATCGATTTGCATTTCCTAGGTTTTTCCAAGATCTGCCGCAGTGTGAATATTTGATCGATGGTGGACTATTCTGGCCTAAAGCCACACTGATATGTGCCTCTCAGATTGTTGACGAACGGCTTCAGGCGTTGTTTAGAAGACTTAGTGTATGCTATGTTTAGAAGACTAATGCCTCTGTAGTTGGCACAACTCAGAGAGTCTCCTTTCTTCAGGATCGGGCAAACAATGCTGAGGTTCCATTCGTCGGGCATGCTTTCTTCCGACCATATCTTGCAGATGAGCTGGTGCATGCTCCTAACCAGCTCATCGCCAGCGGATTTAAAAAGTTCGGCAGCTAGGCCGTCTGCTCCGGCTGCTTTATTGCACTTGAGCTTAGACCCAGCTACTTTCACCTCCTCCAGGTCGGGTGGGCGGTATCGTTCGTATGCTTCGTCGGTAACGTCTTCGCCCGGGTTGAATGGTTCGTTCTGCCTGACAGCGGTATTTGGTTCGTCCTCGCCGTTATACAGTCTGCAGAAGTGGTCTTTCCAAATCCTCAGCACCGACTGCGATTCTACAACGATGTTCCCTTGATGGTCCTTACAGGCTTCAGTTCGAAGTTTATACCCTTGGCAGGACCTTTTGATCCTTTGGTAAAGCTTTCTAACCTCATTCCTGTTGTGACATCTCTCTATCTCTTCAACCGCGCGCTTCTCGTGCTCTCTCTTTTTCCTTCGGAGAAGCCGGTGTTCCTCTCTCCTCCTCTGCTCGTAGAGCTCGCGAGCAACTCTAGTCCTTCCGCTTTATATGCTTCCTGTTTAGCTGCATGTGCTTGCCGGCATTCATCGTCAAACCAGGGGTTTCGTTGTGGTGGCCGTGTGAAACCCAGCACTTTAGAGGCGGCGTCTCTGATGGCATATTGGCAATGTTGCCACTGGCTATCAATTTGATGCTGGCTGCATAGGACTTCGTAGAAGGTTTTGAGAGACTCGGTTGGAGAAGGACCTGGCGATCTCTTGCGATTGTAGTCGGCCGACGTCAAACTTCCTCACAGTATTTCCATTACTTGGCGCTGGTCGGGATATCCGCAGCCGTACCTTGGCTACAACAAGGTAGTGATCCGAGTCAATGTTGGCCCCTCGGAAAGTTCGGACATTCATGACACTGGAGGAGTGCCTTGCGTCGATCGCAATGTGGTCAATCTGGTTCACGGTTGATTGATCGGGAGATCTCCATGTACCATTGTGGATATTGAGATGCGGGAACTGTGTACTAGCTACCACAACGTGTCGCCCGGCAGCAAAGTCGACCAGCCTGAATCCGTTATCGGAGGTCGTGCAGGCTATGCTTTCCGACTGTACGACCAAAGATGGCCTCCCTAGCTTGGCATTAAAATCGCCTAGGACAATCTTAATGTCGTAGCTAGGGCATTGCTCATAAGTTTTGTCCAGGAGCTCGTAGAAAATATCTTTGGTCTCGTCATCTTTCTCCTCTGTGGGGGCATTCGCGCATATGAGGCTAATGTTGGCGAATTTATCCTTGATGCGGATCGGGTTACCGGGTTGAAGCTCAAGACTTTTTGCCTAAGTCTGCCTCCAACAACGAAACCACATCCAAATAGGCGCTGGCTTTGATGCCGATAGCAGTCGCCGTAGTAGAAGTCGCAGTTTTTCATCCTTCTTTTGCCCGGCCCGTCCCACCACATTTCTTGGATGGCAGTAATGTCTGCCTTGCAGCCGTCGATTCGTCTTCATTGCATTCTTTTTTCGCCGAGATCAAATTGTTCATTTTGTCTGACAGCGGAATTCGGTTCGTCTTATACAGCCGTTTTACAGCGGTTTTGATGTTTAACGATCGAACTCAGACTTCCATAACACTTCATGAGTGAGTGCCTTGCTTTGATCGAGATTTTGTCAATTTGGGGTGGAGCGGCTAAGGTGATCTGGAGCGGCTATGATCATCACAATGTTCTTGTGGCAGCTCTCGATCAATCACCATAAAAATCAACTGGTCCCCAAGTTTTTAAAATTTCTGGTTAGTTGGTGCTTTTGCCTAATTTTAGGCTGACTTTCTGCAGGTATGAATAAAAATTAATGTTCTTATATCACAAGCCTAAATAAAGAAATGTGATCACCTTTCGTCAGTCAATCATAGCATGCGACTGTCACAAAATGTGAAAATCACAGATCACCATAGCCGATTCCACCCGTGGTTACATGTTACATACCTTTGTGAATTGAGATACGGAAATGGTTTGGTTCAGACTAAAACATTACCCTATAGCTTCCTAAGCTGTCATTAAAATTGGTTACGACAATACATTCTTGCCTACGATGTGTTCTACCTACGTCCAAGAACATATCGTAGGTAGAACATATCGTAGGTTTTGTCATTTTTCGCCCCTGTGAAGCATAGGCGGATAGATGAGGATTATGTTGGAGTGTTCCACATACAAGTAAGCATTCTTTTGTTGTTGTTCGCCGTAAGATGTTCAATCTAGTTTTCCATTTTTCTTCTGCCTTCATCCACCGCGTTTTTGGATCGAATTTATGCAGGGGAACTTTAGGGCTTCGCACATGGAGCAATGAGGACCATTAAGGGGACCATTAACATACCTCGTGCAGATCCAAAGCTTCTTGTTTTGCTTGCATGGTTTTTCATCAGGAAGTCCGTCCGATTCCGGGGCTTGATGTTGCTTCGTAACTATTTTTTTTTTATCAGGTTGGCAAGTTACATGGTTTGATCTTCAACCTGGAGATCATTTGTATCAATCCGAGGGCCTGATAAAACGCTTCTCATAGACCTGAGGTCCGAATTTTTCATCGTAGTCGATATAAGGAAGTTGAGCAAGTTGAGAGTGTGAACGCCACCATGGAGTTCATCTGGGAAGCTTCTTTGCTGCCATCCGGATGCAAGGAAATCTAAGTATATTTTTTCTGTGCGCCACCATTTACTGTTTTCAGCGATATTTCTTAGCCTCCTTCTGCATTTTCCTTCTCCAATAGCCTTTCTACGCCATGTTTTTCGGTATCACTGTCTCTTCTGCAACTTTGAGTTAATGGACTCCACTCCATTACATTTCTTGCAATGGAACTATCATCCTCCCTTAGAGTGTGGTCGACCCAGCGCCATTTTCATCCTTGAATGATAATAAATAAGATACAGTTCAGAGTTCGAGAAACTCTTTGGCCGGAAAATGCTTAATCCGGAGGCACCCATTAACAAACGCCCGGACTTACTCGTATTAGTGGCAAGCAGAAGTGTCTTTACTGGATACACTACTGCCTCCCTCGTCTCCCTCAACAACCTTCAAATTGATTGGGATCCAACCTCTCTTGAGGTACTAGTTTTGAGGTCAGAAGTTTTATAAGAGAATTTTTGTATATATTCAAAACACAATAACGGCCTGGGATTGAACCCATTGTTTCACGATTGTCAGTTTGAACTGGTTAACTGCTTCTTCGTTCAATTTTGATTTAGGCAGAAAATAGCTTTTACTAAAACAAACTGTCCCGCCAAAATAATTTGTCTAACAAATACGATCCGGTTTTAAAACATTAACAGATCCATACGTCATCCTACGCTTTAGGTGTGACAAAATCATGCAGCATAAAAATTCGACAAACAACAATAAAAAACACTTTTCGAACGTATCCTTGTCTAAAGGAAACACTCAACTGTTATAAAGCACGTGCTATATACTAATGAATACATAACCACGCAATTTGTACAACATTAATTAACCTGTCAATTTTGTTCCAAAAGCAAAATGTACTCAAATGACGTCAAGTCAAATAAACTTTTGTTCCCACCAGACCAACGACCCTCGCATGACATCAGATTCAATTTAAACAAAACCATTCACAATCATGTTATCTTATTTAAATTTAGTCAACAATATATTAATTTCATCACGAAACCAATAATTGCGGTGAACGTTTCTTTTTCTTGTTCCTCCTCAAATATTTTCGTACGAAAAATTTCAACGGAAATTTATTAAAGCCAAACTTGCACCGTGACCCATATTATCTGTCTGATTTATTTACCCTTACATTAGGCGTGTGCTAAAAACAAAACAACTCAACACTTTCATTCGATCGAGACATAATTAAAAATAAAATAAAAAAAAAATATTAACAATCTTCGGCAACATTAGGAAAAATAAATAAATAAAAAAAGAAACTTTACTCTGAGGACAAGCAGCAAATTTACGTTACGATGAATTCAACAAATTAATCCCAAAACCATATCGAATAAACTACTGTTTTATTCTTTTATTCGCCACATTTGAGTCATAAATTAGAAAAATATGGAATATTAAACAAAACTAAACGTAAGTTGTGTTCTGCTCAGTCAGAATCTTGTGTTTTGATTGAAAGCACCTGCGTTCGGTTGTCCGCGCGGTTAGAGTGATGCGCGTGAGGATTTCTTTTCTCGTCAAATTGCCTTGTTGTGCAGGGTTTTTATGGCCTATTTGACAGATTTAGAAGCCGCTGCGATTTGAGAATTTTAATTTGTTGCCAATAATGCATACACTGCATATGCATGCGCTAAGCATGTACGTAAGCACATAAATCATGGCGTAATAGTGACGGCACATAAACTGAATATAATTGAATTTTCTTCTCGTAAACAGACCACGAATTCTGGTGTGTGCGGTAATAATACTCACAGCCAACAAATGGCACCATTGGAATGGAAATTTCAATTTATTCCTTGGCAACTTTGATTTTTTTGATATTTACTAAACTCAGTGGCAGTCTGCAGTATAAGATTAAAAACGCTCTCTCGAAACTCTAAAGGCTATGTCACAAATCTGCGTTACCGTTGGCTTTGTCCCGTTACTGAACCGCGTTGAAAATATATTAACCATTCGTAAAACAATTAAAAATCTTAGAAAATGCCAACAATTTAACAAGAACACAAACAACCGCCCACAATTCCAGGTTCACATGAAACGTCAAAACGCACGCAAGAATTCATCGTGTTAAATTTTTTCAGGTTTTACGATTTGTGTCAAAACTTTGTTACGTAAAAAAACCTGCGACGGATGGTCGAAGCAACGTTGTATTTAAATAGTATACTTCTAGCCTAAAGAAAATCTTAAAACAGGTTCTGTGTCCCTTTTAGAAAGATCGAGTTTCTCTTTACAAAAAAATTTCTATGGGAAAAGCTTTTTATGCCCGACCCAGGGTATATTAAGTTTGATATAGTTTGTAACGCAGTGAAATAATCACCGTAGACCACTAAGACCTTTTAGATATATTAATGGGACCGACAGAACAATCGATTAATCTGTCCGGCCGTCCGTATGTAAGCAATTTTTAGGCCTTAAATTTTAAGGTAGACAGTTGAAATTTGGTAGGTTGGCTGGAAGTCCAGCCTTTCAGATCAGATTTGACTACGCCCACAGACACGCCCACTACAGGCCCATATGTGCGACCATCTCTAATTTAAAAAAATACTTTTTCCAAATTTTAGTTGCAATGGCGCTACCGAATTTATTTTTGGTATGTAACATTGCCTTGCGATTGTCTTTGAAGTAGCCAAAAAATTTGGCCTTTACATTCACCACGCCCACTTTTTTTAGGGATTTTAGCTTAAAATGACTGTTTTTTCAATAAAAATTTGAAATTTGACTAAAAATTATATGACAAAAGTTGTAGATATTGGCATTTTCTAACTTTCGTGTGTATGGAGTATGTGCCTCCGCCCACTTTTGTGGGCGTGGCGTTAACAAAAAGTGATTTTTTTAGTTAAAAAGGCGGAGTTTTAGGCCGAAATGTATAAAGCACCTGGTATAAAGCATTCAACAGTTATATTTTTATATCCCGCCCACTTTTTGGAGGCGTTTCAGTTTTTTTCTGGTATGGCCGGGTACTTTGCAATCAGTCGTAGATGGACTGAAGCTTTTGCATACGCACTGTTGCACTTTCCCACTTGTTCTTTTTTAATTTCTTTTGACTGTGGAATAATCTGAATATTGAATTTGTGTCACTTTCACAAAGCGACTTAAAGTCCAAAACGTAATGTTGCGTTGCTGCGTGCGTTCGATGACAAGCAGAGTAGAAACAACGGGCGCATATGGGGCAAAACGAAATGTTACTTCAAAACTTCACCCCACGTTTGGCCGTAAATATCGTAGACGCATCTACAACGCAAAAGTAGATCTACTTTCTACTTTTGCTTCCGTTGAACAACCTCATGCTCATTCATTGTTTGGTGAGTGAGTATGTTCTCTTGTCGTCAGTAGGTTGTAGGGACGAAAAAGGGTTGTTTCTGTTTCTTGTCAGAATAAAAAAAACTGGTTTGCGTAGAGTAGAGAATGTGATGTTTTTCGGTATTATTTCAGGTTGTCGCGATAACTCGCAAGTTGTTGGTTTTTAGCATACACAAAGCCACGAGTTGGATATATGTACGAGACACTACCTTGGATATATTTGTGGTGGAATGAACAGGAATAATTTTATTTTCATTGCTGGGCAACTTGGTTCGTTTTTAAAAAGCATCTTTTCTGCTCGTTCTTTTGCTAATGTCTTTCAACAGAAATTGAATGTGTTTGAGGTGATAGTTTACAATTTCCTACCCCCAAACGCAACGCGGCATTTCGTTTTGCAAATTTGCTGCGTGCGTAGTTTGACGTAAAGTATCGTAAAGTTTTGGCAACGCATGGCAAAGGCCAATAACGTACGCACGCAGCAACGCAACGTTGCGATTCCAGCATAATGCTTATAACCTGTTCGGTTGGGAATCCGTAAGAACGCTCCCGTCAAAGATTGCAATCGAAAAGTCAAACACATTCTTTTTGTATTTATGAAAAAGAAGCTATGCTATAGGGCAGAAGTGACATTTACTAACTTGACGTTTGTGTTGAATGAATTGTGTCTGTGTGCGTGCGTTTGGTATAAAATAATTATGAATACCTACGGTACGGACTCTTCTGCGAGGCTTATGGCCTTTTGGGTTGGTCGTTCGGGAACATTCCTAAAACTGTTTTCTTGGCACTCGGTTGACAGTTCTTCTCCTGAAAGGAAGAGAAATTTGCTCCTGCCAGAGTATCCAGAATTAAAACCAGAAGCAATCACACAATCATACAATGCATGTGTCAAGTTGGATAAATGTCATTTTCGTCCCCTGTAGACTAGCTTTTGCTTCACAAACACAACGCTAGACAAACATCAAAATCAATAAAAACGTGTTTGGCTGTTCGGATGATCAGCCCCAATCCGGGAGTAGAATGCCCTGATCCGGGATCGCCAACCGAAAAGGCTATAATATACCTTGTTTATCCGACAAAATGAATCGAATTGAATTGTAACCGTTTTGACTTACAGCAAATTATTCAAGTCGTTTCGAATTAACCGGTTTGAAAATTATTTTTATTATTATATTTTTTGTGTCAAACTCGAACAATTTGTGACAAATATTCAAAACTCAATCGATTCAAACCGATTCAACCGTCTATGCGCCTTTTGGAGTCGGTTTGAATTTGATAATACCGATTTGAAAATCGGTTTTGTGTAAAACGATTCGAATACTTGAATCGGTTTCATAAAGTGTAGATGCTATCGGTTTTCGAGAATTCGATTACGCTCGAAGCGATTTAAAGTGTCGGATAATCGGGGTAACAGATAAATCCATAAGTTTTGACAATTTAGAAATTACGTTTTTGTAGGTAAGTTGGTTAAAATCAGCCTGTAAAATAGGTAAACTGTGTCTTTGAATTGGCATTTAAATAATTATAATATAAAATAAATAAATAGAGTGGCGCAACAGCTCGAGGTGAACCAGGGCCAACTTCTCAACAATGTATGCTGGTGTGTTCATTTTTTACATACAAGGGGACCTACAATTTTTTGCCGAATCCGAACGGCACTCTGAGAAGTTTTTCAAGACAATTAATACTCTCGGAGGGCTTGTCAAACCCTCGCGGAGGTGGGGACCGTGAAAAAAGAACAAGTCTTTTTTTTTCAGGTGACGATGGCAGTCAATTTAATTGAAATGCCAATTCAGTTCATTGACGCCGCGCCATTAACAAGCCAAAAATATCCCCAACGAGGACAAACTACTTAATAAGCTACTCTTTTAAAGAGTACCTACTCTAAACGAAAAAAATAAAATACTATATCTAATTAATTGCAGTACATGTTGTGGGTAGTGTCGAAAATAATGCTCTCACTCGATCACCGGCTATAAATAAACAAAACTAGAGGCCAGCCGTAAAATCACCTGCGTCTGGTGCACGAAATACCTAATAAAACTATGATTTATGGACCACAAGGATTGCTCGCCGAGCAAACATTTACACTAAAAAGAAAAACATATTTTCAAAAATATTGTTAGTCAATATGGTGTCTTGAGGTTTTTGGCTTTTATTTGCTCGTTGTCTGATCGTTTTTCTTTTGGATGTACCTTGTTTCTTTAAAAAAAAAGGTGAAGATCAAAGGTATAGGTGGTTTTAAAAATGTATTTGTCTGGGATTTTTCTTTTCGTGAGTCTGAAACGTTTCTGCCATATGTGAGGCATGGGCAATGCTCATGATTCATCATCAATCAAATTCATTGAAATTTATAAATTAATCATTTTCTAATAGAGATTTGATTTACTAGTAGCGATTTGTTTTTCTATTGAAATGTATTTTGAAACAGCTGATCTTATATAAATGACAGACATTGCCAACATTTGGTTTAAACCAAACTTTATACAAATATCGAGCGCACTTTAGGCAAATAATGGACACTTCATCAAAACTTGGCAGCCAATGGAAATGCAATGCGCGCATAATTTTTGAAACACACTATACATAATATTCCATTTTCAAAAAACCCGAAAAGAGATTTTAATTTAGTGTAAATTCTCATTTGCACTAGTTTCAGTGTCAAGAAGACTAATCTTTCATGAGATATCAGATCAAAAGTATTGGAAAAATCAGTGTTTACAGATTTAACTTTGCTTCGGTTATTATCAATCCAGCAGTAGCGCTTTTTGTGGGGAAGGAAAGTAGGTTGAAAGCTATGGATCAATTTTAAGAAAGCCATGGTTAGCGGAAATAACATTACGACAATAACACCCTAAACTGTCACAAATTACTTGTTCAAATGGCTTCAGAAAAATGGATAGTTAAACTTTTAGTCTGAAGTCGCTTATGTCACTTTTATAACTATTCCTTAAAACTGGCGTAATGAATGACTGCTTTCTAACCTCCGGATTTGCACCCAAGGAAATCTGAACAAGATCGCTATTACCGTTAAAATAAATACGAAGATTTAAACAAATAGTTTTTGAAAATACTTTAAGGTTTTGAGTAACTTAAAACTTTGATACTACAAGTTTTTACATGCACTTTTGCGATTTTTCTTCGCAAATGCGTCAAACGACAGTGCTTAAACTTTCTCAAAAAAAGGCGACTTAAGTGCTTGGTTTATTTTGAGTTGCTTTATATGTGTGTGTTCAATATCGGCTTTGTGCACTAAGCGTTTCAAGAGTTATTGCCCCCAAACAATTTGAAAAACGTCATCCATTTTCAACTCTTAGTTTTTCAAAAACTTTTCAATATTTAAAAAAAATGGCTTTGTTTGATTTTAGTTCAGTATTAAGTTAACTTAAGTTAAACCTTAATTAAGGCGCGGGTCCACTTGAGAGTAAAGCCACTGCGAGTAGCTCTCAGGTCACTCTCAAGAGTCACGAGAGCAACTCACAGAGAGAGACTTTCAAAGAGGCGGAAAGTTGAGAGTAGAATTTGTAGTACCTTTACTTTAAGTGGACGCGCGCTTTTACGTTTGTTGGCCTAAAAAAATTGCCATCTTTGGGTTCTCTGACTTATTCCATAGCTTAGAAGCACACTAGATTTCTTATTACTGAAGTTGGTTTTCTGGGATACTTTTTATGTTGTTGGTTTATGTGCATTATCTATGCAGAGAGATCATGTAGGCTATTTGGACACCCGAGATGGAAGTGGGCTGTAGTGCAGATGGTAGCACCTATGACCGACAATTGGGAGGTCCTGGGTTCGAATCCAGGTCCAACCAATCATCTTTATTATTTTTTAGTTATTGCCAACATGTCTTGTTAAGTAAATTATAACAATTATGATGACAACTAAGCCGTACAGGCCCCTCTACTTTTACGTTTAGTCGTAGAGTGGAGTTGAAATGTTAGCGGACGGAAATATCGAAAGAAAAAACCGTGTGTGGCTCACCGGCAGGGTACGATCCTGCAACCCTTACTTGTCGCGAGTAATGCTCTACCATTTGAGCTACAGTCAACACTTTTGATTCTTTGTCCAAATCCGACCGCCTCACTAGTTTTTGCCTTTTCGTATGCTATATTCGTTGCTATTTTTTGTAGCTGATTAGGAATGACGCATAGAAATCTTGTGTTAGTGAGTAATTCCTTTTATATTAGGTACTTTGCTGTCTTCGGTGATCTCCTTTGTTCGACTTCCTTTCTTTGTTTATATCTCAACTACTTCCTTGGTTTAATGAAATATTACCAACTTGGCTACTTTGTCAAATATCTGCGTTCAATTTCAGTGCGTTTAGAACCCAAATAATTGTTTTATTCTATCGGTAGGACTTTTTTAAATTTTCAACAACCCACAGTTTCGTTATTTTACATAAAAAAATTTTCGCTCATTTATACCCATATCAACTTTGATCTATTTATGTTCTTATCATATCCTTAACAAATGAAATCGTCCGTCTTGTATCCAGAATTCATCGCGTTGCTGAGCAGTCGGAAAACCGAGCCACTATTTTGTTGTGCTTTTGTTTTCCTTTTGTACGTTAGAGCATCGTCTTAAGTATAAGTAAGTTTAGATCGTAACTAATAAAAATTAAAAAAAAAAAATAAAAGAAGAAAATATTGTACCATGTCTCCACCGGCCACTAATCCACGATTACTATAAATCTTCAATCAATCCTCTAAGAGTCACGCGATTTACCATACAAATTTAAATCCTCTCGGCAAAGGATTAAAAATAAATTATTTCTTAAATCCCATTCACCCTATTCGCATATATATTTTCTGCACCTTTGTAACAGTTTGAAAATAGAAAAAGGATACTGATACTGTCCCTGTACGAAAAATATGTCACAAGAACAGTTTTCGCTCCTTGGAAATGACATCGCCACTCTCTTTTTAGAGCTAAAATGACAGAAACAGAGTTTTCGTGTCAAATTAATCCGATATTTGTCCGATGGAGCCACTTTATTTTAATCGTCTCCCGCTAATCTTCTTTAAATTATCGGTGGAGACATAGTTTTAAGAACAATAAAGTCCCAAGCTCTGGTGCTAGATTTTCAACGCTTCAAATTGACAAAAAAGTCAGATTTTCAGGTTTATACCATTTCTCCACCGAGCACTAATCCTCGATTAATATAAATCTTTATTGAATCCTCTATAAATCACGCGATTAACCATACAAATTTAAATCCTCTCGACAAGCGATTAAAAATAAATCCTCTCATAAATCCCACCTATTTTCTACCTCCAACCTTTGTAACAGTTTGAGAATGAGAAAAGGAGACTGAACTGTCCCTGTACGACAAATCTGTCACAAATACGTTTTCTATTGAAATTTCGCTACGGAAATCTTTTTTCGCTCCTCGGAAATGACATCGCAATTCTCTTTTGAGAGTCAAGGTGGCAGAAAAAAGAGCTCCTGTCAAATTAATCCTATATTTTGGCCGGTGGGGCCACTTTGGGATTTTTTTCGAATCGTCTTCTGTTAATCCTCTTTATATTGCCGGTGGAGACATAGTATCAAAATAAATCATAAATCTCAATTTGTAACAAACAGTTTGAGAATCAAAAAATGATAATGAAACTGTCTCTGTACGACGGATCTGGCACAAATACTTTTTCTATTGGGATTTTTGTAACGGAAATCTTTTTGCGCTCCTGGAAAACGACATCTCCACCCCTTTTTGAGTTGAAAGCTAAATGACAGAAAATGAGTGCTTGTGCCAAATTAATCCTACATTTGTCCGGTGGAGTCACTTTGGGATTTATTTTCAATCGTCTCCCGCTAATCCTCTTTTTATTGCCGGTGAGACATAGGATTAACTTTAATATTTTAAGTTAAAAAACAAAATCCGACCTGTGCCTAATAAATTCGTTGACCCAAAAGTCCGGGGTCAAAGCCCCAGGTGCTCCACTTAATCCCAGAAGTTCGTTTTAAATTTAATTCTTAAATGCTTACTCAAATTGTCAAAATAATTTTGTTTATATCCATAACTATGAACACTTTATTATTAAGGTCGATATAAGCCTGGGACTGTTTATGTACCCGCAAAAAAATACATTCAACAATTGAAATATGTCCTTTTTTCAAATTCAATTAATTTCACCAAAATAAATTACTTTCCATGCACAAGATGTGTGCGTTTAGTATCTGTCACTATTTAGTGAAAAGAACACAGATTTTTGTCAAATAAATCCTATAAATAAAAGTTTTAATGACTTTCTGGAATATTAATTTAAAGTCACGGTGTGATGTTAATGGTGAACTTGAATGAGTGACATTTATTTTGTGTTCACACTACACGAGTTGCATTGTTTGCTAATGGATTAGAGTCAAAGGCTTATTTGATCCTTAAATCAGAAGCATTTTATAAGCTGTTATCATCTTCCTTTTGCAACTCTTATTTTGTTATATCAAATTTATACTTTAACTGGTCTGCACAAGTATAATTAAACCTTTGTGTATTTCCTCACGAAACTTGTTTGATTGGGCTTTTACGCTAGGCAATCGCTCATTTGTTTCATTATACCTAATTACCTATAAAACATTTAAGTGCCCTCGAAGATCAAAGAAAGTTCTTGAAGGCGTCGGAAAAAAATGCTAAACAAATTTTGCTAATCAAGCATAATATGGCAAAACGGCTTTTGTTTGATAAACAGCATAAATCTATTTTAAGAAAGTCCACTTAAAATTTGATCGCTGAGGGATGTCTCAATTGATTCTATGTGTAATGACGCATACAAATTAAATCACTTAACTTGTCTTCGAGCATCTGCTTTGAGTTTTTTTTTCTTCCAAGAAGAGTGGATAACTAAATAAATTAAAAACGTTCTTCCTAGAAATTCTAACTCAAAACATTTGTTTCACTGCCAACTGAGAAGAATGGCGCCAATTAGAATCTAAGAAAAAACGAAAGAGGATTAATTAATAAGAAAAATAATAAATTAATAAATAATTCGAATCCTATGAGAATGAAAGGTAAAAAATTAGAACCTCAAAAACGTCTGGTATAAGTCTAGAGGTAAATTCTAAAATTAACCAACCGAAAGCAATTTTTAATTACATTTTCGGTTAATACAATTAATTTTAGAAATAATACATACGAAAATGCGAAAACGTAAAAAAAATCGAATTATATCGTTGCGGTTAATACTATTGTTGAGAAGAATAGACACGAGGCAAAAAAAAGCTGTCGGGACTGTCGATAACATCAAGATATAAAATGGAGCTGCACGAGCTACACAGTAACGCCGCCGACCTAGCCAGAAGAGTCCAAATACAATGGCTGTGATGGCTGGGTCTCATCTAGAGCAGATAAAAACCACCTGGGAAAAATTCAACGCGAAAGAGGATCTCAGACAACTTTGCTGCAAAACTAGAGACGGGGTCTAGATATCGAGCTGGCTGGGACCCTGTTCTACCCCTAACTGTAGTGCAACATTAACTTAGTAAGTGATTAGAGTTTTCTTGTGGCAAAATTAATTATATCAAAGAGGATACAAATTTTGGTGGAGAGCAATATCAACCAGAAGCCTTTAATAAGGCAAAAATTGGACCGCCCACTCCATTGACCATGCCCACTTTTAACATCTGAAATTTTTGAAAACCTGATTTCTCGGGAATTTCATTCTAAATTGAAAAAAAAGTATGACAAATAAAGGGTGATTTTTTAGCTGGTTTGGTTTTGGCAACACTGGTTTTGACAGCTGACGTGTGTTTAGTACCTTGTGTCACTGTCAAACAGCTTCAGTTTGGTTTGCAATTTAACCATGGATCGTCTTACAAATGAACAACGCTTGCAAATTATTGAATTTTACTATCAAAATTCGTGCTCGGTTCGAAATGTTCATCGCGCGCTGCTTCCATTTTATGGTCGGCATTCTCGACCTTCTGAGCAGTCTATTCGGAAGATTGTGACCAAATTTCGCACCAAATTTACTTTGTTGGACATTAAAAGACCAACACGTTTACGTACTGTGCGTAGTGAAGAAAATATTGCGGCCGTATCAGCTAGTGTGACAGAAGACGCACTGGAAGCCAACATCCATGCATTCATTCGTGAGATACCGGCCGATATGTGTGAAAGCGTATGCCAAAATTGGACTCAGCGGATGGGCTACCTGAGACGCAGCCGCGGTCAACATTTGCATGAAATTATCTTTAAACATTAAATTGCAAGGTTCAAACTATCGATTCAAATAAATATTTCATTAATTTTTTCGAATTTTTTGTGTTTTTTTTTAAAAAAAAGTTCTCAACCTCTTAAAAAATCACCCGTTATTAAAGATATTACCATTTGCTAAGTTTGTTGCATACAAAGCATTGAGCCCCGCCCACTTTTAGAGGGCGTTTTTGGGAAAAAACTGTTTTTTTAAGCATAAATATTGGCTTTTAACGCATTTTCTCGTGATTCAAACGAAATTAGAGTTAGTTGATTTAAATTTTCAGCCTACGCCCTTATTTAGGGGCGTGGCCAACACAAATAATTGACATTCAGTATATGAAACAGACCAAAAAATTTTAAATTCGGTGTTGATGGGTAAAGAGAGTCGGGTATTTAGAAGTTCGTTACAGACGAACTCTTGCACTTACTTACTTGTTTATTATAATTATTATAAGCCTTGAACGATCACCAGTAAAAGCATTCTTTGCTAGCAAGTTCAAGGTTCGTTTAATGTAATGAAACACTGCTATTTCAATTATGCGCCTTAGAAAATGTTTTAAGAAGAAACATCGGCAACTGTTTTGGTATCCTTTCTTGTTCCCAATACTGTCTTCAATTCGCGAAATGCTTCTTTTATCAAAAGAACCTGATGTTTTGTGTGTTTCTATTCTATTTTAAAACGTTGAAGCTTCAAAAACTATGCACATAGATTATTTAGTTCGCAAAGTTCAGTGCTCACCCGCTCGACCGCTATTTTAAACTATCAGCTTTCCGCAAATTTTCAGAGTAGCAGGTGCCGTATTTGATCGATTACACTTTAACTAATTCGTTTTTATAAAAATAGCCCCATACATACTTATTGGGATTGCTTAATGCATGCGTATGATAATGATAAACCAAAAAGTTTATCCACAAAGTTTGCCACGTGGGAGTGTCCGGTTCTGAAAAAAAGTTTGTTTGATAGAAAAAAAAATGTTAAATGGGAATGGGATCGTCGATGATCCAAGAGTCAACAACTAGTGAGTTACTAAGGATTAACCGCTAAAAACACACAAAGAACTTAATAATCCAGAGTCTTTGTGTCAAATAATTATAAAATAATAAATAACACAGAATGAGCAAGGCAGACAATCGGTTCAGTTCCGGTGGGTATGCCATGCCGCAGCGGTCGCAAGCCCCCAGTATTAAAATTTATTATGAATTTTATTAATATTTATCAAGAGATGAGAACAAAGAAACCGTCGAAGAAAATATGAAAAAAATATTTAATCGCGGCATTATTTCTCCGACCTCCACAAATCCTTCGAATAATTGATTTAGACGTTTATCGCATTTTTAACCAGTCATCACATCCATTCACGATTCGGCAGTTTACTTGTATTAAGACAGTTTAGAAAAATTGTAAAAATTAAAAATATATACATTTACAATGCATCTAATAATACAGTACATATTTCGAATGTGTAGTAAAGATTTGATATCTAAATATATGTTAACCCGCCATTTTCAGATGAAATAAGAATACAAATATTGTGTGTGTGTGTACTTTTTTCTTTGAACTAATGGCTTGTTTACACTCCTAGGAGATTTGTGCTTAAGTGATTTACTTGTTATTGTAAAGCGAATTGAATGGGCAACAAATGTAGGAAAATTGTTTCTGAGCATTTATTGAGCATTTAAGGTAGGTGCAATGTTTTGACATTAACTAAAGTTTGTGATGTTTGAAATTATTAAGGAAGTTGTAGTCAATTGTATACAACAATTTCCATAGTGTGCATATGTATTAATACCAAAAGAAACCGGCAAAAATTTTCCAATAACGTGAATAACAATATTTTATCTGATTGTGTTTGAGTTTACGCAGTCGCAAATTTTTTTTTTGAAGATTTGAGACTTTGAACTCAGCGTTTAATGCGTTGAAAGAAAAGACCATACTGTCACCAGACCAATATCTTGAATTGAACGATCCCAGCATGCGAACCTACAATTTACATGCATTCGAACCTATAATTTTTTGCCGGTTCCGATTTAGATGTGATACGTCAAAAATTTACTTCTCCCTTATCATTTTTTTAAAAAATCATATAATCAAAGTCAAATATGCCCTAGCCTTTAAAGGCAGCTCCACAACCAGGCTTTGGCTTCGCCCTTGCCTCGATATGACGGCTGTCGGCTCTGAAATGACATTTCCTAAAAAATTTTTTTTTGGGAAAAATCGTTTTTCCTACGCATTCTGATTGCTTATTTTGGTTTTATGTGTACTACTACTAAAACTTGTTATCCTCAGCTGCCAAACGAGGCAAATGCTCAGTACATGTGAATTGGAGTTTTGCCCTGGAGTCTTATTACGTAAAATTATGTTTTCTCTTCACGATTCTCAAACAAATGAGCCAAGGCTTCTTTGTGAATCGCGCATAAAGGGATTAAGGGGCCCTTAGAGGAATGTTTTGAGCATGTAGATATTTTTGACATATCCTGTATTTGGTGAGTGACGCTGCCGATAATCCATTATTCGCAGAGTGAAGTTAAAATGTTAGCGGACGGAAATGTCGAAAGAAAAAATCGTGTGTGCTTCACCGGCAGGGTACGAAAAAAAACACGATTTTCTGCAGCAAGCATACTCAACAGACGAATAATAATTTTCCGTGCGGCGCCTGTCAGTTTTGATGAAAATTTAGTTTTCATAGTTGGAAAAAAAAGGGTTTGAAAGCTTTTTGTGGTAAAGAAAGTTCACAAACAATAATTTTCTGTGCGGTTCTTGTGGTGAAAATTGTAATTTTCATCGTTGAAAAAAACAAAAATTAAATTTTTTGTCGTGCGGTTTGAAAGTGTCACAAATTAGAAAAATGTCGCAAATCGAGTCTCGCGACTAACTGCCGCAGCCGCAGTCGTGTGTTTTCTACAATATAAACGCTTAAGCTTCTAGCCGGACTGTAATTAGTTGCCCGTTTTTCTGTCGCCGTGTGTCTCTGGCCTAACTTGTCGCGAGTTATGCTCAACCAGTGAATACGATTGATCCTTTGGTCGAATCTGGACTTTTTTGTCTTTTGATGTGTTATTTTTTTGAGCAATTCCAGGGAGCATTGTTTACCTGGCGCTAACAAAACTTGCTTTGGAGTGGAGACCGCAAAGTTATCTGTGCATAAAAATTTCCTAACCAGATTATGAAGCTCTAGGTCGTTGTCTTCATTAGTTCCGTTTCTGAAAAGAAAAGACTGTGTTATCCCATTTTAAGGTACCGAATTTGGAAAGCAAACGAAAACAGTTCATCCTAAACGTAATTTCTTTGCCACTGGGTGATCTGCTTTCTCTTCTCGATATTTAAGCGAAAGATCCAATCTCCAGTTTAAGACCTAGATGCCCGATATTCTCAAAAGTAAAACCTTGGAGTCGTGCTGGTTCCTGGTCATGCCGCCAGTCCATCAAAGACTTAAGAATTCTGGAGTCCCAGCCATGTTGAGTTCGTTCGCCAATCCCTCTTCAATCAGCGTAAGGGACGATCCGTCATCTAAAAACGCAAATGCCTTGACACATGCAATGTTGCCACAAAGCATGACGGGAATTACATGGTACTTCACTGACGGAGAGGATTGAATGGTGTTGTGCTGCGCTGATAAGGCAACCAAGGAAAGCTCTTCTTGAATCTGATCAACTTGTTTTTGGTCATTGTGAAGGAGTCGGTGGTTTTTGTAAGTACACTTGTTCTTGCCGCAAATCCTATCTGTCTTACAGTTATAGCACAAGTGCTGCCTTAGACATTTTCTGCACAATTTGTTCTTTAGCACTGCACCCCACTTTGAAGCGTGGCTCAGCTGTTGGAATTACTCACACTTGTCAACCGAAGATCTGATTTTGCTGCATATGATACACCCACTCTCCTCGTCACCAAACGAACCGTCGTGATAAGCTTGTGTGTTTTCACTATGTGCGTTTATAAAACATCTTTCTTTGACACTACAAGAATTCTGTCTAGTATCCGACGAAGGCATCCTGGGGATTATTACACAATTTGCTGCTTCAGCTACCTGCTAGCCAGCTCCTAAAATGGGAGAGTGTTCAAATTGGCAACGTTTGCGTTTGCCTATAAGCACTTCAATTCAACCGGATCAGCTGAGTCTGAACTGTCTGTCTGAGTATTTGGTGTTTTTTCCTCAAGTATTTTTGATCACGCTTCCAATGAAATGCGCTAGTGTTAGATAACTCAAATACGTGAGCTGTCCAGTGGCCTCGATTGTAGCACATAAATGTTCTGCACGGCGGCGTTGGCAAATGTTACAATCCTTTCAAGTCTCTCAGTCCTCAGAGGAGGTGTAGCGTGAATTTTTTCAAGCTAGCATTTTGGGGAGCTAGCAGCTTTATTATGGTCGAGGTCTTGGAGACACCTGTAAACTCGAATGCTGTCCTTGTACTTACTTTGGGCTGTTGACCATCCTTAAGCCATTGCTTGACCTATGCTTGTGAGTCGATATCAGTCTCATTGTCACTGCCTGAGGGTTCTTTCATCGTCTGTCTGAGTATTTGGTGTTTTTTCCTCAAACTTTAGGTCATAGGTCAACTTTATCACATTGAACCATGTTGTCAAGCGAATCAGGGGCATCACATGGTTGGCAATTACTAGGTTCTGATAATAAGGAATTGTCAGCGGATAAATTCATCATAGGAATAAAGATTTTGTAAAATATAGACGAAAGTGCGTCAAAAGCCCAATTTTCGTTAACGTCTAGAAGAACAAACAACGTTGATTTTTCGAATATTCGATATAACGGGTGATTTTTTAAGAGGTTGAGAACTTTGTTAAAAAAAAAAACATAAAAAATTCGAAAAAATTAATGAAATATTTATTTGAATCAATAGTTTGAACCTTGCAATTTAACGTTTAAAGATAATTTCATGCAAATGTTGACCGCGGCTGCGTCTCAGGTAGCCCATCCGCTGAGTCCAATTTTGGCATACTCTTTCACACATATCGGCCGGTATCTCACGAATGAATGCATGGATGTTGGCTTTCAGTGCGTCAATCGAAGCGGGCTTGTCCCTATAGACATTAGCCTTGACATACCCCCACAAAAAATAATCTAATGGTGTCAAATCGCACGATCTAGGCGGCCAATTGGACGGCCCGAAACGTGAAATGCTCAGAAGGTCGAGAATGCCGACCATAAAATGGAAGCAGCGCGCTATGAACATTTCAAACCGAGCACGAATTTTGATAGTAAAATTCAATAATTTACAAGCGTTGTTCATTTGTAAGACGACCCATGGTTAAATTGCAAACCAAACTGAAGCTGTTTGGCAGTGACACAAGGTACTAAACACACGTCAGCTGTCAAAACCAGTGTTGCCAAAACCAAACCAGCTAAAAAATCACCCTTTACATATAAATATTTCGATAATTCGAAAATCGTTCAGTTTAATTCTTCTATGAAGTGTTACGTAATCCTAGATGGAAATGTTCTTGTAAATGTATTTTATTATTAATAAATTCAAGTTGTATGATATGTTTACATTAGCTTAAATTAGTTTTTCTTCAATCCAGGAAAAATTAAATAAAAAAACTTTAAATCTGCTGCAAGTAAACAAAGAAAAAAGAACCAATCGGTGCTGGTAAGCGAAGAGAAAGAATCAATTCGTGCCGGTATTGAGGTTTTAAGTGTGGTATGGAGGGCTTACGGCTTGTAGATACTTCGTGCCCTCATCTAGATATTTGTTCTCGACTTAACGCTACCGCTAGTATAAGTGTCAATATGAGAGTAGCTAACTAAGTACTAAAAAGCTTCCCAAGTGGACACAAAGGACCTTAATTTTGGTTTAAATGAGCCGTGATTATTTTCACAAGGGCATGTATCCAACTAGCCTATTTTATCTCGATGTAAAAGCTGGGGGCAGATTCTGTAAAATGCGAAACGAATGCTACCGTTCGTCTTTCAAAAACGAAAGAAAAAAAGCGAAATCGAATATTCGAATCATGTAACTGATTTTGTTTTCTTTTATCGTTTCGCAAATGTTTGAAAAGCTCCAAAACCCTAAAACTTGCCAAGCCATCGGTTATGTTTCAAAATTCAAGTCTCGTCAGTTTGACCTAATGCTTTTGGTCAGGTTTTGTTTACTTTTTCACCCAGTTGACAATGTTTTTTCCCGCCTTAGTTTTATTGGTCAGTTTATGTTTATTTTTTCAGCCAGTTGACAAGTAAATCAAAGCCGGGTGATTGAAAGCTGGCTTTGTTGCAGGTCTCCACATATTCCTCTATTTACCGATATATCTGCCCTACATAAAACACCTTTAATCTTTTTCTTGAGCTACTGGGTAAGTGCAGTGTGTAAGCAGACATTACATTCCGTAGATTGGACAAAATTTAAACTCTCTAGCTCAAAAATTAGCCCCTGAAAACATGTAAAACATGGAGGACGGACGGATATAGCTTATTTGACCCACAATTCGGTCTCGATCATATGCCCTTAAGATCTTGGGGGTCTACCACTATTGCGAAAACGTTGTTTCGTTTTCGCCTTACAGAATCTGCCCCCTTGTCTTTGGTGATGCTTTGACCAAGCAATCAGTGTTGGGCATCCCTTATTGGTGACAGCATAATGAACTTAGCTTTGCTTTTATTGATAGCTTTGTTCGCTACTTCTACCCCCATACTCATGAAGGCTCCACTTACATCACACTGAGTTCTTCCGAGTGTGTCAATGTCGACCGCGTATGTAATTGAACGGACTTTTAAAATTTAATGCCTCTTATGCTGTCCAGAAGTTATGCATAATTCTCTAAAGTATGATATAAAAAAAAACCACATGACAACCCCTCCCACTTTGTCTAAGTCCATTTTTTTTTACATCCAAGGGATTGCTTAGGTCGTTTACACCAATCTTGGCAGAACAGTGTCATTTCGCACAAAATGATGAGTTTGGCAAAGATGTTTAACACTTAATGTTTCAATTTATTATTTAACTTAAGAACGGCATTTAACACTATTTTCTTAGAAGAATAAAAATGTAAGCACTTATTCTTTGTATGGGGTGCCGTGGCGTAGTGGTTAGTGTGTGTGCTTACTACGCCGGATGTCTGGGTTTGAATCCTGCCATCATCACATGAATAAAAAGAAAGACTTGTTCTTTTTCATGGTGCCCTTTACCGCGAGGGTCTGACAAGCCCTCCGAGAGTATCATTTGCCTTGAAAAACTTATCAAAAAAGTGCCGTTCGGATTCGGCAAAAAATTGTAAATCCCCTTATATGTAAAGAAATTAACACACCAGCATACATTGATAAGAAGTTGGCCCTGGTTCACCTCGAGCTGTTGTGCCACTCTATTTATTTTTTACTTATTCTTTATTTAATTACGTATATCTTTTGAATACCTCTGTTATACTATTTTAAGAAAAAGAATAATGAAATAAATGAAATGAAAATGAATGAAATGTCAAAATAAGCATCTACGCTGTCATACGCAGCCTTCGACCGATTAAAAGATGGTGGATCTAGGTTTGGTATTTATGGTTTTGTTCCAAGATCTGCCGCAGTGCGAATATTAAATCAATGGTGCACTTTTCCGGCATAAACCCACATTGACATGGACCAATTAGATTATTAACAGACAGCTTAAGGCGTTGACACAGTACGCTAGAAAAGCGATAGAGAGGGTTAAGGAGACTGCTCTTTATGGCGCCCTCTTGCGAATAGGGCAAACAATTGTGACGTTCCATTTAGCGGGCATATTTTGCTCGAACCATACTTTGCAAATGTGCTTAATATAAATCCATGCTTTGAATCAGATCAACGCCAGCGCATTTGAAGAGCTCGGCAGCCAGACCGTCAGCTTCAGATACTTTTTTACGCTTAAGCTTAGACACAGCTACTTTCATTTCATCCAGGTCGGCTGGGTTTACTCTGCCAGACTGCGAGATTTGGTTCGTATTCGTCATTATATAATCTGCAGAAATGGTTTTCCGAATTCTCGCATCGACTGCGAACCCACTACGGTGTTCCCTTGATCGTCCTTAAGACTTCAGTTCAAACTTTATATTCTTGGTAGAACCCTTTGGATGTCTTTTTTGACGACAGGCCTTGATGATACCACATTACAATACTCTTAGTTTCTCTTTAAAATGCTTTTTTTATAGAGTCAGTTTGTAAGTAGAGACAATTTTTCAAAACAAAAAACTAAAAATAAAAAATAACACGCCGGATCATTAAACCTTCAGATGTCAAAAAAGAACTCTTTCAGCCTGTAAATAGTTCTAAAAATCCTATTTATATCCTCTGTGTTTAATTTTTCTGTGAAGCACTTCCAATCCCTCTTACCCAATTAGTATACAATTCACCACAGCAACATCAAATAAAATCACTCAGCCAATAATTCGAGATTTCATTCGTTTCAGGAAATCATGACCAACCAGCAATTAACATAAATTTCATTAACTCAATTAATTATTATGCCCCCACAAAGCAGTACTCCAAATCCATTCAATAAAAAAAAATCAAAGAAAAATGTTCCGCATACGCCACCGAATCGTGTCTCGTTGATGTTTTTAAATTCACCGATGATTTGATGAATTGAATCTAAAAATTTAAAATATTTTCCCTCACAATACACACCTGTTGCTAGGAGTAGACGAAACATTTTTTTTGTTGTAATTCCATTAAGCATACTCAGGCACATGGCTTTGAAATTTTAAAAATCCCGCCCTGCTATAGGCACAGCTGGAGGTCGCTAAAACACTCTCGAATTATAACCAATTCTTATATTTGTTTACTTTGTAATAAACTGTGTAAACTGTTAAAAATGCAAAAGTTTACATTTTTTGCTAAAACCAATAAACAACGGTAATTTTTCAAATTTAAGGAAGAAAACAAAATTTTCGATTTTTTTTTTTGTGTTAAGAAAATATGAACATGCCAATTGGAAACCATTACACCCCCACAATGGTTTTTCAAAAAAAGAAAAAAGCCGTGAGATTAATATGACTTGGGATAGTCAGTCCCCCTGTTGGTTGAAGAATGGTCCACACATGCGTGGTGTGAAAGTGCCATAAATCAAGGTCCAATTTAGCACAAGGTTCCGCTTTGTCGAACTCATTGAAGTGATGGACTGGACTGTAGTGTGCACAGCGGACTCCACATCTCTCGAGTGTTTATTTATTTATTTTTTTTTTTCTCTTTTGGTTGGCAAAGCAGGAATGAAAATGGGATTTCTTTTAATGAATGTGTTTTTCCTTATTTACCCTCAGATGAACAACACCAACAATAACAGACCACAATACTGATTCCAAAATAACCCATTACGTTGGAATAACATAAAAGAAATACACGGAAAAGAATGCACGTGAAACAACACACCGTTGAGACAAGGCTGCAGAAAGATTTTCTACGGCCCACAAGGAGAAAGCCGTGGAAGGACGCATAAATTTCGAAAATCGAAAGTTGACTCGAGCGAGTGAACGCGCGCCGACAATGAGTCGTAAACGCTCATTTAGACGAAGAGAGAAGCCACCTTTTGAACGATTCAAGGATCACTTTCGGAAGTTCACAGCGTTTATGTTCAGCAATGTGGGCATTATCCTGTTGGTTATAATATACACGATGGGGGGTGCCTTCATGTTTCAGGCAATTGAAATTACCGAAGCGAAGAAATCGGGAATAAAAATTAATTTCGGGGAGCGAAACAAGACGGCTATTGCGGAACTCCTATGGAGTATCACTTGCTGTGAAGAGAATGTGTTTAATGAGACTGATTTCAAAAAGAGGTAAGGTATATACTTTGCGTAATGTGGTCTTAAAAATAAGGTATAATTTTTCCTTACATTATCAGGGTAAATGATACGATTTTCAATTATCAAAGAGCGGTTATAAAAGCTGAGCTGGCTGGTATGGAGATCGAGAAACAGTGGAGCTTTTCAGGAGCATTCCTTTATTCATTGACTGTCATCACAACGATTGGTGAGTATTTAAGGTATAGGCAGTCCTTAAGTTAACATTCAATAAGAAAGACAAAACTGATAAGCCCGTTTAAGAAAGGTTAACACTTGAGTAAATGGAGAAGCCGCCCTTGATACTTAAAAGTATTTATTTCTTTTTTGGCAGCACTTTTACATGATAAACCTTCTATTCTCTGCGATTCTTGGCACCCTGCTTCCAGTTCGGCAGATCAAGCGCTCTGGCATCCCCTATGACTTGGTTCATAAAACAAAAGTTTAGTCTTCTTAGTCATCTCGATATCGAACCTGGGATTCGCTTGGTAAGAGGTCCGAGATCACCGAGCCAATGTAGTCTTCGCACTTGGATCCACATCCGCGATGGATGTAGTAAACGAAGGCCATATCTTCCCCTTTTTTAAACTCGCAGTAAAACCTTCGCTGCTTGTCATGCATCCCTCTACGTCATAAAGTAGAACAGCCAGATTAAGGGTTTTGTAGAGCTTATACCGTTTCTTTCGTGATAAAAGTTTTTAATCCATTTGTTTTGCCCAATCAAAATAGCCACGGTTTCCTAAGCTTAGTCTTTGACGAACCTCTCAAGGCGTTTGAGTACCGGAACTATCTTGAAGTTACTTACTTAAGGTGGCGCTACAGTCCGGGTGGACCTGGGCCTCAGTCAACAAGCTTCGCCACCCAGCTAAGTTGGCTAAGGTCCCCTTCCACTTGCGTGCGCCCCCTGAGTCTCAGTGCTCCTCTACCGCGCCGTCCCTGCGTGGTGGATTCGAAGATTTTCCAGGCCGGGGCGTTGGTGTCCATCCGCTCAAGATGACCCAGCCATCGTAGACGTTGTGTTTTGACTCTTCTGGCTACATCGGTGTCGCTGTACAGCCCATACAATTCGATGTTATATCTCCTCCTCCACTCTATGCAAACGGGACCGTAAATCGTCAGAAGAATTTTCCTCTCGAGCAGCCTAAAGCGTTTTCATTCGTCTTTGACAGGGTCCATGCTTCTGCACCGTAAAGCAGGACTGGGATGATGAGGGTCTTATACATGGACACTTTAGTTGCTCGAGAGAGGGCTTTGCTACTCAATTGCCTTCTTAGCCCAAAGAAACAGCGATTGGCAAGAGTTATCCTTCGTTTGATTTCAGCGCTGGTGTCATTGTCTGAATTGATAGCGGAACCCAGGTAGACAAAGTCCCTAACTACCTCAAAGTTATAGCTGTCGATGGTGATGTTTTGTCCAAGACGTCGGTGTTGGGCGTCTTTTCTTGATGACAGCATATACTTGGTTTTGCCCTCGTTGACTGCTAAACCCATATTTGCCGCTTCCGTCCCAATACTCACGAAGGCTTCACTGACATCACGCTTTGTTCTTTCGATTATGTCAATGTCGTCTGCGTATGCGAGTAGTTGAACAGACTTTTGAAAAATTGTACATCTGGTGTTGGCGTGGGAGTTCTTCTGCACAATTCTCTCAAGTATGATGTTAAAAAAGTCGCATGACAGCGCGTCGCCTTGTCTAAATCCTTTTTTGACATCAAAGGGGTCGGTGAGGTCTTTGTTGACCTTGACGGAACAGCGTGAGTTTTCCATCGTCATCCTGCACAGACATCTTGCAGTTGCTGTAGCTGAAATTGTAGTTTCTCCCAACTATTGAACGTATACTATTGTGCTTGTTGGTAACGTATTCTTAGTTTAGTCCTCTTCTATTCCAAGGCCAACCACCTTCGTCTCTTCTTCAACCCCCATTAAGGGAACGATCCATGTTTCCAATATCGCCCACATATTTTAATATTTGAAGGGATCCTCTGTCTTGGTCACTATTATCTCCATGAACTTACGTGTCTTGTGAAAGACCAATGACTTGCATTTGACACTATGGCACTTTGGTAAAGTGACACAAGCGAAATGGCTCTATGTCGTTTTGTTTTGCACATTAGAATGCACGATACGAAGGTTCCTCTTCCTGTTTGTATGGAAAAGTTCTCTATCGCTATGTTTTATGTAAAAAGGTTCAGCATGCACTCTTACATGCAGGGATGTATATGCTGTCACCATGCGAACCCCCTTTTTGGGCAGCTGGCTTACTAATTTTGGGGACAGGCCAGTGGACATCAATTTATCATTGACACTTTAATGGATTTATGTTGTTTTGGCATTAACACTTAATGGAATTTAGTATTGACACTTTAATGGATTTATGTTGCTTTACCAAATGATATTCTTGAGCCCTTATGTCGTTTAAACAATGTGTCTTGAGACAAAACTAAAATATTTGGTCTTCTAGGGTGCTTCCACCGCACATAAAAAGAGATTAACGTACGACGATTGAAAGCTAATTCTACAAGTGTTTCCACCCAAAAAGAGGAGATTAACTTGACTAAGCTTTCATTTGTGACAGATCTCAAATCTCAATGACATTCTGTGCGGTGAAATGGTCGTGAGTTTTTTTTGGCACCCGGAAAAATCAGAATCGGAAATAATTAAATTCATTTTTATCTATACAAAACTAAACAGCCCAGAAAGGGAAAAACAAGATGACAAATATGTTAATGAAATCTCGATCCACAAAGAAGATAGTAGACCAACTTGATAAGCATCAATCAGCAGTTTGCACGATTCGACTGCCTTTTTGTGTCATATGAGCTTCTATGGGAATGCCGCACACATGCGTAACCGACACGAAACCAGTTGGCGGCAACTTTCAAATCTGTGTTTTGTCACAGATTTTTTAAGTTGCTTGTTGTCATAAATTACTTTTTTTTACACATGTAGGTTTGTTTTTGAATGCTGCCATCTTTGACTACTTTCACTTCGGCGCTGCTTTTGTGGATTTTGAGTAAACTATTGATGCTTTAAAAATTGCTAGTGTGCGATGAGCCATCCATCATTCTGTTTCAGTGTAAACTCCTTTAGCGTTTCCAATAGGTCCAACGCCAACCACATTCACATCAACTCAACATCAACCGTTTTGCACATCACTTAACACAACACAACCAACACTGCTGAGTCAATTATAAACAGCTGTCAAAAAAAGGTTTTTTTCATTTGTTTCGTTAAAAAACGAACGTAGAATTCTGTGTGGTTGATTTGAGAATTCATGCGTGGAAGCTATTTATTACCCGATTAATTTTTAATCTCTTCGGAAAGTGTTTCAAATTCGTATGGTAAATCTCGTGTTGAAGAGGGGGTTAAGGAAGATTTGTCGTAGTCGTGGATTAGTGTCCGGTGGAAACAACCTATAAATTTGCCTGAATTATTGTCGCATCCCTGTTTTTGACACCGTTTTAAGGGATGATCCTAGTTCCTAAAACTAAAATAATGTTGAGCCAAGAAAGATCTCTTTTTTGATACTGTTACGGTTAACCTAGCGATTCGTTTACCAAATTTCGTTGAGAAATGGCATTTAAACATTAAAGTGTGAATAATATGGTTTGTCTTTACGGGCGGAGTCACACGTTTACTGCTCCATGGGTAGGGAAAAATTTTAAGGATGAAAATTCCTACCCAACCCTCATTATTGTATATTATACTGTGGTTTCTTTTCAGGGTATGGCAACATCGCCCCCAAATCAAACTGGGGAAAACTGATCACAATACTCTACGCTATAATTGGAATGCCGTTATTCCTACTCTACCTGTCAAACATTGGTGATATTCTAGCGAAATCCTTCAAATGGATCTATGCGAAGGTATGCCTATGCCGAATCTGCCCCGGCGTAGCTCGAAGGCGAATAATCCGTGAACGTCGAAAGATGCGACGAATGACGATTGATAGAGATGTGAGTTTTCATACTTTCAAAAACCGATTGTAAAATGCTTTTTGTTTCCCTAGTTTGATAGTATGGAAGAAGGACAGAGTGAGTCAAGATCAAGCAAGGGCTCTGACGAGACCTCCACCGAGACAAATGATTTCTATGACGATGATGATTCTGACATTGAAGCAGAAATCCAAACGAACACCTCGGCTGTAACTGTTCCAGTGACTGTTTGTATTTTCATAATGATTGGGTAAGAAATTCTTTTGATATTTGATGAGCCTGTAGGCATGTTATTGATTAAAGTTTCGATTAAAGTTTCCTTTAGCACAAAAAAGAACTTATTTCCAAATTATTTCCTGATAGGTATATCCTTTTTGGAGCATTCCTTTTTGGCACATGGGAGAAGTGGAACTTGTTGGATGGAAGCTATTTCTGTTTTATATCATTGAGCAGTATTGGATTCGGAGACATTGTGCCCGGGGAGCAAGTGGTATAATCAAATCCCTGATGGGTTTTTCTCAATCTTTCCATACGTTACTTTTATCCTTATTTGCAGATAACTGCCGATAAGGATAAGGTAGAATTAAGTTTTATTCTATGCGCTGTGTACCTGCTCTTAGGAATGGCACTGATTGCCATGTGTTTCAATTTAATGCAGGTAATTTCGATAGTTGTGTAATAAATCAAACTATGGTAATACAAAATCTGTCTACTAGGAACAAGTGATCCACCAAATGAGATCGGTGAAGCGAGTGGTCAAATTATGTTTTCGATGTAAGAGGTGATAGTGTTTGTTAAACAGGACAATGACTATACGAAACATGTATCGATTCCTACAACGATATGATACGATGAGGAATATCGCTAAGATTGCATGAAAAGGGATCCTGATACACTCCCCGATGGAAGCTACCAATGAGTTATGCCTGTAATCACACAGCGCCGACGATATAGTGTAAGGAAGTGAAGACCCTTACAGACGATACCACAAAAGACCCTCGAAAATTCCCGATAGATTGATGTGCAAGAACTTAATATTTAGTACATAGTTCGATTTTTAACTTTTCACCGTTCAAATGGAACTTTTAAATTTCTAATCGATACTTTCGTTACAACTGGTTGGAGAGACATTGGGCGCCAGTCACACGTGCTTTCCAGATTATAAAAACCCAGTGTGGAATAATAGACAAGTGGGAACACGTTTATTTTTATAAGAAAAAGTACAAATTAGTTATCGATTTCAGAAATATGTTAATTTAAAGAAAATATTGTAAATAGTTTCTATTGAGAGAATGATCCGAAAGTGTTCCTTGTTAAAGTGTAAGTAAATTGTTTAAAAAAAAGAAATGAAATAGTATTGAAAACAAAATTGTATTTATCATTTTTCTTTTTATTTAATGGTGAATAAGACTATTTTTATTTTTTGTCATATTTATTAGAATCGTCAGATAACTGTTGATTTCATGAAGTCAAGCCGTTGTTTTAGGCATAAAAGCAAAAATAGTACCTTTTAGTACTTTTAAAATGAAGAAAAACTAGAGTTGTTTCGACTCTGAGCTGCCATTTAAGAAGTTTCTTAAAGGGAGGATCTGTAATTATACTTGTCAACTAGGATAAAAAATTAAAAAAATAATAGCGCAGAAAAAAAGACACGTGATCATGTTACTAAGAAAAATATTTAATTTTCCCCAAACTGCCAAGCTTTTCAGTTTTAACAAAGCTGCGCGGCTCTTTCATATATTTCTTTTCTATCCACCCAGGTAGCGCAGTTTTCCATTCGCCACCATAAAAATTGAATTGCTTGGTCTTTTGACAATAGCGTTTAAAATTTTGCAAACTTGAGCAAATTGGAAATGGTGCATTTTCAGGCAATGGCAGCACTTAAATGACAGTTCTAACAATTGGAAGGTGGGAACTCTTGCCAATTGTCAGAACTGACATGTATTGTGACACATAAGAAAATGAGTTTGAAAAAAACGTGGAGCCGAGAAGGTTAAGAAAATAATTGAGCGAGAAGTTTCTTTCTTTTTCGAGTTTTTCCTCTTTGCTAACAATTTACAGTGCATGAATCACAAAAAAAAAAAAATTAAAAACGCGTGCTTTTTGCTTAACCGTTGACACTAGGCTTTGACTATTTCCAACTTGAGGGAGACACACTTGGAGAAAAACAGCTCAAAGCTGTCAAACTGTTGACTTTTGAATTTTACCAGTTGGAGTTGAGCAATCAACTACGAACTTCAAATACAAAGTACTGTCATATTAATTTCATTTTGATTTCATTATTATCGTTAAATAATAAAGTTTTCAAAAGAGTTAATGAGAGCAGAGAGTTATGTCATTGATCCATCATCTCTGTATGCCATTTTACATTATGTTTACATAAACTAACAGTTAGAAGTGACAGCATGCGCATTGCAAGACCTTTCTATTATTTCATACGGCTCTGTTATAGCAATACAGAAAATGTATCCGTATAAATATCCTTTTTATTTAAGAGCAATTTCGCTAGTGCTTGCAAAATAGTATTCTAAAAAATATTTTGATATGGCTAGAAGACGTTAAATGACATGTACGAGTCGCTGAATTCACTGCTGGATTCACTTCACGAACACACCTGCTACCCCACCTAAGTGCCTGTTTTCATTTGGTTTACCCTAACCTGATGTGTCAGAATTACTATGGTGAGGGGAAGGGCCAGTGTGGTGGCCACCGTTCAACCTCAGTTTTTTTTTTTTTTGAGAAATAAAATTTGTGTTAGGTTAGGACAAACCTAATTGTCATTCCAGTCAGCTAACAGTGAACTGACATTCGAAAATTGAAAATTTCCACTCTATTGAATTCAGTGGATAAATGCCAATGGAAATTACCAAGTGGGAAATTTCTAGAATTTGGTCAATTTGTTCAAACGCATCTGGTCAATTTGTCGCACGCGCCCGTCGCCTACATCCATGTAGGATGGATGGATCCATGTACATGGATGTAGGCGACGGGCGCGTGCGACACAGTTGCATTCGAAACGTTAAATTGTGAAAATCTGGTGTTAAAGTAAATGCCGAGGTGGTCGTTAAAACGGATGCTCTTGGTCAAACTTCCTTGTTTTTGGCATCAGGAAAAAAATTTCGTTTACTGGAGATGGCGGCATTATCAATAATGCGGTTTGGAAGTTATTTTCATCAAAATAATCAAAAACATCAAAAGTTTGATGATCAATTTCTAGAGATTGATTGAATAAATCTATTTAATACTATGTCTCCACCGGCAATAATAGAATGATTAGCGGGAGACGATTAATAAATCCCAAAGTGGTTCCAACAGACAAATATTGGATTAATATAATAAGCGCACTCCTTTCCTGTCATTTTGGCTTACAAAAGAGAGCGTTAATATCATTTTTCAGAAGCGAAAAAAGATTTCCGTTGTAAACATCCCAATAGAATCCGTCATTCTGACAGATCTGCCATACCTATGTGGACAGTTTCAGTTTCCTTTTTCGATTCTCAAACTTTAAAAAAGGTGTTCGAACAGGGTTGAGAGTAGTTCGTAAAAAGGGTCAATGAGGTTTATGAGGCGTTATACCTTTAATCGCCTGCCGAGAGGATTTATGTAAATTTATATGGTGAATCGCGTAATTTGTAGAGGATTTAATGAAGATTTTTATATGTGGCGTAGTGTTAGTGTGTGTGCTTACTACGCCAGAGGTCTGTGCTCAAATCCTGCCATTGTCACTTAAAAAAAAACTTGTTCTTTTTCACGGTTCCCACTTCCGCGAGGGTCTGACAAGCCCGCCGAGAATATCATTTGTTTGGAAAAACTTCTCAAGGTGCCGTTCGGATTCGGCGAAAAAATGTAGGTTTCACAATGCATCCCCTTGTATGTGCAGAAATTAACACACACAGCATACATGGTTGAGAAGTTGGCCCTGGTTCACCTCGAGCTGTTGCGCCCCTCTTTTTATTTTTTTATTTATATTTTTTATATCAATCGCGGATTAGTGCCCGGTGGAAACCTTGTATAATTAATGTAGAAGCTCAAGAAGGTAATGTTTTTTATTTATTTTATTTTCAACCGTTAAAATAATTGACAGTATATATATATAAAGCAACTTGTTATGTATTGAAAAAGTCTGCCTATTTCACAACAAAAAAAACTCAACAATCACAGGTTATTACAGTCTGTAGCAAATGTAATCTCTTTTCAAGTTGACATAATCATTACAGTACGACAGGACGTAGTAGATGTACCAAACATATTTTTTTTAAAGTTAGCATAACATTCGGTTATTTTTAGACACCAGAATGAAATAGGTACATAGAAAATGATTGAACATAATCATATTCAATCAATAATATTACATATTATTTTCAAAAGGTGAAATATATCTCTTAACAAAATCTGCTCACGTTGCGTTACGACAATCATCGTCCCTCCCTGTTTGTTTAACATGCCTGTTTATTTGTTTGACATTCCTTCGTTCTCATCAATCACTCGTTACTCAATCCAGCGAGCACAGGCATGTCAAAATGAACCGAGAAAAAATCTGACGAGTACTGTTCGTTCTGTCGTTGAACAGTTTTTATCAAGTGCAGTGGATTCATATTTCGTGTTCGCGAGATAAAAATTAGTTTTTCTTGAAGAAAAAAATCCGCAAACTAGTTTTTCTACAATCGCAGTGTGTGTTTTACTAATTCGCCAATAAACAATGGATGATCGTAAGTACAATGAACCCCATTTTAATAACAAAAAAATAGAGTGAAATCCAATACACGTAGTGTAGTGGCATGCCAAAGCAATTTTTACATGTTGTCTGCCCCCTTTGGTTTCTCCGATTCTTAATTGTTTTAACAATTGTTTTTCATTTGCCTCATCAAAGCCGCTAATTTGGAAAACATGACTCAATTTTTGTGTACAATTTATGAGATATTTTCAATTGTTTAATTTTGCGAAATCCCTGCAAAACGATTCAGTCGATTTGGTTGGAAGAGTTGTGTGCTTACGGAATTCCTACGGTGAAAAATGGTGGAGAATTCTGATTGGGAAATGGGAATATCTTTTGTCCAGTAGGCCTAGGCCCATATCGGTACATAACCCTTTGTAATGCCGGAGTGAAAAAGCGATTGCAAACCAATTGTTTTTTAAATTTTTTAACAGCAAGTACGTGGCACGAAATATTGCGGAATTCTTTTGTTTTCATGTTGAATTGTAAAAACATCTGTTTTTTGAATTAATTCCTTGATTTTATCGCATTTTCCCTTGTGTCGTGGTTGGGATTTGCTGGGTTGCCTTTCGCAGTTGCACCTGTACAGTATGTCAGACACGTTTTCGTGAAGGAAAATGTAAACATTGCGAACAAAATGGTTTGCGAGAGAGTTAAGCGAAAAAATTATTTTCTATCAGCGGGGTTTTTGCATGTGTAAAAATAGTTTACGTGCCTTATACTATGTCTCCACCGCCAATTAAAAGAGATAATAAGTAAATCCCAAAGTGACTTCACCGGACAAATGTAGGAACTAATTTGACACGAAGACTGTTTCTGTCATTTTGGCTCCCAATAGAGAGTGGCGATGTCATTTTTTAGGAGCGAAAAACGATTTTTGCAAGAAAACGAACTTGTGACAGATCTATTTGAAGCTCTCAACGTGTTAATTCATAGTTCGAAGTTTCCAAAATGAAGCTTATGAGTTGCAGAATTTTGTGTTAAAACTTTTATGCAAACTCGCTTTTACTATTTCACTGACAGAAATCGATTTCAAGGTACAGTTAATTTTGATTAGTGTTTTTGCGACAAAATCGTTCCACTGAAAAGCATTCCATTCTCTTTCTGTTTTCAACTGTCAGTTGTCTTTTCACTGGTCAACTCCAACTTCAAATGCCTGTAGCTGCTTGTTCATACTGACAGAAATTTTCAATGATTGCTATCAATGACTTTTCCGAAAACCGAAGACATTGTTCCACTGGTTTGTTCCAATGATGCTATCCGATAATAGTTATGATTAGAGTTCAAACATAATAGACTTGAGCGGGATTAATCTTATGTCGAAATACAACGAAAATCCCACTCAAGTTCTGCCAAAAGATTGTGTTGGCCATAATAGACTATGTCTCCACCGAGCACTTATCCTCGATTAATATAAATCTTTATTAAATCCTCTACAAATTACGCGATTTACATTACAAATTTAAATCCTCTCGGCAAGCGATTAAAAATAAATCCTCTTCTTAATCCCATTCACCCTATTCACAAACCTATTTTCTGCACCTTTGTAACAGTTTGAGAATCAAAATAGGAAACTGAAACTGTCCCAGTGCGACAGATCTGTCACAAGTACGTTTTCTATTGTGACTTTAACTGAGGAAATCGATTTTCGCTCCTGGAAAATGACATCGCAACTCTCTTTTGAGAGCCAAAATGACAGAAACAGAGTTTTCGTGTCAAATTAATCCTATATTTGTCCGGTGGAGCCGCTTTAGGATTTATTTTAAATAGTCTCGCGCTAATCTTCTTATAATTGTCGGTGGAGACATAGTAAAGGGTGATTTTTTAGCTGGTTTGGTTTTGGCAACACTGGTTTTGACAGCTGACGTGTGTTTAGTACCTTGTGTCACTGTCAAACAGCTTCAGTTTGGTTTGCAATTTAACCATGGATCGTCTTACAAATGAACAACGCTTGCAAATTATTGAATTTTACTATCAAAATTCGTGCTCGGTTCGAAATGTTCATCGCGAAACAATGGCGCAATTGCGAGGCGAGTTTGGTGAACAGCTAATTTCACGTTTCGGGCCGGTCAATTGGCCGCCTAGATCGTGCGATTTGACACCATTAGATTATTTTTTGTGGGGGTATGTCAAGGCTAATGTCTATAGGGACAAGCCCGCTTCGATTGACGCACTGGAAGCCAACATCCATGCATTCATTCGTGAGATACCGGCCGATATGTGTGAAAGAGTATGCCAAAATTGGACTCAGCGGATGGGCTACCTGAGACGCAGCCGCGGTCAACATTTGCATGAAATTATCTTTAAACATTAAATTGCAAGGTTCAAACTATCGATTCAAATAAATATTTCATTAATTTTTTCAAATTTTTTGTGTTTTTTTTTAAAAAAAAGTTCTCAACCTCTTAAAAAAAAAAAAAAAAAAAAATCACACGTTAGATCCCTCGAAAAATATGTACTCCCATCACCAGGGTTTCCGAACGCTAAAATTGAAAGTCGCTAAACCAACCTCCAAAAGTCGCTGGACAAGCTGAAAATCTGAGCACAAAAAGTCGATAGAAGTCGTCAAAAAAAATAATTCTACAAAAAGAGAAAAAAACATTTTCTTGAATAGAATTTGAAATGAATTTACATAATGAGATTTGTACAACAGTTTTTACGCAAATTGCAAGGAATCGCACAAGACATTTATTCGTGCCCTGAGTATGATTGACATTCGCTCAATTGTCCACGTTTCTTTGTCGTGCGTCATCTGCCCGAGATCCGATTCCTTAAGGATTTTTCTAAAGTTTTCAATACTTCGAATAGTGTTAGTTATACCATGTATCCACCGGCAATAAAAAGAGGATTAGCGGAAAACGTTTAAAAATAAATCGTTAAGTGGCTCCACCGGTCAAATAAAGTATTGATTTGACACAAGTATTCTTTTTCTGTCATTTGCATTTGCAGTCAGGTACATAAAATAGGTTTGTGAATAGTGTGAATGGGATTTTTGAGAGGAGTACAACTTTTCAAGTTGTACACACAAATACAGATAAAAAAGTTTACCCTTTGCTCTCTAAAATGTCGGCGACTTGGAAGAAATTTAACGGTTTCACATTCACACCCACGCTCGAATATACAACTACCTGAACTAAAAAGTCATTTCTGACAGCGAGCATCTAAAAAAATTGTGATGAAACACAAATTTAAAAGTGCGCTCATTCGTATGCAAGCCCATGGGACTCAAAAAGGCAATGAAACCGTTGCGTGACTAAAAGTGTCATGTGTGCGATTAGTCTTATATTAATCACGGATTAGTGCCCGGTGGAGAAATGGCATCAGTAACACATATAATAGAATGACAAAAAAATTTAAGATAAACGAAATGAATTGCAGAGAAGAGACTATACTCGTGTTCACTCACATTACGTATAAGGTCTGCAGTTTGCTGTGTTAATATAGGGCATTTCAGAATGGATAAAATGTCAAACCATTGTAGATGACATGATAAAAACAGTCCCATTACATTTATGGAAAAAAAACACTGTTATTTGCGTGTCATAAATTATTTCTATGAGTCAAATGTCTGTGTCCCAAAGTCGCTAGAAAAGTCGCTTAAATAATCCAGCGACATGAAAATATTTTTTGTCACTGACTGTTCTGAAATTCCGCTAGATCTAGCGACTTTGTCGCAACCGACAACCGCAATGGGCCATCGTGCCCATCACATTGATTGCAAACACGTAATGTCTTGCATTTGATGTCAAAAAAAAAGGATTTAGACAAGGCGACGCGCTGTCATGCGACTTCTTTAACATCATACTTGAGAGAATTGTACAGAACTCTCGCGCCAACACCAGAGGTACAATTTTTTAAAAGTCCGTTCAACTACTCGCATACGCAGACGACATTGACATAATTGGTAGAACAAAGCGTGATGTCAGTGAAGCCTTCGTGAGTATTGGGACGGAAGCGGCGAATATGGGTTTAGCAGTCAATGAGGGCAAAACCAAGTATATGCTGTCATTAAGAAAAGACACCCAACACCGACGTCTTGGACAAAACATCACCATCGACAGCTATAACTTTGAGGTAGTTAGGGACTTTGTCTACCTTGGTTCCGCTATCAATTCAGACAATGACACCAGCGCTGAAATCAAACGAAGGATAACTCTTGCCAATCGCTGTTTCTTTGGGCTAAGAAGGCAATTGAGTAGCAAAGCCCTCTCTCGAGCAACTAAAGTGTCCATGTATAAGACCCTCATCATCCCAGTCCTGCTTTACGGTGCAGAAGCATGGACCCTGTCAAAGGCGGATGAAAACACTTTAGGCTGCTTCGAGAGGAAAATTCTTCGGACGATTTACGGTCCCGTCTGCATAGACGGAGAGTGGAGGAGGAGATATAACATCGAACTGTACGGGCTGTACAGCGATACCGACCTAGCCAAAAGAGTGAAAATACAACGTCTACGATGGCTGGGTCATCTAGAGCGGATGGACACCAACGCCCCGGCCCGGAAAATCTTCGAATCCACACCGCAGGGACGGCGCGGTAGAGGAGCACCGAGACTCAGGTGGCGCACGCAAGTGGAAGGGGACCTCAGCCAACTTTGCGTGCGAAACTGGAGACGGCTAGCTATAGACAGAGCTGGCTGGCGAAGCTTGTTGGCTGAGGCCCAGGTCCACCCCGGACTGTAGCGCCACCTTAAGTAAGTAAGTAATGTCTTGCATTTATGCAGTCTTTAAAGTTCTAGCTCTGTCCGGTGTTGACTATTTTGACACCTTTACCGCTTTTGAATTATAAAAACACTGCAATCACTTTTTGACTCACTCGTTCAAATGATCCAAAAACAATATCATTTCAATATGATTAGAAGCCAAAACTTATTTCCTCTCTTCCCACTATGCACAAATTTTTGGAGTGTGAACGCAAATTATTTGCGGTGTTTGCGGTGTTTAATATATTTAAATGCGGTTGCGGTGTTTACTCCCATCGCATAAGTTTTTGAATTTGCGGTAGTACCAAAAATTCCGACTCAAATACTCGACTTTAAAAACGAAACATACTTATTTCACTTTTTATAGTTTTCATTGTTTTGGGGAACGTATAACGCACCTGCACTGCATTTTTTGTGAGAATTTACAAATTTAGATGCTAGGTACCCTAAGCCAACCATTTTTCTGCGATCTAAATGGCATTTCGGGTAATGATGTTTTTTTTTAATCTCTGATGAATAAACATACTACGTTAGGTCCGGTTAGGTTGAATTGCCTGTCGGGTTCCAAAAAAACCAACTCACCTATACCTGCGTGGATCTGGAAAAATTGCCTACTCGTTGAACCATTTCGAGCTACTAATGAAGCATCAGTGACGTTTTGGAGAGAGAGCGGGGTATGTGCAGAGAAGGTGGAGAGTGGTCTCTTCTTCCTCCTCATCCATGCAGCTCCTGACTTTAGAAAAGACACCAAGCCTTGTCGCGTGCTTGCCTATCAGACAGTGTCCTGTAATAACACCGATTGTAGCACCCATGTGCCATCTATTAAGAGCTATCAAACTCCTAGTGCTGTAAGTTCAATGACTATTTCGTTAAGTAAATAGTTAAATAGTTAAGTAAATAGTCATAAAGCTAATTTTTACTCATTCTTAAAAACATAAAACCTATTGCTCGATCCATGTTCCTTCTCAATCAAAACGCCTTCCCTATTCCTACCAATCCTCTAATCGAGGTTAAATTGCTCCCCTCATTTACAGTAAAAAATCGATAAAAAAGTCGTTACAATGAACACATTGCTTCGTCCACTAACCCACTCGAAGGTGGAGGAGCTTCGCAAAGATTCACTTTCAATTGCATCACTTGAAGAATGCAATTTATCTTGAAGCCGTCTTTTAATTGCTTACTTAATCCATTTGCCAATAATTGTTGCGCTTAAGAGATTTGCACTATTAAAAAGATGATTGCCTCCCCTAACATTGTGTATCTGTTTGCAAAGTACACAAGACACCCCCCCTGCTGATAGTGTTCACACTCCAGGAACCATAACTGACTCATGCTTAAAGAAAAATTCGAAAAAAAAAATAGAAAATTAATAACATGGAACACATAAACCTCGGAACAACGACCGGCTACTCGACGTCAGACACAAAAGAATGATTCAGCTCCAGATTAAAATCCATAGCCGCATGCCACGCAGTCATGCCAAGTTGGCGCTTTATCAGATTACATTTCCGAATACCATAGAGATTATGACCGTTCTAGGCGCTTTTGGACAGATGTTGTGTACACATTACTGTCGCTACTGTGGGGCTTCAGTGTTTATATACATTTCTTCGTCATTGCCCAAATTCTTCAATGCGGTAGCATAGAAAGTAATAAAATGCTGGAGATAAGAAATAATATTAAATTGTTCTTCTATCGATTTGTGCATTAGTGGAGGCAGGCAAGGCCTGAGTGTGATCGGGTTCACCTCATGCCCACAAATCAATCAAAGCAACAATACGACCCACGCTAAGAAGTTGGATGTACTCTTCCTGGGTTGCAGCGATATAATTTATTCCACTCGACGGAAAACCATTTGATTAGGAATTTTATAGTCAGGCATGTGTGACGACTGTTTGGTACAGTGAGTGTAAGATATTTTTATGAACTCGGGATGTTTAAAAATTATGTCAAATTTTTTTGAAGAATGGAAAGCGGTTAAAAAGCTGGACTGGTTTAGCTTTTATTCGTTCTAGGTTTAGTAGGCAATTGTTTTTCCACAGCTTTGGAATCTCTTTCGTTTTGGTTGATAGGCAGAAGAGCCGTTTCCAAATGTTCTTGAATCAGAATGTAAGAATGAAATTATTGATTCGTAGAGATATGCCGGGTTTGTTTTTCAATAACGAATAAAAACAGACGTTTTTAATCGCTAAGAAAGGGCTTTGAAATTTATGCCTTGCACTTAAAAAAGTTTAAATCATCTGCCGTCGGATGGTGTTTAAAACTTTGCCGCCGGAACGCAATTTTATTCATTTTCCATTTGTCAGTTCACAACAATTGACAGTTTTCGTGCGTGTTTGGCACTTTAAAGTGAGTAATGGGGTATCTTATCAGATTTAGTTACTATGTGATGATTATCTTTAAAAAAGTCTGACACATCTGTTCTTGACAATAGACTCAAAAAAAAAAAAAAACAATTGAGCGAGCTTTCGATCCACTTTCGTGATCTATATCGGCGGAGAACAGTGCTGTCTGAGGAAGAAGTTCAGTAATTATTGCACTTTCAATTATGGAACTTTTAGGTATACTCGAGCTTTGGCTTGTAAATTTAGTTTAGTGTCGATTTAGATTAGTTGGATCGATACTACACTTTAAGTCTATCGCCAACACTCATCTTTTACGGAGAGATTATGAAGAAGCTTAACTATGAGTTTGCTAAATTATAAGCCAGGATATTCTTAATAACCCCTTCTTAGAATAGAGAAAATAAGCCGTTCTGCGTCAGTTTGATCCTCCAACAGAGAAGGAAAAAAAATCTAGACTCTACAAAAGCTTGTCTTTAGCTTCTTCTAGAACTGCTGACCTTAAGCTTGGAAAGGCTCAGCATCGAAACGCAAAATTTAAACTAGTGGGAGGGTTATAATCCGCTTAAGCGAATCGTTGGATACCCCATCCCAATTGACCACTTTTAAGCTCCGAATTGTGTCATAAATCTTGGCTGTTAAATTTCAGTTTCTATTAACTTCAACTTAATTAGAATTTCTCTGTTAAAGAATCTTCTCCCTTAAAAAGGGGCGTGGCATCCATCCCTTTTCAATAACATCGTTTTTTGTTTATATTTTTTATCAGAAGTGGAATACACGTGTTGATTGCATTTTCGCATTAAAAATTTGATTTATACTTAAAAACGCCCCCAAAAGTGGGCGTGGCAAAAATGTATTCCTTTGAGTTGATAGCTTTCGTACATATCTGAAGATTTTATGGTCCAAGTTTTTTGAATTTAAAGCGAATATATCAAATGAAACCCGTTTATTAGAATGCGTATTAAATATGACCACGCCTACAAGGGGGCGGTTTTCACTTTTTTCTTAAATGCCAGTCACAATATTCTTAAGCGAGGATAGGTTAGGTTGAAGTGGCTGTCGGATCCAAAGAAACCAACACACTTAGACCTATGTAGGTCCATCCACCACGCGGATCTGACTCTATTGCCTACTCGTTGAACCATTTCGAGCTATTTATGAAGCGTAAGAGACGTTTCGGGTCAGTCGTGCTGAGATCACTGAGATCATTATAGAAGAAAGCTCCAATGTGAAGATTTCGGTTCTTGGAAAGAGCGGGGCATGTACAGAGAAGGTGGAGAGTGGTCTCTTCCTCCTCCTCATCCATGCAGCTCCTGCAAAAGTCGTTGGAATAGACACCAAGCCTTGTCGCGTGTTTGCCTATCAGACAGTGTCCTGTAATGACACCGATTGTAGCACTAATGTGCGATCTATTAAGAGCGATCAAACTCCTAGAGCGTTTAAGATCAAGCTTTGGCCAGATCTGTTTCGTCGCTAGACAGGTACTGCCACTAGTCCATCTGAGATTTGTTCTTTCTATCGCATCCAGTTTAATCATGAGTTTACATGTCGAAATTGGAATGCCTACGGAGCCTTTATCAGGCAAAATTGGGAGGGTAGTTCCAAGTTTGGCGAGTTCGTCAGCCTTGCAGTTACCTGGAATGTCTCTATGTCCTGGCACCCAGCACAGGAGAATGTTGAACTGCTCCGACATCTCCCTTAGAGATGAATGGCAGTCTAAGGCTACATTAGAGTTTATAGAGACCGATTCCAGGCACTTGATGGCCGCTTGGCTGTCAGAAAATATGCGTATGTCCTTGGCGGATATAACATTTTTCTTAAGCCAGGACAAGACTTCCTTTATCGCCATAATTTCAGCTTGAAAAACACTGCAATGATCCGGGAGACGGAAAGAGAGACTTAGATTTAGTCGGTCTGAGAATACACCCCCGCGCCTTCCCCATCATTTGTCTTCGATCCATCAGCGTCGAAGTGGATCGATTCACATTCCAGAGGCGCACAGTCCTCCCAGGAAGACTGGGGGGGATCGTTGCCTGGAAGTTCTTTTCAAAATGTAATTGGGGTAAGGTGAGGTCCATGTTTCTAGAAGGGAATCTGAATGTGTTCAGAATAGCAGAGTGGCCTATCTCACTATTGGTCCACTGAGAGGTTGCTTTCAAGAGGAATTAGATGGAGCAGAATGTCTAGTGCTGCTGAGGCAGTGGTGCGAAGTACTCCACTCACAGATAAGCAAGCTGACCTTTGGACCTTGCTTAGCTTATCACGATTTACCGCTTTATCCAAAGCGGTCCACCAGACAGCTGTTCCATACGTCAGTATCGGCCTTACGACCGAGATATATAGCCAGTGGGTGATACGGGGTTGAAGTCCCCACTTGTTGCCGATGGCTTTTTTGCAGGAAAAGAGTGCTACCGTAGCTTTCCGGACTCTTTCCTGTATATTAGACTTCCAGCTAAGCTTTCTGTCTAAGATGAGACCCAGATATTTAGCTTCCTCAGAGAAGATTAAGCTAGTGCCCTTGATTGAGGGGGGGTTGATATGTGGGATTTTGTATTTCCTGGTGAATAGGACTAGTTCAGTTTTGTGAGGGTTGACCCCCAAACCACAGCTGTCAGCCCATCTTGTTAGCTTGTTTAGAGCATTCTGTAGGAGTTCTTTGAGGGTGTTAAGGTGCTTCCCCGATACAGCAATGGCAACGTCATCTGCATAAGCGATCACTCTGCAGCCATCTCCTTCTAGGATAACCAGCAGTTCGTTCACCGCTAGATTCCAAAGAAGTGGGGATAGGACTCCACCTTGCGGTGTTCCCCTGCTGACGGATCTTCTGGCAGTTGTCTCACCTAGCTTAGAGTTTATAATCCTACTCGTTAAAAGTTGATTAATTAACTCGCACAGTGAGCCACTCACCTTCAGAGCCGACAGTGCAGCCAAGATCGCAGACGTGTTGACATTATTAAAGGCGCCTTCTATATCTAGGAAGGCTACCATCGTGTACTCCTTGTGATGAAGGGAATATTCAATGGAACGAACTAGCGTATGCAAGGCTGTTTCAACAGATCTGCCCTTACAATAAGCGTGCTGAGCAGTAGAAAGCAGCCTTTTGTCAATACTAGATCGTAGGTGGATATCGATCAATCTTTCTAGAGTTTTTAGAAGGAATGATGATAGACTTATGGGTCTGAGATCTTTAGGAGTAACGTGGGAGTATTTGCCAGCTTTGGGTATAAAAACCACTTTCACTTCTCTCCATAGCAGCAGAATGTGGACCAGCTCTACGCAGCTTCTTAGAATTGTCTCCAGTGCAGGGAGGACAATGTCCGATGAACTTTGTAGTTCAGCTGGTATTATGCCGTCTGGTCCGTAGAATTCAGCGTCCTACGACAACTTTGAATTTTCATGCTGGGGCGGATTTTGAAAAGTTTTACACTTGTACTGCTTCGGGACCTAGAAAGAACAGATATTAAGTTTTAAGTTCCTAGCTCAAAATTTAAGGCCTAAAAACTACCGACACACGGACGGACGGACGGACATGGCTCATTCGACTAACAATTCGGTCTCGATCAAATGCCCCTATCTCTATGTTACAAGCTATGAATCAAACTTAATATACCTTTTATCCTATGGGATGGTGTTTTAAAAAAATCTCATATCGGTTATAGATTCAAAATTGATTGGAACCATAGCGAAACTAATGGCGTATTCTTTTGAACACCGAACTGCCATACCGCGCTGTCAAATAATACGGTCAGTGTTTGCGACAATTCCAGCGTGGTGTACACCCGGTTTCATTGTATACAGAATGACAAATACTGCACCGGTGCAGTCTTCACGTTAAGTGTCAAATTGTTTGTTCTTAATTTTGTTTACTTTTTTTCATTTCGTAGCGTAATTTTGTTGGCGTCGGTTTTTTGCACTTTTAACTTAAAATTAATTTTGATAGCTTTGAGTTTTTGGTCGATTTCATATAATTTCAATCGCGTTGAAAAAAACAAAAACGTAAATAACGAAAATTTATACCAAACGTCACTTCACATACACAATCGAAGCTACACCCATCCTCCACCGTTAAATACGACGGTGGCGAAGATGCGAGTTCGTTGTCGACATCGAACTAATTCAGAGTTCAAAAGAACATTTACATGAGCACGAAGCGATTAAGTTCAGGTGTACGAGAAAAGAACTATTTTTTTCTGTATTCCACACCAGTTTCACGATTCGGTGTTGAAAAGAATTCGCCATAAAAGAAAAATCAGCCAGGGGGCAGTAAGCGCCCCCATTCATATCTCACTGTTTACATATGTATAGATGCGCCTCGCTAAGCAACATTTTTGGGTGATTTTACATTATTGTATGTCAAAAAACCCAAAAATCTGAAATGTCATAACGCCTAAGAAAATTTTTGGGCAATTTGACATTTTTCAGTTCTGGGCGATTTGGTTTTGGGCTCTTTGACACTGAGCCGCTTGGAAGACCCAGGGTGGAATCGGCTAAAGTGGTCTATGATAAGTGAGCAGTGATGTCAAAAATCACAAAAATTTTGTCTGCGTAAACTGTGATCATCACCTTTTTCTTGTGACAACTCTCGATCAATCACCGTAAAGATCAGCTGGTCCCCAGTTTTCAATATTTCTGGTTAGTTGGTTTTTTTGCCTACACTAAGGCTGAGCTTCTGCATGCATGAATAAAAAAACGGAGTTCCTACATCACAAACCTAAATAAAGCAACGATTCGGAACAATATGTTTGTGGTCACCATAGTGCCTGTTTTCATTTGGTTTCTCCTAACCTGATGTGATAGAATTACTATGGTGAGGGGAAGCGCCAGTGTGGTGGCCACCATTCAACCTGAGTTTTATTTTGAGAAATAAAATTTGGGTTAGGTTAGGATCAACCAAATGAAAACAGGCACTAACGACTGTCACAAAATGTGAAAAGCACAGATCACCTTAGCCGATTCTACCCCTGATGTCAAACGTTTATTAGTGGTCTGCTTTCTCTAGTGCTACCGGAAATTCGCTTTTAATGGAAAGCTGGAAGGACATGGTATTCTTATGGGGTTCTTACCTTTGATGACTGACAGTCACCCACCCTAGGTTGTGGAGTTGTGGCCATCGGTCCTTGGTATATACTAAGCGCAAATAATCTGTTGCTTAAAGCCCACCCAGGAGCAATGCTTCTTCTTATCTCGTATAAAATTCGTCGACAAGCGCGATCCTGAATGTGATTTCTGGCGGACGACGCACTCGATGTTCATTTGGCTGCACCTACTTTTTTTTGTCTTGGAACCTATTTTCTTTTTTTGGGTGGATTGGTGCTTCTTCGGGTTATCGTTGTACTCGTGAAAAATTTCGTGGCACGTATTTCCTTTTGTCCGCCTATCACTTTTCGTGGACCCTGCGACCGCTTCGTTTATAGCGATCTAGTCTAAAACTAAGCGGACCGTCTGGTACTTGCTATTCAAAGTTTTCTCTGTGGACTTCCGTTTTAGTTGTTGTTTTAGAACCATTTCACACATGCCCGGCAGCCGGCTAACTGGCACCGGTTTACCGGCCTTTAAGCCGTAAAGAAATGATTGTCTCTTGACAGGAGGCCAGCAAATCATCCACTGGTGAGTTGCCCTTGCCAACGCCCAGCTATGGTAGCCTTAGCTCACCTTTCAAAAGTTTTTATCACTGTTTGCTTATGTTGTGCATACGAGTATGAACGGAAATGATGCCTTTGCATAAGGTCTTGCAGAGCAGTCTTATCAAGATATAGGACCTGCATAATAGACCTTGACCGAACATTGAAGGTTTCCTGCTGAATTTGCACCTCATAACAGGCACCTCGACACTTTGCCTATAAAATGGTTATAAGTTTACTCCCAATTTGGGATTTGGGGATGAGAATGAGGATGAAATTGTTGGGTGAGAGGGGACTAGACCTCAGTGGCTGGGTAGCATAATAAACTAGGGTCTGTGCGATAGAAGGATATTTTTGGTGAGAGGCATTAGGGTATTTGTTGTTCTGCCGTCAAAAATGATGTCATTTGTTTTTTAAGTTCAATCACATTGAATTAATTAAACATTTTGTCATCTATGAAAATGCGTTTTTTTTTGACAGTTTGTGTTTTTAAAACGTTCAAAACAATTATGGCCTTTTCGGTTGGTCCTCCGGGAGCGTTCGGTAGTACCTCAATTTAACTCTAGGACTAAAGCCTCATTGTTTTTAGCTCAAATTTAGCTCTCAAGCGCCTGTAAAACACCTTAAATTGGGTGAGGCTATGAGAAGTAGCTGTCGGCTATGAGAACCGACACACTTCAAGCTGTGAAGGTCCATTGTAGGCTCTTCCTCCTCGTAAGCCATATAGGTTCACCTAGAAGAATCATTGAAACAAATAGCAAGCCTTGTGGAATGATTGCCTATAAGATAATCGTCTTGTAATGACACTGATTTCAGCACTATTGCGGGATCTTTTAAGGACCATTTTAACTGACATTTTGAGTTTCAGTAGATGTCCTACGATAATTTCGCACAATGTAAGCTTTATTCTTTTCTCCGATGGTTTTTTAACTGGGGGATTTCAGCCGCGCAGTCCTTTTTTCACCACCAGCATTCCGGACTGTCCTGAAACTGTTTTCTTGGACTCGTTTGACAGTTCCTCTTCTGGATAAAAGAGAAATTTGCTTCTGGTTTTGAATCCAGAACCAATCTTGCAACGCATGTTTCAAGTCGGATAAATGTTATTTGTCTCCTGTGGAAAGATTTTGCTTCACACATGCAACTTTAGACAAACTTCGAAATCCAGAAAAACGTGTCCGGCTGTTCGGATGCACAGCCCCAATCCCGGAGAAGAAAGCCCTGATCCGGGATTTCCCACCGAAAAGGCCGTTGCTGAAAGTTTGTGAAAGTGTAAAAATAAAAAAAAGAAGTTTAAGGTTTAAAATTGTCCCCAAAACTGCCCTTCATATTATAATCTTTAGCATTTTTCAACACGAATCAAGGCAAGTTAACCGAAACTTTTGAGAAGAAGTGGCAAGAAAAAAATTTTAATCGACACAATTTTTAAAAACATTCTGGTATCATTCCTGATTTTAAGATGCTAACATAGATTGGTGAATGCTCTGGCAGAGGCGCTATACCGAAACCTTTTAAATGTTAGATTTCATCCGACCTTCACTGAAGGTACCCAATATAAATTTGTATATGACTCTCAGCCAAAAACAATTGCGAATCATTGTTGAAATGAAATGTAAGACAAAAGCACCTCCAAGTGTTGCAAAACACTTTCACACATTTTTCTCAAACGAATTCCGCCAACAACATAATTATCACAATTCGCTTGAAGCCAGTTGTGGTAGCATATTCGCCAATTCACATGGCCGTCAGAAAACTGGTCTCATCAGGTCATTGTATCGTTTTTAGTGGCTTGGAACTAGTCTTCAAAACGTCATCGTCGACTAGCACAACTCTTCCAGCGTGATTCATTGAGCTCGAAGAGAGATGGTCTCTCTCTAGAAGCTTAAACTTGTACTCCTTTCGAATTACACGCTTTTAGCATGCTTCTTCTAGTCATTCTTCTTCTACCGCACTAGTAAGTCACAACAACTGCCACTTTTCTAACACACACAAGCATTATGTATGCCCTTCCGAAATTGGCTCAAAACAGAATCGACAACAATGCACACAAAGTAGAAGTAAATACCAAAAGGAACGACCAAGAAAACGGATAGGCGAGCTTCGGTAGAGAAAAACCAGAATGAGAGTTACTTTAGCTACACGTTAGCAACGTGTTGTTAAGTTGGCTGCTACAGCAGTCGACCACTTGGCTGACTGACTGACACGATTTACGAACTTTCGTTGGTTAGTTGGTTTCCACGGTGCGGTGGCGTAACATTAAATTAAAACAAACTAAACCAATCTGCTCACTCAGGCAGTCAAGTGTAAGATTTTCATCTTTGTGTCGTGGCGCGTTGCGAACGTGTTTCTGAATGTGTGCGAATAGTGTATATCCATGAGTGTTCCTAAACCAGCGCGACAATAACAGGAAGATGTGACGCCCTGTTACCAGAAGTGACCTCGAATAGTATCCCAAACTTGCTCTCTCTCCCTTGTAACAATGTCTGTGATTTACCCAAATATCCAAGAGGACGACGAAAAACTAACCGACAACGAGCCTGTCAGCCTGGAATTCATCGAAGATCCATACATACCAAAGTTGGACGATTGCCTGACCCCATCGTTGGACGAAATAACCGAGTTCGATCAGCGATACATCGACAGCAATGGAAATGCGAATGGCAATGCCAACGTCTGTGATTGGTCCGACGAGACCGAATTGTACTTGAGAAATCTCACCTTAGACCAGATCTTCTACGATGCGCACAGTGACTTTGATGGTCTGGAATATCAGACGGTTGAGGCTGAGTTCGGCTCGGCCAAACACAATGCCAACACAAGCCAACCGCAGATGTCAATTGCGAAGCGATTTCGCTTAAAGTTCTTCACGCGACGAACGATGCGCGATGTTAAAGTGACTTTTATAGACTTTTCCAAACCATATCTGGCCAAGATATCGAATAGCGAGAATTATAAAAAGTTTCTAAACATCGGAAGTCCAACGATGGCAGGTAAACAACAAAATTACATGTAATTGGTTCGGAGTGGAAGTGGGGTTCTTTCGAAATACCGTGGAAGAATGAAGAATCTGGGACGGGGAATTTATCTTTGTTGCTATTGTTTTTATTGTTGTTGGAACAAAGAAGATAAAAAAAAAGTCTGGTAATGTCTAGGAAATCTTCCACTTCATCAATTAAATCAATACATAGTTTGGTTTTTTTTTTAGTCTTATGGGGTTTTTGTTTTAAAGTTTTAAAGAAACGATTTACTTTAAGGTCCTGTCAGATGTCTTTAAGATTACGAAAAACATTCCATTGGAGGTATTCCAGTTAGAAATCTGCGAATTCATACAGTTTGAGACTTAATTGTGACTCAATTGGTTTCTATTAAATTATTGCCTGAATCCTGAAGCGTTTCTGAAAAACCATGGTTCCCAATGTCTTTCCCCGCATGCCCATCCAGAAGTGAGGTTGAGGATGCTAGTTTATGTTAAAAAGATAGTGAAAGAAATTTAGCATAAACATTTTTTAACTAAGAAAATTCAGTGACAGTGTGTCAATAACAGGTCACCTAAACGGTGTTTTGTCAGTCTGTAAGACAACTACAATGATTTCGTGACACAACCTAAAGAATATAAAATGCTGTTTGTGGTATCGGGTTCGCACAAGAGTATCTGTCACCTGTTCATTGACAGCGTTGGTAAGTTTTGAGGTTTCCAGACGATACACTTGTCGAAAAGGTAGACAACAATGTTGTCGTATTCAACTATGTAAAAGTTTAACGAACTTTTAGGCAATGACAGATATATATTCGTTTTTTTTTTTATAATTTTTGTTCTATCTGTTGTTTTTACTTAAATGAAATGGTAATCCAACAGGGAGACACTGTTAACATTTATTGGTCCTATCCTAACCGAACCGGAATACCTCTTCAATTATCGCATTTTCGATGAAAAATCCCTCTTTCTAAAGGTATTTAACTACGACTTACCAAATTTATGATATGCGTCATCTATACTTGACTTGGCCTTAATTTTTGTGTATTTTTATTTCAATTAGTTATCCCTATCTTAAAATTTTATATTCACAATGCACGCATCCTTGCCAGTCTGCGAAAATATTGTTCACGCTTTTACGCATGCTTTCGTATACTTGTCACGTAAGGAGTTAGTACACAGAACTTTGTCGTTGCGTGCGTGTATTTTGACAGTTCTTTCCGCTTTGATGATGAATGTAACATGGGTAAGATAACAAATGGTGGGAATTTATGGTAATAATTTTTTGGATTGTAGGGTGCTCTCTTCATTTAGTGTGGCCGTTTGTTAACATGTTCGGCACTCGTTTTGGTCCCGAAAAAAACCATCAAACGTGTTTTTAGCCACGCGTAAAATGTCGCTATTGGTTTTTGTAAGCAAAAATTGACGATACTGCAAAATTATGAGTTAAAAAAGGTGTTGTTCATGTTGGTAAGATCAAATGGTTATGTCAACGCTGAATAAATCTCATAAGTTAGACAAATTTATTAAATTACCGAAATTTTTATGACTGACATAACAGTCTTTCGCAACATAATATTCTTTGATGACCTGATCATCGTGGAAAGGATGCCTACAACCATTCTGCAGTCGAATCTCTGAGCGATGAAAGGAAAGACGGAGACTTGTGTAAATGTCCGTCTTATTTAGTCTACCTTCACACATCGCATTCACATCAACGTAAAACCTAAATGTAAATGGCGCGCGTAACTACATATTCTAGCAGACGTTTGGTTCCTGAGAAAACCTCATCAAAACCTTGCCTAGAAAGCTCATCCGAGGTCTCATTTCCCTGAATGCTAATTTCAAGACTTGCGCACTGGACCCCTGTCCGATAATGAAGCGATCTGTAAAAATACGATGAAGCCATTCCGTTGGCTGAGATTGAAGTTTTGTCGTAGAAGTTTTCCTAATGTCATTGCGTTAGAGGGTATATACATACGTCAGGAGTCCCAAGTCTGTGCGCCTCGTACCAAAAATCACGTTTACTATAACTGAAAACACTATAAGGTGCTCAGACGGTTGCGCGTTGACAGATTGCATATAGAAACAATGGGCTAAAGTTAAATGTATTTTCGGGCTTTTGGTCGGCTTTTGATCGTAAATGTCATTAAATAAGCTCGACATCAACGTTGGAGTAGAAGTACTAAAGCTATGTGATAGAGCTGCGTTGTCGTTTACTTTGTCCCGTTACGTTCATGTTGCCTTACAACCGCGTTATAAATAACTAATCGAAAAACAATTAAAAATCATAGAAAAGTCAAAGCCAACAAATTAACAAGAACACAAACCACCGTGAAAGCCAACAATTCCCGGTTCAAAGAAACGTCAAAACGCACGCAAAAATGCATCGTGTTGAATTTTTCTGCTTTCTCAAAACTTTCTTACGTAAAAAAACGAAACCATGGATGGTCGAAGCAACGTTGTGGTAGCTCCCACCCATTAAACTTAATGTGTTTGAATTTAAGTTGTCAAATCCAAATAAAAAAACATACAAAAAAATCGGATTTGTCCGTCGTCGAGACAATGCTGTAATTTGACAAGAAATTATTGGTATTGGTAAATCTGTAAAAAAAAACTTGCTCAAATTCAAGACTAGGTTTTGCAATCGAAATAAGTTTTAAGGAATGTTAAATTGCCTTTTTTACTTCTGTTTTGCCACCAAACCCTCTAAACAGGTCGAACCGAATGCGACACGTAAAAGTACTCATCTCAGATAGCTTTCGTTCCTTTCAACGTATGAAAATGAGAATCTCTGGCTTATTGCTGACGCGAATCTTTCGTTGACGTCAAAGCGTACGGATTGCGTAACATCTGGGTTGACATCAGTTTTGACTGTCACTTTTGAAGTATAAATAAAAGGCAAAATTTAATTTTCTCTTTTTCGCTTTAATCTTGACGCGAAGCGGACGGTTATTATTTATTGAACCTAGTTCGTGATTTGCCAATGCCAATGCATTTTAGCTGACAATTCGTTTGCTTTCCCATTGGCAAATGAAAGTTGTGATTTTTCCAAAACGTTCCATTAGAAATCTTGCATTCTTGGGTTTAGATTTAGCTCTTGATTTGCTAATGCCAATGCATTGCGACTGACAATTCGTTTGCTTTCCTATTGGCTGCTGACATACAGTTTTCTGAGTTGTTACATCTGAGGAAACAAAACTTTTTTCTGTCATATTCCTAACCTCCCAAAGCGCGATCGACTTAAGGCCACATTGTGTGTTTCAAACTTTGAGGTCACACGTTGTGGCAGAACAAATCATTGAGCGACTAAAAGCCTGTCAAACGTGCGACCGACCGAACGCGTGCTTGCGACTTGGCCCTAAGGTAGAAGATTCAATAATAAAACGCATTTGAAAAATTCCCCTTTATATCGATGCCACGCCCACTAGGGGAGGTCTGCCGATTTTCTTTTTCTTGTCTCTGTCTTACAATCACTAGGAGATGATAAATATCAAATTACAACCTTTTACGAAGTCTTGCAGTGCCTTGAAAGGACTGGAGGTAGTTGCACATTTAGATTTATTGTGGACGTGCCTGTTTGTGGCTCTGAAAAGTTTTGACACTTGTATTGCTTCGGATGTCTAGAAGCCTACGTACGAAATTTCAGCGCTCTAGCTCAAAATTTTAGGCATCAGAATTCGGTTTTGATCATATGCCCCTAAGGTCTTGGGGTCTACCGTTATTATTTCTCTGTCATTTTCGCTTAATACACTCCAATTCTGTCAAATAGGAAGGATATAAAAATCTCATGGCTGTGAACAGCTTCAAATAAGACAATGACAACCGGATAGAAACTGTTCGATGCATCTGCAGGTGAAGTATGTCGACTGACAATGCTAAGCACAATAAGTCAAGCTTGCAAAAAATCGGCAAGAAGTTTTCTTTTTTAACTCGCCTGAGTTTATCAACCCTGAGGCTTGGTCGACCGCAAAGTCAACGCATCTATATACGGTGAATGATCATCCATCAATCTTCTACAGTTCACAGTTTACCGATAGAGTATTAAAATGCAAATCATAGGTCTGTTCGCTAAGTGGGGGTCTCTTTACTTTTGTACAAAAGCAATTATTAAAACGTCAGCGAGCTAGATTCCCTTTCGTATAATCAGATTTTGAATTTTTACTTCATTTTTCTCTACTCAGTCCGTAAAATAAAAATGAATAGCTGATCCTACCTAGGTTTTAGTCGACCTAACCTACATTGTAAGAATTTAGAAATAAGGGCGTAGATGTACCCTACCACAAAGTGGAATATATAATAAGTGCCGATTAATAAAACTACAAACGACAAAGCATTCCATGGGTGAAATGTTCCAACAGATGAGGCCGAGAAGAACTTTGATCAAATCGAGATTCAATTAAACATCAAATCAAGAATAGAGAAAATACTTTCGCGTTTTTTTTTATTGTTTTGCTGGCGCGCCCGTAGTTTTGATATAAATTCAATTTGTATAAATATAAACTGTTACGCAGGGTAGAAATAGAAATACCATCGCAGAAACTATATGGCCTTGAAAAAAATAAAAAAAAAAATATATCAAGTCTGAAATCCAGAATTCTTTGTCAAAGCACGAATTCAAATTCTTTGTAACTACAAACAAGACTTGGGCAAAGTCATGTCTCCATGTCTTCAGGGCTGCTACAAACCCCTGATATGAGAATTTATTTTGCAATAAGACCATGACAAAAGTGCGCCACTTGATATCCATTAAAGTACTTTCCGTTCCAATCTCTGGCATTTGTTATTGAACTTCATTTGATGCATAATTAATTACGAAATTTCAATCGATGATAACGTTTTGTAGACTAAATTGACTTTCTAGTCTCCCTGGGTATGGGTGGAAAAGCGTGGCCAGAACAACCATGCTGTTGTCTTATAAATAAATATTTAATATGCATACCTACTTGATTTTTTGTTTTCTTGATTTATCGATTTGGTTTTCGAATGATGATGATTCATTCAAACAATTCGGGAACTGATTCGGGGAGAAAGTATCTAGAGGCATGGCTGTTTCTTTATCCATTCGGTTGTTGCTTGTTTAATTATATTTTTGCATGAGAGTATTTTTCTTTGCTGAGATTTTCTTTCATAGTAATTAACTTTACGTTTCTTTTTATTCTTTTCTCTTTTATGCTGCCACACCAACATGAAGTATGTAAGTAAAAAAAAAATTATAGTTGCTAGCGTTTTGTACTTTTTTATTAAATTCTTTTTACTATGAACAGGAAATATAAATTAGTGCGCACCACGAAGGCAAAGAAACGTGGTAATCACTCCCAAATAAATCTCTGTGTGACACGTTAAAGTTTATTTTCTAATAGAGCACAACTTTAAAACTCAAAAGTTATAAATACTTGTCTTCATTAAATTTCAACAAACTCGGTTGCTATACCTTGACGGATAAGTCTGTCATATCAGTGAAATATAAACTCTTGTCTTTATCCATGAATACGCTCCTGTTCTCGAGATGTAAAAACTTGCAATAGAGTGACCACATTAAGGACGGATATTGCCAAAAAAAATGCAGCTAATTTCTTTATGCTCATTTTGGCCCATCCTTAAGTACGGAGTACTAGTCTGTTGGAAGGCACTAGGCAAGAGTAGCAATACCGCTATATTAGAGAAAGTCCAAAGACTCTTGTATTTACATCACAGACGCCTTTAAAACATCTCCCTTAGCTGCACTTGACACAATACCTTCTTTCCGTTGACATCTTTGGGAAATTGATGACAGCAAAGCAGCATTTAGGCTAAGGGAATGCCTGCAACTGGCTGATGACAACATGGGTGATGCAAGCATCCTAAATAGCCATGTTACTATCTCTGGTTTCTTGAACTACGATGTTCCATGACTTGAATAAAGTGTCAAATTCAAGACCAAAATTTAAGGCAGAAATGCCTGAGAGTGTGGTGAGGTCTTTAACGCATCTGAAACAGAAATCTACGCATGCGAATCAAAAACAGCATTTGGGGCGGGTGCTGGAGTCTTTTTATTCTAAGCAAAAATAACAGCTGTTCGAGAAGCCGCGGCCTGGCGTTTAATTAATTTAATTGACCGCTGCCCTTTTGTTTTCTACATAGACAGAAAACAATTCTATATACGATCGAAGTTGGTTAAATCCTCCCGCGTATCTCTCAATGAGATTCCTCCCTCCTAGGGAGACATGCTAAAAGACTTGGTGCTTCCTTCAACGATTTCCGCGGAAGTTGCAAAGGTGAAGTAAGAAGTAAAGGAAGAAACCATGGTTATGTGCGTTCTATCCCGACCTTTAGAAGGAAAACTCTAATTGAATACTTTTTTGAAGACCTAAAGTATCTAACAAGACTCCAAGAAGATTATGAGCTTTATATCCGGGTCATATTAGTTAAACGCCTAAATGGTGAACTCTACAATCCGTCGTTACGCCAACCGGGAACTTAATCCTTAAGTACCTACAGAAAACAATCCCATCATCACCCGCCCACACCACACCTCGATGTCATCCCTTACAGGATTGGTCTGGTTTGGGGTCATACCTTTTCGGTTGCCCTCACCCCTCCGTCGTTACGGGAACACAATTATATATTCCCCTTTATTCGGCTTCATACCGCTTCGGTTAACTTTCTATTCCCCCAAGGTTAACTCTAGCTTGAGTTGCCTGAAGTTCCGGCTTACACAGAAAACGCTTACCCTGCATCACCCAAATCGGTTATCCCTGCACTCTCCCATCCTTGAGGCTAATTCTAACTTGAGGCGCTGTATGGATTTATATCGAAATTGGTTGCGCTTGCCTTGCCTCTCATTTGGGACTTCAGTGTACTGACGTCCCATTACATTGCTAATGCGAGCTCATACCGAAAAGTGTACCTCCGACTTCAAGTGTTATTTCCTCAAATTCATTCACCAACCCCACCTCTCCCATCCTCAAGACAAATTCTTTTCTGTGGTCCACCAGTTACGGGAACCTTTTTTTTTAGACAAGTCCCTAATTCTCTAAAACCTGCTGACAGCGGTTCACATCGAAACGGTTACTCTTAGCCTTCATTTTCCTCTTTCGGATAAGTTTCTATCTAATCGATTATTAGTTGGTGACCTTCGGAACAGGCTCATATCGATACTGGTTGCCTCGAGCTTTTCACCCAACTGGGGTAGTCATCGTTTATGTCCTCGGTAACTTCAGTCCTACGAATAGTGGTATCACAATGGCCCTCGTTTGGTCCAAGTGAGTCCCTGCCGAATGGGGCCAGCCACCTTATCTAATCGCTTAATATCACGAAGAGATCAAGAGTGAATTGCGTAAGAAATCTCTTCCACGAATGAATTCTCAAAACAACCGTACATAATTCTACGTGTTCTGCTCGTTTTTTGACGAAACAATCACCATATTTCAAAATCCCATCAATATATTTGTGGGGTGCCGTGGCGTAGTGGTTAGGGTGTGTGCTTACTACGCCAGAGGTCTGGGTTCGAATCCTGCCATCCTCACTTGAAAAAAAAGGCTTATTCTTTTTCACGGTCCCCACCTCCGCGAGGGTTTGACAAGCCCTCCGAGAGTATCAATTGTCTTGAAAAACTTCTCAAAGTGCCGTTCGGATTCGGCAAAAAATTGTAGGTCCCCTTGTATGTGAAGAAATCAACACACACAGCATACATTGTTGAGAAGTTGGCCCTGGTTCACCTCGAGCTGTTGCGCCACTCTATTTATTTATTTATTTATCAACATATTTGACGTTTTTTTTCTTCCTTTTTTGAGCATTTCGTTAGTAGATGAAAAAAAATTTGTGGCTAAAATTTAATAATTTCTGAAGCAGAGTTACACCTAAGCCAAAAAAAGCTCACGTTTACAAGGAGATTCGCAGAGAACGTGACGATCAAACTTTGTCATTTCAAACCACAGGATGTCATAGAGAAATATCTAAAATGAAAGCATTATGTCAAGTCAATCTTCTTTTTTTCCAGTGGAAACACATTGGGACTAACTTTTAATCTTCCTACGTTAGGTTTTATGTGCGGTGGAAACACCCTTTAACCAATGCTTATATAGAAAAAGTGGTAGCATTAAAATACTTTTAAATATAATTAAAAACATTTCAAGACAAAAAACGAAAGCTCTTTCAGGAAAAAAGAGATTGCACGTTTGACTTTTGGCAGTCAAATTTTCACCTTTGCGATCCGATCGAGCCGCGGCACTGACCCTATTTATTGTTATAATCTCCACCTTGTCGCCACAATCTTTTTGAAATTTTTACATTGAATTGAGTCTTTGATATGCATTTGAAAATTAAAATAAAAATTGGTTCTTTAATCTGCCTGCGACCGCATTTTCATGTGATAGAATCACCTCGTAGAAAAATTTATTCCTGAGGTTTTTCCACCTTCATTCTCTTTTTTTTAGGAAAAAACTTTAAACATTTTTCGCGGACTTGCTGAACCCAAAAAAAATTGTCGTCCTTCTCCAAAACACACAGTGTTGTCCCAATTTAGGACCTGCAACACGAGAAGGGAAGGGACTTGCACAACAACATCATGATTCAGGATTACGTCTAAGCCTAACGTCGGTGTCGATTTTGCAATTCTTATGCAATTATACGTAATCAAGCACAGTGGGTTTAAAAATTGTGCGGCCAATGTTACTGGGCAAATGCGTTTCTCGCATTTGTAAATTTTACTGAGCGTGCGTTATTTTGAACTCGGAAAACAAATAACAAACTTATTACAAAAAAAAGTACTGGGTGTGGCTCCGTTTCATCCATAGAAGAACTTTCTCCTCAGTAGCTTAATACCCCTTAGAATTTCATTCGGTCTGCATTTTACCCGATTGGGCTATATTTTTTTAAATATAAAAAAAAAAAAAACATTTTTATTAATTTTTTTAAATAAATTATTACAACTTTCAGATAACTCACAAAAAATGTCAGAGCCAGCCTCCCCAGCATCTGTTGCATCAGCAGATATTGCTGCGGAATTTGCTGCACTTACAGTCGAAGAACAGGAAAAGCAAAGAGCTCAATGGAGTCAAGTTAGTCGATAGAAAATATTTGTTAGTTTTCATTGATTTAAGCCAAATTAATCCTTTTCATAGGAACTCGCACAAGTCGAAGAAGAAATCAACACCCTTCGTACAGTGCTAGCATCAAAGACCAGACTCGCTTCAGATCTTAAACGCAAACTTGGTATTACCGTGTGGAAAGAGCTGACCGATGATGTGAATCAAGGACTCAAATCTGTCAAGGAGAGTTCTGTGTAAGTGTTTGACAAAAAACCTCTAAGGTGTGCTTCTATACATTGTTGCTACTCAATTCGGTTAATGGTTCCTAATAGCTTACCAAAGTACCTAATAATTTGCACTATTATAGCTAAAAACCAAGTCCCTTGTTGACAGGGGTGTTCAATTCACTTTGCTTAAGCTTCGCAAACGTAGCCTCGCAAGCTGCGCAATGCCAATTTGTAGGGCATTGTTAAGATTGCGGCGGCGTATTCAACGAAAAAGAACGCTATTCCACGGTGAAGTGAACACCCAAAAACATTTGTTTTAATTTCGTTTTTAATTTATTGTACGTTTTTAAGTTTCCAATCGGTTGAGAAAAATGTGGAAAATATTGCCAAGGCTGTTCATGATGCCCCAATGTAAGTAATTTTCTACCAAGAAAAATCCAAGAGTTTTGTGTGAAATCGGTGTACAGTTTTGTGTAGCACACTATAACTCAAAAAAAAATTTTGTTCTTGATTTTGTAAACACTTAATATTTTAACAACTAAAAAATATTTTTTACTTACCTCCTCACTCAACCACGAATATTTACTAAAAAACGGGGGTTCGATAAATGTATCTGAATGTAACTAACAACTTTGGCAAAGTAAAATAACTTTTCAAACCTTAAAAAAAAACTATCTGATATCATGGAATTTTTTATGGGAATGATCGAAAGGATGGTGATATTCTGATATCATTCTGATATTCTGACATTCTGATATCATGGAATTTTTTATGGGAGTGCTCGAAAGTATGGTGGAATGTGGAACAAAAATCTGTATGTACTGTACAAGGATTGGGCTTATTTTAATTTAACAACTGGTGACGGAAAAGTATTAATTGTTTTGAAAGATTACATACTTCCTAGTTGACGTTTTGTTCAAAAGCTCTCCAAACAAAAACCGGAACTTTTCGTTTATTTCTTTCTTTCGTATCTGATTTAAGGAAAGGTGTTAGAAGAAGGACTTATTTATGCCCAACTTCACGATGTTAAAAGAAAGAGTGGCCCAAAACAATCACCCAACATTGATCTTGTATTTTGTTTTTTAATTAGAATCCGCGTTCTGGGTTAACCCTACATTAATCCTAGCTTTATTTTACTTCGGGATTAACAAATCCTGGCTTAACACATTATTAAGGAAATTATCCTTTAAAGCATTGATAAGTCCAACACAAAATTGTTTTACCTTCACGAGGCACATTTTGCTCTTAAAGGGTTTGTCAGACCCTTGCAGAGGTGGGACTGTGATAAAAACAAGTTTTTTTTTCATGTGATCGACGACGCACGGTTGGAATCGAACGTAATTCTGGACTCTGCTTGTCCAACCTGGTTTGGTGAGATTACGAAAATCTTTCATCGGTAGCGAACTTGGCCACACAGTTTGTAGTTGCTTAAGCCAGCCGTACTCTCATCCATGACGGCCTGAACGTTTAGTTTATGGTTATCCAGAGCTGGTTGCTAAAGGCTTTTATAGTCAAATGATCACAAACACACTTATCATCAGTTTGTAGTTGCTAAGGCCAGACGCACTGGCATTCATGATGGCCTGATACTTTAGTTTTAGTCCTCCTGGCCGTCAGACTTCGGAAAAGATTAAGACCAAGACCATACAAACATTCGGAAATAATTACAATGTCACATCATCAGGAATCGGTTTGAAGGCGGAAAGACAAGTCAGAAAGTATCAGGCCAGTTTGCAAAACAAAACCTTAGCAATAATATGGTTAATATTAATTTTAAAAAAAAATCTTGGCAGCAATGATATAAGAAAATCTGCCCTCTACAAAGTACTTCCAAGGGCACTGTAAAAAAATAATTACTACACTTAAAAGCACTTCATGCACTTTGCCTCTGTCACAAGAATACCACCAACAACAGAGACTCTGTTTCAATAGATCCATCGATGCAATGCTTTTGCTAAACCAAATGCTGCTTATAATTGTTGTAATAAATGTCGCTTTTAGCCTATAGCGTGCTGTAAAAATGTCGTCTCTAACACTACCGCAGATGTCCAGTCCATGGGTGTATATTTATGCTAACTCAGTGGTTATTGGTGTCCTATAGAGTGTACTAATCAAGAAAATCCCCATTTAAAAATGTTTCCCATTCTTCTCAACTCACAATTGCAGCTATCAACGCACAGAGTCAGTCTTCAAGTCAACAGCCGAGAAAACCACCTCGATCTTTGGCGATATTACAAGCGGTATTTCCTCGAAGCTATCCCAAATGAAGAATTCCGAATCGATGCGTTCCATCGAAGAGCGTGTTGGCTCTGCCTACGGCAATGTCAAAGTAAGTCTATACAATACAACTCAGAAAGATAAAAAAATAAGAATTGAAAAACTCAATCTGGCAGCACCAACAATCAAAATTTAATTTCTTCTCTAATTTTATGTAAACATTTACCAAGCATATTTTTATGTATAACTATATCTATGTGTGTGTGTGTGTGTATTACTGGAAAAAAAATCAAAACCGTCCCCCGTTATTCTAGACAAAAGTCACCTCACGATCGGGTTCGATTGCCAGTTTCAACGATGACTTACACGACAATAACACATCATCGGGATTGAACTCACCTACAGATTTACAAGGAAAACAATAAAATTAAAACCAACTCTATTACAACTTACAACAAGAACAAGAACAACTCAAAAACCAACCAACCAACCAACACCCAACTTCTAACCTCTTCCCATTCAAAAATACATTTAAAGACAACAGCAAAAGAATAACGGCAAAGTATCCCTAGTGATAAGCGGCGAGTTTAACTTGTATGTGCGTTATCCTTTCTATTGCGCTTCATTCAGTTAGCCTGGCGAATATTATAAAATTGTTAGATCGAAACAAGCCTACACCATCAATGTTAGTTCTTGAATTATCCATGTATGTGTATTTTGTAGTTTGAATAAAATATAAAACATTAAAACATAAAAGCTGGCTTTCAAAGAGAGAACTAATTGTAAATAAAGAGAAAAAGCAAAAATAAAAAAGATCTTGCAACAAGTACCACAACAACTGAAACCGATACAACAATCAAATCAATACAGCGACGATGACCGGAGATGTTGTTCTATTCTTTTTTATTCTATTCTAATTCTGTGACATGAAAGGGAAACTTAGATATCTGTGTTAGCATTTAAGTCTTGTAATCGAGATAAAAACAAAAAAAAAAAAAAAAACAATTTTCCCTTTTTCCATTTCGTTTTATTGTCTCTAAACTTGCCCCTCCCCCCAAAAATGATATTTTGCACTAAATATAAACGAAAATCTAAAACAATAAATCAAAATATTAATATATTTACGAGAACCATTACAGTCCACTTTGAATATGCCTTCGATATAATAAAAAAAAAAAAAACTAATATATTTACGACTATTTATATCGATATTTAACCGTGATTATGCGCACTCAATAAATTGGTTTTGTTAAGTTTCAAATTTTTGCCTCTTAATGTATACGTAGCAAGTATAAATGATTATGTAAAGCAAAACTTAAGTGTAAAATGTGACTTTAATTCTTTGTTTTTTAATAATATTATTTTTCTTTTGAGAATAAAAAAAAGATATATATAATATATTTTTGCCTATATGATGTAACATTTTGGAAAATAATTTTCATTCATAATAATAAAAAACAAACAAACAAAATATTCATAAAAAAAATATGTAAAAATGTTCGTATGTCTTCTGTCTTACGAGATCTTGCAAAGAAATGGTAAGTAATCGTTATAGTTGTGCTTATACCCGACCGAGGGTATATTAATTTTATTGTATAGTTTGTAACACAGTGAAATAATCACCGTAGACCCTTAAGACCTTTTAGAGGGTCACGCAATGTCTCTTGCCTATCACTGTTCTATCGCTTTTTCTACAAACAATGTTCCATCGAAATAGCCAATTGCATTCCACCCCTTAAGACGTTCAACCGTAATACCCGGCATAGATCGAATGCACATCAGTTTACCCTTGAGCCCACTTTCGGACGCACAGTTAAGTTTAGAGGTTCTTTCATAAGCCGTACAACGCGAATGTGGAATGTCCTCCCACGATCAGTCTTTCCTACACAATTCAATCTGCAGCTGTTTAAAACAAGAGTGCACCGGTACCTCTCATCTTTTTTTTTTGTATTTGTATTTAATTTATTCATTTATAATAAACTTAAACATAACCTAACAATTTTTATAAATGGAATATTAGTTATCATTCCTTAACTTAAAAGTTAGTGGTGAATGACACATCCAGATTTACATTTCAGTTGATATCTGTTGTGGGGTGACAATCAGTATTAATTTATTTAATTCACATTTTTTTTTTAAAAAAAAAGAAAAGAAAACAATAGTTAAAGACGAAAAAAAAAATTTTTGTGATTCAATCATAAACATAACAATTCATAATAAATAGTAATATGTAACTGTGCTGTTGATGAGAAAAAGTAATGATTTAAACAAATGATTCAATACGTTCATAGCTTATCGTGAACAACCAGGTCTTAACCTTTTTGACAAAACATGAAAAACGAAGTGTATCTCTTATAAATAAGGGCAATTCATTAAAAATATGTGGAGCCGTGTATGTATAAAAATGTGTAAAGTGTGCTCTGCGTGCAAAAGGTACATTGACTAAACTCATATTGTTAACACGCAGATTGTACATTTGTATGTTCCTACTGGGAATATTTCCACTTTGTTTGAAGAACTCTCTTAAAACTTTAAAAACATATAAATGTCTAATTGGCAGAATACGCAAATTATTAAATAAAGGCCAACTCTCAGCTAAACGATTTTTATTGGAAACAATTCTTATAAGGTGTTTTTGAGCTATTAATAATGGTCTAATGGTATTAGTATACGAACCTCCCCAGCTTGTTATGCCGTACTGCAACTTTGAGTGAGCAAGACCATAATAGATAGTAGTTAAAACTTTTTGAGAGCAAAACGGCTTTATCAGATACATTTTACGTATCACCAACAACAAATAGGTTTTAATCATTTGTATATGATTTTTCCAATTTAGATTGAAATCAATCACTACACCCAGGTACTTAAAAGTTTGAACCGTTTTGATTTTGAAGCAGTTTTCAGTGCAATGCACATTAGCTATAAAATTACTCTTTCCACACTTGTGTAGAGGTAATGGAAACTGTTTACAATCAGAAGCGTGAAACCATAAATTATAATCAATTAGGACATTTCCAGATACTTTAAAACACATCAATTTAGTTTTTTCGCTGACAACCAATTTGTGGTATGTAAACCACAACCGCAGAGTTTCAAGGTCTTCATTAATCATCGTAATTCCTTCGAAAACAGTTTCAGATTGGTACGTTAGAACTATATCATCCGCAAAAGCAGTTGAATTACCATTTAACTTGAGTTTAAATATAGAATTAATATATATTAAGAAAAACAGAGGGCCAAGTACAGATCCCTGAGGAACACCGTTTTTTAGTTGCCTATGTTCACTTGAGATCCCACCAATAATTACCTTTTGAGTTCTATTTCTTAAATAAGATTTGAGCCAATTGAAAATGTTACCACGAAAACCAACATTAAATAGCTTAGTAAGCAAAATATCGTGGTTTACAAGATCAAAAGCTTTTGTCATATCAAGAAATAGACCAAAAGTTGATTTGTTTTTATTTAAACTTCCGTAAAGCTGATTACACACCCTTAAGATGGCATCCTCAGCTGACAAACCTGCTCTAAAACCAAATTGATTTTTACTAAAGAAGTTTAACCTATCCAGAAATGAAACAATTCGAACCTTAATTAACTTTTCAAAAATTTTGGAAAACGTCGAAAGAAGTGATATTGGCCTATAGTTAAAAACCTTTTCTTTATTTCCTTTTTTGAAAAGGGGTAGGACCTCAGCACATTTCAGGTGGTCAGGAAAACAACCCATTTCAACACTTTTATTAAATAAGAAGGACAATACATCGACTACATACCAGGCAATATTTTTTAATAAAATGCTTGAAACACCATCACTTGTACAAGAAGTTTTATTTTTAAGGGAAGAAATAGCTTCTCTGGGTGTAATCGCACTAAACACAAAACTGTTTGATTGAACATCATCCACAAAAACGCCAGAAGATGAGAAACAATCGCAATTTATGCTTTGTTCGACAGCTGGTTTCAACTTTTCAGAGATTTCCGTAAAATAATCATTAAATTTATTTGAAATCCTTCCTAAATCGGAAACAATTACTCCCTCAACTTCAATAGTATCAATTTTACCAGAGTTTCTATCTTTTCCCAAAATGCTATCAACTACTCGCCATTCTTCGCGTATATTACCTCTAGCACTAGCAAACCTATCGCTGAAGAAGTTGTTACGAGTGTCTTCGATCTCTTTTTTTAAAGACTTACAAAAAGATTCATAATGTTTTTTAAGTTTAATATTGTTCCGATGTTTCTTGCATTTTACGCTCAACTTCCTCTTTTTCCTTATCTTATTAATAAGATTATTAGTCATCCAGGGTTTCAAATGCTTCTTCTTACTCGATATATTTTTTTGGAAAGTACTCGATTTTACGTGTTTTTGAAAAATATCCAGGAATAGGTCAAAAGCAACAGAAGGATTGCCTTCGGAAAGAACCGTTTCCCAGCATTCAAAAGTTAAATAATCCTTCAACATCATATAATTTATGGAATACTTCACTCTATCAGATGTGGATTTAAAGTTTTCAGAACTATAATTGTAAACTGATAAATAATTTAGGCTAATCATGCTATGATCTGTTAACTTCAAATCGTGTACCTGGCCACTAAAAATATTTTTATTATTTTTTTGCGTTCGTAAGAAAATATGGTCAATACAACTAGTAGTGGAATCGGTCAAACGGGTAGGTTCATAAATCAAACTCTTAAGACCATTAGAAGCCATAGTAAACAAATAATTTTCAGCATCAATGTTACACTCATCAAGAATATCTACATTAATATCACCGACAACAATTAAATTTTTAGCCAGAGTTGTGCTAAGAATATGACTCAGTTCATGAATAAAAATACTTTTCGCAACAGCCTGGAGTCGATAAATACTCAAAAAAGTGTAGTTAATGTTTTCAAAAACAAAAGAAAATTTTAATACGTCGGCACTAGATAATTTAATGCTAGTACTATCACACACATACCCCTCTTTAACATACACGGCAACACCTCCAGCACAATAAGACTCATTACAATTTGCCAAAGGAAAGTTGTAACCTTCTATTTTATACAATTGAAGTTCTTTTTCGTATATCCAAATTTCACTTAACACTATTACAACGGGTAAATTCAACAACGAATCAAGATGAGCTAGGAATATTGAAAAATTTGCTCTCATGCTACGTATATTTTGATGTAAACATAAACAACATTCTACTGAATTAACGAGATCAGCTGGGTTTTCACATGCATTAGGAAGTGGGAAGGAGCTAGCAATAATCATAATTTAAGAAAATCAGCAGCACAATTTATTCTTACGTAGTTGGCACCCTCTTCTTTTCGCATGCAAATAGTCCCATTTCTCGTCCACACATATTTGTACCCTTTCTTTGTCTTCATTGTTGTTGCAGTTTTTAATAGTTGTCTTGTTTCATACGTTAAACACTCGTTAACATACATCTTATCCATTCTTGCTTCGGCATTGAGTAGGTTCGTGGTTAGTTGCTTTCCTCTTTCTTTCTTGGCTTTAATTATTTTTTCCTTGCACAGATGAGACACTAGTTTTACGTGAAGAACGTTTTTTGTTGCATTGCCTTTAGTTGTTGGTTTGGCTATTTTAATTTTCTTCATGTAGCATTGGTCGATGTCTCCTTCGCTTACGTTCAAGCTCAAACCTTCACGAAATACTTTAAGAGCTGCATCAGTATACGACATGTCATGTTTGATGTTAGGAACGTTGAATATTTCAATACTGTTTGTGAGTAGCTGTTTCTCTAGATTGTTGATTTTCGCTTCGAGAGAATCAATTCTTTTTTCACACTTATCATTTTTGGCTTGAAGTGCGTTGATTTGAATTTTTAAGTTCTCTTCGATTGATACAACCTTTGCGTAAATCATATCTAGAGTGATATTGGTACCATCGAGCTGGTTCGTGGTAAACGTAAATGATTCCGATGTTGTATTGGATGCTTGTGACGGTAAAGTTGCCGGTTTAGTCGATGCAGCAGACGTAGACGGTGGTGGCGATAATGACGGTGGTGGCTGGCTGATTGGATGGATTTTGTTGTTGGATGCCATAGAGAAAGACGCTCTCCGCTGGTTTGAGCACGGTTGGCACCTCCAAACCGATCTACTTTTCTTTATGAAGTCCAGATCTATGGCAGTAATTTTAACACAATTTCCATGGAAAATAGCTTCACAAGCCGCGCAACCCACTTTAAGGTCTGATCTTTCAACCTTGAATTGACAAATACTGCACGACATTTTGATGAATTTATGAAATTTTTTTTTTTTAATGGTTTTTAACAAAGCTCAAGCTCTCTACACAAGTGTACCCCACAACGACTCAGTGAGAACCTTTCATTCTCCTTCTAATCCTTTCCGCTCGTGAGATGTGAAACAACATTTAAAGGGTAGCCAATCCCTTAATTCGCGAGTGAATTACAAAAAAAAAGACCTTTTATATGATCGAGACCGAAAGGTGAGTTGATTAAGCCATGTCCGTCCGTCCGTCTGTCCGTATGTGTGAAGTTTTAAGGACTTTAAAATTGAGCTAGGACGATCAAACTTGGAGTATATCTTGGTTCTTATTTTTTTCAGACAAAGTGTGAAAATTAGTTAAATCCACCGACGGCCACGCCCACTACTGGCTTCAATGTAAGACAACCTCTATTTCAAATTTTCTTTCAAAATGCTTTTTGGTCAAGTTAGGCAAGGCGTAGGAATTCAGATTTTCGTATATAGCAATAATGGCCCAAAACCTCTAAGAGGGCAAAAATTGGACCGCCCACAACATGGACCATGCCCACTTTTACCATGTTAGATCTTTAAAAACCCGATTTCTCGGAAAGTTTACTCCAAATTGAAAAAAAAATTATATAACAAATATTCAAGATATTACTATTTGCTAGGTTCGCTCCATACAAAGTTTTGAGCTCCGCCCACTTTCAAGGGGCGTGTTTAGGAAAAAACGGGTTTTTTTGCAATAATTTTCGGGTTCAGCGCATTTTGTCATGATTCTAACGAAATTACGATTAATTGATTTTAGTTCTTAGCCCAGACCCATTTTTGGGGGCGTGGCCTATCCAAACAATATATGAATTCGGGACAAAAAAAAAAATTAAGAAGTTGTGTTACACCGTATATAGGGTCGGCTATATAGAAGTCTGTCACAGACGAACTCTTGCACTTACTCACTTGTTTTTGTTATTGGAAAGTTTACGTCAGATCGAAGCTCAACATTTCAGCCTTGTCTAATGTTTTGCTTTTTGCCAAACATTTTTGAGCATTGTGAAAAGCTCATTTTTTTTTGCATTTAAGAGTTTTCTAAATTGAACAAACCTCTATCTTATATTCCGTACATTTTGACATTTTGACTCTTGAGCGCACTGACAAAATTGAATTGATCGCAGCAAAATAACAAAATAAAAATTTTTTTATTTTGCCTCAGACTCGACGAAGAAGACACCTATCTTAAATCTCAACAATTTTTTACAATCACTAAAGCCTATAACCTATTAACCATGAAACTATCATCTAGAGCCGCCCATTCTTATCAGTACTACTTGGTGTTATTCCCGTGCATTCCTTTAAGGTGAATTGGAGGAAGATTTTTCTCTACATTTTATTGGGAAGCTTTTTCCGACATTCGATTCTCGATACTCGAATGTTAACTGTTAGCTCAGAGTGGAGCTACAGTTTGGGGTGGACCTGGACCTCAGCTAACTAACTTCGCCAGTCAGCTGTATCCAGCTAGCCGTTTGCACACAAAGTTTGTTGCGGTCAAAAATCGCGCAACAAAGAAGCTAAACTTTGCCTGTCCTTTTGGTCCCCTCCTTCCACTTTAATTTTGGGCTTCCCCCGTCTTTCTTTCCCACTTGTGTTCCCTTCTTTTCATACAGGTTTCCTGGAGCAAGATAGACGGTCAGGACACTCCCAACTGGCGATTCACGATTCCCAATGATGGACCCGATGACCCGATAAACCACCATCAAACCGCTCACAGAGCTCAAATGCCAAAGAGCCCAAGTTATGAGAAACACCATCGAGAAAATGCTGCGAATCACAATCAGATTCGCTTATTAACCACTTACCCGAGAATTCCAACCTGAGACAACCACCCTGAGCGAAGATCATCAATGGCCGAGGGCCCATCCTAACCGTGTTTGTAAATGTAAAGAATAGTAGAGTCCTCTCCCCAAAATCTGCGCGAAAGTCCACTAGGGTAATGTAGTATATCGCGTGTTGAGTATGGTAGTTCCTTCTTCGTTCTCCTTATTAAAATGTATAACACTATTCTCCTTCTGAGAATAGAGTTAAATTTTATGGATCACTGAATGCTTTCTTTTCGGTTTGGCTTCGAATTCTACCCCCTCAATTCGCAGTGGGGCGAATTGGTACGAATTTTTGTGTGAGAGGAATGCAGCTGGGGTTCAATAGCGGCAAGCATGCCCAGCAAAGAGCTGAGCGTGGCTTGAAACGCCGTGCCCGATAACCACTGTACCGGAATGAGAGGATTAGTTGAATGTGTGTGTGAATGAGTCATGGTTTGTTTGGGAAAAAGCCAAGCCAAGCTTGGCTGAATCACTTCTGGTTCACCTAGCAAAATGGGCGGAGGTTTTTAAGAAAAGAGAGCTGGAGGAAAATAGGAATTTGAATTTGGAAGAAAAGATCCCGAGGAAGAATAGCGAAAAGATCCAGGAGAAAGGATGAAAACAGGAGTTACAAAAAGGAAGAAAGGATTGAAGGGAGAAAAGGAAAAGAGAAGTAGAGTATTTAACAAGATTTGCGTTTGTGTTTATTGCGAAGGAGATTTTAGATTTCACTAGTTGACTTTCGTTTCGAGAATTTCTTGAGAAAAGGCGGGACGCGAGCATTTTTAGCTTTAAAACCATTTTAATATTCGGGACGTCTTATTAAAGCGAGCCATACTACCCTTACGGTGATATTTCTAAACTTGTTTAATTTTGCTTTCGTTCGGCCATTTCTTTTGTTTGCGTTGCTTTTCTTTGTTTGTTATACCAACCTGTTAAAGTAATTCTTGTAATAATAATTCATCGGCCCAAATCGTTTTCACTCCTTTTAATAAATCGCCTTCGTTCATCTCTGAACGTTTATAACGACCTAAAACTATTACGTTATTCTTTCTATCGGACCTCGTCATTTTCAGCTACCCACAGTTTTGCTATTTTACTTATAAAACAGCTGGCGCCCATTCAATACTACGAACCAACCATCTTGAATTAAATAGATCGAATCACCTCGATCATGTCTCGCGTATCAATCATCTGTTCTTGGAACCCATCCCCTTGCTGAGCAGTCGGGACGCACAGCAGCAACTTGCTGTGTTGTTACACTTTTTCGCCGCTTACTTACTTACTAAAGGTGGCGCTACACTCCGGTGTGGACCTGGGCCTCAGCCAACAAGCTTCGCCAGCTAGCTCTGTCTCTAGCTAGCCGTCTCCAGTTTCGCACGCGAAGTTGGCAGAGGTCCCCTTTCACTTGCGTGCGCCACCTGAGTCTCGGTGCTCCTCTACCGCGCCGTCCCTGCGGTGTGGATTCGAAGATTTTCCGGGCCGGGACGTTGGTTTCCATCCGCCGCTTTTTCGCCGCTAGTCTTTTAGTTTTCGCAAATTGTTTACACCCGCGAGCGCATCGTCGACGCAACTTCGGTATTTACCTTAACTCGGGAAAAAGTGTAACAAGTTAGCTGAGGTCCCCTTCGACTTGCGCGCGCCACCTCTGTACTCCTCTTTTGCGTCGTCCTTGCGTGGTGCGGGGTAAGCTAGTGAATGTTTGCTAGATTTCCTAAAGTTGGCTGTTTCCATACTCGTATAAGAATTTCGTTTAGTTGCCACTTCACATTGCCCCACTCTTAATGATCTTTTTGGACCTATGCGCTGAATATGTTTCAGTTAGCCTTGGTAAAAGGCTATCCATTTTCCAGGCGGAAGTCCTTGCGATCAGCTTCTGTCTAAGGATAAATTTAGGTTGGAAGAAACGGATAAATAAAACAAGAGGATAAGATAAATCTAAAAGAAGAGGAAGAACAATTACTCATTAAGTGGCATTCAATACTGTTACGTACTGATTAATACAGAATGTCACTATAATATTATTTCATTATAAATTTATTCTTAAATTAAGTTGACTCTTTTGTGAAAAATTTTAATGAAATATATGTAAAATCAATCAATCAATCAAATCAATATTTTTCTTCTCGGACGCTCTCAAGGCGCTTGACTTGCCCGCCATAAAATCAAAGCCTGTTCGGGAAACATGGAAACCCAAGAACTAACTAAAACCAACCTAGTCATCCTGCACTGCATTTTAGCCCAAATTGGCTTTAATGACAACGAATTAGCAGACTCGCTAGCTAAAGTCGGGGCAACGACACAACTCATAGGACCTGAACCATTCTGTGGAGTCAGTTATCGAAATCAAAAACTTTACAAACTAGTGGGTGGGTTACAATCAGTTTAGGCGAATCGTTGAATACCCCATTTCAATTGACACCTGTCAAGCTGCAAATCGCCAAAATTTCAAAAATCTTAATCTCCTTAAGCTAAAAAAGGGGGCGTGGCATCAACCACTTTTCAATAACATTGTCGTTTTTGTTCAAATATGTTGTCCAGATGATGTTTGCATGCGTGTTAAGAGTATTTTTATACCAAAAAAAAGTTTTTTTTTCAAAGGTGCCCCAAGAGTGGGCGTGGCAAATATTTTCCAAGATATTTATTGTATACAGATATAATGTTAGCATATACATATTGGTTTGAAAAACGGCAAATTAAATGCGACCACGCCCAAAATGGGGCGTTTTTTTTCCATTTTTGAAATGCCAGTGACAATACACTTACGCAAGGATACTGGGATTCCAAATTTCTTCGTACTTAGATTATTTTGATTTTTCGTTCTATTAAGTAAAGCGGACGTGTCCTGGTCCTATTGGCGGATTTCCTAAATGCTTACACTTGTGTTGCTTTAGGACCCAAGAAGCTGAGATATGAGGTTACAAGTTTCCAGCTCAAAATCTAATGCCTACCCGCAGACAGACGGATGGGAGGATGGGCATGTCTCATTCAACTCACAAATCGGTCTCCATCATATGCCTTTAAGGTCTTGGGGATTTACAATGATTATTTCTCTATGTTACAAACTATTTCATTTTCATTTCATTTATTAACAATAATTCAGATAAATACATTAGCTTGTTTACAGGTCTACACACATGATCAAAATTTTATACATTATTACCTACTCTTGTATTTTACATCATGATAATAGAAATTTGAAAATTTAATGAATTAACTGACATATTTGACCATTAAAAGAAGCAACACTTACATAAACAACACTTTGTGGTAGGGTATACCAGTGACAAGTGTTAAAATTTTTAACAAAGATACGTTAAAAAAAAAATAAAAAAATTGATGCCGAGAAGAGGAATAAATGAGCAGGTAGGTACTTTAATGAGCAGAGAAAAGAGTTGCGGAGCTAACCAATCTTTTTTTAAAAAATAAAGTGGTTCAAATGTAGTGAGATTGAAACGAGACTAATAATATTAATATGGGGAGTAATGAAAAAGCAAAAAATTAAAAAAATCAAAGCACCTCTGATCTAGAAAGCAACCAGTTTCTGAGTGTTCTAAAAAAAACTTCGCCTGTTGTTCACCAAACTACGTACTGAGGCGGGTAGTCTTTTAAAAATAAATGGAGCTTTCATTGTTGCAAAACGCCTACAGTGTTCTTTTTTGGCTCTAGGTACGGCAATATCCATTCCTGATCTAAGAGAGTACGTATGTCTTCTGCTGGGATTCATGTATCCACTACGTCGGTAAAACAATTTCAAAACTTTATATATATATAAATGGCGCAGAGACAATATATATGCAGCGGCGAATAGACCGTAAGAAGGCTCAAATCTAGGTTTAAATCTCATAGTCCTAATAATCTTCTTTTGTGCAATCATAATGGGCTTCAAATTACTCACGTAAGCACTACCCCAACAAGTTATCCCATATTCTCAACGAGAGTGAACGAGTGCATAATATATACTTTTAAGAACAGTTGAAGGTACCAGTTTTCTTAAACCAGTTTCTAGTTACCAGTTTTTAGTTCTACATCTTTCAACATTAGCTTTGTGTAGCTTCCAATTCAATTTTGAATCGAGTGTAACCCCGAGATATATAAATTCCGACACAGATTCCAGATTAGATACACTCAACAGTGCATAAATGATCGCAACCGTTCGGGTGATAGCTGATGCCGCTAATGGTGAATGGGCTAGAGAGGGAGAATGACATGACTTTAGACTTTTTACTAAGCACCATCTTATGATATAGAAACCAGTCACGCAGCATTGACAAATCGTGAATCATTTTGTTCTTAATATCATCAACACAAGAGCCATTACATGACAGTCCTAAGTCATCAGCGAAGGCTACAGCATTGCCATTAAGGGGAAGATAGAAGATGGAGTTTATGTAGATCACAAACAATAACGGTCCAAGAATTGAGCCCTGCGGAACACCGACACCAACTCCGGGGCCTAAGTCTCTTAGTATATTATGTATATTATATATCCGAATATGTTGCTTCCTATCCGACAGAAAAGATCTTAGCCAATTATTGATATTACTTCTAAAACCAAGCTTAAACAGTTTTTTCAAAAGTATTCCATGATCTACTAGATCAAAAGCTTTGGTCAGGTCGAGGAATAAGCCGGTAGCTTTTCTGTTGTCGCCTAGGCTTTTATGGATTTCATCCAGAAAATCAACTAAGGCGTCTTCAGTGGACTTTTCTTTCCTGAAACCGCATTGAGCTGAGTTTAGAAGTTTATATTTTTCTAAGAATTTTAGCATCTCTTCGGCTATTATCTTTTCAAAGATCTTAGAAAAAAAGGATGAAAGCGAAATAGGCCTATAATTTGAAGGATCACAGGGGAAAAAAAAATTGGAACAACTATTGCCGTTTTTAAACATTCAGGAAGTACACCAGTTTGGAAACTCAAGTTAATGACATATGTCAGTGGGCTTATAATAAGGTCACTAACTTTTTTAATTATTAAGCTACTTACTTCATCAGACCCACAAGAAGATTTAGACTTAAGGCAAGAAATAACTCTAGCAACTTCACTTTCATCCACGATACCTAGGACAAAGGAAGAGCACGTTTGACAATCCAAAAAGGTGTTATGAAATGGCAAAAAACTTCGCACACTCGGTGATGGTCTAGATATTTCTGCAGCTTTCCTAAAAAACGAGTTAAAGTTATCTGCAATTTCTTGTGAATCGGTGGTAAAGGAGTTATCAGGAAGTCTTGGTTTTATTGCAGACAATTGATTATTTGGATTACCTAGAATATCGTTAACTGTCTTCCACTGTTGCCTAGCATTTGACTTGTTTTGCATAAGCTTTCTTTGATAGTAGTCTTCTTTCTGTCTTTTTATGAGCACATTTAATTCTTTCCTAATATTCTGATAAATAGCTTTAGTCGGTAAAGTATGAATTCTTGCTTTGTTTTCCGAATAGTACTTGTTTTTATCCCTAATTTTGTTACAAATTGAATGTGAAAGCCATGAGCCAGGTTTCATTTAGCCATCTCGATTTTTAATTTATAAAAGTCAATTTTAGTTGCAGTTGCAAGATTACCATCTTTCTTTCGACTAGAAATGCCTTTCAGAGCCTCAGAAAAGCAAACACCTGTTGCGAAATGGTCTGCTACGTCCCATTCAAGTACATACGGTGAAATGTTTGCAAGGTTTCTGGATCTTAGAAAAATGTGATCAATACAAGTGCTTGTACTTTCCGTCACTCTGGTTGGCACATCTACAAGGCACTCGAAAACCAGAGACGATAACAAAAGAAGGTTTTCGTCGCAACTCGGAGAAAAGTCTAATATGTCAATATTCATATCACCCACAATCACCCATTTAGCATTCGCTCTAAGTCACCCAAAAAACACTAACACACTAAATCACACAGTCACTATGAACTAAATGTACCTCCTATATTAGCAAACATTTTTTGACCCAAACCAGAACCAAAATATAAGCCGATTTTAACATATTCAAGTATTTTTCGATTTATTTTTTGTATATGACTGGCTTTGTAATTTACAGAGATCTTTTGCCTTTACTTAGGTAAAAAAGAGCTGCATAGTTATACATCAGATTGCAATGTTCATACCTTAGTCTTCGAAATCCTCACATTTTGAAATAAGCTCCCCGCACATCTCTTCATTTTCTGTTTTACCTGCCGCCCAGACATTGTAAGGACACTCAACAGTTTTATTCGCTGAATAAAAATGCAAGCACGATTGTACGAGCATATAAAACGGTTTGCAAGTCGTTAAGCGGAAGATAATTTTTGTCAACATATTATTCTTTATAAGGTCCCAATTCATGGTGGCTAAAAGTAATAATTTTTGTAATGATTTGCTAGATTCTTTTTTAATTCAACTGCATACCCTGTTTTTTGCAGAACTTGTACTTCTCTATCATGAAATTTTTCTTGGCTTCATCTTCTTCAAATTGACTGCTGATATCCAATTTAATTAGTTTCATATCCAGCCAGGCTCCGTCACTTATATACTCCTTATGTTTAAAAATGCATTCCATAGCACACTATTAAATTTGATTTGTAGTGTTTACGTTCGGCTAACATTATGGAAGATTTTATACCGCAAAGAATTTAGCTGCAAAGGCACAATTTAGTTCCTTTCCCTTTGGTATCGTTCCTTTTTCCAGATATATGCACATCGAAAGTGTATCGGCTATTTCCCTTTCGCCAAGTTGACAGCATTTTTTCCTCTTTCGCAAAAAGTGGACAACCGGAAACTTGAAAGATTTTCAAACAACTTAATTTTTCTTACTATTATTTCGCCTGGATTTTTGCATTCGTCAGGCGTCAGTTCAACCTCGTTTTCGATTTCAAAAGATGGAATCTAGAAGAGAGCTTAGGTTAATATGAAGAAGTCAAAATAAAAATTTAATTTACCCAACGCAAGGCCAGTACAAGAAGAGTCAGAAGCCAATAATAGTGGCCTGCTCTTAAACCGCAAGCCATTTCGTCGCAATGTCAATAAAAATGTAATCTTCTAACAAAACCAATTTGTCACTTTTGATTATAATATGCTGGCTGCGAATATCGTGGACATCGCAATTACCTTTAAATGTATTTTTGCTCGGTCTACTAACCCTCAAAAGAGTGCCATCAAACGTTATTTACCTCATGGTCGAGTTTTATGTAATCAAATCACAAAACTTAAAAATTAAAAATTTAAACTCAAAATGACGAAACCGTTATAAACTCTAGAAATGGAAAAAAGACGTCTTGATATGAGATCGCTCCGTTGTCCGTCTTTTCGCACCTGTTGTAATTTTTGAACGGTGACTCGTAGACGTAGTTCGTTTCGTTGATGATAATGAAAGACAAAAATTGTCTGTAAAAGCAAAGAAAAACATGAATTCGAAACAAATTAAACAATATTCTTGTATTTTATCTACGCTTGTGAGCTCCCACAATGGCTTCCTATTTGACAAATACCCCAACTCGTTTTCTATCTGAAAATGTGAGATAAGTTAACCAGCTACTTGAAGTGAGGAATTCTGAAAGATGAAAATAAACATATTTATAATTAAAATCCTACTGCGGCACCTTAGAATACTGTTATCTGACAACAAGACGTTAGGAGATATGCAGGAGTCCCTGAATGCACCCATCGATTCACTTTGGGAACACTAAACGAACACACCCAACTGTTATACCAGCCAGCTGACAGCAAACTGATAGACGAAGTTCGAATTTCGATATCGATGAGTTCCCCTCCATGGAATTCAGCGGGAAAGTACCAATGGAAAATTACCAGATTAGAGACGTCAAAAGCACGGTGATTTTCTATAAATACACGGATGACAGGCTCGGGCGGGACAGTAGCGAAGTTGAATTAAGTGTGGTTTGAATTTAAATAAGTTTTGTTTCATAAATAAAGTTTTTGTTTGTGAAATTATAAAAAGTGAAATTGAGTTTTATTCAACGGACAGACCCCAGGCAAAATCATTACAATTCCATCTGGAAAGATGAGGTTTTCGATTGGGGTTTTGGGGTCGAAATTCTGCCGGGGTCAAAACTTCGCTTTTCAAATTGTGGCAAATTCAAGGTAAATTTTACACAGCAGCACCAGAGAAATATGCTTGGGGAGAGATGCCGCCACCATGCAACCCCCTGCCTGTTTCTATTTTTTACCTTTACTTTACTTTAAATAAGTGAAAATTTTGCTTAAAAAACCAGAATAATTTGATTGCTTAAGTCAGAGTCTTGATTTTTTTAAATGCAGAACCGCTTCGATTCGAGTGCTTTCATTGTCCTTATAGCTCAAAAATATTATTTCAATATACATCACCATCTGAGACGTATACTGATGTAGCATTTCTGGGTAAATGCGAGTTCCGCACCTTTTTCTTCTTGAATTCGTCAGTCGTCACCCATTCGAAATGCTTTTTTTGTCACCCTCATCGCTTGACGTTATATTGTAGTAGATGACTAGGATGAGGAATTCAAATGAACTCAATGCCCTTATAGAAATGACTGCTATTGAACCTCGCTGCTCTTCTGTGTCATTTCAATACTTTTTTTGGGTACTAAATTTTTGGTTCCAGAGTAGTATATTTCGAATTATGGTAGTACTTTTATGCATTTAGGAGAAATCTGCAATTTTTAGTAAAAGCTTGAATAAATATTTTGCCATCCAGAGTCTAAAAAAAGTCCTTGGAACTAGGTATGTGAACGAAATGCTGGGTCTGGCACAGGTTTACATTATAACTTTCAAAAAGAAAAAATATCAATGCTTTATTGGGCGCTTCCACCGCACATAAAACAGAGATTAACGTAGAAGGAACAAAAGTAAAAGTGCTCGTCGCTTATGATTATACCCGACATAGGGCTTATTAAGTTTGATGTATAGTTTGTAACGCAGTGAAATAATCACCGTAGACCCCTAAGACCTTTTAGAGATATAAATGGGACCGACAGGAGAATCGATTAAGCCATGTCCGTCCGTCCGTCCGTATGCTAACAACTTTTAGGCCTTACATTTTAAGGCAGAGAGCTGAAATTTTGTGGGTTGGTTGCAAGTCCAGTCCTTAGATCAAGTTTGAAAATAAGCTGAATCCGCCCACAGACACGCCCACTACAGGCCTGTATGTGCGACCATCTCTGATTTAAAAAAATACATTTCGCAAATTTTAGCTATGTTACAACGGCGCTAGCACATCCCAAAGTGTTTCCACCGGATAACAGGAGATTACACTAGTGGAGTGAAATGTCTGATGATCAAATTATAAAATTCATATTGAATTGCCACCGATTTTTTCCAATTGCCAAACGAAGTAACCCAAAAATAGAAAAACAAAACGTCAAATATGTTGATGAGATTTCGGTCCACAAAGTTGATAGTAGAAAGTTTGATCAACATCAACCAACAGTATCAACATCAACATTCATCATTCCGGATGTGGACGCGTAGTGTCATTTAAGACCTGTTCATACTAGTGTTTATTCTATAGACGATGGTTACCGACTTATAGAGATTTCCATTCCAACAGAATGGTAGTTATGTCGTTAAATCAAAATTTTAAGGCAACAAAGCGTGACCTTGTCATATAAATAAAATATTAAAACCGTTAAAAAATAACGGTTATACCTACTTGTAATACTCGCTTCAACCGCTACATGTAAACTCATACGTGCATATACAGCACAGTTGATGAAACCCATCTGTCAAAACGAACAAAAAGACGTAGAATTCCGTACGGATTTTTGGAAAATTTGCGTTAATCGCGGATTAGTGTCCGGTGGAAGCAAACTATTAGAGTGAACTTGGGTTCAGTTAAACTTACACGAAACTCTAACTCAGTACTTAAACCGTCAGTTAGAAAACATGAATTGTACGCTGACCTCAAAACTGCAAGCAGGTTTTAAGAATATTTGCATTCAAAGCTTCAAATTAATTTTACACTCTCAAGGCAACGAGTTTTTGAAAAAAAAAACTTTTCGGCCTTTTCTATCATCCGTGCACCTGTATTGTTTTCCGCACGTTTAACGTTTAAAGTGTACACTCTTGTTCTACAACAATACACTCAAAATCCGTCGGGAGGAGAAAAGTTCAGATTTATTTTGGTAAGACAATAAGTTCAACGATATGTGGTCAATTGCGACACTTCTGATAGAATGATTATTTTTATGGCATTCATTTCGGTTTTCATCCGTCACGTTGCGGTCGGTTTAAACGTCATAGACGGAAACCATCAAGTTAAAGTTAAACTCCATTTAGATTACAGTTTTGGTTTATGCTGGAATCGCAATGTTGCGTTGCTGCGTGCGTACGTTAATGGCCTTTGCCATGCGTTGCCATAACTTTACGATACTTTACGTCAAACTACGCACGCAGCAAATTTGCAAAACGAAATGTTGCTTTGCATTTTGGGGTAGGAAATTGTAAAGTATCACCTCAAACACATTCAATTTCTGTTGAAAGACATTAGCAAAAGAACGAGCAGAAAAGATGCTTTTTAAAAACGAACCAAGTTGCCCAGCAATGAAAATAAAATTATTTCTGTTCATTCCACCACAAATATATCCAAGGTAGTGTCTCGTACATATATCCAACTCGTGGCTTTGTGTATGCTAAAAACCAACAACTTGCGAGTTATCGCGACAAACTGAAATAATACCGAAAAACATCACATTCCCTACTCAAACCTCTCTACTCTACGCAAACCTGTTATTTTTTTATTCTGACAAGAAACAGAAACAACCCTTAGGGACGAAAAAGGGTTGTTTCTGTTTCGTCCTACTGACGACAAGAGAACTATACTCACTCACCACACAATGAATGAGCATGAGGTTGTTCAACGGACGCAAAAGTAGAAAGTAGATCTACTTTTGCGTTGTAGATGCGTCTACGATATTTACGATCAAACGTGGGGTAAAGTTTTGAAGTAACATTTCGTTTTGCCCCATATGCGCCTGTTGTTACTACTCTGCTTGTCATCGAACGCACGCAGCAACGCAACATTGCGTTTTGGACTAATGCTTTAGAGGACCACGTACGTTTTGAGACATCAAAGACCTCTAAAGGTTAGAGGCACGTGACGTTTCAACATTTTCATAGCGTCCTTAAAACTTATCAAAAAACCTATAATGAGTGAACAATATGATTTTTTGTTCTTTTATTTATTTCATCAAAACAATTAGCTTAATCGTCGAAGTCATCGCAGTTTGAACTCATCTCTTTGCAAAAATGTTTATCGGAATCCTCACCCTCCCATACGTCATAATGACAAGGCCACTTTGTATTCTTTCCATACGAATGCAAGCATGCATGCAAGACCATATAGAAAGGATTGCAGCCCGCTCGAAAGACAAATTTGATCCAAAAATGATCTTTCACCTTCTCCCATTCTGTGGTCGCTAAAAATAAAATATTTTGGAAGTCATTAAAGAACGATTTTTTTCTTAAATAGTTTTTGAGCGCCTACCGTCCCTTATGCAAAATTTGTACTTTTTAATCAGATAATTTTTTTTTGCGGCATCACCACTATACTGACTGTTTATATCCAATTTTATCGAATTCAGATCGATTGTACCGTTCTCATCAATATACCCCATTTGTTGGAAAGTGCATTCCATTAGACACTATTTCAGTGAGGAAAACTGTGTGTTTATGTGTGTGCATGAGAGTTAATGTATGTCCACGTACAGCTAAGAATTTTGCCGCAAGGGCGCAATTTTTCTCTCCATCCTTAGGTAACATGTTTTTTTTTAGTTGAGCGCATACTGAAATAGTAACACTTATCTGGTCTTGACCAAGTTGGCAGCACTTATTCCTCTTGAAAACACCTTTTAGATTTTATTTTATTTTTTAAGTAAAACATTTTGGATTGTCTTACCATTTCGTTGCCAGGATTTTTGCACTCACTAGAGGTTAGCTCAAAGCTTTCTTCCTCTTGGAGGGATGAAATCTAGAGTGATGTTTAATTTGTTAAAAAAAATTTGAAAAAACTAATAACGTCCATACTACCCAAAACAATGATAAAAAAACAAAAACGTAAAGCAACAAGCTACGACGAATCATGTTTCACTATAATAAAGCGAATAATTGCTTTGTCTTCCAGCGGAGTCATAACCAACGTTTCGGTACCGCCAAGCGCCAATGTGTTGCATCAGAGTACTTTCACAGTATGTGATTAAGTTTAAATCGCTTTTAGTTTGGTCTACTAACCTAACGGAGTATGCTATTTATTATTAAATAAGAGAAGGTTTTAATTAGGCAGGATGCCCATGCATAAGAAATTAAATACCAGGGCTGCTCGATAAATCAGTGACTTTGATGCTAGATGGCGTTGGGATTGCACAAAGGACTTTTTCTTTTGATAATATTCTTGGATCTTTTTGACCTCAGACAAAAAAAAAAATTAGACTACTGAGCGGATTGTAACGCGCTTAGCCAAATCGTGGGATACCCCTTTCCAGTTGAGTATTGTCAAGTATTTAGTTTAGTTTATATAAATATTTAGTTTATTAGCTAAAATTGCATTTAGAATTAATCAGTTAAAAGTCTCTTTCAATAATATATTTTCTGTTCAAGTATTCCATCAGTTGTAATTTACATTTGTTTTTATTTGTATTTTATTTATTGTTGAGTATAACACTTTTCGCATTAGGATCAATTTGATAAACTAGTGAAAAGTCTTAAGGATGGGTTACAAATTCACACACACAATATTTAATGAATAATTTTAAAAAAATTAATAAATAAATATATTCTAATTGCATTAGAAGCTTACGTAATAAGTCTAAGTGAATTAGAAAAAAATTAAAAAGGTCCATCACGTATGAAGACATACGCGGAGAGGTCCGTCGGGTTTTGTTGTAGGTGAAGCAAACATTTATTGTGCAGGGTTGTGTAAAATTTTGTGTAAAATTCTATTTGTTTATTATTACTTCTGGGAATATTTTACTTTCTGTTGTATAATTTTTCGTAGCTGAGTCTATGTTCTTATATTGAGTGATTTTTTAGTTTTGTGACTTAAAATAAGGCATAAAACTTTTTCCTTTAATTTATTTATGTATATATATATATTTTAATACACTGTTATAAGCTTATTGTTTTTTTTTTTTAAGTTCTTGTGTTGATTAACGATCATGTGGCTGTGACTCCGTCAAGTTTGGTTGATGTAAAATAAGTGGCTCAGAAGTTACGATACGTCAGTCAACTAAAGTGTTTTCAAGCACATCTAGAAAGTCATAAACTATTTTTAAACTGCTTTGGTTTTTTTTTATTTCAAAAGATGGACTACATTCGGTATTTATTTCAAATTTTTGCCTCTTACCGCTTCGAAAATAGAGAGAAAGACATATATTTTCATGTCCTTTTTTACCATTTTTAAAATTTAAAATCCATAAAACAGTAATTTAGATTTTTTTTTTCAATTTTACAATCAGCTGCGTTCTATTGGCCATTTAACTTAAATTCTGCGGACATAGATTTCTGAGAAAACGGTAAAACATGTTGTTTTTTATTTCGTTTGTTTAAATAGACATAAAAAAACAGAAGGTTGGAAACGGCAATATTGAAACATTTTGAGTGCAAAAAAATTGCGTTAAAAACGCTTCATACTTCAGCTAAATTAAAATTAGAACGTCAACTTTTAAAACATCTTTTCCGAAAATGTTTTAACGTTTTTGAGTCAAATTTTCACAGTTTTTGAATAAACACGTTTATTTATGAATTTTTGCTATTTTTATACCCGACCGAGGGTATATTAATTTTAATGCATAGTTTGTAACACAGTGAAACAATCACAGTAGACCCCTAAGACCTTTTAGAGATATGATCGAGACCGCAGGTAAGTCGATGGTAAGCCATGTCCGTCCGTCCGTTCGTCTGTCCGCCTGTCCGTACGTATGCAGTTTTTATGTCTTTGAAATTGAGCTAGGAAACTGAAACTTGCAGCGTTGCTTGGTTCTCATTTTGTACAAACAAAATATGAAAATTGAGTAGATCTGCCCACAGCCACGCCTACAATGGGCTTGAATGTCAGACAACCTCAAATTAACATTTTATTTCAAAATGCCTTTTGGTCAAGATAGACAAAACATATGAATTCAAATTTTGGTGTAGAGCAATATCGACCAGAAGACTTAAATTAGACAAAAATTGGACCGCCCACTCTATTGACCATGCCCACTTTTAAGGTCTGAAATCTCTGAAAACCTGATTTCTCGGGAAATTCATTCTAAATTTGTTTTTTTAAGTATAAATATTCGCTTTTAACGCATTTTCTCGTGATTCCAACGAAATTAGAGTTAATTGAATTTAATTTTCAGCCTACACCCTTTTTTAGGGGCGTGGCCAATACAAATAATTGACATTCACTATATAAAACGGACCAAAAAGTTTTAAATTTGGTGTTAATGGCTAAAGAGGGTCGGGTTTTTAGAAGTTCGTTACAGACAAACTCTTGTAGTAGTATTAAAACTTTTTCTGCAAAATGTGACTTAAGCTCTGTGTTTTTGATACGTGTATTCAATATTGGCTTTTTGTACTAAGCGGTTCAAAAGTTATGGCCTCAAACACTTTGAAGCCGTCACCCATTTTCAACTCTTCATTTTCCAAAAACTTTTCAATATTTTCAAAAAATTGAACTTTCTTATTAAAGCTCGGTATCTGCTTAATTTAAGTTTCGCTTTTCGTATTCTTGGGTGCCGTTTTTCGTGGGTGCCGTGGCGCAGTGGTTAGTGTGTGTGCCTCTGACGCCGGAGGTCTGGGTTCGAATCCTGCCTCTGCCACCTGAAAAAAAAAGACTTGTTCTTTTTCACGGCTCCCACCTCCGCGAGGGTCTGACAAACCCTCCGAGAGTAACATTTGTCTTGAAAAACTTCTCAAACTGCCGTTCGGATTCGGCAAAAAATTGTAGGTCCCCTTGTATGTGAAAAAAATTTAGCACACACAGCATGCATGGTTGAGAAGTTGGCCCTGGTTCACCTCGAGCTGTTGCGCCACTCTATTTATTTATTTATTTTATTTTTTTTTTCGTATTCTTGCCTGCTTATCTTTTTAAAAAAGTTTTCAAAATTCTTTAATCCATTTTCCCCTGAAATTTCAAACTGTAAACCGTTATTTCTGCTTAAATAAATTTGCCTTCGTTGGTTAGTTACCGTTCAGAAGTTATAGCACGTTTGGACGGACGGAAGGACAACGTAGAAATACCATAATGGCTTATTCTTTTAAACACCGAACTGCCACACCGAGCTGTCGAAAAAAACTCGGTGCTTGCGACAATTCCAGCGTGGTGTACACTCGGCTTTATTGTGTACAGAACGGCAAATACTGCGCCCGTGCAATCATCACGTTAAGTGTCAAACTGTTTTGACTTCATTTTGTTTACTGTTTTTCATTTCGCAGAGTGATTTTGTTGCCGTCGGTTTTTTGAAATTTTTACTTAAAATTCATTTTCATAGCTTTGAGTTTGACATTTAGTTAGGTATTTTTGATCGATTTCATACAATTTCAGTCGTGTTGTAAAAAATCACGAATGAAATTTCAGTCGACAGGTCACTTCACATACACAATCAAAGCTACACCCAGCCTCCACCGTCAAATACGACGGTGGCGAAATTTCGAGTTCGGTGTGGACACCGAACGAATTCGGAGTTCAAAAGAACATTCACATGAGCACGATTCCGTTCAGGTGTACGTGAAAAGAACTTTTTTTTTCTGTATTCTACACCATTTTCACCATTCGGTAATGAAAAGAATACGCCATAAGAGTTCCTTTTTCCATTTTAGGACGGACCGGTAAATTGTTAAAATAAAGTTAACAAAAATTGTATTGACTTAGATCGAAAGAAACACATTTAACACTTACTCAGCAATTCAGACAAATCAGAAAGTAATAAGAAAAACAAAGTGTAATAAAAAAAGAATAAAATGAATAAAAGTTGGTTGCTAATATTTAGGCTGGCGCCTGGCGAAGTACCCCAAAAGTAAAGGTTTGAAATTATTCCGGTTTCTGAAACTTCTTAGTTTAATGAGAAGGTAATTCCATAGGCGTGTAGCATGAACGAAGAACTGACGCTCCGGCTTCAGACAAGAATACTTTGTTTGATTCAAAGTAAAGGTCCTTTCTGAGCGAGGAAAATTAAGTCTGTTATACAGGTACTCAGGCTGACGAGTCTGTATTATGTCGTGTAGGCAATATAAAGAAGTTCTTTTTATGTACACCTGAACGGAATAATTCTCATGTAAATGTTCTTTTGAACTCCGAATTAGATCGGTGTCTACACCGAACTCGAAATTTCGCCACCGTAGTATTTGACGGTGGAGGCCGGGTGTAGCTTTGGTTGTGTGTGTGAAGTGACGTTTCGACTGATTTTTTCTTCGTGATTTTTTACAACGCGACTGGTATTGTATGAAATCAATAAAAAATAACTTAATATCCCAAACTCAAAGCTATCAAATTTAATTTTTAGTAAAAAGTACAAAAAACCGACATGAACAAAATCACTCTGCGAATTGAAAAAAAAGCAAACAAAATGAAGGGTGGGTTTTTTATTCATTCCGTAGAAGGAATGAAAAATGTGGAATACTAAGTTCGTACTACCTCGGGAGGTAATATGAATAAAATACATTTCGAATATTCTAAACGAATAAAGAAACGCAAAACGTAATGATTGCAATATTCCGAATAAATAAAAAACAGCAGATACTTCGGCCGGAATAATTGAAGGAATAAAGAAACGCACACGAAGTCAAAACAATTTGACACTTAACGTGATGACTGAACCAGTGCAGTATTTGACATTCTGTACACAATGAAACCGAGTGTACACCACGCTGGAATTGTCACGAACACCAAGTATTATTTGCCAGCTCGGTGAGGCAGTTCGGTGTTCAAAAGAAAACGCCATAAGAAATTGTCAAACGTGCAGCCAACCAGACGTTTGGAGAAAGCTGAAATGTGACCGAATCTTAGAAGCCCATAAACATACCCATACCATATTTAATCGACGGCAAGGTGATCGTGTCCAGGGATTCCTTTTATAAAGCAAGGACTTTTGACTTTGCTACGTTCAAGCTTAAATAATTATTGCGAGTGCAAAGAAGAATACTATCTTACGCTTCGTTGATTTGTGCAGCGATTTTCTCCAACTCAAAAACAGGACCACCCAATAAAAGTTGGACATCATCGGCATGCATAATGGATGAGGCAGCGTTTCGAGATTTGTGACAGCTCGTTAACATACACTGAAAAAGGATAGGTCCAAATATTGATCCTTGTGGTACACCACTAGAATCTTTAAGAAAGCTGGAGTATCTTGCGTTTACACATTGCAATCTCTCGATTAGGTAGGAGTAAGCTTAGCGCAAAGTGAACCAAAGCATGATTCACCATGTTAAATGCTTTGGAGAAGTCCAAAAAAAATTAAGAATACTACAAATTTTTAATCCGAAGAGACTCGAATGTCATCGACTACAGGCAACCGGCAGCAAAGCAGTCTTGCAGCTGTGTTTTGGACGAAGTCCAAACCGACGACTACTTAGTAGGTTGTTTCCTGCCATGTGTGCTTAAACGTGTTTTAAAATGATTTTTTTCGAACACTTTACTAAGTTATATTCAAGAGGACTTTTGTGCTCAAATATATTTGAACTAGGCTTTATAAAGGCTAAAAAGCAGTAGAAATCCACTTTTTTTTCTGGAAAATTAGAGGTTTTCTTTTATTCCGCCTCTAAGTATGGGTGTAGCCCAAAATTTCGCAACAACAACAAAGTATTTGCTACATATAAGTAAAAAAATTTCGATTTGGAATAAAAATATTGAATTAATGCATTTGAATGATTACTTTTTAAATCGATGCCACGCCCACTAGGGGCGGTCTTCAGGCATACGTTTTATTTTTTATGTTAAATCATTACGAGATTCTTAATGTTAAAGTCTACCTTTTCACGACGTCTAACAGTTTTGAAAGCACCGGCGGTAGTAGCACATTTAGACCGACTGTGGGCGTGTCTGTGGGCGTATTTGAAAAAATTTAACACTCGTATTGCTTCGGATAACATACAGATTACATACTCAATTTCGGCTTTCTATTTCATAATTTAAAGCCTTATAATTGGTGACATACGGACCGACGGAAGAACAAGGCTCATTCGACCCAGAATTCGGTCTCGATCAAATGCTCTTAAGGTCTTGAGGTTGCTATCGTTATTATTACTCCATGCTAGATTTTCGCTTGTTAATATACTCCACTCCTGTGGAATAGGGTATAAAAAATCAATCTACCACTAGAATATTTCCGTTGCGAATTATTAATTTAATTAAATAAAAAAAATGAAAACTACAATACCAACAGAGACTAGGGCGGCGGATTGATAACTTTTGTTCGTGCATTACAGCGTGACAGCTTAGTCGACCAAACGAAAAACTATTTGTGGTAAATGACTCTGCCATTTGAAGGACAAATGTTAGTTGTAATTGTTATACCAAAACAAAAGCAAACATATTTCATTGTCTGTAAATTAAATTGACTTTAACCACCAACATGTTTCGCGGTTTAGGCCTGGCCTGTAGCTTTGTTTTGTTGTTCCTCTTACTAACGTCATTTCAAAGTGTAAGTACGATGCCCTAAAACATTCTTACATTGTCCGAAAAACTTATTCGTACAGTAAACTTTTTAGTTAGTATCATGTGACGATGAGGATGAAGCAGAAGGCACCGCCGATGAAGTAGAATCCTTTACAGAAGCCGAAAACGATGAGGCAAATCCGCCAAGTGAAGATGGCACGGATGAGTGTTTACAACCTGGCGAAAGCACTGTGAGAATTTCGCATTTTTACTAGGTTAAAACTTTTTCTTTAACAAAGTTTTTTTGCAGAAAGAAATGTGCTGCAAATCTCATATAGCAATGGATGATGCGACGATGAAATGTTTAATGTTGCATCAGAAGAATTTGCCCAAAGGGAATCCAAACCCTGCTGCGGCCGTAAAATTTCTTTCGGTACGTAAACAATGGCTCTGTATTTATTTGAAAGGACCCAGCTTTTTAACTTTTACTTTTGTTTTTTAAATCCCAGTGCTTCGTTGAGTGCATTTATAAAAAGAAAAAATATATCGGCAAGGGCGATACACTCAACATGAAAGTGATCAAGGCAGATGCAAACAAGCTGTACAAGGACGAAAATACAAAACATGACCATATGGTTGCAATGTATGAACATTGTGAACGCCATGGTAAAGTTTTTGGGACAATAACTGAGCTACCAGATAAATTTGATAATATCTTTTAGGTGCTGTCGAGTGGGGCAAGATAAAGAAAAATCCCGCCGCAAGGGCCTTGTTCACAGGAAGTTGTAAGCCATACTTTATGTTTGTGTATTTGTGTGAAATGGATTACGGAAAGATTAGTTGTCCTTATTTCATATGGCAAAATTCAAAACAGCACAAGGCTGAGTGCGAGGATCTAAAAATTAAGTGCATTGAAACACACAGTTAGACGGTGAATATCGCATAATAAACTTGATAGTATTCGGCTCAGAAAAGGTTCTACTTCTTTTCTAGATACTTCTATTCTTCTATTTTCTAGATATTCTATTCTATAGATACTTGCAGCGGGTTTTGAATTTTTTTTCTTTTAATTTATTGGAAAAATATTTATGTATCTTAATATGCAGACTAATTGCCGATTCACATTCAGCACGAGAGCGTCAAACCAGAGCGGCAGTTACAACGCGGGACCAGAGAAATCGTTTGTGACTACACAATGAAAACAAGAAACCGCGGCGACTATTTTGACGCACAAAGACAAAACATAACATATTTATAAAATTTGTCGACTTTATTGTTCATGAAAAGTTTATATTTCACAACAAGTATTAGGTTCGAAAAAACAACGTCTATTCAACAGCGTGTCATAACTCACAACAGCGATTGACAGAAAAATGTGCGACCTCAGCGAGAAATTTTCAATTTTTCGGAAAGGTCAGAGTGCGACAAAGCGATAATGCCAATATTGTGAACCACCCCATACATTGCCATCGATTGAAATTCATTTGACAGCTCGCCCGAGACTCTCGCTCGCTCTCTCGCTCTTGGTGTGAAACAGGCATGTATCAAAATTAATATTTTGGAATTATATTGATGACTGAGCACATGCTTTTAGCAGCTATGTCAGGCCATAAAAGATTAAAAATTCTAAGGGATCTATGGTATCAATATTCAAGCGAACATTTATTTAGATGAGTGACAGTGAGAACAATGATGAAAAATCCAGGTAACCAATTTTTGAAACAGTGGCCGACCAAACATGCCATCACTTCTCAGTTAAATAAAATACCTGGGGTGAAATCGGCTAAAGGTGATCTATGATAAGTGATGTCACAAATCACAAAAACTCGTCTGCGTAAACTGTGATCATCACGATTTTCTTGTGACAGCTCCCGATCAATCACCGTCAAAATCAGCTGGTTACCAGTTTTCAAACTTTCTGGTAAGTCGGTGTTTTTGCCTACTCTTAGGCTGATTTTCTGCATGAACGAATAAAAATCAGTGTTCTTACATCACAAGCCTAAATCAAGCAACGATTCATGTGACATTGACTGTCACAAAATATGAAAATCACGGATCACCATACCTAACCGATTTCACCCCTGGTCACAAATATTTCCGTCAGCTTCGCCTCGTGAATTTTACCGCATTAAAGAGATTTTATCAAAGCCTCTTGATCCATTGGAACACAGGTAAGCTGGAATAACATTTAGGCTTATGGGATTGGGTTTTATTGTCTTTTCACTTTTATTGTCTGTAAAATGCCAATATGACTTGGATTTTAAAGAGGAGTGAATTTGTCCCAATAAAATATAGAATAGAATAGTGCTCGATACCGATATCCTTTCCAGACACCACGTCACTGCCCCGCCCCAGGTCTAAGGTAACAAAAATTTATAAAGAAAGAAAAGTAATGCCACAAAACTCATTTAACATTTTAATTACTCATATCTAATCCGGTCTACTTCAGCCGTGTGTATCTTCACATTTAGTCTTCATATCTGCACACTTTTCCTTGAATTCCTTCTGATTTGACCACGTATAATACGGACAGCTAATCTTCCCGTAATCCATGACACACACAAACACAAAGACAAAGTATGGCTTGCAGGATCCTGCGAAGAGAACCTTTGCCGCTGGGTTCGCCTTTATTTTGCCAAAATCAAGTTTACCTGGAATTAATCGAAAAAATTATAATTAAAAGTGAGTCAAACACTTGCCCGCCTTCCTTGGGCTTACCCTGACGCTGACAATGTTCATACATCTCGATATGATGCTGTTTTCTTTCTGCTTGTCCCTTGTATTTCTTTTCGGCATCAGCCTTGACAGTTTTCATGTTCAACGAATCGCCCTTGCCAATGTACTTTTTCGACTTGTAAACGCACTCAATTAAACACTAGAAAAGCTCGGCGAGTAAGCAGGTGTGGCTCATGTATAAAAGGTAACTTATGGTTCAACTCACCGAAAAGAATTTAATGACGGCAGCAGGATTCGATTTCATTTCACTCTCCTTAGGCATCTTTTTTTGATGCAGCATGAAGCACTTGATAGTTGCATCGTCGATATCAAAATTATGCTTGCAACACATTTCTTTCTGTGGAGTTATATAATGCAGGTTTGAGAAATTTGGACGAGATTTACTACTTTTCTCACCGTTTCGGGTGTTGGAACCCTACACCCATCATCAACATCTGTGTTCGGTTCAGTTGCTTCTTCCTCGTCAGAGTCTGGCTCAGGTTCGGGGTCTGGTTCGGGTGCAGCTTCTTCTTCGCCTTCGTCATCATCACACGACGCTAGCTAAATAAACACGCATAACTAACAGTGGGTTTATTTGAAAGAAAGTTAACTTACACTACACCAAGATCCTAGAAATAGAATCAACAATATTAAGCATCGTGGACTTAAGCTGTGAAGCATTGCGGGAAATTGGTCAGCTGGCAGTTTGGGCCCTCGTTATATAAACTCTGTTGACGCATAAGAATTAACATCGACACAAAACGAAAATCAAATGGTTTTTGATTTGGTCTACTAAACCGTCACATTCATTATATTTATGAGTTGGGCATCATCACAGTTTAAGGGTAAATGAGGCCTGCAAAACCGTTATGCATTTTGCTTAAGAGTGCCTTTAAGGTGTTACTTATTTTTAATTGCTTCATGACTTGCATATTTTTGAACATCAAAAGTGATCTAGAGTTAAGCCTTCAAAGAGGTTAAGGTAAGTCGAAACCTACCGAAACATTTCAGCAGATTGTGCCGATTACCCACGTTTCAAGAGCATATAGATGAGGGGTTGGAACGACCACTGAATTAAAAACTGAGATCATTGCTTTCACTCCATGGTCCAAATTCAGATTTCCTGGATGAGGGGCCGCCACAGTTTCTATTTACTATTGCTTAGGCTCTGCCAATCCAATACGGAATAATTCAGTATAACCCCCCCCCCCCTTCTTTCGTGAAAAAACCCCGAGATGTTTAAATTTCTCTAACTGTTTCAGTGGGACTTCATTTATGTGTAGGTGTACACTGGACATGTATTCTGGAAACAACCATCCCTGCCGATTCGCTCACCTTTATATTCATCCCAGCATCACCATTCACCACAGATGGCTGCAATCCCATCCAGTGCTCGCTGAAGTTCCTCTTCGGACTTCATTAAGCAATAATAGCTCAATTATCGGCGAAAAGCAGAAGTCTTATCATGTTGTTAGACATAAAACATTTTTCGTCAAGACTACGAAGACCCCATAGAACACAGCCCTAGCGAAGTCCAACGCACACAGGAATAACGCCATTTATCCGCATAAAGCTTCTAGAGTTCCCATACCAAGACTGAATTTCTGGACCCCGAAGAACCCGATCTTTTCCAAATCTACAAAACAGGCGTAGATTGGTTCGGCATATGGCCCAGGCCCTCTTAGAAATTTGACATTGAGAACCTCAAGCAGGCCAGTTTTGGCTCTGTTAGGCCAAAGGCCGCACTGCTATTCCCGTAAAAAAGGCTCGGTTACGGTGGTGTTGTAAGGCTGGAACGCGCTTACAACACCATCGCAAATATTATCCCGGAAGATTTAAGAGAGAAATGGTTACTCTTTATTAATAGCAATCTCTCTTGTCCCTTTTTTGATTTTTTTTTGTGCAGTGCCCCCCTGTTTTGCCAATCGCTAAGTGCTTTGTAGGCATCCCTGGCTACCTTAATGACACGAGTTAGCCATTTGACACCTTCTTCGACCATTGCCTTGAGCATTTCTGTCCAGATTTCATCAACTCCAGCAGGATTGCCAACTTTTTGTAATTTAGTCGCAACAGAGTGGGACCCTTCTCCACCCCAATCTCGTTAATAATGAGATTGCCATGACTTTTGAGGGCTGACCAACTCCGAAATCTGTTCGCTCCACCTGCCTTGAATTCACTCCTTGCACGATATTTAGCTTTTATCCTTTGACACGACATAAAGGCTGCCAAAACATCTTTTTGCAGATTTTTTACGCTCCAACCACTTGCCGAACTTTTTCCATGCCTCTTCTGATTGCCAGATTAGAAGCCCTTCGCGCCTCATTGTACCGGGCTCGGAAAGTTTCGTTCTTGTATTGATTCCACATAATGTAAGCTCTCTTCTTCTCTCTGACGACTCCGAGTACTCAAAGCAAGCAGGTCTTTTCTAACCACCAGCCGCCACACCAAGCCGCTTCACTACACCAAAATTTTTTGCAGAGGCAACGTGTGCCAATTAAAGTAGCAACTATTCTATTTAAACATTTAAAAGGTCTGTTAGAATGCGTTCAAGCTTCTCCCAAACGTGCATTCCTCTGTATAATGAGAGTTTCCTTCCAACCTTTCCGACCATCTGCGGTCACCAGTCTTTTATTTCGCCTGGGGAAAAGGGTGAAAAAAAATAACACTTGGTTGTGATCAGGTGTCAGCTCAGCTACTGTGAAAACTCGAACATTACTAATAATTTTTTTGATCCACACGATGGTACCACAAATAAATCAATAGTAATATTTGATTTAAACTTTGCTGGTACCAAGTGTATTTGTGACTATCTATGTGTGTGGAAAAGGGTTCATGATGAACAAGTCATTCATTAGAACAGCAGAGATCCAAGAAGCTCCCTTCGTTCTTCTTCTTTCCGGAGTCACTGTGCCTCCCATTGACACGCCTCCGAATTGCCCGCACCAACATGAGGATTGAAGAAGTCACCCACTACCTGCCCCACAAGGCGCAATAAATTCCAACACTTTTTCCAACAGCCGGAGGCTTGTGAGTATCCCCACATGCGCCTAGTGCAAGCAAATATCATGTGGAACGCCAGACCAGATGAAATTCCACCTATTAGCGAAGTTTCTGGTTGTGGAACCTTTCCACTTAGTTGAGAAGATGCCGGTAGCTTTGAGCTGTTACTTTAAAGCCGCATGAATCAGTTCGAGTTCTCTCTCCCTTAGCGATGAGATATGTGCCAATTCTAAGTTAGTTCCTTTGTCAAATTTTAGAATGACCGCCTTATTCAGACTTAGCGCTGCTCCACTCCGCCCCTCGTAATGGTAAGTGCCACCATTGCTGGGCAGCTTGCGATTTCTTCAAGCTTCTGAGTGAAAAACTTATCATCCATCTGACCAGCGCCATGTTTCTTCAATACTTTTCCAATGACCTTCTATAAACTGAACATTAGATTTTATGTTAAAATATCTAATTCCAAGTATTTTAGGTAATTAGCGAGAAAAAATAGCTTGGCAACCACCATAATACATTTAAACGTTTAATAGACCGGATCAATGACCATTTTACTTATTTTTCGTTTCGATGTTATCTCTTATGCGTCAAGAGAGTTTATATATGAGGGTCCTTAGTGTCAGCTTACCAATTTAGTGAAATGTTTTACAGCTTAAGTCCACGATGCTTAGTTTTGTCGATTCTTTTATTTCTAGGAATCTGGTGTAGTGTAAGATTATTTTCATTATAATAAACTCACTGTTACTAAGGTGTTCGCATTTAGCTAACGTCATGTGACAATGATGAAGAGAAAGAAGAAGCTCCACCCGAACCGGACCCAGAGCTAGGGCCTACCTCTGCCGAGGAAGAAGAACCAGTACCAGAACCACACACAGTTGATGATCGGTGTTTGGTTCCATCAGAAGCTACGGTGAGAAAAATACGCGTAACAATTCCCCTACTTTTAATCACAATATCTGCAGAAAGAAAAGTGTTGCAAGAATAATTTCGAAATCGACGATGTATTTATGAAGTGCCTCACGTTGAACAAAAAAAAGAAGCCACAAGATATGAAAAAGGATGCCGCTGAAACATTCAAATTCTTTTCGGTTAGTTCAACTTGATTTCATAATTTTACCTGGCCTGAAACAGCTACTTACACACCGAGCTCTTCTAGTGTTTAATTGAGTGTTTTTACAAATCGAAGAAGTACATTGGCAGGGGCGATTCATTGAACATGAAAATTGTAAAGGCTGACGCCAAAAAGAAATATAAGGGACAAACAGATAAAATACAGCACTATGTCAAGATGTATGAACACTGCCAGCGTCATGGTAAATTCAACAAGGCTATGCCCGACTCTAACTATCTAATTCGTATAAGCTCCCGAATATTTACAGGTAAAGCTGATTTTAATGAACTAAAGTCAAACCCAGCGGCAAAATTTCTCCTCAAGGGAACCTGTAAGCCATATTTCGTATTTGTGCATACATGTATCATGACGTATTGGAAGATAAGCTGTCCATATTACACCTGGTTACATAACAAAGAATACAAGGTAGATTGTGAAGAATTGAAGACGAAATGTGAAGAGGTGCATGGCTAAAGCGGAGGGAGTTAGAAATAAAAATTTAACTAAGGTCTCAATAGTTTTATTACTTTGTTGTCCTTTCTTGGCCAAAGGGCCTAACCCAGTTAAAGTGATAGACCAGTCATGCATTCACTAAACACTCGTGGCTCCTTGGCGACAATCTATCAAAAAACCTTCAGCTATGGGATTTCTGGATTAATGGGTAGGTACGTCAACAAACAAATTTGTTGAGTCTGGGACGATAGCAATCCACAAGAGATACAAGTCGTCGAATTTTACCCAAGGCACTCACTATTCGGTGTGGATTTTAGGCTGGCGGCGTTATCGGTTCATATTTCTTTTACACTGAACCGAAAAAGTGCGTCATATTGGCAACAAAGTTCGTCGTATTGAAGAAAAAAGTTGTCATTTTTGAGCCAACGATATCAATATGACGAAATTCTGTTCATCAAATTTAATCGGTTGTCAATATGACGGTTTTCAAATTGACAATTTCGATTTTCATATTGAAAACAGAAATTGTCAATACGATTATCACAGTTGTCAAACTATTGGCTACCGTATTTGTATAGTAACCAAATTGATAATATTTATATCTTGAAATTTTATTTTTTTCGTTTTGATATCAACAATAAATGTAATAAAAAAAACAAAATTCAAAAAATCTGAAAGGAAAAACCAAAAAAAAAAATATAAGAAACTAAAAAGAAAAAAATATTTTAGGTTACGTTTTTTTTTATTAAAAGCATTTGGTCGTATAAAATAAAACGGGATGTGTTTTAACTCTAACTCGATAAAGAAAGAAAGAAAGGAAGACAAAAACAAAAGGAACAAAAAACGCCGAAACTGAAAATAAAAAATAATAACTGAGGTGAGGTTAGTTAAAACTTGTTTTTAATTAATGATATTTAATATTTACATCCAAATAGAAATATGTGGGAAAAAATGCAAAAACAGAACGCAAAAAAAACTAAAAAGAAAAAAAAACAAGTAAGTAAGTGCAAGAGTTCGTCTGTAACGAACTACTAAATACCCGACCCTCTTTCCCCATTAACACCAAAATTAAAATTTTTTGGTCTGTTTCATATACTGAATATCAATTATTTGCCCTATATAAGGGCGTAGGCTGAAAGTTTAAATTAACTAACTCTAATTTCGTTGGAAACACGAGAATATAGGTTAAAAGCGAATATTTATGCTTAAAAAAAGTTTTTTCCCAAAAACGCCCCCTAAAAGTGGGCGGAGCTCAATTCTTTGTATGCAACAAACTTAGCAAATGATAATATCTTTAATATTTGTCATATAATTTTTATTCAATTTAAAATGAATTTCCCGAGAAATCAGGTTTTCAAAGATTTCTGATGTTAAAAGTGGGCATGGTCAATGGAGTGGGCGGTCCAATTTTTGCCTTATGGTTGATATTGCTTCTGGTTGATATTGCTCTCCACGAAAATTTGAGTTCATATGTTTTGTCTATCTTGACCAAAAGGTATTTTGAAATAAAATGTAAATTTGAGGTTGTCTGACGTTCACGCCAATTGTGGGCGTGGCTGTGGGCGGATTTTCTCAATTTTCATACTTTGTCTGTACAGAATGAGAACCAAGCAACGCTGCAAGTTTCAGCTTCCTCCGGTGATTATTTCACTGTGTTACAAACTATGCATTAATATTAATATACCCTCGGTCGGGTATAAAAATACAGAAAAGTTAAGTTAAATGAATATTTGCAAATGAATACTTACATAAACCTGCGTTTATATCAGAGCTGCTTTCACAAAACTACTATTTATTAAGCCCGTTGCGAGCGTTTTCACGAGCGTAGCAGAACTGAAATGAAATCATGCGCAGTCATGATGAGCTCAATCTGTCGAAAATTGACATTATCAATGTGATGAATACTTAAAGCAAGTTCTTCACATTGAAAACTGCAATTGTCAATATAATAATCAGGTTTTCCAATCTGATAGTTTGAAAATAAAGTATGTACTGTATTTACGCAGGATAACGTTTCTTTTTATACCCGATCCAGGGGATCTTAAGTTTGATACGCAGTGAAATAATCACCGTAGACCCACCCCTAAGTCCTTTTACAGATATGAATGGGACCGACAGGAGAATCGATTAAGCCATATCCCTCCGTCCGTCCGTATGTAAACAACTTTTAGGCCTTAAATTTTAAGGTAGAGAACTGAAATTTGGTGGGTTGGCTGGAAGTCCAATTTTTCAGATCAAGTTTGAAAATAAGCTGAATCCGCCCACAGACACGCCCACTACAGGCCTGTATGTGCGACCAACTCTAATTTGAAAAAAAATACTTTTTCCAAATTTTGGCTATGATACAATGACGCTAGCACATTGATTTTGGGCTATGTAACATTGCCTTGTAATTTTCTTTGAAGTTGCCAAAAAATTTTAGACTTTTATTAGACATTAACCACGCCCACTTTTTAAGGGATTTCAGCTTAAAATGACTGTTGAAATTTGACAAAAAATTATATGACAAAAGCATTTCCTAACTTTTACGCATATATTGTGTACAAAAGTGGGCGTGGCGTTAAAAAAAGTGATTCTTTTAGTTAAAAATGCCGAGTTTTAGGCCGAAATGTTTGCAACCACATAGTATAAAGCATTCAACAGTTATATTTTTATATCCCTCCCACTTTTTGGAAGCTTAGCAGTTTTTTTGGAATGATCGGGTTGGACTGAAGCTTTTGCATACGCACTGTTGCACTTTTCCACTTGTTATAACTCATTCAGAAAGATTTTCACATTGACAACCACAGTTGTTCAACAACCTGCGATTGTCAATATGACCAACCAATAATTTTTTCAGTGTAGAGCAACGTTGGCCAAGCTATTACCTTCAAGTGCTAGAATTATAGTGTGGTTTTACAGGACGGCACTACGTGCCACACAGCTCACGCTACATTGGAAATTCTATGCAAGCTTCTCACGTGGAAATTGTGTGCATTGGCCACCGGGGTTGTGCGCCTAAGATAAACTTTAGCACTTTCCCAGAATGATTTATTTGTCTTGTCAACTAACCTTTTCCAAGTTAGAATGGCTCGTTCGTTAAAATGAAGTAATACGAGTGTAGACAAGTCTTCTTTTATTTTTTGTGAACTTTTATTTATTTTATTATGGGATTTGATTCTTAAAATGGCGGTCACTGGCTTCCTCTCAATGTGGACGTGGTTTCGACGTAAGGTGTGAAACGCGTTGCGGCGCGGGGTATTGCTAGCAACCTTGTTCTTACCAAATTTCAAAAACAGTAAGACGAAACAAAATGCAAACTGCACTTATTAAAAACGAGGTAAAGTATAACTTAATTAAAGTTATATTTTAACTGAGTCTTTTAGGCATAATTCAATAAAAATACAGGGTAATTCCAATTTCAGTTTCAAGCAAATATATTTGGTTCGGTATCCGGATTCTGGTTAGGGGAATCGTATTGGTTCTGTGCTTCCGAGTTATTTTTTATGCGTTATTTCACTGATGTCACAATGCAAAACGATTTGTTTCGTGTGATCTGGAAATATTTCTATAGCAGATCCGTTGAGCCCTGTTAGCTCTTGAATCGCCATTATAACAGCTAAAATTTTGGATTCTGTCAAAATGCAATAGGTAGTTGACTGGATGCTAGATGCTCGAGGATGCTAGATGAAACACAATCCTTGCAAATAAAAAATTAAGCTGGACGTCGACTGTCTCTCATCTTCATCAGTAGCCATATTGTAAGAACGACTTTTGTGTACTTACTAGTCTTTTCAACCTAGACTAAATCTGGCATCGGGCATTATATAGTCCAGTGAAATTAGGCACTAAGTAGTGGGAGGGTTTCAATCCGCTTAGGCGAATCGTTGGATGCCCCATCCGGTGCAGTGAAATAACCCCCGCGGGTGCCATCCCAATTAACCACTGTCAAGCTCCGAATTGCGTCATAAATCTTGATCACGGGAATCCTCACGGGGCACTGCGCTGTGGGTCTTCACGCTGAGCTACTAGGTATACCGCATAACGATTACTGCCTAAGCTGCATGGACGTTGAAGAAATTGAATCTGTTCGTCATCTGCTTTGCGAATGCCCAGCCCTAAACAGCATCAGGCGTAGTTCCCTCGGCAGTTACTTCTTCAAAGAGCTCGAAGATGTAAGTAATGTAGATCTAAGGGACCTCCTAAAATGTGTATACAAATCCGGATGGGTCCAAGAGGGCGGAACACTGAGCTTCTAACAGCGGTTTCTTTTTGTTGTCGTCCCAGGTGTTAAGAAGGTTTCCAAAATGGATACAATGGTTCCACTGCTGGTCTAAGTGAGCCTTGACTATTGTCAAAAGGGCATCCATTGACTTTACCTAACCTAAAGCAAATATATCAAATAAAATGCAAACCAACAGGGAGGAGATTTTCGATTTTTTTTTTAAATGCCAATCACAATACACTTTATCAAGCATATCGCATAAAAAATTTCAGCTTCCTACGACAACTATGAAGTTTCATACTATTAAGTAAAGTGGGCGTGTCAGTGGGCATATTTCAAAAAAATTTACTCTTGTACTGCTTCGGGACCTAAAAAGAACAGATTTCAAGTTTCAAGTTCCAAGGTCAAAACAAGTGACATACAGACAGACGGACGGACATGGCTAATTCGATTCAGAATACAGTCTCGATCAGTGACTTAAGGTCTTATGATCGACCTAATATTATAAGGGGTCTACCATTATTATTTCACCGTGTTGCAAACTGTGTGACAAACTTAATATAACTCCTATACTATGGGATGGGATTTGAAAACTCAACCTTTAAATCGATGCCACGCCCACTAAGGGAATTTTGGCTGCTTTTTTTCTTGCCGGTTGATAGTTGCCATTTCGAAGACCTAAAGACCCGTAATTTTTCACGGTCCTCGCTTATGCAAAGGTCTGACAAGTGCACCGTGAGTACCATTTGTCTCGTTTTTTTTTTAAAAAGAGCCTCCTGATTTGGCAAAAATTTGTTGGACTTGGTTAATAAGTTGGCCCTGATCGACCTAGAGCTGCTGCCCCACTCTATTTTTTGAAACTCTTCTGGAGTTCGTAATTTAAGTCGCTGTAGAATACGCAAGTGCTGTTAGCCTTTTAGATTGTAGGTGTTGATAGTTTGTCGGAAATTTCAATGTCCCAAAGTAGGTATATCAATGCAATGGCTCTTTGATCTTTGATGACGAAGGACGCATCATAAGTGATGCCATCAAACATCCCTACACTTAATAGATAGCTGGAAGATTTAGAGGCGAATCGGTATCGAAAGCCCTATAAAGGTGGAGAATCTGTTCTGCCTATTGGTCTCACCCACCCGAACCAGTGCCGCAGAGATTAAAAACCAAAAATGAGCAATTTTGTGCAGGACTTTTGTGTGAGAATTTTTTAAATACAAACATTAAAAACTGACTCACACTGCAGACCTTCTAAATGTTAGCAGCAATGAGGTAGAATTTGTGTCTCTATAAATTTTCAATCGCAACCCACAAAGCTCTTGTACTCACATTTCGCTTGTGCGTCTCGAAGTGGACAACGATGATGTTTCAATCCAGAAAACGTAGCGAAGAGAGCAGCATGGGCCACTTTCGCAATATGTATGCCAAGCATAATGCTTTTGCCGCCTTTTGCTATAGAAATACCACGCGCCTGTGTGTATAATATGCATCGTTGAAACTTTTAAGTCGAAAACAAGGAGTACCAAACGCGGAGCACCAACAAGAAACTCTAATGACCGAATGCAATTCGAGCTTATCTCAACTGTTGCCGGCGACTGTTAGGCTCTTAGACTAAAAAGGCCTTAAGATGATATAGTGTCTTGTAAAAGTTAAACACGGTTTTCATATCAGTGGTTTGGCTATTGCTAAGTTCCTTTAAAGTTTCTCAAATTTAGTTAAAACTTCTATAAGAACTATATATCTACCCAACGTTTAATTGAAGGCCATTTTCAGCACGAAAAACCCCCAAAATGTTTTAAGTTTTGTTTTTTGCCAATTCCAACGATTTATTAAATTTAAATTTTCTATCGATGCCGCCTTGATGACGAAGAGTATGAATTTGCAAAGCGACGGACGCTTGGGTTCACTGATTTCAGTGTATAATTAGCTCTAAATCCACGATGCAGCTAATACTAATGAACAAATTAATAACCCCGAATGATATTGTATTAAAAGTGGCACTAAATAATTTCCGGATAATAAACACACGTCAACACTCTTTCTGGGTCATATATATAAGAGTCCCGACAATTTATGGGTTGTGTAGTGAGCTTTGTTTGTTAACCAATACCATAGTCCGTAAGCATGTTTCAAAAGTACTTGATTTCATGTCTTCTCCTAGTGTCCTTTGTCGGATTTATTTCCGGCAATGAGCCCAACTGCAATCATTCCGGTGTACATGTCATGAAGGTAACCACTCAAAATCATATCCTCCGCCAAATTCTTTGACTCCTGATGTACCTTTTAGCAAATCTACCACTGCTGTAAGCATCCCGACGGCCACAATGAAATTGCGGACAAATGCTCAAATGCGACTGGCTTCAAATTACCAAGTTCTAACGAAGAATCCTTCCTGGACATAACCCCTGAAAATGCTATTAAGGCCAGTGTAAGTAACGCCTTTGAGTGAACTCACCTATATTATCCTGTCTAATATATGATTTTAGTGCTTCTCGGAATGTGTGTTTAATGCGTCGAAATTCATCAACAACGGAGTTATTGACATCAAATTGACGCGTCAGGCGATCGAGAATGATCATGCTGGGGATCAGGAGTATGTTAGGGAGATGCTTTCTGCTTTTGATCAGTGTCACAGTGCAGGTGAGTACAACAAAGTCATCTTACATAGAGAAGCGATTTATTTACTTTCGTATTTCAAACTTTTAGCTGAGGAAAAGAAGGCTGCCGTACTAAGATCAAGTTTTGTTACGCAACACCTCAAGGATAAATGTGATCCAATGCCAGGCGTCATTTTGTCGTGCGTTATTTTGAAATTCTTTAGAGATTGTCCAAGTGCACGCTGGACCAACAATCAACAATGTAACGATGCCAAGGCTTACATGACAAACTGTGAAAAGAAATTTGGTTAAAATTCTGAAGTTGGCACTGCTCTTGAATAGAATGTGCGGGAATTTAAATATATTCGTTAACAGGTCTTTTGAAAATTTTCCAAATTTGTTTTATTACCTTTATGTAAGAGGAAAAGGAAAAACTTCAAAATTTATTTTACTTCCAAGATATCCAAGATTAATAGTTCGGTTCTTTACTGCTTTTAACAAAAATGTGCGAATGCGAGTAGTGACTTGTCCTACATAGTTCATTATTTATTGTAAAAAGCCCATTAGGTACGCAATTAAAAGCAAAGAATATTGAAAAGTCAAAGTTTATTACTTTGCTTTAGAAAATCAATAATTAATCGCGATGACGGTCCATAATAAGACACTCCAAACACTTCCACCATGCTCCTACCATACTCCTAAATGTGTGGAGTGAAGCGACTTGGCAAGAAAAATCCTTGTACGGTTATTAGAAGAGTTGGACTTTAAGAGTCCAAGAAAGAATTCGGTATTTTTTGATAAACTAAACCGAGAAAATGTTTAAAAAAAAAAAAGTAAATAAATATATAACTCGACAAAAGAAATTAATAAAAGAACAAGAAAATATATACAAAAATTAAAACATTAATTGGTCAATAAAGAAATAAATAAATTGAGTGCATAAATTGATTTAAAACAAGTTAGAAAGTGCAACATACAGATGGACGGACATGGCTTAATCGATTCAATCTGTTGGTCTCGATTATATTTCTAAAAGGTCTTAAGAGTCTACGATGATTATTTCACTGTGCTACAAACTATGCATTAAAATTAATATACCCTCGGTCGGGTATAAAAAAAACACAATTTAAGGAATAAAAAATTGGAAAAACAAAAAAACAATTCTAAAAGGCTGCTTATTCTTTACAAGGGTTGCGGAGCGAGGGTGGCCAATTGGTCTTTCCATCGTTCTGGATCCTCGGCCACCACCTCAAGAGACTTAGAAGCAATCCCCAGGCGGGACTCGGAGAGGTTCTTTACCTGATCTCACCACCTGTTTCTCAAACTTGGTCTCTTCGAATCCGACAGCCACCTCAACCTAACGTGACCTAACCTACAACTTAGCTTTTGGTTTGCGTTTAGAATTCGTTTTCAAAACTGTGGCTGATGATAGCGGCTCCAAAAGGCTCGATCCTTCTGTCAAATTCAACAGTGTACTGCCCGTTGGCTTCCATGATTTTGTACTTTCTCTAGGCTTTCATTTCCGATTTGCAAAATGACCGAGTCGGTTGATTTGACCAGATATCGCAGCAAGATTTAACATTCATGAAGTAACGAGACCGCTTCAAAATGCATTCTTTGATGTACAGATAGAGGATCCTCTCTCGTGTTTTCCAAAGGATGATGTGCATGATCTTTGATATACCCCCTAATTTTACTGAACTTGCTGAAGAGTATATATACTCAACAACTCTTGTATTCAAAAATAACTTTTTGTTGCAAAACGGGCCAGGGTGAGTCTGACCCATCCCATAGAACTTCCTAATGGTTGTCGGCATTTCATTCTGCAGCAGATATCCGTTTTAAGATCTGCTTACAAATGTCTTATTCATGCAGCAGAGCATCCGCTTTAAGATCTGCTTACAAATTTCCTATTAAATGTCACCTGGGCATTCCACGTTTTTCAGTGTCATCAACAAGAGGATTTTTATTTTGCTGTACTTTGACCGTCTTACAACTATTATGTTATTTACGCGGAGGACCAGGATCTCGTTTTGACTCTTATACTATGTTTTCACCGGCAATAATACAAATATAGGATTAATTTGACATGCGCACTCTTTTTTACTGTCATTTTGGTTCTCAAAAGAGAGTGGCAATGTCATTTTCCAGGAGCGAAGAAAAGATTTCCGCATCCCAATAGAAAACTTAATTTTGACAGATCTGTGATACGTGGACAGTTTTAGTGTCCTTTCCTCTTTCGATTCCAAACTGTTAAAAGGGTGTTCGAAAAAGGGCAAAAGTGGTTCGTGAAAAGAGTCAATGAGATTTTAGAGGGGATTTATTTTTAATCGCTTGCCGAGAGAATGTGCGCGTTGGACTTCGCCAGGGCTGTGTTCTGTCGCCGCTCCTTTTCATAGCATATATGGACTGGATGGTGAGGCGCAGTCTTGGCGAGCAATTTTTTGAATTGGCTGGTAACAGGATGAGCCATCTGCTTTTCGCAGATGATTTGGCCATCCTTGCATCATCCAAAGAGGAACTTCAACGAGAACTGGATAGGTTTGCAGCCATCTGTGGTGATGCTGGGATGAAAGTAAACGTCAACAAATCGGAAGTGATGGTTGTTTCCCGAACTCCTGTGCAGTGTACCCTGCACATAAATGGAGTTACATTAAAACAGGTGGAGAAGTTTAAGTATCTCGGGGTCTTTTTCACGAAAGATGGGAGGAGTGATACTGAGTTGTCCTGTAGAATTGGCCAAGCTGGAGCAATAGTAAAGGAACTGCGCCGGCGGGTCATCAGGAAAGCTGAGCTTGGAGTGAAAGCAAAGATCTCAGTTTTTAATTCAGTGTTCGTTCCGACCCTCATCTATGGTCATGAAATTTGGGTATTGACCGAAAGAATAAGATCGCGGGTACAAGCTGCCGAAATGAGATTTCTGAGGTGCGTTGCTGGTGTTACTCTAAGGGACAGAGTGAGAAACGTCAGCATTCGTAGGAATCTTAATGTTGAGCAGCTACTTCTCCGAGTGGAGCGATCGATTCTTCGATGGCTTGGACACGTTGTTCGCATGCCCCTGACAGACTTCCTAGACAGGTCATGCTAGCCGAGATGCGAGCGCGTCGCCCCCCTGGTAGGCCAAGAAACAGGTGGTGGAAACAGGTCAGGTAAAGAACCTCTCTGAGTCCCGCCTGGGGATTGCGGCGGAGTCTCTTGAGTTGGTGGCGGTGGATCGAGAAAGATGGAAGGACCATTTAGCCACCCTCGCTCCGCGACCCTTTTAAAGGATAGGCGGCATTCGAAAATGATGATGATGATGATGCCGAGAGAATTTAAATTTGTATGGTTAAAAGCGTAATATGTAGAGGATAATTTTAATCGCGGACTAGTGCCAGGTGGAAACATGGTATAAGACAGTAAGTCTAACTTACTAGAACCAGGGATTTGAGATCTACCAAACTTACCCACTAAGGTTTGCAATAATTTGCAATCTGTCATATTCCAATATGCTCTGACAAGCCCTGGAACTTCCTAGCATAACCTTAAACCCAAAAATGTCGGGATTAATCACATTATGTAGTTATCGCCCCGACTGTTGACAGCAATGACCATTGAGTTCCATTCATTATTATCTGAGCTTTTCCTTGAGAAGCCTTCAAAATAAACTTCTGGGACTCGATCAGTAATGGCTGTTTCACAACAAGAAAAAAATAGCGAGCTTAAGTCCCGGGCGAGATGTCAAATGTATTCCAATCAGCGGCAATGAATACATTGGGTGAGGTGGGGTGTTTGGAAATTTTGGCGTTATCCCTGTTTTGAACTTTTCGAGAAATTAGAAAAACCCCCGCCGATTCGCCGATTATACTGCCATTCGCTTGTCTGAGTTGTGAGACCCATTTTCTCGCTTTCCTTGTGTATTAAGAACCATATTTTCTAGTCTTGCGTGGACGCTGCCGCTCTGGCTAGACAAATGGATAGACAAATGGTATTGTCTTTTCTTTTTCTCGAAACTCCCGCTTATCTATGAGTTCAGCAAGAAAAATCCAGGAACGGATAAGGCCATTAAATGGCGGGTACGGCGGCGTGGAGGTATGCCTATATGATGTGCTTCTTTTGGCATCCCCTATATAATAAAGCGCTATGTGCGTAAGTTTGTCACGTACAGCCGCCAAATGACAAGTCCAAGTCGTGTTACTCGGTAGCTCACTGGGAGGTTCGGCTCGTGTTTCGTTGTTTCGGAGTTCAAATCGGCAGAGGCAATTTTTTTTTTTAATAAATTCTGCCATGTTTTTATTTCCTTGATTCCTTGGAGTTTCTACCGAAAAAAGAAAAGCTTCACCTTTAAAGGATTCCTCCAACTCCTGCCCACTTCTTCCAGAATATCTTGGGTTCATTGGAGTTCCTGGCCGGATAGAAAGGATCCCTTCAGCTCCTGCCCAACTCCCCCAGAATTCCATGGGCTCATTGGAGTATTCCTTGGGTTCATTGCACTATTCCTTTGGTTCATTGCAGTATTCCTTGGATTCATTGGTGTTCCTAACCTGTAAGCAACGAAAAATTGACTGCTTCACCTTTTTAAAGGATTCCTCCAGCTCCTGCCTACTTCCCTCAGAATTCCTTAAACTCATTGGAGTATTTTTTGGGTTTATTGGTGTTCCTTACCTGTTAGTACAGAAAAATCATTATGCTTCCCCTTTTTAAATGATCCTTCCAGCTCTTGCTCACTTCCTCCAGAATTCTTTGGGTCATTACAGTATAATTTGGATTGATTGGAGTTCCTGGCCTGGTAGAACCGAAAAATGATATGCTTCCCGTTTATAAAGGATCTCTCTAGCCCTGCCCACTTCCTCCAGGATTCTTTGGGCTCATCAGTGTATTACTTGGGTTCATTGGAGTTCCTGGCCTGGTAGAACCGAAAAATGATATGCTTCGCCTTTTTAAGGGATCCCTGCAGATCCTGCCCACTTCCTCCAGGATTTCTTGGGTTCATTGGAGTTCCTGGCCTGGTAGAACCGAAAAATTATGCTTCCCGTTTATAAAGAATCTCGCCAGCTCCTGCCCACTTCCTCCAGGATTCTTTGGGCTCATTACAGTATTACTTGGGTTCATTGGAGTTCCTGGCCTGCTAGAGCCAAAAATGATATGCTTCTCCTTTTTAAAGGATCCCTGGAGATCCTGCTCACTTCCTCCAGAATTCCTTGGGTTCATTACAGTATTACTTGGATTCATTGGAGTTCCTGGCCTGGTAGAACCGAAAAATTATATGCTTCCCGTTTATTAAGGATCTCTCCAGCTCCTACCGACTTCCTCCAGGATTCTTTGTGCTCATTACAGTATAACTTGGGTTCATTGGAGTTCCTGACTTGGTAGTACCGAATAATGATATGCTCCCCCTTTATAAAGGATCCCTGAAGATCCTGCCCACTTCCTCCAGAATTCCTTGGGTTCACCAGGTTAGGAACTCTGGTATGTAGTACCGAAAAGTTATATTCTTCTAATTTATAATACCGATAATAGAGCTTCTTTCATGAAGGTGAAGCATATAATTTTATGTTAAAAGTAAAAAGTAAAAAGGTAAAAATGAAAAGTAAAAAGTTAAAAGTAAAAAACATAAAGTTCCCCTACAATAAAGTGCTATGTGCATAGGTATTCAGAGCGCTATTTGCAGGTCCAAATTATGTGACTGGGTAGCTCACCGCGAGAGTGGTCGGCTTGCGTGGGGTTTGGACGGGCCCAGGGCAATTTTTGAATTTTTATTTGAATCGATGTGTGCTGCGTTGTTCCTATCGTACGACAGGCTTTTTTACTAGTTTCATAATATAAATTCAGGCTAATAAATTTCATTATTTGGTGTTTTAGGGAAGTAATAGTGTTCTTCGTTACAGAACACCTCTTGAACTTATTCAACTTGTTTCTTATTGATCTTGAGTGTATATAGTTGCAGTTCGGGGAAACATTCATTGCGTTAACAGTCAGCTCAACCTGGGTAACTGTCTCTATAAGTTATAGTTTAGTTACGCACTTCAAGCAGATTGAAGCCAGCCTCCCTTTGTGCGCTCGAAGACTTTACGAGCTGGTCTATTGATGTCTTGTTCTGGGATTTTCTGAATATGAATATTATGTCCAAAATACGCCTTTGGCTACAATTATTAACTTATTATTAAAGTGGCTCTACAGTCCACCACTTCGCCAGACGACTCTGTTTCCAGCCGTCTCCAGTTTCTGACACGAAGTTGGCTGAGGTCCCCTTCATTTGCGCGTGCCACCTGAGTCTCGGTGGTCCTCTACAGTGCCATCTCTGCGGGTTGGATTCGAAGATTTTCCAGGCCGGGGCGTTGGTCTCCATCCACTCTTGATGACCCAGCCATCGCTATAACGTCGAACTGTGCGGGCTCAACGTTATATCTTCTCCTCCACTCCCCGTCTATGCAAACGGGACCATAAATCGCCCGAAGATTTTTCCCCTCCAAGCAGCCTAAAGTTTTTGGTTCGCCGTTGAGCTACAATTATTTAGCGTCTAAAAAAAGTATTGAAATCTCCTTAAATCTCATATTAGCCTTAAGCCACTAAAAATAAAAATTTCGGTCCTGTAATATGGATATACGTTAACGACTTAGATCCGCGTAGTTGAAATTATCGCGCAGAGACCACTTTTACTTGAACAACTGTACGATTTTCCAAGCTCTACAGAAAATTAAGCAATCGAATAAGTTTGCTGTGAGTCTGATGTAATGCCACTGTTGGTAGTCTTTGATGCGTGCCTAAAACTGAAATATAATCAACACTTGCAGCTAACCAAACACAGCTGAAGCAATCAAATTCCCCCAAATTAGTCTACTATGCGTTTTGAGACAGAAATTTATTCAGAAGTAAGATATCTCGCTTGCCATGTGGTCTTACCGAGTCACAGTGTTTTTAATACTTTTCGTCTCGACATATAACTTCAATTTATATGGCCCACCAAAGGAAGCTTCACTGGCGGAGCGTCCATTTCACGCTGCTATCTTCAAAAACGACATCTATCGCTGCTCGGCTGCAATCATTTCGGACAGATGTGTCTTAACTGCCTGCTCATGTATAGTTGACACAAGCGTTCACGTTGCAAAGAGGTTCTACCAGCACGACAATTTCACCCTGGTTACGTACACCAGGTACATTGAAGCTGAACAGCTAAACTGGGCGGAAGCCACGGATTTGTTTACCGCCGAAGAGTGCAACACGCGCAGCAATGTCAATGATGCGGCGATTCTTTGCACAGGGGAGGAAAAACTGGTCGGGACGCCGGTAACGATTGTCAAGGAAGCGACCCAAGAAAATGTTCGAGGAATCGTATCCGGTTGGGGATTGTCGGTGAAAGGCGAGCCTATGGTGCACGATGATTTACGCAGGGCATATATGAGGATCATCAGTTTGGATGAATGCCGCAGGCGATACAAAGGTATACGCGAGGTTCCCGACACTGCGTTGTGTGCTGTAGCAGCAAACGAGGTACGAGGCTTCTGTGCTGGAGATATTGGTGGGCCATTGACTCATGGCGAAGGCTTGATTGGAGTTTCTGTTGCAAATTTTGGCTGCGGCCGACTCAAACTTCCCGGAATTTTTACAAACATAACTAGATTGGCTGAGTTTATTGAAAGAGTTATATCGGACTTCGATGCTGAGATGCGGTTCAATGATTACTATCAATAATAAAAAAGTTGAAATAGAATTCTGTAACTTTGAAGAGTAAATAAACTATAAATGTCGGCTTGGTAAAGTTTAAACTGAAATCTGTTAAGGTCGTTTGGTAGATTGTAGGCATCCAAAGGCTACAAAAAGAGACAAATCAGGGATGGAATCGTCTAAGGTGATCTGTGATTTTCACATTTTGTGACAGTCAATGTGATCTAAAAAAATAATCCGTCTGCGGAAGGTGATCACAAAAATATTGTTCCGAATCGTTGTTTTTCTTAGCTTGCTTGTGATTTAAGAAAGTCAGCCTTAGTGTAGGCAAAAAATCTAACCAACCAGAAAGCTTGAAAACTGGGGACCAGCTGATTTTGACGGTGATTGAACTTGAGCTGTCACAAGAAAATTGTGATGATCACGGTTTACGCAAACGAATTTTTGTGATTTGTGACATCACTTATAACAGATCACCTTAGCCGATTCCATCGCAGCATTAATCATGTCCATATTGATGTCATTGATTGAAAAAATGAAGACGGTTGGTCCGAGTTGACTGCCTTGTGGGACCCCAGAGGTTACATTAATTGGATCTAAAACCGAAGAGTATATTGTGGAATGTATGTCATAGGCATGACAATACTCCATTGGATATCCAAAGTAATTGAGATCTAGATTGGCAGAAGAATTGTGCAAATCTGCAAACATATTTGCGTCCGCTGAAGAAGTATTGAGAAAAATAAAAAATGGAGAGACCCCTTCGCTTTTCTTTTTAGCAGATATTAACAAATAGAATGTTGCAAGGGCGAAGTCTATTTATATTTTCAAAATAATTTCAAAATAATAATTAAAAATAATAAATTCGAAGTTCGTATTACTTATCAGATTGGAATATTGGCTTTACGGAAGTCAATAGGAAGTCAAAGGAATTTTCCAAAGCAATTAAAACATCGACATTATCAAAGAAAAAATTTTAAGATAGAGGCTGGTGAAGGGGGTCAATTGTGGTTAGACTATAAAGACGTTCAAAGGCAATAAAGTTATCCGTATCAGATGTAAAGACTAGTTCAAGGTGCCTTTTCGTTGAGTCGGGGATACCATTCGATTGTTAAAAATTAAATTTAGATAGAGACACATCCTCTGATAAGGCCCATTCTAAGAAGATTAAATTCACCCATGAAAATAATTCTATCATCAGGATTTAACACTCCGGTTAAAAAGTCAAGTGCATCAATAAATGGGACGATATGACGCAATTGGTTAGGATGCAGTTCTTGTTAACAGACATAACCTCTGATAATAAAATATTAAGCCTTATAAGACACAACCACATTGGAATTTTTCTGTTAAACAAAGTTTAACTTCATCGTCATCATCATCATTTTCGAAATTCCGTTTATCCTTTAAAAGGATAGGTTGACTAAATGGTCTTTCCATCGTTCTCGATCCTCCGCCACCAATTCAAGAGACTTTGGCGCAATCCCCAGGCGGGACTCAGAGAGGTTCTTTACCTGATAGCACCACCTGTTTCTTGGCCTACCAGGAGGGCGACGCGCTCGCATCTCGACTAGCATGACCTGTCAACGCATGCGAAAAACGTGTCCAAACCATCGAAGAATCGATCGCTCCACTCGGAGAAGAAGCTGCTCAACATTAAGATTCACACGAATACTGACGTTTCTCACTCTGTCCCTTAGAGTAACACCAGCAACGCACCTCAAGAATCTCATTTTGGCAGCTTGTACCCGCGATCTAATTCTTTCGATCATTACCCAAAATTTCATGACAATAGATGAGGGTCGGAACGAACACTGAATTAAAAACTGAGATCTTTGCTTTCACTCTACAGGACAGCTCAGTATCACTCCTCCCATGTTTCGTGAAAAAGACCCCGAGATTCTTAAACTTCTCCACCTGTTTAAATAGAACTCCCTTTATGTGCAGGGTGCACTGCACAGGAGTTCGGGAAACAACCATCACTTCCGATTAGTTCACGTTTACTTTCATCCCAGCATCACCACAGACGGCTGCAAACCTATCCGGTGCTCGTTGAAGTTCCTTTTTCGATGATGCAAGGATGGCCAAATCATCTGCGAAAAGCAGATGGCTCATCCTGTTGCCAGCCAATTCGAAACATTGCTCGCCAAGACTGCGCTTCATCATCCAGTCCATAAATGCTATGATAAGGAGCGGCGACAGAACACAGCCCTGGCCAAGTCCAACGCGCACATCAAAAGGACCGGATTTGACGCCATTTATCCGTACACAGCTTCCGCAGTTTCCATAGAAAGACTGGATGGCTCTCAGAAGAGGCCCACTCAGCGCATAGTCCTGCAAAACTCTCCACAGTGTATCCCGAGGGACTCGGTCGTACGCCTTTTCCAGATCTACAAGATACGCATAGACCGCCTTGCCATATTCCCAGGCCTTCTCAAGAATAACCTTCAGTAAAAAGCTGGTCGGTTGTGCCTCTGCCAGGCCGAAAGCCGCATTGTTCTTTCCGTAACAAAAGCTCGATTACAGCTCTGGAAAGCGTTTCCAACACCTTCGCGAACATTTTTCCCGGAAAACTCAAGAGAGATATGCCCCTATAGTTGGCGCAATCTTTCCTCTTCCCTTTTTCGAAAATGGGCACTATAACTCCCGTTTGCCAATCGCTAGGTGCCTTCCCGCTATCCCAGGCCACCTTAATGACACGTGTTAGCCATTTGAAACCCTCTTCACCCTTTGCTTTGCGCATTTCAGGCCGGATTTCATCAACTTCAGCAAACTTGCCAACTTTTAGCGATTTAAACGCTTTAGTAGCAGTTATTTTCTCACCACCAGCCGCTACCCCAAGCCGCTTCACTCCACAAACATTTTAAAGTTTAACTTGTTTCTTTAATATTTAGCAAATATCTTTTACCTTTTAAGGCAAAAGAATAGAAGTATTGAGATTGCCATTTAAGGGGTATTCATTTTAATGCATTGTTTGTAACACAGTGAAATAATCACCATGCCATGTCCGTCCGTCCGTCCGCCCGTATTTGTGAAGGTTTTAGGTCTTCAAAATCAAGATAGAGATCTAAAACTTGGCACATGGCTTGGTTCTTTTTGTTGCACAGACAAAAATTGGCTCAATCTGTCAAAGGCCACGCCCACTACTAACTTCAATGTAAGACAACCTCTATTCAAAACTTTTTTTCAAAATGCCTTTTGGTCAAGTTAGACAACGCCTAGGAACTCAAATTTTGCTATTGAGCAATAATGGCCAAAAACCTCTAAGAAGACAAAAATTGGACCGCCCACAATATCGACCATGCCCAGTTTTACCATGTTAGGTAGGTAGCTAGAATAGAGTGGCTTATTAAATGCACTTAGGCCAAAAAGTAGGCCCATTGTACCGCCACGTGGGTATATGACCAAGGGAGTAGGTTGGCGTGAATTCTATGACAGCCAGCCAGTCTTTTCAATGAATTTTAGTAGCTTTTTGACCAGTGTTTCACTAAGATGGATTTCCTTTACGACGTGAGTGCCGGGCAGCAACAGAGAAAGTGTTGTACGCTTTCTTCTTCTTCCTCATCTAGGCAGCTTCTACAGAAGTCGTTTGAGAATAGACCTAGCATTTTTGCGTGAAGACCTAATAGGCAGTGTCCGGTGATAATTCCTACTGCAGCTTTAATTTTGGATCTCTTTAAGGAGATCAAGCTATCTGATCTTTTTGGATCGAGGTGAGGCCAGATTTGCTTGGAGGTTAAACAAGTGGTGCCTGTCCTCCATCTGGCGTTAGTTTCTTGTATGCTGTGATTTTTGAGCTGTAATTTGAAGGTAGCTAGGGGAGTACCTATATTACAGGAGATTTCATCGTCTGGCAGTCTAGTGGCGTTCTTAGTAAGTTTATAAGCCTCACACTTTCCCATGATGTCTCTATGACCTGGCACCCAGCACAGGCGGATGTGGAACTGTTCGGGCATCTCATTAAGAGATGTGCGACAGTTAATAACTTATTTAGAGTTTGATAAGTTATATTGATATATAGATATCAATATATAGCAGATATATAGCAGATATTGATGTCAGGGATTTGATGGCAGCCTGGCTATCCGTAAAGATACAGATATCGCGGGCGGATATCACCTTCCGCTTTAGCCAGGACAGGGCTTCACTAATTGCCATTATTTCTGCTTGGAACACGCTGCATTGGTTGGTTAGGCGAAGGGATCTATATAAGTTAAGGCACTCAGAGAGCACATCACTTCCTACGCCGTCTTCCGTCTTGGATCCGTTTGTGTAAAAGTGTATGGCGTTACCAAAGGGTACATTACCGCCGTACCACAAGTCTCTGTTCGGAATCAGGGTTTCGAAGCTTTTCTCTGGGAAGTATGAAAGTGAAGTATAATCCAGGTTCGTGGAGGTGAGATGCTGTTCGTTTAGAATATCACGGCATGTTCGTAAACTTAATCACGCCATTGGGAGCATGTTTTAAGTCGAATTGCGCAGATGGTAGCTATTTGCTTATCAAAGATGTCTAAAGGGGTGAGGTTCAATAGGATTTCGAGCGCATCAGTAGGAGTGGTTCTCAGGGCACCACTTATACAGATACATGCTTGCCTTTGTACCTTTCTTAAAACGTTGAGATGTATGCCGACGTTGAGTATGGGTCACCATACTGCTACGCCGTACAGAAGTATTGGTCTAATTACAGCATATAAAGGGCCGTGATGGCTTTCCTTGCTCTTTCAGCTGTATTGAGCTTCCAGCTTAGTTCAAAACAAGGCCAAGGTACTTCGCCTTATTTGAAAACGGTAGGCTGGTGCCATTTAAGGTGGGAGGGACAATGCGAAGAGGACAGTTTCGGTCTTTTGTGCATTAACACTTAAACAATTCTCAGTCGTCCATTTTTGGAGGAGAGTGAGGGCATGTTGCATTAAGTCTCTCAGTACTTGGGGATATTTCCCCGCGAAGGCAATTGCCTACATCATCCGCGTAGGCAATCGTTTTTTCAGCCCGCTCTTTCTAGTATAAGTAGCAGCTTATTCACCGCTACGTTCCAGAGAAGAGGGGATAGTACTCCTCTTTGAGGTGCACCTCTTCTGGTCGAGCTTTTCAAGGAAGCGTGCCCTAGAGTGGCATTAATTACTCTACTAGTAAGTAGTTGTTTTATTAATGCTACTAGTCCCGCCTCTATGTTGAATTCTTTCAGTGCTTGTGTGATTGCGCGCGGATGGATGTAGCTGAAAGCGCCTGCTATGTCTAAAGCAACAATCGTATATTATTTTTGGTTGAATCGCACTAGTGAGTGGAGAGCCGTTTCCGCGGATCTTCCTTTGCTATACGCATGTTGAGATAGAGAAAGTTTAGACGGGTCTATAGTTGATTTTAGATGTAGATCAATGAGTCTTTCTAATGTTTTAAGTAGAAATGATGATAAGCTGATAGGTCTTAGATTATTGGGATAAACGTAGGAACTTTTCCCCGCCCTGGGGATAAAGACCACTTTGATTTGCTTCCATCTGGCGGGGATTTGGCACAGAGAAAGACAGCCTTCCAGCCAGGGGGTAATCAAGTCGGACGTTTGTTGAAGCTCGGCTGGTATTATGCCGTCAAGTCCTGGTGACTTGTAGGGTTTGAAGCTATTTATAGCCCACATGATCTTATGACGCGTTATCAGAGAGTTCGGATTACTAATTGGCGTAGCCCTTGCTTGGCTTGGGTTCGGGCCAAGCATCTAATCTTTACCATGTTAGATGTTTAAAAACCCGATTTCTCGGAAAGTTTACTCCAGATATTACTATTTCCTAGGTTTGCTCCATACAAACTTTTGAGCTCCGCCCACTTTTAAGGGGCGTGTTTAGGAAAAAACGGTTTTTTCTGCAATAATTTTCGGTTTTAACGCATTTTGTCACGATTCTAACGAAAGTACAATTAATTGATTTTAACTTTTAGCCCAGACCCACTTTTGGGGGCGTGACCTATGCAAATAATATATGAATTCGGGACAAAAAAATTTAAGATTTGGTGTTACACGGCATACAGGGTCGGTCGGGTATATAGAAGTTTGTCACAGACGAACTCTTGCACTTACTCACTTGTTGTTGTGGAAAACTTTAAGTTTGAATATCCAAAAAACAACGAAGCCAACTCGCCAATCTTTTTGTTCTGACTGTGTTGACTTAGGTAAGAGCAATGTCTTTAAGTACATCTGCCGATGTTTTTTTTTTATTGGAATTTTTCTTAATTTTATTTGTAAACGTTATATTTTTGCAGCTTAGAATTGGATATTACACTTTTTTCCTTTTTTAAACAAATTTATTTTTAATGCACTGCAAAGCGTATTCATTGCAATCTAAGATCTCCCAGTCAGTTTTGCCCCTCCACCGAAAGTAAGGACATACTTTGATTTCGTAAGTTGCTGCACACACAAAAACGAATAGAATGAAAGGCTTTTCTATACCATTTGCACATGCTTGTGATTTTTTTTTGAAGTTCATTTTTTTCATCTTCATGGTAGCTAAAACAAATATAGATGAGGCTATTAAGGCAATGCAATTTGTTTTAAATCAGCTTTTTACCGTATTTTCCGCACTCCCTAAACATGTTGGTTGTGAAATATCTTTTTTTCTTATCCTTTTTGTAGAGTTTTTTTGCTTCATCTTTAATTGCCCGAAAATTAAGCTCAATGTTGGACTTAATGAAATTCTTTCGTTCAAAAATACATGTCGAATATTTCTAGAAAGAAAGTAGGTGATAGAGGGTTTATCTTTTTACATGGCTTGATGGTCCGTACAGAGATATAGACTAATGGTTTTTCCTCGGGTAGGTGATGACTTAAAAAGTGGGAACATGCCTTGTAGACATCGTGAAACTCATAAAGTACAGTTCTGCAACATTTTTTCTGAAACATAATATTATTGCAATTATTTTTTAGTTCGGGAGAGGATTTAGAAAATTGAAAACATGCATGGATAGTGGAGTTGACAGCATTTTGGCATTGCCTTTTAGTCACTTGATGTTTCTCCTGTGCAACTTCCTCATCAGGTTCTTTATCATCCTCGCCGGTTGATATCTGAAAAAGGTGGTATTGTCGATGTCTAATAATAATTTTAGAGCCATACTTTAAGACAAATCCCTGCACACAAAAAGAACATGACGAATGTCCGCAAGTAAGTCATCAGACAGAGGTTGTTCAAAATAATGCGCGTTACCTTTTGGTAACTTCAACTAAAAAATAACTTTAGAATTTCAGTTCTTTGTTTGTGAATAGTGTAGTTGAGTATCAAATTAAATGGCTTGGAAAACTATTTTTTACACTACACGACGCATACCTAAAGTTTGGGTCATTAAAGTAAATGGGCAATTTCCTTAATTCATGTATGTAATGATTGATAAATTGCAATTTGGCTACGATATTTTTAGAAGATAATTTTTTTGCTAATAAGTCTTAGGCATTCCAATAATTGAAACACATAAGTAAGTGAGTAAGTGCAATCGTCCGAAGCTCTAAATATCCAACCCAATTTACCATATAAAATCAAATTTTACCGATTATGATCACTTTCACTCACATTAGAATCATGAGTAAGGCATTAAAAGCGGAAGTTAATGCAAAAAGCACAGTTTTTTTGGTAGAAATTTACGTCCATCGTCTTTGGGGTACAATTGTGCTTCTTTATTTACAAGGGGAAAAGTTCGTATTTAAATGCAAGTTAAATTAATTTGTTTCTTAATTTAAAAAAAATACCAAGAAAGTATAAAAAGAAAAAAAGATTAAAAAAAAGTGGGAAAGTGCAAAATCAAGCGAGGGATTGCAAAATCCCCTCCCCTTCCTAATGAGTAAACTGCCACGCCTCCAAAAAGCGGGCGGGATATAAAAATATAACCGTTGAATGCTTTTTGTGAAGTCGTTGCATGCTTTTCGGACTAAGACTCCGCCTTTTTAACTAAAAAAAAATCATTTTTTTTTAAGCCACGCCCACAAATCAGGGAGGAGGCATATACTATATATGCAAAAAAAGTTAGAAAATGCTAATATCTACAACTTTTGTTATGTAACTTTTTATCAAATTTCGTATATATTGTAATATTCTGGCCTGGGGTTCGTCGAATAAAACTCAATTTCTCTTTTGTAATTTCACAATGAAAAACTTTATTTATCAAACAAACTTATATAAACTCAAATCACACTGTTATTCAACTCGGAATTCAACACTCTATTTTAATTCAATCACTTTTTACTTTATTACGTTGAAAATATAACTGGTGCTGTACGAGGCTGTCACCCTTGTATTTATACAAAATTAAGCACCTTCTAGTACGTTCCATACTTCCCCTTTGGTAATTTTCCATTGGTACTCCTCCGCTGAATTCCAAGGAGGGGAAATCGAAATTCGAACTTCGAATATGACAGCTGCTGTCAGATGACTGGAATGACAGTTGGGTATGTTCGTTTAGTGAATCGGGCGGGTGCGTTTGTAGAGTGAGCCGATGGTTGCATTCAGCGACTCCTGCGTGTTGTTTTATTTTTTGTCGCCACATAACATTGCCCCCCTCTTAGTTTTGTTCGTCCCGAACAAGTACGTCATCATTGCTTCCGTGGTAGCGATGTAGGCGATCAACATGGACAACTTTCATCTTCGCTCTTGGTCCTTCTTGAATTCGGAATACGACATCATTAATTCGCGTTACAACTCGGTAGGGACCTTCCCAGTCCTTCTGAAGTTTTGGCGATCTTCTATTTTTACGATGTGGGTTGTAGAGCCATACCAGATCTCCCTCGTTGAACTCAGGTGCCGTTGCTCGCGCATCGTATCTCGTCTTCATGCGGTCGCTCGCAACTTTTATATTGCTTCTGGTTCTCTGGTGGATGTCATTTATTCTTTCTCTAAGGTCAACCACGTGGCTGGGTCATTTAGAGCGGATGGACACCAACGCCCCGGCCCGGAAAATCTTCGAATCCACACCGCAGGGACGACGCGGTAGAGGAGCACCGAGACTCAGGTGGCGCACGCAAGTGGAAGGGGACCTCAGCCAACTTCGCGTGCGAAACTGGAGACGGCTAGCTAGAGACAGAGCTGGCTGGCGAAGCTTGTTGGCCGAGGCCCAGGTCCACCCCGGACTGTAGCGCCACCTTAAGTAAGTAAGTAAGTAAGGTCAACCACGTAGTCCTCCTCGCATGTTGGGTCTTCAGTAGGAAAGCCGAATTTAAGCTCACTGGGTAGCCTGGCAGTTCGCCCAAATAAAACTTCAGATGGAGTATATCCAGCTGTACTGTGAATAGAATTTCGGTAGGCCATGAGGAATAATGGTTATCGCCGATCCCAATCTCGTTGATTCTCGTCCACGACTTTAGAGAGATGTTCCTTCAGCGTCTTGTTGAAGCGTTCCACCATTCCATCTGATTGTGGGTGAAGAGTTGTGGTCCGTGTCTTCTGTAGTCCGATAGCTGCGCATACTTCCTGGAATATCTTCGACTCGAAGTTCCTTCCCTGGTCGGAATGTAATTCCATTGGCACTCCAAACCTGCACACCCAGTGGTCCACTATCTGATCGACAACGGTTTTCGCTTCTTGATTTGGGGTCGAAAATGCCTCGGGCCACTTGCTGAAGGAATCGGCAATAACCAGGATGTGACGATTACCGCTTTCAGTTTCCGGAAACGGAACTGCGATGTCGACGGCGATCCTTTCAAAGGGAGCACCCACATTGTACTGGTGCATTTTACCCCTGATTTTGACTTTGGGTCCCGTACTAGCAGCACAAGTAGTACACTCTCTACACCAGCTCTCAACGTCGCTTCTTGCACTCAGCCAATAAAAACGTTCCCGTACTTTCTCCAGGGTTTTGTGCAAATGCACTCCATTGAGCATTTCCCGCACAAAATTTCCTGCACTTTGGACCGTGGAACCACAAGCTGCATTTTAAAGGATTTTCCATCCGGCATTTCCCATTTTCTTCGCAGAACGCCATCTTGTACATGGAAAGAGTCCCATGGAAAGAGTACCAGTCATTTTTTTTCGATTGAACTGTAATTGACTAAGTTATAAAAACGGTGTCAGTGATTTGTTTATTCGCGAGTGAATTTTCTGGAACAGATATAAAACATAAACTGATTGTATTGTGAAAATTGTGTGAAGACAATTTAAAATGGGTCGAAAAACATTTGAGACAACGAAGAGAAGTCGATTGCTCTCACGCTTGCTCTCAGAGGAACAGCTGCCGGATTGCTGCAAACCATTCCTGAAGAAAAACAGAAGGATTATGATGCAATGGTGAAGGCCATCGAAATGAGGTTTGGCGACAACCACATGCAGCAAGTTTACCGGGTCCAGTTGCGCCGAAGAGTTCAGACAAGGGGTGAGACGCTAGCCGACATCGAGCGATTAGCGAATTTGTCCTATCCCACGCCTACAGAAGTAGACTGCGACATTGGTGTCAGAAATTGAGGATAAAACTCATAATTGTGCGGGTAAATTCTACAGTGGAATTTTCCGAAACAGGGTTAGTGTGTCAAACAGTTTTAAGTGGAGATTTCTAGAGAAAGTGCGCGTTAATAGCGTCGGTGACTTAAACGATTTATTTTTGCAGTGGAATTTTCCAGAGATATCGTGTGTGTAAACAGTGTCGGTGACTCATACAAATTTGATGGTGAATATTCTGGATATATTGAAACTGATTGTGCGATAAAGCTATAATTAACTAAATTATATTTTAAACGTTGACTTGTGAAAATCGGTTATAAAGTGAAAAGTGATTGAATTGGAAAAAGTTTTGTTTGATAAATAAAGTGTTTCATTGTGTAATTATAAAATAGAAATTGAGTTTTCTTCGACGAACCCCAGGCCAGAAGATTACACAAATTCGCTAGAAAAAAGTTCGGTTTCAAGGCGACATTATCTGAGTTTCAAAATTAAACTGAGTTAGCTTTCGAAATTAGTTTTTAACGAAACTAGATAAGTTAAAACCAAGATCCACATTTGGTAAGTTGACCCCGTAATAAACTTTGTAGAATTACTTGCACCCCATTACTTACTTACCCTCTTTTTTGTGAGGTTGAAAAATAACACACTTTTTTGACAAAAAAGTTCATTTAAACAGAGTCTGAGAACATAATCTGAGAACAACTCGAACCCGTTTCCATTTTCGTTGTAAAAAATGACCGTGGGGAGAGTCGATGATTTCGAGAGCTAAAGGTTTTGATAGCTTTAGATTGACCAAATGGACTTATGGACTAAAATCGGACTTATTTTATTCCGGGATCAAAAATCTTGGTTTAATCCAGGGTTAACTCTGCAGTTAAAAGCACGTATCAGCAATTTTAATTTTAGATTAGTTTGGCTTTCCGACAGTCTTCCTAGGCAAGCCATGCTTGCCAAGCCAATAACAAAGAAAGCTGGTGGGATCAGGTAGAGAATCTCTTCAGGACCGGACAGTGGATCGCGCCTGAATATCTTGAACTCGTAGCAGATGATCGGGAAGGATTGAAGATCTTGCCACAGATCACAATCTGCTAGAAATTGGAGATAATTATGATGAAGCTTTTACCCTAGTGCAAAAAAAATTAAGAGCTGCTCTGTGGTCCACTTAGACCACAAGTTGTACAAAGGGATATTACGCTCAAAATAGGGTTACTAATATTTTTCTTGTTTTGCTTAAAGTTCTTGCCTTGTAAGTAGGTAAGATTAATATCAAAGTGCAAAGTAGCCTCTACCCCAGTGGTGTTTCACAACAGGCGTGCAGTTTGATTGTCAGTTGGGCGCTGTCACGGCTTGCCCAAAACACAAATCTTTAGCTTATTACAATCCAGATTTAAAAATCAATCGGGAGAAATAAAATGTGAAGCATATTTATCAATGAGTCTTTGTTTGAAGACGTCATATTGTCTAGACCAAATTTAGTGTATTTTTGATGATGATAGATGATCTACTCCTCAATTAACAATTTTTATCGTTGTCCAAAGACGACTCTAAACGCGGACATCCAAAATCTAAAACGCGCAACAATGTTCTTTCTTAACGCATCCGCTGTCTATCAACTATGACTTGGGGCTGGCTGAAAAGCATAAAACTGACACGTTCTGTTATTTGTTTGAAATTGAATCAACAGATCTCTTAGCACGGCTGTCAAAATCTCACGTCACTAATTTTTTCGACTCAAAAATTATTTTTTTAAAATAAGTGGAAAGTATCGCAAAAGTGTTGCGAAGAGGGGAACTCCTCGAATCCGTGTACCCTTTTGTGGTCGTATGCACTGTTTCTACAAGGCAAACAACACTTTTCTAATTCTTTCCGTGTTTTAACATTAAAATAAATATATCTAGGATGCCTTAAAGGTCTGAGTAAAATTAAGAATAATCAAAAGTATAAAATGTAAGGGTGAAATTTATCACTTTAAAGCTAATCAATGCAAAATACCGTTTCCAGACGTGATTTACGTTGAGAATACTAACTAACTAGTACCTAGTATTTATAGAGTTCTAGAAAACTTATTTAGTTCATCAGGTATTGCTAGGACGATGGTGTTGGCAACTCTTTTATCCGTAAATCGGGTTAAGTTATGAAGTATTTTAAAGTAGCACTTTACGTAGTCTTTAAAACCTTGGGACAACGCCGCCAGGGTAATTTACGGAAGTACAATTTACGGAGTAACAACTTTTAGCCTAGTTAAGCAGTTTACCTAATTGCTTACTTCGCCGAAACCAGCAGGCAACTCAAAGCAGCATTTGACTAAAAGATACCAACACTAACTCATTTTGGGACGTTGTAGACTGGCAAGAGTGGAACTCAGGCTACAAGCCTTGGAAGACTTTCAATACACATCGGAAAAGCATTGCGCAATCTTTCCTGACTTTTTCGTTTTTCTTCAGTTCGGTTGACGCTTGACGTTATAATAGCAGGTCTTTGTCAGATTCTAAGCCGCGATCAACGTAAATTCTTAGGAAATCTCGCTTAAATCTCGAGATTTACAATACAAATTATTAATATAAATCCCCTCGTAACCTATATAACCTTCACCTTTGCTACAGTCTGAGAATCGAAAAAGGAAACCTTAACAGTTTTTGTTAGTGTCACAAGGAAGCTGATGAAAATTTTTTCACAAATACCATTTCTATAGGGATTTCTACAACGGCAATCTTCTTTGGCTCCTGGAAAACGACATCGTCACTTTCTATTGAAACCCAAAATGATCTTATCCGAGTAAAAATGTCATCGATTGATGTATTAAAGAAGGACAAAAAGGAACTATACGCTTCTCGAAAAATTAAATTGACATTCAATAAAGAATGTAAGGTCTAATGTAGGGCCCACATTGCACCATTACAACACTTTAGGTGTTATGCAAGAGAAATAAAGTAAACAACAAAGTCGTCAAATTTGTTGAGACCTGAGCTGATACGAAAATGATTGTGTATTTTCCATGCAATCGAAAGGTGGTAACGAGCGAACCAAGATTGGTTGCAGGCTGTACTTTCTGTTCACCTCGAATATGAGTATGATACCCAATATGTCAATGCTTTTTAGCAGGATTTAAGGCAAAGACTGACTTTTTCCGAAAGTTGGGGGGTGCCTAGACGCAGTGGTTAGTGTGTGTGCTTACTACGCCGGAGGTCTGGGTTCGAATCCTGCCATCATCACCTGAAAAAAAAGACTTGTTTTTTTTTCACGGCCCCCACCTCCGCGAGGGTCTGACAAGCCCTCCGAGAGTATCATTTGTCTTGAAAAACTTCTCAAAGTGCCATTCGGATTCGGAAAAAAAATTCTAGGTCCCCTTGTATGTAAGGAAATTAACACACCAGCATACATTGTTGAGAAGTTGGCCCTGGTTCACCTCGAGCTGTTGCGGCACTCTATTTTAAAACCTTTAAAGTAAGGATAATCATTAAACTGCAAAACTGAGTAGTGTAGGTTATCCTCGTGGATCTCCTATTATAATTGAAAACAATAAGGTTTTCTTAAATTGAAACCACCTCAACTAAATAATAGCACATGTTTTTTAAGCGTCTAACTAGCCACTCGGTACTCCAAATTATAATTTGAGGCTATGAAACTTGTCCTAATACTTATTAGTAAAACCATTTAACTTTTACAATAGTTTTTTGTCTAGCCACCAGAATAAAGTCCTCATAATTCGATAAAAATAAAAAAGTTCAAAATATTTTAAAGCAAAAACAAAATTGTAGTTTTCCCATGATTGCTCCCATTATTGGCATTGGCCTTTGCTACGGGTCATAAACCTTAATTGTCATTATTTGAAGGCTTAGAAAGAAAAACGAACGAAAATAAATTTTATATTGTTGTTGATTTTCGTTATTTAACATTTTGAATCGGATCATCATTTTGTTTGACAGAAAACTTAACAACCTTGCGTTTCAAATGTGCTATCCAAAGATCCTGCTTTTAGTTTTGTTTCTTACCAAAAATTTCTGTTGGGTGAGCTGAGAGTACTTAAGTTTAAAGAACCCACTTGCCCAAGTATTTAAGGCGCAAAAAATATTTTTCTTTCGAAGTAGGCTCATTCGACTGGTGTCAATGCCACAGCAGACGATCGTCATAACGTTACTTTGCAGGAGTGCGAAAACGCTGTGAATACTACTTTAAGTGTAGGTATAAGTACCATACTCAAGCCCCTTAAGTGATAAAAAACAACGGAAATAAAAATTAAAACTTAATTAAAATAATTAAAGTTCATTAAAAATTTTTATCTATTTCAGGAGAGGTGTTGTAAAAGTTTGAGCCTGGTTACGAGCAATGCTACAAGATCTTGTGTTAAGGCTATTCGACCGGAGTTAAGCTTAAACGGTCTTTGCGTAAGCGTGTATGATACTTTAAAAGTCTTGCCAAATTTTTAATCAGTTGCATTCATTTTCCATAGCTTTTTGGAGAGTGTGTGTTTGACTACTATGATTACATAAAAAGCGAAACTCAAATGGATACACACAAGATTAAGGCTGACGCAAAGAAACTATACAAAAAGAATAAGGCCCAAAGAAATTTCGTCGTCAATGCGTTCAAAGAATGCTTCTTAGAAGGTCAGTATGGGGGTGTGCTTTTAAGCTCAGTGTCTGTACATCACGCACCATCCGATTAATCTTGTCTTACGTCCAGCTACCGAAGCAGTTACCAAGTTAAGTAATACTACTGCAGAAGAAGTATTCAAAAAGCTGCATAAGCCTTATTTCTGTTTAACCTTCCAATGCTTGGTAAAATACAACAAGAAAAAATGTCCTTTTTTTACGTGGGACGGAAGAACATCTCAAGACAGGAAAGTTTGTTTAGAGTTTGCTAAACAGTGTAAGAAAACATACTTTCCGAAAGTCAATTTGTTTAACTTTACTTTAATTTAAACACTGCTTTTTACTATTTTGTTGCATATATGAAATTCACTCATTGAATAAAAAACGATTGTTGATTTTTTCGCATTTCTTTTTTGTAGGTACTTTTTTAAATTAGTTCTTTTAGAGCTTAGGATTTTAGCTTTAATAGTAAAGGAGCAACAATCTACCAATCTACTGCACGAATAAACTGGTTGAGGCGATAGAGTTATGGTAAGAGTTGATTTAGGTAAGGCAAAAAGTTTAATATATTCCCATGTTCTTAAATAACATGCTGATTAGCCCGAAACACACAAAAGTCAAAAATTGTGCGGCAAATAACCGCCCGATTTTCTGCCGCAAGTAAGCTCGAGCCCAAGTCCCGAACGATTCCTGCCCATTTCAAGGACATCTGATTTCAAGTTCAAATCTAATTTAACTTGTCAAATTATTTTCAAGTACTCTCGATATATCAGCAAAGCATATTGAAAATTTTAGTTTGTTAAACGACCGCACGAGCTTCTTCTTCTCGAAGGGCAATATGCCAGACGAATTGTTATTTTTTTCTTTAGGCCCCTTTAAGACGTTGTTTATATACAATGACATAATATACCTGCGAAAGTGTCTCTTAAATGTGTCTTGGTCTAACAAAGGTGACTATCTATCTTATTACATCTAATCAACGGCGATTAAGCGGAATTCACAAAGCTGCTTTGGCTTCGTCTCAGCCTGACGTTTACAAGCTCAGCTAATACGATTTCCATGTTTCCTTACTCAGTATTGCCTAGGCTTTAGCGTGTGGTATGGCAATCGTAATGTGACTCTTAGAGCCCTATTTCAAATGTACGAAACATTTGCTTCATTTGACAGCTCGGTAGCTGAAAAAAAAATCAGAATGAAAATTTGTAATGTTGTATAAGCTCTGAAAGCAATAAATTTTCAGGAGTGACATAGGTACATGAAACCAAAATAGGCAATCAGTAGATAAAGAAAACAAATGGGAAAGTGCAACAGTGCGTATGCAAAAGCTTCAGTCCGTCTACGATGGATTGCAAAATACCCGACCATACCAAAAAAAACTGCCACGCCTCTAAAAAGTGGGCTGGATATAAAAATATAGCTGTTGGACGCTTTTTACTAGGTGGTTGTATACATTTCGGCGTAAAAATCACTTTTTTTAACACCACGCCCACAAAAGTGGGCGGAGGCACATACAATATATACATAAAAGTTAGAAAATGCAAATATCTATAACTTTTGTCATAGAATTTTTTCTCAAATTTCATATATATTTATTTAAAAATAGTCATTTTAAGCTAAAACCCCTTAAAAAGTGGGCGTGGTCAATGAAAAAGCTAAACATTTTTTGGAACTTCAAAGGCAATTACAAGGTAATGCCAAATACCAAAAATGAATGCGCTAGCGCCATTGTAACATAGCTAAAATTTGGAAAAGGTATTTTCTTAAATTAGAAATGGTCGCACACACAGGCCTGTAGTGGGCGTGTCTGTGGGCGGACTCAGCTAATTTTCAAACCTGATTTGAAGGACTGGACTACCAGCCAACCCACCAAATTTCAGCTCTCTACCTTAAAACTAAAGCCCTAAAAGTTGTTTATATACGGACGGACGGACGGACATGGCTTAATCGATTCCCCTGTCGGTCCCATTCATATCTCTTAAAGGTCTTAGGGGTCTACGGTGATTATTTCACTGCATTACAAACTATACATCAAACTTAATATACCCTGGGTCGGGTATAGAAGCAATTTTTACCGAAAGAAAATATTTTTTTAGTGAATATCATTCAAAGCCGACTCAAAGCCGCCGTAACGCGGCGAATACAAAGCCAAAGCGTGGCTGTGAAGCTGCCTTTAAACGTCTGGATCCTTTATCCAATACGTAAATACCTCTGCTTCTTCTATTTATTTTACAAGTTCACAAGTTCACATTCACAAGTTCGCAATTATGCTGCCGAGTTGGGTAGTCCTCTTGATGGTTAACATCCCATAAAAGAATGGCATCTCAGGTGGCAGGTGGAGCGCACAAATGGATAGTGGACCCAACAAGGCACCAGATGTTGGTCATACTTCACAATGAACTCCATGGCCAGAAACAATTTGATCTGAATCTTACATTTGACCTCTCATCTTTTAACTAACAAGAAAGCAAACAACATGATTGACGATGATTGAAAATGGTTCAACTGACGATTGGAAAAGTTAGAATGCGATACCTGGTGGTCAAATTTGGAATATGTGAAGATCTATAAATGTCAAAACAGATCTCGAAGTTGACAAGTTTACCTGCCTTCGATGAACGAGTTCGCGTTTTACCGTGTGACTCTTCAAGCTGATTTGTGAATAAAATAGTTTGTTCTTTCACAAAAATCAAACTAGAAGGAAAATATCGTGCCCAAAAACTAATTTTCGTTCTCGTTTGGCAAATGGGATTACAACAACAGCCAGCCGTTGACGTGTATAGGTTTTCACATAATCCAAAATTGACCGCCAGGGGTAAGCCTTCATTCGTCAAGTTTCCACTTGTCGATGAATTGAAGAAGTTTGACAGCTCTCCTCTTTGTCAATTATCGACTGCCAATTCATTTCCACTTGCGTCTTCTAGAAAAGGCGTCTATTTGTCAATGAAATAATTTTGACAGATGTTGTTTTCTTTGAGTGAACTGCTTCGATTGAAAGTAATTTTTCTGCACAGAGGTTTGTTTGTTATTTTCAATTCAAAATATTATTTTAAAATATTTTATATCCGACCGAGGGTATATTATTTTTACTTAAAGTTTGTAACACAGTGAAATAATCACCGTAGACCCCTAAGACCTTTTAGAGATATGATCGAGACCGAAAGGTGAGTCGATTAAGCCATGTCCGTCTGTCCGTATGTGTGAAGTTTTAAGGTCTTTAGAATTGAGCTAGGACGCTCAAACTTAGAGCATATCTTGGGTCTTATTTTGTACAGACAAAGTGTAAAAACTAGTTAAATCCGCCGACGGCCCCGCCCACTACTGGCTTTAATGTAAGACAACCTCTATTTCAAATTTTCTTTCAAAATGCCTTTTGGTCAAGTTAGACGCAGGCGTAGGAGCTCAAATTTTGGCATAGAGCAATAGTGGCCCAAAACCTCAAAGAGGGCAAAAATTGGACCGCTCAAAATATCGACCATGCCCACTTTTACCATGTTAGATCTTTAAAAACCCGATTTCTCGGAAAGTTTACTCCAAATTGAAAAAAAATTATATAACAAATATTCAAGATATAACTATTTGCTAGGTTTGTTCCATACAAAGTATTGAGCTCCGCCCACTTTGAGGGGCGTGTTTAGGAAAAAACGGGTTATTTTGCAATAATTTTTGGGTTCAGCGCATTTTGTCATGATTCTTACGTAAATGCAATTCATTGATTTTAATTTTTAGCCCAGACCCACTTTTGGGGGCGTGGCCTATACAAATAATATATGAATTCGGGACAAAAAAAAATTAGATTTTGTGTTACACCGTATATAGGGTCGGGTATATAGAAGTTTGCCGCATTCGAACTCTTGCACTTACTAACTTTTTTTTCAATTTCTCTTGCGCTCTTCGTGGTTTTAGGTGGAATTCAGTTGCCTTGAAGCAGAAGATGAGGCAGTGCAAAAAAGGAAGAAACCCGAGTTCTGGGTCCAGAATTTGTTACAAATGAGAGCAGACGACAACTCCATGCTCCATTCGTTGAAGTTGAACTTGCGAATGCCACTCTTTTTTGGTTCGCCTTCTACTTGGCTTGCTTCCATTCTAAACACACTATATAAACACTATTTCTTAAACTATGGAAAAGTATTAGTTAAAAAAAAAACTTCAGCATGCGCGGTTTGTCAAGTTGTGGGTCTTTGAATTGACAAAATTGACAACATGTATGCCAATTAATTTTCAGTGTCAGTTAAAAGACAAAGTGACATTTGATATGTCAATTCGGCCATTTCCACTTGTCTTGCAAATTCATTGCCAATCATTGACAAACGCCTCAGTCCATTCAAAGACACACTATTTCCACTTGCCAATTTTTCAATATAACCTCAAAATACGTCGTTTGTCAATTACAAATCGACAAGTGGAAACTTAGCATAAAGCAACCATAGCAAACGCAATCCAAACTACATTTTATGTCAAATGAGGCTTAGATTCTTTTTTTTTTATTAAATCCTCAAATAAGTTAAGTTATTTTCAACATTGTCCTTATTTATTTTATTTTAACTTTACATAAAATTCATTTAATTTTCGAGGCGGCTGTTAAGTTCTTACACTGTGCGCTATAATCCGAACAAGTCTTATTGGTCCTTTCGTTGTAGCTATTCCAGAGAATAAACGGACAATAGGTGCTTTGGTATTCAAACAAACATACATAAACAAAACAAAAAAATGGCTTGCTTATATCCCCAAGACGATTCTTTAAGACCTCTAATTTTTCCTTTGCTAGAAAAAAAATTAAATCTTAATTTAAATGAGATTAATGTAGATTTACTTTATGTGGTTCACCTGTTTGGTCGCATTTCTTGTACATTTTTAACGTCAAATGCCGTGCCTTTGCGTTATCAGGATAAGACTTTCTTATGTCGGCCTTAATTTGCTTATAATTGAGTTCAGTATCTGACTTATTGTAGTTTTTTCGAGTATACAAGCACTCTGTAAATTTCTAGAGATTAATAAATTTTATTTATAATATTCATAATGCAGCAATGAATTTGTGTATACTGAAATATTAACCAAGCTGGATTTTGGTTTCTGAACTTTGGGGATAAAACTCTTGCAAGCTCTCACGTCATCATCCATCGTGATACGGTAATCTTGGCAGCATTTTTCCTAGTAAAAATATCATTTACACGTTGCGTCTCAACTGCACAGTTAAATAAAGAAAAAAAAACGCATTTTTGAACCTCAATAGTAGAATTAATGGCATTCAAACATTCGCTCCAAGTTACGTTGTGCTGAGGCTCAGGCGATATTCCGGAACCTGGGTTTGGATCATCTATGTTTTCCGTATCATCACAAGTCGTCATCTAAATGGGAGGAGTTACTTTTTATAACAAGACCTATTGCGGAGTATATTCACCCTTAAAAGAGCTCCAAAAAGTAGAACAAACCGCATCTTGGAATGCGGATAAGCGACTGTATCTAGTTGATTACTAAAGTTTTTGCTTGGTAGTCTTAACATTAAAACTAAATGGATCCCGTTAAAAACTAATTTTGCTATAATGACGTTATTAAAGTGGTGACTTAATTATTCTGCATTTCCTGTGGACGTAGAGGCTTATTATATGAAACGCTGAAACTGTGAAGAAATTGGTGGGACGCTAAGTCCGTCTCCGTCTTTGTCTACAGTTTTATCAGTCTTTCTTTCTTTATTTTTGGTCTGTGAGGTAGTTTCTAATTTAAGGTCTAATGTTCTTATATTGAGTGCGTTTTGAATATGTAGTAACCTTTTTTAAAAGAAATTTTCACGCCTTCTTGTCCGACAGAAAGATCGTCTTAACTGACAAAGATCGACAAATCAAATAAAAGAGCTCTTTTCTCTCGTAAAGTTGTCACTGGTAATAGCTACAAGAGTAATAACAGGCAAAACTAGAGAAGTGTTCTTCCACACTAGTAAACCTTTGCGTCAGTTCTTTTTTCCATCTATCCTACCCTTGTTGTTGGCTCTTTACCCTACAATATTCTGCCGCAATGAACCCTTCTAATGTCGCAATTAGCTCTGTTCCACATCATTTAAATACAAATCATAACTTAATCTATACTAAGCATTCGACGTTACAAAATACCTTTATGCTTCCATAATCTATACATACTAGAAGTTAAAATAATGTTTGCCGTGTAATACGTGAGCTTTGGAAAATCTTTAGAGGCTATCATGGTAGACTTGCTCCAACTTAATCTGCTTGTTTCAACACTTGGAACCGTTTGTGTTGTGGTAATCTGCATTATTAATTATGAAACCATCCAACCGTTTGTAAAATCTGTTTGAATTGCTAAGCTCTCCAGCTGCGATGAAATCACCCCGAAGCCTTTTAGAGTTTCCAAGGAAGCTTGCTTAAATGGTGCTAACGACAAAGCTGTCGTAGGTCTAAATCTAAAACTCCGATATCGTGTGTGGTCTAGCTCTTTGTTTTTTATAGAAAAATATCTGCTGCCTTTATGTGGAAGTAGTCGATGCTGCCATGGAAGAATGCAAAGAAGCAAAAAGCCTCTACGAGACAGCTGTAAAGAAGCACGAGCAGATACTTTATTTTTCGGTTTGAATGAAAGTCATCCATTTAGAAAAAATTTTGAAGACATTTTTAAATGTTTACAATTCAGAGATTTGTTGTATGTGTTTATGACAAGAGGAAGTTAATAAGATCCGACACGCAATTGGACATGAGACAGGTGAAAGCTGATGCGAAATTCCAATATCCTAATGCTGACCAGTCAGAGGCGAGGCATTTTATGGTAGACATGTACAAGGATTGCAGTCAACAAGGTAAGTGCCACCGGAGCCCGTTTTTTTTTTATAATAATTGATAATTTTCTTATAAATAAATTTTATAGCTACCAAACGACTAAATTACACAAACTCTAGTCCCAAAAGGAAGGCATCGTTTGATGGTGCCGAAAAACCGTTTTTCATGTTCGTTTACCGTTGCGTGGTAAAGTATTCACAAACTAAATGTCCGCCTTATATTTGGAATGCACCACATGAGGTTATAGCTCAGTTGTGCCACAATTGGGCTGAAGATTGTAAGAAACTTCTGGCAGAAGAGTAAAAAACTCTGCTTAACTTGGAAAATTCAATAAAATAATTTTTTGTAAACATAATTTTTTGCTCTATAATTTGTATTATAACTTATGGCAACTGTATGTTTCGTTAAATAGTTAAGGCGGATTGGTGTGTTGAACTAGAAAGTGATTCGCTAATTATTCAACAAACTCTAGCGCAAGGATTTTTTAGCGCGGTAAACGGTAAACCTACTGTTCTTCTAAATTTGGTATGTGAAAAAGAAACTAAGACATTCATACACTGAATCATAAGAAGCATTAAATCGTAAACTTCCCTACCGCGAAGTCTAGCGCTCTCATGTACAGAAATTACGGACTAATAAATCTGTGTAAGACCCCTAACCAAGAAAAGCCCCGGCGGGCTTCTATCTACCAAGGGTGATACTACACCCATCTTGCACAAAGAATAAAGTCGAAGAAGACATTAAAGCCAATGACACTGATCAGATTACAAAGAGATAGCCAACTCGGCACAAGAATTCTCTTTTTGCGCCCAAGCTTCCACTGACTGGGGACTGCGTGTGTGTTCTGTGCTTTGCCTGGCAGACTACTACACTCTCAGCTGGCGAGTGTTTCACATAGACAGGAAATCAAAGGCAAATCCCATGGCAGATTCCACTACGTTCCGTTTCGTTCCCTGTAGGTGTTTTTGCGGGTTTTAGAGGGCAGGGGGTTGCAGAGTTGGCTATCTCTTTATAGTCTGATCAGTGCCAATGAATCAGCCTTAAAATACTTAACGCCCCTGAGCATAATAAAAATCAAGTAGGAAAGTGCAACCTATTGCAACGTTTTGCAAAGTAATCTACCCTACCAAAACCGAGAAATGCCACGCCTCCATAAAGTGGGCGGGATATAAAAATTTAACTGTTAAATACTTTATGCTGGGTAGTCGCCTACGTTTCGGACTAAAACTCTGCCTTTTAAGTAAAAAAAATACTGTTTTAAAAGCCACGCCCACAAAAGCGGGCGGATGCATACAGTACATATACAAAAAAGTTAGAAAATGCTAATATCCACAACTTCTGTGATGGATTTTTTTTTATAAAATTTCTTATATGTTTATATATTGAAAAACTGTTGTGGGCGTGGTCAACTACAAAGACAATTAAGAAGCCATGTCACATACCAAAGGTGTTAATTTAAAAAAAAAGTATTTTTTAAAATTAGAGAGGGTCGTACATACAGGACTGTAGTGGGCGTGTCTGTCTGGCGGATTCAACTAATTTTCAAACTTGATCTGATCATCCAGCTCACTCACCAGCTTTCAGCTCTCGGGCTTAGTGTTAAAGTTGCTTAAATACGGATGGGCGGACATGGCTAAATCGATTTTCTTGTCGGTCCCATTCTTAACTTCAAAGGTCTCAGGGGTCTACGGTGATTATTTCACTGCGTTACAAACTATGCATCAAACTTCATAAACCCTGGGCATAAACATGATATTACTATTTGCTTAGTCTGTTTCGTACAAAGTTTTGAGCTCCGCCTACTTTTAGGGGGCGTTTTTAGGAAAAAATACTGTTTTTTTCAGTTATATTTTTTGCTTTTTACGCTTTTTCTCATAATTTTAAAGAAATAACAATCAATTGATTTTGGTTTTTAGCTCACGCTAATTTTTGGGGGCGTGGCCGATACAAATAATTGACATAAGGTACATGAATTTGGGCCAAAAAACGTTTAGACTTGGTGTCACACGGTAAATAGGGTCGGGTATAAAGAAGTTCGTTCCAGACGAACTCTTGAACTTACTCACTTGTTTTGTTTTAAATTGAAAAGTGTTTGCTTAATATGTTCTGTAGAAAATACTTGGTTTTACATTTTGTTCATACAAAGTTTTGGGCCACGCCTACATATAGAGGCAGAATTTAAGAAAAAGGTATAATTTTCCAGAAAAACATGCATTTCGACTGGCTTTTAGCCTTAGATTCAAGATATACTTCATTAGCTGACAGGTAGTTTACAAGCGTTTTCATGACCTCGAGAATTAAGAAGAAAGTAGGTTAAGATTTTTGCAGTTGAATTTAACATTTTTTTTTAGAATTGTTCCCCTAAAGACGGACTGCAAAAATTAGGCCAGCTGCTAAAAAACTAATGGGAGGGTTACAACCCGCTTAGGCGAATCGTTGGTTACCCCAACCAAATTGACCACTGTCAAGCTCCGAATTGTGTCATAAATCTTGGTTGTTAAATTTCAGTTTCTATTAACTTCAATTGTAACACCGTATGACGTCATTTATCCAGTGAGGGAAGACTGGTAAAATAATGCAATTGTCGAACCTAATGAAATTGCAAGTTTCACAGACGGCTCGAAAACAGCAGAAGGAACAGGTTCCGGTATCTTCTCAAAAGACCCGGAACTAAATGCATCCTTAAAGCTACCGGATACATGCAGTGTCTTCTAATCAGAGGTTCTGGCTGTACTTAGGGCGGCCGAGCTTTTGCAGATGAGATCGATATCCGGCAGAGATATCGCCATTTACATCGATAGCCAGGCTACGCTCAAGGCAATGGAATTGATCAAAATCAAATATGATATAGTCAGGGGCTCTCACACAATGCTCAAGGCATTGTGCAGTCAGAACCGGGTGAGACTGTGCTGAGTGCCAGGACACTGCGGTATAGAGGGTAACGAACAAGCTGATGAGCTTGAAAGAAAAGGAGGGCTCCTTGGAAACAGTGTGTTTTCTAACGTCAAACCAGCCCTTTGCGTAGTTAGAGGTATTGAGGAGAGAATTGTAATGACGACCAACCAAAGGTGGTCTCGTCTGGCTGGACACAGGGTATCTAGGTCCCTCTGGCCACGACTAGACGAAAAAGGATCGAAGGCACTATTAAAACCGAGCAGGGACTAGCTAAGGGCTTTGGTGGGAGTTCTGACGGGACATTGTCTCCTGAGGAAACACCCAAGTAGGCTCGGGCCTTCTGACACAGATATTTGTCGATTCTGCAGTGACCTGCAGGAGGTTGAGTATATAGCACACATACTGTGCGAATGCGAGGCAATTTCGTGAGTTCGCAGGAAATATTTAGGGGAATATTTCTTTGGAAGTTTCAAAAGGCCACAAACTTCAAAGGCCTTTTTGGCTTTAACAGGGAAATTGGCTGTTTCACGATGAATGTTTAGCTTGTTTTTGCCTTTTGAATATTATTTTCAACTGGTTCCCCATGGATCGCGATGGGCCCGCTTTGGTGCCTAGTGTCTGTGTGGTCCTTTTCACCACACCCCTGTTTAACCTAACCTAACCTAAATTTAATTGTATTTAGAATTTCTCAGTTAAGAATCTTCTCCTTACAAAAAAAGGGGCCGTGGCATCCACCCCTTTTCAATGACATCGTTTTTATACCCGATCCAGGGTATATTAGGTTTGATTTTTGACCTCTTAGAGATATGAATGGGACCGACAGGAGAATCGATTAAGCCATGTCCGTATGTAAACAACTTTTAGGTCTTAAATTTTAAGGAAGAGAGCTGACATTTTGTGTGTTGGCTGGAAGTTCAGTCTTCCAGATCAAGTTTGAAAATTATCTGAAGCCGCCCACAGATACGCCCACTACAGTCCTGTATGTGCGACCATCTCTAATTTTAAGAAATAATTTTTCCAAATTTTGGCTATGTTACAATGGTGGTAGCGCATTTATTATTGGTATGTAACATTGCCTTGTAATTGTCTTTGAAGAAGCCAAAAAAGTTTGGACTTTTTATTGACCACGCCCACTTTTTTGAGGGATTTTGGCTTAAAATGACTGTTTTTCAATATATATATATGAAATTTGACTAAAAATTTTATGACAAAAGCTGTAAATACTAGCATATTCCAACTTTCATGTATGAAGGACTAGAGCTGCTCGCGAGCTCTACGAGCAGAGGAGGACAGAGGAACACCGGCTTCTCCGAAGGAAAAAGAGAGAGCACGAGAAGCGCGCGGTTGAAGAGATAGAGAGATGTTACAACAGGAATGAGGTTAGAAAGTTTTACCAAAGGATCAAAAGGTCCTGCTAAGGGTATAAACTTCGAACTGAAGCCTGTGAGGACCATCAAGGGAACATCGTTGTAGAATCGCAGTCGGTGCTGAGGATTTGGAAAGACCACTTCTGCAGACTGTATAACGGCGAGGACGAACCAAATACCGCTGTCAGGCAGAACGAACCATTCAACCCGGGCGAAGACGTTACCGACGAATGCATACGAACTATACCGCCCACCCGACCTGGAGTAGGTGAAAGTAGCTGTGTCTAAGCTCAAGTGCAACAAAGCAGCCGGAGCAGACGGCCTAGCTGGCGAACATTTTAAATCCGCTGGCGATGAGCTGGTTAGGAGCATGTACATCTGCAAGATATGGTTGGAAGAAAGCATGCCCGACGAATGGAACCTCAGCATTTTTTGCCCGATCCTGAAAAAAGGAGACCCTCTGAGTTGTGCCAACTACAGAGGCATAAGTCTTCTTAACATCGCATACAAGATCTTTTCTGCTGTACTGTGTGAACGCCTGAAGCCGTTTGTCAACCATCTGATAGGCACATATATCAGTGTGGCTTTAGGCCAGCAAAGTCCACCATCGATCAAATATTGACACTGCAGCAGATCTTCGAGAAAACCCAGGAACTCCAAATCGATACACACCACCTCTTCATCGACTTCAAGGCCGCGTATGACAGCATCTATAGAGACGAGCTATATAGCGCAATGTCTAGTTTTGGGATCCCTGCCAAACTCGTCAGTCTGTGCAGGATGGCGATGGGAAATTCACGCCGACCCCTTTGATGTCAAAAAAGGATTTAGACAAGGCAACGCGCTGTCGTGCGACTTCTTTAACATCATACTTGAGAGAATTGTGCAGAACTCTCGCGCCAACACCAGAGGTACAATCTTTCAAAAGTCCGTTCAACTACTCGCATACGCAGACGACATTGACTTATTCGGTAGAACAAAGCGTGATGTCAGTGAAGCCTTCGTGAGTATTGGGACGGAAGCGGCGAATATGGGTTTAGTAGTCAATGAGGGCAAAACCAAGTATATGCTGTCATCAAGAAAAGACACCTAACACCGACGTCTTGGACAAAACATCACCATCGACAGCTATAACTTCGAGGTAGTTAGGGACTTTGTCTACCTGGGTTCCGTTATCAATTCAGACAATGACACCAGCGCTGAAGTCAAACGAAGGATAACTCTTGCCAATCGCTGTTTCCTTGGGCTGAGAAGGCAATTGAGTAGCAAAGCCCTCTCTCGAGCTACTAAAGTGTCCATGTATAAGACCCCCATCATCCCAGTCCTGCTTTACGGTGCAGAAGCATGGACCCTGTCAAAGGCGGATGAAAACACTTTAGGCTGCTTCGAGAGGAAAATTCTTCGGACGATTTACGGTCCCGTCTACATAGACGAAGAGTGGAGGAGGAGATATAACATCGAACTGTACGGGCTGTACAGCGATACCGACCTAGCCAAAAGAGTCAAAACAAAACGTCTACGATGGCTGGGTCATCTAGAGCGGATGGACACCAACGCCCCAGCCCCGAAAATCTTCGAATCCACACCGCAGGGACGGCACGGTAGGAACACCGAGACTCAGGTGGCGCGCGCAAGTAGAAGGGGACCTCAGCCAACTTCGCGTGCGAAACTGGAGACGGCTAGCTAGAGACAGAGCTGGCTGGCGAAGCTTGTTGGCTAAAGCCCAGGTCCACCCCGGACTTTAGCGCCACCTTAAGTAAGTAAGTAAGTAACTTTCATGTACATATAGTATGTGCCTCCGCCCACTTTTGTGGGCGTGGCGTTAAAAAAAGAGATTTTTTTAGTTAAAAAGGCGGAGTTATTAAGGCCTAAAAACTACCGACACACGGACGGACGGACATGGCTAATTCGACTACAAATTCGGTCTCGATCATATGCCAGGTCTTGGGGGTCTACGGTGATTATTTCTCTATGTTACAAACTATGAATCAAACTTAATATACTTCCTATCCTATGGTATGGGGTATAAAGAAAAAATTACTAAATCGATGTTTAATGATACGTTTAAATATGTCACGAGCCATTTCATTTTTTATGGCTTTCTGGAATGACTCCTAGGCTTCATTGTCGTGGGCTAAAAAAATAAATAAATTCATTTTCAAAACCAGAGTCTAGCAGCAAAGTTTAAGCAATAAAACTTCAATGTGTTACTTGGTCCGATTTCAGCCGCTTCTCGTACCTTTCAAATTTTGTATACTGGTAACTAAGAAAAACCCAAAATGCGATGTTCGTAAAAATTCTTTACTTGTTTCAGCTATCGCTTTTCTATCGACCCATAGAAGGAAATGCAGACACTTTTAAAGTATCCAAAGAAGTTTGCGCAAACGGTGTCGTGGATCAAACTGTGGTAGCTCAACAGTGTTTTTTTTTTGCTAATTTCCTTACTAACTTACTGAAGAACAAATTATGTCTGTTTCATATTTAGAATAGCACATGTTGTAACTACATAATAGAGGACGATGCAATAACAAAATATTGTGTGATAGTCAGCGGGATAGGTAAAAACCCTAAGGACCAAAAGGAAAATGCAATTCACTTATCAGTATTCAAAATTGCCTTTTTGTGTTCACATGAATACTTGAATATAGTTTTTTATTCATACTTAGAAGTTCGTTGAGTGCGAATACAGCAAAAGAAAGTTTATAAAGACCGATACGCAACTTAATATAGGACATATCAAAGCTGAGGCAAAGAAACAATATCCTGATGATCCGCAACAAAGGAAATTTATGGTTAATATGTATAGGCACTGTGGGAAACAATGTAAGTATTGCTTCCCATAAATTGGATTTCTTGTGGCAGATTATTTTTCTTTATAGCGACAAAAGTTTTCGACAGATTGAACTCTGATCCGCGAAAGGCAGCGTTTTTTAAGGAACTTGACAAGCCTTATTTTATGTACGTTTATGTATGTGTTGTAGACTATTCTTTCTTAAAGTGCCCATATTTTCGTTGGAGTGTAACACAAGACGAGTATTGTCAAAAATGGGCTGCAGAATGCAAGATGCTTGATGACTCTTCGAAAAAAGTGGAAACATCGCAAAAGCACGAAGAGAGTGAGAAAGAATAAAACAAAGTAATAAAAATGTATCGAAAAGTATCTTTGTGAATACAAATTTATTAAAACTACACAAATAAAAGTCAAAAACACCGCCACCAAAAATGGAGGGTATCGAATAAAGAAGCCACAGGAAATAAGGTAAACATTTTTGAAAGGTGATTTAACAAACAAAAGCTAAAATAACCAAAAAAAAAATCAGCTAATTTCAATCGAGATTTGATGAAAAATCGACTAAAATTGTGTGAAGGCTTCATGTTGATGGCTAAAATTAAACTAAAAGATGTAAAAAATATACAAAAAATAGTTAGTAAACTGGATAAATGTAATTTTTTTTGTAAAGAAAATGCTCACTCGGGGTTTTATATATATTTAAAACATCTTTTGGTATTGGTCATTATAAGGGTCCGCCAAATAATTTTTTTTTTTTGAAAATATAAAAAAAGCTACTGAATATTTTCTCAAATTTTTTTATTTGAAATTACAATAATTCCGGTTAATAATGAAAAATGAATTGAATTAATTGGCTGCCTCGGCCAGCCATGCAGTAGCCTACACGATCGGTCCAATTCGAAGCACATTATCAATTGTGTGCAGCCGTATTTCACCAATGGCTTCACGAATATTGTCCTTTAAAGCGTCAATTATCTCTGGCTTGTCGGCGTAACACTTATCTTTTACGGCACCCCACAAAAAGTAGTCAAACAGTGTCAAATCGCAGCTCCAAAATGGCTCTGCGGCTGATATTTCGATCATCAAAAACAGGGCGCAAAACAGCGAGTGTAGCTTCGGCGGTGTGTCACGTAGCGCCGTCCTGTTGAAACCAAATCTTGCCAATATCCTCCTCTTAAACTTTTGTGAACAAAAATTTGTTCAACATGGCCCGATAACGATCGCCATTGACTGTTACGGCCACTCCCTGCTCATTTTCGAAGAAAAATGGCCCAATTATGCCTCTGGACCAAAATCCGCACCAAACAGTGACTCATTTTGGGTGTATCGGCTTTTCAATGTATGCGTGCGGGTTTTCTGTGGCTCAAATGTGACAATATTGCTTGTTTACATACCCGCCACGATCATCTTCTCCAAGTCGATCGCAGGCCCACTTAGCGAAGCGAAAACGCATATTTTCCAGCATTGTTCAAGCGTATACACAACCATATCCGCGCCGTCCGTCCGTCCGTCCAATCGCTTTATAACTTCTGAACGGTAAGTCGTAGAAAGACAAAATTTGGTGTGCTTTTAAACTCCGGAAATTGTCAGAGAATCCAACGAGGGCAATTTTTTTAAGCAGAAATAACGGTTTAATTACAGTTTGAAATTTCATTGGAAAATGGACTAAATGTTTTTCTTCAATTTTTTTTTTAAAGTTTTTTTTTTACGTAGGCAAGATCTAGAAAAACGAAACAGAAGTTAAGTAAATACGGGACTTAAAAAGAAGAGTCAAAAATGGCTCAAAGCTTTTGTATTGCTTAGCGAAAAAAGCCATTATTGTCACATTCTTCAAAAAAAGTTTTAATACTGCCTTTTTGACGCATTTTCGAAACAAAATCGCAATAGTGCTCTATGTCAATTATTTGTATTGGCCACGCCCCCAAAAATGTGTTAAGCCTAAAAATTTAAATCAATTTATTCTAATGTCGTTAAGATCATGAGAGAATGCAATAAAAGCGAAAATTATTGCTTAAACCAGTGAGTAAGTGCTACAGTGTGTGCGCAGAAGTTACAGTCCGTAAAACGGACCGTTGAATAGCCCATCCTATCCCACATTGTAAAATGCTGATGGCATAGTTATTTTTTGACATTTTATAAGTTATGCAAGCTTCGAAAAGGGGCGTGGTCCAACCACCCCTAATAATAAAATAACCCTAAAAATAACCACAGATATTTCCAAGTTACACTTAAATGTACGTAAAAATGCAATTTTTTGGTTCAAATTCAATATTTTTGAAAAATCGACCCCTAAAAGGGGCGCGGCTAAAACTTAATGTGAAATCTGGACTGAAGTCTCGTTTACCTTACCTGCTACTTTTTTTGTTTCATGCTTTCCTAAATTAGGCTCAAGGCCAGTTGAAATTAAGTTTTTCTGGAAAATTTTAGGTTTTTCTTCAATTCTGCCTCCAACGGTGGGCGTGCCTCCAAAAATGTGGAACTAAGCGTTTTCTACATAAAATATTAAGCAATTTTTTTTCAATTTCGAGCAAAAATATTAAGTAAACTGCATTTGAAAATTTACCCTTAAAATAGATGCCACGCCCACTAGAAAAGTTTACCAATTAAATTTGTCTTTTTTGTGTCTTCCATTCATTAGGAGATGCTAAATGTCAAATTTCAGCCTTTTAGAACGTCTTACAGTTTTGAAAACTCTGGAGGTAGTTGCACATTTAGACCGATTGTGGGCGTGTCTTTGGGTGGATTTCAAAATTTTTACACTCTTGTACTGCTTCGCATGACGACCTTACGTAAGAAGTTTCAGCACCCTAGCTCAAAATTTAAGGCCTAAAAACATGTGACATACAGACGGGCGGACGGACGGACATGGCTCATTCGATTCAGAATACGGTCTCGAACATATGCCCTTAAGGTCTTGGGGGTCTACCATTATTATTTCACCGTGTTACAAACAATATATGTTACAAACTTAATATACCTCCTATCCTATGGGATGGGGTATAAAAACGGTTTTTTTCTAAAAACGCCCCTTAAAGTGGGTGGAGCTAAATATTTTGTATGTGACAAATTTTGCAATTGGTTATATCGTTAGTATTTGTGAAAAAAAAATTTGATTTATATATAATTTTCCGAGAAATCAGCTCTTTAGAGATCTAACATATTAAAAGTGGCTACTTTTGCTCTGCCTTAAAATTTGAATTCCTATCCCTTGTCTAATTTGACCAAAAGGCATTTTGAAATAAAAAGTGAACTAGAGGTAGTCTCATATTGAAGTCAATTGGGGGCGTGACTGTGAGCCTATTTTAACAATTTTTACATTTTGTCTATAAAAAATAAATTTCAGCTTTCTAGCTCAATTTTAATGACCCAAGGACTTCACACATACGGACAGACAGACGGACATGTTTTAATCAATTCACGTGTTGGTCTCGATCTAACTCTAAAAGGTATTAGGGCTCTACGGTGATTTCACTGTGCTACAAACTAAACATTAAAATTAATATTAAAAAATTGCACGTAGCAGAAATTATCCAAAAATTTAAGGAAAACTTTAGCGAATTTTTTAATTTCCTCTGAGATTTAACTAAAATATATAAAAGTACTTAGAAAAACAATTTTTTTAAAGTCTGGTACTAGCCGGCAAAAGTGATTTTCTTCAGATTTGGCTTAAGTACAAAGCATACAAATAGAAGGAATCCTGCCTTAAAATATTTTGAAATCGACGTTTTTAACCTTAATTAAATTTCGAAGCCTTTTTAAAAAAACGAAATAAAAAAGGAGCTTGTTTTACTGTCTACGCAAAAACCGGTGGCCTCAGAGTTTAAGAAAAACGTCCAATTCTAGCGCAGATGGTTGTACTATCGAAAAAAATTCTAACGGGAACTGCTAAATAAATTAAAAATATTTGTTGGATTTGGATTTGTAGGATAGATTTGAAATTTGAAAATTATAAAAAAAAAGTTCAAAAGAACGTATGTCTTTGTTTAGATTTATCTATAATAAGTTATATGTTTATGTTTAGACTTTCTATAATAAGAGTACCATTCTTTACTTGGCACAGAAGTGTTACTCTTTTTATCGAAGGTAAGACTTAAAAATTGACTTAGTCAAATTAGACTCTAAATAAGGTACACATTGTCTTGATTGCAAAAATATAGGTTTTCAACATTTCCAATGCAGAATTTTATCTACTATTCTTAAGTTTACACAACTTGCCACGGCTGAAAGAAAAAGTTGCCAAACTTTGCAATTTGACATGCGTTAAATAGACCTTTCCAATGATATGCAACTTTTTATCTCCCTATAAACTCCCAAAATATGCTGTGGGCTTGTGCGGTCAATAATTTGAATAACAAAATAGAATTTCACACAAACTGCGCATCATAGATGAGCTTATTCTTCAACAAAAGCCGACGGAGCGCTCCGCGTATATCTTCATACTGGACGGTCTTTTAATTACAAAAGAGCCTGTTGCCGGATTTTTCCAGATGCCTTTTAAATACTAAGTGCAACTGTCATGCCTTTACCATAAGGACGCTAGGAAAACTTGAACCTTTAGGTGTAATATGCTATGAGATCATGAGCTTCCGCGATTTAAGATATAAATACTTCATTAGCGAATAGGTAATTTTTAAGCGTTCTCATGACCTTGGAAATGCAGAAGAACGTTAGGCTTTTTGTCAGTTAAATTTGAAATTTTTTTTTTCAGAATTATTCCCCTAAGGAGGAACCGCAAAAATTCGCCAGCTGCTAAAAAAGAAAAACTAACCTAATGGGTGTTTAATGATACGTTTATAATTGTGTCATGAGCCATTTCATTTTTTAATCTAACTCCTATGACTTTTTGGAATCACTCCTGCGTAAATGTGTGGCGGGTAATAAATAAATAAATTCATTTATAAAACTAGTGTCTAACAGCACAGTTCAAATAATAAAACTTCAATGTTTCACTTGGTCCGATTTCAACCACTTCTGGGTGTTTTCAGAGTTTGTGTGTTGGTAACTTAGCAAAATCCGGATGCAATGTTCGTTAAACATTCTTTAATCTTTTTAGCTGTTGCTTTTCCATCGACACATAGAAGGAAATGAAGAGACTTTTCAAGTATCCAAAAAAGTTTGCGTGAATGGTGCTGTGGATGAAACTGTGGTAGCTCAAAAAAATGGTTCCTTTTGCTATTTTCCTTAATGACTAACTGAAAGCCTTTTTGAATTTAGAAAAGCACCTGTTGTAAAGCCATAATTGATGAAGATTTAATAACAAAAAGTTGCATGATATCCAGCAGGCTAGATCAAAAATATGATAACGATAAGGATACTGGCATTCACTTATCGGTATATGCAAAATTCCTTTTTTGCGCGATTCACATTCATATGAATCCTTCAATATATATTTTCTTTTTAGATGTTTGTTGAGTGCGACTACAAAAAAAGAAAGTTTATAAAAACCGATACGCAACTTAATATAGGACACATCAAAGCTGAGGCAAAGAAACAATATCCTGACGATGCACAACGCAGAAACTTCATGGTAAATATGTACAGGGACTGTGGTAAACAATGTAAGTGTTGCGTCCCATAAATTGGTTTTCTTGTGTCAGACTATTTTGTCTCAATAGCTACCATCGCCTTGGAGAAATTGAACTCTGATCCGCGCAAAGCGGAAATTCTTAAAGAATTTCACAAGCCGTACTTTATGAACGTCTACATGTGCGTTGCAAGGTATTCCTCCTCAAAGTGTCCCTATTTTCGTTGGAATGTAAATCCTGATCAGTCTTGTCAAAAATGGGCTGCAGACTGCAAGATGCTTGTTGACTCTTCGAAAAAAGTGAAAAAAATGCAAAAACACGAAGAAAGTGAAACAGAATAAAAGACAGCAATAAAAAAAAGGTGAGAAAAGAATTTTTTAAAACTACGCGCGTCAAAACCAACCTTTGGGAGGTGTTGAATAACGAAGCCACTGAAAAAGAGGTAAATATTTTTGAAAACGTATTCAACATAAGAAGTACTTTTAATGAGCTGGTACCCCAATTTGTAGACCCATGGCCTTTTCAGGATCGTCATAATGATTTATGTTATCTAAAACTGAAAAGCGAACCCTGCAAGGTCGGGTTTAAGAATAGCCTTGAGGTAAGGTATGCCTGTCGTAAGAGCCGACTGAAATCCACTGGAGGAAGTAATCTTCAGGCATAAGTGATGCTTTCCAGGAGTATAAACTCCTTGTAGGGCCACCCTTGGCAGTAAAGTTATAGCTGAAAAAGATGAACCCCAAGGTTTAAATAAAAGCCAACAGCGTCTGTTACATATTGTGCGGCTTGTTGGTCGGATCCCAGAGGGACGTCTAAGCTTAAATAACAGAAATCCAGGAGCGTCTGTTTCGGAACGAGCGGCTTCCTGGTCGGCGTCTGTTGTCCGGGTTAGGATCAGCCGAATTTAAACCTGGCAGCTAGGTATAAAATGCACCCTCCCCCCCAACCATGAAAAGAAAACGAAAACAGCCTCGGATATTTGCTGATCCTGGTAATCCAGGGCACCCTTTGGAGCTAGGCCTGAGGGGTGTCAGCATGCGAGCGCTTGGTGGTCGGAAGATCCCGCCCGGCATCCGACCGGGTTTAACCCGAAGAAGTTACGAGCAGCCCGTCAATGGTGCCGCTATCCATTACGGGGGGCGGAGGGGGACAGCGCCAAGTCAAAATGAGGGCTTAGGTGAAAACTCTACAAATCGACAACGGCACCAACTCAAAATTGGTACGTGGAATGTCTCGTCGCTAACGAGGAAGGAACTTGAACTGGTTGAGGAGGCCAAAAAGTATCAGCTCGATGCAACTGGCATCTCCTCAACTAAGTGGAAGGGTTCTGGAACCAAAGACTTCGATGATGGGTGGAAGCTCTTCTGGTATGGCTTTCCAAATCACATGACTGCACAGGCAGGTGCGGGGATACTCACAAGCCCCCGGTTGTCAGAAAATGTATTCGATGTCATTCCGTTAGAGGGAAGGATTCTGATCTTAAAGCTTAAGCTTGAACGATAGACTCTGGCTCTGGTTCAGGTATATGCACCAAATCGAGAGTCAGAGTATGAGTCCTTCTTGAACGAAGTTGATGCTGCCCTGGACAGAGTGGCCGAAATGAACTTCTTTCTCCTGATGGGTAACTTCAATATACATGTGGGTACAGGCGACAGTACTTGGAGGAGTGTGATTGGGAGGCACGGTGACCCGGATCAAAACAGGAACGGAGGGAAGTTGTTGGACTTTTACTGTGCATATGGCTTGTCCATCGTGAACACCTTTTTACCACACAGAGACATTCACAAATACACATGGTACAAGCACAGTTTGAATCAGAAGTCACTGATTGATGTCTTTGTTGTACCATTGTGTGTTCAAAGAATGATTTGTGATGTTCGAGTTTTCAGGGAAGCTGAGTTGTCAACTGATCACCACTTAGTGCTGTGTAAATTGTTTTTCAGTGACAGTATTCCTTTGCCACCCAGGCGAAAACCAAGACTGGTGACCCGCATACGGCGGGAAAGGTTGCAGGATGCTGACTCTGATTTCAGAGAGCGTTTTGCATAGCATGTTTCGGAGAAGTTTGAACAAATTCCAACTGACCTTTTGAATGTAGAGGGGGAATGGCAGCTGTTTTTATCGGCAGTCATTGCCTCTGCAGGAAATGTTTGTGGAGTGAAGCGGCTTGGGGTAGCGGAATATGCCAAACCGGTCTGTGCGTGTTTTGTTAATCTGGAAAAGGCGTATGACCGAGTCCCTCGGGGTGCACTGTGGAGAGTTTTGCAGGACTATGCGCTGAGTGGGCCTCTTCTGAGAGCCATCCAGTCTTTGTATGGAAACTGTGTACGGATAAATGGCGTCAAATCCCGTCCTTTTGATGTGCGCGTTGGACTTCGCCAGGGCTGTGTTCTGTTGCCACTCCTTTTCATAGCTTTTGTGGACTGGATGTTGAAGCGCAGTCTTGGCGAGCAATGTTTCGAATTGGCTGGCATCAGGATGAGCCATCTGCTTTTCGCAGATGATTTCGCCATTCTTGCATCATCCAAAGAGGAACTTCAACGAGCACTGGATAGGTTTGCAGCCATCTGTGGTGATGCTGGGATGAAAGTAAACGTGAACAAATCGGAAGTGATGGTTGTATCCCGAACTCCTGTGCAGTGTACCCTGCACATAAATGGAGTTCCATTAAAACAGGTGGAGAAGTTTAAGTATCTCGGGGTCTTTTTCACGAAAGATGGGAGGAGTGATACTGAGTTGTCCTGTAGAATTGGCCAAGCTGGAGCAATAGTAAAGGAACTGCGCCGGCCGATCATCAGGAAAGCTGAGCTTGGAGTGAAAGCAAAGATCTCAGTTTTTAATTCAGTGTTCGTTCCGACCCTCATCTATGGTCATGAAATTTGGGTAATGACCGAAAGAATAAGATCGCGGGTACAAGCTGCCGAAATGAGATTCCTGAGGTGCGTTGCTGGTGTTGCTCTAAGGAACAGAGTGAGAAACGTCAGTATTCGTAGGAATCTTAATGTTGAGCAGCTACTTCTCCGAGTGGAGCGATCGATTCTTCGATGGTTTGGACACGTTGTTCGCATGGTCCCTGACAGACCTTCTAGACAGGTCATGCTAGCCGAGATGCGAGCGCGTCGCCCTCCTAGTAGGCCAAGAAACAGGTGGTGGGATCAGGTAAAGAACCTCTCTGAGTCCCGCCTGGGGATTGTGCCGGAGTCTTTCGAGTTGGTGGCGGAGGATCGAGAAAGATGGAAGGACCATTTAGCCACCCTCACTCCGCGACCCTTTTTAAGGATAAGCGGCATTCGAAAATGATGATGATGATAATAAAACTGAAAAGCTGATAGATTTATTATTATTATAGATTTATTTTCTTATATCTAAAAAAGCTTTAAGGGTTCTTAAACCTATGTATGTCCTTATTCTAACATCCCAATATAAAAAAAAAGATGAGAAACAAAATTATATGATGACATGATAATAAATAACAAGACACATTAAAAAATACAAAAAAATACAAAAGTGATCAATAAAAGGTGCAAACAAGTAAAATTTTTAAATCTTCGCCCAAATCAATTAAGTACACTATCCCAGAGTTTCACTCTTGAGAAGTCAAATGCATTGCTTATCACAATTGAAAATCCGTTGCCATTGTTTCTGATCTCCTTAAAGTCACATGTCTTATTCTCCTTTCTCGGCATCAGAGACCGTGCCTTACATTGCCTCATAAGATCACTGCCCTTTGGTTTGCTGTAAGGAAACCATAAATTACCCGATCATTCCAAAAATTCCTGTCTAGAACTTACCCAGTCTTGGCGAATGACACAAAAGTGTCGACCATTTCCTTGATCACCAACGCCTCAGTTGACAACCGATCAAAGTCGTTAAACAGAAGCGGTGATCGAAACAGATAGATGAGATCGTCACAATGTACCACCCCGTAGTTGTTTAGGTTTCCCGTGAACGTGGTTGAATAGGAAACCGAACCGCGATAGTTGAATTTGTACAAATAGACAGGGTTATTTTTCAGATCAGCAGTGTTGACATACTGATCGATGCTGTGGTATAAAGGATGAATAAAGCCACGATCAGTTACAATCTGCAAAAATTTGAAGTTGGGCGTTAGGGTATATGGATAATGTTAAACTTTAAACACAAACATACATCCACAAAAGCTTGAGCAGTGTCATTATCCAGTTCATGCTTGCCATTGAAGTAGAAATCGATGACCTTATTCATCTTCGAATCCACATCAGTCAGATCACTTGGCAGTTCCATCAGTTTCCTTAGCAAAAAATCAAAGTTTGCATTGAAATCATTCCGCAGCGTTTCATTAGCCAGAATCGATAGAGATCGCACAGCACCCTCGTTTGGTACGGTACCAGTCATCCATGGAACTTGTTTATATTTTCCGCTCGAAATCAATTTTAGGGGATCCTCCGTCAGGAAGGCGTCCGGAGAAGGTGCCTCCACTACTGGGCGAAACACAGTCAAAGGATCCACACTCCAGTATTTGAAACCATCGCCAGACTCAACAAGCTGCTTGGCATTTACTTGCCGAAGGGCTTTCACCAGTTTCTTGGAACTTATTGTTGCCGCGTCACGAATGTTGCACAGCTCGGCTTGCTTACGAGCCTGTTCCATCGGCGTGCTAGCGGTTAGGGTTGCGAATGGAGCTCCAGCATTGCCACTCATAACTATGGCCCTTTGGAATAGTCCTGTACGAATTGGGTTAGCTCTTAGTTGCAAGTCAATAAATTTAAAAAAACTACCTGCTGATTGGCTGCTGAGTACATGCAAATGAACGGAAACAGCTCCAGCACTTTGTCCAAATATGGTGACGCTATTGGGATTGCCACCAAAAGCTGAAATATATTTCTGGACCCATTTCAGAGCCAAATTTTGATCTTTCAAGCCAAAATTTCCTGGCATACTATCATCACCGGTAGAAAGGAAGCCCAGCGCTCCCAATCTGTAGGTCAAAACAACCAGTATCACTTCGTTTGTGTCCATAAAGTATTCTGGTCCATGCATCAAAGGACTTGCAGTGCCGGAGAAAAATCCTCCGCCATAGATATAAACCATGACAGGAAGTGGCTTTTTTGGTCTTTTCTAGAAAAAGAAAAATTTTTATGAAAACGCAGTGGAAGAAGAAGAGTGTCGATTGCTACCTACCAAAGGACGATAGATATTCAAGTACAAGCAATCCTCCTCTCCGGTTATAAACGGTGTGGGAACCAAGTAGTTCTTTTGGATACAGTCCGCCCGCGCCACAGATGCATTCAATACTCCTCCCCATGGCAACACTGGCTTAGGATTCTAAAGAAAAAACCACGCATTGAAGCTGTTGCCTATTTTGCCTCTTCTGTAAAACTTACAGAAAATCGAAGATCCCCAACAGGTGGCTGTGCAAACGGAACTCCCAGGAAAGCCTCGTATTTATCACTCTGGTAGCCAGGCATTAGGACACCTTCAAGACATCCCAAAGGCATCACACAAACCTTCGGAGGTGAAGCACACTTGGTGCTAGCCAACCCCAAAAACAGCACCACCAACGTCGTCAGATACGTCATCTTTACGGGCGTAAATGTATCCGTTCCTAGAATTTGTAAAAGGAAAATTTTTACCCAATTATAAATATGCTAACGAATCGTTTACGTATGCAATTCGGTATCTATTGATAAGAACTCGTGTCCAATAAAATAAACATATCTATCTGAAAGCACCGCGGCAGACGCTATAATCAATGATGATTTTATTGTGATTTTAAACAATAAAGCCGCCATGGGCGCTTCTGACCGCATCTGGTTAGTCTTCTAATTTGAAAATCTATGACGACGATGGCAGGGATGTCGCAATACAACTATAAATAAACTCTTACCATTCATTTTGTTTCTAGATTGCTGGCTCGTGTCAGGGTGCTTAGTCACCGGAGAAACAGTAAAAGTAGTAGAGGCTACGGAATACCTTTGCCCGATAGATTCTAATCGGATCACTTCGACAGTCACATTTGACTGAGTCAAAAATACTGACATACGGCTTGTTGGAAGATCGCCTTTAAATCAGTTTTCCGGCAATTCTTTTTAGTCATAAATCAATTGAGGTTTATGTCTCGTCAATACGAATGTTAATAGGACTTATCTGTACTTTATGCGGTTTAAATTCTCAGGCCTACTGAGGGGTGTGTCCGCATTTTCCTAGATTGAGTCTTAATTGAAGATAAATATTTACAAAAATTCACACCGTAAGACTTTTATTTGCCAAAAGTCTTATGGTTCGATTGATTATAGTTGACTACATGTGAATTGGGCCAATTAAATGTGAACCCACCTTGCGAATAAAAGAGAGCTTAGTATGACACATGCCAGTAAAAATAATTTGATAAAAGTTTTGAGTGCAATATTGTTTTGAAAAATTTAATTGAGAAGTGTTTTCAGCAATCTGGCCCTCTCACACCTTGGCAAGAAGGAGCAGTGCCCTTTAAAGGACTTGAAGCAATCTTTTGAATAAGGAACGAACTCTTAGAGAAAAACTCAAGAAAAGGAAAGAACCATTTGAGGCTTTAGCAAATCTTAGAAGCTTGAACGGAATCCAACAGCAGCCTATATGTTCTCTCTGCATAAATAATGTGCATAAATCAACCACATGGTACCAGAAGAAATTGGACAGTGAACCACAAAAGGACTATTATTTCTGCCAAAGATTATTATTTCTGCCAAGGCCGTGTGACAACAACGAGATGAGGAGACCGTTTCCTTGGGATACTTGGGTACTAAATGTCATCATGTTAGGGGGATGCATCATGGTCGAGGCCTTGGGCCTAAGACATAAAAAAGATACTGAAATCTTCTAGCGAACTGCGATTCCTAGCCTAACCTAGCCTAACACTAGGCACCAAAAACGGCCCATCGCGATCCCTGGAGAACCAGTTGAATTTAAAAATTCAAAAGGCAAAACAACCTAAACATTCTCCCTGATGAAACATCCAATTTCCCTGTAATAGCCCAAAAGACCCCTAAGGTTTGTGCGGTCTATTTCCTCTAAACTTTCAAAGAAATATTGTCCAAGAAATTTTCTACGTTAACGTGAAATTGCCACGCACTCACACAGTATGTGTGTCATATCCTCAACAGCTTGCATATCGCAGCAGAAGCGACAAATATCCGTGTCAGAAAGCCTGAGTCTCTTCGCGTGTTCTGCAGGAGACAGTGACCTGTCAGAATTTCGACTAAAGCCCTAAGCATGACCCTGCTCATTTTTAATAGTCCCTTTGATCCTTTCCGGTTAAAACGTGGCCAGAAAGCCTTAGATTCCTTATGTCCATTCAGACTGGACCACCATTGATTAGCAGTCATTATAATTTTCTCCTCAATAGTGCCTCTTACTACGCAGAGGGGTGGTTTGACGTTAAGAACCACACTATTTTCGAGGAGCCCTCCTCTTCTTGCAAGCTCGTCAGCTTGTTCATTTCCCCCTATACCGCAGTGTCCTGGCACCCAGTTCTGACTTTGCTCTGACATGCTTTGAGCATTGTGCGACAGCCCCTGACTAAATCAGATTTGATGTTGACCGATTCCATTGCCTTGAGCGTAGCCTGGCTATCGATGTAAATATCGATATTACTTCCGGATATCGATTTCATCTGCAAAAGCTCGGTCACCCTAAGTACAGCCAGAACCTCTGATTGAAAGACACGGCTTGTATCCGGTAGTTTTAAGGATATCTTAAGTTCCGGGTCTTTTGAGAAGATGCCGGAGCCTGTTCCTTCCCCTGTTTTCGAGCTATCTCTGAATATTGCAATTTCGTTAGATCTGATAATTGCAATATTTTCCCAGTCTTCCCTCACTGGATAGATAACATCATACGGTATGTCGAAGTTCATCAGGGAGGGGATTTCATTCGTTAGTGTTGGATTGCCTGGCAGTAGCTCCGTCAGGATCGTGCCGTGCCCGTAGCTACTGCTCTTAAAATTATTTCAATTAGCGAGTCGTAACGCACTATTGCCAGCGAGTTTTTTTTTATATGTATCAAGCGGTCGGTGTTACGTGCAGTAGAGTGCTCAGAGCCTCCGTATTGTAGTACGGAGCGCATCTGTGATGGCTATACAGGCCGTTCTTTGAATCGCTGGAAGTTTCTATGGGTTAAGAAGGGTAACATCTATGGTCTGGGCGGATTGAGTGCTCTTCACTACATTCATAACAATAAGAAGCCCGAAAGACCAAGAACTTGTCTTGTCGGATCAAAATCGTTGGAGGTAGCTACGATCGAAAGGTGCTGCACCCAAAATCTGATTGCTGCCTCTATTTCCTGCCATGCTAGAGGGAAATTCGAAACCTTTGTTGTCGCATCGGATCACTTCTATTGTTTTCTGACTCTTCCTCCACCAAGGCAGTTTTAAGCTTGTTCAGATTATTGTAAAATCAAAAGGTTGGGTCTTATCTTGTGCTGCGATGCTAATCCCAGAACACAGGCAACAGGGTGCAGGTCGTCTTTTGCTATATATCCTATCATTTGGCATAACCATAAACAATGTGATCGTCAACCTACATTTGTTATTGCCAGAAGACAGCAGGTAATTGAACTTACCAAATGGAAGGTATCGCCAGGTTGCGACATTGTCAGATCACCATGATACAACGAGTTTCAAATAAATTGTGAAATTTTACCATTGCATCAATGGAAAAAATCGAATAAAACGAATTGGGCACAGTTTGAAGAAGAGCTTGACCACTTTGTTCAAATCCCACTCAATTTAAGAATAAGACCAGGAGTAGAGATGACTTCTCATGATCTAAACAGCGTCCTTATCCGTCGTTTTGAGCCAGCGTACCCGGTTGCGAAGAGCTACCGTTAAAAATCGGTACCGTGGTGGAATACCAAACTGCAGCATACTGACTATAACTTTGAGGTAGTTAGGGACTTTGTCTACCTGGGTTCCGCTATCAATTCAGACAATGACACCAGCGCTGAAATCAAACGAAGGATAACTCTTGCCAATCGCTGTTTCTTTGGGCTAAGAAGGCAATTGAGTAGCAAAGCCCTCTCTCGAGCAACTAAAGTGTCCATGTATAAGACCCTCATCATCCCAGTCCTGCTTTACGGTGCAGAAGCATGGACCCTGTCAAAGGCGGATGAAAGCACTTTAGGCTGCTTCGAGAGGAAAATTCTTCGGACGATTTACGGTCCCGTCTGCATAGACGGAGAGTGGAGGAGGAGATATAACATCGATTTGTACGGGCTGTACAGCGATACCGACCTAGCCAAAAGAGTCAAAACACAACGTCTACGATGGCTGGGTCATCTAGAGCGGATGGACACCAACGCCCCGGCCCGGAAAATCTTCGAATCCACACCGCAGGGACGACGCGGTAGAGGAGCACCGAGACTCAGGTGGCGCACGCAAGTGGAAGGGGACCTCAGCCAAATTCGCGTGCGAAACTGGAGACGGCTAGCTAGAGACAGAGCTGGCTGGCGAAGCTTGTTGGCTGAGGCCCAGGTCCACCCCGGACTGTAGCGCCACCTTAAGTAAGCATACTGACAAGGAGGTCAGGAAGCTCGTAAATCGGTCCTTAAAAACCAATTTAATAAAAGACTGGAATCTAGGGGATCGAATCTCTAAGCCAAACTTGTAGGCTTGCTAAGGTCCTTAAGAGAAATAGACCAAGCAAGCTGGATTCAATTCTCAACTATAAGGTACTAAGACTAAGAACAAGACGGAGACCTGCAGTCTTCTCCTTGAGACCTACTTCCCGGGAAATCAAATCATCCCGTGATCTTCAGTGGTACATTGCGTCTAGAGTGGTGGCTGATGTAGCTTTAAAATGTAGCTATAAATTCACCTGGTGCAGATGAAGGAATCTATACCCATTTATGCTTGAACAAGATCTAAATCAGCTGTTGCCAAGGCTGAAAAGAATGTTCACTGCGAGCTTTGCCTTGTCTATACCCACCCTTTGGCATACGATTAAAGTCGTATTCATGCCAAAAGTTTCAAACCCATAAGTCTGTCTTCCTACCTATTGAAAAGCTTTAAAATACTGGTTTAGCGCAATGTTTCTCTTCAATTGAAACCCCTTTCTGAGATGGGGGCTCATATATAATAAGGTAACATACTTATCAGCTCGGAGAAACCTGCGAAACTTTGCTTCAGAAAACGAAGCTTTGCTTCCTTGTTGGAAGGATTGAATGTGCTCTTGCCGAGAAGGAGCAAGTGCTGTGCGTTTTCGTCGATATTGGAGGTGCAACTCAGAAGAGAATTTCTCAGGTACCGAAACTGTGCTTGGTCTGCCTGTACCTTTGTTGTCACACCGGCCATTGATACTTGGGCTTCTCGTTGACATGACTACGATGAATGCAGACTGGTTAAACGGCTCGCAAGCGGTCAACGCCTTTCCTTCTATTTTTCAAGAGAATTGACTGCAAACTTCTTGTAGGCGTCTTAACCGGCCACCAAGCCTTTGTTAAACACTTAAATATGTTAGGCTTGAGTCAAACCACCACCTGTCTTGCCCGTGAAGATGACGACGATACAGCGGAACATCTTCTCTGTAGTTATCCCGGCTTTGCTCTCATTAGGTGGCGGATCTTTAAAGCTGACAAAGTGCCGAACTCCTTAGCTCTTTCGCACTGTACATCCTTCTCTTCTCTCTTCGAATGAAGGCTAAGCTAAATTTATCAATGTAAAGTATCATGGTAGACCAGTAGTTGTGTATAAGTGCTCCATCGGGGTGTAGCAACCTCCAGCAAAGAAAGGTCAAAATGACAATACTGTCGCTCCTTAAAAATCTTAAATTTTGACAAACACTTTTACGTCTCTTCAGCAAATCGAGAACGTAATGAGGATTTAAGGCAAAGAAAAGACCAAAACTTTTCGGTATACGGATTTGCTAGAACGTCAAACACTAACACCTCTCTTTGTAAAAGTACGAAGTCCTGTCTGGTTCACAATATCACAAAATGAAGACAGTTTAATTTGCCGGGCATCGGGTGAAACCATTAACGCATTATTTCACATTTTGATTGCGTTAATACAGCTCATGTGATTTGTTGTAGGACTTTTTTTGTTTGATTTTATTATAAATCGCGTCTACATAAAAACAAAGCTTAAAAGCAGTTAATAACTTATATCCGAATCGAGTGCTCCGAGGGGGTTGGTTTTGATAAAATTTTTGTATCGGATCGGCAGTGTTGGAGACCCTCTGAAGAGTCCCATTACCCAAAGACTACTCAGCTTTAGACCAATTTTCGTCTTTTTTGTTTCAATCAAAAACTATGGTGGATTTTTTCCGCAGGTTTGTATTATAAGAAAATTCGTGAAATAATGCTAGGAAAGCTTTAACTAAATTCTAGTTGATAATATCTAAAACACGGTATCAGAATAATTCGATCCCTCGAAAAGGAAGAAATTTTCTTGGTTGAAGGTGAGTAAAATTTATAAACAAAGACATCATGTTTAATGTCGGTGTTTTAACCCCAAGAGTTGTTTCTTGATAAGTATAAAAAGATCATTAATCACATTACAGCGTAAATAAAAAAAAATAATTTCCACAAATAGCGCCCAATACTTCATCAACTAAAGCAAATGACTACATTAAATAAATAATTATTTAATTGATCAATTAGTTTTATGGCGTTATTTACGATGACATAACTTTTTGCCACGTGGCACTTCAAAATTAATGTTTTTTTTTTTAAATGATAAACAGAGTTTAATTATTGTTACAGCTCGCAAAGAAACCTGTCGTACGAAAGGAACAGTGGCGTACACATCGATGAAAAAATGAAAAACGTTGCCCCTGAAAGAATTTGAACCCGAGTCACCGCAAGCTATATAATTATGAGTTGACATTTTCTGGCTAAGTGTGACGTATTTACCTAAGCACCTAACGCTTTATTATATCTGGTATTATTAAATGTTTAACTTGGTGGGGTCTGGGGGAGAAAGAAAAGAGTTCCCATGCAACAAACATCTAATGTGGTAATCGACCATATGACCAGCAGATTATGCAGGTACAGCCGGCCAACTTGATTGATCGAAGGACTATATCCATGTTGAGAAAAAAGAAGAATCAGGAATCTGTCTTGTATTCCTTGCTACCCAATTTGATAAACGCCTGGATAACGGACACCGCGCCGGCCAGAATAGATAAGATTTTTCTATTCGTCTTCCTATACGCGTTTTTCCATCTTGTCGCCACATTACAGTATTTATAAAACATATTTGCTTAAAACATTTTATCTGAACGATCAAATTATTCGAAAAAATTGCACTTTGAGTAAAAGTTGAATTTTTAATGACAAACAGATGTTTATCGACCAGATTTGTATATTTTGACTATTTGGCAACCTTAGAGTGTGAGAAAATCCAGACTACTGCTAGAAATTAAATGACGAAAGAAAAATGTTTTCTAATAAGACATTGACACTTGTGCGCAATAAAACCCTTTCAACAGAGTTTAGCTCTCCTTATGCGAACAAATTGGCTGCTTTCCAGAATTTTACTCTCATAAATAAAGTATATTTGCGGTTTTTCTCAACATGGGACATGGTATGAGAGTGATTTAACTATAACCCTTTTGACAGTTTGACGTCTAATGCGTTTTTGACTGAGGGATGCCAAAGAAACAAATTACATATTAACATAAACTACCATTAAATCGTGTGTTTTGGTGAAGAAAAAAATATGAAGAAAGAAAAAGATGAAGACTTATTAATCATTTCTAAGACAAGCCACAAATATTTTGACTGTACAAAAGGAGAGGATGGGAAAGGTGTTGTTCGTATTCTGATGAGCGCAAAGGGGTTAACTTTAAACCTAATTTGATGCAATTTATTTTTATATGAATTTAAAGAACAGAATAAACACAACAACTTTTTTCTCATCTGCGCAATCTAGGCTGGGTATTTAATAAATGATTGGCACTCCTACGGAAACTATAAATATTTTCATATGAAAATACGATTTGTTTGACATTCCCAAATCGAAAAACGTGAAAGACGTCAGATTTTGACAGCCGGGCTATAATAACTCTCATAATAACTCTTCCTATAATAGTTTTATTCTTTGAGAGTAACTTGAAAGTTGAACTATTATATCAAGACTTTCATTATAAGTGTTTCGATCTAATTACTCAACTGACATTTATCCTCCTATAACCTATTTCCCAACTAACATTTTTCCACCTATTCTCCTAGAGCTTGTCTCTAGGAATTCGCCTCTCATAGAGTACTACGAGAGCGCTTAAGAGAGTCTTACATGAGTTAAATGGCCCCACTTATGGGAGTTATTTATATTTATAAAAAGTCTTAAACTCTTCTTGCAAGAGTTATTTGGTCTCATAATAAGACAATAAGTTCTTCTTATGGGAGTGTGAATAACTAATCTTTGTTTGAAAGAGCGAGAAACTTATAACAAAAAATTTTCGTGTCATCTTTATCTGTTGTGTGCCAAAATTGCTTTAATTTTTCATAAGGACATAAAGTAAAAAAGAGAACAAGATATACTTCTAAAAGAAATTGTTATTTTCAATGCGCTGTTTGATGGTACAGCATTATCATCAACATTATTGACTTTAATAATATATTTTCTGAAGTTATTCATGCATGAACTTAGTGCAACTGAAAACTTATCTGCTAAAGTTGACATTTTACTTCGAAAAAACCAAAGCGCCTTGAAAATAATCAATTTAACAAAGAAATTATAAATGATTGCTCATCGCAGCAGGGTTACCACATTTTCTCTGTTTGAAATGTGTTTTTTACCTCAACCAAAAGGGTAGAGAGTAAAATAGGATGTAATATTCGCTGCCGAAATGTGAGTCGATTGAGCAATGTCCGCCCGTATTTATCTACATGGTCGATAATGTTTTCAGTCAAAATCAATAAAAATGCCTAGGATGCGATTACGCGTGATAATTTCACATTAATTTCACATAATGAGACCCAGAATATAGCTCTAACCATTCTACAAAAAAGATTAATTAACATTTTTTCGTACATTCATAAAATCTTTTCGATATATAAAAAAATATATATTTTTTAATTTTTTTTTATAACGAATAGATGCAAATCAACTAGATGCGCATACCTGGACAAATTGGTAACCCTAAGAGTTGAGAAATTAAGTGGCGAAAAATTAGTTTTCTTATAGGAGTCATTCGCCTTTTGTGAGCGATTAAGCTTTTTTAACAGAGATTAGCTCTCCTCGTGCGAGCAAATTGGCTGTTTTCCAGACTTTTACCCTTTTAACCAGCGTAAAATTCCCTTTGTCTCCCCGAATCAGAGTAAATAAACTGTTGTTAGGAATTAAAAAATGTCGTGGTTTCATACTATTTAAAGGCACATTTCTGTTTTGATATCATTGCCGAGTGCACATGAATGAAGGAATATAAATAAAAATAAATGTAAATCCGACGTCATCGAAGTTGACTGTGAGTTTGTTTGCGTGTAGAAAAAGTCGGTCAATCCGTGCTGGTCATCCACACACCATCAATATGTTTTTGATGACGATTTAAGCGTCTTAGGTACACTTTTTTCTTCATAAAATATGCATTTAATTAATTAAAAAATTTCTGTGACCGCAAGCACACTACACACTGGCAAAATTACTTTTGACGGATGCTGGGATGCAATTATTGACTTTTGATTTGATATAAGTAGATATTTCTCTCAGTCATCCGGTCTCAAAACAAGAGTGTTACTTTTCATGAGTACTTCGATACTTTGACTCTCATAATTATTCTTCTTATAATACTTTTACTCTCTGAGAGTAATATGAGAGTTAAACTAACATAACAAGAATCAAATATGCTCTCAAATTGGGAGTTTACGTCTTTTTTACTCTGCTAGCCTTTTACCCTTCTAATGAGAGTACTAAAAGAGTAAAATTCAATTTAATCAAAAAAAAGATTATGTTGTGAGAGTATTCAAGAGTCTGAAGTGAGTGATCTAAGAGGTTTTTCTGGATTTGTAGAGTACATCTCTCAAGAGTATGTTTGTTGGCTATCTCTGGTGGAGTAATAATCATTTAATAAGAGTACTATGAGAGCAAATTTATTTGTTATGGAAAAAAATTATGTTGTGAGAGTATCAAAGAGCTTAAGAAAGTCTTATAAGAGGTTTTTAGAGCACAACTCTTGTGAGTATGTTTGTTGGGACCCTTAGGGTTAATGAGTCTTATATAGTTGGCAACCCGGGGACAGTAATATAACTGTGTGAAATCGACAACCAATTATAAAGGCTCTTATTTGTCAGCAGTATGATGTAGACATGAAAACTTTTCATTGAGAAATTTCAAACGTATTGAATTAAAAATCAATTCGTTTAAAGTTGAATAAAACTTAATTTATTAAGCAGTCAAACATACAACCAATTTACATTTGTAAATGCTTTTTCTGTTGAAGATTTTTATTACTGCACGTCGGTCGTCTTTATCGTTATTTGCAAGTCAAATCGTAAATGATGCGTTTACTCACTAGCAAACAATAAAATAAATCGTCTTGTGAATTCTTTAATCTTGCATGCCGGCTTTTTAACATAAGGCTTCGAAATGGGTTATAAAATAAAGTGAATGTAGGTGGCAGAGCAGACCAGTCTACAACTTTTTCACATCTAATGCAAATTGTGAATTAGTCACTCGAATTATAAATAAAAATGTGACCGGGCAGTGTATATGCACATGTTACAGTTATCACCAGCGAGAGTGTTTAATTAATTTATTAACGGCTATTAACATAGGTTTTTATTGCTGGCGAATTTATTAGAAATTTTCGTGATTTAGGTTCATCACAGTGTTAATGGCGATTGAACTCGAAACCTTGGCTTTGATTGCACCAAAAATGTTTGAACCGAGAATTATTTTTATGTCGCATTCCGTTTAACTTGTTATTGACTTGACAGCCGGCTCCTGATGTCAAATAATTGAGTACATTATGGATGTCTTAAAACAAGTCGGGTGGTCAAGCGCGTGCCATACTTGCGGTCTCGTAGACTTGAAGCTTGTTTTGAAGCTTTTTTAGCTTTATTTTATTTTTTTTATAATTTTTATTTCTGGGAATATTTTACATTTTGTTGTTTACTTTTCGTAGTTGAGTCTACTGTTCTTATATTGGGTGATTTTTTATATTTGTCACTCAAAAAAAGGCATAAAACTTTCTTTAATTTTTTTTTTATATTATTATTTAAATTCTTAAAAACTGTTATAAGCTTATTGTTTTTGTTCAAAGCTCCTATGTTGGGAAACATTCATGTGGTTTGTGGTTTACCGTTAGGTTTTTTTTTTCAAATTAACAATCAGCTGCGTTCTATTGGAGATTTTTCGAAAATTCTGCGGACATGGATTTCTGAGAAAACGGTAAAACAATTTGTTTTCCATTTCTTTGTTTGAATAGACACAAAAAACTTAAGGTTGGAGACGGCAATATTCAAATTTTTCAAATGCATCAAACTGGCGTTGTAAACGCTTCATACTTCAGCCAAATTTAAATTAGATCGTCATTACATTACCGTTACCTTTAAAAAATCGTTTTTGGAAATGTTTTATCGTTTTTGAGTCAAATCTTCAAATCTTCTTATTCGAAGTTTGGTTTAGCTTAACATGAAATCCCAGAAGATGGACTATGCCCGTTATTTATTTCGAAGTTATACTGTTTACCGTTTAGGAACTAGAGGGGGAGGTATACATTCTTTTGACCTTTTTTATAGTTTTTTAAATTTCAAATCCATGCAGCAACTATTTTGAATTTTTTTTTTCAGTTTCTGTTAGACTTTTTCCCAATAGCGCAACTACCTGTGCAGCGCATTGGATGTTTTTTTTTTTTTAAATTCTAAGGCCAACGGTTTTTTGCGAAAAAAGTCTTTGAAAAACTTACGCTAAAAACTGCAATTTGAAAAATTTTTAACGCAGTTTGCTTTCCTTTTGTACGCTTTGTACTTGAACTGAAGCTAAACAAGATGGCTCTTACCGTTAAGATACTAAAAGATTAAAAAAATATATTTTTGAAAATGCTTTTTTTTTTTTTGAGTTAAATCTCAGAAGATTTTGAAACTTAAAAATTCGCCGCTATAATTTTAGTTAAAATTTTTGATAATTTCTGATACGTGTGTCTTTTTTTCATATGATTTTTCTAAACAAGACTGGTGATAAGGGGGTACACACAGGTTTAACAAAATTAACAAAACTAAGCAAATAGATTTGTCTTTAATATGGATTTTTATGGAAAAAAAACCATAAAAATCCAAAAAAAAAAACAAAAACACTCAAAAAAATCAGAAAAATATTCAATCTAAAAAATTTTCAGAAAAATATTTTATACGCTTTTCACACTGAATGAAAAACTGAGTTTTGGGCAAAATGTTTTCAAAAACTCGTTTTGCCATTCACCATTCCTAAACGCCGCCGACTAGAATTTGTTTTCGTTCTTTATTTTTTCATCAGTCCCACACAAAAATGTATGGGGAAACTGATGTTTTTGATTAACTTTTTGCGTGTTTTTGCGAAAACACAGTTTTTGATACGGTGTAAAGAGGGCACTAGCTTGTGTTCAGTAATCAAATTTTGAGATAGCAAAACATTTGAGCTATTGAAATTAGTTTCAAAATATGCCATGAAAGTCGGTAACAGTCAGAAAAAAAAAACAAAAACACAAAGTTGTAAATTATATTGAACAACATTTTATAAAAACTAATCAAAAACTTCACGCCCAATCTACAACGAAAGCCGACGTATTGTTTCATACTTGTCGTTTATTTTCTTAGAGCTCTCTTTTCAGGGGCTTATGTCATCATTTTATTTAGGAAAAGTCTTTACGTTGAGCGCCTGTCTCAAAATCTCAAAACTCACGAAAAATAAGAAGGACCAGTGGCTGAGCTACCAGAATTAGGGTTGGTTGGTTTTTTGCAAACATTATTTTCTGAGACTATATTGACATATCGTCAAACATTATGGAAAGACCAAAGGTATCTCAAGGGCTTACATACTTTATTGGCACGTAGGACTTCCTCAATTTTTAACTTTGTTGGGGAGCATTCAACATTTTTTACGTTGAGGTTGATACTTTCTTTTCTGACAAATAGTGAGGACTTTTTTCGGGCCGATCATGAGTTTTCGGCAGCACCTCAACATTTCTTTAAGAGCGAGCTTGACTTCAATTTTTTTAATGTCTTTCATTCGGTGCATTATTTACAAGGACTTGATGAATAAATGTAAAGTAGTAAACTTCAATTTGAAATTATACCGAGGTTGAATACTTTTAGTCTGTAAATTAGCAGTACTTCCACTGATTGTCTTTCAAGCAGAAATTCACAAACTAATTTAAATACGGTTCCCTTAGCTTGCTCTAAAATTATATAAGTCTTCTTAATGGTACTTATTTCTTAGCTGTGTCAAATATAAAACTATACCGGAACTGATTGATTCACAAATTACCGACAACACGTGCCTTTGTAGCTTGAAGCAGTACCCACAATCGCCTGAGTGCAGCCAATTATGTTTGGCTTGTGCCAAAAAAAAAATTTTATCATACATGTAAATTGTTAATTTAATTATTGTTTTACTTTTGTCGAAATGTTGAATTAGCGAAAACAGGAAAATAGAGCCTCCATGGCATTTTGACTAATACAATCTACACACACGCAAAATTTGTATAAACAATAAACAAATTTTCTACTTAAAGATGAAAAATCAATTAACAAGTCGGTAACTGGCATAACACTTGGACACATAGGCTTAGCTTGTCAACAGAACACTTACCTGTCAGATAAGACAATAATTTGATTATTGGTGATTAAGCGTGTCTACCAACGGAATGCGACGCACGATCACTCTACAACACACGCAGATTGATGATCGCGTGCTTCGAATCGGTGCGCCACTTCACTGTAGTTGGGCGATGAGGGTGCAACAATCTCTGGGGGTGGACCGATAACACACGTTTTTTTCTTCACTTAAGTGGAGAGCACATAAAAGCACTGGGCACACAGCACTCAATTTATTATATTGGCCAATCAAAAAACTGTACTGTGGAGGCCTGTCCGAAGCACTTTGGTTGTGTTATCAGCACTTCAGCAGTGTGAAACTCTTAGAAGTTTAAGGGAAAGAACAAGACGTTTAAGTGGTTCGAAGGCGAGTGCGCAACTGATTTCCGACTCAATCTCGATGCGGCTTATATATTGAGAGTGAATTTTTCACGCCAGATCGGGGATCTCTTCCTCGTAGCAAGTCTAGTCTTAAATACAAACAGACTGCTGACTATAGCACAGCACGAGGTGTCTTAGGCCTCTGTTAATCATAAATTGCCATAAGCATGCATGCGTAATATGTTGATGCTAAGTATTCTTTTGTGGATCTGTAGGGTACCAGAAGAAGTTAACCAGTCTGGATGAGGCTTTTGTTCTCATGACGACACACGTCGTAGTAGCAGCAGACTCAGACACTATCGTCTTCAACAATGTATCTTCCATTTGTTGTTATTTAACAATAATTAACAATGTGCAACAGACTATAAGGGCAGACCGAAGATTAGCATTTAATTGATTAAAAGAAAACACTCGTTATGTCATCTTACACGATTAATATCGCAGGCTTTGTCAGTTTAAGGCTGGCCTTCTACGAGCACCGAAACAGTTTTTGGATCCACCGAGTCTAATCGGAGGCCTTCCACGAGTGACAGCTGCCGTCGTCTGTTTCTTCCATAAAACTCAAAGTTTTTCGAGATTATCTCAACTGTTGACGGCGAATGTTCTGTCGCTCGTGAAAATAGACCCTTAACGTGTTCACTGCACGTGTGGCTTATTAAATGGATTATTGTAATAAGTGTGTCTCGGTGTGTCGCCAGCGCTTGTTTACACTGATACTGTGTGCGGCGTGTGCTATTTAATAGGCGCCAAATGCACCGTGAGTGGGAAGTAGTAAGATGTAAAAGACCAGCAAATATGTTTTACTAAATAAATGAATTGAAAGTGCAATTAATTACACGGAGTTCCCCTGCAATTATATACGTCAGGTATAATTAAAGAGGCGGCAACTTGCATAATAGTAATGAGTTGCCCCTTTTACCCTGTTGCTGTAAGACGTGTAAGTATGACTTTTTTGTCTTTATACCTCTACCAATCCTGCGCGCCTTTAGGCTTTAGTTTTGAGTTTAAGGGCACAACAAACAACCCCTCCTCACTCGTTTGCAAGCTGTACTTCGTCGAAATTCTATGACAATTGCGTTTTAGTCAAACGCACATTCGCTTTTCTATTATTTCTGACACATGTAGTGGTTCATTTTAAGGTACTGCCATAATGTGACATAACAGCGCCACTACTCAGCGTTAAACTTGAGTTCTTTCCTTTACCACGACCATGATAATGGCCAAGATAATGGCTTCTTTTTTTTGTGAACAGTTGAACAGTTTTAGTTCAAAATAGAGCACTGAACAGAGCTCGAGCACTTTGAGCATGCTCTAAACCGAGTGCGCTCAGACTATATACTCTGTTCTGATTTTGTAACGCACTTGAGCACGTTTTTTAGTTATCGTATTATTGAAAAGAAAAGAAAACTTGAAAAAATTGGAAAAAAATTGTTACAAAAGCAAAATTGATGCCAAATTAATATAATTTCACGGAACAATAATTCATCAAAGGCTTTTACTTTCGGTCTTAAAACAACAAAAGTCTCCTTTTAAACTTTTTTTCAAGCATTCATCTGTCATTTCGCTGTGCTCAGCAATTAGTTCAGAGTGCTCGGTCAAATTATTTCGAGCACATTGAAAAGAAACACAAATTTTTGTAAGACAGTTCGAGCTCTGCTCTGAACGAAAAAAGAAAAACGCCCTGTGAGGCACACAGCAAAGTTCACTGAAAAAGTTAGTTTATATCCCGCCTGTTAAATAAAACTTGGACAATTACATTTTTTTTATTCCCGCGACTACTCGGAAGAGCTTTGACCACACTATCCTCATCCTTTGATGAAAGAGCGAAACCCAGAAAGCAGTTGAAACTTTTTGGATTTTTCCTAGGAAAAGTAAGACCTCCCTTAGGGGGCTTATAATTTCAAGATTAAGTTTTATGACATTCAAGTCATAGTACTGCCCTACACGACAATAAGTCTTCAAAAACCGCAAGGCAGATGGTTTCTAGTGAAACGTCCAATAATGACTATTGTAATGTGGCGACAAGAAATAAAAGACATGCAGGAATCGATTCACTTTACGAACACACCCGCTCGATTCACTAAACGAACATACCCAACTATCGTTTCAGTCAGCTGGCAAATTCGAAGTTCGAATTTCGATTTCCCCTCCTTGGAATTCAGTGGAAGAGTACCAATGGAAAATTACCAAAGGGGAAGTATGGAACTTACTAGAAGGTGCTTAATTTTGTATAAATACACGGGTGACAGGCTCGAACGGGACAGTTATATTTTAAACGTTGACTTGTAAAAATCGGTAGTAAAGTAAAAAGTGATCGAATTGAAATAAAGTGTTGAATTCTAAAAAGCGAAGTTGAATTAAGTGTGATTTGAATTTAAATAAGTCTTGTTTGGTAAAAAAAAGTTTTCATTACCAAACAAGATCTGCGATGTGCGACAAGATTATAGTCGCACGAATTTCATTGTGCGACTATAAAAATAAAATTGAGTTTTGTTCGACGAAATATTCAACGAAAATTAAAGTTATTTTGTCTAAACACAAAATTAATGAACAGCAATTATCCGATTCAATTTGCTAAAAAGTAAGTTTTCAATAAAAGGACCCCGAAGAAGTATGCAGCCATCAACGAAGCGCCGATAGAATTATAAATTTTATGTTTAAATTTCGAACTGCGTATTTTTTCAGATCAATTCAGATTGATACTATGTCTCCACTAGCCATAAAACTGCGATATAGAGTGAGAGAATAAATCCCGGAGTGTCTCCACTGGACAAACATACTCTTTATTTGACACAAACATTTTTTCTTTGCCACATGACATTTCCCAGAAGTGAGAATACCATTTCGTTGTAAAAATTCGAATAGATAATAAACTTGTGGCAGATTTATCATACGTGTAGAGTTTCAATTTCCTTATTCAAGTATCAAACTGTTATAAAGGTTAAAAGGGGCCATTGCCGTTTCGGAGAAGCACCTCAACACCTTAAAAGAACTCTTACGAAATGTCTACGTGGTGGGCTGACAGTGCTAGGTGTTAAACCCCAAAAACTGAACTCGTCCTCTTCACCAGAAAATACAAAATCCCACATATCGATGCCCCCTCAATCAAGGGCACTAGCTTTTCTCTGAGGAAGCTGAATATTTGGCCCTCATCTTCGATAGAAAGCTTTGCGGAAAATCGAATATACAGGAAAGGGCTCAAAAAGCTACGATAGCACTCTTTTCCTGCAAATTAAGCCATTGGAAACAAGTGGGGACTTCCACCCAGAATCACCCACTGGCTATATATTTAGGTTGTAAGACCGATACTGACGTATGAAACAGTTGTCTATTGGACTGCCTTGGATAAAGCGGTAAATCGTGACAAGCTGAGTAAAGTCCAAAGATCAGCTTGCTTATGTATAAGGAGAGCACTTCGCACCACTGCCTCAACAGCACTGGACATCCTATTCCAACTAGTCCCCTTTGACATCTTTAGCAGACAAACAGCTGCAATCGCGGCTACTCACCTCAAAGCAATTTCTCAGTGGACCTATAGTGAGATGTGCCACTCCGCTATTCTGAACGCATTCAGGTTTCCCTTTAGTAACATAGACTTCACCATACCACAGATACGGTTTGACAAAACTTCCAGACAACCGTCTTCCCTAGGTCCTCAGGTCCTGATGATGATGCCCCTCTGGAATATGATATTGATCCACTTCTACACTAATGGATCAATGACAAATGATGGCTTAGGTGGTGGCGTGTTCTCAGAAAGACTATATATTAGTCTCTCTTTCCGTCTTTCCGACTTCTGCATTATTGTAGTGTTTTGCAAGCTGAAATTAGGGCGATTAAAGAAGTTTTGTCCTGGCTTAAGAATAACGTTATATATTTCAAGGATATACGAATCTCTTTCGACAGGCAGGCGGCCACCAAGGGCCTGGAATCAGTCTTCATAAATTCTAAAGTAGCCCTAGACTGCCGATCATCACTAAATGAGATATTGAAGCATTTCAACATATGTACATCTATGCTGGGTGCCAGGGCATAGCGACATTCCAGGTACCCTCTTATTCTTGCCTGAAAAAGACTCCTCACAAATAAGTCTCAAATGGAAGCACCTAAAACATATATGGCCAAAGCTAAATTTTCAACGCTCAACGAGGTTATTCGCTCTTAACAGATTGCACATGAGTGCTACAATCGGTGTCATTACAGGACACGGTCTGATAGGCATAAGCATAGGTACATCAAGGCTTGGTGTCTATTCAAACAACTACTGTAAGAGCTGAATGGAGTATGGAAAACCACACTTCAGTCTCCACCTTCTCTGCACATGTCCCGCTCTCTCTAAGAACAGAAACCTTCACCTTGGAGCTTTCTCTAAAATGATAAAAGCACTACCAAACCAAAACGTCTCTCACGCTTCATTAATAGTTAAAAATGGTTCAAAAATTAGGAAGAGTTTCCAGATCCACATGGCTCCACAATGGACCTATATAGGTCTTAGTATTTCGGTGTCTTTAGACCAGGCTGCGACTTCAATCTTATTTAACCTAATGGGTCAAAAGAGGCATAAGAAGGTTTGTGAAAAGGTTGAATGAGATTTATTAGCGGGTCTTTCTTCAATCGCTTATCACAATGGGTCGTCTAAATAGACCTAAGTGTGATGAGGCGCGGGTCACCTCGCTCCATCAGCCCAACAACCTAACCTTCTTCAATCGCTTACCGAGAGGATTTTAATTTGAATTGCTTATCTCATAATTTAACCGAGACAAGTTCAGAATTTATGTTAACCGCGAATTGGTGCCCGGTGAAGACATAGTGTAAATAAGAAAGGAGATGAGCGTTAATTCCAACCTTTTTTTTTAGTTATTTATTTGCAGTATATGTATTTATTTATTTATAAATTTATTTGTCCCACTTTGTTAACAATAAAATATTTAATAATGTAAAGTTTCTCCTATGGTAAAACTAAATCAAATAATTTGCATATTGGCCACGTGACCCCGGTCTTATGTGCCCTCTTGTCTCCCCTTTTCTGCATCGTCAAACGTTTTCAGTATTTCACGATAAAAAATTTGGAAGAAAAATCACACTCAAATTAATCGCGCCTTTAATTATTTAAAACTGTAATTAAATGGCCGTGGTGTGCCGTAGGGTGCCGTCGCGTAGTTAGTGTGTGTGCTTACGACGCCGTAGGTCTGGATTCGAATCCTGCAATCGTCAAGTGAAAAAAAGACTTGTTCTTTTACACGGTCCCCACCTCCGCGAGGATCTGACAAGCCCTCCGAGAGTAACATTTGTCTTGAAAAACTTCTCAAAGTGCCGTTCGGATTCGGCAAAAAATTGTAGGTCCCCTTTTATGTGAAGAAATTAACACACACAGCATTATGTACATTGTTGAGAAGTTGGCCCTGGTTCACCTCAAGCTGTTGCGCCACTCTATTTATTTATTTATTTATAACTAAATGGCCACCAAAATAAACATAAAATCGTTAATGGACTTCAATAACTCCAGCTGACTTTAACGGATAACAAGTCGTTGAATTGAATTGAATTGAATTGATGACAAGGGTTGTTTGAGGACACCGATCCTTTGATGTGTATAAAATCACCAGTTTTGTCAGCACTGAGCTGATATTATCTAGCTCTTTTCTGCTTCTATGCTGTAGTTGATCTGACAATCGATCTTCTCGATCTGACAATCGATTTGTATAGTGTTAATAGACGTGAACAAAGTTTACACCTAATAGCCAACATTACGCGTATTGGAATTTACTTAATCTCGTAGATATTGGTTTTCAAATTGGTTTTGTTATTTAACGTCTAAAAGCTTCCAGCTGCGCCGAAATTTAGATAGCCAAGGTAATTTGTCTCGAGGGTTACTCGATTAGTTACTCACAAATCGATATATTCACCATGAACTCTCCAAATCAATCCCAACATAAATGTATTTGCTTCAATACACCAAACATGCATTATCCTCAAAGAAGTATGGATTGATAATGCTACCAGCCCAAAATCTACACCAAACGGGTGGTCTGGAGGCATTGCAATTTTGTGAATATCGTCACGAGGCTGGTTATCGTTCGATGTTCGAAAATGGGACTTATCATTCGAAAATGGGACTCATCGTAAAATGGGCTAATTTTGCTTGAGCAGAAGACTCGATTTATTAAACTTTTTTTATTCACTTAAAAAGCTTGTATACAAAAAAATATCAAAAAATTTGAAGGAATAAATACCCCGTTCGTATAATGTTTTTTAATGATCCTTATTGCCTGTTGTCATTTGTGGGAAGACAAATGGAAAATGAATAAAAATAACGCCTTTGCCACAAATGATTTTTCAACCAGTAATTTTCCATCTCACGCACCTATCAAATTAAATTTATTGACAAGCAATCAAGTCTTGCTTCAAATTCATTACTCCGGGCGACCTCTGAAGAGCCTTCAAAGCTCTAGTACTAGAAGATTTGTTCCAACACTTGAGGTAATTATTAAGTTCTTAGCATAAGATGTGCTTACCGCTGCGCAAAGAGTTCTGACACTTACATCCACTTTTGAACAATTTTGTTATAGAGGTTTCGCCCTTAGGTCGATTGCCATTAACAAAACCGTTTAAAAGAACAAAAACAAAACAAACAAATAAAGCATAAAAATCATTTCACAACCAGCTAACCGGGAAGTAGATAAATAATTTAAAAAAATATCTATACCCGAGGTGTTATATTTCATTTTTTGATTTTGTTCTTATTTCTTTTATTGTGATACTTCAATTTTCAATTTGTTGATATTGCATTTACATCGATGTACAGACTTTTTTTATTGTTTTTAAAATTTATACAAAAAAAAAATATTCAGCGCATATTTGAATATTTGAACAATACTTACGTAGCATATACCTACATAAATAGATAATAATTGGATTCACATTTAGAAGTAGGTTAAGACTTTGGGAAAAATTTAATCTGTAAATTTGTTTTCCCTCGCATTTGACTGATTACAATGTTGTTTACAACTTTAATTTGTTTTCTTGTTTTTACTCATTCACCTATCCGCATGCGAAGAGCTCAAAGTCGACGAAACTATACGACGGACGATTTCTGTTATTTCAGGTGTTGGTAAGTTTTTAGCAATTTTGACAGATTTCAGTCTAGTCGGTGGTGGCTTAATAATCTACCATAATTTTTACCAGAGATTAGAAACGAACATAAAGAGCCTCGCGCCACAAACTTTATTAGTCACTACACTACCCAAATATGCTTAGGGTTAGTTGAGGCTGTATAAGTTCATGTTTCAAGAATTTTGTGGGTTAAAACATCATTTACCGGAAATTCTTCCGGATTCAACTCAAAAATATATTTTTTTTTTTCAAAACACTAAACTCATAAAAATTAATATCGAATTGATCTTGGCTAATGACGAAATATTGATGTCAGAAGGCAATAAAAAAAAAACGTCAAATTCATAAATGTGTACATGTCGTAAATTTTTTATCAGAAGTTCGTCATAAAACCGTCAATAACTTCGACACCGTGTCATTGCCTGTTTCATATTCCAAACGCATCCAAAAAATGACGCCCGATAAAGCCATTCATAATTTTGACACAATTCTAAGTTAGTTCAAACGCTTCATATCTGTAAAGTTTTGTTTTATGTTATGCCGCACCTTGATTGTTTTATTACCTATTAATTGTGTGGCCTGTGTTTAAAAAAATTGCTGCCTGAAGTGCTTGGCTCGTGATAACACTGAATATCCGTCCTCTGATGACACTTTGTCTACTGATTTAAAGGCTTCAAGTTTTGATGAGGCTGCCAAAAGATTCAAATTATCCTGCGTACCAAGCCTACAGGATGTCATTAACAGGCTACAGCTACACACAATCTGCATGAATTCACTGACGTGCAGCTGCGAAATGTGAAATTGCCGCGTGCGTGCGTTGACATAAATACTTTACTAACTACGGGCACGTATAGGGAAAAACGAAAGCTTATCCTACAACTTTGAGGAACTTTCAATTGTGAATTACGCATCTGCGTGGGAAGCATACAGGATGTCATTATCAGGCTACAGCTACACACAGTCTGCATGCGTTCACTGACGTCCTGGTACATCACCTTCAAGCGAATTCGCAATGTGGCACTGCCGTGTGCGTGCGTACCCGTCGGAAAGGATCTAAGGATAGGAAAGGTAGAAGAGAAAAGTAATTCTCAGAAACACCAAAGCTTACCCCCGCAAGTGTTTGCAAATAATAGGAGAGAATTAAAAAATTTAGGTTGGAAAATTCAATTTTGAAAATTTTTGTCGCAGTTAGCTGGCCGTTTTAAACGTTTCATATTTTAACAAAATTTGAACAAAATCGTCATAGCCGTTAAAATACAAGAGATTTTTCAAAAATCTTTTTTAAAAAGCTGTTTTTCTCAAAATCTATTGGCATCGATTCGCGAAATGCTTTTTTTGTTTTCGAGTTCAATCTCAGAAGTTTTTCAATATTCAAAACTCGCTATAGTTTTCCTTAAAATGTTGGATAGTTTTTGAGACATATTATTTTTTTCATACGAATTTTCCAAACAACACCGGAGATAATGGTGTTATTTGGACTCATTTTTGCACCCCATCCTATAGGATAGGAAGTAAATTAATTTTTTTCACATAGTTTGTTACACGGTGAAATAATTATGGTAGAGCCCCAAGACATTAAGGGCATATGATGGAGACCGAATTTTGAATCGATAACGGCGAGGAAGAACCAAATACCGCTGTCAGGCAGAACGAACCATTCAACCCGGGCGAAGACGTTACCGACGAAGCATACGAACGATACCGCCCACCCGACCTGGAGGAGGTGAAAGTAGCTGTGTCTAAGCTCAAGTGCAACAAAGCAGCCGGAGCAGACGGCCTAGCTGCCGAACTTTTTAAATCCGCTGGCGATGAGCTGGTTAGGAGCATGCACCAGCTCATCTGCAAGATATGGTCGGAAGAAAGCATGCCCGACGAATGGAACCTCAGCATTGTTTGCCCGATCCTGAAGAAAGGAGACCCTCTGAGTTGTGCCAACTACAGAGGCATAAGTCTTCTTAACATCGCATACAAGATCTTTTCTGCTGTACTGTGTGAACGCCTGAAGCCGTTTGTCAACAATCTGATAGGCACATATATCAGTGTGGCTTTAGGCCAGAATAGTCCACCATCGATCAAATATTCACACTGTGGCAGATCTTGGAGAAAACCCAGGAATTCCAAATCGATACTCACCACCTCTTCATCGATTTCAAGGCCGCGTATGATAGCATCTATAGAGACGAGCAATATAGCGCAATGTCTAGTTTTGGCATCCCTGCCAAACTTGTCAGTCTGTGCAGGATGACGATGGAAAACTCACGCTGTTCCGTCAAGGTCGACAAAGACCTCACAGACCCCTTTGATGTCAAAAAAGGATTTAGACAAAGCGACGCGCTATCATGCGACTTCTTTAACATCACACTTGAGAGAATTGTGCAGAACTCTCGCGCCAACACCAGAGGTACAATCTTTCAAAAGTCCGTTCAACTACTCGCATACGCAGACGACATTGACATAATCGGTAGAACAAAGCGTGATGTCAGTGAAGCCTTCGTGAGCATTGGGACGGAAGCGGCGAATATGGGTTTAGCAGTCAATGAGGGCAAAACCTGTCATCAAGAAAAGACACCCAACACCGACGTCTTGGACAAAACATCACCATCGACAGCTATAACTTTGAGGTAGTTAGGGACTTTGTCTACCTGGGTTATCAGGTATCAATTCAGACAATGACACCAGCGCTGAAATCAAACGAAGGATAACTCTTGCCAATCGCTGTTTCTTTGGGATAAGAAGGCAATTGAGTAGCAACGCCCTCTCTCGAGCAACTAAAGTGTCCATGTATAAGACCCTCATCATCCCAGTCCTGCTGTACGGTGCAGAAGCATGGAACCTGTCAAAGGCGGATGAAAACATTTTAGGCTGCTTCGAGAGGAAATATCTTCGGACGATTTACGGTCCCGTCTGCATAGACGGAGAGTGGAGGAGGAGATATAACATCGAACTGTACGGGCTGTACAGCGATACCGACCTAGCCAAAAGAGTCAAAACACAACGTCTACGATGGCTGGGTCATCTAGAGCGGATTGACACCAACGCCCCGGCCCGGAAAATCTTCAAATCCACACCGCAGGGACGGCGCGGTAGAGGAGCACCGAGACTCAGGTGGCGCACGCAAGTGGAAGGGGACCTCAGCCAACTTCGCGTGCGAAACCGGAGACGGCTAGCTAGAGACAGAGCTGGCTGGCGAAGCTTGTTGGCTGAGGCCCAGGTCCACCCCGGATTGTAGCGCCACCTTAAGTAAGTAAGTAAGTAAATTTTGTCTTTATTTGCTAAAATAAATTTTTATTTATAATATTTTTTTTTTATTTATAATATTCAAATTAATTTTTTTGAATATTATTTAGAGAAAATATTATGCGGTCCATCTTGGTTATATCTCTTAAAGTCATGAGGATTTACGGTGATTATTTCAAATTGTTATAAGCTATGCATCAAAATTAGTAGACCATGGGTAGGGTTAAAATATCGCTTGAATATAGAATACGGTTTTTCTTAAACGAATACATAAATTTTCTATGAAGCCAAAAAGGCTTAAGGGCGTACCAAACGTAGGTACTCGTATGTTAATTTTTTAGGAGCAGCAAATGAATGTGCATTTCAAATTTCGATTAAATACCGTAAGGATCAGATAAATTTATGTATTCTGTAAAACTTTTTTTTCTCCTATAAATTTTCTGGAAAATCAGATTTAAATCACCCTTAGACTATGCCCAGGGCTTAACAAAATAAACTCCTTATTCTGCATAATATAAGCTTGTTTTCGTCTTTTAACAAAGTCACTCCCCTTTGCCTGGTCGAAAATGTTAAATAGCATTCCTAGACCCCATTGTTATAGACATTCAAATCTGTCTACCATCTTTGAGATACCTACTTAATGTCATCTTTTTCCCTTTTCATACAATGACGTGGGTTTATTTGTTCACACTTTATTGACCCGTCTTGCCTGAAGCTATTTATAAAATTTCGTACAAGATTATGCATCAGATTCAAAAACATGTAGAATGTACCGAGGGAGATGAAAAATGAGTCCAACGATAAAACGAAACTGAAAATGCACAATGAAAAGTAAATTGAGAGCGAAAGTGAATTGTCGGTCAGTAATTTGTGTTGCATTATCTGTCTTGGCAATTCCCGATGATATGGGTCAGCTTGCAAGATGGGCAATCCTTTTAGGTCATATGTGAATGTTTACGTGAAAATGGAACTTTATACAACTGAAGATACCTTTAGGTCAGGTGGCACTATCCGCGTTCTTCTATCGTTCTTCATAGCCAGCAGTACCTACTTTTGTAAGAAAACTGATCTGCAACTATAAACCTGTTCACCCAGCACTAATCCTCGATTAATATAAATCTTTATTAAATCCTCTACAAATAACGCGATTTACCATACAAATTTAATCCTCTCGGCAAAGGATTAAAAATAAATCCTCTCATAAATCCCATTCACCTTATTCACAAACCTATTTTCTGCGCTTTTGTAACAGTTTGAGAATCAAAAAAGGAAACTGAAACTGTTCCTGCGCGACAGATCTGTCAAAAGTACGTTTTCTATTGTGACTTTTACTGAAGAAATCGTTTTTCGCTCCTGGGGAATGTCATCGCCACTTTCTTTTGAGAGCCAATATGACAGAAACAGAGTTTTCGTGTCAAATTAATCCTTTATTTGTCCGATGGAGCCACTTTAGGATTTATTTTAATCGTCTCCCGCTAATCTTCTTTTAATTGTCGGTGGAGACATAGTATTAGACTGTCAAAGGTCACAATGCAAAAAATGGGGTTTATTTTTGGTCTTTGTTAGCTAAAACAAATTTTAAAGTTCACTTCAACACTGAGACAGGTTGTAGGAAGTTTTAGCTAAAATATTTGAAAGACTACAGAGTTTTATCAATCAAAGCTCAAGCCTAAATTAAAATTTAAAGAGATCCCCACCGATGGAGGGTATCTGCTTAATAAACCATAACCTTATATTCTCTGGATCCTAGACCTCTGATTTCTCTGATTTCTGCTGACCAAGCATCCGGCTTGTTGTTAAAAACGAAGCTCGGTCTTCCTGGTCTCCTCGAACCTGGAGCTTTGGTTATGAAGACCCTCTTGACTGGAGCGTTGTTGTCCATCCGATAGATGTGACCAAGGCAATGGAGTCTTCATGTTTTAATTTTTTCAACTTAATCCTTAGTACAACGCATAAAGTTTGCGGTTGTATTTTTTCTTCCGTTCGCCCTATTCGCACACAAAACTATAAATTCGCCATAAATAACTTTTCTCTCGAAAGATCCGGGCAAAGTTTTTCCTTCTCTGCTTATCGTCAAGCACCTCAAGCCGAAAGCACCGGAAATCCTGTGGATATATTTGGCAAGCCCGTATGAGTAGCCTTTTATTAAAGAGTCTTATAGATACTCTGTAATACAAGGTAATAAGAATTTTTTTTATTTATAATGCTGGAATCGCAATGTTGCGTTGCTGCGTGCGTACGTTAATGGCCTTTGCCATGCGTTGCCAAAACTTTACGATACTTTACGCGTCAAACTACGCACGCAGCAAATTTGCAAAACGAAATGCCGCTTTGTGTTTTGGGGTAGGAAATTGTAAAGCATCACCTCAAACACTTCCAATTTCTGTTGAAAGATATTTGCAAAAGAACGAGCAGAAAAGATGCTTTTTAAAACACGAACCAAGTTGCCCAGCAATGAAAATAAAATTATTTCTGTTTATTGCATCACAAATATATCCAAGGTGGTGCACTCGTGTCTTTGTGAATGATAAAAACCAACAACTTGCGAGTTATCGTGACAAACTGAAATAATACCGAAAAACATCACATTCCCTACTCAAACCTCTCTACTCTACGCAAACCTGGTTTTTTTTATTCTGACAAGAAACAGAAACAACCCTTTTTCGTCCCCACAACCTACTGACGACAAGAGAACTATACTCACTCACCACACAATGAATGAGCATGAGGTTGTTCAACGGACGCAAAAGTAGAAAGTAGATCTACTTTTGCGTTGTAGATGCGTCTACGATATTTGGGGTAAGGTTCAAACGTGGGGTGAAGTTTTGAAGTAACATTTTGTTTTGCCCCATATGCGCCTGTTGTTACTACTCTGCTTGTCATCGAACGCACGCAGCAACGCAACATTGCGTTTTGGATTTAAGCCTTACCTGCTGCAATTCTTCACACTCTTTATAACCTCTTGATCACGTGCAAGATCATGATAGAATTCTTCGAATCTTCAGAAAAACTATGCTTAGTTCATTCATCACAGCCTTGAAATTCTACATTCCATGAGCGGAATTTTAAAACCACAGCAACGTCATCAAGCATAAAAGTGACAGTTAACTTTGTGAATAATAAAGCTTGCGCGTGCACCCGATCGGGTTGTGGCAGAAAAATTATACAAAAAGGGGAGTTAATATAACTATATTATATAAATAAATATTATTCGTATATAAATATAAGATTTAAACAAAAACAGGCAGTTCTATACATTAATCAAGCATTTCTTATTCATAGGTGTTCCCCCGATTTACTTTTACACTTTTTTTCTGAGCCACTAATTTTTTTTATCGCGATCGCTTGTGATGGGATTTCAATGTACCGTTTCAAAATGCTGAGTACCATCGTGTGTCAAAATTTTAAGACTTTGATACGATGAAATGATCGAATTCAACCGTTTGAAGTGCTTTTGAGCAGCGGTTCTTGTTAAAATGGCCTTGCGCCCATTAATTGATTGCAAAGTTGTTTTTGGTGACTGGGAGTCTGGGATGCTTTTTAAACGTTTTGTTTTAGCGTAAGAATTACTTGTTTTAATGGCTAATGGCTGAGACAAAACTTCATACTTTTAAAGCTCCTTTTAAAGTAGACTTTTGAAGTACTTTTAAAGTAGACATCGAAACAACATCCTTTCAGACATTTCCGGTCAAAATACGAAGTTTCCTGCTGTTAACTCACATGCGTGACAGACAACAACTATAATAGCCGCACAAGCTGAACTTGATTTCGTCCGTTGACTTATATTCGTCTGTGTCTATACTACATTAACATGCGCGCGCGGCAAAAGCTCGGCAAACCATCTAGTCAACAAGTCAAAAGAAACCAAATGCTGTGGCATATGTAAACAATGACAAGTATAAATAAAATGCATTGCCGCATGCGCGTGTGACCTTAATTCGAGAGCTCGGCTATCTGCCTAAAGTTGTAAATGGTGAAAACGGTTCGAGATTCACTAAACATGACATTGAACCGACGCGCCGGGGGTGACAACGTATCGTCCGCGTTTCCAGTCCGATTGTCAATTAGTATCTTTTGTTGATGTGCTTTTTTTTTGCTCTGGCTTTTATTAACTGGCTGTCATAATATGTAGCTGCGTTGACCCACTGAAATTGAGGCGCTTGTATGGTGTTCCAAGCCCAGATGAAGCTTATCAATGCAGTGGCAAAGTCTTTTTTTAGAGACAGACAGTTTTTCTCAACCTATTAGTTGAAGAACAAATAAAAACTGGGTCACTGTGGTCGGCACGTGGAATGATCCATTTCAATGCAATCTCCATTGGAGGAAGCACAGCAAATAATTGCAACATAAAAATGAAGTGCTCGTCATCGTGATCGTGTTTATTACTGATAATCATTACTAAAGTAAACGTTTCTCAAACGATGATTCTGTTCAAACCCTAAATGAGGGCGGTGCTTAATTTAAAAACTGTCAAACTTTAAACTAAGTTTGAGACGTGTTTTAATTTTGAGCAGCAGCAGAGGTGTGTTAGGTTTGCATTTTTTTATGCACAGTTTGACAGTTCTTTTCTTCAATATAAGCAAAGCGAAAGCCAATTCACACGTCAATGCAAGGACATGTGTCACAATTTTTTTTTTATTTAATGACTGTGACCTGTGACTGTGCAACTGTGACCCTAACGCAACGTGGTAGGTTGGAAAGGTGCATACCGTCCAAAGAAAAAGTTCAAAGACTGACACAGACAACGGTGTTCTTTTTACAAATTTTTGACAATTTTTATGCGCTTGATAAACGTCATTCTTAAAGTTGAACATCAGTAGCTACAACTGCCAGCTGCAGCTGCAGATATGTTAATGCTAGATATGTGGCCATTTGGATATAGATGGTAATAAAATGGGCAATACATTGCCAAGAAAGGGGAGTTCCACTCGCATAAAATCCTCTCAAAATTATTTTTAAGAGGAAGGCCAAGGACGCCTTTTAAGCCAAGGCGAAGCAAGGCTTACATTTTATTTATGTAAGCCTTGCTTAGCCTTGGAGGAGGGAATCTAACATGCGGAGGGAATTTAACTCCAGTTTCTTTTAAGAATATGGATATCTACCGGGATCGTATAAGAGCTTCAGACAGTCCCGGCAAGTGTCATTGAAGAATTTTACTCTTGTCTTGAATTCTTTGATGGTTCTACTTCATTTCGCATAATAATTTAAAACCATGAAGACGTCAGGGGTCCCCTTTCTTGGCAATGAATTGGCCATTTTATTACCATCTATATCCAAATAGCCACATATCTTGCAGGGAGTTACTTTGTTTCTTCTACCCAACCTAACCTCACATTGGAAATTCGTCAAAATTGGGGGAAAAAAAATTTAAGGACGTGATGTGCTTTTATATCCAGCCTCCTTTTCTGTGTCAGTCTTTATTTAAAGTCTTTATTTAAAACATAATGGAAAATATTAGAAATTTAAACACGAAGTTAAATCCGAAACTGTTTCTGTAACTGAAAAAATAAATAAATAGAGTGGCGCAACAGCTCGAGGTGAACCAGGGCCAACTTCTCAACAATGTATGCTGGTGTGTTAATTTCTTTACATACAAGGGGACCTACAATTTTTTGCCGAATCCGAACGGCACTTCGAGAAGTTTTTCAAGACAATTAATACTCTCGGAGGGCTTGTCAAACCCTCGCGGAGGTGGGGACCGTGAAAAAGAACAAGTCTTTTTTTTCAGGTGACTATGGCAGGATTCGAACCCAGACCTCCGGCGTAGAAAGCACACACACTAACCACTACGACACGGCACCCCACTAACTAAAGCTGGACAAAAATTTAGTGCACTAAAGCTGAAGCTGGCAGTTGTAGCTACAGATGCTCAACTTCAAGAATGACGTTTATCAAGCGCTAAAAATTGTCAAAGATTTGAAAAAGAACACCGTCTTTGAACTTTTGCGAAAAACTGACAAGTACGTAAAGAACAAAATGACAAACTTAATAATATTGTACTCAGCTAAAGCGTCCCATTCTGATCATTTTAAGCGGCATGCTACTATGCAAGCTTCAGCTACCGGACACCTTTTTTTAGTAATTGAGTGTTTACCTGACTCCGGGATAGCAGTGCAGAATTTAAGCTACCTCTGTAAGGACGTATAGAAGTTTCGATATCACTTAACTTGGGGTGTAATCAGTTTAGGAATTCTGTGATAACGATAAGTGATGTTACAAATAACAAAAAGTTGTGTGCGCAAACTGTGATCATCACAATTTTCTTGTGAAAGCTCAAGATCAATCACCGTCAAAATCAGCTGGTCCCCAGTCAGTTTTTAAACTTTCTAGTTAGTTGGTTTTTTTTTGCCTACACTTAGACTCACTTTCTACATGCATGAATCAAAAAGCAAGTGTACTTACTCCAAAAGCCTAAGTAAAGCAATGATTCGGAACAAAATTTTTGTGTTCACCTGACCGATTTTTGATCACATTGACTGTCAGAAAAAGTGAAAACCATAGATCACCTTAGACTATTGCACCCCTGTAGCCGGTACTTGCTGCAAGCTTTACCGAAGCAACTACTACTTTTGTAAGATTTCTTGCTACAAAGCTTTACCGAAACTGGTGCTTGTATAAAGTTTTCCATTGCAAGCCCTAGCAAAACTGTTGCAAAAGCTTCCTTTTACAGGCGTAATCAAAACTGTTAAACTTGTGTAAAGCTTTCTGTTGCATCAGGCATTACGGAAACTGTTGTTTGAATAAGGCTTCCTGTTGACTTAGAAGAAGCTACTAATTGTATAAGGCTACCTGTTGTAGGCTTTATGGAGGTTATTACTTGTGTAATGTTATCTCTTGCAGGCTTTATAGAGGCCTTTCTATTACTTTTGTGTAAGGCTTCCTGTTGAGGCTTTATTCAGGCTATCACTTGTATAAGGCTTTCTCTTGCAGGCTTTAAAAAGGTTTTTAATTGTGTAAGACTTCTGACTGCAGACCTTATAGAGGCAATAACTTGTAGAAGGCTTCCTGTTACAAAAATTGTCTCTTGGTGTGGCAGCTGTAGGTAAGATAAGAACTGTTTGTTTAGAGTTTTAAGGACTTAACTTAAGAAGAACTTAGGGCTGCCTCCACAGACACCCCAGTCACGGATTACCTCACTATGACATTCGCCCTCAACAGGAGATTTGCTACCAGAATACCTGAAAGAGGTGAATGGGAAGATAAGACCATTACACGAGATCGCCGTATATACCGACGGTTCTAAGATGGACGTCGGAACCGGTGCGGGCATCTTTTGTGGAGATCTGGGACTAGGTAAATCTTTTCGAATTAATGACGACTGCAGCACTTTTCAGGCGGAGCTGGCAGCCATAATCCAAGCTGCCTCCGAGCTGAAGAAACACGGCCCCACAAACAAGACCATCATCATATACTCTGATAGCCAAGCGGCAATTAAAGCCTTGGAATCAGACGTGGTGAAGTCAAGGGCTGTGAAACTATGCAGGGAAATTCTGGACGAGTTAACACTGTAACTGTGTGTTGGGTGCCAGGTCCCACCGATATATCGGGAAACGAAGAAGCGAACAAGCTTACGAGATTTGGGTCTGAAATGAATGCATCTCTAGCCCTCAAATCTATAAGTCCCGCTGACTTCGATAGCACGTAGGATAGAAACTAAATCCTTGAGTAGAACCAACCTACGTTGGACAGAACTTAATACGTGCAGACACACAAGGGAGCTATGGTCAGCGGTAAGCAAAAAGAAATCACTATTTTTGATCGGACTAGCCCGCAGGAACATCCGAGTACTCACGGGAATACTCTCGGGGCACTGCGCTGTGGGTCTACACGCTTAGCGGCTAGGTATACCGCATAACGATTACTGAAGCTGCAGTAATCGTTATGCGGTATACGATTACTGCAGCTAACCCTTACGAAGCTGCAGGGACGTTGAAGAAATCGGATCTGTTCGTCACCTGCTTTGCGAATGCCCAGCCCTAAACAGCATCAGGCGTTGTACCCTCGGCAGTTACTTCTTCAACGAGCTTTAAGATCTAAATAATGTAGATTTAAAGGACCTCCTCCGGATGGGTCCAAGAGGGCGGAACTCTGAGCTTCTAACAGCGGTCTATTTCTGTTTTCGTTCCAGGTATTAAGAAGGTTCCCAATGGACACAATGGACTTAACTGCTGGTCTAAGTGAAGCCGTGACTATTGTCAAAAGGGCATCAATCAACCTAACCTAACCTTACCTAAGAAGAACTTAACTTAAGAATTTATTTTTAAGAAGAACTTAAGAAGAAGTAGACAGCTTTGAGTTTTTGAAGCATTAAATTCGACTCTGTTTAAAGTCCCCCAGGATGATATGCTGTTCAAGTCAGAATTTAATGAATTAAACATACGCAACCGTTCCCTTTCAACGTCTGGAAACGACGTTTTTCTGGAAACGAATATAAAAAATTGAGGGTACTGTCGTCAGCAAAAGAATATATTGGATTATAAGTGGCAGACAAGAGGTCGATGATAAAAATCAAGAAAAACGTTGGACATAGAACTGAGCCTTGGGGCACACCAGCATTTATATGGTGGATGTTAGAATTAAAGCCGTCCAAGTGGTTCACTTGGATTGAACGGTTTGAAAGAAAATTTCTAATCCAATGAAGAAAAGATTCGTCGACTCCAAATGCATGCATTTTCAACAAGAGAGCCTGGTGCCAGACTCTGTCAAATACTTTACAAATATCAAGCGCAACAGCGTTGCTTTCACCATGGAGGTGCAAGAAGTGGTCCCACTTTTCGGTGAGATGAGCCATCAGATCACCAGAGGACCTTTTGCTATGAAAGCCATACTGCCGGTCATGAAGGAGCTTCTGCCATTCGAGATATTTCAACAGCGTTTCCATGACCTTGGAAAGAATGGATGTAAGTGCAATTGGTTGGTAACTGCTTCGAGAAGAATGGATAGCCTTTTTTAACTGAACAAACGGGCTATGTTCCATGTCCACTGCCCAGCCCATCTGATTTGAAACCTACAAGTTTAAGTTAGACTTAAAACTTAAGGGATAGTTTTTTCTACGCAAGGAAATTCAAGTCAGTAGTGATGCTTTCCTTATTAATCTTAGTCGGAAACTAGTAATGTCATGTCCGATTTACCACTCATCACACAACTCTCTACAGCTAGTCACATAATTTTTAATGCATTTGTCAAATCTTTAGTAAAAGACGATTGGATACAGAAGATAGATAAATATTTTATTTTGTGCTAGAAATTTTACATAGGTGGTTGTAACCGCACATTTTACAATACAATACTATGATAATGGTTATTTTCTTTCTATTGAATATTAAGACTTGTTTGTTGCCAAATTATTTACCTTTGTGAGTCAACTTTGCTATTCTTTCTAACTTTCTTCTTGTATTGCCAACTTTTTTGCCTTTTCCGCAGATATGAGTTTCTTACAATCGGCAGCCCATTTTTGCAAAGCTTATCCGACGACGTCGCATTCCACCGAAAATAGCGGCACTTAGACGATGAATACTGTAAAACGCTTATGTAAACGATGGCAAAGTATGGTTTGTGTAAGGTCTTAAGAATTTCAGCCTTCGCCGGATCGGAGTTTAATTTATCCATAGTTTTGGTCGCTATACAAAAAAGATAGTCCGCCACAAGAGCCTTGACAAATGAGAAACTTCAACTACCTTACCTTGTTTTCCACAGTCCCTGTACATGTTAATCATGAAGTTTCTCTGTTGCATGTCTTTGGGATATTGCTTCTTGGCCTCTTCTTTGACATGTCCTATGTTGAGTTCCATATTAGATTTTATGAATTTCCTTTTTTGATAAACGCATTCAGCGAAAATCTACGATATACAACATTCTTTGACGATTATTCTGAAATAATTCAATTTTATATCTACCGAGACGTAAACGCTACCCCCGGTGGTCTTTTCTCCTTTAAGGTATTCACCAATCTTGCTGATTTCCAGGCACTTGTTTGTAATTGGATCTTCGTCTTCTATTATACCACAACAAGTGCTTTTCTGGTTTAGAAACAAAAAAAAAATAAAGTTTTAAACTTCGATTTATATATCAAGACAGATGGAAAAAGCATGCTTTGAGATAGCTACGATGGTGTCATCATAAATAACGTTTTCACAAACGTCCTTAGACGCTTTGAAAGTTTTTTGATGTTCTAGATTTTCTTCTGCTGTTCCATGGAAAAGTGATAGCTTAGAAAATCACAGAATGTTAGTTATATCTACGTGCAACGTATCCTTGTTATCCCCAGCTTACCACGAGACAAGTACCTAAAGTTATATAAAACGGCTGAAATCGTCTCAGCCTACACTGCTACCACAAATGGCATACAATTTTGTTTTTCCATTTTTACCCAGAATTATATTTCTGTTTTAATTGAAAGTCATTTCAAAAAATCATAGAAACAAAATTTGTTGGTTAAATGGCTCGTGTCTAATAAAATGAAAACGCATTTTTCATACTCGGCAAATAGCTGATTTAAGTTTTACGAATAATGTTTTTTTTTTTTAATTTGTTGTCTTTTCAAATAACTGACCAATTTTTGTGGCCCATCTTTATAGCAAAAAGAACTTATTGACTTATTTTTATTTACAATTTTATTAAGCTGTAAGTAAATTACAAAATAATAAACTAAAAGGAAACTAGCAACAGGCTTCTAGGGCTATCGGCTAGGAAGGCTACCTAAAATAATATAATGTACTTGAAAAGGTAATTGCTTAAGTTACATCTACATTTATTTTTAAATATTAGGAATTAAATACTGTTTTCTAACTTAAACATTGTTAGTAATTTAAAAACGGATTGTTATTGTCTGAGGGACACTCTAGAAGTTCTAGCATAGTCTTGTTTAAGTTTTTAACTCACGGAATATAACACCAGTTGGTTTTAAATTTTAAAAAAGTTTTCAACACTTAAAATACATTTACCAATAATTTTACATATATTAATAATAAAACAACGTTTAACATATATTTAAGCTTAATGGAGTGCAGCTGAAATGCGGACGAAATGTCGATTGAACCAATGAGTAACTGCTACAAATTTTGCGCAGAAGTTATAGTCCGTAAGAACAGACCGTTGAATACCCCATCCTATCCCACATGGTTAAATACTGATCTTGTTGTTGTTTTTTTTTGACATTTTATAAATAGTGCAAACTTCGAAAAGGGATATGGTCCAACCGCCCCTAATTACAATTATAGCACAGATATTTCCATGTTACTCTTACATGTACGTAAAAACGCAATTTTTTAGTTTAAATTAATTTTTTTTGGTAAAATCGGCCCCCAAAAGGGGGCGTGGCTAAAAATTTTGTATGAATGCAATCTGTAATGAAGTCTACCTTACCTTACTACAATCAAGCTACAGGCTAGTCGAAATTACGTTTTTCTAAAAAATTTTACGTTTTGCCTCTAAGTGTGGGAGTGGCCCAAGGTCTTGTATAAACAAAATGTCGAACTAAGAATTTTATACATAATTTATTTTTGAAAAATATTTTCGATATGGAACAAAACTATTGAATTAAACGCAATTGGAGAATTAAACGCATTTGGAAAATTACCCTTTAAATCGATGCCTCGCCCACTAGGGGGGGGGGGGGGGGTTAGGTGATTAAATTTTTATTTGGTATATCTTACAATAAATAGGAGATAATAAATACCCAACTTCAGGCTTTTAAGACGTCTTACAGCTTTAAAGGCTCTGGAAGTAGTTGCACAATTGCAACGATTGTGGGCGTGTCTGAGGGTGGATGCACCAAATTTCAGCTTAATAGCTTAAAATTTAAGGCCTAAAAACGTGTGACAGGAAAACAGACAGACGTACGGACATGGCTCATTTGATTCAGAATTTGGTCTTGGTCGTATGCGGTTTTGGGAGTCTACTATTATTATTTCATCGTGTTGCAAACTATGTGACAAACTTAATATACCCCCTATCCTATGGGATCGGGTATAAAAAACCATGCGGGGCTCACCGGCAGAGTATTTTTGTTTTGTGGGTAGGTAAAAATTTGATAAGCACCACGGGGACTAGCCGGCGGGCCGCGTGTGCTCATAGCAGTGTGAGATTCTTACTCACTCAAAAACCTCCCATTTTCTGTCAGACTACAACTGAGTTTCTTTAACTAGTAAAGGGTCCGCCATCTAACCTTTTTTTTTTTACTAGTGCTTATTTCGTAAATGATAACACTTAGCTCATGTCTGATTTGACATATAATTAGTTTTATCCTACCACTGAACGAATACGGTTGTGTATACGCTTGAAAAATGCTGGGAAATATGCGTTTTCGCTTAGCTAAGTGGGCTTGCGATCGACTTGGAGAAGATGCCGATTTTGCCAAAAAATCATCTTTTCAGATGAAGCTCGCATTTTGATCTCGGCGGATATGTAAGCAAACAAAATTGTCGCATTTGGGGCACAGAAACCGCACGCATACATTAAAAAGCCGATGCACCCAAAACGAGTCACTGTTTGGTGCGGATTTCGGTCCAGAGGCATAATTGGGCCATTTTTCTTCGAAAATGAGCAAGGAGTGGCCGTTACGGTCAAGGGCGATCGTTATCGGGCAATGTTGAACGAATTTTTATCACAAATATTTAAGAGGAGGATATTGGCGACATTTGGTTTCAACAGGACGGCGCTACGTGTCACACAGCCGAAGCTACACTCAATGTTTTGCGCCCTGTTTTTGAAGATCACATTATCAACCGTAGAGCTGATGTCGTTTGGCCACCTCGGAGCTGCGATTTAACACCGTTGAACTATTATTTGTGGGGTGCCGTAAAAGATGAGTGTAACGCCGACAAGCCAGAGACAATTGACGCTTAAAAGACAATGTGCGTTAAGCCATTGGTGAAATACAGCTGCACACAATCGATAATGTGCTTAAAAATTAGACCGATCCTGTAGGCTACTGCATGGCCAGCCGAGGCAGCCATTTGAATGAAATTATTTTCCATTACTAACCTTAAGGATTGTTTTTTCAAATAAAAAAGAAATTTAAGAAAATATTCAGCAGTTTTTTATAGCATTTTCAAAAAAAAAAGTTATTTGGCGGACTCTTTAGTTCAAGCTTCTGTGTAGTTATCGTGTTTGGCATGCTGCCTTCCAACGAAAGCAGCATGCGCCATTAAAAGCGGTTTCGCCTTAAGACACCAGATCCAACAGTCTTGTTCGTTATAGTCGGCATGTAAGATTTATCTGATCAAAAGTTCGGATTGTTTCTTGGTTGCAATGTCCGCGAAGTCGAGTACTAAGTTTGCGAGCGAAGTTTATTTAGCTTAGTTTCGATTATCGTTCGATAAGCCATTTCGTTTGTCGTAGCCTAATTTCGAATTCTTCGCGTTTCTTTTTAACGTGTGGCTTTCACATAAGTTTTGAGTCCAGGGTCATGCCTAGATATTTCGCCTCGTTTACGTACGGAATTTGTACCGAGTTAATAAAGAGAGGGAAGTTTTTTGCCGTCTTGTAAGTAAAACTTTAAAGTGTTGATTTTGACTCTTTAAGGACGATTCGCCATCAGGTCTTTATGCATATTTTGTGCTGTGTATAGCCGTGTTAAGTTCCGCACATAGCCGTGTCGTCAGTAAACGTGACTACAGATGTCTCTCGTATTGAGCAAAAACAGTGTTGGACCGAGGACGCTTCCTTGTGTAACACCAGCGTGTATTTCTTCAAAATCTTAGTGTTCGCTCCTGGATCTAACGCGAAAGAGTCAAGATATTGTCAAGATAAGGCTTCAAGAGTTTTTATATACCTGATATAATCAGGCCTTCATGTTTTACTTTTTCAAAGGCTTGTGATACATTTTCGCTGACGTTTTCAAACCGGCAGAGTATGAGCACTTCAATCTTTACCTATTGTGGGTAATGCTCTACCAATTGAACTACGTGACTACGATGCATTTTTGTCTATATTCGACCAATTTACTTGAGCCTTATCACGGATAGCCAATCCGCAATTAAATCCCTGTCACCGTTCTCTATACTCTAAATAAGTTATCAACTGTGGCACATCTCTCGACTGTTCGGAGATATCCGAACGGTTTCACATCCGCCTGTGCTAGGTGCCAGGCCATAGAGACATTATGGGAAACTGATGAGGCTGACAAACTCACTAAAAACGCTACCAGACTGCCAAACGATGCAGTCTGTAATATAGGTACTCTCCTAGGTACCTTCAAATTACAGCTCAACAATCACAGTAAACAAAGAACCAACGCCAGATGGAGGGCAGGCACCACTTGCCAAACCTCGAAACAAATCTGGCCGCGTCTCGATCCAAAACGGTCAGATAACTTGATCTCCTTAAAGAGATCCAAAATTAGTACTGTAGTAGAAATTATTACCGGACACTGCTTATTAGGTCTTCACGCAAAAAGATTAGGTTGTTGCTTAAACGACTTCTGTAGACGAGGAAGAGGAGGAAAGTGTACAACACCTTCTCTGTAGCTGACCGGCACTTGCATCGTCCAGGAAATTCATAATAGGCTCCTACTCCTACAACTTTCTAAGTGACCTTAGGTTAGGTTAGGTTAGGTAGGTTTGCTGGCGGCCAAAGCCACCAGATCGCATAGGCCTACGAGCGCCCTTAGCGTCATCCCATGGAGACAACCTGTAAGGAATAAAGATTTTAATTTAACTATGATACTTGCATTTTGCAATATTTGCAATATTGCCACCGCTGTACTTGCAAGCTCGTTCAGTTCCTCGAAGAAGTATTGGCCCAGAAGTCGAAAACGTTGTCTGCTGAAACTTGGACACTGTCAAGGGATGTTTTTTGTTGAAGTGACCTTAGTGAGACACCGCGTCGGTCAAAAACATACTAGAATTCAATGACAAGACTGGCTGGCTGTCATAAAAATTTCACGCCAACCCCCTCTCTTTGTTACATACCCACGTGGTAGTCGAATGGGCCTATTTTGGCCTCAGTGCCCCTAAAAGCCACTTACCTACCTAACCTACTTACCTAGAGCCTTACGAGCCTTGCATATGCTCAATTCGTTGCTATTCTTTGTAGCTGGTTAGGAATGGAGCATAAAAGCCTTATGTTAGTGAATTACGATTGATTGGTTGGATTCCGGAATTAAACCACCTTCCGATTGTTGATCATTGGCGCTACCATCTGCTCCACAGCCCCACTTCCATCTCTGGTGCTTTAACAGCCTATATTTTCCTTCTTACTTAAGGTGGCGCTACAGTCCGGGGTGGACCTGGGCCTCAGCCAACAAGCTTCGACAGCCAGCTCTGTCTCGAGCTAGCCGTCTCCAGTTTCGCACGCGAAGTTGGCTGAGGTCCCCTTCCACTTGCGTGCGCCACCTGAGTCTCGGTGCTCCTCTACCGCGCCATCCCTGCGGTGTGGATTCGAAGATTTTCCGGGCCGGGGCGTTGGTGTCCATCCTAGATGACCCAGCCATCGTAGACGCTGTGTTTTGACTCTTTTGGCTAGGTCGATATCGCTGTACAGCCCGTACAGTTCGATGTTATATCTCCTCCTCCACTCTCCGTCTATGCAGACGGGACCGTAAATCGTCCGAAGAATTTTTCTCTCGAAGCAGCCTAAAGTGTTTTCATCCACCTTTGACAGGGTCCATGCTTCTGCACCGTAAAGCAGAACTGGGATGATGAGGGTTTTATACATGGACACTTTAGTTGCTCGAGAGAGGGCTTTGCTACTCAATTGCCTTCTTAGCCCAAAGAAACAGCGATTCGCAAGAGTTATCCTTCGTTTGATTTCAGCGCTGGTGTCATTGTCTGAATTGATACCTGATAGCCCAGGTAGACAAAGTCCCTAACTACCTCAAAGTTATGGCTGTCGATGGTGATGTTTTGTCCAAGACGTCGGTGTTGGGTGTCTTTTCTTGATGACAGGTTTTGCTCTCATTGACTGCTAAATCCATATTCGCCGCTTCCATCCCAATACTCACGAAGGCTTCACTGACATCACGCTTTGTTCTACCGATTATGTCAATGTCGTCTGCGTATGCGAGTAGTTGAACGGACTTTTGAAAGATTGTACCTCTGGTGTTGGCGCGAGAGTTCTGCACAATTCTCTCAAGTATGATGTTAAAGAAGTCGCATGACAGCGCGTCGCCTTGTCTAAATCCTTTTTTGACATCAAAGGGGTCGGTGAGGTTTTTGCCGACCTTGACGGAACAGCGTGAGTTTTTCATCGTCATCCTGCACAGACTGACGAGTTTGGCAGGGATGCCAAAACTAGACATTGCGCTATATAGCTCGTCTCTATAGATGCTGTCATACGCGGCCTTGAAATCGATGAAGAGGTGGTGTGTATCGATTTGGAATTCCTGGGTTTTCTCCAAGATCTGCCGCAGTGTGAATATTTGATCGATGGTGGACTTTCCTGGCCTAAAGCCACACTGATATGTGCCTATCAGATTGTTGACAAACGGCTTCAGGCGTTCACACAGTACAGCAGAAAAGATCTTGTATGCGATGTTAAGAAGACTTTTGCCTCTGTAAATGGCACAACTCAGAGAGTCTCCTTTCTTCAGGATAGGGCAAACAATGCTGAGGTTCCATTCGTCGGGCATGCTTTCTTCCGACCATATCTTGCAGATGAGCTGGTGCATGCTCCTAACCAGCTCATCGCCAGCGGATTTAAAAAGTTCGGCAGCTAGGCCGTCTGCTCCGGCTGCTTTGCTGCACTTGAGCTTAGACACAGCTACTTTCACCTCCTCCAGGTCGGGTGGGCGGTATCGTTCGTATGCTTCGTCGGTAACGTCTTCGCCCGGGTTGAATGGTTCGTTCTGCCTGACAGCGGAATTTGGTTCGTCCTCGCCGTTATACAGTCTGCAGAAGTGCTCTTTCCAAATTCTCAGCACCGACTGCGATTCTACAACGATGTTCCCTTGATGGTCCTTACAGGCTTCAGTTCGAAGTTTATACCCTTGACAGGACCTTTTAATCCTTTGGTAAAACTTTCTAACCTCATTCCTGTTGTAACATCTCTCTATCTCTTCAACCGCGCGCTTCTCGTGCTCTCTCTCCTCCTCTGCTCGTAGAGCTCGCGAGCAGCTCTAGTCCTTCTGTGCAGCGCCGCTTTGTATGCTTCCTGTTTAGCTGCATGTGCTTGCCGACATTCATCGTCAAACCAGGGGTTTCGTTGTGGTGGCCGTGTGAAACCCAGCACTTCAGAGGCGGCGTCTCTGATGGCATTTTGGCAATGTTGCCACTGGTTATCAATACTTGATGCTGGCTGCATAGGACTTCGTAGAAGGTTTTGAGAGACTCGGTTGGAGAAGGACCTGGCGATCTCTTGCGATTGTAGTCGGCCGACGTCAAACTTCCTCACAGTATTTCCATTACTTGGCGCTGGTCGGGATATCCGCAGCCGTACCTTGGCTACAACAAGGTAGTGATCCGAGTCAATGTTGGCCCCTCGGAAAGTTCGGACATCCATGATACTGAAGGAGTGCCTTGCGTCGATCGCAATGTGGTCAATCTGGTTGACGGTTGATTGATCGGGAGATCTCCATGTCCCTTTGTGGATATTGAGATGCGGGAACTGTGTACTAGCTACCACAACGTGTCGCCCCGCAGCAAAGTCGATCAGCCTGAATCCGTTATCGGAGGTCGTGTCGTGCAGGCTATGTTTCCGACAGTACGACCAAAGATGCCCTCCCTTCCTAGCTTGGCATTAAAATCGCCTAAGACAATCTTAATGTCGTAGCTAGGGCACTGCTCATAGGTTTTGCCCAGGAGCTCGTAGAACATATCTTTGGTCTCGTCTTCTTTCTCCTCTGTGGGGGCATGCATATTTTCCTTCTGCGTGCACATAAACCATCCAACATCTTAAGTTAACTATTCAACAAAGACAAACGGACTGTGGACGCGTGTATGATTTCATTTCATACTACTTGACGAATCTTCTTTTATCAAATAACTTTATTCCTTTCTTAATTTTTTTTTTATTTTTTAGACCTTAAATTTTACAGTGCACAATGCAAATGCCCTTACAATGATGTGTCCAATCGCGGCAATACTCATATTCGGCATTCCACCGAAAATAAGGACACTTTGACAAGGAATAGCGCAGAACACATGTATAAATGTGCATAAAGTATGGCTTGTGTAAGCCCTCAAGAAGATCAGCCTTTTGCGGATCAGAGTTTAATTTCCTCATGATTTTGGTCGCTGTAAGAAAAAGTCTGTCACAATGGTCTTAGTCTACGGTTTATTGTTTACCTTTTTTCCCGCAATGTCTGTACATGTTAGCTACGAAGCTTTGCTGTTGCGTATCGTTAGAATATTGCAATTTCGCCTCAGCTATTATCTGTTCCATATTAAGTTGTGAGTCTGTTTTTATGTACTTCTTTTTGCTGTAGACGCACTCAACAAATGCCTGAGAAATCAAATTCTTAGAGATTCTCGGAGTTCTAAAAGGGAAATTTTGAATATACCGATAAGTTTATTGCAGCTTCCTTTTCGTCCTTGTAATCTTCAATTACCTTGGTGGTAGCTAAGCAGTTTTTAGTTATTAAATCTTCGTCCATTGTGGGGGTACAACAAGTTTTTTTCTAAAGTAAAAACCGAAAACAGATTCAGACTTCAATTAAGTACCAACGTATCTAAATACAAAAAAAATATATCTTGAGCTACCAAAGTTTTATCCAAAACACCATTTTCGCAAATTTTTTCAACACGTGGAGGCTTTCCTTCTATTTGTGTCTAGAAAAGCAACAGCTTTATACAAAAGAGAATGTTACATGTGTCCGTGTAATCCTTTGCTTACAAGCAGGCAAGCTCCAAAAGCTATAATTGTCCACAGATGAAATGAGCTCATTTAGGTTTTATTGTTCCAACTACACTGCACCGTATAACACTGTTGTCACGACAACATAACATAATCCAACTCAAACATTGGTGCTCTTATGGGAAAACATAAAATTTTCAATTTACAATAATGTAACACAGTTTAACATTCCAGAAAAGCTAAAAAAATACGTGTAATGGCTCGTAACAAAATACAATTTATCATTAGACGTACACATTTGACCAATTTTGTGAAAGATTAGATACACGTGTTTGCTTTTCAAGCAGGTAATCAGTTGATGTGGTCTACTTTTGTAATGTTGTTAATCCTAGTGTGTAAATCCTATTAGTGAAAGTTCAAGGACTCCGGAAAGGAATTATAGTAGAAAAATTAAGTTTTCTCTACGAATCACACCACGAAAGTCAAGAGAGAGGTTTTTCATGGCTATTTGCTTTAATGCCAAGAAGTTAGGAACTTAAAAATTCGAAACTTGACAAAAAAATTTAATAAACGAATAAAATTTTACAATTTTTATAAAAATTGCATTCCCACCAGCAATTGTCAGCTTGCGTGCATGAGCTTGGTCATGGGGTGTATGATGACAATTAAATAGAACAAGCCTTAACGCCCGATATGTTAATCATAAAGGATCGCGCTTCACTGTTGCAGCGTAGTAATTAAATAAGCTCGACATTGAGTCGAAAAAGGTGTACCAATATTGCTTTTCATGACACATGACCTTGTTTGAAATAAAATTTTGTTTGCGACAATTTTTCTAAAAGGCTACATTTTTCTACAACGTATAAGTCTGGCCTAATACGTTCCAGTTTATATCAGGAAAGGCATAAACAATCAATGAGATAAGGGTAGAAGTATGCACTGGAAATGGGTTTAGTCACAAAAGAATAAGTTTTATAATACAAAACCACTACTAAAAAATACTTTTTTTTATTACTTCATTTTTTTTTATATCCTTTTCCTCCTTGCTCAACTTTCTTACTGTTTTCGAAGGATCAAGCAACTTGCCACATGCAGCACGTTTTTGATTAAATTTAAGCCTTATATTCCCCCTACCCTGAGCGTCGAACTTGCCGAGTTTTAGGGGCTGAGTAAGGTCAACACTGCTAGAGAATCTCTTCTCTAGATGAGGCCTGAAACCATAGGACGCTCCACCCTACCCGTCCCCTCCTTCCTTCTTCCCTCCCTGTCCTCTCTTCTTGTTCCTCTCGCCTTCTCCCCTGGGCTGGACGAAGGTGTAATACGACCCGTGCCGAGCGTCAGCCTGGCTGGGGGCCCAGTTTATAAAATAGCCCAGTCTCGTACGGAGTATCCGGATACCTGGCGCCCTCCGGATTATCTAGCCTTATCTATACACAGCGGATCTCTGTATAGACGGACCTCCTTTATCCGCTACTCGTGGGACTAATATGACAAAACTTAACAAAAATAACAAAAATAATAAAGATAATGGTAAGACCGGCACCCCTTCAAAGCCGGACGGTAGTACGGTGGCAAAACTGTGTACCGGGACAGCTCCTTCCCTGCCAAACAGTGGTGCGATTGTGGACACTCGTGATCCACCCTGTGCGGGCAGTAGCAAGGACTGTAAAGCAATTGAAATTTCAGCTTCCAGTAGTGGCGGGTTTGTGGCACTTAATGGACCCTCCACCTCTGGCAGCTCCAGCAAGAGCTCCTCGCTCGATAAAGCACTAGAAACTTCAGCTTCCAGTAGTGGTGGGTTTGTGGCACTTCATGGCCCCTCCACTGCTGGCAGCTCCAACAAGAGCTCTACGCTCATTGCAGCAAAGAACTCCGCCCGCAGTGCGTCTCATGATGGAAGATCGCGGCTACACGCTCCATCAAGGGCGTACTAAAAGAAGCAGCGTGAAGCTTCCCGGACTCTGAAAGCCTTTGGGGATATACTGGAGACTGACAGAACACCGGCGCAGATCGCCAAACTTAAATGGGCAGAGAACACTCTGAAAAAAGAACATAAGCGACAGAGGTCGGAGGAAGATTCCGTTTCGGAATCTAAACGTCCCAAGGTGAAGAACACCATACAGAGGTGAGTTACTTTTTGACTTTATTTTAAAAACTAACCTCATTGTCTGCAACACGGGTAGCGAACCTACCTTCATAACCAGAAATCGACGAGAAGTACTAGATATCACTCTCGTCTCTGATTCCATTGCTAAACGGGTTGGTAATTGGAAAGTCTCGTCTGAACATTCCTGGTCAGACCATAGATACATTCAATTCAGTTTAGATGGTGTACCTCCTCGCCAATCATCCTTCAGAAAGAAGGAGAGAAGTGAAAGTGGTTTTTATACCCAAAGCTGGCAAATACTCCCACGTTACTCCTAAAGATCTCAGACCCATAAGTCTATCATCATTCCTTCTAAAAACTCTAGAAAGATTGATCGATATCCACCTACGATCTAGTATTGACAAAAGGCTTCTTTCTACTGCTCAGCACGCTTATTGTAAGGGCAGATCTGTTGAAACAGCCTTGCATACGCTAGTACGTTCCATTGAATATTCCCTTCATCACAAGGAGTACACGATGGTAGCCTTCCTAGATATAGAAGGCGCCTTTAATAATGTCAACACGTCTGCGATCTTGGCTGCACTGTCGGCTCTGAAGGTGAGTGGCTCACTGTGCGAGTTAATTAATCAACTTTTAACGAGTAGGATTATAAACTCTAAGCTAGGTGAGACAACTGCCAGAAGATCCGTCAGCAGGGGAACACCGCAAGGTGGAGTCCTATCCCCACTCCTTTGGAATCTAGCGGTGAACGAACTGCTGGTTATCCTAGAAGGAGATGGCTGCAGAGTGATCGCTTATGCAGATGACGTTGCCATTGCTGTATCGGGGAAGCACCTTAACACCCTCAAAGAACTCCTACAGAATGCTCTAAACAAGCTAACAAGATGGGCTGACAGCTGTGGTTTGGGGGTCAACCCTCACAAAACTAAACTAGTCCTATTCACCAGGAAATACAAAATCCCACATATCGACCCCCCTCAATCAAGGGCACTAGCTTAATCTTCTCTGAGGAAGCTAAATATCTGGGTCTCATCTTAGACAGAAAGCTTAGCTGGAAGTCTAATATACAGGAAAGAGTCCGGAAAGCTACGGTAGCACTCTTTTCCTGCAAAAAAGCCATCGGCAACAAGTGGGGACTTCAACCCCGTATCACCCACTGGCTATATATCTCGGTCGTAAGGCCGATACTGACGTATGGAACAGCTGTCTGGTGGACCGCTTTGGATAAAGCGGTAAATCGTGATAAGCTAAGCAAGGTCCAAAGGTCAGCTTGCTTATCTATGAGTGGAGTACTTCGCACCACTGCCTCAGCAGCACTAGACATCCTGCTCCATCAAATTCCTCTTGACATCTTCAGCAGACAAACTGCTGCCATCACGGGTACTCGCCTCAAAGCAACCTCTCAGTGGACCAATAGTGAGATAGGCCACTCTGCTATTCTGAACACATTCAGATTCCCTTCTAGAAACATGGACCTCACCTTACCCCAATTACATTTTGACAAGAACTTCCAGGCAACGATCCCCCCCCAGGTCTTCCTGGGAGGACTGTGCGCCTCTGGAATGTGAATCGATCCACTTCTACACTGATGGATCGAAGACAAATGATGGGGTAGGCGGGGGTGTATTCTCAGACCGACTAAATCTAAGTCTCTCTTTCCGTGGCCTCTCTTTCCGATGGCCAAGCGGCCATCAAGTGCCTGGAATCGGTCTCTATAAACTCTAATGTAGCCTTAGACTGCCATTCATCTCTAAAGGAGATGTCGGAGCAGTTCAACATTCTCCTGTGCTGGGTGCCAGGACATAGAGACATTCCAGGTAACTGCAAGGCTGACGAACTCGCCAAACTTGGAACTACCCTCCCAATTTAGGGAAGCTACAATCGGTGTCATTACAGGACACTGTCTGATAGGCAAACACGCGACAAGGCTTGGTGTCTTCCAACGACTTTTGCAGGAGCTGCATGGATGAGGAGGAAGAAGAGACCACTCTCCACCTTCTCTGTACATGCCCCGCTCTTTCCAAGAACCGAAATCTTCACATTGGAGCTTTCTTCTATAATGATCTCAGTGATCTCAGCACGACTGACCCGAAACGTCTCTTACGCTTCATTAATAGCTCGAAATGGTTCAACGAGTAGGCAATAGAGTCAGATCCGCGTGGTATCACAATGGACCTACATAGGTCTAAGTGTGTTGGTTTCTTTGGATCAGACAGCCACTTCAACCTAACCTAACCTAAGCCTTATATTCACCTAAATCTCGACAAGACCAAAGAGCCGGTCAGAGCAGCACAACTGACTACTAAGGCAGGACGATCAATGGTTTAGCAACCCGTTAAGTTTAGACTATCGATTAGTAGTTTTTAGTTAATTAGGTACTTTATTTTCTAAAATAATTCATTAAAGTTTACATTTTGTACAATTTAAGCAATGGCTTTGCCGTCTGCCGTAGAATGACAACAATTTATGCATTATTAAAAATTTCTGAAACAATAACTTTGTTTTGTTTTGTATTTTGTTAAAACTGCTCTTCTAGTATATTTTTTCTATATCTAAAGGCAACATGGTAATAAGCTACGAGGGATTTCCAGTTTGCACCATTAAGTAGTTCGTTCATCTCTTCTCGTCCAAGACGATCTTTTCCAAAGTGTGATCGGCGGGTTTCTTTTAGTATGGGGCATGCACCTAGAAAATGCAGTATGTCTTGCTTCTCCCCTGTGTTGCACAAACTGCAACGCAATGGTAGGTAATTGCGGTGTGGGATAAAATTAAGATTCACCAGTTCTCCACGTATTCGAAAAATTGTTGATATCTTATAGATGCTGGGAATGGATTTTGTGTATGAAATATTCTCGTGATTGAGGTGTTTGTAAATGAGTTGGGAGTTTGAGTTTTTCGCCTCTAAGATTGATTTCCTTCTCATTGCCTGATCAATATCTGACAAATACTTTTGGATGCATCTCCTCCATTCCGGGAGGTTGTGTTCGTTGATGTTTAAGTTTAGGCCGTATTTGTCCGATGCATTGACACAGTCTTTGAAGAACAGTGTCCTAGTTCTTATGGCTTTCTTAGCCAATATCTTTGTTAGCCGATAATCTTCGCTATGCTCTAAAATGTTGGTAACAAAATTCATGTTCAGCTTGAGCGTGAACAAAAAGAGAGGTGCGATTCCACTTTCGATATGAAGCATGTAGTTAGGGGTAGTTGCTGGCAAGCGAAATACCTTTTTTAGGAAAAACCTTAGGAGCTTTTCTACCTCTTCGAATTGTTTGCTTCCCCATACCTGAGCTCCATAGCACATTACCGACCGCATCACGGCTTCGAAGACTTTAAATTTTGCTGTAACAGGAATGTTTGCACTGGACAGCAGATTTTTCCATGTCGCGTTAAGTTTTTCGCTTCCCTCAGCTTCTGCTCCAGGTGACATTTCAGTGACAAATTGTGGGTAACTGTGACTCCAAGGTATTTATAAGACCTGACTTCTTCCAGTTCATGTCCGCCATACTTCCATTTCTCGCTCCTAGCGAATCGTCCCGTTCCCTTCTTAAAGACAATAACCTTCGACTTTGCCGTATTGATGTGCAGGCCATTTAAACTACAGTACTCCTCCAGCTTATTTATCATAAGTTGCAGCGCACACGGAGATTCTGCTAATAAAACAATATCGTCTGCGTATAGCAAACTCTTAATCCTCAGTCCTTCAATGATTATGCCGGCTGGCAGGTAATCAGTCAAATCTTCGAGGAAAAGACAGAACACAAGTGGACTTATAAGGCACCCCTGTTTTACACCGATGCGTACATTAAACCACTCAGATATGTTCTCACCATCCCATACCGCCGACTTATTGTTCTCGTAGAGTGCCATTAAGGTTTTCAAAAATTTCGATGAAATTCCCATTTTCGACCATTTGTAGAATAGGCAGTTTCTGTTTATTGTGTCAAAGGCACCTTTAAAATCTATAAAGAATGCGTACAGTTTTTTCCTTCGATTCAAATACATTTGCGCAATTGATGTTAAGCAGAATATCTGGTCTACTGTAGAGAAACCTTTCCTAAAGCCCGCTTGGAATTGGCTCAGTTTTCCGTGCTCTTCCACCCATTTCGAAAGCCTAGCTGTCAGAATTCCCGTAAAGATTTTCGCCACCGTGTTCATAAACGAAACTCCTCTGTAATTTGCTGCTACATTCGGATCCCCCTTCTTGAATATTGGGAAAATAATTGCTTTTTGAAACTCCACTGGTACTATACCACTGTTGTAGATCCTATTAAAAGCCGAAAGCAGATTCTCCAGAAAAGTCGGAGTAGCATTTTGAAAAAATTCGTATGGAATGCCGTCCTCCCCTGGCGCTTTTTTTTGTTTCGCTTTTGCCAGCACTTCAAGCAGTTCAGTCCCTTCAAGTGGTCTATCTAGATAATTGTCATGTGTTTGCGGCATAGCGTACTGAAATAGGACCAGGGACTCCGCTGGACTTCAGCATTGTTTTGAAATGCTGCACAAGCTCTTTCGATTCCATCACGTTTCCGCGCTTATGAGTGCTCCTATTAAGTCTTTTTTTTTTACTCTATCGATTAGTAAATTTATTTAACAGATTTTTTTTCACAGAATACAACAAGGTCACGACGCCTGTCTTGGCGCAGTAGCTACCTGCACAATCGGCAATGTCTTTGCCAAGCCCTTTGCAAAAAAAACACATGTGTATAGTTTAGTTGTTAAAAACTTGTTTTCACCAAACTGTCGTCTTTATTCTTTATTCACATTTTATTCTTACTCACCCTCTTCTTCCTTTGGCGATTTTTTAACAGTTTTCGAAGACTCAAGCATCTTACATTCTGCAGCCCGTTTTTGACAAAACTCAAAACTTGGATTCCATTCAAAGTAAGGGCACTTATGCAGGGAATATAGTGAAACGCACATAAAAACGTTGACAAAATATGGCTTGTGTAAGTCCTTAAAAAATTTTTCTTGCTCCGGATCAGAGTTTATATGCTCCATAACTTTGGTGGCTAGAAATAAAAAAATTTCTGCTAGAGGTGTCTTAATTTATGAGCAATAACATTTACCTTGCTCACCACAGTCCCTGTACATATTGACCATGAAGTTCCTTCGTTGTTTATCATCAGGATATAGTTTCTTAGCCTCAGCTTTGATGTGTCTAATATGAAGTTGCGTATCGGTTCTTATAAATTTTCTTTTGCTGTAGACGCACTCAACAAATACCTAAGAAATACACAGTTTTTTTTTCAAGGAACCTTGAGGACATGAAAGGCCTTTTTCGAATTTACCGATAAGCGAATTACAGCCTCGTTATTGCTTATGTTTTTTTCGCCTAGCTTGCTGGTTACCATACAACTTCTGGTTATCAAATCATCATTTCTTATGGGCTGACAACAAGTGCTATTCTGAATTTAAAAACAAAGCATTTTAGACTACGATTAATTATTATCAGAATGCAAAAACATTTTTGAGCTACCACAGTTTCATCGATAGCACCATTTGAGCAAATTTCCTTCGACACTTTAAAAGTATTGGGATTTCCTTCTATTGCTCCATAGAGTGGTGACAGCTTATGAAAAAATTTAGAGAATGTTGAAAGTGTTTGTGTTAATTCCTGTTGGTTATTAGCTTACCAGCAGGCAAGCTCCAGAAGTTATATAAAACAGGTGAAGTCGGCTTAAACGATACATTGAAGTTTGATTGTTCCTAGTTTTCCGCACTAGACTATGGTGCTACAAATGATATTAACTTTGTCTTTGGTTTTTAGCCCAAACACGGTTCCAAAAAAATTAAATGACCCAAAACATATTTAAACCCATCATTAGACTCACCCATTAAGCACATTTCGTAGCACACCTCTACCAAATGTCGGCATTCCGTCTCTTAGTGAAAAAATTTTATTCAGCTCTTTTGCGGTCAAGCTGCGAGTTCTTTGGCGCATGTAGGCAAATCCAATTTGGATGATCATACTTGCATGATTATATCAAACTACGCTTGTTTTAAGTTGGGTCTTAACTCTGGTTATCACTTCTCCAGAGTACATGAGAATAATCAGGAGCAGGGAAGCAAGTTCAGCTGAAACCTACAAGCTCATAGTTAGCCTGAAAGGTTTGGTTATTATTGCGGAAGTTATTTTGTTCAATTTATCAGTTATTTTAGGGATGAAATTGTAAACAAAAAAATCTTTTAAACTGACATTTGAGGCTAGGGACACACGGCGACAGAAAAACGCGCGACAACAAGCAGCGCGGTTTTCTGCAGCATGCATACTCAACACACGAGCGATAATTTTGCGTGCGATTCCTGTCAGTTTGAACGAAAAATTAAGTTCAGATGAAAAACTTAATTTTCATCAATCAAAAATAAAAGAGAGTTTGCAAGCTTTTCGTAGTAAACTCAGTACACAAACACTTACTTTCCGGGTAATTCCGGTGAATCATGGTGAAAATAGTCACTTTTTATCGTTAAATAAAATAAAATTTTATTTTTGGTCGTGCGGCTTGAAAGAGTCGAAGTTCGGATATTTGTCGCAAAACGAGTCTCGCGACTAATTGTCGTAGTCGCAATCGTGTGTTGTCTAGAATATAAACGTGTGTGCTTCTAGTCGGACGGTAATTGGTCGCGCGTTTTTCTGCCGCGAGAATAATTGTAGGTTTCGGTCTTCGAGTTGCGTTTAAATGTTCGGATAAAATGACAACAACCTGCGTTTGACAGAACGAACGAACATTTATTGATATTATACAGGGTGTCATAGCGGAGACTTTACCCATACTGGGAAAAATAATAGAAAAAATCTATCTTCCTTGGTTTAGTAATATTTAATAGGAATATTTAAAAAAATAATGAAAACCAACTTATACACTTCTTATTTAAAAAAAATACTAAAACTACATTTACACCGACCCCTTGAATTTAGTGAAAAAATTTCGAAATCCAATTTTGCTGTTTATACTAGAGTTTCAGCGTTTCAAATGACAATCGAGGTCAAAATATGAATCATCAAGTACTCCATACAGGTTAAATTGCCGTTATTTCTTGTTTATGTTTTGTTTTAAAATACGTTTCAGAGCATTTTTATCGATTTACGTATGTCAAATTACAAATTTTTTGTTTGAGTATTTTCTGACAGCTGCCTTAAATTCTCTTAAAAATAAGAGATTCCGAATATTGAGAGGTTTGTTCAATTTGATAAACTTTTAAATGTCCCGGCGAAATTCAGCATTTAATTTCAACATTCAACATTTATAACATTTATAAATCCTGAAAAATATATAAATAAACGCTGAACATTTAGGGTGAAATATTGAATTTAGCTTAAATGCTGAAATAAGGTTCAGTGTAAACGTACTATAAACTGAAAGATTTTTTTTTTCAGTTTGGGTAGAACTTCCATTTTCACCCGGTATCGTTTTGACGTTCAGTTCCGGGACGCCCTGTATAACTAAAGAGAGGACGGAACTTACAATTGAAATTATAAATTTAAAAGGTAAAGGAACGACTCAGTGGCATACAAAAAGCGCCTGTGGATGGAATATTTTTCCGAAATGCGTCGCATGAATTCCTTTTAAATTTATAATTTCAATGTTAAGTTGCGTCCTCACGTTTTGTAAAAGAGTTATGGCCTTTTCGGTTGGTCGTCTGGGAGCGTCCGGGAGACTTCTGGACTATCCTGAAATTGGATAGAAGAGAAATTTGCTTCTGGTTTTAAATCCAGAATCAAAACCAGAAGCACGCACACAATCACACAATGTGTCAATGTCAAGTTGGGTAAATGTCATTTGTCCCTTGTAGAATAGCCTTTGCTTCACAAATACAACGCTTGACAAACTTCAAAATCAAGTTTGGAGAGAAGCCCCAATCCGGGAGAAGAACGCCCTGATCCGGGATCGCCAACCGAAAAGGCAATTATATGATGTCAGAATGTTCGTTCGTTCTGTCAAACGCATGTTGTTGTCATTATACTTTGACATCTGACCCTCGAATCTTAAGAACTTAAACAAAAATAAATTGATTAGATTCGATTTTAGATTGATTTTATTAATTACTTTCATAGAGATTTACAAAATTATTAATCATAAATCCTTGAAGTTGCCGTCTGGCCACAAAAGTAAATTGTAGATTGGTCCACAACAGTCTTTCTAGACAAGTCATGCTTCCCAGTACGAAGACAGGTGGTGCGACCAGGCACAGAATCTCTTCGGGACCCGAAAGTGGATCGCGCATGGATTTATTGAATTCGTAGCAGATGATCGGAAAGGATTGAAGGACCACTAGCCACAGATTACAATCTGCTAGAAACTAAAGATAATTATGATAAAGTTTTTATCCCAGTGCAAAACAAAAAGTTGGAGCCAAAAAGTCGTCAGTGCTCGAAGTTGCTTTCAAGTTCACGTAGGCCCCAAGTTGTTCAAAAAGGACACAAAGCGCTAAACAATGAGTTGCAAACATTTTTCAGAAAAAGATCTTTAAGGAAAGATATGAAAGAACTTTAGCGCTTGTTTTTTTTTGCAGTATTTCCTATCTAAGTATGAATATTATCGACTTATTAAACTGAGTTGTTGAAATCTTATGGCTCTAAACACTTTGAAAAATTTAATACATTTTCTTCTCTTCATTAATCGAACGGAATAAAACCATAAAACATCCTTTTTCTAATTTTCGACATAAATATTTCGAGGACACCCAGACTTTTAGTCTGAAACAAAATTATTAAGAGTAAAAAAAAATTAAGAGTAAAATTTTCTTATATTTATACGTAAATATTTACGTTGAAAATACTAACTAGCTTGTCCCTAGTACCTATAGAGCTCTAGAAAACTTGTTAAGTGCTAAGGTCATTGAGAACAGCGAGTACTGGTCAGGTGACTGGTTGGAAATCGCGTTGAGCTATGAAGTAGTACTTTATGTAGTACTTTATGTAAGTACTTTATGTTACTGTATGTAACTTTAAAGTAGTACTTTATGTACTCTTTTAAAATTTGGGATTATGCCGCGAATGTAATTTACGGAAACAATAGGATTAGACGTCACTGTTGGTAGTAACAACTTTTACCCCTTTTAAGCAGTTTACCTAATTGCTTACTCTGTCTTATCCCTTCGCCGAAACCAGCAGGCAACTCAAAGCAGCATTTGACTAAAAAGATACCAACGCGAACTCATTTTGAAACGTTGAAGACGGCTTAGAACGTTGTAGCAAGCATTAGAACTCAGGCAACAAGCCTTGGAAGCCTTGGAATACACATCGGATAAGCATTGTAATCTTTCCTGACTTTTCGGTTTTCTTCATACATATGAAAACTTATCGGCAAGGGATTAATTATAAATCCCCTCATAACCTATATAACCTTCACCTTTGCTACAGTTTGAGGATCGAAAAGGAAACTGTAACAGTTTTTGTCCTTGTCACAACGAAGCTGATGATAGTCACAAATACCATTTCTATAGGGATTTTTACAACGGAAATCTTATTTAGCTCCTGGAAAACGACATCGTCACTTTCTTTTGAAACCCAAAATGATCTTACTCGAAGTAAAAATTTCATCCATTGATGTATTAAAGAAAGACAAAAAGGAACTACACGCTTCTCGAAAAATTAAATATAACATTCAATAAAGAATGCAAGGTTAAGTGTAGGGTCCACATGCACCATTATAACACTTTAGGTGTTATACAAGAGAAATAAGGCATACAACAAAATCGTCAAATTTGTTGAGACCTGAGCTGATACGGCAATGATTGTGTATTTTCCATGCAATCGAAAGGTAGTAGCGAGCGAACCGAGATTGGTTGCAGGCTATGCTTTCTGGTTACCTCGTATATGGCTGTCAATGCTTTTTAGCAGGATTTAGGTAAGGCAAAGACTGATTTTTCCCGAAAGTAAAACCTATAAAGTAAGGAAAATCATCATACTCAGCGAACTGAGTAGTGTAGGTTATCCTTGTAGATCTCCTATTATAATGGAATACAATAAGATTTCTTTAACTTGAAACCACCTAAACTGAGGAATAGCACAAAAAGATAACGATAATTCTCTAATCTGAAGACCTATAATTTAATTAAATAGGACCTATAATTTCGATTCATGAGCGAAAGCTTTTAATGTTTTCATTTGGGCAATAACTAGTCTGGGTGAAGCTAATCGAAGGTTTTTAGGTCATATCACAACTCTTTGAGACATTCCCGAACATTTGCTAAATTTCAAGGAAAAAAGACCAAAGGTGATAAAAAAACAAATGTAGTTGTTTTCGTGTAAGCTTATGGGCTTTTAATATTGGTAATCAAGCGAAATTAGCAAGGCACTTAGTTAAGTTTCGGACGATTACGCTGCAAACACAAACATTAATTTCCTAAATATCTTTATATAATGGTCAGATCAAGCCAAATTTAGTTTTCCGTCCGTTAACATTTGCTTATCCAAGTTTTGAGACTCTATTTTATATATTTTTCGCAGCTAATATAAAATGTTTCCTTCCAGAGGACTCCTGTTGCTCCTCGCACAGATTGTATTTCATGCGCCGGTACAGAAAAAAAAACTTTTAATCCGTTCCTTTATTTCATTAAAATAAATTCTTTTGCTAAAACCAGTTTTCAATATGCACCCAACTTGGTGAAAATTCAATCAAGCGAGATCTTTGTATGAATGCCGTTGGTTCCAGCATTGAGGTATTTTCAATATTAATAACCAAATATTCTGCGTTCAAGTTTAAACCAACATTGTTCACTTTATGATAAAGACACTCTGCTGCTCTGTTTACATTAGCGACGATAAGGATTCAGAAGCAATGTGCCTGTCAGATCACCAAGACTCAATGGAAAAGGATACAACAGATTCTAAGATCGAAACATTTTCAGTACAAACAAACTACCATCCGCGAAAACTCAAAGAAAAATCTTTAAAGCATGTCCTTTTTCCTTTAGAGATATACTGAATGCATTTTTGATGCCAGAGGTTACATTAAATCCGACGATGAACTTAATATGGAAAATATAAAGGCTTCAGCTAAAAGGATCTATGCGAAAGACACAATGCAAATGAATTTTATGATAGACATGTACCGGGATTGTGGCAATCAGGGTATGTATAGCTACATGTGCACTGTGAGAATTCTTACATTCTGAATACTATTCTTTAGCTGCCAATACAATAGCTACCTACAAAGCGGATCCAGTACATTTTGATCTGATTGAAAACTCGAGCAAACCCTACTTTTTATTTGTATACAATTGTGTGGTTCAATATGTCAAAATGAAATGTCCTTTCTTCCGTTGGACTGGTGCAATTGAAAAGGATGAGGCTAAATGCTTCAAATACGCATCACAGTGTAAAAGCAGATATTTTCCAAAAAGTGTACTAAAAATTTTATAACACCAGTCCAAGCTATTGTTCAATGTTTTTTGGTGTGAAAAAAAATTAAAAAAAAAATGTTACGTATACGCCACAGTGTACCTTAAAATAAAAGTGTGATGTAAAATTCAAATGCTTTTTATGTGCCAAGGGAAGAAACATTATGTATAGCCTACAATCCAGATGTTAAGCATTGTAGGTTATGCTAAGAATTAAAAAAGGCTTAAAATGAGGTGGTTTCCACGACAGCACTATTTGGTTGAAATTTAAGTCTGCGCATTTCGGCATTTCAGTTTTTCAAGTGTATAAGCAGAAATTTATCTGACACAAGTTAATGAATCTCTTACCAGAATAAAGCTCCCTGCCACTTCACATATGAATACAGCTACAATCGGAAAATAAAATCAGCAAATAAGCATCAGTTCCACATATGTATGCTTCAGACAAACTATGATGACAATCTTTGATATTTAGAAATAAATTACAAAAGAAAAATATAAATTTTTTTCCTCCAGTTTTTAGCTTTGAAATAAATAAAACTTCTAATTAATACGTCGCAAACCGCACCAAAATTCGACATTTCGTCATTTACATTCTTCAGCAATTCTACATTATATATTTGATCTGATATATTCTGGATCTACTCGAAAAGTACGGGCCAATTAGTATGTTGCATCACGGGTTTGAAGCTCACACTGTAATAAGATCATATAAGCGACATTTAGCAGGGACATACCACTTAATTCCTGCAAGACGTAGGATAGCCTTTCTTAGATGCAAGGTATATGGAGGTGATAATGTTCTTTCTGTGGTACTGTTGGGCCACAAAGCTGAACCCACAAGAAAACAAGATAACAAGGAATAGCTCTCCCTCATACCTGAGCTTATATCACTTTAACTCAGGCATAGGTTAAATGAAAAAGAAACCAGCCCCTAGAAGCGTATGAACCTCGCGCCGTCTCTCATGACATACATTATGTACTAATCTGGTCTGACAGCAGATTAGTCCTCTCTCAGACCACTTAAACAGATGCTTCATTTTTCTCCCAAAACACCGCTTCCCTGTCACTTTATTCATTAAATACGATGTAGTTCTGGCTTCAACGTTTCGCTTTGAAATTTTGGAAGAAAAAGCGTTGTGTGACTCCACAGCACTGAACATTTGCTTCGTCTGACAGCTCGAGTAAAAATAACAAAATTCAAATGTTAAATGTTTGCGTACTGTGCTAAAAATTATAATTTTTAGGAGTAGAACGCAAAAAAACAAGACGCTTTACTGACGATTACTGTCACGCCATTCGTGAAACGTGCAAATGCGGTGTCCATTCATAATTTCTTTGAGTATTTTCAAAGACCCCATAAGCATTTTATGTGTCTTAAACTAGTACAATAAAATTGACTAATAAAATCTTTAATTTTTGAAACCAAAAAAATCACCAGGTTGCGGGTTTTTTACATCTCTCGATTCAATATTAACCTTCAACATGACGTCTTCAACCAAAAACTCGATGAACTATTCGCTTCACATACGATATTTGCGGTTTTTCTTTTAATTCGAGTGTGAAGTTTGTGTTCTGGGCAGGGTGTGACAGGCGGCCAGCTGACGATCAAACTGTCACGTCTGTTGTAAAACACCAAATGGGGTAAAGACTACCTTTATAATTTCATCAAAACCAAAGTAAGCACTCAAAACGAGAAGAAAAAAAATAGAATTTTACCCGAAAGAAAACTTATTTTTAGGACGGCGACGAAGCTAACTCTCTTAACTCTTTTGTGAAGTTTCCTTAAAGAGCTCAGTGAAACTCACTTTGGTTGGGCACATAGTCCTGAATTATTCCTGTAACTATGATTTTAAAGTTAAAAATATTTACTTTATAAAAACAGTTTTTGTCTCGGTTATTGTCAATTTTAAGGAAGACCGTTATGAAACATCGTAGAAAAAAACAACTGAGTAAGTGCAAGAGTTTGTCTGTGACAAACTTTTTTATAGCCGACCCTATATACCATGTTGCACCAATTCTTAAAGTTTCTTGGCCCGATTTCATATATTATTTGTATAGGCCACGCCCCCAAAAGTGGGCATGAACTTAAAGTTTAAATCAGAAAATTATTTCAGAATAAAACAGTTTTTTTCTAAAAACGTCCCTTAAAAGTGGAAGGAGCTCAAAACTTTGTATGAAGCAAACTTAGCAAATAGTAATATCTTTGATATACATATGTATGTCATATAATTTTTTTTCGATTTGGAGTCATTTTTTCGAGAAATTGGGTTTTTAATGATCTTACATATTAAAGTGGGTATGGTCGATTTGTGAGCGGTCTAATTTTTGCCTTGTTAAAGGTCTTAGGTCAATATTGCTCAGTAAATACCAAAATTTAAGTTCAAGTTCAACCTTGTCTAACTTGACTAAAAGGCATTTTGAAAAAAAAAAAGTGAAATAGAGGTTGCCTCACATTGAAGCCAGTAGTGGCCGTGGCCGTTGACGGATTGAGCCAATTTTCACAATTGGGTATAAACATTTTTCACATGTTTTTACACATTTTCACATGCATGTGGGTATAAAAACATTTCCAACTTTTTGTAGTGCGTTTTGAAATTCTCGCCGCAGCCTCAAAAATGTCTTATATCCATGCGACAAGCTGTCGTAGCCGCATACGTTTGTTATCTGCCACGCTCGACCCGATAGTCGGACGACAATTTGCTGCATATTTTTTCTATCGTCGTGTTCTTTCAGCATGTGAGTGTCTATACATTATATCTGGTGTATCAGCTGGCTTGTGAACATAGTAAAATAATTATTGCGAGCATCCAAGGCATTAAGGATACTTAATCAGGATCATGAAAATTCGTCTCGGCCTGATGTTTACGTGTTAAGTCGATTTTAATGTTTTCTTAGATAAACTCGCTTCGGCTTCAATGCATCGTTTGACAATCCTAACTCCAAAGCAAAGCTCTTGCTTAAATGAACTGAGTTTTTGCTTCGTCTGACAGCTATCAGACATTTATGACACTTGTGTTTTTTGGACTTAGTACAGGATCACAGGGCTTACGACCTCCTTTCAAATGCGAATTGAATATTCTATGTTCTATCGAGTTTTTCTTGGCTGAAATTCTAACTTTGTTAATTATAAGAAAAAAAAAACAGACTCAACTTTTTTTGGATTTTTTTATTCAACGAAATCATCAGAGTCTTATAGAAAAAATATATTTTATTCTTTTCTTTGTAAATTCATGCGGTAATTAACAGCGTTTGTAGTTGTTTTTCTTTTCTTTTTTTTTCATTTAAATTTAAGTCACAGTTGATCACTTGTTACAATAAATTTTTTGTTAAATCCTTGAGATACAAAACATTTTTGTTTTATTATTTTACTTAAAACTAATAATTTGAAGCCCTCATACTATTAAAATAATACCTAAATACTTATTTTCAAACAAAGAAAACAAAAATTAAAAACATACTCAATACTTTTGTGGTGATAACTATTTGTTCGACTTAAAACCCATTGAAATATTTTAAAGCTAGGAACTGTATAGATCTTGAATTTTTTATGAAACTTTAAAAAAAAGATCCATGGCATCTTTGGTACCCTAAATCGGTGACAAACTTTGACGTTGTTGCTCAGATAACTCTGGATGCCAGACATCAACGATTAAAACAAGACGAAGACTGGTGCCATTATGCCAGACTTCATGCTCGAAGCTGTCATCAAATATAAGAAATTTTCCCTCCTGCCATGTTCTTAAAAGAAAAAAAAAGAGGTTACAAAAACTCTCACTCTAAATCAAGGAAGCCTCACCTATTTTCATTGCCGACTCTTAACAAAGTTCCGGGCGGGACTTTAAGACCCAAATGAGCTCTTAGCCGACAGTTGGTTGGGCCGCAATGTGGCCAGACATGCGTACCCGGATGCATCACACTAAACTTCACCTGACCGCGTCTGCAGAAGCGAGCTGCTGGAAACATTTCTATAATGCCACATGTGATCGGTGCTTTGAGGCAGTTATATCGTCTTCTCTGCCCTCTGGCAAAAAGTTCTAGTTGTTTCCAGTCACCAGAGGCACGAAGATTCTCAGCTTCATCTTCAAACACACCCTTGTCATTCAACCCGCTGAGTCCCTCTTCGCGTATTTTTTCCCAATTGCTTTCGATGATATTTAAAAATTTTTCGTAGCCGGTTTCCTTGCGGGTCCAAAACGCTTGTGCTTTAAGTGTGTCCACGTTGTACAACGATCTTTGGTATTCAGATAGAAATAGCTTGAGAGCAGCTCCCCGTCTGTAAACCTCTCGAGCTTCATCTGTCCGGCCTAGCCTCTGAAGGCCGTCGCCCAAGTTGAAGTAGAATCGGCCATCTTGAGTTCCATTATCCTGAGAGTCGATGCCACGACGCAGATACTCAACGGCAAGTGGAAGATTTTGATTTAAACTCTTCAGAACAAACCCGTAGTGAACCAATGCAAGTCCATCAGTAGGCCAGCGAGCGAGGATTTCTTCCAGGAGAATTTTCGCATCTGAAAGGCTGTGTAATTAAGCTGAGTACTATTATCATTTTCAAGCTGCAAATCACTGGACGCTGCACAAGCTTGTGAAGAACTCACCGATTTACCATGAGGAAAGTTACTGTCAATTGGTTGCGAAAGAAAACGTTATTTGGGAATCTTTCTATCAACATTTCATGAATGGGCACAGCTTGGAGGTTTTGTCCTATAAGTTGGCGCTTGATTATTTTTGTGTTTGAAAGAACTTTCGTAAGCAAAACTCACCTATGAACCGTATCCTATCGATACACCTCTCAGCAACATCGGTGAATTCGCGATCATCAGCGACGTCTTTGCCGAAGGCCAAGTACCTCTTGTACGCTTGTATAGCCTCATTGAGTCTTAAGTTGCTGCGCTCAATTTCAGACAGTTTGTCGAGTGTTTTGGCTTTTCCAAGAAATGCTCCTGGTTTGTCAGGGAATTTTCGGGACAGGGATTCAAACATGGCAAGTGCCGAGTTATAGCTCTAAGTCACAGAGCACAGCATAGTCAACAATCACACATACACACGTTAACATCAGCAATGCGTCAAGTGCAAGCGAGTGTCAGCCAGAAGGGGGATTAAATTCAGAAGCAGCACACAAAAGGATTAAAAAACGACAAGAACAAAAAAGAAACCATTTAAACTGTTAGCTTGGCGACTATTTCCTTTTTAAAAATTAGTTTAACACTATGACTAGCATGCAAATTTGAGTCTTTGATCCGATACGATGAGAAGTTTTGTGGGTGGGTTTCTCAAAAATCGTATCAAAGAGTCAAATTAGTTTAATTATTTTTGTTAATTTAAACTTAAAAATAAAATGCAAATTTTTCTCGAAAGTTATGAAATAAAAAATAATACAACAAAACAGTTTTTAGATAACGATTATTTTTAGAAACTATGAGAGGGACTTTTTTACTTTTTTATTGATATTGAAACTAAAATAAATTACAAAAAAAAAAAAATAAAAATTTAAGACGAGAAAAAAATTATTTAACTTACTTCTCGGAGCATTTCTTCGTTGGCTCTTCTTAATTCCTCATCGAATGCTTCATCATCCATTGACTGTGGACCACCTCCTCGTGCTTTAATTTCTACCAAAAAGAGAAAATTACTTTTTATTAAAAATCTAACTGACAATCAGTAATAAAAAGGGCCTTAAAGTTGGCGTTATTTAAGTGTCTTAAACTAGAGAATTTTAGTGGCATTTTTGCTTTAGCAAAAATTTTTAGCTTAAATGAGATACCAAAATACGTTGAATACTTAAAAGATAAGACCAGATTTGTTAGCCTTTAAGGCACATAACTAGGGGAGAACGGGGCTAGAACTAACAGGGGTAAGAAGCTGTCAATAACGAAAGGGTTCCTTTTAAAATTAAGAGTCGCGTGAAGGAGAAAGATGTTGTATATTATATTTCAGCTGCAGATTGAACCTACTCGAGAGAGGTTCTATGGGTAGTGCCACAAAAAATGGATTGTAACGTTTTATTTTTTTTATTTTTGGCCTTTCCCCTAACATGAAAGAGATATGATGCGAAACGTATTTCTTCGTTATGTATTTGTGTTTTGTCTACAATTGTTTGAAACCCTTTTATATATGTGTTAGTCTCCGCTTTATGTTAATATTTTTCTTTGAGCTAAATTTCATGCCGGGGCAAAACGCAATATTTTTCCGGGATAAGTTGTAACATATGTTTTAACCGTTTAGCTCATGAACCAGGCCCGCAGATAACTCCCTTGACATTTACGGTGCACCTAATTAATTTGGACTTCAGTATTCTTTTCCACCGGAAGGGCTAAAGTCTTACCCACAGGCCTACCAACGAAAATTTGCTATTTTCAGGCACGTTTGAAAAGCAAAAAAAAACTTAAACCATGGCTTATAAAGGAGGCAAACGTAGGCTTAACCAGCGGAGAGATAAACAGCAAGTTAAAAAAAAGTTTCAGCCTAGTGATCTGAATAGAAAGACGAAAAGTATTTGTCCTGCATTTGCTGTGAGCCATATCGTCACAGCCTGCCTACTTTTGGCATATTATGCACAGGTGAGAAATGGGCTCAGTGCATTACATGTCAGAAGTATTAAATTTTAATAATGGTTTTTGCATAAGTACCTATAATTAACATGGAAAATAGATGAATTACACTGTTTTTTCGTATTATATTTCACTTTTTTTAAATATTGGTTTTATAGTTACTGTTACAACATACCCCGACCTGTGTTACAACTTGCCCCATAAGCGGGGTAAGTTGAAACAGCACCATTTTTTCTTTCTTTTTTTTAAGTCATATTCTGACACATTCAGAATAGCCGTTGCTGACCCTTTGATGGGCATTGTAGTTGAAACATGGATTTTTAATTTAAAAAAGGTTCGGCTGCCTTATTGCCAAAACCGTAGGAGCAGCATAGGATTTGGTAAAAATGGTTACTTTTAGCGCCAATCTCCTTTATATAAGTAGAAAGAATTATCTCAAAACTGATTAATAGGTTTCTTTAATAGGTTTAACAGGCCAAATTTGAAGCCGAAAAAACCCCGAAATGAACTCTGGAGATGAATTTGACGTATTTTCCTTTTTTCTATGAGAAATTACAGTTGCTTTGCGTGTTTCTGCTTAAGATTATACTTGAGCTGAGTCTGAAGAATAACTTACACTTTTTTGCTTGTTTTTTTTTAAGACAAATGTCAATTAAGAGAATAAATGATTTCGACTGTCAAATGATATCGATAACAATATCACGTAGTTAAGTAAAAACTTTATCGAAAAACTGCTCCTAGGGTTTAATACCAGCTAAACTCCAGATTAATTTGATTCCGGTATCAATAAATCTGAAATCGTCACCTGAAAAAAAGACTTGTTCTTTTTCACGGTCCCCACCTCCGCGAGGGTCTGACAAGCCCTCAGAGAGTATCATTTGTCTTGAAAAGCTTCTCAAAGTGCGTTCAGATTCGGCAAAAAATTGTAGGTCCCCTTGTATGTGAAGAAATTAACACACACACCATACAATGTTGAGAAAAGGACCCTGGTTCACCTCGAGCTGTTGTGCCACTCTATTGTTTTATCAATAAATCTGGGTTTAACCCGTACTTAGCTGAATTTGCTGGAAAAAATTTGTCCTGCGTAGAAGAAGATGCATATCAGCTCATCGAATCAATTTTACAAAAGAGGTTGTGCGTCCTGATAATTTAAAAAAAAAAATTCTGTAAGTTTAGTGTTGATTGAAGGCGACCTCCCAGTGGAGAATAGAGCTATAAGTAGAGACCTGTAACAACGCCAGGTTTCAAAATTTCCCAAATTCATCAGCCGGTTTTTATTTCCTTGTCAACTGCGTAAAGCTAGAAACAGATTACACCAGCAACAGCGACATCGAAACAACATCGACAGCACAATTTTTATTCTGTGCGTATAACTGGCGCATAAATAGATTACCACAGCAATACCAGCGTTAGACCTAGCTCATCCTGAGTTTCGATGCTGCTGTGCAAGTGCTATCAAAATCACAATGCAGCTGTGGTAAGAAATGTACACGCAAAAAGTTGCTGTCGATGTTATTAATCTGTTTTAGACAACTTTCGATGGTGGTTGTCAATATCGCTGTCGATGCCGAAGTGGTAAAACTGGCATAAAAAAAAGAAACAAAAACTGACCAATAAAACTTCAGGCCCAAACATAATAGACTTGAGCGGGATTAATTTAATGTCGAAATACAAGGAAAATCCCACTCAAGTTCTGTCAAAAGATTGTGTTGCCCATAATAGACTTAAGCAAACGATTTGAAAATCTTATGAGATTTCACTGTGAACGTCTCGAGTATCATATTGCCTTGAAAATTAAAAATCAACTTTGAAAATTATGTCACTTTTTCTTCAACTTTGGATGTTAATATCTCCGAAACCGATTGTCTGATCTAAAATGTGTTTAAACTATTGAGGTCAGCGTACAATTCTTGGTATATTCCCATCTTTCACGGATTTTTTGAACCATGTTTAAAAATAAATATGGGCTTAAATATGACAATGAGTGAACTAATGACAAGCAAAAACAAAACTTAAAGCCAACACAAGTTAACGAAAACATTACGAAACCCAGCATAAGGCTATTATGGTCGCGGCATACGAATCGCGTGGAATGGGAAAATTCGGAAAGCCGGCTTAAGCTCATCCATGGTTGGGCCTTTAGGCGCGAAAAGCTTTTGTCAGTCAACAAACAGCCGAAACTCTCAGTTTTACGAATAGAAAGGTATTGGGACTTTTCCATTCGTCAAATTGACGAAATCTGAATGGAGAGGTCAGAACGCCATACATGGTGGATTCGATCAGATAGCCTATAGTTTTGTCGCTCGTGCTTAAACATGCTTAAACAAAATATTTCTAGAACTAAAAGCAAAAACACTATAAGAATATAAAAATTACTTGTCCATGACTGATCATCAACGTCATCGTCACTGTCATACTCTCGTGCAGGCAAGCGGCCATACTTAGCCTCTAGTCGATTCATTAGCTCTGAATCATCGATATCAGATAGATCCTCTTCATCCCCTTCATCGTCAGCGATGTCTTCTTCCTCTTCGCCCAACATCTCCTCGTCGTATAGCTCATCATCGTCGTATTCAATCTCGTCCTCAGGTTCGTCGGGATATTGTTGGACGTTTTTTGCACCACTTTTACCCTGCGGTGGTGGACTCGAAGTCAGTTGTGGGGACCTCTTTGGCTCTGCTGACAGTGGAGGTGGTGTCTCTTCTCGGTGATATGGGCTAAAGCGAGGTTGTGATGATGTCGGAAGAGTACTTCCGACACTCTTCGCAATTATGGGCTCAATGGCTGAAGTTTTTGGAGGACTTTCCTTAGCAGTCAATTCATGTGTATCGGGTTCTTTCGATGGTCGGTACATAGCATTAAATTGCTCAAATGTCTGTGGTACATAATTTTGTTTTTCGTCCTTTTCTTCATATTCTTCATCGGTAACTTCGATTTCTTCCTCTTCCTCGATTTCTTCTTCAATGTACTCCTCTTCTCCGGCATGGTCGCGATTTAATATATCGTCTTCCGAGTATTCTACTTGTCAAACGAAAACAAATTCATTTCATTCAACTGAGTCTGTTTTGAGACATGCAATAAATATTTACGAAGTAACACTTAACATTTAACATGAGGAAAAATCAACAGCAATTAGTAGCTTTTTTTATGTAAATTACTTCGTAAATAGTTTTGGATTTAAATTTGAAATGAATTTAACCGTAAGACAGTAGCTCATCAGCATCTTCGGGAAAGGTATCCTCAGGCGATGCCATCGTCATTCGGCGCTTCATAAGGACTTCCGCTGGCGATTCACCTTTTTATTTTTGTGGGATGCAACAGAAATTTTCAGAAATAAAATTTTTTATTGATGACACAGTGTGGTTATGTTTGGTTTGTTAACAAATCATTTAAGCAAGCACCATTAAGAAAGTGCGAACTATGCTTTTCAAACGCAAACACTCTACAAAAGGCGTGTTTTATTTTGGTTCATCTGTCGCCTTTGAAAACTCTTTTTTGCATTCACAACAGCAATCTATCTTCGAAGTTGGTACTGAGTATGAGCACAATACACTTTAACTTACGGTAATGTTAAAAAATATAAAGTAAAAATACATTTTTACAGAGATACAAGCTCAAGTTAAAAAAAAAATAATGATCTACAAAATTTATCGCAATTATCCTAAGAAAGTGCAAATTAGATGAGAAAAAAAAAATATAATATACACATGCCATAGCGTGCTATATAAAAACAACAAATAATATAACAATTAGGTTCGGTTATTAAAAAACTATAAGTTGGTAAATGAAATATCTTTTTATAAGTTTATTACTTTTGGCAAAAAATAAGAAAGCCGACGAAAACAAAAATTTTAACGGTTTTTAGTCTCTAAACACAACAACATCGCTTGCTAGGAACAGACTTGTTATCCCAGTATAATATTGGAGTTAGGATTGTAAAAAGAAACTATGGAAAACTCACTTGTATTTGGATTTTTCCTAATCAATACAAGGCGTGCAACTAACGCTAGGGCCACACCCACACCAATTTTAACCGCAACTGCAAAAATTTGTTTGGAAAAAAAAGTATACGCAAATTAATTTTTTCAAACATCTTCTCAATTTGCACTTTCTTTCACAAAAATTAAGGATAATACTTAACTTAACTTTAAAGCTAGGCGGGGTCTTAAGATTATGCTTACCTTGTTAATATTAAAACCAAAATATATTATCTTAAAATATAGACTTTCAAACTGATTACAAGTATGTTAAAAAAAATGTCAAGAGCAAATAGAGTCTTATTCTTTATTTTTAGCGTTAAACTACTCAACTACTTTTGTTTCAAAGGACCTTAAAAGACATAAACGGCTTTAGAACTTGTAGTTTTTTTAATAAGATAAGAACCACATCCTTTACGGGACAAAAGTACATCCTTGTATATTCCAATGTTTTACCAAAGTATAACAGCATAGTTAAGAAGTCAGCAAAACAACTATCGTACATTTCATCAGAGCCCTTTTATATTCGGAAGGGTCTGTAAGATTAGCTATGCAATAACATTTAAGCCATCAAGATCAACAACTTTTTATAAACTTACAGATGGCGAGTGTCTCGTAACAAAACGATCAACAGCCTTGGATAATCATATTTGTTAAATAATTTACAAAGGATAAAGATTTAAGGTCTTTCTAGTTAATTTCCCGAGCCCCAAAGAGGCTACGCTCATCCTTTCTGTAGCTTAGACTCTTGGTCGCTGGAGCAGGAGCAAGAGACCAGGGACACACGGCGACAGAAAATCGCGCGGCCTTTAGATTTCATTTGTATATAGATTTCGACATAAATGAAGTTCCATTAAAACTCGGGGTCTTTTTCACCAAAGATGGGAAAATTAATACTGAGTTGTCCTGTAGAATTGGCCAAGATGGAGCAATAGTAAAGGAACTGCGCCGGCCGGTCATCAGAAAGTTGAGCTTGGAGTGAAAACAAAGATCTCAGTTTTTAATTCAGTGTTCGTTCGGACCCTCATCTATGATCATGAAATTTGGGTAATGACCGAAAGAATTAGATCGCGGGTACAAGCTGCCGAAATGCGGTTCCTGAGGTGCGTTGCTGGTGTTACTCTAAGGGATAGAGTGAGAAACGTCAGTATTCGTGGGAATCTTAATGTTGAGCAGCTACTTCTTCGAGTGGAGCGATCGATCCTTCGATGGTATGGACACGTTGCTCGCATGCCCCCCGACAGACATCCTAGACAGGTCATGCTAGCCGAGATGCGAGCGCGTCGCCCCCTGGTAGGCCAAGAAACAGGTGGTGGGATCAGGTAAAGAACCTCTCTGAGACCCACCTGGGGATTACGCCGGAGTCTCTTGAGTTGGTGGCGAAGGACCAAGAACGATGGAAAGACCACTTAGCCACCCTCGCTCCGCCACTCTTTTAAGGGATAAGCGGCATTCGAAAATTATGATGATGATGATTTACATTTCGAGAGTTTTTCTTGTTTACACATTTGATTTTACAAATTGGTATAATACAACCCAAAATATTTTTATTCTGTAACCAATTCGAGCCCTAAATAGAAAATTGAGGTGCCCCAATCGTTTGAGCGATACCTGTCATATCTGAAAATCCCCTGATTTCTCCTGATTAAAAAACTAGACTCCACCTATCGCAAGTTGAAGTTTGCTGACCACGGGCTAGAGTGTCTCTGGTAACCTCGCCGGTCAAACTTTGCAAAATTACTATTTTACTATTTTACAAGGCTAACTTCGCAGCTATCAACCACGATGGTTGCAATTAGCTTTGTAGCGAAATAAATGATTTGGAAACGGGCGATTAAATTTCAGAAGGATTTAAAATACATTCGTTATGTTAGCATAGCAAATCTAGCTACGATACATTTGCAGCCAAATCAGTTCGCAAAAAAAGCTGGTCTACAACGGCTGTTCAAATGTTCAATTCGTTGTACCTCTTTCGCCTATTTTTTCTCTTTGGAGCGGTAGATAAATATAAATATTTGTGTAATACCAAAAAATAACTTGTTTCAAAATTTAAAATCCCAGTTATGGACTCGCCAAACGGCTTCAAAGGAAGATTTAGATTTTTTAACGAAGGAGGTGTGCCTTAATGCCGTTCGCTCACCCATTGAAGTAATTTATTTTTCAATTTATGAATGAATTTGTTTTTGGTGGCTTAAGATCTACTTCCAGAAACAATGTTGCCCATTCGATCCTAACCAATGTGACGAAGCATCAATTACTTGTCAAAAGAAGTTTGAACGACCGAAAACCGAATCTGAGGAAGAACAAAAGGTCTATGTGTTCGTAAGTACCTACGTCTTCACTTTTCATTTAAGACTTTTGTATTTTAAAACTCACTGGACAGAAGATACCAGTCTGGATTTCAAATGGGAAGACTTGATTATTTTCTTTTTAGAAAGTCATAGAATGCGCTTTTATGCGCAGAGGATTCTTAAAATCAGAAAACAAGATAGACATGAAAAAGGTCAAGGCCAATGCAAAGAAGCTCTATCACGGTGATCGAACACAGATGGCTTTTATGATGAACTCGTATCGAACCTGTAGCAATAGTAGTAAGTAGCGAAGTCGCAAGTTTTGACTTTCATTAAAAATCTCTTTTCATAAGCTGCTCGAATTTTGCAAGCTGCACAGCTTGATTCGGATATAAGGAAGACCGTCAGCAGTTACAACAATCCATATGTGACAATGCTTGAACTATGTGTCATCGTTCATACTGTTGAAGTGTGTCCATTCTTCCACTGGCAAGGACAAACAAAAGGTAATGAACAGGACTGTGTGCGGTATGCTGAGCATTGCAGGGATAGTTATTTTCCAAAGGTAAAACTTAATGACTGGTCATCGGTAGAATGTTAAAAACTCTACAAAAAAAACTTTCTGAAAATTATAATAAACAAATAATAAAGTGAAAATACTAATAAGTCGTATTGTCGTTTTATAAGTCGTTTATTATAAGTCGTATACTTATTATAAGTCGCATTGTAACTGTTTGCTTGGGCCAATATGCGTAACTTACAGCTTATAAAAGTGGGCTTTTAGCTCGTTAAATTGAAAAGCAAAAAAAGAAAAACAAAATCTTTAATCCATTTTTTCCTCCGACGTTTCGTCGATTTCTTGTCGACTTCCTCTGGCAGATGGTTTTTATTAATTTAGATTTTTAAAAAAGGTTGAAATTGGTTAAATTTATTGTATGTCATGTCATACAAAACACAAACACAAAACGAATGGTTAAAAAGTTTGCGTTTTAAGGGATTGACGAGCCGTGGAGGAGAAATAACAACGAACATTGCGAAATCTTTAGCTTCATAAAAAGCAAAATTTGTATTTAAATCTATTTAGAACTATGCTCCAACTGCTCGGGTACATGGCGTGTGTTTTAACAAAGTTTAAGCGAGGAAGCTTAAACTTTCTCTCTCGGCCCATGTATGCGGAATGTAGTTTTGTCGGCGTTAAAACCAAGGCTCAAAAAAATGTAAGCCCTGCAGAGAAAAAAAGATCTGCGACAAGAGGTATACCTACGAGTCAAGCCATCATGTATACCTAGTTATATAAACTACTACTACCCACTCTACAGGCTACCAGTCATAACAGAGGAAGAAGAATCATTTAGAAGTTCGTTTAACGTTCATTTGAAGAATATCCTGTGAAACAATGAAACAAAAACAGAACAGTGGACCTTTAAGCGGGTTCCATAATCAAACCTCGGCTCCGCCTGACGTTTACACATTACAGCCATACGATTTCAGCGTTTGAGAGTCGTACACATAAACCAAAATAAGCACTCAGAAGACGAGATAAAACATATTTTTCCGATCAAAAACACTTTTTTGAGAAAATTTAATTTCAAAGCCGTCGTATCGTAACGCAGCAAGAACGATGCAAAAGCCTGGTTGTGAAGCTGCCTTTATGCTGGTTTCTTTCTTTTTCTTTGAGCTGTGTACCTGAACCCGGAAAGGCAATTTTAGAGCTCATGAATAAAATGTGTAATGATGGTTATATGGGGCGTTTTTGTTTTTTCGTTCAGAGCAGAGCTCGAACTGTCAAACAAAATTTTGTGTTTCTTTTTGTGCTCAGAGTAATCAGAGCCCAAGATTTGTATTTCTTTTTTCGCTCAGAGCATGATCGGAGCGCGCTCAATGTGCTCGGAATAATTTGACCGAGCATTCTGAGCTAATTGCTGAGCACAGCGAAATGACAGATGAATGTTGAAAAAAATAAATAAAAGGGGATGTTTGTTGTCCTAAGGCCGACTAAAAGCGTTTGATGAATTATTGTTTGGTGAAATTATATTTATTTTGCATCATTTTCAGCTCGTAACAAATATTTTGCCAATTTTTCCAAGTTTTCTTTTGTTTCATTTTTCATTCTGACAGACAACCAAAAAATGTGCCCAAGTGCGTTACAAAATCAGAACAGAGTACTCTGAGCGCACTCGGTTCAGAGCACGCTCAGAGTGCTCGAGCTCTGTCCAGTGCTCTACTCTGAACTTAAAAAGAAAAACGCCCATGGTAGGGACAGCTAAAAGAGGATAGCAAGAGAATGAGAGGGCCGATACACAAGCGACAGAACTGTTTTGTCATCAGGTTCAGATATAATTGATAAAATTATTTCTTCAATTAAAGAGGCTCACTCATGAGAAGCAGTTTCGTCGCCGGCCCAAAACTAGAATTAATCTTAAAACGTTTTTTTTTTGCGCTTAGAAATTGTTCAGGTGTTTTGAGTTGACCGAAATTCTTTTGCTACGTATGTATACATATAAACAAGCTAACTTTTTTGTACGTTTTACAATATAAAGTATGTGTTTAAAAGCTAAATATCATTTTAATAGATATGATCGTTGCAATTAATTTTGACAACATTTAAAGCGCAACAAATGGAAACCATCTAAAACTTAATTGCTGTACTGCCTCGTTTTTGCAGCGGGCGATTAGGCTTAAAAAACACAGACTTAAATACTCCTAACTAAACTATGAACAGGTTGGGTTAAATTTGTAAAACTATTAAGCTGGCTTCAAAGTTTACGAAAAATGCTGAAGCACACCCAACGCTAAAATGTTCTGTTCAATATCACTGCGGCTCATTGTGCTCTTTGGAGCGTTTATCAAGGTGTTAGTCATTAACTTTTGCGGATTTCAAAAAAGTATATGAGTGTATACATCATTGCAGTTTTGGATTTGTGATGCGCTTACAACTGAAGATTTAAGTATGTTAACAAGAGAAGTATGCTTAAACGCTGCTAACTCGCCTATCCAGGTAATTTGATTTTAAGGTCAAAAATTCGCATTTTTTTGTTCAGAGATTTCATTCCAGGAACAATGTTGCCCATTCGATCCTAGCCAATGCGATGGAGCACTAAGAACATGTATAAAACACTTTAACCGGCCGGAGCTGGAATCTGAAGACGAACAGCTATATCTCTCTGTACGTATACTAATGTAGAGTCCATAGACGGTCGGATTTCAAAACTCTGACTGGATGACATGTGAAATTGTGACAGTCTAATGTGAATATGCCAAAGTAAAGCGCATTTTTCGTTAAAGAAAATTTTAGAATGCGCGTTCGTTCGAAGAGGTTATTTAAAGTCAGAAAGCAAGATAAACATGAAAAAGGTCAAGGCCGATGCAAAAAAGATTTATCACAATGATCCAACACAAAAGAGCTTGATGGTAAGCACCTACAGATACTGTAACGATATTGGTAAGACACAACTTTTGAAATTAGCATTTTTTTTTTTAATTCTAATAATCTTGACATCTTGTCAGCTACTCGACTGGTGGAGGCCGCGGAGTATGATGAGGAAATGAAGAAATCTATGAAGCGTTTCGACAAACCTTATGTCACAATACTTCAAATGTGTACGTTGCGGCAAGCTCTTGCGACATGTCCGTTTTATCACTGGAATGGTCATACGGCGAATGGTAGCATTGATTGTCATAAGTATGCTAAGCAATGCAGGAAAAGTTATTTTCCAAAGGTAAAACTGATCGACTGGTCGTCGAGAGACTGTTGAGGAAACTTTTTGAGGTATTATGTTGCCTTTAGGCCTTAGATTACTTCTACTGCATTTATGTAATAGGTTGTACGAAAATGCCATCAATTGCAATGAATGGAGAAACAATAAACTGGTATTGTTAAGCAATTCGAGCACGCCTTTGGTCCATTTCAGATTTATAAAGACTTTTTACGAGGAAGATGTTTTTAAAAACTTTTATTGTCAGCAAACTGATTAATACTATGTCTTCACCGCACACTACCTCGCGATTAACACAATACTTCAATAAAGTCATTTTAATCTCGGCATTTACCATACAAAGTTAGATCCTCTCGACAAGCGATTAAAAATAAATCCCCTGATTTTAATCTCATTCATCCTTTTCACAAACCTCTTTATGCCACTTTTAACCCCATTCATGCACCTTTATGAAACTGAAGCTGCCTACATATGTCGGATCTGTCACAAATACGTTTTCGATTGGAATATTTGCAATGAAATTGTATTAACGCTCCTGGGAAATGCCACCGCCACTCTGTTTTTAGGACCAAAATGACAAAAAAAAAGAGCGTCAAATTAATCCTTTGTTTATGTGGAGGAGACCCTTCGGGATTTATTTTTAATAGTCTCCCGGTAATCGTAGTTTTGTGGACGGTGGAGAAATAGTATAAAAGTACTTAAATCATGGGTGTGTCACATAAAGAGCGAGTGAGGTTAGCGAGCTGTCAAATGAATTTCAATCAGTCACTGTGCAGTCAAAACAGTCGTCGCGTTTTCTTGCTCTCATTGTGTATTAACAAACGATTTCTTTGGTCTCGTGCTGTCGCTTGTCACCGCCAAAGTCTCTGGTTTGACGCTCTTGCGTTGAATGTGAAACGGCCATAATGTTTTTAGTGTTGAAGACATCCGAACAGTTAGTCCCTCCTGAGACAGTGTCCTTTCTTATTCGCCTCGATCAAAACTTAACTGGTTCTAGCCGTTTCGGTATCAAGCTCTCTCTCATACCGGATGGCTTGACACCTTAAATATATGGTTAGGTTTTTTTAAACAAAGTTTTTATTTGTTTCTATTGCTACCAACGCAATCATCAGTATTTTCAGTTCTCAGGAGGACTTTCCATAAAACGTTTCCTATAAATTGAAATAGAACAGACAGAAACAAAAAATTATTTAATTTTTTGAAAGGGCAATCGTTGCACCAGCACGTTCTGAGCAATCCTTTCGGAACGAAGATGAAAGAAAAAGGGAGGCACAACACCTCGATTTAAAACAGCGCCAACTTCTCTACATTCAAAATTTTTAAGAATTCAAAATTAAAAGGTCTAGAAATAAATCTACAGCAGATTTGGAATACCAAACAAAATGGGGGAGCTGTCAATCAGCAGCCATAGTTGGAATTTTTTTTCGGGTGGCTGGAAGAAACGGTTTCAGGCACATTTAAGTGATTTCGCGATTGTCTGTCCACTGGTTAATAATTTCTATGAGGGAACGGAAAGCGTTAAGTTTGTTCTCTCTGTTCGCTTTCAGTGTGGAGCTAAGCCCGGGTTAGACCAAGAGTTGTTGATCCGGAATAAAATTAATATAAGCTTAACCCAGTGAGCTTTTCTTCAGTTCAAAGGTAACTCAGTCCAGAAGTCCATTCTAAATGTCGTCGTCCCCCGAACCCTCATTTCTCATGAAAAAAAAACTTAAAATTGAAACAAGAAACTGAATTTTTTTTCTTGTTTCAATTTTAAAAATTGAAGTTGTTCTTCAAGCGCTTTCAAAAAGAAGAAAAAACGCGAACCAATTTTGTTTTTCATAGAAAAAGCCGCAAAATTTTGTTTTACTATGCGAAATCATCCAAATTTTGTAACTATACTTAGGTTAACACTACTCGAGCTAATAACTCCGGTTCTACAAGTGGTATCACAATGGACTCCTTTGGTCTAAGGGTGTCCCTGCCCAGCGGGGACAGCCACCCAACCTAACCTAACCTAGGTTAACACTAGAAATGATTTTTTAGCTAACTTTGATTGAGTTCAACCCAAGCTTAACTGGATTAGCCCTGCAGTAAACTCTGGATAAAAATTTTAGCTTCAATTTTTCAATTTTCTTATAACAAATCAGAAATACTTAACATATCTCTGCAAATCCTAAAAAGAACGTTCAAACAAAGTTTTTTCCTGTTTTTCTACTTCAATAATTCAATAAAACTAGCCGCCCCAGTGCGCTCTAAAAACGCACTCGCAGTTTTTTCAAAAACTCTCTCCAACCTCAAGAACCGATTTCACAGTGATACCTAAAGTAAAACTCAAGCCGTAGTGCCACAATGCCGCGGTACGGTAGTATGCAGCAGTAGCGGCAGTATGAAGCGCGGACCTATGCGGCGCGGCACAGGAAAAAACTCGAACACAATGGTAAAGCGCGTTTTTGTCAGGCAGATACTTCGTTTGTAAGCAATGGCTGATGGTTTCCAGTCCTGAGCTTTATTTTTATAATTTTTTTAAAGCGGTTTTTTTTTACAATTTCGATAAATTTCTCCACGTCCTTTACCTCTGTTGTTTACTATGCTTGAAGCGAACTGTCAAACATGCAGCGCTTTCAATCGTATAGCGCTGTAAAAGTTAAAAGTTGGCCAACTCTTACTGCCGCTGCCCCTACGAGCTGCCACTGCCGCTACACCATTGATCAGGTATAATGAGATAGTCATCTTCGCTGAGGTGCCTCTTTTTGCCCCCAAACTCGTTTTCGGCTCTCTAGGGAAAATGCTGCCAGCTATCATAATTGTGTTAGTGGGTTGCAATGCTACTTTATGGGGTGCAAAAAAAAAATCACTAATACAGTCAACCAAGCTGGAAGCAAGATTTGTGCCTCCAAGGCCAAAATGAGTGCGCTTGGTGCAGCTAATTTTGGGTTTTGAGTGCGTTTCAGGCTACACATTTTAGATATCGACTGCGTTTCAGGTCATCATATCGAGGATCGATTCGTGGCAATCGTTCGGAGTTTTTATTCAGATTTCCGAGCAGACAAGTTGACTTTTCCGAATCTCGTGCAAGAAAGTTTGATTTTTCCTTTCAAATAAGAGTTTATTTATTATTTTTTTAATGCTGCATTGTTCGCTTTCATGGAAAAGAAAGAAATGAATAAATTGATTGCGAAAAACGATGAAATTTTTGTTTGTGGAGGCAATATAAAATATTAGAGTGATACACAAATTACGCTCATTCAAGATTTAAAATAGAAAAACTACTTTAATTATTTGCAACGGAGACATTTACCTTGTCGATTCCTTGTCGGTTGCTATAGTTCTAACATACTCTGCTACACAATGACTTAGCATTATTGTTTGCCGTAAACTCTACTGATATTTATCATTACTATTGGGAATAACTTCAGTGTTTTTTGGAATACCAGTGGAACCCTAGGTAAGACTTACGTGGAACTTAAGACTTGTGTGAACTTTGTAGGCTTTGTTTGATTGAAAAAATGTTTAAATAGTTTTGAAATAAAAATTCTAGAAAATACTTAATATATTTTATTATTATATTTTTGTTGAAAATTCATGTATTTTTTTTTTGTGTTTGATTTTGCTTTGATGTTAAGAAGTGATTAAACTTATAAGAAAAGTTTGAGTCTATTTTGAAAAGTCTGCGTAAGATAAATTTGTCTTTAATCAACTCCTAACTAACTGTAAATGCTCACAGCATTTGTACATTCTTTCAAACGATGTGAAATACTTCGCCGGGTTCGTCCAATGAATGCCGATGACAGCTAAAAGGCACAGCATATACAGTACTGGTGTCTAGAATTGGAACCGATCTTTGGGTGAATGTTAGTCTTGCTTAAAAGATCACCTTTCTGGTGGTAAGATCTGTTTCACTCTGTATTGCTCTAAGATTCTAGTGACATTGTCAGTGACGCCTTAAATATACTGGTAAAAAATGTACAGTCTTTTAAATTCGTGTAAAAGATATATTTAAATAAAGACCTGGAGCCATCTGAGAGAAATACAGAAGAACGGATAGCTCGTCTGTTTGAATACACTTTGAAACAATGAGATAAAATTTAACGCTTCGTAAATCGAAGAGATTATAATATACAAAATCTCTTGCTTTAAAATTTTCTTTTGTAAAGTTTGAGAACTTTTTTAAATTTGTACCTACCGAAGTTATTTGAATTTCCATAATGAAATAAAAATACATTTTCAAATAAATCATTTGACTTGATTTTAATCATGCCATCAATTTTATTTGCAATAATTCGCAAATAGCTAAATAAAATTTTTATTTGAATAACATTTTATTAACAAACAATTCCAACAGTGATTGAAACTTTTTTTAAAAATCAAACTGAAATACATTTTTCTTAATTTTGTGTGCAATCGCGAAAAATTTCTTTTTTGATGATAGGATCTGTAATGAAACAAATTCAGATCCTATCACCAAAAAAGAAATTTTTCGCGATTGCACACAAAATTGAGAAAAATAAAATGTGAATAAAAACGTTATCCGTATCTAGACCCTACGTTTGTTCCTTTTATTTCTTGTCGACTTGAGACGTCAATTTATTCATTTGGACTACTATTTATAATTGGATAAATGAACTAGTAATAATTAAAACGAACTATTGAAACTATTCATGAAATCATTCGGAAACAAATAAAAAATTGAGCGAAAAAACTCCTTATTCTAAACATTGATCTAAAAGCTAACAGAGTATTGTTTAAATGTGCCTATTTATTTATAAAAAAAACTGTTTTCAAAATGTGTTTCGGACTACTGGAAAATTTATCAAATTCTTTTTGCTACTAATTTTTACAAGAAGTTTAGACCAGAAAGTCCCACGTAATTTTTTTATAAGAAAACGCATTAATTACTAAAATTTATGCACACAATCAAATAGCTTGATTGTTTATTTTAAAGAAAAAATTAGCAAAAAGGAAAAAAACTCCCAATAGCAAAGATTTCCACCTTCTATTTCCACCTCAATTGTGCTGAACTCTACCTATGGACTGAACTCAGCAAACCAGAATCAGATGTCTTTTGACATTTTTGTAATCAAAACAAATTCGATTTTCAGTTGACCCGATGTGCATGGCAAAAATTTATTCCTAATGGGCACTCGCTTGGGCGGCAGATTTTTGCTTTACTAAGAAGATAATAATTATTTGTAAAACAAAATAAAACAAAAAATAATGGAGGCTGTTTACTTTGTTTATATTTTTTGAGTGACTGAGACAGCAGATTATCTCAGCTTCCGCCATTTTTAAATGGATTCACTGAACATCTCCGTTGCTCACTTCACATGCATTCACAGACAGGGTCAAGAGAGAGATCCCGTTACTTTTTTTTTGCGGGTGTTTCAGGCAAGGGGATTGCAAGTTGCCTATCTCATTATATCTGATCAGTGCGCTACACATTGCGTGCGCAGTACACGGAATACGTGTGTTTCAACTTTTGACAACTCTTAAGTCCAAAACGCAATGTTAAGTTGCTGCGTGCGTTCTATGACTAGCAGAGTAGAAACAACGGGCGCATATGAGGCAAAAAGAGAAGAAAATTGAGTGAGTTTGGGGAGATACTTTCCAATTTTCTACCTAAAAACGTAGAGCGGCATTTCGTTTTGCAAATTTTCTACGTCCGTAATTTGACGCAAAGTATCGTAAAGTTTTGGAAAAGCTTCACAAAGCACACTAACGTGCGCACACAGCAACGCAGCATTGCGATTTTAGCTTTAGTGAGCTGCAGCTCTACCACTGTGGTCGTGTTGAATACGTTTCAAAACTCAGATTACGTTCCGTTTCCGCTAACGGTTTTGCGTATTAGCCAGATGCTGTCAAAACAATTTTGCTTTGTAAGTTTTGAAATGTTAAACTAAAATTTTAGTGTATCGTGTTGGCTTTTCAGTTTTTCAATTCACTATTTTTAAATTTATGTGTTTTTTAACCAAAGTAAAATTGATTTGTATTTATTGTTGTGAAAAGCTTAAGTCGCCAATGATGGGAATGAATAAAAATTAATGTGAAAACGGAACCTCATCCTGAGTGATTGAAGTGTCAAAATCGATACCTACTTAAGTTTTGACCGTGAAAACGGTCCATAAAATCTCATATTGTACCATGGCGCACTGAGGCTTTCATCGAATGAACGTTATAAAAATTACAGTTGAGAGAATCGTTGATTTCGAAAGTCGATGATTTCGTACACTGGAAAACCTCTTCCTGAGTGAACCCAATACTCACAACTCTAATCATTGGGTAGAATCGGCAGTGGTGATCTGTGATTTTCACATTTTGTGACAGGTGATCACAAAAATATTGTTCCGAATCGTTGCTTTTTTTAGGCTTGTGATGTAAGAACACTGATTTTTGTTCGAACATGAAAAAATTCAGCCTAAGGGTAGGCAAAAACACCACCTTACCAGAAAGTTTGAAAACTGGTGACCAGCTGATTTTGACGGTGATTCATCGGGAGCTGTCACAAGAAAATTGTGATTTGAACAAGATGATGTGATGTGAACAAGAAACCAAGTTGTTTCGAAAGTCACAGCAATTTAAAAATCGGTTTGTTTTCATTATACACGGTGCCCAGACAAGTTTACCCTATACAACCCGAACCCAGAGCCCCGATATATTTAAAGATATTCATTCAACTCTTAAATACTTGGAATTTGAAAATACCAGTTAAAATGGTTACTGTTTAGATTTTTCAGTTCGTCAGCTCTTTTTTAAGAAACATTCTTGTTTTTCACTTTTTTATGTGTTTAGGCTTACATCAGGCTGATTTTGTATAATGCAGTTATTTTTCTACTCACTTGAGGAGGCAAAGGATGAGCTCTCTTCTTCTTGCTGTGGTTCATCTCTTTTTAACGCCTCTTGTTGTTGGCGGGCTTTTTGTTGGAGCAATAACAACTCCTCTGCATCGTTATCGACAACAGATTCTAGTGATTCAAAGGTACCATCATCGTCCTCCTTTCAAATAAAAACAAGTTTATTGCAACAGACATTTTAACCAATTTTCAAATTTACCTCCTCGAATGGCTCTTCATCGTCATCTTTATCATCTTCCTTGGGTGAGCTCTGTGTGTTTGAAGCTTGCTGTGATGATCGTTTCTCTCGGCTGTAAATTGGTTCTACAATTTCGGGTGGGTTTACGTCGTCGTCGTCATCATCATCACCATTGTTTCTCTCTGTGCTGTCGTTATCATCAGCATCATTATCATCGGCGTTATTTTCTTCTTCTGGTTCTTCTATATCCACTGCTTCCTCGACAGTTTTGTCATTATCTTCATCATCCTCTTCATCTTCTGCAGTTTCGTTATCATCTTCTTCGGTGTCCTCGACCGTTTTAGCTTCTATTTCTTCGGTTGCATCATCGTCTTCGTCTTCTTCATCTTTGGTTTTGTTGTCATCGTTATCTTCATCCTCATCGTCACCATCCTCCTCATGATCCTTTTCCTCCTCAGTGTCGTCGTCGTCGTCTTCTGCTTCATCTACTTCAGAGTGATCTTCCTCCTCTTCAAACGGTTCGTCATCGTGCTCATGCTCTTCTATCGAAGCCGAGACAGCGTCATGTTCATCGTGCGATTCCCGATGCTCATCCACCCAACCATCAAAGTAGTTGGAGAACCTTGATTCAGATAATGGCGTGTCCACTTAAAAATAGACAAAAACTTCTGTTATTGAGTGAACAATAAAAGCTTTCGTGCAAAACTCACAGTCAGACAGCCCTCGATTTTCGAGTATTATTAGCCCAACCAAGCCCAGCAGTATGGCCAGCAGTGAGAAGAAAAATACCTTGGCACACCAATGTCCTCCGGTCTCGTGATCTCCTTGCACATGCAAGTGCACATCATCGCTGCCCATTTTGGAGCCATGGACGCCCTGGTGTTGCTCCCTCGGTTCATCCTCTATGAAATTTTCAAATTTATTAGGGAAATAAAGTTATTCGAAATTTCATTATTTCAACATATTTCTTGTTAAAGCAGGTTAAGAGTTAGTAAGACAAGTAGGCATATTAAGCAGTTTGCGCGTCTAATTTGGAATTTGCGGACAGCGTTCAAGGTAAGGCCAGATCTACCTTGTAAGCTTTGCTTGCGTGTAAATACAAAATCACCGTCCGACCTGCGATCCAATGAATCTGTTAAAGTACATATAACAAGTAAGAACACAAACCATTTTCAATTATTCGTGAATGACAAACATAAATATTAAAAAAAAAAACCTTAATTATATCTTTTTAAAAAAGAAACTAAAGTAAGGGAACCCTTATCTTGTTCGTAGCCCATAAAAACGAAGCACTCCCTTGTTGTGGAGGCTGATAGCCTTATTTTTATTTTACGAAAAGACCGACAGAAAAGTGGTCCGCCGGCGATGAAGTGGGTGGAGTGTACAATTTAGTTTTTACATTTCTTACAATTTTTGATAGATTTATAAAACCGTAATTAGTAAAAGTTTAGCCAAAGTGGCCAAAAAGCAGGCAGGGTTAAGAAAAACGATTCTAATCTTATCTAAAATTTACCATCACATCACACTAAATTGTGATCCAATCCTCTCTGTGTTTTTTTTTATTTAAATGTAGGCGTGGCCCAAAACTTTGTATGAGCCGAGTGTAAAATCAACAATTTTCTTTTTACAATAATGTATTAAGTAAAAAATTAAGACTCAACGCCAGACTTAAATTAGAAGATACCCTACGTAATATTATACAAAGGCGGCTGTCGTTTTTACGTTTTTGTAAGAGGTTGCTACTATCCGATGGAGCACTCAGACACAACTACTGTCCAATGGACAACTACAGAGGAAGTGTTCCCGCTGTATCGTCGTCCCCTCCACAGGCAGGACAGGTGGTGGTTTCGCTTAAGTCTAACACATTTAAGTGTCTAGCAAAAGCTTGGTGGCCGGTAAGGACGCCTCCAAGAAGTCTGCAATCGATTCTCCTAAGAGATAGAAGAAAATACGCTGATCCCTCGCAGATGTCCGGCCGTAGTCGTTTAGTCTGTCTGCACCCATCGCAGTCACGCCAACGAGCCCTGTGCTCACGAGAAACCCAAGTATGAATGGCAGACGTGACAACAGATACAAGCAGGCCTACAGCAGGTTCAGGTCCTCAGAAAACCTTTTCTGAGCCTAGTCTGGCAAGCTCATCAGAGATCTCATTTCCCTGGATACCAGTGTGACCTGGAACCCAAACAAGATTCACTGCATTTAGCCTTTCGACTAAGTTCAACCAATTCTTGAGTTCGAGCACTATCTTGGACGAGGTAAGAGGGTTGCGCAACGCATTTAGAGTCGCTTGGCTGTCGCTGCAAATGCATATGCTTCTTTCCCTCCACCTGGGCAAGGCGGCTGGCAATAACTCGTGAATTTTTTGTGATGGCAGCGCTCTAAAGCGTAGGAAGGAAAAAATGCTGCAAATATTGTTATTCTTAAGCCAAATATGCCAAAATGGCATGCAGTCTAATCTAAGCTTAAGCCTGACTAAGCGAAAACTACAATTGTACACTTGGAGAGCAAAAAAAAAGCTTGAACGACTGACACTAGTTAAAGAAGTATGTATCCAGGAACTAACCTAGTTTACTCATCTGGAAAAGCCACTCAGAAGAGATTAACCAGGAAAGCGACGCGAACTTTAATTATCCCATTTAAGCTGAGATCTACGCCAAAGGCAGATGTGCCCTAATTAATTTTGACAACAACCACACACACATGCATACATATATGATATAATAAGAGAGCATTTGAAGCCTTCTCATCTTCTTCATCTTTCAGATTGGTTGGCCTTTAAACTTTGCACCGTCTAGTATGGCAGACCTCATTTTAGTGTAAAAAAAATTAGTGTTTTATCTAATTAAATTAAAAAAGGCTTAAAAACAAGTGATTTATTATACCCTAAAATAAGTTTTACCATGCTAGACGGTGCAGAGTTTAAAGGCACACCAATCTAAAAGATGGAGAAGATGCCGATCTTTATTCTAGCAAAAGGAAAACGAAGGTGTCTTGTCGCAGGCGCGGACAATGCTAGTTTGAAGGATGAAAAATGTAGTGGTGGGTGACGCTACTAAACTAAAGCCTGCAACCCAATGAATCCGTTACATCTAGATCAATACACACGTTCTTATGGGAAGCGACTCATAGAAGAGCTTCGTGACATAAGTCGCTTCCCATAAGAACGTGTGTATTTCACTGAGTTGTCAGTTGTGTACTTCGACCTGACGGACGCAACGGTTTCATTAGGCTGAAGGCATAATAGCGTTTTTCATAAAAAAAAGTCCTCTAAGCAAATTTCCGAGTCAATTTTTCTGACACCGATTTGACTTGTTTTTAACTCATATATGTAACTCTCCACAAACGAGTTTTTTTTTGTCGTGGGTTGGACTACATGCCCACACATATACGCAACCACGAATACCCATCGTGCATCTACACCCGTTCTCTCTTAACAAAATTCTGAGTCCATTTTTCTGAAATCGATTTGGCTTGTTTCTAACTCTACCTCTCAAAAAATGTTTATGTTTCATGTTCATTATGCTCACGCTAACACACATATCCTACCACGAATACTCATCGGCATCGGTCGTCGTACATCTACGCATTATCAATCGTTGTATTATCAACCCGGAATTTAATTAAGTGTTTGTTTGAGTTCTGAGGTTCTTGCAATTTAAAGTAAAGTGTAGTGTTTTACTTTAAATCACATGCACCACAGAATTGATTATATTTTTTGCACAATGCTTTTTTTATGTGTATTGGCATTGCAGATTTGAGAATAACCTACAAAAAAAGCGAGAATTTTACAAAACAAAGTCAAATTTGAGTTAGAATTTTTAAACCAAACTAACACCATGAGTCAAATTAATGAAACAAAACTAACACAGAAAAATGGTGTCAAAATGGAGTCAGATTTTTGAAACCAAATAGACACCAAAAAACGGTGTTAACAATTTTTAATCTAGGAACAGCACTTAACTTCAATTTGACTCAAAATTGACACTTAAATTTGACACCGATTTGAGATGATTTATGGAGTAGAGATATAGACTTCATTTCTGAGTCAATTTTAACACCGTGTGCTTAGAGGGAGATTTGCTCTTTCTGTCAACAGATTTGAATTTTTTCGATTTTGCTTGTTTCATTGAAAATAAAAGAGCAATTCTAGATCAATCCTCAACACGAAAGATGATCCGAACTCACGTACACATGCAAACATTTCTACTGTCAAACGCCAAATCGAAACAATTTTATTTGTTTTGAATTAATGTGCGGACGTGTTTGTTTGTTGCCAGCCCGTGTGTGTGATTTATTTTGTCACCAAACGGGGAAACATATTTTATTGAATCGAGCAGTTCTCGATTTTGGGAGCAGTTCTTTCAAGTTTCAATGAAAAGCGCTAAGAACAAAAAAATTTTCTGTCTCAAATGTTTTTTCTAGATAGAAAGGGGTTAGATTAAATGTGTTTTGAGTCGCCTACTGTTCACAATATTCAAAACGTTTTCCGCGAAATGTACCTTCAAAGTGAAGTTTGACAAAGTAAATAACGGTTTTTCGATGACAGACCAGTTCTGACAGATTGCGGTCCTACCAAACGATTTTTAGGATAGAAGCCTAAGGAGGTGTTCTGTCAGATAGTTTCATAAAAGTTTTATGTCGATAAAAGTTGAGGCAGACCATAGTAAAAAAACATTTTTTTTTAGGCAGACCAATATTTTGGAAATCATGGTAGGTACAGTAGACTCCCGTTAACGTGAACACCGGCTAGTGTGAACACCGGATAACGTGAACAGATTTTTTTTTTTGCTTGACATCTCTAAAACCTGAACAAATCATGAGCACTCTAAAACGTGAACAACAGTTTTCAGGCTAACAGTAAACTGTTTGAACATGCTGTATTTTAGCTTGAAATTCCTTATTCTTGGAACAATACTTCGTCTTGTAGGTACAGTTTTCAGTTGGCTTCACGTCAGTTCGTCTCAGTTTGTTCCTCATTGCTCCTTGCAATAATTGTTTTCGATTGTCTTTTTGTCGTTTCTGTTCGATTTTACGGTTTTCTTTATTTTGTCGTTATCATACGCGTTGTGGTTTTCGTTTTTTTTTTTTTTGTTCTTTTCATTAACATGTTATCAATGAAACCAAAGTTTTTGTCACTTAAGGACAAATGCGCGATAATTGAGCAATTCCGTAGTGGTTCAAGTGTTACAAGTTTGGCAAAAAAATACGAAGTTGCAAAGTCGACTATTTGTGCCGTAAACAAAACAAGTGAAAAAAATTTTGCGTGTGCAAACAACACATTTTCGGGACCAGGGAAAAGAAAAACACTTCGCTCATCGGAGCTTCCTAAAATGGAAAAGGCGCTATACCGGTGGTTTCTTGAACAACGTGAAAAAAATTACCCGATTAATGGCCTGATGATAAAGGCAAAGGCTTTGTCACTGCATTCTCAAATAAAGGAGAACCAAAGCAGCTTCAATGCTAGCGAAGGGTGGATGCAGAGATTCAAAACTCGATACGGCGTAAGATTTATTAAAGTCACTGGTGAAAAACTATCTTCCCAGCCCGAGCTGGTAGATCCATTAAAACGTAAGCTGCAGGAAACGATTGACACGATGGGGCTGACCGCCGACCAGCTGTACAACGCAGACGAAACTGGGCTGTTTTGGAAGCTTTTACCAGGCAAAACATATGTTTCGTCGTTGGAAAAGAACGCTCCATGAAGAAAAACCGACAAACAGCGCATAACTTTCCTCGCGTGTACAGATGCAACTGGATTGCATAAGCTGAAGCCACTGGTGATTGGGAAGGCAAAAAATCCTCGCTCCTTCAAAAATTTTAACTGCCCGGTAGACTACAAGCATTCGAAATCTTTCTGGATGACCGCGGCTATATTCAAAGATTGCTTTCATTTTTCATTTGTGCCACAAGTATGTATGACGAAAAAAATCCATGCATCAGACTGCAATACTAAGCTTTTTTAGGTAACATCATTCATGAAAAATCAGGGCCTACTAGTGAAGGCCCTTCTGTTGTTAGACAATGCCCCATCGCATCCTCCAGTTAGTGAGCTAACAACAGCTGATTACCCTATTACAGTGATGTTCATGCCTCCAAATGTGACACCACTGATCCAACCGATGGATCAGAATAACTTAACTGTACTACAGAACAAGCATCGGTTGTAGCGAAACAAGCGGAGATTCCGGAATCACTAAAAAAGTTAAGTTTAAGAGATTCCATTTCATTTTTAAAATCAGCTTGGGATCGACTGGAAACGGACACAATCGCAAAGTACTGGAAAAACATCTTAAGTTTCGTAGGCAATGAAAATGATCAAGAAGATGATTTTCCACTCAATGTTTTGAAAGAGAAATTGTGTCAGGAAATGAATTTTGAAGAGGGGAATGCAATGAAATTACTCAACACCATCAATCCTGAGGTCTGTTTTAATTTTTTTTACGATTCCTGTCTTTAATAAAATTATTTGGGTAGGTGAACTGCACAGCTGAAGACATACATAAATGGAATGAAGGCGAAGAAGACCACAATGTCGCTCAGAGTACCAACATCATAAGTGGCGAAGAAAGTCATGATGACGGTGTTCTAGAGTTGCCAAAAGAGAAGATTAAGCCTATTGAAGCCATATCAATTTTTAACAAGGCGTTGGAATGGGCTGAAGGTGAAATTATTAGCCATAGTGACATAAGTGTCTTAAGGCGCCTAGGGAAAAAGCAGTGAGAATGCTTTTGGAGAAGAAAAAGATGCAAAAACAAATGACTGATTTTTTCCATTAAATTTTGCAGTATTAAATGTTCCTTTTCATGCCAAAACCTTTAATTTTACTTGTCATATGTTCTCTTGCTATAATTTTTTGTTTAAAATGAAATAAATAAATTAAATAGACTATTTAACTTTTTACTATAATAGTAAAAACCCTTTGTTTTTAATTTTTTAAAAGTGAAACGATTTAAAATGAAAATGCACAGTGGGATTGCCCTATTCTTGTGCTAAAATTTGACCTTCGCAAACGTGAACTCTTCCGCAAACGTGACCCTCTTGGTTTTTAATTGTTCACTTTATCTAGAGTCTACTGTATAATGTGTTTTCAATGTTCAAAATTTGACGGAGGTGTTCTTATGGCGTAAGTTTGTTGTTTATTTTAGCATTTTTAAAAATGAATAAAATACAAAAATGCACAAAAATTCATTAGTCTTCCTACTTCATTTTTATCTTAAATGTCTTGCTACGTTTTCCTTTAAAAAAAAAGGTGTTCTGTGACGTATTTTCTGTGCTATGGGAGCTCGGACTAAAACGCCTTTATCAAGCAACGATTCGGAACAAAATTTTTGTGATCACCTTAAGAAAACAGGTTATTTTGTATGACCATATTGATTGTCACAAAATGTGGAAAATACAGACCAGACCTTAGCCAATTCCACCCCGTTTGCACTTTTTTCTTCTTTTCTTATAAAGGGGAGCTTATGTAAAGGTTTACCGTTTTTTTTTTTGGTTTTAAAACTATCCCATTATTATATAATAGTGTTTGTTTTTTATCTGGTACCATCAATCCTGCATCATTGTCTTATTTTTCATCTTTTTCTTTTAGGCGCGAGGTTATGAACTGAAGTGGTGGATCAGCCACTCTAATGCATTCCTAATGGTCCGCTTGTGGGGTACACCGATTTGACCACAGAATATACCTGCAGGACACCCGGTTTTGGATCTCTTCGTAATTCTGTGTGTCATCCAAGAATATTTAGGCCTAGGAACGTTGATTGGCATTGCCTTTTTGCCAGTGTTCGAAGGATCTCTCCTCTTAACATGGCAATACCAACTGAGCCGGTTATGCTCCATAGGAACGAATTGCGTTGCCGCTGCTATTTCGTATAATGCAACGCAATATCTACGCTTTTTCTTCACAGAATCAAATATGTACCTGCGCTACAAAGTAAATTTTTAAACGCTTAGCGAAAAAAAATCCCGGCATTTTACTCAAATACGCGATGCTTTTCTTTCCTCTTAATAAAGATGGCCTCAAGCCAAAAGATTAAATATAGATTCTTTCACTCCGCTAGACAACCACAGCAGCAGCGTGAGTACAATGAGGCGACGTATTTTGCAGAACTAAGAATATGTCACACCAAAGAAACCGTGCAATAATAATAATATTTCTTTTTACTCCCACTGGTTGGATGATGCTGTGCAAGTTCCGCAAACAAAAGATTTTTAGCTACAAAGACGAACAAATGAGAATCAAAACAAAAAAAGATTGCCAACAGCAGCGGTGGCGTTTTAACTAGACACAGATTGTACATCTAGATACAATAATTGTATTCTAGTGACACTCCCAAAGTCACTCATGAAACTGCAACGAATGACCTGTGAACCTTGTTTCATTATGTAAAAAAAATTGTCGATTAGCTACTTATAGCTTAGAAAAAGATACAGGGAAATTCACACGTTTGCACGTTTTGTTACAGTGCTATTACAGTAATGATCAGTATTGTGACTGAGTTTATTTTTTTTTACTACCCTACTACGAGTGTATTATTTAAGGCCGATACTGATCATACTTCTCAGAAATTATTTAAAATATTTGTACATATATAGAAATATTCCTGAATCGGGAAAAAGTAATAAAACAGCGTTAATTAACTGCAGAGATTGCTTATCTTTGACTAACAGGCTCTTTTATTGTACTTTAAAAATAAATAAAAGTATGAACAAAATAACAAGTAAGATCTCGATTAACGGTAACACCACAATTATTGACCTCTGATGATTGCATTTCTTTGATTTTGATAATTTTGAGGAATAAATTAAATTAGTCTTTCAATTTACATCAAATAGCGCCCAAGGTGAGGTATTATTAAACTCTTAGCCCAAGTTGTTCAGTAGATGCAGAGTTAACTCTGTGCTTAGTTAGGATTTACTCAGTGTTTACTTAGGGTTTACTCAGAAGCTCGTGGAAACTCAAAATTTGGATATGATAGCCCCGGCTTCACTTTGGAGAACATTTCAAACTTCTTTTCCTGTTTTCCTATGAAAAATTATAGTTTTGATAACATGACTTTTAAACTGACGTAAATTTTTTAGTCAATTATATTCCTGACTAAATCCTATTTTAACTTACGAAATTTTTTTATACTAAAATAAGATCTGAAGCCCAAAACTTCGAACTTCTTTTCAAGAAAAGAAAAATGACAATTAACTACTCTGAGTGTTTTTGAAAAAAATTATATAATTTATTTGAACAGAGTGTGAAGAGCAACTTGAGAATATTTGACATTTGAGAGAGTCAATGATTTCGACAGTCACAGATTTTGTTTACTTTTCTTAATTTCCTAATACGCTCTTCACACTGAATCGAAAACTAAGTTTTGGGAAAAAAATTTTCGAAACCTCGTTTAGCCATTCACACTTTTCAAACGCCGACTAACATATTTTTTCGTTTTTCATTTGTTCATCAGCTGTCATAATTTAGCCCATATTTATTTTGCAAAGTGCTTTAAAAGATCCCTAATAGGTGGGAACTTATTTAGACTCTTACACTGACCTTAAAACTACCAGCTGATTTCAGATATGACCTTTGGTTTCGCTGATATTTATATCCAAAGTTGGGACAAAATTGGCATTCTTAGCAAATTTAATTTAAAATTCTCAAGGCAATTTGATGCTCCTGACTTTCACAGTGATTTTGAACGAAAACTACTAAGAAACAGCGGTTTCGAAAATAGAAAATTTACAAAAATGTATGGGAAACTCATGTTTTTGATGAAGGTTTTGCGTGTTTTCACGAAAACACAGTTTTCAGTTCGGTGTGTAGACGGCATAACAGAGTTACACCTGCAGTGAAAAAATCGCATAGGGCCAGTTTTTTAGTTTCGAGATCGTCCGACTTTCGGAGTTAAACTGAGATTAACCCCAGAAATAAATTTTTCAATAAATTTAGATCCGAGATTTATCTCTGTTAAACGCCAAATTTGGTGAGTTAAACTTTGGAGACCCGGATCAAACTTTGGAGAAATATTTGAACTTGTTTGATGTTTCTGCAAAAATTGTAGTTGCTTTGAGTATTTCTGAGTGTGGGGTGCCATGGTGTGTATGGTTACTACGCCGGAGGTGTGAGTTCGTTCTTAGAACGAAAAAACTCGTTCTTTTTCACGGTCCCCACCTCCGCGAGGGTCTGACAAACCCTCCAAAAGTATGTTTTGTTTTGAAAAACTTAACCTTCTTGGCCTCTTTTCTATGTGCAATGGCGCAGCTGCTTTAAAAAAAGGCTGAATGTTTGAATTATTTTTAAATGCTCCAAAATATAACATTTAAGAATAACTTAAACTTCTTTAACTGTACTTTCTATGTGAAGTGGCAGTTGGCATTTTTGTCACTGACAGAGTTAACTATACACTGAAAAACTGTTTACTGGGTTAACTCCACATTCGTTTTGATCTTTTTATTGCGGGAGAGATCTTGGTTTAAGCTGGGTTTAATTCTGCACTGAAAAATAATAGCCCTAAGTGGGCTATCCCCAAATTAAATTTCTATTCATATCATCCCGGGATCAATTAATCACGGCTTTAGCCGGCATTAACTCGTCGAGATCACATCAAATTCAAAGATAAACTGCGGTTAACACTATAAATTGGAATTTTATCACTTCCAATCCGTGGTATCGGCTAAGGTGATCTGTGATTTTCACATTTTATAGCTGGGACACAATGAGTATCTGTGTCTGTGGCTTTGTCTCGCAGTTCAACTTACGGGAACACGTATATAGCGACACAATGCGTATCTCGCTGTGTCTCTGATCTTAGGTGAAAAATGAGGCGAGACACAGCGACAGACACAGACACACATTGTGCCCGGCTTGTTATGCCAATCAATGTGATCAGACAAAATAATTCATCTGCGTAGGGTGATCACAAAAAATTTGTTCCGAATCGTTGCTTTATTTAGGCTTGTGATGAAGCCAAGGCAAAAAACCAAGAGAGTTTAAAAACAGGGGACCAGCTAATTTTGAGGGTGATTGGTCGAGAGCTGTCACAAGAATATTGTGATAGTCACAGTTTACGCAAACGAATTTTTGTGATTTGTGACACTTATAACAGATCACCTTAACGTATTACACCCCAGGTTTCCCACGCACCAGTTTCGGTGGGTTGAAAGCTCGCTGCAGAGCATTTCCAGGCTTTTTTCCCTTTTTCTATGTCAAATGACAGTCCATTTGCATCAAAAGAAACGATTGCGCAGCAGATGCCAGAGAACAACTCGAATTTCCTGCAGGTTTTTCCTATGACAGATGAGAGCATTAGTGATTTCGAAAGTCGAATTTCGATTAATTTGTTCTTTACCTTGCCCTAAAAACTGCTAACTAGGTTAACTTAGGATTTGATTTGTTCCAGACTTAACAAATCTTGGTTTAACCCGAGGTTAAATAAAAACTGCACCGAAAACCTGCAACTTTTAAATGAAAATTATGAAAATGGTTTAAGCCATATGGGGAATAGCCAACAAACATCCATGATGTGTTCAGTGGTCCAGTTCAAATAGTTTTTACTTTGCTTATCCGTAACACGTAAAACACGTAAAATAGTTTTGCTCCGTGCTAAAACGGACTTTTGAGTTTTTTTTTTTTCAGAAATAGTTTGAGTATAACTTACAACATTCTAAATTACTGATAATAATACCATGTCTCCACCGGGCACTAATCCGCGGTTAATATAAAACTCTATTGAATCCTGTACAAATCACGTGATTTCAAATTTAAATCCTCTCGGCAAGCGCATTAAAATAAATCCTCTCATAAATCCCATTCACTCTATTCGTAAACCTATTTTCTGCACCTTTGTAACAGTTTGAGAATCAAAAAAAAAAAAGAAACTGAAAGCGTTCGCGTCAAATTAATCCTGTATTTGTCCGGTGGAGCCCCTTTGGGATTTATTTTTAATCTTCTCCTGCTAATCCTATTTTAATTGCCAGTGGAGACATAGTATAATACTAGACATGTATTCAATGCTCGACATGAAAAGCTTCGCTCACAATCTAAAATTGACGAATTTACCTATACTTTTAAATTTGTTTCGAAGTGTGAGTGAATTTTTCAATTCGTCCGCTTCATACATTTCTATTTCAGCAGTTTTACATCAGCTGATCGCGTAAATTGTTTTTTACCTTCTCACACGTATTCCCCGATGCAGGCAAATTTATAAAAAATATGGTTTTTGGAGGCATGGGAGGGACGGAAATTGAAGAATGCGGTTTATTTCAATACAAAATTAAAAAAAATTAAAAAAAAAAAATTATCCTCTTACTGACCAAATAACATTTGACTGCATGACACTCTAAATAGACCTTTTAGCTGGACTGTCAAAATCTGACGTCTTTCAAATTTTTCGACCCAGGGGATGCCGATGTGTTTTTATATGAAAAAATTCAATAGTTTCTATAAGACTGCGAATTATTAATATAAACTACTTAACCTAGAGTGTTCCGATAAGGAAAAAAGTTATTGTGCTTTTTCTGTTCTTTGAGTAAACCTAAAAATTACGACAACGGGGCTTTTAACCCTTATACCATGTCTCCACCGAGCACTAATCCTGGATTAATATAAATCTTTATTAAAATCTCTACAAATCACGCGATTTATCATACAAATTTAAATCCTCTCGGCAAGCGATTAAAAATAAATCCTCTCATAAATCCCATTCACCCTATTCACAATCATATTTTCTGCACCTTTTTAACAGTTTGAGAATCAAAAAGGGAAACTGAAACTTTCCCCTTGCGACAGTTCTGTCACAAGTACTTTTTCTATTGTGACTTTTACTGAGGAACTCGTTTTTCGCTCCTGGGAAATGACATCGCCACCCTCTCTTGAGAGCCAAAATGACAGAAACAGAGTTTTCTTGTCGAATCAATCCTATTTTTGTCCGATGGAGCTACTTTAGGATTTATTTTTAATCGTCTCCCGCAAATCTTCTTTTAATTGTCGGTGGAGACATAGTATTATATTTATTTTTTCTGCCTTTTTGGAAAGAAAACCTTAATGCTTTGAATTTGAGGCATTTCCATCGAAAGGGCATTTTTCCTACAATCAGTTGCAATTTTTACTCGAAGTAAACTAACAAACGGTCAACGCAAGCGTATTGGTATTCGTAAATCTTAAAAAAATCTTGTTCAAAATCGAGATTTAATTCTTCTCTTTTTCTAGAAATGTCCATTTTCCTCTCAATTTTGTCACAAAACAAACAATTTCAAATTTTAATCTGTCAGTTTTGACATTACCGTGCTACTTTCAATGACTCCAAATGAAACGCTCAATATTGAAATCCTATGGCTGTCATTGCGTTAACGTCACTCGAAGCCAAAGCGTATTTGTGTTCCGCGCATTAGAACCGTTAGAACGAAAAAATAACGGTGCGTGATTTAACATTTTAATAGTAACAGTTGTGTGATTTAAAAACTATCCATACGCCTAAATACGTTTCTTTAAACGTTTCTAAAAACGTTTCTTTATTAACAATTTGTTTAAACAATTTCCTTATCTTTGCTGATAACATCCATCCCCAAAAACAAACAAAAACAATCTGCAACAAACAAACCAAACTCTGGGCACTTGTTGTCGGTTTTCAACGACAATTCCATAGATGCGACTCAATGTGGTGAGCCAAAAATAAACAAGAGGTACGAAGCGAAAAGCGACCGACTAGGAACACCAAGGGAGCAACGGCCAAAACTACACACGCGGACACGATCGTCAAACGAAAGCGAAACGTAGGAAAGTCTTCGCCCTCCTCCCGGAATCAGCGCCGCACCGATTGGGTGGAGAAAGGAAAATTCTTTAAATAAATTTGAGCCAAAATTATTTCAATGCTATAAATAATAAGAAAAATACAATTTTGACTGGCTTCCGTCGTTTGTTGGTGATCTTAAACGTTTTCTTTACATAATTCAATGCTTGAACTCATTCGTCGATACTCTAAGAACTTTAAAATTGACTTTTTCCAAACACTATTATAGCAGCAATTAGTTGGCTCTTAAAATAGAAACAACGATTATTAGCTCTACTAGCGCGAGCTAATTGGAGTATCACCTCTTTTTCGCCTTTTATCCTTTCGCTTACGCGGTTGTACATCGCCTGACATTTTCTACAAAAATCACTTAACGGAAGAGTTTGAACTTGAAAGGATACTGGTGCAACGCTTTTTTAAAAAGTTTTCATTTCAGGGGGGAAATTAAAAATAAACTTCTTCCGAACCGGGACGCAGTTAACCCGCCTACCGATACCGAACTACAGCAAAATCTGTTGCTGCAGCTGATTTTTTGATGCGGAACGCAGCTGTCGCGACTCGATGACAGTTTTTTTCGCTGAGCGTTGACAGTTGTCCGTTGACAGCAAATCCATTAAGTAGAGATGAGAGATGTGAATATAGAAATAAACTGTAATAGATGAGGTCCTTGAACAAGAATGAAAATTTACGACACGCGTTTGTTTAGACATTTTATCGACAGACCTAACTATAAATCTGACGTCATGGGATGAAACTGTCATTTTACATGCATGTAAAAAAACCGTTTGTTTACACAACAATCTGTGCTGGCACATTACAGATCAGCAATCTGTTTTGTTTGGAAACCAATTACGAGCGGTTATACCAATGTGGCATAATTTTATGTTCTCTGATTTTTGGTACCTAAATACGAGTGAGAAGATGCAACAACGTCATTAGACAGCGCTTTACTCGGTATAACACCTTTAACATGAACAGCAGCTGAGTCCGAGTTGTGCTCTAAAAATTTATGCGAGAGGAGATTTATACAGCAATATCAACAGCGGATTTGACAGCCAAGAGCACATTACCAGCAAAAGTTTTGTCAAACAAAATGTGTATACCAACAGCAACCGTGTGTTGTGTATTTCTAACCAACAGTTTGTCTCCAGTCTCCACTTCTTCCTAAAAATCCATAGTTTCAAAATAAAATTCTTATAATTTAAAAATTATTGGTTCATTCAATTCGAGCATTGAATCAATAAATTGCTACCGATAAAATCCAAAATTTCTTTTATGATCTTCATCGGAGAAGCTGAAATTCGTATAATTTTTTCTCTCAAATTCCTTATTTGACGTTTGAATCCAACTTACCGTCAGCTTTACGCAAGCAACTGGATAAATATTCTGCAAATTTAATCATGGATGGCATGATAAAAGTAGAGGTGCAACAAAGTTTTATTTTAATCAGTCGATTAAATAAAACGAAGAGATAAATGGAATAACGAAGAGATAAATAAAATATACTCCTGTCAAAAAAGTTTGGTGCAAGTGGCCAGAGGAAAACTAGAGCATTGTTGAGATGTGCTCTCAAACTGTAAACGTAAACTCACGTATGCTTCTTCAACTGTTCAACTAAAAACTCAAATTGCTTTATTCTTAAAACGAAAACATTAACTACGTTTACGCGCAGTTTAAAATAAATATTATTTTCTTAACATTAAGCTAACGTCAAAAAGTTTTCTGATAAACGCCTATTCAAGTCAATTTTAAAATCGTGTTAAGGCTTACTAAAATCGTTCACAAACTAAATTTGTAGATAATGCTCTCTTAACGCTGAATCAAAAATTAGGTTTTGGGCAAAAAGTTTTCAAAACTTGTTAAGCGTTTTACACTTTTTAAACGCCGACTAGAATTTGATTTCCTTTTTCATTTGATCATTTGTCTTGGCCCATATTTATTTTTAAAGGTGCTTTAAAAGATCCGTATAAGATGGAAACATATCAAGTACTTTACGCTGACCTCAAAACTACAATCTGATTTTATATGGGAAATTCAGTTTCCCTCTATTTACATCCAAAGTTGAGACAAAAGTGACATTCCTTGCAAATTTAATTTAAAATTGTCAAGGCAAATTTATATTCGTGACTTTCACAGTGATTTTGAATGAAAAGGACTAAAAAACTGAAGTTTCGAAAACAGAAAGTTTTCAAAACGTATAGGAAAACTCACATTTTTGAGGAAGTTAACGCGTGTTTTTATAGTTGAAAAAAAAAAAAGAGTTTCAAAGCTTTTTGTGGTTAACAAAGAAAACAAACAATAATTTTCTGTGCGGTTCTTGTGAATTGTGGTGAAAATTGTAATTTTTATCGTTGAAAAATACAAAAATTAAATTTTTTGTCCTGCGGTTTGAAAGTGTCGCAAAGCGAAAAATTGTCACAAATCGAGTCTCGCGACTAATTGCCGCAGCCGCAGTCGTGCGTTTTCTACAATATAAGCTCTTAAGCTTCTAGCCGGACTGCAATTAGTCGCGCGTTTTTCCGTCGCCGTGTGTCTCTGGCCTGAGAGTTTTAGTTGTCGGTGGTTGTTTAATAGCTGGGGCACAATGAGTATCTGTGGCTGTGCCTGTGGCTATGTCTCGCAGTTCAGCTTACGGGAACACGTATATAGCGACACAATGCGTGTCTCGCTGTCTCTGATTTAAGGTGAAAAATGTGGGGAGATACACCGACAGATACAGACACACATTGTGCCCGGCTTGTAAAGTGTGAAAATATCAGTAATTTGAGCAAACAAAATTATCTTCGAAAATTGATTCGAAGCTGAAATTGATGAATTTACCCATGCTCTGACATTTGTTTACAAATGTGTGTAAATTCATCAATTCGTCATTTCCACGCAATTCTGTTTTGCAGCTTTTACATCAGCTGATCGCGTAAGGTAAATTTTTTGTTGTATCTTCTTAAGCCGCGTTGTCACAAGGAACAGAAACAGGAACAGAAACAGAATCCCATACATTAGCAACTGAAAACTAAACGGCGCCGTTTTTAGCAACTGAACCAGCGACGTAAAATCAACAACTCGAGAGGACTTGTTTCTGGAACAGAAAATCAAACGTTGCTGTTGCATAGCAACCCTTGTTTATATTTGAGTGAGCAACTGACATTCGTGAGCGGCTCTCTTTCGTGTTTTTAGTACTGAGCTTTGTCACAAATTAGTCAATAACTTCATTGAGTAATTTGTGGCTTTGTGTAGTATAATATCTCTTAATGTGAGTCGGCAAGACACATGATTGATGTTGTGTGCTCGTTGTGAGTGTACAATGAAACATTGTCGCAGGTTATGAATGGGTCAACTATTGCCACAGATTTGGGGAAGTGGGAGATATTTTGCTCCTCATTTCGATAATTAGTTTTGTTTGAATCAATTTTCGGTTAAGCCCTGCATCTTGTATCTTGTAATGACAGTACGGGACTTTTTTTTGCAAGGTATGTCAAACGTTTCGAGTGACATTTATTTGAGAGCTCTCTCTCAAAATACTTTCAGTTCCTGTTTTTGTTGCAGCACCAGCAACTGAAACAGAAACCGAATCGACGACGTAACGGAGCTATTTTCAGTTCCTGTTTCTGTTTCTGTTCCTTGTGACAACGCGGTTTTACACGTATACGACGTCACGCAAATTGAAGCTTTATAAAAGCCTAGAAGGCTTTATAAAAAACGTAAGAATCTGGATTCAGAGTGAAGCCGCGGTGTCACAAGGAACAGGAACAGAAACAGAAACATAATTTCATACATTAGCAACGCAAAAAGCATTCAGCGAATTTAGGTTTCAGTTGTTAATGTATGGGATTCAGTTGCTAATGTATGAGTTGCTAATGAGCCCTCTAAGCAAGGCGAACCGAATGCGAAACGAAAAATTACTCATCTGCGAAACAGAATCCCATACATTAGCAACTGAAATCTAAATTCGCTGAATGCTTTTTGCGTTGCTAATGTATGAAATTCTGTTTCTGTTTCTGTTCCTTGTAACACCGTGGCTTAATACGTCGTGCTGATGTTTCAGCGCAACAAAAGCGTAAATTTTGCGTAAAGAATAAAGCGATTCGCTTTTTTGCTTGGAGGGAGAAACCGAATCTCATACATTAGCAACTGAAACCTAAATTCACTGAATGCTTTTTGCGTTGCTAATGTATGAAATTTTGTTTCTGTTTCTCTTTCTGTTTCAGTTTCAGTTTCTGTCTCTGTTTCTGTTTCTGTTTCTGTTTCTGTTTCTGTTTCCGTTCCTGTTCCTTTTGACAACGCGGCTTAAAAAAATTGATTTTGACTCGGGGAAAAAGGGTATAAAGAAGGGTATTTCCGACTAATACGCAACGTTTTTAAAATGAAAATGAATTTTATCTGTCAATATAGGCCAACATGTTTTCTTGCCACTTTAACAAGTTCATAATCAACTATCAGCAGCAGAATAACACTCCTCTCACACCAAGTTACGGAAAACACCACGCACCCTTAAATTAGTACAAACAAAGCGAACAGTTCGTGCTTGTTTCGAAAATCGAACGAAAACAACAACAAAAGCTCAGATCAGCCCTTTCCTGTGTTCGAATCCATCATATATCGAGTTTTCGTACCGAAAAGCAGAAACAATTCCCCATTTTACTCATCGTGATAAGAGCGTTTTTCTACAATTTCCCTGCGAAAATCTGACATCTTTGCACAAAAACCCTTTAAAAAGTTAATTTATTTATTTAAAAACTCAAAATAAAAACATCCAGCTCGAATTTATCGACAAAACTATTGTTTTTCCCCAAAGAAAATCAGTGAAAATTCGCACGAAACACCAAAGTGACATCGCTGTCATCGAACCAACCAGCCATCAGCAGCACCAGCGAAAGAAAAAAAAAATATCAAAATCATGAGCAGCAGCAGCTGTGTAGACATTTTGTCGAAGTTTTCCTGTGAGTGAATTACGATTTTCCGGATTTTCTTTGTAAGGGCGAAATTTGCTCCAAAAGTTTCGGTGGTTTGATTGATTTTTCCAAGATTTCGTGCGCCGTGTGCGGTGTTTTTTCCGCTTTTCAAAACACAAAAGAAGTGAAATTTTTCTGCGAGGAATATCTGAATCTGTTGGTACAACTATGGCCGAATCGCCAGATTTGGATTTTCGCGTTGAGTTTAGCCCGGCGAGAATTCTAGAAGTGCAGTGCCCGTCGACACCGGGTCCTCAAGCTAACATTAAATCGCCGGAGCTTAGCACTTCGAGCAGCTCCGATGAGACTGAGGTGGCACGAGGTGACGGCACTCAGTCACCACCACCGAATTGTGCAATCTGCTTGGGACGATGCAGGAACAAGTGTTTCACGGACTCGTGTAAGCATCAGTTTTGCTTCAAGTGCTTACTCGAGTGGAGCAAGGTAGGCTAAGGGGATTGGAATGTTTTGGAATCGCTTTTAATGTTTCTTATCTTCGCTTAAAGGTGAAACCCGAATGCCCATTATGCAAGCAGACCTTCAAGGCTATTATACACAACGTAAAGTCCAATGACCAGTTCGAGAAGTATCTGGTGCAGCAGCCCATATCGGCATCGCCAGGTCTGGAAGGGACGCGTGGTTTTACATTGCCGACGCAAGTGCTTCCCCGACTGCCGTCAATATACAATGGACGTGTCCATCTGTACATGGATGATTTGGCAATGTATGTCCTGCGAAAATGGCTTCCAAGTGAAGTTCGCTGAACTTTATGTTTTATTTTGGTTTAGGAACACTTTGGATCTTACCGGAACTTCGTCGTCTACGTCAAATGCCAACCAGGTGGCACATCGACCAGCCTACGATCGAAGGCTTCCAGCTCAGCTGTTGGACATGTATAGTCAGGAAACTATACAGGGCGAAATTGGCAGTGGCAGCTTGAGCCAGCTTTGGCGACGCTACGTCTACGATCGCAAGTTGTACGCGATGGCAATGCAGGATGTGAATGGACGACTACGCGACAGCAGCGCAAGATTTTACAGGTACGTAACCAGTTGGGGATTCTGGGGGTTGAGTTGTTATTAATCTGGGTAATATAAAAAATTGGAAGTCTGACGGATTTGAAGCGTCTTGGATTAGGTTAAGGAATATGTACCTGAAGGGTTCCCATTAACTCTGCCCTGTATAGGCTAGACACTTGCAGTGGGTCCCCATCCTTCCTTATGTTGCGACTTTGTCCGCCAGCGTTAGGAATAGCTTTCCTGAAGATAAAGTATGGAAAGTGGGTGCTAACCTTCGGAAAGATTACATAAAAATCCTTGGCCTCCGCAAAACAAAGCGTGATAGCAACCAGTTGCCAGCACCAACTGGCATTTGAATGTTTTAGAGCTAATGCCGCCGTCCAAGCAACTTTACCTTACAATTGCGTCAAACGAAAATGCTACTCCTATTGTTCATTCTCTTAATCAGAGAGGCACGAGTTTGCTTTAGCAAATGAGATCTTATCATTAGTGATTCGGTAGATTTTAAATATCTTGTTAATAGACCTACAATTTATATACTCTAGAATGCTTCTAAATCTTTAGAATTGGAAGCCGACTCAGACAACCCAACGAATCAGGAAGTGTTTAAAACATGGCGTGTGTATTATATTGAGGAGCACTGCTAAGATCCCAATGGTTCTGGCTTAAACCTGACTTGAAGATTCAGTTTGAGTAGCATTGAGAAGGGCGAAAATTTGCTAAAAAGAATTTTTAATCCTACCTTAAACCAGCTTTAAATTCAGTGTTAGTCTTTGGCAAATAATGTCTGCGAATAACTTCGAATGGTTTCTAGGTTCATTGAAGTCTCATGGAAGTGAAATATTATTACAACCAACAATATTAGGCCTGGGAAAATGTCATCTTGGATATTGTTTTGGAATGGTTTGCTGGAGACTACGACCCATTTAAATATATTTAAGCTGAATACTTTGCCGGGTAATCAGGTGATCGTTGTCAATAGTTTTTTTTCCCTATATTTCTGAGTCATTCTTATAATTTTTTTATGTTCATAAACAAGTTCATTATCGATTCGAGGGTTGTTCGGGTCGTCTTAGCTGTGTTTTTCCCTGTAAGAAGCTACCTGTAGCCGTTTTAAATTCTTTGTGTTGAGTTTGATCCGACAATTCCATTAAGGTTTTGGGATATACCGCGTTAAAAATAAATTATGAGTGCAAACCGTACTCACCCCGAACGTTTCGCTTAAGTTACATTAAGTGGGGTCACCGGGAAACTGCCTAAAAATGTTTTTGGCGATTAGCACTACGCAAGTTGTAGCGGTGCGTAGGCGGTAGTGCTGTAGCACTGTGTCACTGGGGCTGGTTAGCCAATTCGCAATCGACGGTGATGAGCCGATTATTGGATCCCATGTTCGCGACAATTTGAAACTGTCGTCGCGATTGAAATTTTTGTGGCGTTTTATCTCAATCGCTTCACGAACAAGCCGTGGGATGTAATGCGACTCCCGAGCCAGTATCTTAGCCTGGTCAAATCTGATCTAATGGTCTTCGTTGGCGGATTTTTCTCGAGCGGGTTTTTTCTCGCTGCTGATTGCTCACAGCATTTATATGTTCTTTTAAACGGGTCGAAATACTTCGTCGCGTTTGTCCAATGTATGATGATTCACAGCTGCAAGGGACTGTGTAAACACTGGGAGTTTGGAGAGGAAAGCGATCTTTGGGTGATTGTAGATAATTTATCACCTTTTTTTGGCGGTAAGAAGATCGTTTTCACACCGTATCGCCTTAGAATTAGTCCGACTTTGTCCGTGACACCTTTCACGTACGGTAGAAAGGCTCTCTGGCTGGCGAAGCTTGTTGGCTGAGGCCCAGGTCCACCCCGGACTGTGGCGCCACCTTAAGTAAGTAAGAAAGGCTCTCTTGTCCAACTAATTGCAGTCTTCTAGTCGCGACAAATTTGGCTTCCATGAACGTTGTCTCTTCGAGTAGCCGTTCGATTGAAGGACGTTGTCCACAAAGGTAAGTTCAGCGGCGAGATGCTCTGTATCACATACATTGTGAGCTCGCTGAATAAGTGTGGAGACAACAGATCTCAAATTTGCCGGATGATAGTGAGAGGAAGCATGGAGGTACCTTTTCTGTAAACTGTGCCCAAATGTACCATCCGATTTCCGCGTTACTTTAACATCCAAAAACGCAATGGAACCATTCGTGAACTTTGTTTTCGGATGTTGTGAGTTAAGATGGTTCAAAAAACTCATTAACGCGGAAAGTTTAATGATGCAGAGAGTGTCATCAACGTACCTCAACCACATCTTTGGTTTCTCTTCGCAGCCATTCAAAGCCTTGTTCTCAATATGCTCCATCCACACGTCAGCAACTAAGGGAGCTAGAGGTAATCCCATAGCTAGCTACACCATCTTTCTGCAGATAAAACTTCTGGTCGAAAGAGAAGAAACCCGATGATAGGCAAAATTCCAAAAGTGGCATGTGTTTTTCGTCTATGCTGGAGGTTGAGATTAGTTGACAAATTATCCCAAAACCTTTAAAATTATGTCTAACAACCGCCAAAGCCTTAAAAGTTAATTCCATTAAGGACTCGACAGAGGTGACAAGTCCCATCTGACTTAGAAATGATAAACCCTCAATAAAAATTCCAACATTGGGATCAAATCTAGAAAAGATATGCAAGTTCATGCTGGCAGCAATTAAGTTTCTCGTCCAAGACCGAGTGGGCAACATGCTAGTCTTCGAAGGAGCTAGAGATAAATGTGTTGAGGGTTCGCCATCAGATTGACGTAGATCTAGAAATTTTGTTTAGTTTGCTTACTTGAGCAATCGACCTAAGTTTTTCATAAGCAACAGACAGTACATGGAATTGCTAAAAAAAATTGACAAGTATACAACGAAACTATTGTTATAATGATGACAGAGTAAATGTTTTCAAAAGAATCGTGTGTTCTTAGCTGCCTCAGGAAAATTTGGCGAAACGCGTGCCAGAAAAACCACGAGTTGATGGTTATATTGATAACACTTTCCTAGATCCTTATGGAATGAATCTGACATGCTCGATTGCTAGGAAAATTATGCTGAGGTTTTGATAGCGGTTCCTTTTATCTTCAGGGGGATATAGAGGGCTTAATTGGAGAAAAAAAGACAGTGTAGTTACATTGCATACAATATACGCTTTGGCGTCAACTCTCTTATTATGCTAAGTATCCACTTGTCGATTTGTAATTGACAAACGACGTATTTTGAGGTTTTATTGAAAAATTGGCAAGTGGAAATAGTGTGTCTTTCAATTGACTGAGGCGTTTTTCAATGATTGGCAATGAATTTGCAAGACAAGGGGAAATGGCCGAATCGACATATCAAATGTCACTTTGTCTTTTGACTGACACTGAACTGTGGTGGGTTGACTTGTCCTTTGGTGATTTGGTTTGGAGTGTAGCTGAGGTTGACGATCCTTGGTCGAGGTCGAGATGTTGAAGACCTCGAGTAGCTCCGGTGCGAAGACCCGATAGTCGTGGGAGCCAGTCTCTAAACAGTTTCTTCTAGCGTGCCACCTCCAAGACCAACCACACCACGAAACCACAACGGCACCACAACCACCTCGTGCCATACGTCAGGGACTACTAACATACAAAAATGATGTCAGCTCATACGCGGAGCATCCAGATTTCAACATGCAAACCTACAAGGTATCCTTTTCGAGCATACACCGTTCCACTGTGTCCAACACCACAGATAGCTTTCGCGCCAACATAGTGCTCGAAGGTCGGCCACCACCCATTGCCGATGAGGAGCGCAGTCTACCGCGCAAGACAAGGACTACCCTGGCCCAGTTACGCTCTGGTTTGTGCCGCACCTTGAACAATTACACGAACCGCCTCGACCCGTCTATCGCAGACATTTGCCCTGACTGCGGTAATGGTCCACATGACACCAGGCACCTGTTCAACTGTGCAGCAAATTCAACCAACTTGGAGTTGAGTGCACTCTGGCTGCAACCCACCGACGTGGCCACATTCCTTGGTCTAGAAACAGCATCTTTGGAGTAGCTGCTACAACAACAACTGACACTGAAAAGTAATTGGCATACATGTTGCCAATTTTGTCAATGCAAAGACCCACAACTTGACAAACCGCGCATGCTGAAGTTTGTTTTTAATTGCTGTTTTTTAAACTAATAATTTTTTGGGTTGCCTCATCTTCTGCTTTAAGCCAACTGAATTCCACCCAAAACCCTAAAGGACGCGAGAGAAGTTCGTTTTCTTTTTCGCATGGTTAAACAATGGGGAGGGAAGAAAAACAATTTTAGCTTTTAAAATATTTTAAAATAATATTTTGAATTGAAAATTCAAACCTTTTTGCAGAAAAATTACTTTTAATCGAAGCACTTCACACAAAGAAAACATCATCTGTCAAAATTTTTTCATTGACAACTAGACGCCTTTTCCAAATTGACAATGGAAGTGGAAATGGCTGTCTTTGAGCTGACCGAGGTGTTTGTCAATAATTCTTTGTCAATGAATAGACAAGACACACGTTTTTTGTGACAAATAAAGACGCAAATGGAAATAAATTTGCAGTAGTGTCGATAATTGACAAAGGGGAGAGCTGTCAAACTTTGTCGACAAGTGGAAACTTATGGCTTAAACTTTGACAAGTGGAAACTTATGGCCTTTTCGGTTGGTCGTCTGGGAACGTCCGGGAGATTTCTGGACTCTCCTGAAACTGTTTTCTTGGAGTCGTTTGACAGTTCCTCTTCTGGATAGAAGAGAAATTCGCTTCTGGTTTTGAATCCAGAATCAAAACCAGAAGCATGCAAGCACACAATTATACAAGTGTCAATGTCAAGTTGGATAAATGTCATTTGTCCCCTGTAGAATAGCTTTTGCTGCACAAATACAACACTAGACAAACTCCAAAATCAAGAAAAACGTGTTTAGCTGTAAGCAATGTAATAATTTACTAGGCTTACGCCTTACACCATACATCAAACACACTGCAATCACTTGATGGAATACCGAAGTGAGTCTTAAAATCTTGTCTTCCATTTGTTCCATATCGAATGCTCATATAAAATAACCAGATTCATCCTACCTCTTAAAACTTTAACAAAGAACGAAGGGCTATGTATTCTTTGTTTAGCCTAATGGCGAATCCCAGTTTAGTCTCACAAATGTGGAACAGGCTTCGGCGAAGTTTTTTTTTCGTGATTATAGCTCTCATCAGTTCAAGTTCAACACCACTTCCTGATCCTTTCACTCGCGGTATGTTGAAATTAATTTAAAAACTCTATGTAATACCATGTCTCCACCGAGCACTAACTCTCAATTAGTATAGATCTTTATTAAATCCTCTACAAATCACGTGATATACCATACAAATTTAAATCCTCTCGGCAAGCGATTAAAAATAAATCCTCACAAATTTCATTCGCAAACCAATTTTCTGCACCTTTGTAACAGTTTGAGAATCAAAAAAAAAGGAGACTGATATTGTCCCTGTGCGACAGATCTGTCACAAGTACGTTTTCTATTGTGACTTTTACTGATTTGAGAGCCGAAATGACCGAAACAGAGTTTTCGTGTCAGGTAAATCCTATATTTGTCCGATGGAGCCACTTTAGGATTTATTTTTAATCTTCTCCCGCTAATCTTCTTTTAATTGTCGGTGGAGACTATGTTTTCCAAAGTTTTAATAGGCTTTTAGGTCGTTATTGATGTGCACGTTTCGTCCTTGTTTTTACGACTTCCGAAGGGGACATAAAAAAATTTCCATGGCCGTCGTTGGTTTCTCGTGGGTAACGCATTTCTGCAAATCCTGATCCCAATATTATCTGGTCCATCGGACTAGAATAAGGGAAATTGATTAAGATCGCACCACCTATACATAAAGCCTGTGCAATGTGGCATTTCAAAGATTTACTGAGTCTTTTCCATTGACTTGAGCGCTTTTAAGGAGTCCAGAGCATATTAATAAACCGATTTGAATTTTTCTTTTGTTTATGTTTCGTGAAGTTTAGTGACCCATATAAATATTTCCGCATACATTTTTCTAATCTGTCTCAAAAATTTTGGGTTTTTAATTCGTTGAAATAAGATTTATGGTTTACCCTTTACACTCGTACACTCGCCTTCTTTCGTGGGTAACTTTAAGGATTGTTTGTTCAACAAAAAAATAAAAGCAGGGAAAGAAAACGAAAAAAAATATAAAAATAAAATTCTCCTCTTCGAACTGTGCCAACTTAAATCTTGCCTGGTGTAAGCTAATTTTTGGCCGTTTTTCTCCCCTTCATCAATGTCTCTAAACTTTCACTCCTTCAAAATTCACTACTAAATTTAATTTTTTCATGTTTTTGCAGAGATAACCCTTCACAAGTTCATCGCCTTATGCCATGGATCAACCGTGATATTGTTTGTTTGCTGCGCAACACCGAACACGATGTGTCCTCTGTTTTGGAACAAATCAATGGCATGCTTATGACTTGCAACATTCTGTCGCCAGAGTTTCGTCGCCGTCTACAACCATTCCTGGGCACAAAAACCGTGCATTTCATCCACGAGCTAAACAATTTCGCTCGCAGTCCATTCGACATGATAGGCTACGATCGTGTTGTTCAATATTCAGCCACGAGCGCCGCAGAGATTGTCGAGATAGAGGAGTTTTCGACGACTTCGTCAGCCGATTCGGACGTTGAGAATGTAAATGAGTCACACGAACAAGCAGGTACGAATAGGCGAGGAAACCGGCAGCCAACAGTGACAATTTCCAGCAGTGGAGGAGGTTTCACACTGTACACAACTACCACAACGTCAACGTCGTCGCAGGCTTCGGCTATCAATCTGTCCACACATAATCGCGGTGCAAGCGGTAGCGGCACCAGCGAAGACACCACAACGACATATACAGTAGAAGTAGTTAGCGCACCCACCGCTGAACGCTCGACAAACATTATTCTGTCGTCAACCAGCAGCGACGAGTGTGAGTTTGTTCTCGAACAAAAGCCACCCCACTTGCGCACGCCCGAAATGGTAAGTTTGAATTCCGATAGCGACAGCGATGTGGTTTTTGTACAGGAGACAAAAACCCCTTCAATGCCGTCCAAGATGTGGACTTCAGGATCCAGCGGTCGCGTGGGTCGGACACACCGTAAGCGTACGCGCTCAAACATTAACACGCACTCGTTCAGTACTTCCAGCTCAGACACTGATTCGTGTCACTTTGATATTGCCTCCACGCCCAAACGGTCGAAGTTGGACGACGAAAGAAATGGAAATGCGGCGGCCGATGCTTCGACCTCTAGTACGACTGTTCCCAAGCCTACAAACGAAGCAAAGCCCAAAGTCAAGGAGGAATTTAACCAGGGTGCATCGACATCGACAGGACTACAGAGTCGCTACCGCAGTTCTCGACCGAACATGTCGCGAATGCGGCGTTCAAGGCATTACAATGACGATGCGACCAGTGACAGTGATGAACTGATGGACAGTGACTCGACTTCTTCAGAATCGTACATCACAACGGAGGACTCGGGCTCACCCTCAGACTCAGATACTTCCTGGTCGAAGTCACGCCGCAACAGCAACAAACAATCACTGAAACGTTCCCGCCAGCGTAAGATAACCGCAACTAGTAGCAGCAGAAAAACTCGGCGACAACTTTCCGCTTCGGCTAAATCAAAACGCAGCAAGCGAACCAAATCTTCAAAAACTGTCTCAAACAAATCGCCGCCTTCTGCCAAGAAGAATAAAACAACCAAACGCTCCCGAAGGAAATCATCGCCAAAAGACAAGGTGGCACACAAAAAACGGCGCAGCGCTCAACTTAAACACGAAGTGACAACCGAAGAAGAGCCCCAGCCGGACGACGACGGATGCGACGAGGAGCGCATAGAAAATTTAACGCTTTCTCAACTCGGTCACACTATCCACCAACTAATAAACGCTTCACTCCCGCCGACACTGCCTCCACAGATACGGTCCACATCCTCGTCACCAATTTTCAATTCCACAACAAGTGATGGCACCGATCCAGTGGAGCCGGCAACTACCAGTAATCCCACTACCATGGCTACTGGCTCTCCGACTCCGGTCCATCCTACCCTACCGCCGCCTCCCGAAGCTGACGACAACCCAAACGCTAATCTGGCTATTTACTCCGACACCGATTAAAAACAAAATGACGTTCGTTCAATATTAATTTCTTATAGGTAATAACGAAACATTTTACAGATATTTTTGATCACCGGTTGTTTTTAGCTAAATAGAATGAGATACAAATAAATTTGTTCAAATAAAATTAGCAGTATACATTAACCATAAACTATTTTAACTGTAAGTATATATTTAAACAATAGCAAAACACAAGCTCACACACAAAAATATTCATTCGATACCAGTCGTATACATAGAGTAAATTATGTGTTTCCATAACTTCTGTCTATACTCCTAGCAGCCAACCCCGCCCCTTTCCTTCCATAATTAAAAAAAAACAAAAACACATTTCAAATTATAAGGCTAATTGCAAATATGAAACATAAAACTCAATTTATTGTCTCTTGTCCTAAGTGAATATGAAAGTTTTATTTTATAAATAAAAAAAAAGAAAATCCCTAGCTGTAAATTTAATATCAAACCTTGTTTTATTGCTCGAGTTTTAATCGGGTATTCAAAAGGGGTATACAAAGATATAATACAAAAAAGTGGTCTTAAATACTGATTTGTGCCCCTTGGAGGAAGTAAGGTAAGTGAGCTCTAAACTCTGAAACGGTGTGATAAACCCTTGGAGCGATGAATTATGTGACTTTCTCCAACCTTCTTATACCGCGTCTCCACCAGACACCAATCCGCGATTAACATAAATCCTTAACTAATCTCCCTTAATACTATGTCTCCACCGACAATTATAAGAAAATTAGCGTGAGACGATTAAAAATAAATCTTAAAGTGGCTCCAACGGACAAATATCGGATTAATTTGACACGAAAACTCTGTGTCTGTCATTTTGGCTCTCAAAAGAGATCCCAGGAGCGAAAATCGATTTCCTCAGTAAAGATCACAATAGACAACGTACGTGTCAGATGTGTCGCACAGGCACGGTTTCAGTTTCCTTTTTTGATTCTCAGTGCAGAAAATAGGTTTGTGAATAAGGTGAATGGGATTTATGAGAGGATTTATTTTTAATCGCTTGCCGAGAGGATTTAAATTTGTATGGTTAATCGCGTTATTTGTAGGGGATTTAATAAGGATTTAAATTAATCGAGGATTAGTGCTCAGTGGAGACATGGTATTACAAATCAAGATTTACCATTAAATTTACATCCTCTCGACAAGCCATTAAAAATCTCTTTTTTATGTTACATTAAACCTTTTTCGCACACCTCTGTAACAGTTTGAGAATCGAAAAAGGAAACTACTGAAGTAGGGATTTTAACAACGGAAATCTTTTTCGATCTTAGGAAATGCCACAGAAAGATGCTCGTATCAAATTAATTCGATGTTTGTCTGGTCGGTGTAGCCACTTATTCGAGATTTAGTAGTTTTTCAGAAAAAAAGTCTTTCTGCTCTGCTCTTTTTTCGTTTGACAGTGAGCTGTGTGAATTGCGCCATTCATCGACAACGGTGCTGGTTTGTTTTTGTTGTCTTCGGTTTGTGCTAGTGCCTGTTTTCATTTGGTTGATCCTAACCTAACCCTAATTTTATTTCTCAAAATAAAACGGAGGTTGAACGGTGGCCACCACACTGGCGCTTCCCCTCACCTTAGTAATTCTGACACATCAGGTTAGGATCAACCAAATGAAAACAGGCACATATACAAAGCCATTTAATTTGACAACCACTCATGAAACATACTTTAAGGCAAAAACACGTGTTTTGTTTTGTTGGATTTGGTGTCTGTTGGCTCATAAGAACCAATGGATTGTTGTTTCATAAATAAAATGTTTTGACCGACCCGGTGTATTTGCAGCCTTAGACAACATCATCGGTATGAGTAAATAAGTAATAACATTATCGAAAATTATAAGCGTTTAAAAAAAAGAGCTTAATGTAAGATTAGACTGTATAATATTTGGTCATATATATTCCTTTTTTGACAAATATCTCGGTCTCTTGTTGTCATAATTTCATGTGACCATATGTCGGTTTTTGACATATGGTCACATGAAATTATATGTGACCATATTTTCGGTTTTTGACACATAAATATGACCTTTAGGGCACACTGTGTAATAGGAACACAAACATAATATTCCACCATAAACCCAATACGACCATATGCCATTCTAGAAATTTTCACTGTGGAATATTTGGTCATATCAAAAAATCATAATTTGTTTTCAGTTCATGCATAAATGTCACATAATATTTTTAGATCTGAAATTTTTCCAGAAAATGTTAAAGCAATTTGCAAACTATCTTGTCGTTCGATAGAAATCTTTTTTAAATTTGTGTTTATCGTCAAGTGCCGTGCTTTAAGTTTTTGTGAGTGATTTAAGTATAACAGTGGCATACAGTGTATAGCTATTAGACAGATGAAAAGTATATCACCCGTATTCCCAGCTGAAAGTTTTGGTGATATGTGCCGTATAGTCTAATACATCTGACTTTTATAGCTCGTCAAATGGGGTCAAAAAAAACAAAGCCAGTTTTGGAACAAGTTTATCATAGGTCCAATTCTCATTCCTTTGTTATTTTTGTGCTAACATAATGTATTTGAGTGTCCTTATTACGAATTGTTATTGAAAATGGCATAATCTTTGAAAAATTAAGTTTTCAAACTTTTTGTGGTGAACTCAGCACGCGGGCAATAATTTCCGCTTAAAATAATCATAGTCGTACATACCCTTTCCTTTACAATTTCGTTTAACACTTAAACATGGCAGCTCTGGTTTCGTTTAACCATGTACGGGGTGAAACAAAACGATAATTAGACAACACACCACGACCACACCAACCCGATACGATATACGCTCACTCTGCATGGTGAATAGCACGCATACAGCGACAGCCAGTAAACCACATCATTTCTGTACCTTCCCCCTACCCTACATTGGCTCATTCATACGTAAATTTTGGTATACAACTCCGCGACAACTACTGCGCTTGCGAGGTTTCCAACTTCGTGGCGAGAAAAAGTTGTCATAGTCAGATTTATCGCACAGCGAGAGCACACATCGCCTCAGCTGCTTTAGCTTTACTCGTGCGAGAAGACTGGCTGTGAAGAATATTATAAATTTATTGGTTGTTGTGGCTGTGGGTTGGTCAGTCGGTTCCAAGTGATTTTGTGTTGTATCTAATTTAATTTTGCTTAATTAATATACCAAAAAAATGGACACCAACATGGATGTTGAACAATTGATAAGAGAAGTGCAGGCCATACCAATTTTATGGGATAAAGCAACCCATGCCAAAAAATTTTACAGTCGTGCAGAGATGGAAGTTGGCTGGAAAACTGTTGCTGGTAAAATGCAGAAAGACAGTGAGTATATATACGACATAATTGAGTTTAATTGCACGCCATGTTTTTGTTTTACACGCAATATTTTTATCAAAAGGGACCAAAATCCAAACATTACTGAAAGAGTTGCCATCTAATAATTTTTAAATTGGTAGAGAACTTATAGGGTGCGGTTCTTTATGCATTCTGTTTAAGTAATTGAAATATGAGTAGGTTGGAATATGACGATCGAGTAGAATTTATAGAAACGTGAAACTGTTCTTGCATTTTCGAGAACAACTCAAATCTGAGGCTCAATAATAATAGTTTTTTATTAATTCAAATAAAAAATTACAAAATGTGTCGTTTTGTTTTTGAGAGTACATTTTACATATTATTACAATACTAATATTAATTTCATCATTAAATGCTTTCTATCCCAAAATGTTTCGTTAACGAATTTGTGACTAGTGTTCTATTGATGCCTAGATTCGCCGTTTAGTATCTGCAACATTTCGCAACGTTTCATTTCTTTCGGCATATGGTTTTGAAAGCATTTATCTCGAAGTTTCGAAAGTGTTGGACATTTTCCGATTAAATTAAACTCATTGTCATTCAAATTGCAGAGGGAGCATTTTCTGACACTCCCAGTACTAATCCTCCATTTGTTAGCATTAAGACCGACTAACCCCACCCTTATCTTAAACGTTCATGCGATTTGAGACCTTTTACGCATCATTTCGTTTTTATTTTCTATGTGAAATGAGAGCTAGAAGAGTCAATAATTTGGAGAGTTGAAGATTCTGACAACTTTACTGGCGGACCTAGTTCCGCACAGCTTAACAGATATTGGTTAAGGCTGAGATTAACTCAGCAATGAAAAACCGGAACTTTGTGGACATTTCACTTTGCTTTACAAACACGTTGAAAATATACCATTCTAGAAACCGTAGACATTGCCAACAAATCAACAAGAACGCAAACCATCGCGAAATGCAACAATGCCAGCTTCACAGAAACGTCAAAACGCACGCAAAAACTCATCGTGTTGAATTTTTCTGCTTTCTCAAAACTTTCTTACGTAAAATCACGTAAAGACGGATGTTTACAGCAACGTTGTGTTAGCTCGCATTGAATTTCATGTGTTTGAATTTAAGTAGTCAAATCAACGTTGGCGCAACGCAGCTTTGTGACGTAGGCTTAATTCGCCCAAGCGTTGTGCAAGCGAGCAATAATGACTTAAAGAATACTTTTTGGTGTTGCATGCGATTCGTCTTGCTTAGGCTAGGGACACACGGCGACAGAAAAACGCGCGACAACAAATAGCGCGATTTTTTGCAGCAAGCCGATAATTTTCCGTGCGATTTCTGTCAGATTTGATGAAAAATTTTATTTTCATCGTTAAAAAAGAGTTTGCAAGCTTTTCGTAGTAAACTCGTTACACAAACACTCATTTTTGAGGCGATTCCGGTGAATCGTGGTGAAAACAGTCACTTTTTATCGTTAAATAAAATAAAATTGTATTTTTTATCGTGCGGCTTGAAAGAGTCGCAATTCGGAAATTTGCCGCAAAACAAGTCTCGCGACTTAATGTAGTAGCCGCAATCGTGTGTTGTCTAGAATATAAACGCGTGTGCTTCTAGTCGAACGGTAATTGGTCGCGCGTTTTTCTGGCGCAGTGTGTCTCTGGCCTTAGACGAAAACATTTCCTCGCTTTATAGGTACTTATAGTTCATTTCAGCTTTATACTCCAAAATCACGAAAGTTTTAAAACTTTACTACGCCAAAATGTTATGGAAATCAACAGTTTCCGTTTTATTACCCCTTGCTTTTAGTGTAAATCATTAGTTTCCCTCCATTGGCCAATCTTCCAAATTTAAAACCTGCCTCAGGGTCTAATCATAGCTATCATCGGATTGCATCATTGAAACAGACGTTTGAGCAAACAATGTTGGCAGTAATTGGTATCAAAATGAAGCTTATGAGTTGCAGAATTTTTTCCGTAACAAAACTACATGCATTGTGTTATAACTTTTGTGTAAACTCGCTTTTGCTATTTCACTAACGGAAATCGATTTCAAGGAACAGCTGTTTTTGATTTGGTGTTTTTGTGACAAAATCGTTCCACTGAAAAGCATTCCATTCTCTTTCTATTCTCAACTGTCAGTTTTCCTTTCTCTGATCAACTCCAACCTCAAATGCCTGTAGCTGTTTGTTGGCACTGACAGAAATTTTCAATGATTGCTATGAATGACTTGTCAGAAAATTGAACACATTGTTCCACTGATTTGTTCCAATGATGCAACCCGATGATAGCTATGATTAGGCCCTTAAATTATGTAATGCGTTTGAGCGTTGCAGCAGCGGATATCTGACATCTGACTCACACAAAGGACTATTAAATATTAATGTTATATTTCCGTCACTTTTTTTCACAGAAGATGCTGTCAAAAGGAAATGGAAAAACTTACGCGATCAATATCGTGTTGAAAGATTAAATGTGTTAAGAGGCAAATTGAAAAATAAAATTTGGGCCTACTACGAGCAAATGAATTTCTTGAGTAATCACATTAATTCTGGTAAGAGAAAGGCACATGCAAGAGAAAGTACATCAACTGATGATATGGCTCAAACATCAGCAGTGGAGTTTATTGCACCCAGTAGCGATTTCGATTTACAAGAGACAAATGAGACTTCTTCAACCATTTTCGCAAATCAAGAGGCTTTTAACCCAAAAGATTCGTCGCGTGAAACCTATAAAAAACCAAAAGAGAAATTCAAACACAAGCAAAACTCGGGCTCATCAGAAATTCCATCAATTGAGAAGAGAATTCATGCATTGCTGGAAGAAAATAAATGCATAAAATCGCTAAGTTGCTGTGAACCAGTCGTAAAAGATGAAGATGAGTCATTTTTCGATAGTTTACTGCCGCATGTTAGAAAATTGAAACCTCGCCAGAAGCTATTGTGCAGGATGGAAATCCAGAAAATCGTCTATGACTATGTATACGCTAATCAGGAGAGCGAATCTTTGGATATTCATGAACGGCAAATTGAAAACTTTAAAAACTCGCCGTCTTCTTCGCCATGTTTGAAGTATTCCGTCGCTAGTGAGGTAGATAATAATATTGTGATAGAGGAACAGGAAGATAATAAAAACTGGCATCGAGACTTTTCTATTGAATAAAATATTCTATTCTTTTCCTAGAAAATAGTTTCCTTTTTTGTTAATAAAACATTTAAAAAATTCAAAAAAATGCATTTCCATTTTTTGAAGCTGAAAATTCGATTTTCACAAGTAAACGTTTAAAATATAACTGTACTGTACGAGCCTTTCATCCGGGTATTTATTCAAATCAAGCACCTTCTAGTACTTTCTGTGGGAATAATCAAGAATAATAATTCCCTTTGGCAATTTTTCATTGGTACTCTTTCGCTAAATTCCATGGAGGGGAAATTTTCGACAGCGAAATTCGAACTTCTAATATCAGTTTGCTGTCAGCAGACGAGAATAACAGTTGAGTGTGTTCGTAAGGTGTATCGAGCGGGTTTGTTTGTAAAGTGAATCGATGGATGCAATCAGCGATTCCTGCATGTTGTTTCATTTCTTGTCTCCACATTCCAATGATTTAAATATATTCAGTAGGTACTAAAGCATAGATTAGAATGCATGCCATTTTGGCATATTTGACCCAAGCAGGAGAATGCTGCAAATGCCCCTTGCTTGCCAATTGACGTCTCATATGTCACTTAGTAATAAGGCCCAACCTTAATATTCATTAGCAAGCAAAAGTGACAAGTGACATAAGTGACTAATGACAAAATAGAAGTAAATAAAAAATTTAATAAAATTTATTATTTATTATGGATTTTAAAATATTTCACATAACCATAATTACCCATAGACAAAACACACCGAGTCAAAAGCATTTCGTTCTCTAAAAAACTGATTTTTCTAGCCTCTGAAGACATTTACATCATTAATGATAAACTTAAACACAAACCCTCGAAGCAGTTGATTATTTTTGAAAATTTACGTTGCGCAAGCGACTGGTGTTAGCCTCCATTATGGTTGCTGTAAAGAGTCTGTGTATATGCGCATATTAAGGCGTGTTATGTTTACCCCTTTAGACCGCATGCCGTAAGTAAATGCTGGCAAGCGAATCAGCTGTTCTTGATGTGCTTAATACACTTAAATATGCCTGCATTATTTTCTTTATCATAAGGATATCGTTATCATACATTTTTTATGCAAAAACACAGTATTGCCACGCCTTACGTCAAAAATGTTGTCATTTGTTTAGACACTTGATTACATTGATTGTCTTATGGCCTTTTCAGCGATGCTTCTCTCCGAACAGCCAAACACGTCTTTCTTGATTTTGAAGTCTGTCTAGCGTTGTATTTGTGAAGCAAAAGTTATTCTACAGGAGACAAATAACATTTAGTCAACTTGGCATTGACACATGTATGATTGTGTGCGTGCTTCTGGTTTTGATTTTGGAATAAAAACCAGAATCAAATTTCTCTTTTATCCAGAAAAGGAACTGTCAAACGAGTCCAAGAAAACAGTTTAAGGAGAGTCCAGAAGTCTTCCTGATCGACCAACCGAAAAAGCCATTAGTAAGCATTATCGGTCAAAAATGCAGGCAGTATGTCTCATTTTGACAGCACGATGCCAAATGCCAGGAAAAATTACAGAAAATATGCCTCTAGGCATACCGTCTATTCTGACCTAAAGTGCTGGTAACGTCTGTAGGATTGTTAAGACGTATTAAAAAAGCAAAGCTCTACTTCACCTGACAGCTCAACAGCCAAGCGAAAAAACGAAAGTGAAATGTATGTTATTTGCGCGCTGAGGTAAGTTTTAAGTTTTTAATTTTTTAATAAGTTCTATGCTACGTCTCCACCGACAATAAAAAGAGGATTAGCGGGAGATGATTAAAAATAAGTCCCAAAGTGGCTCCACCAGACATATATAGGATTAATTTGACACGAAAACTTTGTTTTTGCGGTGATCTCATATCCCAAGAGCGAAAAACGAACTTGTGACAGATTCGTCGTACAGGGACAGTTTCAGTTTCCTTTTTTGATTCTCAAACGATTACAAAGGTGTAGAAAATAGGTTTGTGAATATGGTAAATGGGATCTATGAGAGGATTTATTTTTAATCGCTTGCCGAGAGGATTTAAATTTGTATGGTAAATCGCATAATTTGTGGAGGTCTTAATAAAGATTTATATTAATCGACGATTAGTGCTCGGTGGAGACATGGTATTAGTTGTAATACACATAAAACACGTATATATAATATGCACTCAGAAAACGAAGAAAAAGGTATTCCTTCACGAAAAAAAAATTTTTTGGGTGTAAACAATGCCCAACGTCTGTTGGTGAAGCTGCCCTTAGAATCTTTTAGATATGTATAAAATCGGAGTAAATTGGCGCCGAAATGATTTTACTCTTGTAAAACTGTCAAAAAATAATATTTCTTTGAATTGCAGCATTAGTTATACAGGTTTTTGTTTATAAAACAATTTTGTTAAAATTTAATACGGTTATTTAAAAAATAAAAATCTTATCTATTATCATCTATCTTCAGTAATCATCTATATTCAGTAAATATATGGTGTCCTCTATTTTTTTTAATATTTTATCGTTCCCAAATATGATCGCACCCTTATAAAGAAACATAAACGACTGGTATAAAAAATGGCTTCCACCGCCCTTTCGACATTTTTCATTTGGCGACTGCGATGCTTTGACATTTGTGCACTGTGTTTACTTTTGTGCCTCGTTCAATGTTTTTTTATCGGTAAATTGTATCAGTAAACAAGTAGCAAATTATTTTCAAACAACAATAAACTCATTCGGCGCGCATTGAACAAACTTTGATTTGGATTTTTCCATCAAAAAGCCACATCCAATCGTAGGCAATGGACAAGCGAAAAAAGCGCACATCAATCAATCAGTACCTAATGTACATTGAACTGCTGGAAAACGACGCGATTTTTCGGTCTGGGACAGCACCCCGCGACGCAGAACCTAACTATTTGAACAACAAGTGGAAGGATCTAGCTGGGAAGCTCAACACTTGTCCAAACGGACCACAGCTATTGCCAGAGGAATGGAAAAAGGTAAGACACTCGGCTCTGTCAGTAGGAAATTGGAGATTATATTTTTTTCCGGCTAATTAGCGCCTGAATGATTGGAAGAACAGCACCCGCTGCAAGTACCGCCGTAGTATTTCTGGTGAAAAGGACATCTCAATGTCGCCGCTTGAGGTGAAAGCCCTCAGCCTGTTCGGAAAGACGCCAGTTCTACTGCGACCGTCACAAATAATCGAATTCAAATCCGAAGCAAAGGCACTCTACGAGGCAGAGAAGAAACACCAGGAAGCCAAGGCTAAGGATCAAAAGCGCAACGAAAGCAACCAATCGGTGGACGAGGAAATCGAGGGAATATTCATCGAAGACGAGGATTACAGCGACAAGGATTCCGCCGACGAAGTTGAGATACACGAAAACAAAATAGAACTCGTCCATCCGACAAGTAATGGTGTTACACCGAAAGAGGCCAAAAGGCGGCGCACCATGGAGACGACTGTCTATGAAAGTAAGTTTGTAAAAAGTTCGTTTTTTTCTTGACGATGATTATTTGAATATTGTCCTCCTTTAGTCAAGTCGTTCCCGGTGAAAAAAGATACAGTTGCTGCTTCCACGCAAGTACAAAAACCGTCCGCTGCGATTGAAAGCGACAACAACCCGCCGGAATCAGATCAACAACCGCCATTAGAGACCAGCAGCACAGCCATCCAGAGTCAGATTACCTTGGACACGAGTGCGCTGGAATTCCAGTTGAAGCGGATAGCGGACATCAAGGCAGCCAAGCTACAGTTTGAGATCGCCAAGTACAAGTACAACAACCCAGGATTTGAGTACCCGAACGACCCCTTATAGTAAAACAGTGCAGCGCCATAACTTAAGGTGTTTTCTTTCTATCTGTAGTTTTGATAAAAGAGAAAACCTGGTCAGCTGAACGGCGACCAGTTAGATTAATGTCTAGATCAATAGGTATCGTACAGCATTTGTTTTTAGGTTTTTCATATAACAAAAATTCTTTCGTAAAATGTGGGCAGATTCCAAGGAATCCCTTGCCAGTCTCTGGCTTTAAGAGCTGCTTGTGGTCAGCCAAGTGCTGATACTCTTTAGCGGTCTGTCCAAAAATAGAAAATTGATGCTCTGTTCTTTTCGTAAATGATATTGCAACATTGACTGTCTTGTTTTTATGGAAACGTCGAGTGCTGAAAGACCAAACGACTCTTAAGTGCTTGTTTTCCTTCACTGCTTTCTTGTTAAGATTTTTCGTAGCCCCAGTTATAGATTGCATGTTTGTTCTTAAGTGCAATAGCCCATACTTGAAAAATTATGTTAGATTTAAATTTAAGTTACTGACCCACGTGCACGAGCTACTTCGCAAATAATAACCCTTCCTTTATTTTTAGTGTCGCTCCAAGAGCCTTGTTTTTGTGACTCTTTTTCTGTAACTCTAACAAGCCGTAGTTTTAATTTTTTATTCTTGTAAAATAAATGTATTTTACCATTGCAATAAAGTTATATATATTATATTATAGTGAGTAGAGGGATGTGTGTAAGGACTTTTTGATCTAAAGTGTCGCCAAAGTAGCTGAAATGCGAAGGCACTGATCGACGTCAACCTGTCGACGCGTCCCAGTGTTGCACTGGCTTTACACATCCTATGCATGCCTCGACGCGGTAACCGACATGTGCTGTTTAAAGCAAGTGTGATTTCCCCGAAATAACAAGCAGATGAAGTCGAAAAGGTCAGTTCCGAGTGCCCCAGAGGCATACAACGGATGAGTTCCACCAAATTTAGCGAGGTTTACCAACATTAACCCCGGATCGAAATTAATAAAAAAAAACTAATTTCTGGTGCTCACCTTAGTTTGAATTCGAAACTCGGATGAACTCGCACCGAATAACTGGCTCACAAATGGATCCAAGGCAGTTATCGCATCTCCGAAGTGACCTATTGACTGAAAAACCAGGTATGCTGGTTAGATGAAACCATTAATCGGAGCCCTTAGGCTTAGGACAAGAGAAGCTTACAAAAAAAATTTTGTATTCAAAATGCAACAAGAAAACTACAAACGGAGATACTGAAAAGCTTAAGGGTCTAATCATAGCTATCATCGGATTGCATCATTGAAAAATTTGTTTTCATGTTTTAAACCTTTGAGCAAACAATGTTGGTTGTTATTGGTGTCAAAATGAAGCTTATGAGTTGTCGAATTTTTTCCGTAACAAAAATACATAAATTGCGTTAAAACTTTTATGTAAACTCGCTTTTACTATTTCACTGACAGAAATCGATTTCAAGGAACAGCTGATTTTGATTTGTGTTTTTGCGACAAAATCGTTCCACTGAAAGTGCCTGTGTTCATTTGGTTCATCCTAACCTGATGTGTCAGAATTACTATGGTGAGGGGAAGCGTCAGTTCGGTGGCCATTGTTCAACCTCAGATTTATTTTGAGAAATAAAATTTGGGTAAGGTTAGGATAAACCAAATGAAAACAGGCACGAAACCATTCCATTCTCTTTCTATTCTCAACTGTCAGTTTTCCTTTCACTGATCAACTCCAACCTCAAACGCCTGTAGTTGTTTGTTGGCACTGACAGAAATTTTCAATGATTGCTATGAATGACTTGTCAGAAAACCGAAGACATTGTTCCACTGATTTGTTTCAATGATTCTATCCGATGATAGCTACGATTAGACCCTTAAGCCGCGTTGTCACAAGGAACAGAAACAGGAACAGCAACAGAATCTCATACAATAGCAACGCAAAAAGCATTCAGCGAATTTAGGTTTCAGTTGCTAATGTATGAGATTCTGTTTCTGTTCCTGTTTTACGTTGCTTGTGACAACGCGGCTTTAGACTACTATCTTGTGGATGTTATTTCAATTCAAAAGATAAATTCCGTTCTGTTTCTGGAAGTTCGAAAGTCGCACTTATCGCCCCTACCACAATAGCTCACTGACAGTTTTGGACTGCGTTGCCAACACGTCAATGAACACTTTCCACGGGCGACTTAAGAGGGTATCCCCTAGTGCCTGTTTTCATTTGGTTGATCCTAATCTGATGTGTCAGAATTACTATGGTGAGGGGAAGCGCCAGTCTGGTGGCCACCGTTCAGCCTCCGTTTTATTTTGAGAAATAAAATTTGGGTTAGGTTAGGATCAACCAAATGAAAACAGGCACTAAGAGTTAGAACACTTTCACCCCAGTCACTCTAAGCAGAACGATGGATGCTTTCCTGCATTAAGTCTTCAGCCCAATGAATCCGGTGCGTCCGCCGAAGTCGAAGAACACAACTGACAACTCATTTAAATACACACATTATTATAGGAACCGGCCCATAGAAGAAGTGCGTGACGTACATCGCTTTCCATAAAGCCGCGTTGTCACAAGCAACGTAAAATAAAAACAGAAACAGAATTTCATACATTAGCAACTGAAACCTAAATTCGCTGAATGCTTTTTGCGTTGCTAATGTATGAAATTCTGTTTCTGTTCCTATTTCTGTTCCTTGTGACACCGCGGCTTAAGAACGTGTGTATTTCACTGAGTTGTCAGTTGTGTACAGTAATTTTCATCCGCCTTTTGGCAGGGCTCATGCCTTTCCTTCAACCTAAAGCAGAACTGGGATGATGGTGGTCTTATAATTTGACACTTTGCTTGCTCGAGAGAGGGGTTTTCTTCTCTATTGCCTTCTTATTCTTAGCCCAAAGAAACAGCGATTGACAAAAATTAGCCTTTGTTTGGTTGCAGAGCTGTTGTCGTTGTCCATTGTCCCTAACTAACTCAAAGATGTTGCTGTCTATAGTGATGTTCTGTCCGTCGGTGTTCTGTGTCTCTTCTTCGGTGTCTCTTCTTGATGATGTTATAAACCCGGTTTTACCCTTGTTGACTGTTGAACCCGCACTCCGCCCCGCCCCCGACAAAATACTCACGAATGCTTAATTGACATCATGTTCACGCTATGTTCTTCCGATTGGGAGCAGGTCACAATACTGCTTTTTCGAAATTCTGTTTTTTTCAAAATTCTGAATTGAGCAATTGACGATTGAAGGCTTACCCCTGGCGGTCAATTTTAGAATGTGTGAAGACTTATAGAGTTTTTCATTGAAACTTGAATGAATTACTCTCAAAATCGAGAACTGCTCGTTTCAATAAAACATGTTTCCCCGTTTGGCGATAAAATAAATCACACACATGGACAGGGAACCAACAAACACGTCCGCGAAACAAGTTTACCGTAGGTCCAAGTGGAATAACAACTAAACTCCACTTGGACCTACGGTAAACTTATGCCCACGTCTGCACATTAATTCGAGACAAATAAAATAGCTTCGATTTGGTGTTTGACAGTAGAAATGTTTCCATGTGTAAGTGAGTTCAGATCAAATCTCTCAAGATCGGGAGATCGATAGATCGATCTAGAATTGATCTAGAATTGCTCGTTTATTTTCAATAAAACATGAAAAATCGAAAAAGATCAAATCTTTTGACAGAAAGAGCAAATCTTTTCTTCAATGAAAAACGCTATTATACACGTCAACGGCTGGCTTTTGTTGTCATCCTATTTGACAAACGAGAAAGAAAATTAATTGTTTGGAAACGATATTTTCCTCCAAATTTACTTTTTGTAAAAGGACAAACTATTTTATTCACAAATCTGGCTGATAACTCACACGTCAACTTGTCAACTTCCAGATCTGTGTTGACAGCTATAGGTCTTCACATATTCCAAATTCAACCACCAGGTATCACATTCTGGCTTTACCAATCGTCAATAAAATTCTACTTATTCTGCTCTTATAAGCAAACTTTTGACTTTTTTGAGGTAAAAAGAAAGAAGCAAAAAAGAAAAAGGGTTCAAAACAGGAAAGAAAATGAAACTTAACTCGCGGTCATGGGGTTATACCTAACTACCCTAAAAATGCGTATCCCATCGCAAGCGGAAATCCCTATCTCCTATCCGTCACCTGAGGAGGCGGCCAATCGGAGACCAGCAAAGCCAGTGTGTATACAAAAAGTGCAGCAAATCCCTACAGCTTAAGCGTGGCCCGGTTTCAGTGTTATTAGGTTCACCTTTCCTGAGAGAAGAAATTAAAAACAAGCTAAAGTTTTTATAGTTTTAGTTTAGTTTAAAATTTTTCCACATATCATATCAATATTATATAAAAAAATTGAATTTTTATTGAAAATTGTTTATAAAGTGGGCGTGGGCCATGGCGGGGTACAATTTTTTTTCTAGCGCGCATTAAGAAAATTCCAAAGCGATGCGCAGCAAATCATAAATTGATGTTCTGACACAATAGAGCTTTTAACAGTTTGACGTCTACTGGAATTTTCGAGTGTGGGATGCCAAACAAGGCACAATTTTATATGGAAAACGAACAAAAATTACACATAAACGTAAATAACTACTTAAAAAATGCAACTCTGTGTTTCGATGAACGGGAAAGTTGTAGACTTGATCAGCCTTCCTAGGTAATGCTAAAAATATTTCCATTATATAACACGGAAAGGATAAGAAAAGTGTTGTTTGTGTTCTAGAAACAGTGTATACGACCACAAAAGGGTACACGGATTCAAGGAGATCATATCTTCGGAACACTTTTTTGATACTTTCTACATATTTTGGCAGAAGACGTCAGACTTTGGCAGCCGTGGTAAAAGGTCCATAGAGCTTTTCGCTAAAATGTCACTTTTCTTCACTTGGTATGAAAACAAACTTGTTTATCTCGTTCGCGCACCCTGCCTACCCTTTGCAACCATATCATTGTTTTTATACCAAGTGAACGGATTTCGCCAAAGGTTACGAAAAACTCTATAGTCAGGCCAAACACTGACTAACATACACTGCAGGCCAAAAGTTTGAGTCTACAACCTTTGGTGGAAAGAAATCAGAACATATCACCAGAAAAAAGTTTTAAGTAAAAAAAAATAAGTATGGGAAGTTTAAGGGGAACATATTTAGAACCAAAACAAGTAAGTAAGTGCGAGAGTTCGTCTGTAATAACTTCTTAATACCCGACCCTCTTTACCCTCTAGCACTAACTTCAAAATTTTTTTTGACCTGAATTCATATTCTTTAAGTCAATTATTTGCATTGGTCACGACCCGAAAATTTGCGTAAACTGAAAAATAAAATGTTTGGATCAAAACTCGTTTGAGACGAATATAAATGTTAGAAAAACATTTTTTTTTCGATAAACTCCCTCTTAAAGTGGGCGGAGCTCAATGCTTCGTATACAAAAAACTTAGTAAATGGCAATTATGCATTCGATTTTGAATGATTTTTCTGAGAAATCATGTTTTAAAATGTCTTATATGCTTAAATGGTCAATAGTGTGGGCGGTAAAATTTTGTCTTTATAAACGGTTCTTGTCTCTGCACCAAAATTCGAGTTCCTACACCCAGTCTTACTTGACCATTATATGTAAATTTGAGGTTGCTGACATCTAAGTCAACTGTGGGCGTGGCTGTATAAAATGAGAACCAAGCTACACTGCAAATTTCAACTTTCTAGATTAATTTTAAGTCCTAAAAACACACAGACCGACAGACATAGCTTAATCGATTCACCTGTCGGTTTCGATCATTTTTCTAAAAGGTCTTACCCAGAAGCTCCACTTGCAATGGGCAAAGCAATTAATTGATTGAAATATTTCCATTGACGGTTTGATTACTAGTGAAGACGCTTTGGAAATTAGCTTTGCAATATTGACTTTTAAATGGCCATCAATGATTGATTTCCATTTGAAGAGCAATCATTGCTATAAATCTACGTGGCAATAAGTTTTAAAATGACATTTGAAACTTAAATTTAATATTTTCGGCTTCTATAAACGTCAAACCCGAAAACAACGTAGACATAGTAAATTTCAAAACTTTTATGATTTTATTTTTCGTTTGAAATTTGTGTTTGTAGGCAATGAAATGCCCACATTGAAAATGATTGAAAATCTAATTGCCAGTTATTTTTTCATTGCAATTGCCATGCTCATTTCAATTGCATTGGGCATTGACAGTGGAGCCACAGCGTTAGTTCCTCCAACATCACTCTATTGTTTTTTTTTTTTTTTTTTTTTTTTTTTTTTTTTTTTTCCGTGGGTAGGTAAAAACCTTCATAGGCACTATGAGAATCGAACGCGCGTGCTCATAGTAGTGTGAGATTCTTACTCACTAAAAAACCTCCCAATCTTTGTAAGACTACGACTAAGTTTCCTTAACAAGTAGTTCATGCCTCTGTATAGTAATCGCGTTTGGCAGGCTACCTTCCAACGAAAGCACCTGCAATACCGTCATTATGTGCGGTTTCCTCTTACGACGCTAGATCCAACGGCCTTGTTCGTTGTAGTCGGCGTGCAAGATTTGTCTGATCCAGAGTTCGGATTATTTCGTGGTTGCAATGGCCGTGAAGGCGAGTGTGAAGTTTGCGAGCAAAGTTTCTTACTTCGTCGGTCACGGTTGCGATGCCTAGATCTCGATGTAAATCGATATTTCTTATATACCATGGAGCATTTACGATTGCTCTTAGTGTCTTATTCTGAAAAGTTTCTAAAATAGATATGTTGCTTGGTTTGGTACAACCCCAAAGTTGTATACCGTACGTCCAAGATGGTTTTAGCACTTGCTTATACAATAGCAGTTTGTTATATACGCTTAGTTTCGAATAACGTCCGATAAGCCAATTCAGTTCTCGTAGCTTGATTTCAAGTTCATCGCGTTTCTTTTTAACGTGTGGCTTCCACTTAAGTTTTGCGTCTAGGGTCATGCCTAAATATTTCGCCTCGTTTGCGTACGGAATTTGTACCGAGTTTATAAATAGAGGTAAGTTGATTACCCTCTTGCAAGTAAAATTTACATGCGTTGATTTTGTCTCATTTAGGAGGATTCGCCAGGCCTTTGTCCATTCGCATATTTTATTCAAAGCGCGTTGGAGTTTTCCCGTTGATTGTTCGACTGTCTTATCCGTAGCGAGGATAGCCGTGTCGTCAGCGAACGTGGCTATAGTCGTTGTCTCTACTTGAGGTACATCTCTTGTAAAAAGTAAAAACAGTGTTGGACCGAGGACGCTACCTTGTGGAACACCGGCTTGTATTTCTTTGAATTCTGAGTATTCGCTCCCGTATCTCACTCGAAATAGTCTGTTGTCAAGATAAGACTCTAAGAGTTCATACATTTTTTCCGGCAAAACTTTCCGTAGCTTATATTTTAGGCCTTCGTGCCAAACTTTATCAAAGGCTTGGGATACGTCAAGAAAAGCGGTAGAACATATCATTTTCGCTTCTAAGGCTTTCTCAATTTCATTAGTTATTCGATAGACCTGGTCAAGTGTTGAATGTTTGACCCTAAAGCCGAATTGGTGATCCGGAATCAATCGTCTTTCTTCAATTATTGGTTGCAGTCGTTTGAGCACAAGTTTCTCGAAGACTTTAGATATAATCGGCAGAAGCGAAATCGGTCTATATGATTTTTTGTCGTTCGGGCATTTCCCTGGTTTCGGAACCATTATTACCTCTGCGACTTTCCATTGCCGTGGAACGTATGAAATTCTCATTGATGCGTTTATGATGTAGAGAAGCTTGACTAACGCTCTTTTCGGTAGCTCCTTCAAAATTTCCCCAGTAATTAGGTCATAGCCTGGAGCTTTGTTATTCTTCAAATTTCGGATTGTTTGACGAAGTTCAGACAGTGTCACGGTTTTCATTCGATAATTGTCTAATTCCGCATTGCGATACAGATCGTCAACCAACGGCTCCCCGTCAAACGGTTTGAATGTTTCTTCTAGATGTTCTGCAAATACATCTGCTTTCTCTTTGTCGCCTTTTACCCATTCACCGTTATCTTTTCTTATTGGCGCCGAGTGTACTATGGGCTTTTTAATGGACTTCACGGCTTTCCAAAGTGAATAGTTTGACCCTCTATCGGCAGTCAAGTTTTCGAGGTAGTTGGTAGTCTCGCGACTTTTAAAATCTTGAAGTAAGTGCTTTAATTTGTTAGATAGCCCATTCAGAATGGTTTTATCAGGAGGAGCTCGAGACAAATGCCACCTCTTTCGAGCCTTTCTCTTTTCGCGTATGAGCTCTTCAATTTCGCGCGGGTAAATTGATCCGCTTTTCCTTACTCCAGTCTTCCGGAAAGAAGTATTGTTCCAAGCAGCGTCTTGGATAGTTCTAACGAGTTTATCGACTTCGTCTTCTATTTCTAAAGGGGTTGTAAGTGGTACATGTAGAGATACATTTTCTTTACAGTATTTTTTAAAGCCATCCCAGTCGGTGTTGTTATTCGTTAGCCTAGGCGCTCTCTCATTTTTTGCTAGACTTCCGCCGATTTTCAAAACGACTGCCGAGTGATCCGAACAGAGATCATAGCCTTCTTCTACATTTGCGAGGTGGCGGGGAACCCCTTTTGCGATAAAGAAGTCGACAAGGTCAGGTACTTTGTTTCTGTCGGTTGGCCAATACGTTGGCTTTCCCGTCGAAAGGAAAACCACGCCACGTTTCATGCTAGCTTTGAAGAGTACTCTACCTCTTGTTGAATTGCACCGTGATCCCCAAAAGGTGTTTTTCGCATTAAAGTCCCCGCCGATGATAAAATTCGACCCAAGTAAGTCAAAGAGGGGAGTAAGATCGTCGTCCGCTAGCCTATACTGTGGAGGAAAATAACTCGAGGCAATATTATAATCTAGGTGACCTATTTTTACCGATACTGAAGTTATTTGCATAGAGTCAAGCTCAATTTCTTCGTTTTTGTAATGCTTAATACAGTCTTTGATGTAGAGAGAGGATCCGCCTCTCGAATTTTCTGATGGATGATGCGCGTGGTAGTCGATGTAACCTCTAATTTTGGGTCCGGATCCCTTCTTAAAGTGTGTTTCCGAAATCAGGCATAGGTCAATATTTTTTTCCCGTAGAAATACTTCTAGTTCGTCGATTTTCTTTAAAAGACCATTTGCATTCCATGTAAGTATGTTAATGAGCTTCATATTCATGATTTGTTATTGGTTTTGCGAGGTTTAAACTCTAGCTCGCTCAGTTTGTCAAATATTACTTGATTAACTTTAGTTTGTTGCTCAAGCTTTTCCAATATCATAAATAATATTTGAGATACCGAATCTGTTGTGGTAGGTTCTGGAGGTTTGCTTTTGTGTGACGCGACTTCAGCGTACGATCTTGGGCCGATGAGTGATGATTTTCCCTTTGTACTTGGACCGGCGACGTTTTCTTGCGGAGTTTGTATATTTTTTCTCGTCGATCTCGTATTTCTGACCGATTTGGGAGTTTTCGGCTTGTCAGCTCTAGAACGTTTTGGGGTTGTGGCCCTATCTACAATATGTTGCTTAACAGTTTCGTGACGTTTTTGTAGCTCTATTGCGATTTCGCAACCTCGGTAGCTCGCCGGGTGACTTCCATTACAATTGGCGCAAGTCGCTGGGGCCTGACTGCTTACGTTGCAATCTTTTGTAAGATGTCCACCGGCGCATTTGACACATCGCGGTTCTTTTTGGCAGTACGCTTGAGTATGTCGGAAGCCTTGGCATCGCTTACATTGAGGTACTAGTCTATTGCCCTTTCGCTTGGGCTCAATTTTTACCCTGATATTTAGGATTGTTTTTATTTTATATATTTCGTTTATGTTTTCAATCCTATCGAACGTCAGCATGAAAATAGGAAGACCGCGCTTGACCACGGTGTCTTTTTCTCCTTCCGTACGTTGTTTTTCTTTCTTAAGTATGTTCACGGCATCAAGAATTTTAAAGCCTTGGGCTTGAACATCTTCAACAATTTCTTCCTTCGTGCAGGTTGGGTGAAGTCCCCTAGCGAAAACCCGAAGCGGCTTCTCGAATTTGTTTTCGTAAGTATACCATTGTACATTCTCGGTATTTAATTTTTGCGAAAGTGCGCGATAGGCATCAGAGTCATCGACATTGACTTTCCATACATTATTTCGAAGAGAAATTAAATTATACTTCGTCCCCAGAGTATTTTTTAAGATATTTCGCAGCTTTCCGTAGTCTGCGACCCCAACGACATTTATTGCAGGCGGTCGGCGAATTTTTTCTTCAATTTTCGCTGTCGCTTTTTTTGACACGGTTGGTGTTTCATCGTGTTTATATACGGCCTCAACTACTGGCGAAGACCCAATTTTTCGTTTTTTGGTAGATCTTTTCTTGAGAGCCGGATTAGTTTCACGTGCAAGCTCTTCTTCGTCTGTCACGTATTCGCTTTGACGCTTCGGCGTGTCCTCACGTTTTGTAGTATCACGGGGATTCCTAAGAGCCTCGTTTTCTTTTCGTAACGAATCTACTTCATTTTTGAGCTCATGGTAGAGACGTTCCATATCTTTAAGCTTAGCGCGGAGTTCGTTGTTTTCCGCTTCAAAGCATTTAGTTTTCGCTGAGTCCCGATTAACCGGCGGACTTCCTTTCCCGGAGATGATCGATCTAGGTGGTGGTGATCGAGGTACCCTTGGTTTCTTCATAAAGGGATTTGAAAGCAATAAATGGCTCTCCCCAGAATCCGTAGAGCCTACCTCCGAAGAGGGTGGATTTGCCAGTGATGCTGGATTACCACCTGGGGTATTACTTCCGTTCGTTTTGTCCATTGCATGGTTTGTATGCGCTACGCGCTCGGCATACGGAGGGTGGATTTTAGTCGCCTCTTACGACAGGCATGCCTTACCTCGGGTATATTCTAACCCCACTCTAACATTCACTCTATTGTGTTTCTGGTGACTGCGGCGGCCATGTCATGACTTGTAAAATTTCTTCGTCTTCCTTTTGTTTTGATCCCTTTTTTTTGCGGTCGTTGTCATGTTGAAATACGAATCCTTGGCCAATCAATCTAAGTCCAGAGTTCAAAACGTGGCCTTTCAATATTGTCTTGTAAGCATCCGCCCTCCTTATTCATTTTCCCAATCACTCGAACCAGATCTTCCACTCCACTTGAAGAGAATCATCCCCAGGCCTATATAGAAGCGCCTCCATTCTTGACGGTAGGAACTATATACAGCCAGGCAGGGACAATATCTTCTGTTAAGCGCTGTGTCGAACGAAAACCCTCAGTTTTGTGCCAAATACCTTGAACTTTGATTCATCGCTTCACAAACCTCTGTTGAAGTCTTCTTCTGTTAAGTCTTTATGGTTTTTGGCCCAGTCTAACCTTTTCAATTAATTTTGTGGTCGCAAAAGGGGTTCTCGAACAGCAATTCGTCCAAATAGTCAAGCATCTCTTAACCTCATTCGAGCGTTGTTAAGGACAGCGGCTAACTCCGCGTAGGTATTTCGGGCGCTGTTTTCCGCGTGTTCCGTTTGCTTGTTGTTAGTTTTAGTGGACCCTCCGGATTGATTGTCGATTTAGGCCGTCCTGACCGTGGTTTATCCTCAAGAAGTCCTATTAGAGCGTGTCGCTCAAGGGCACGTTGAAGGCAGCACTTTGATATCTTCAAATGCGAAGCAACTGCCTTCTCCGATAAAGACGCGTTGTCACAAGGAACAGGAACAGAAACAGAAACAGAAACAGAAACAGAAACAGAAACAGAAACAGAAACAGAAACAGAAACAGAAACAGAAACAGAAACAGAAACAGAAACAGAAACAGAAACAGAAACAGAAACAGAAACAGAAACAGAAACAGAAACAGAAACAGAAACAGAAACAGAAACAGAAACAGAAACAGAAACAGAAACAGAAACAGAAACAGAAACAGAAACAGAAACAGAAACAGAAACAGAAACAGAAACAGAAACAGAAACAGAAACAGAAACAGAAACAGAAACAGAAACAGAAACAGAAACAGAAACAGAAACAGAAACAGAAACAGAAACAGAAACAGAAACAGAAACAGAAACAGAAACAGAAACAGAAACAGAAACAGAAACAGAAACAGAAACAGAAACAGAAACAGAAACAGAAACAGAAACAGAAACAGAAACAGAAACTGAAACTGAAACTGAAACTGAAACTGAAACTGAAACAGAAACAGAAACAGGAACAGAAACAGAAACAGAAACAGAAACAGAAACAGAAACAGAAACAGAAACAGAATTTCATACATTAGCAACGCAAAAAGCATTCAGCGAATTTAGGTTTCAGTTGCTAATGTATGGGATTCTGTTTCTGTTCCTGTTTTACGTTGCTTGTGACAACGCGGCTTAAGTGCTATGATTGTAGAACGTTTTTTCAATTTATTAATAATTGATTAATGAGGATTAAAAATCCAATTTTTGAGTGCTGCAAAAACTCCAATGAAAAATTTATAAAATACACCCCAGACACGATTGAAAAGAATTGAATAGGCTGGACTTGAAACTTTGGCATTATATCTTGCTGAAATTTGACTTAAGTATTTTTTTTAAATAGATGTGGTTTGCACACATAGGTCTGAAGTGGGCGTGTCTGTGGACGGATTCGACTAATTTTTCGAAATTGATCTGATTCAATGAACTTCCAGCTCAGATCTCTAACTTCAAATCCTTGCTTTCTTTATAGCTTAAAATTTAAGGCCTAAAATCTGTTTAGGCACCTACATATATACGGACTGACGAACAGACATGGCCTAATCAATTTTCTTGTCGATCTTGGTCATATTTTTAAAAGGTCTTGGGGGTCTATGTTGATCATTTCTCTTCGTTCCGAATTATGCATTTAACTTAATATTAGGGTTGGGTATAAAATCTACAAAACAGGCAAGAATTTGACTTACTTACTTACTTAATTACTTAAGGTGGAGCTACAGTCCGGGGTGGACCAGGGGCTCAGCCAACAAGCTTCGCCATCTCCAGTTTCGCACGCGAAGTTGACTGAGGTCCCCTTCCACTTGCTACCTGACTTTTGGAGCTCCTCTAATGAGGGGTGGATTGGTGTCCATCAGCTCTAGATGGCGCAGCCATCTTAGCCTTTGTATTTTGACTTTTCTGGCTAGGTCGGTGTTGCAAACATAAGACTACGGAAACTTTACTGGAGCACGAGAAATGTTGCAAGTGAATGTGTTTGGTTCTCTCACGCCATTGTTGTACTAGAGGTTCAAGCTTCAAGCCTCGGAGGCACCTCTATAAAGGTAACTAGCGGCACGATCGTGGCAGAGACTTTTTTCTCGAATCGTGGCGACTGAATTAAGCTGTTTTATTAAGACTAGAATAATCTTTTAATTTGTTTGCTGAATCGAAACTTGAAAATTTGTAAAATTAACCATAAGCTTTCATAGGAGGATTTTCTAAGACGCAGTGCCTACTTTGATGACAGCTTCTCAGGATGTCAACTTGCATAGTTACTTGCTGCTATGGAAGTGTGGTTTTCATAGGGCCGGTTTTTTAAGTAAGAGATCATCTGAGTTTCCGAGTTAAACTGAGACTAACCCCAGAAATGAGTTTATCAGTGAACTTGTTTATAGGGTTAATCTCGGCTTAACTCGTCAAATTAGGTGAATTAATCTCGGATTAACTGTGGAAAACAGTATGAACTTTTTTTAATGTTTTTTCTGTGTGGAATGGCAATGGATTTGCGTGTTTCGGTGAAAAATTACATCTGGGAATAAGTCGAACTTCTTTTCCTGTGTTTTTCTGAGTGAAGTGAGATTTGGGAGAGGCAATAATTTCGAGAGTCGAAGATTTTGACAATTTTGTTTACGGAGTTAACTCTGCACTAAAAACTGCTCGCTTGGTAAACTCCAGAATCATTTTGTTAGGGGTTTAACAGATCTTAGTTTAAGCTGAGCTTAACTCGGCACCGAAAAACCGGCCCATTTTCCTAAAAAGGATTAATATTCTCATTAAATAAGTGCTTGGTTAATTTTTTTAGGGTCATTTTTTTTTTGGTAGAAATCAATTCTCGTACTTTATTCTAAATGGAAAACACTAAAATCTCAAACGAAGTTAAGTAATTATTAAAATTATCCACGGCCACTTACGAGAAATACGCATTTCCTGAGTGCCGCAGCTTTTGCCTTTGTAGCCATGGTAGCTCACTCGTGAAAATGTGTTCCATATGCCTAGAACCAAAACAACCCGATTAATCATACTCAATTGAAACAATAATTAGCTCACCAATTGGACCAATTTTCGCACATAGTTCCGAGATTGTTCACAACAGTTTTAAAGTTACACTCGTAAAGGTTGTTCGCGAACGATGTTCCTCCGATCAGGGTTGCTCCATTGCATTTTGGTGGCTGTTTGCGATGGCTCTGGGCCACTTATGCAACGCATCGTCGGCGGAGCCACTACTGACATCTCACAAATACCCTACCAGATTGCACTTTACCTCAACAACCAGTTCACCTGCGGAGGATCTCTGATTAGCAAAAATTGTGTCCTAACCGCTGGTCACTGTGTCTCAGGGAAAGCGGTGAACACCCTTAAAGTGCGAGCCGGTATAACACACCTCAGCAGCGCAGCCGGCGAAACGGGCAGGGTGCTGCAAAAATTCGTACCTAGCAAGTTTAATTTGTTGGCGTTGGAAATGGACGTGGCAATTTTGAGGTTGGCCGCACCGCTTAGTGGAACTAATGTCAGGCCAATTGAGTTAAGCGACAAACACGTTACAGCAAGTGACCAAATTCAGGTTAGCGGTTGGGGCTTAACAGATGAAAACGCCACTGCAGTGTCGAATCATTTGCGGGTGGTTACAGTACAAGTGATCTCCAGAGCACAGTGCCTGCAGCAGTATCCCACGGATTTGACTGAAACGATGTTTTGTGCGGGTGCTCCTGGCGGTGGCAAGGATTCGTGTTCGGGTGATTCGGGCGGACCAGCGGTGAAGGACGGTCGACAGGTGGGTATTGTTTCGTGGGGCATGGGATGTGGAAGAGCCAACTTCTCGGGTGTTTATACGAGCGTCAAGTACATCCTGCCGTGGGTGAACAGGGTCAAGCTAAGATATTGTGGCTCGAACCAGGGAATGGGTTTCGGAATTCGACATCATGGTTAATAATAAAATGTCAACTGATTTTTGTGTCTGTCTTTTCACTGTACTGTTTTTAATCGATAATTTAGAGTGGCTGAATCACAACTAAAGCTCCCACACAACCCCATCGAAAATGGGGTCGGACGCAAGAGCAGGTGTACTAACATCTTAAAACCGACTGTTACCAATTGGTGTTACCCAATTAACCCCGTTCCCTCATCAAAAGCATTAAAATCCTTCACCTGATGAAAGTCAAAACTGCTTTTTAAATGTTCTTTAATGGTTTCAGAGTGACGAAACGCGGTGTTAGCTGCTCCTAATTTATTCAAAAATCACTGTAGACCCGCTTGGGTGCGGGAGTCAAGAAACAATTGTTCACTTTGCGTGCCATTAACACTTAATCCTGCGTTGTGTTTCGTTTATAACAATTTGTTATCAACGTGAACGATTACCCAAAAGGGTGTACACGGTGGTGGAGGTGGCTTGTTTGGCGGCCTGTAGAACAAGGACCAAGGAATAAATTAACACATTACATTGGTCGGGCTTTATTGCGAGCAATAAAACGCTGTTGTAGTAGGCATGGTGATTAACGAAGCGGCACGCATACAGGAAATAATTGCTGGGAAGACATTGCTGTAATGGGTTATTAACTAAAATGCTTTGGAAGCTACTAAAGTCAAAAGGTGTGGGGCTCTAATACATAGGTCAAGAGGTAAAAATAGAAGCATTGTGGCATGGCGGCGTGGATATGAAATTCCGTAGAGTACGTTAAATATAGGCTGAATGAAAAAAAGACCGTCAAGTACGAAGACATACACGGAGCGGTCCGTCGGCTTTTGTTGAAGGTTATGGTCATCTATGTTGCGCAGTTTGTGTAACATTCTATTTATTTATTAAAATTATTTCTGAATATATTTTACAGTTTGTAATATACTTTTTTCGTAGTGTTCCTTTTGGGTTCTGTACTGTTTCCTACTGATCTTATATTGGGTGATTTAATATTGGGTTTCATAACTCTAAAAATAGGCTCACAAAAAGCCTTACCGTTTCGAAAATAGAGGGAAGGACACAGGGTTATCGATGGGCGACATATGTCGCCGAATGACGACTTTTCTACTTTCGGGACGCTTGGCGACGACATTTCGAAAAAAGCGGTTTTCGGACACTTTTTTTAAGAGCAGGCGACATTGGTCATATTTATTAGTCTTTTTTTATTTAGTCACGTCATTTATTTATTTAGTCACGTTAAGTACTAACGCTTAAGGTTTACAATTAAAGTATTACAATTTATACATTAAGTTATAGACACCTAAATTGCAGCGTATACTAAGCTCTTGATTGTTTTTGTTTTAAGATTGTCATGAAAAAGTTCAATTAGTTGATTGTATTTATTTCCTTTTTTAATAATTTGTTGAACAGGACCAAACATTAAATAATTGCGACGCATTGTTTCTTTTATAAAATAGGTTAATGTGTCTAAGGTTTCTTACATTAATATTTATGTTGATATGGTTTAAAATATTTGGTAAATTAATAGATCCGTTTAAGAGTTTTTGACAAAAGCATAATCTAAGATATTCTCTACGTTTCGAAAGTAAAGGTAAGTCAATTAATTTCAACCTATTTACTATAAGTTGGGAGGTTAAACCTGTCCGTCCAAGGGAGAAATCGTAGCCAAAACTTAAGGAATCTTCTTTGGATGGATTCAATTAAACCGTGAATTAAATGTGAACCTTATAATATGGAGCTCACACAACACGAACAAAACTAATGAATAATAATTTTAAAACGTAAGGATCATCAAATTCACATGCGATCCTTTTCACAAATCCAAGAACAGAGTTGGCTCTTTTAACAATTACATTTGAAGTCTAAACAACAATCTAAAGTTACGCCAAGGTCAGATATAAGACTTACACGGCTTAACACATTAAGGCTTAGTAAGTAGTTACTTTTAAATGGGATCCTCTTGCGGGAAAATGTCATCACTTTACATTTATCGAAGTTTAAGAAGAGATGGTTATTATTGCACCAATTTACAAAATAGTCGAGGTCCTGTTGAAGCATTAACCAATCAGTTGAAGTATTTATAATTCTAAATATCTTAACGTCGTCAGCGTACATAAGAATGCGTGAAAGTTTAAGACCAGCGGACAGATCATTCATATAGAGGACGAACAAAATGGAACCCAAGTGACTACCTTGAGGTACCCCTGAGTTAACGAAAAACACTTTACAGCTAGAGGACTTGAACAGAACTTCATACGATCAATCTTTTAAGTAAGATTCTAACCAACATACAAACTTGTTGCCGAATCCAAGCGATGATAGTTTTTTTTAGTAAAACAGTGTGTGAAAGCTTGTCAAAAGCTTTACTGAAGTCAGTGAAAATACAGTCTACTTGTTTACATTTAGAGAAGGATTCAAGACAATACGTGCTGAAATCCAAAAGATTAGTAGTGGTAGATTTGTTTTTAGCAAATCCATGCTGACAATCATTAACAACAGCTTTGACATTAAACATTAAAGTATCACAGATGAGGGATTCAAACAGCTTTGGTATGGCGGACAATTTCGCAATTGGTCTATAATTAGCAACATCGTTTCTTAAGCCTTTTTTGTGAGTAGGAATAATAAAAGCGTGCTTCCACAAGTCAGGAAATATGCTAGAACAGATAGATTTATTAAAGAAAAAAGCCAGAGGGACAGAAAGAGATTTAGCACATTTTTTAAGGATGGCGGATGGAAGGCCATCTGGACCAGCGGAATAGCTTTCTTGAAGCTTACTTATAGCCGGCAAGAGAACTATTTCATCTATAGAAAAGTCTATATCGTAAAGATGAGAGTATTGCACAGAATCCGTAGTTAAGCTGGTATGAATTGGTATAGAGAGCGTTTCGGAAATGTTACTTTAACGCAAACTATTTCGTAGTCAATGTTATAACATTTGCTAATCAGCTCACTAGCAAATTCCTTTTTTATTGCAATAAGCAATCCTTCACCGACTTTAGTTTCATCAGTATCTTTGTGTCTGTCTCTTCGGAAGACTTCAAAACTCGAGTCAAAAAGTTCCGTATTTATAAATGATTTGTTAAGCCATGTTTCCAAGAGTATAAAAAAGTAGTGTTGAAGCTTATGGGTGTTGAGGTAAACCTTTTGGGTTTTTGTCCGCAGTCCATTTACATTTTGGTAGTAAACTAAAATCGTCTTGTGAGCGGTAGCGGGAATTCTCGTAGTACCTTGTCGTTGGTTAAGGAAAAGGAGTTGAAGAGTTGATTTTATTTTTGTAAAACTCGTGAATTATAAGTCCGGAAGGCCAAGCAACAGCATCGTTTATTGATTTTAAGAGTGATTCCTTAACGTGAATTTTGAAGGAAGAGTATTTTTTATAAGCTCTGCTGCTCTCTCTTTGTTTAAATTTTTCGATGTAAGTTGAGTCGTCAAGGTCACATACAGAAGACAAATGGTCTCTTACACCGTAAATGGTGGTGCTGGGGCACAGTTTAGAGACGAAAACACATTTAATCCCTTCGACAACTTTCAAACCACTTTTAATTGGGGAAGTCCGAATATATGGTCAAGGAATAGGAATAGATGGCCAGGAAGCTGGCTACTATTTGTTTTAAATGGGTTGTTTAAAATCAGTAACGCATACAGCAGCCACAAATTGAAAAAGGTTATTACATCTGCCTCTTGCTTATCCAATTACACTAAACGAAATAAATGAGTCGAATAAATTTTCTAGTCAGCAGTAAGTCCGTCTAGTGTTTTCTTTGCGGAGCCGGGAGGTGACCCCGCCAGGACGACCCCCTACCTGGAGGAACAGATCCTTTTTAATAAGATACTCGAGGGCCGGGAGCGGAATAACCCCTCCTTAGAGCCGGTTTTTCAGTTCGAGATCATCAGAGTTTCCGAGTTAAACTGAGACTAACCCCAGAAATTAGTTTTTCAGTGAATTTAGATCTGGGGTTAATCTTTCCTAAACTCACTAAATTTGGTGACTTAATCCCGGATCAATTTCGGAGAACAGTATGAACTTCTTGAATGTTTTTTCTGTGGGGTGTGGCAGTTGTTTTGCGTCTTTCTAAGAAAAATGACATCTGAGAACAACTCAAACTTCTTTTCCTGTGTTTTTCTATGTGAGTGAAGAGAGAAAATTGGGAGAGTTAATAATTCCGTGAGTCGAAGATTTTGACAACTTTACTGAAGGAGCTAAATCTGCAATGAAACTCTTAGTTTTTTCTGCTAATAGCAGGTGAGCCGCCTACGCCATGTTATGATGGAGATGATCATGTCTTGTCTGGTGCTCAACTCAATATTTTAATATGTATGTAGAAGTTGAAGGTCGCTATTAAAAGATTTTCCAACAAGTAAGTTATTATTCCACATTAAGCTAACTCTTTGTTCTTTTTTACTATTTTGGATATCAAGTGAGCGGCGTGGAGGGTCTGACTCTACAAATTTAAGTAATTTTTTTTCTATAGTGTCACGAACTTTTTTTTCTCTTAAATTTAAACATTATTGGATCTTTTTTAGTGGGACGCATTTTTTGGCTGGGACGACTTTTTTTGGCGACATTTTCAAATTGTCCATCTATAACGCTGGAAGGACATACTCTTTCTTGGCCTTTTTTAGGATTTTTATAATTTAAAACCCATAAAACAGCAATTTCGATTATTTTTAATTACCGTTAGACTTTTTGATCAATTTTACAACCACCTGTGCTAGCATTTGCCACTTTTCTCAAATTCTGCGGACATGGATTTCTGAGAAAACGGTAAAAATATGCTCTTTTTTATTTTGTTTGTTTGAATGGGCTTAACAATTTAGGGTCGAAAACGGCAATTTTGAAACGTCTTTCATGCAGTTCGCTTCCGTTTAAACATTTCATACTTCAGCCAAATTTAAACAAGGTGGTCATAACCGTTAAAGAACTAGACATTTTTTCACGTTTTCAGTTAAATCTTCTTCAGTTTTCACGTTTTTCAGTTAAATCTTCGAAGTTTTTGAATATTCGAAGTCTGCTACAGTTTTGTCTAAAATTTAGGAAGATGGACTATGCCCGCTGTTAATTTAAAAATTATACTTTATACCGTTTGGTAGATAGACCTTTTTTATAATTTTTTAAATTTCAAATCCATAAAACAAATATTTTGAAGTTTTTTCCAGTCCCCGTTCGACTTTTTTCTAAAAGCACAACCAGCAGCACTAGCCTTGGATGTTTTTTTTTTTTTAAATTCTGTGGCCACCGGCTTATGCGCAAACGCTAAAACAAGCTCCTTTTTTATTTCGTTTTTTAAATAGGCTTCTAAAAACTAAGGTTAAAAACGGCAGTTTTAAAAAATTTTAACGCAGCCTTTCTTCTTTTTGTAAGCTTTGTACTTTAACCGAATCTGAAAAAGATCACTTATACCGTAAAAAAAATTGTTTTTGAAAATGCTTTTATGTTATTGAGTTAAATCTCAGAAGATTTTGAAATTTCACAATCCGCTATGATTTTCCTTAAAATTTTGAATTATTTCTGATACGTACGATTTTTTTCATAGAATTCCACCAAACAGCACTGGAGATAAGGGGGACACACACGCTTTTTCATGCATTTTTGCGATTTTTTTTTTTCGAAAATGCATCAAAACAGCAGTACTCAAACTGTTTTTGAAAAATATGACCTTAGCACTTGGTTTACTTTGAGTTGCTTTATACGTGTGATCAATATTGATTTTGAGCGATAAGCCGTTCAAAAGTTATGGCCTCCAACACTTTGAAAAACGTCATGCAGTTTTGACTCTTCATTTCTCAAAAACGCTTTGATATTTTCAAAAAGTTTTACTTTTTAATTAAAGCTTAGTATTTCCTAAACCTAAACTGTGTTTTTCTAGTTCTTGGCTACTAAACTTCTTGAAAAAAGCACTGAAAAAATTAAGTCCGTTTTCACATGAAATTTCAAACTGAAATTAAACCGTTATTTGTGCTTTAAAAAAATTGCCCTCTTTAGATTCTCTGACTACTTCCGCAGTTTATACGCACACCAAATTTTGTTCTTTCCACGACTTACCGTTCAGAAGTTATTAGGCAAAGTTATTAGACGGACGGACGGACGGACAACGTAGCGATACCATAAGAGGTCCTTTTTCCATTTTTGGACGGACCGCTAAAAATATATTTTTGAATAGTAATTTTGTTGACTCTCAAAGGTAAAGTAATGTGATTAGAAAAAGGTAAAACAAAGGAAGTAGGCTATAATGGCAGTAACCGATGATCAGTGGTTTTGTCCCTCCCTGCTTGAACCTAGAGCACATAAAACACTGGGTTTGATGACCTTAGAAGGAGGGCATTCAGCGGATGAACTCTCAAGCTAGTATGAAAGTCATTAGGACCCTATGGAATTCATAATATTTTTCTATACTTTTGTGAGGGATCATAGGTTCCTTTAGGTTTTCCAAATCTGGACATGGTGACGGCTGGGAGCCTGAATCGATGAATGGTCTAATAAAAAGACCCTGTATATCCTTCGGTGGAATAAACTAGCTTAGAATACGGAGCTAGTAGAATTATACCTTCCATTTGGAATCCACAGTATCTACCTACTCATAAAATAATTACTGAAATTCTGACGCACAGGTATTATTAATCACATCTATGACTAATCACGTACGTACTACATTGTATGTAAAAGTCAAAAAGAAATCTAGAATAATGCCATCGACATATCATATTCAATTACATGACTTACGTAAGTGGATAAAGTCGTAATATTAGCCCATATTACCCGCTCACGTAGACACCCTAATCGACTGCACTTCAACATTGCAAACGCATAGCTATCTAGTAGCAGTTTTAATTTTAACCTCCCCTCCAGACAAGACATTGAATCTCACCCCCAAATGGAGAGCCCCCATTAATCCTGTTCTACTTGCCGCTGTTGCCAGTGTTATCTCTATCGTTCAACTTTCTAATGTCATGTTCTTCGCTTTATGATAACAATCAAAACAATCCCATATGACAATGTTCATGTCCTACCCGAACACAGGACCACCAACAAAAAAATACAACTTGGCCTATCCTCATTGCTATATACGTTTAACCAAACCACAAAGGATGAGTATCGTAAAAGCTTTCGATTTCTGTTATACACCGAAGGGGCAAGGACGACCTTGCGCATTTTCCAAAAGCTCCTACACATTCTTTCATCCGAACGAATAGTCGTCACCGCCGATGTGTCGTCGTGTATAACAGTCCGAATGCAGCACACTAGACCACCACCGACAGGAAGTCCTTTTAACCATCTTTGGGGCAGTCTTTCAGTCACACTTCGAATTTCATAGCTCTTGTTACCATTATTCCGCGGCAACACAAACAGTGGCAACTACACTCTTCCCAGTTTCTGCTCTGCTGTGTAGAAAATGCACTGCTGTATACATACATACATACACGGATAAAAAAAAAATTACATAAAACTGCAACATTATCCCATTCAAGTCCAAACGAAACGCATTACAATACTGAAATCCCGCATTACTCCATGTAACACACGTAAACCGACAAACACACAATTCTATTACAGGTCCTGTATGGTGCAATTCCGAAATAGAAAGAAGTTTTAAAAAAATGTGAATAATTTCCCTCCTTCTCAAGGATAACGAAAGAAAAGTACCCGCTTAAGTGTAACGAAATAAAGAATATCCTTTTCACTCAAATTTCAAATAGATAGAAAAGAGAATCTCGATTTCGTGATTCGGTTTGTGATATACGACAAAAAAAAAGTGTTTGTGTGCGCCCCCGCGTGTGAAAAGGATTCACGAAATTAAATTTCTATCGAAAAGGTTGTAGGTAGCAGAACCAGCCAGGATGAGTGACAGTCGAAGGAATACTGCAACCGAATTTAGTTACATCCTTCAGAGACAGGTATAATGCTTTTTTTACGACTTTTTTTTTAGTTTTATGTTAGAAGATCCTAAGCCTATGGTTATAGGCTATAATTAAAGGATTATTTTTCAAATTCGCTCTAAAAACATATAAAGTTGGGCAACGGACAAGGGATTGATGTAGACTATAGACGTACCAGCGCCATCAGGACCTTCATCAAAAGTTTTCTCGGCGTTGCGTTGGCTTAGACAACCAATTTTATGAGAAATTTCATGTCGATCTATATCTGCCCCGTACTCAGGTGTTGTAATAGTTTTTCTCGCTTGACAAAGGATATTTCTTCTGGCATGGTGGAATCCTTTGCACCCACGTAGGATGATAAAAATTCTTGCGAATTATTTATCTCACGACAGGAGCATCATCAGTCACACCAGATGGGGCAGGGTTTGTGGAATGGAATGATTGTGGAATTTCGCTCCGCACGAGGAATAAATAAAAGACAAACATTTGTGTGTGGGCATGCGACACATATGAGGATTCATTTGCTTCGTTTAAAGAGTGTCATTTATAAAAGATTAAATGAAACCATTGCAGATACGTGATTGGGCAATAAATTCATTCGGCGAGTTGCTTCTCTGGGTAAAGCCTCCTTTTTGAATCTTGAATATTGGCTAAGCATTATGTTAACTTTAAGCTATTTGTTCGAGGCCGAAGAACATAAGTCGTTTTTCTTAATCAAATACAGCGCCAAAGTTGTGACTCGTGTGCATAAAAGAGTTTTGATTTCTCTCGCTTTTAATTAACTAATGAACAAAAAATGTTTTCAGGCATTGAATATTCTTAAACTCTGCCGCATTGAAAATGTAAATAAATTGCCACGGAACTTCAATCAAAATTGTCTGACGAAAAAATTGACAAACGCCAAGTACCCTGCGGTAGTCTATCCAGTTTGTCTATTCGCTTCCGCCCTGGGGAGCTTTTTCTTTTTTTTGAAATAAATCTGTTCGTTTGATTTGCTTGTTTTTTTTTCACAGTTCCGCAGGCAACGGTAATTGAAGAACAACAAAAACATTGAATCAATTAAGGTATATGTACATTCATTTTTACCAGCTAGCTCTTCTAAAAGAGACTTCTTCTACCTGAAGGTGGAATAGCATGCATGAGGGACAAAAACATATTGTTTGAATCCTTAATGGAGAAAAGCTAAAAAATAAATTTAAAAAATAAATAAAATAACAAAAGATATTTTGAGAGACAAAAGAGTAAAAGGACAAGAAAACAAAATCGTTCTTCATTGAATCCATCAACTTGAATCTGATTTTATTTTAACTTTTACTATTTTGTTTAGTTTACAAGAAAACATTGGAAAACTTTTATTTACCCCCATACCCACACGAGATCTTAAAAACCCTCCGAGAGTTACATTTGCCATGATCATGACAGATCATGATATATGATCAGGTATGAGTTATCAAACCTTATTTATTACATAGCCTAAGTATTACTAAAAACCATTTTAAGGTTTATAATAAGGATTTGGTTTAGATCATGTGTTTTTTCGCAGCTGAAGGAGTCACTTCGCTTATAATAAGGCTTACCTTAAGGGTTTTGTGGTTGTTCAGCAAGACTTGCAAATTTTTTTTTAAAAAATGGCAAGTCTTAAAATTTGAAAAACGAACACAACATATTTGAAAAAAAAAACAATAAACTTAACAGATTTTTTAAGAAAAAAAGACCGCCAAGCATGAATTAAAAAAAAGAAGACTTTTTTCAAAAGCTAAGCAAAGAATTATTGCTTAATTTTCATATAAAATTTTGATTAGCATATCTGCGACTTTGTTTTTCTTTTCTTTAAATGACGATTTCGGACTTTATGGCATTTTTCAAGCGCATCTCGATAGCTCATTTGTTAGTTTATTTAATATTATTGAAAGAAATAATATTGAAAGAGAGAGAAATGGATCAAAGACCGAAAAACTGCAACATAAAATGCTTTCGTCATTGTCTTCCTTGTTTTGTAAGTTCGCAGTCGGTAGCTCGCAGTTTTGGTAGCCACACTTGTGTGTTTTGATACTGTTTGCTGCTTTTATTTTTTGTTTTTCAAATTCTTGTTCTCTTATTGGATACCGTAGGAAGAGTTGTCACTTAATGTCAGCATCATTATAATATAAAGGTTGCTGACGGTGTTCGCCTGGTAGCATTTGAATCCATCATCATCCCCATCATAGGACTACCCATTGTTATAGTGTTTGTAGAATTGTAAATTGCTGTAATTTTTCACTTTTCAATATTAAATTAAATCTTGTATGGCTTTGCTATAGGGGCCGCTCCCCAATATAAGCAACGACACGCTCGGTTAGCTTTTTATTTAATTAGTTTAATAATATATTTATATTAATATTATATAATATTAATAGAATATTATAAATAAATATTGTCATATATTTATATATATATATGATTCATATATAAATATGACTGTTTTACCGGCAAGCAGTCATGTTATAATCATAGAATATTTTATGACTGTTTGTCTGGTATTCGGGTTTAAAATTCTTAAAATAGATACTTTTTCATTAATTTTACTCTAGTTAGGTACAGTTAATATTTTTTTACAAGTCTACTATACTTATTTTAACCGAATCTTAAGTTTAGGTACTCAAATTTTTAATGAAACGCAGGGTGACAAATACTTTTTATACCCCATCCCGTGGGATAGGAGATATATTAAGTTTGTCACATAGTTTGTAACACGGTGAAGGGCATATGATCGAGATCGAATTCTGAATCGAATGAGCCATGTCCGTCCGTCTGTATGTCACATGTTTTAAGGCCTTTAGTTTTGAGCTAGGGTGCTGAAACTTCGTACCTAACGTCCACGCCATGCGAAGCAGTACATGTGTAAAAATTTTCGTATCCAAAATTTTTGTCCGCCCAAAATCGGTCTAAATGTGCAACTACCTCCAGAATTATCAAAACTGTAAGACGTTCTAAAAGGCTGAAATTTAACATTTAGCATCTCCTTACAAATGTAAGATACAAAAAAGAAAAATTTAATCCGTAAACCTCCTCTAGTGGGCGTGGCATCTATTTTAATAGTAAATTTTCAAATGCAGTTTACTCAATATTTTTGCTCAAAATTAAAAAAAATTTGCTTAAAATTTTATGTAAAAAACGCTTAGCTCTACATTTTGTTCATACAAGACTATGGGCCACGCCCACATTTGGAGGCAGAATTGAGGAAAAACCTAAAATTTTATCGAAAAACTTAATTTCGACTAGCCTTGAGCCTAATTTAGGAAAGCATGAAACAAAAAAAGTAGCAGGTTAGGTAAATGAGACTTCAGTCCAGATTTCGTTTATATAAAGTTTTTAGCCACGCCCCTTTTAAGGGTAGAAATATTAAGGGTAAAAATATTGAATTGGAGCCAAAAAATTGCATTTTTACGTACATTCAAGTGTAACTTGGAAATATCTGTGGAAATATCTTTTAATTAATAGTTTTTAATTAGGGGCGGTTGGACCCCGCCCATTTTCGAAGCTTGCATTACTTATAAAATGTCAAAAACTAGCTATGCCATCAGCATTTTACAATGTGGGATAGGATGGGGTATTCAACGGTCCGTTTTACGTTTTACATTTTTAGCTGTCCGTCCAAAAATGGATAAAGGACCTCTTATGGTATCGCTACGTTGTCCGTCCGTCCGTCCAATTGCCTTATAACTTCTGAACGGTAAGTCGTAGAAAGACAAAATTTGGTGTGCGTATATAGTCACTGCGGAAATAGTCAGAGAATCCAAAGAGGGCAATTTTTTCTAAGCACAAATAACGGCTTAATTACAGTTTGAAGTTTCATGTGAAAATAGACTTAATGTTTTTCAGTGTTTTTTTTTCAAGAAGTTTAGTAGGCAAGAAATAGAAAAACGAAACTTAGGCTTAAGAAATACTAAGCTTTAATTAAAAAACAAAACTTTTCGAAAATATCAAAACGTTTTTGAGAAATGCAGAGTCGAAAATGCATGACGTTTTTCAAAGTGTTGGAGGCCAAAACTTTTGAACGGCTTATCGCTCAAAATCAATATTGAACACACGTATGAAGCAACTCAAAGTAAACCAAGTGCTCAGGTCATATTTTACAAAAACAGTTTGAGTACTGCAGTTTTAACGCATTTTCAAAAAAAAAAAAAAATCGCAAAAATGCATGAAAAAACGTGTGTTCCTCCCCCTTATCTCCGGTGCTGTTTGGTGGAATTCTGTGAAAAAAAATAACACGTATCAGAAATAATTCAAAATTTTAAGGAAAATTATAGCGGATTTTGAAATTTCAAAATCTTCTGAGATTTAACTGAAAAACATTAAAGCATTTTCAAAAACAATTTTTTTAAGTCTTCTAGTTGCTTAACGGTATAAACGATCTTTTCCAGATTCGGTCAATTTACAAAGCTTACAAAAAGAAGGAAGGCTGCGTGAAAATTTTTTTAAATTGCCGTTTTAACCTAAGTTTTTTGAAGCCTTCTTAAAAAACGAAATAAAAAAGGAGCTTGTTTTACTGTTTGCGCATAAAACGGTGGCCATAAATTAAAAAAAACATCCATGGCTAGTGCTTGTGGTTGTGCTATTGGAAAAAGGTCTAACGGAAACTGGAAAAAACTTCAAAATAGTTGTTTTATGGATTTAAAAAAATGTGTCAGCTCCCCCTCTATCTCCCAAACGGTATAAAGTATAATTTTTAAACTAACACCGGGCATAGTCCATCTTGTTAAATTTTATACAAAACTATAGCAGACTTGGAATATTCAAAAACTTCATATATTGAACTGAAAAACGTGAAAACATTTCGAAAACTATTTTTTGAGGATTTCTAGTTCCTTAATAGTTATGACCACCTTGTTAAAATTTGGCTGAAGTATATCATGTTTAAAGGGCAAGCGAACTGGATCAAAAACGTTTCAAAATTGCCGTTTTCGACCCTAAGTTTTTAAGCCCATTCAAACAAGCGAAATAAAAAAGAGCATATTTTTACCGTTTTCTCAGAAATCCATGTCCGCAGAATTTGAGAAAAGTGGCAAATGTTAGCACAGGTGATTGTAAAATTGATCAAAAAGTCTAACAGAAATTAAAAATAATCGAAATTGCTGTTTTATGGGTTTTAAATTATAAAAACCCTAAAAAAAGGCCAAGAAAGAGTATGCCCTTTGCTCTATTTTGGAAACGGTAAAGCCTTTTTGGGTTTCGTTACTCTGAAAATAGGATGACATGTTTTTAGAGTAACGAAACCCGATAATAAAATCACCCAATATAATAAATAGATTATTATGTTGGGTGATGATTATATAGAATCACCCAATATAAGAACAGTAGACATCGCTCCAAAAAAAGTATACTACAGACTGTAAAACATATCCAGAAATAATCAAGACCGTCAAGATTCCAGAATATTTTGAAAAATAATTTTTGAAGCTTTCGAGCTAAATCTCAGAATCACTAAATTTCTGTAGTCTTCCCGAGGATTACAAATAATTCTTGATGTGTGTGATTTTTTTCAAATTATTTGGCAGATGCTATATCGAAGATAGCTTCGGCCTTATCTTAAACTTTTTAAGATAAGGCCAAAAGAATTTTGGTTTTTTTTTTACCATCAATATTCAATCTGTAATTAAATGGTTGTGCGTGTATATTGTTAGGTTTTTGCCTGGGGCTCGTAATTAAACTCAATTTCTCTGTTATAGTCACACAGTGCAACACTTCTTTTTATCAAACAAAACTTATTTAAATTTAAATCACACTTAATTCAACACTTTATTTCAATTTGATCACTCTTTACTTTACTACCGATTTTCACAAGTCAACGCTTAAAATATAACTGTGTCGTACGAGCCTGTCACCCTTGTATTTATACAAAATTAAGCACTTTCTAGTACGTTCCATGCCTTCCCTTTGATTATTTTCCACTGGTTCCGCTGAATTTCATGGAGGGGATATTTTCGATATTTCCGAAATTCGAGCTTGGAATATCAGCTAGCTGTCAGCTGACAGGAATGACAGTTGGGTGTGTTTGCAAAGTGAATTAAACGGGTGCGTTCGTAAAGTGAATCGATGGGTGCATTCAGCGATTCCTGTAGTCGTTTTATTTCTTGTCGCCACATTACAATATAAAAAATTGATCTTGTATTCGTTCTCATTTTTTTCACTGACTATAAGTGTACCAAATTTCATCCTTCTACGACTTAGTGTTCAAAAGCTACAGGTGCTGATGGACAGACGGACAACGGAGTGATACCATAAGACTACTTTAACGAAAAAAAAGTTGTTTAATATTATTTGTAGTAGATTATTAAAGCTATACTTTGGTTCTTGAAAGTTTTTCTTTGTAAGCTAGCGTTACCTAGATACTCACTAGATACTCCTACAGCAACACTAAATATTAAAGTTTTTGGCCTGAATTTATTTATTGGAAATGAAGTCCATACAATTGATCACGCCCTCAGAAGTAGGCGTGAACTGAGAAAAAAAATCTTCTAAACTTATCTCGTTAGAACCGTGAGGAACTGTGTTGGAAACGAAAAGTGGACAGAGCTCAAAATTTTTTATGGAACAAACATAGAAAATGTCTTTAATATATTAATATTATGTCTTAAATAATTGTTATATCATAGTTTTTTCGATTTATAGTGAATTTTCATAGCAATCATGTATTAAATGTTATAACACTGTAAAAGTGGGCATAGTCGATGGTGCTGGCAGTTAAATTTTCATTATTTGCAAAGGTTTTTAGTCCCGATTTCTATAGATTAAAATTTGAGCTCCTATGATTGCTCAACTTTGTGCAACATAAGAACCAAGCCGTGCCCCGATTCAGCAAACTAGCTTTGCCTTGACCAAAAAAAAAATATAAAGACGGACGGACGAACTGACACGTCTTAATCAATTCTCACCTGTCGGTTTCGATTATATCTCTAAAAGGTCTCAAGGGTTTACAGTGATTATTTCACTGTGTTGTAAACTATGCTTAAATCCAATATAGGTACTCTGGGTCGGGTATAATAAATCAACATGTAGCAAACATATCAGCAATTAATCAAGTATATTAAGTTAAGAATATCGTAATTTACTTTTAAATAAAGTTAAGGGTATTACTTACTTAAGCATCCTCGAATCGAAAAGCATAAGCGACAAAGGGTTTTATTAAATAAACATAACCTAACCCACTTTCCACACAAAATCGATCAACTCACTTCGCAAAATCCACAAAACTCCCTTTGGCAATGTGTAAATTCAGCATAAATACACATCCATTAATCCTTCAAACATAACTCTGCGCCAACTTAATATTTTATATCCATAAATTGTTGAACCAATATGCGTCAAAAGCACCATCTATCAAGTTCCCGTCAATACCCTAATGCATAAACTGAAAACTCGATAGTCTTTATAGAAAAAACGCCTGAACTTTCAGCAGTTTAGGAAATTGAAAAACCCCACAAGCTCTTCAAAATCATTTCCATCTCCAAAAGGTGTAAGAAAACATTTTGCCATAAAACGCAAAGTCTCAAGTTCCCAGTGGATCAACCACTCCTTCCTTCGATCCGTGTCGGCTCGAACCAGCATCCTTGAATCCATCAAAAATCCATTAATACTTCCTTTTGTTATTTCAACTGGAATTCTCGTTGTAACATAAATAAAGAAAAAAAAAATAATTAATGATCCTTGCCCAGGCAAACGAACAAAAAAAATATGTACACATACAATTAGCCAGGGATAGCCTTCTCACGAAGTCGAAATTAATAAATCAACAGAGAACACCGGCCAATAAAAACTGAAACAGAACACATAAAATCAAATCAAGGATACACGAGAAAACAGATGAAATAACAAGACTCGCTTCTGTCAACGCGCTGTTCCACATTGACGAGCAGAGTTTCGAGGCTTAGCCAGAATGCATAAAACGAATTGAACGATATTTCTCGTCAAAGTCTTAGGAGCGAACTCAGCAACGGCCAATCGTTCAGCCTTTCTGAATATTTAATACTTTTACCCGAACGTGCTGCCGAAACAAAAATAAAACCCTTCTCTCTTTTAATTGGATACGGCCTCTTATAACCCGTCAACCGTACGTAAGGAAACCCACTTCCCGGTAGCGGAAGTGAAACCTTACAAAGTCATAAAACGATGAACAAAAAAAAATTACATATCCTTGTGAAATGTCCTTTGCGCAGTTTTTCGCTGCTTCGCCGGATAATAGTAACTCGTTTCGACCTTTGTGGGAAAACCTCTAAGAACACTAATGAGGTTCCCACGCATGTGGGTGCTCTTAAGCCTCGTTGCACGCACAATAAAATTCGTTAAATTCCCATCCTCAAACACATACTCATATACCTTCAATGATTCATTTCAATTTCACGCCGAAATGGATATCAAATGCTCACCTTCATTTTGTCACCACATGACCTGCCCTTCGCCGCCGTTTCGTCAAGTTCGTTGAGATTTCAGAGCCACCATCCCAGCTTGTGTTGTGTAATTTTTGATCAGATTTTCTGCTTAATTAGTCATTTTTTTGCCTCGGCTCACTCGAATGTCGCATTACCAGGATATTACATCGAGGAAGGACCTTTGCCTTCAAATAGGTGGGGGAAATGTTGACATTATTTCTGGCCCCAGAGGCAGGGTGTTTTATTTTTTTTTTGCTTTCCCATATAACCGAGTGTGTGTTCCATGCGAGGGTTAATAATGAGCCCCTGGGACCGCTCGCTGATTGATGACACGTGTGTAGGTACCGAGTGTGCTCTTTCGCTCCAGGGACATGAGTGTGCACAGATGTGGATGCTTCCCAGAAAAGGGGATACTTTAAAATTTTGTCACTGCCAAAAAAAGTGTCTGTGGAATTTGCCTTCATTTTTTTTAAAGTGATTTCCTGATTCTATGCTTTGATGGTGAGTGTAGTAAAATTTCAAACAAGGAGCACAGATTGAATGGGTCCTCATAAAAAGTGCGGAAATTTTTTCATATTTTGTGGTGCTGCGTAATTTTATTTGTCGGAGTGAATGCCTCTTAAAGAAGCTGTCAATGTTGAAGAAGTGTTTTCAGGATCGCATGCGGGTTGATGATTTTTTAAAAATATTTTTGCAGAAGAATAGCGAAGCCAAGTCTTAATTTGACTTGACCCAATTTTATTGGTTTTCTTAGCAATTAACACATTCTACTCCAATCAATCAGCCCATGCCTGGACACCTTCCTGACAGAAAATGATTGGGTGTTACCTTTCATTTGAACTGTCATGGTGGTGGTCGAAATTCCTTGAAGTCGCTTATGTTGGTGACACAATGCAAACAAAAAGTGAGAAATAAAGTTTCCCTCAAATAAATGGAGCTACCCTCAATGGATAAGGCGAAAAGTGTGAGAAATCAATTCAGGAATGAAGAAAAGAAACAATTTAGAGGGGTGCGGGAAGGTGAAGCTTAAGCTCTTATATACATATATCTAGTTAGGTACAATGCCTTAAACAAGGTGACGAAATGACGTAATCTCATCGAAGGTTAATAGCGAATGTATTTTTTTTTATTGGCCATCTGATTAAGTTGTTTTCGATTGAGCATTTTTAGTGGAATAAAATTTTTCAGGGACTATAATTAAAAGCTCCCTTCTGAAAGTGAAACGCAAGACATAAAATATGACATTCGATAACTATTTATATGAATGCTCCAAGCACGTAGAGGTTTTGCGATTCCAAGGAATCATTTAAGAGGTGGTCTTAAGAAACCGGTTTTCGATAGAGAATAATAATATTGATTATACCCGACCCAGGGTATATTGAAATTTTGTGGGTTGGTTGGAAGTCCAGTTCTTCAGATCGAGTTTGAAAATAAGCTGAATCCGCCCACAGACACGCCCACTACAGGCCTGTATGTGCGACCATCTCTAATTTAAAAAAATACATTTTGCAAATTTTAGCTATGTTACAATGGCGCTAGCGCATTCATTTTTGGTACGTAACATTGCCTTATAATTGGCTTTTTCATTGACCACGCCCACTTTTTAAGGGATTTTAGGTTAAAATGACTGTTTTTCAATGAATATATATGAAATGTGACAAAAAATTTATGATAAAAGCTTTAGATATTAGCATTTTCTTACTTTTATGTATATATTGTATGTGCCTCCGCCCACTTTTGTGGGCATGGCGTTAAAAAAAGTGATTTTTTTAGTTGCCGAAATGTATGCAACCACCTAGTATAAAGCATTCAACGGTTATATTTTTATATCCCGCCCACTTTTTGGAGGCGTGGCAGTTTTCTTTTTGGTATGGTAGGGTATTTTGCAATCCGTCGTAGATGGATTGAAGCTTTTGCATACCCACTGTTGCACTTTCCCACTTGTTTATTTTTATTTTATTTCTTCCTTCGTGAAAAGCAGTATAGGAAGAGGCTAAAAACCCTGGAGACAAGAACTCAAGTCTGAAGCAATCTGAAACCCCGTTTAAAAATATTGAATCATTGGGCGTTTTTCTTTTTTAGTTCAGAGTGGAGCACTGAGCAAAGCTCAAACACTCTGAGCGTGCTCTGAACCGAGTGCGCTCCGAGTACTCTGTTCTGATTTTGTAACGCACTTGAGCACATTTTTTGGTTATCTGTCAGAATGAAATATGAAAGAAAAGAAAACTTGAAAAAATTTGCAAAATATTGTTACGAGCCGAAAATGATGCAAAATAAATATTATTTCACCGAACAAAAGTTCATTAAACGCTTTTACTCGGTCTTAAAACAACAAACTCCCCATTTTAAGTTTTTTTTTTTCAAAATTCAGCTGTCATTTCGCTGTGCTCAGCCATTAGCTCAGAATGCTCGGTCAAATTATTCGTAGCACATTGAGCGCGCTCTGATCATGCTCGGAGCGAAAAAAGAAATACAAATCTCGGGCTCTGATTACTCTGAACACAAAAAGAAACACAAATTTTTGTTTGACAGTTCGAGCTCTGCTCTGAACGAAAAAAGAAAAACGCCCGTTATTAGTCATTAAATTTTAAACTCATAAAAACCCATTGAATTAAGTTTTAAACTTTCTTAAACTAAAACGGTATAAAATAGTAATTAATCGATTACTAATGACAATAAAATTTATTGCTTTAGAAAATAAAAATAATTTTATAGTCACGAAACCACTAAAACACCAAAATTCGTTTAATTGTTCAAAAGCTTCAACGCGCCTATTATTGAGGTTAGTTTGTTGTATGCCGTTGCAGCATTACCCACCAAAGGTGATTAATAAATAATTTAAGTCTATACCTACCGCATGCAAATTGTATCTATATGTACTTCCCCAAAACGCATAGGCAAACCAATACTTTTAAAATAAACTACCCGACAAGAAGCACACTCGGAAAGCACCCATAAAATTAATAGTTCATTTTAAAATACACGAATTAGCATTTTTATGACATCGCGCAGCTATAGGGATAAAACATGCATTTATGGTTTTGTGGTAGCGGCAGGACAACCCCATCATATCGGCGGTAATAAAAAAAAGAACGCATAAATGAAATCCTACTTTATACTTATGATGTTCGACAAGAGCAACCAACCCCCCGCCGCCGCCTGTTTAAGCTGCTATATCAATTTATATGCTGATTGGATTTATCAATTCGCTGCGAAATTTCGGTTTTGGCCGAAACCTTTATACCGCGTATCGATGTTATCTAACCACACGCGTTTACTGTTGGTTGTACCTACTTCAATACCAACTGAAAAGGCAAATTAGCAATTTCACATTAGGTCTACTTCGTGAGTAAAATTCGCGAATATGATACCCAATTGCAGGCCCTTAATATTTCAGAATAGCCATTGCAAAATAAATTGACTTTTTGTTTATTATGCATCGGTTAAGCGTGTCTATAGTTGTATTTAAATAAGCCTGGAATGTAGTTAAAGTTAATTGAGGCATGATTTAGTCAGGATTTATCAGGCATTTTGCTATTGTTGTATTGTTTTTAGCTAAAAGGTTTATTTAGCTTAACTGCCATTTTAGTTAAAAACAAAAACAAAGGTTTTAAGTACATTAATTAAAAAGCTAACCGAACGCATCGTTGCTTTTAATGGGGAGCGGCCCATATGGCAAGGACATACAAAAATGAATTAGTATTGATAAGTGAAAAACTACAACAATTCACAATCTACAAACACTAATAATGGCTGGCTCTGTGATCATTTCAAACCCTGCCGAAGTTTTAAGTTTTATTTTTAAAGCGCCGTGTGTCCTTTGTGCTTAGTTGTTAACCATTTAAGCTATAATTTAACCAGTGAGTAAGTGCTGCAGTGTGTACGCAGAAGTTACAGTCCGTAAAACGGACCGTTGAATACCCCATCCTATCCCACATTGTAAAATGCTGATGGCATAGTTATTTTTTGACATTTTATAAGTAATGCAAACTTCGAAAAGGGGCATGGTCCAACCGCCCCTAATTACAAACTATTCATTATAGGATATTTCCACAGATATTTCCAAGTTACACGTACATTTACGTAAAAATGCAATTTTTTGGTTCAAATTCAAATATTTTTGAAAAATCGACGCCTAAAAGGGGGCGTGGCTAAAAATTTTATATAAACGAAATCCACCTAACCTGCTACTTTTTTTTCATGCTTTCCTATATTAGGCTCAAGGCCTGTCGAAATTAAGTTTTTCTGGAAAATTTTAGGTTTTTCTTCAATTCTGCCTCCAAATGTGGGCGGGGCCCAAAGTTTTGTATGAACAAAATGTGAAAATAAACGTTTTCTACATAAAATAGTTTGGCATTTTTTTTTCAATTTCGAGCAAAAATATTGAGTAAACTGCATTTGAAAATTTACCCTTAAAGTAGATGCCACGCCCACTAGAGGAAGTTTAGCAATTAAATTTGTCTTTTTTGTGTCTTATATTCATTAAGAGATGCTAAATGTCAAATTTCAGCCTTTTAGAACGTCTTATAGTTTTGAAAACTCTGGAGGTAGTTGCATATTTAGACCGATTGTGGGCGTCTTTGGGCGGATTTCAAAAAATTTTACACTTGTACTGCTTCGCATGCGTGCGTGCACCTTACGTACGAAGTTTCAGCACCCCAGCTCAAAATTTAAGGCCAAAAAACATGTGATATACAGACGGACGGACGGACGGACTGACGGACATGGCTCATTCGATTCAGAATTCGGTCTCGATCATATGCCCTTAAGGTCTTGGGGGTCTACCATTATTATTTCACCGTATTACAAACTATGTGACAAACTTAATATACCTCCTATTCTATGGGATGGGGTATAAAAACGATGCAATTCCTGTTAAGAGTCTAGTATCTTAAAATCTCCAAAGAAGCGTCCAAAGGTTTAGGGGTGGCAAACCACACCTAGATCTCAAATAGCTACGAAGGCTCATGATAGTTACGGATGCTTACGAAATGCTCATTAATTTCTGTTTTTCATGGAAACTAGCATGAGTTTCTGATAAAGCGTTTAAATTAACTTATTTCGGTGATCAATAAGAGAAAAATCGTCACACGTAAAATTTCCTTTTCCGGTAACACTCGGATATGTTCAGAGAAGGTACAGCTCCTTCAAAAATTGTTTGTGCGTGCACATTCCACATTTAACTAATTGTGTTTTTTCCATCGAGCAGTGTCCAGCAATAGTACCTTCAGAACCAACTTGACCAAAGCTGTTTTTTTGCTAGATGCGTTGTGTCACTTGTTCACATCAGATTTTGCAATGCTTTAATCCTTTACAATTCAACGACATCGGGCTGTGTGTTTATCGCTTTTTCTGTCAGCTTGGGTTATTGCGTTTCATTCCATTGCATGGAAAGCAATAGAACTGTCACCTCTTCTGTAGATATGGCCGTTTCACTGCCTTCAGCTTGACAGCGGCGCACTGTGGCCCGTTTTAGGAAAAGTGCTGGCGAAATTCATTTTTCGAGTGGTTCTATAATGCAAAAATTTTAAGTTCGCTGAATTAATAAATGTGTAAAGCTCTAGGAACTGAAAAAATTATTTCATTTTTATAATTGGTTAAGCTGGTAGAGCGGATCAAAGTTAAAAAATGTTTTAGATGAAAAAAAAGAGTATTTTTTATATTTTTTTCCTTAAGTTTGAGGTTTGATACTTTGAAAAGGGGGCAAGTATTTAAGTATTTAAGTATTTTTATTCATATGCAATCTTTACACAATAAGATACAATATCTTTTAAATAGTGTAAGGTTCAAATGTTATATCGAGAGCTTAACCAAAAAGACGAGTTTTACATTACAGCTTGATTATTAAAATTAGAATTTATTTATTTTGATTTAAGTATAGAAATTTAATTTTATTTAAGCTTTACATTTAAATTTAGCTTTAATAATTGTTATCATTTTAATCATAGGCACTATAAATCTTAAGTATATAAAAAGCTGGTAGAAAACTAATACATCCACATTTATAGATAAGACAATGGAAATTATTCAATTTGAAAAGAAAAATTCTTTATAAAGAGAGAACAAAAGAGGGCCCAGGATTGAGCCTTGTGGTACACCCTTTATTAAAGTCAGGAAATCTGACATCTTACCATTGACAAATACGGACTGCATTCGATCACTCAGGTATGAAGATAACATTCTGACCGCTGACGATGAAAAATTGTACAAATCAAGTAATTTCCTTAAAAGAGTTTCGTGAATTACATTATCAAAAGCCTTGGAGAAATCAAGCAGAATAAGAAAAGTAAGCATATTCTGATCCATCGATTGCCTTATTTCATCCACCACCTTTAGAAGAGCTGTTATACAACTGTGCTTAGGTCTAAACCCAGACTGATTTGGAGCAAGTAACTTTATCCTGTTTAGATGGGTAGTGATTTGTTTGTGCATTATCCTCTAAATAAGTTTCGAAAGGAATGGTAGCATAGAGATCGGTCTAAAGTCACCTCCGCCAGAGCCTTTTGGTAAAGGAATTACTTTTGCTAGCTTCTATGTCTTAGGGAATTCACCTGTGGTCAGGATTGTATTAAACAAATGTGTAATATAAGGCAAAACTAAGGGGAGAATTGCCCTAATGAACACGGGGCTTAAACCATCGACTCCTACAGCATTCGATTTGACGGATGAAAAACTCTCGACTACATCACTATCGTCAACACATGAAAACTCAAAAATTTGCACAGCAGACCTATTGGGATTCAAAGCATCACTATCACTGACATGAGAAACCAGCGAATCAGTGTGTAACATTGTTGAGACGAACTTTTTGTTTAGCTCGTTTGCATCGATATTCTGCACAGAAACGGGTTTGGATCTTCCAATACCAAGATCTCGCAAATTGTTCCATAAACGACGGCTATTTAATGAAAGGTCGAGTCGTTTGGCAAACAACCTAGCCTTTTCCGATCTTATCTTGCTAACAACTCTGTTACGAAGGGTACAAAAAAGTCTGTGATACTCTCCTAGACGAAATCTTTTCCATGTCTTATATGCATCGTTCCGCTGGACTATTAAAGATTTTATTTCATGAGTAAACCAAGGCCTAGATGCATTAGTGATGATTTTAGTTTTAAGCGGGACAAATGTATCAAAGAGGAAATAAGTTAGAATGCAAGAATTCAACTTGAATACAGGTGAAGTCATGTAATAGAGCTCGTTCCAATCGATCTCGCGGATGCAGCTTTCGAGACCAAAATGATCAACATTCTGAAAATCGCGAAACTGGTATGTGCTAGTAGATTCAGATATACTAAAGTCAAATATTACAAAAATAAGGTCATGCTTGGAGAATGCCGGTGCAGACATCTGGTTGTAAAAAAGTTTTTTGTTCATATCGCTCACAAAGAATACATCTAGCAGTGTGCTAAAACTTGGACCAAAGTGTGTGGGGACAGAAGTATTTACTGGAAACAGGTTAAAAGGGCTCATGCTATCAGTAAGCTGCTTCTCAGCTATAAGGTTACTATTTAAGTCGCAACATACCACTATATTTGTTGAACTGATCGCAATGTCCCCTAAGACAGATAGATGTGGCAACAGATCTATAGATTTGTTGGGTCTGTAGACGGTCCCAAGTAAAAGCTTATCTTCACCGCTTGTCAGGTCAACAAATATGTATTCCATGAGGCTACTGGGTGGTGACTTGCAACGCAACACACAAGTTATCCCCTCTCTTACGTATACTGCAACGCCTCCACAAGTGGTATAACTCCTGTTTGCTGGGAAAAGTTGATAGCCATTAAGCTTGTAAATTGTGTTACAGTTTTGCTTTAGGACTGCTTCATCCTGATAAGGAAACCATGTCTCTGAAACACATATTACGTCAACTTTGGAACCTTCAAACAGATGTCTAAACTCGTCAATTTTCGGCAAGAGACTCTGGGCATTGTAAGCTTTCTGTTTGACTTCCAAGTACCCTAATCATCGACAGTAGCGAATCCTCACGTAATTCACCAACCGAGTTTTCACCTTCAACATTACCAGCCATTTAAAACAGAAAGAAAAATCAATTTTAAGATATAAAAAAAAAAAAAAATTAAAACTGGAAATAAAAAGTATATAAAAAGCAAATAGTTCAAAACTAAAAAAGTATTAACTTGTACTGAAAACAAAAAAGGAGAAAAATAAAAAAAAATAAACAAGTACAATGATACATAATTAGGCAGTCGTGGCAACTCTGTTCAAGTCACTCTCGTTGTCATTTGCCTCTTGTTTTTCGTTGAGGCTATTTATTTCGGCGCTTATAATTGCAGTTGTGCTTTCAACCAGAGCAACTCTCGCGTTTAGATCGGCGATCGTGTTTCTTATTTCTCCCATCTCTGTCTCGATTTTGGTTGAAATTTTCGTTCCCATCTCGGACATTTTGCTGGACAGAAGTGAAATTACTAACTCACTCTGTTTTTGAAGATAATTCTATTTTCTTCCACATTTCGGCACTGTCATCCATGACGCGGTGAATCAAAAATTAAATTTTGTTTTTGCACGGAGACGATTTTCTTTTTTCCACTCATTAGGCACAACGGGGAAAATTTTATGCAAGGGGCTTAGTGAATATTCAAGTCTTTTATGTGTTTATGTGGCAAGAAACGTTTTCGTTTTTTCTCAAATGGTTCAACATGGTAATAACTGAATACAAAAAAAAAAATTTAAATTATTTAATAAATTGTTTTTTGAAACACCACTTTTTGCCCCTTTTTTGACTTTAAGTTGAGTGAAACAAAAAGGTGCAAACACCGTCAAACAAAAAACTCAAACTCAACGGATATTCATATATTTCTTTAAATGATCCAAAAAAATTAGGTGCATAAAGTTGCATAAAGCTGAGCTAGAGCGATTTGATTTAAAGAAGTTAGGCATTTTTTTCAGTTTTTTTTTTGCTTTTTAATGGTAGAAATTAAAGCTTGAAAAATTATGACTCTTAAACGAGTAAAGATATCGCCAACATTTTTATTTTATTTTAAAGGAAATTTAAAAAACTTCACTCAGCCACTTTAAAAAGTGGTGAGTTTCAATTTCGAGCAAATAACAGGGTGATTCAGAATTTGAAGGAAATTGTCAAACTTCGCTGTTTGTTTTAGTTTAAGGACTTAACCGGTGTTTAACAGATGTTTTAGCTTCAAAATCTAAAAATCACAGGATTCAAAGGAATCAATTCCCAATAAATTAAGACTTGTTTGTACCTTATTATGATCAGGCAGTTTATAACCGGGTTAGAGTACCGGATTGATTTAAAAGGTAGGTAGACACGTAATCTTATTGAGACGTCATAAAATTGTAGCTTAACAGTTTTATTTTAATTCTTAGTTGTTTTTAGTTCTTTATAACAATGATTGACGGTAAAGTCTTAAACCAACTAACAGAAACAAAGTCCACGCCGTCATGTCCAATAAGGACACAAAAGAGTTTCAGTAGTCAAGACGAATCAAATAACGACGAACATAACTATGAATTTGGAATATCTCCAAGAATCAGATGCATGGAATTTATTTTTTAACTTGCTTGTACACTTCGAAAAGAGGAAGAGAATATCGATGAATCTATTGGGATCAAGAAGGCAAAAAAAATAAGAAAACATAGAATCCAAACACGTTTGCACGATGAACTTGGACTTGATGTGGATAAACCAAAGCAAGGATTCGGAAATACTAATGATGGAAATACTTCAAGGAAATTTTTTGGACAATCAGAGGTGACCGCTCGAATAACTGGAGTCAACAGAGAAGTTAATACAAGGCTTAAGATAATACTTGATATTCTGAGTTGCAGGGAAGTTGTGAACGCAGTAAAATTCGGGGAGTATACTAAGAAAATAACAGTACTATTAAGTGAAACGTATCCCAAAAAACAACTCACACCTACGCTTCATAGAGTTTTGGTTCATAGTCAAGATTTCATAGACCATCAATCACTTCCATCAGGAGAATTAACAGAAGAAGCCCAGGAGTCAAAAAAATAAGGACTAAAAGAGATATAGATATCAAAATACATGCAAAATTTCAAGGATTCGGCAGAATGAAATCTTATTTAACATGCTTGCAGCCTTATCCGATCCACTTATTTCTTCTCAAAGGCATGTTAGGACCCAAAAAGATCTGAAAGAACTGTACTCTCGTGAAATGTTGAGTCTTTTGCACATTACCGCAGATGATAGTTTCCAAGTAAACTAATGTTTATATATCAATTTTAAGTATATTTCATTATTATTCCACTGTATAACTTGTAATTTGTCTTTCAAGTATTAAGTTATTATCGTCCTTCATGACAAAAAAAAAAAATAAAAAATAAAAAAAATTTATTCACTGTTCCGCTCAAATTGTTTTATTTACTTTTTGTCCTACCGTTTCACATATATTTCTTTTATTTCACTTTAGAAAATAAAACTTTTACTTTATTAAAGTTTTATCTAGGGGTGTTAGTTTCATTACTTTAACATCATATAGTTCGATAGAATATTCTGAAACACCCTGTAATAATTTTGTTTTCAAACTCACCAATTTCATATCCCTAGAAATTTCCTTCAAGACAAAAAAATTTGTTGCGATATCTTATCTCGTTTAGAAGCTATAATTTTTCTAACCAAAAAAGTCAAAACGGGCCACTGTGCGGCGGTCGGTGACATCAGCGTTGGTGACAGCGGCGCCAGCGGTTGTCCTTCACTTGCTGTTCCTTTACAGCTCGACATTCGTATAGAAAATTTAAGTTTATGGCCTGAGACACACGGCGACAGAAAAATGTGGGACAAAAAACCGTAACATTTTCTGCAGCTAACAAACTCAACAGTCAACACGAACAATAATTTTCCGTGCGGTTCCTGCCAGTTTTGAGCAAAAATTCAATTTTCATCGTGAAAAAAAAGAGTTTGAAAGGTTTTTGTGATAAACTCAGCAATCAAATATTCGTTTGCCATGGGATTCCTATAAATTGTAGTGAAAACCGTAATTTTTGCCACGTGCGACTCGAAATCCGGAAAATTTTCGCAAATCGAGTCTCTCGACTAGCCGCAATCGTTTCGGCCAGAGAAATACGGCGACATAAAAACGCGCGACAAAAAAACAGCGCGGTTTTTTGCAGCAAGAATACTCAACACACGAATAATAGTTTTCCATGCGGCTCCTGTCAGTTTTGATGAAAACTTAATTTTCATATGTAGTTGAAAAAAAAAAGAGTTTGAAAGCTTTTTACGGTAAACAAAGTACACAAATAATAATTTTTTGTGCGGTTCTTGTGAATTGTAATGAAAATTGTAATTTTCATCGTTGAAAAAAACAAAATTAAATTTTTTGTCGTGCGGTTTGAAAGTGTCGTATAGCGGAAAAATGTCGCAAATCGAGTCTCGGGACTAATTGCCGCAGCCGTAGTCGTTTGTTGTTGACAATATAAACGCTTAAGCTTCTAGCCGGACTGCAATTAGTCGCTCGTGTTGCTGTCGCCGTGTGTCCCAGGCCTTAGTTTATAAGGTTGTTTTTCGATACATAGTATGAAATTTCAAGCGTAGGCTTGGATTTGCCAATATTTCTTGAACTGTGCTAAAGACTTGACCAATTAATCTTTATGTTGTAATTTTTTGTGTTGAGCTGCTTGTGGTAGTTTAATGGAGAAGCAAAGAAGTATATGCTTTTCCAAAACTTTACGATACTTTACGTCAAAGTACGCAAAAAGCTTAAAAAGTTTGCAAAACGAAATGCCGCTTTGCGTTTTGGGGTAGAAGATTGGAAGTTATCTGCTCAAAAACACTCGATTTCTGTTAAAAGATTTTTTAAAGGATATTTTCAAAAGAAAAAGCAGAAAAGATACTTTTTAAAAACGAACCAAGTTGCCCAGCAGGAAAAGAAAATTAATTTCTGTAAGTTCGATCACAAATATTCGATCACAAAATACTCGTGTCTTTGTGCATGTTAAAAACCAACTTTGCGAGTTGTCGCGAAAACTATAATAATAACTATAATAATAACGAAAACCATCACATTCAGAAACAACCCTTTTTTGTGTCCCCACAACCTAATGGCGACAAGGGAACTATGCTCACTCCCCACATGAATGAGCATGAGGTTGTTCGACGCACGCAAAAGTCGAAAGTAGATCTAATTTTACATTGTAGATGCGACTACGATATTACGGTCAAACGTAAAGGGTAAAGTTTTGAAGGAACATTACGTTTCGCCCCATATGCGCCCGTTGTTTCTACTCTGCTTGTCATCGAACGCATGCAGCAACGCAACATTGCGTTTTGGACTTTATTCCATCATTTTCCCTACGTTTTGATGGTACTTTCCATCAACTTCAGGGCTTCAGATAATTTTGTGCATCAAATGTATAAATTTCCTATGTGCACCCCACCGAAATGAGTTTTGTACATCGCATAAATCGATTGTCAACAAGATTACCCAGTTGTCGTCTCTGCTTTCAACCAGCAGCGCCAGCTGCAGCGGTGAGAAAAGTTTTGTCGAACACCTTAACTTTTTTTCCGTCCTGAAAACCAAAAGCATTTTCGTTTTCCTACGTACGTAAAATAAATCGAAAGTTTTTTCTTCAGTTATTACCGTTATCTTTTCGTTTTAAAATCAAAAACAGGTGAGCTATGCACCACACATCTCCGAAGCTGGCAAATTTTGACGTTTGTAACTTTATATGGGTGAATTTAAAGCCAAAATTTTCTTGGAAAATTACGATCTGTACCTACGCTTGATTCTTCTTATAAGACCTGGCTGTTCTATAATGAGATCGAAAATTTCTACACTTTAGGCCTGAGGCGCAAGGCGACAAACGTGCGACAAAAGACCCCATGATTTTCTGCAGCACGCATATTCCACACGCGAACCCTAATTTTCCGTGCGATTCCTGTCAGTTTTGATAAAAAAGAACGAATTTTCGTCGTTATAAAAAAAAAAGAGTTTGCAACCCTTTTGTGGATTTCCGTGCGGTTCCTGTCTGTTTTAATAAAAAAAAAAACAATTTTCGTCGTTATAAGAAAACAGTGCAAAATTTTTGTGGTAAACAAAGCACGCAAACATTCATTTCCGTGCGATTCCTGTGATTCATGGTGAAAACCACAATTTTCATCGTTGAATAAAAGAGAAATCAAAATTTTTTTATTGTGCGGCTTTAAAGAGTATTAAGCCAAGGACACACGGCGACAGAAAAACACGCAACTAATTGCAGTCCGCCTAGAAGCATAAGCTTTTAGATAGTAGACAACACACGATTATGGCTACGATAATTAGTCGCGAGACTCGATTTGCGACAAATTTCTTCGCATTTCGCATTTGTAGTTATTTAACGAGAAAAATTACTGTTTTCGTGGCCACAAGAGAATCGCACAGCAAACAATTTTTTTTTGTGCTGAGCTTACCATAAAGACCCTGCAAACTCTTATTTTTTCATCGATGAAAATAACCTTTTACATCAATTCTTCCGCAAACTTCCTTTCGTATATATATATTCTAAAAAACCGTTCTCCAGTCCTTTTAAAGAAGAAATGTTAACTTTCGAACGTCTCTTAATTATACGCTTTTGAATTTCCTTGCTGTATTTGTAGTTTAAATTATAAAGTGTATCCTATATCTCCACCCCTTACAAGCTCCTTTCCCCAAAAAATTAAACTTACAAACTTTGTTTTAACATGCCCAGCTCGTTGTGCCCTTTTTTTGATGGAAACTTTCCAAGCTTGCAACAATCTGCTAGAGATCTCCCACTACATTCATACTAAACTTTTAGCAAATAAAATTTACATCGCTTCAGTGCCGACATACACATTTGCCATTTCCTGCTCAGATTAACGCGTGCGGACTTGGTTAATTATTTAAAATATAAATAAAACCTTTAAACCCGCCCCTACTCTATACATTTTATAACATCATTAAACCTTGTTCTCTTTCGATTTTATATTTTCAGGCTAGTGATGAATCGGCAGCGGAAGTGCACGCCTTTGATGATATTAAAAATTTAATGAAGGTAAATATACAAATGAGAGGGTTGAGTGCGAGACGGGTGGCGAGTAGTGCTATTAGGCGCGTTCAACATCCCTTTGCCACGAAGAACATTTCATTGAATTTATGTCTGCTCTGTACTCGTTCTGAATGAACGATGGGTTGGCTTGGCAAATAGATCCACCCACCCCTAATTGAATTGAGCTTAATGTACCGAACGAAAGTGCTCACTCACAAAAAAAAAAAAAAATGGAAAAACGTAAACAAATTATCAGCGGAGATGAATGGCGTTGTTAAGGCTGTCTGTATCCATTATGCTTTTCTGTCATTGGCGCCGACACGTGAATCAATTGCTGAACGCGTGAATGTCTCACGCTTTTAAAGCGAAAGCGAGTGTGACATAGGGTGGTATACTGCTGCGGCATTGTGTATACTGCGTAGCATAAAATTTTCTTATGAACATTTTTGGATTTAAAAAGAAGTTTGCGGGGCGAGGGTAAGTCCTTAGGGTGCCCAATCATGTATGACTTGGTAAACAACAGGGCGTAATGCAACTAGGTCCCCTAGGTCCACTATGTGTTAAAAATTAAAACATGACAATTTTTTTAGAGAAAAAAAGTTACGTATACGCCACCGAATTTTTATATCCTCAAGTCAAAATTATATCCTAAAACAATGACAAGAGTCTTACGGGGCGTTAGACTCTTAGAAAATGGTTAGGGCTATTCAATGAGTAAAATAATCCACGCCCATCTGTTCGTGAGTCTGTTTGTTGTAGTTTTAAACTTCGCATTTCCTGCTAAACATGAGCTTTTAACTTTATGCCTTTTTTGACTCTAATATGGCTCTGAAGTAGGTTAGAAAGCATGGGTGGACATGGGTCCTAATCAGAAAGTCTTTTTTGTGCTTAGCTTACTAATGCCTCAACATTTGCATGCAGAAGTTAGTTTGAGGTCTTCTGCACTTAGGGCGGCACCGGAATCTCTGTCTTTATCTACTGCGTTTACTCTTGCCGGACAAGGCAAATTGTCTGTCGGGGGTCTGGGTTTGAACCCTACCATCGTCACCTGAAAGAAGACTTGTCCTTTTTCACGGTCCCCACCTACGCGTAGGTCTGACAAAAGCCCTCCGAGAGTATCATTTGTCTTGAAAAACTTTCTCAAAATGCCGTTCGGATTCGCCAAAAAATCGTAGGTCCCCCTGTATGTGAAGGAATTAACACGCGCAGCATATATTGTTGAGTAGTAGGCCCTGGTTCACCACTCTATTTAGTTACTTATTTATATTTAACAAACGTTAGGTAACATACGTTAAAAGGACAAAATCATACAGCCGAGAAACCGTCTATACTAGTTAAGGGAAGCTTATCCTCAAAATTGTCTAATAAGTCTGGTAAGGTTGTTCAATAAAGTAAAGTTTAGTTGTTACCTGAAGATGCAACTTATCTAGTCAATACTGGATCCTTTTCAGATTCTAGTCCAGTTGTCCTGTACCCTTATAGGTGAGTGGCTAAAGGGTAAAGTATTTCCCAAGCTTGTTTCGGACGACCAGAAAATTTGTGCCAAAATTTAGGTTACGTCAACAATGCTTTGTTCTACAAAAAAAAACATATTAGGCGTTCTTCCTGCTGGCGAGTTGTGTTCGTTAATCATAGTCAGCCGCTTCAGCCCCTTACCTTTCAGCTTTATTGCAATCCAGCTTTAATGTTCTGCTTATTAGTAACGCGACTTGTTAGACATACTGTGAATAGGGTTGGGGTCAAAATCCTGCCAGATTCAAACCTCTTTCTTCAAAATTTTACTTTTCAAATTTCTGCTTTTCAAAAGTCTGTAACTTTGACAAAGCGTCACAGTGAAATATGAATGTCTGCCGCCCCCTTTTGCAACCTCCTGTAACTCCCTGCCTTCTCCCAGAATTTTATTGCTGAGTCAGAATTTTGAAAAGCAGAGTTTTTTTAAAGCAGAATAATGACCCTCTCCCCTGGGAATATTCTGTAGAACATACTGTGAACAGCCTTGCACAAAACAAAACCCACAACTCGTTCTCCTTTCATAAATAAAAAAGAAATTTTTCACTGCAAGTGAAGTCTGTTATGCGTCTGACAGCTCGGTATTTGCCTTCGTCTCACGTGACCTTGGGGACCCTTTTCTCTTACGCCGCCCGAATAAATTAATATTCTTCACCATCACATTCCCCAAGCACTTCCCATTGTGACACTTTGAAGCAGGAAAATTCAAATCGTTCGCCCCCTCTTCGTCCTTCAACACCCATTCTCTGTCATCAACAAGTAAATTGAGCAAAGTGTTGTAGATGATGGTGGTTATGGTGATGATATTGTCCCCACAGATGATTTCAAATTGACAGGGCATTCTTTAGTTTCATTAACTGAGTCTTCTGCCAGCCAAGTCCTTTGAATAGGATGTCGCACTGGTCTGCGTATACTGTCGTGCGACAATGTTCTGGCTATTGGCTACCCAGAAAGTGTGACATTCTTTTGTGTGTGGAATTAAATTAGTACAGAGTAGTGTGCAGGAGAACACTCTATCTGGCACTGTGTGGCTCCAGAGTCCTGATGGCTTCACTTGGGTGATTGGTTTTCATTGTGGTCTGCCGCAAACTAAGGGACGATACCGAGAACTACTCCTCGGCTGGCCTTGCGACTCAATGGAAAACTTGCGAAAAGTTTAATTAAAAACCTTGCAGAGTTTGCTGTCCCCCCTCGTCTTCAAAGCAATTTCATGAGTCTGGAATTACATTTATGTCTTAGCTTGAGTTGAGTTTCACGGGTCGCGAAACAAAAAATAAGATTACTATATCCCAACAAAAAAGCTGCACTTAAATTATTTAAGAGGCATTCAGTCGTCCTTGAGTGGCATCCAGTCTATTGGGCTTTAAATTTTAATCGATTCGCGCTCGAATTTTAAGCAGCGTGTGAACAGCCTTGCGCTTAAGTTATCCTTTACAGCAAATTATTGACTTTGGAACACAAAGGAATACAAGGGTTTAGCTTCCATTGTTGGCATTGACGATAGAACTTGTTTGCTTTTGTGTGCGACGTGTTGAGTTTGGGAAAGGACTATCACACAATTGATCTTGGTTTCTTTTCCCAATAGACTTTTCCATTCCACGTCGATTGCTGATGATGGCAAATAGCACAAAGTACCTTTTGATTTATGTTTTTGCTTCGAGGGTGCTTTTGTATTGTCAAGTGGATCTGTCATTGTCTCCAGCAATAGATTTTAGATAGGTTTAGATAATTGTGAAATGAATTTCGTATTTACTTAAGAGAGTTGTCGCCTTTTGTGGCAAAGATTTTGAAACACTATTTGACTCACGCGGATCATTATTCTCTCTTTTTTGTTGCATTCCGATTCCATCTTCTTTACAATAAGGAATAAAGAAGTTTTTTTTGTGCATTATCAAGCAAACTTTTGATTTTTTTAAGGAAAGTAAAGTTAAAAAAAGAAATAGGCCGGGGGTTGTAGGGGGGTGGCACGTCCCTCATAAATATTTCAATGTGACGCTTTGTCAAGGTTACAGAATTTTGAAAAGCTGAATTTTAAAAGCAGAATTTTGACCCCGACCCGGATTATGCACTAGATAGAAAGTGAGAAGAGGGACTCCCTGAAGAAGGAAAGCACATATACAGGGCATGTTTTTCTTTGCTAAATATTCGATTTAATAAGAATAACTTCTAACTAGTAAGGCCAGAGACACACGGAGACAGAAAAACGCGCGACTAATTACAGCCCGGCTAGAAGCTTAAGCGTTTATATTGTAGAAAACACACGACTGCGGCTGCGGCAATTAGTCGCGAAACTCGGTTTGCGACACTTTTTCCGCTTTGCGACACTTTCAAACCGCACGACAAAAAATTCAATTTTTGTTTTTTTTTTTCAACGATGAAAATTACAATTTTTACTAAATTTTTATCAAAACTGACAGGAGCCGCACGGAAAATTATTATTCGTGTGTTGAGTATTGCTGCAGAAAATCGCGCTGTTTTTTGTCGCACGGTTTTTTTTTGTCGCCGTATGTCCCTAGCCTCAGATTTGCGATTCTTTGAATAAGGGGTCAATTTTTCCAATGGAAGATGTTATTGCATGACCAGGGCACTTTTGACATTTTTAAAGTGAAGCAAAGGAATTAGAATCAAAACTCTGCTGGGGTCAAAATTATTTTTACAAAATTCTATTCCAAAATTCTGCTTTTCATAATTCTGTTTTACAAAATTCTGCTTCCCACTTCCTTTGCTTAACCTGAAAAACGTCAAAAGTTCGCTGGAAGAAGCATAATTTTAGTGCTTAGTCAGAATTTTTTGAAGAACATTATTTTTTTCGAAAAAGAAGAATTTTGAAAGATAATTTTGAGGTAGGGATCTAAATTCTGCCACGGTCAAAATTCTTTTTTTTCAAAATTCTGCTTTCGAAGTTTTGTATTCAAAATTCTTCTTTTCAAAATTATGATTTACAAAATACTGGAAATGCAACATTGGCACGTTGGAAATGGCACATTGAATTATGTATGGGGGCATGCAACCCCCTGCAACACCTCTGTCTGTTTCTTTTTTTACTTTTGCCTTACTTGCAAAATGTCAAATGTTTGCTTAAAAAAACAGAGTAAGCTAAATTTTATTGCTTAAGTCAGAATTTTGAAAAAGCAGAACTTAGAAAAGTAGAATTATTGTTAAAGCAGAATTCAGACCGGCTTAGATAATTTGGACCCTGGCAGAATTTTGACTGCAAACCTTTTTCTTCACTTCATAGAAGTCAAAACTTTGCTTAAAAAAGGCAGAACAAGCGAAATTGTATAGCTTGAGTCAGAATTTTAAAAAGCAGAATTTTGCGTGCTTCACATTTTTTTGAGAAAAAGCAGACTTTTGAAAAACAGAATTTTTAAATGCAGAATTTTGCACATAGAATTATGATCCATTCTGTAATATGTACGATCAAAACCCGAGAGCATACATGTATCACCACCACTGCTCTAGCTTAAACAAAAACTCACGGCTCTAAGGACCACACCCACAGCAGAATTGCAGGTAGGACTCATTGTCACACCCTTGGACGGACATATACTACAGCAAAAAGGTGACTAAATGACTGTCCGTCAATGGAAATCGGGGCTCTGGCCTTCTAAATCATATGGAGAAGCATCTCTGTGAGGTCTTACTAGAGAGCCTACATAGAAATACTGGTCGCGGGCCAATATACCCTTCTTCATTCAGATTTAACAGGGAAAGCGATACAGGGGATCTCTCATCAGATAGATGCACCATGCTATCTTCGGCGCATTCTAGAGAATTGCCTAAGCAACTTAAAGCTTGGGTAAAGCATACGAAGGATTTCAAGTTTCACAGAAATCGGACCTAGACCCATTACTGTGGAATTTAATATATGACGGAGTCCTACGAATGAGACTACTAAGATGGGGTCTTGGGGGTAGAAATGGGTAATCAGCTTCCGCCGATTACTCATTTCTAATAAGGCCGGATTCAATATAGCTGTAATGGTTCCTAACGTTATCCTTGCTGACTATATTTTCAGGATTTCAACAGGAGAGCGCAAATCGTAGGTACCGAGGATCACTGATTAGTTACACCGAAAGCATAGGGCCTGCAACTCTCACCTTACGCAGCTCATATCGGGCACGGCTACGGTGGCTATCGAAAATATCTGCACCATTTCGACTCTCCTTCTGCCCGAATTGCCCCGATCAGGAGAAAGACACTCCGAGCACGCTATTTTCCACTGCGTTCGTATTGCGGAAAGGAGAAACAATCTTTCTTATCTTTATTGTATTGCAGAGGAAATTCTGAACGCAAAGAAAAGCAATTTGTCAGAACGGTACAAAACGATCTGAGAAGACTAGAGAAAGTTAAACGAGCAGATATAGCAGAAGCCCCGTGATTTAATACTTAACGACCGTAACGCGGGGGAAATGGTTTTAGAGTGCAGGGGTTGGATTAGTACGTAGGCATATCCTGGCATCGATCATTGGGATTTGCGATTTGTGCATGCTTGTAGCCCAGGCTAGTATCTTATGAAGATTACTACCTCCATGTGGCGCATCTAAACAAAAAGGACGTGACATGGGCTTTGGAATAATTATGTTACTTCGTCACCCGGCCCTGAATAGCATTAGGTGCGTAGTACGCTTTAGCAGTTAGGTACTTTTTAAATAAGCTGGAGGAAATTAGCAATATAGAGCTGAAGGACCTCCTTAAACCCGAATGAGAATCCCGATGGTTTTAAGCGAGTTGCTCATTCTATAATAGGGCTGTTTAAAGTGCGAAAGTTTAAGTGCTCTCTGAGTGGACTTAACTTTCGAGCAAGTGTATCCTTGCTAAGTGTGATAAAAACTTCCCGACACAAGGGTTAAAAGTATGACAATGTCCAGTCAATTTTTCATTTTAAAAACTATTCTCGCCGTTTCTGTATTGTCATCCAAGGATCCTAGTCATGCACTTCACCTCCGATGCCTCTTAACACTTAATTTAAGCGTAGCATATGATTGGTTTACTAACAAAATCTAGTCATTTAGGTTGACAACGTTTTTTTTTAGCTCGAAATCGCAAAGCCCTGGCTATGATGAAAGTTACTTAGAATCCGAAAAGTTTGCAAAATTGCGTTCAAATAGCGAAACCAAATCAACCAGACCAACCTTAACATTTCCAAAAACAAACTGAAAAACTGGGCTCCTGAAAAGTTAATACATTAATAAATCCATTCAAATTTTTCAATATTCTTTATCCACGGTCAAGTTGGTATATCCTCTCCCTTCCGGAATGAAATCCACACATGCAAGAGCGTATGGAGAGTCTCCTCTTTAATATCCTTATGAATTCACTATAACCATGTTCGCCTGCCATCGATTCCTATTTTATTCTTCTTCGTTTCGTTGCAAAGATGACCCTCGAACGGACACACAACCTTGCAATGGGACGACAACATTATTGGTTTTTTCTTCTCACCTTCACCCAAATAGCTAGAGTTACGTATATATATTGCTCCTTCGAACGTGAGCAAGCTTCAATCTGTATTCCTGGTATCTATACAGTCGAATACGGCTTTGGTGAGGAGGCTCTCGGTCAAAGCTTTATGCATCTTGCAATCCTTTAAACATATGTATTTGGTATCCCGACATTGACGAAGCAAAACGAAAAGAGTCCAAAATTAGAGTTCCGGTCCCCATGGTCACTTAGTATGGATGTTATACCTGTGTGCATCCGTATATCCATCTAGTCTAGAGTGTTTCTAATTTACTTTACCATTGGGTACTGCTGCTTATGTATAGTTCAGGATATAGTGTTTTTGTTTTCAAACAAAAGTCCTTTCTGGGTATACCCGGGCCCAAGATACGTTGGATTGGATGGAACGATGGCGGGACATTTTGAACTTCTGCATGATGGCGGTCAACATCAACACAGCCGGGTCGATAGCAGCGGAGCGAAATGGAATAATTTATTTCTACTCCTTGTTGCTTTAGTTAAATTTGAATTGTATGACTGTAGGTGAGTTTGCTTTCTGAACTTTGCGAATTCAGGGACAAGTTTCAGGTTTCAACACTGGTGACGCAGCATACGTAGTTACATTAAGCTCAACAGCCCGTGTAAAACGTCTAATTGGGCCAAAGGATACTGGAACCAAATTACCTGTTGTGCAGCTGATTGCACGCCATTAAGTCGCTTTTATTTGCTGGTGTGTATGTTGATTGGAAGTTTTAGTTTAGGTAAACACTAATGGCGGCGTATCCTGATACAGGATGCTGAACGACACATCTATACTTCTTTGAAGTGTTAAGATTGACAGCAATTTATTGATCGAATCCTTATGCATGCAATAGTTGATTGGAAGGCTATGAATTTGTACACAGATTAAACTGTCAGAGAGTTCTTTTCATACCCAACCCTACTATACACACCGGAAGAAGCTTTTTTGCATTTATCATTCAACAATGACACCTCAATTGCCAACCACAGGGTGAATACAAAAAGGACGATCAACAAATCCAACCAAATTGAGGTTAATGTGATTTCGCATAATAAAAGGTAATATACCAGCAACGCGTGTCGTCATGGTGAGACTAGGCAAGAACAAAGTTACCTGTCTGGCTGCTGGAGCTTGAAAACTTTGCCATCATTAGCGACAGAAGAACATTTTCTTATTTTCTCCCGGAAACTACCTACCTGCCATTACCATCTTCTGTTATGTAAGCTGTATTTTGTACAAGGTGATTATCGTCTTCCTACGTTTGTGTCTCTTTAAGGCGAATTATTTATATTTTCTTTTTCTTTTCGACGAAAATCTCGTCCTGTGGAAAGTATATGTTTAACACAAATTTATTGCCGCATCCTTGATTGCTTTGATGTTGTTTTGTGTCAAGGAAGAACAAAAAAAAAAAAAACTTAAACGAAACAATCTGTTGAGGTGTAAAATTGCTTTTTCAAAAAGGACACTAAATCTCAACGAAAAGCCATCATCTTACAAGGGAAATTTACAGCAAGAGAGCAAGCAAAAAATTCCCTTCACGTTTTCAATTAACGCCCGGATGTGTTCGTCAATTGGCCATGACGGACCGGTCAAAGTGGAAACTGGTAATAAATCTGATTTTATTGTCATGCGACACAGCGGCGGCTTGCAGGGGTTAGACTTGCTGCTTTCTTTGGTTGAGTGAATTTCACGTAGGCATTCTTTTATTGGGAATGGTAAGTAGGTTAATAGATGTCCTTATGACGGTTGTCTTGGCGATTTGTCTATTTTGGGACCTTTCCTGACTGACCTCCAAAATGACAAAGACAGAAAGCGCTTTTTTAAGCGCACTTTGAGCTCTCTTTGCATCGAGGGGTCTTTCAGTCCTGCTTTCCTTAGATCCCCCAGTTTAACAAGGAATTATTTTGACCATGGGTTTTCAAACTTAAAATAGTTGTTTTGCAACACTCCTAACTGCTCCGCATGCAGATCCCGGCATGGAATTTTATTAGTACTTGGATATCCCTATATGTAAGGAATTTGTACATCAAAATGTTCCTTACGTTTACGTTTTTGTTGGAGGTTGCTACTATCCGATGGAGCACTCAGACACAACTACTGGTCCATTGTACTACCATGCAGAAACCTTACATTAATGTATTTAGTTTATCCGTCTTTCGGAGAAAGATGAGAAGGAGCTTGAGTGATGAAGAGCTTAGGTGTTTGGCACTCACCACGTCAGACCCAAAGATCCGTCACCTGATGCGAGCAAAGGCGGAACAACTACAGAGGAAGTGTTCGGCTGTATCGTCGTCCTCTCCACAGGCAGGACAGGTGGTGGTTTCGCTTAAGCCTAACACATTCAAGTGTCTAGCAAAAGCTTGGTGGCTGGTTAAGACTCCTACAAGAAGTCTGCAATCGATTCTCCTAAGAGATAGAAGAAAAGACGCTGACCCCTCGCAGATGTCCGGGCGTAGTCGTTTAGTCTGTCTGCACCCATCGCAGTCACGCCAACGAGCCCTGTGCTCACGAGAAACCCAAGTATCAATGGCAGACGTGACAACAGATACAGGCAGACCTAAAGTAGGTTCGGGTCCTGAGAAAAGCTTTTCTGAGCTTAGTCTGGCAAGCTCATCAAAGATCTCATTTCCCTGGATACCAGTGTGACCTGGAACCCAAACAAGACTCACTGCATTAAGCGATTCAGCCCGGCAAGCTTATCAGAGATCTCATTTCCCTGGATACCAGTATGACCTGGAACCCAAACAAGATTCACTGCATTTAGCCTTCCGACTAAGTTCAATGAATTCTTGAGTTCGAGCACTATCTTGGACGAGGTTAGAGGGTTAAGCAACGCATTTAGAGCGGCTTGGCTGTCACTGCAAACGCATATGCTTCTTGCCCTCCACCTGTTAGTCACAATATAGCGCATAGCCATTAGGATAGCGAAAATCTCCGCTTGGGAGACAGACGCATATTTACCTAAGGGGTAGTGGAGTCTAATGTTCTCGCTTTCTACAAAGACTCCAGCACTAGACACCTGTCCGGTTTTGGAAAATACGATGGCATTCTTTCCCTGGCTCAGAGTCTGGCCGAAGCCATTCCATTACCTGAGGAAAGTCGACTTGGTAGTTTTGTCGGAAAAGGATTTTTGGGGTCATTGCGTCAGAGGGCATGTGCATAAGACAGGGGTCGAAGGACGATTCTCGAACAAGTTCTTCCACTTCCAATGCGTTTGGTACCAAAAACCGCCTCTCTTTAAGCGAAAGATGGTTTTGTGTACAACCCATGATAAATATATCAAGGGGGGGAGGTTCATCAAAGCATCTAGAGCAGAGCCCGGCGTGCTAGGGAAGGCCCCTGTGCAGACAAGACAAGCCGTTCTTTGGAGTTTGGCAAAAGAGGCAGTAACACGTTTCCGCGAAAGCCTGCTCCACCAAACAACCGATGCGTATGAGAGGAGTGGTCTAACCATGGCCGTATAGATCCAGAGGACCCTTTTTGGAGATAAGCCCCATGTCTAGCCAAAAGCGCCTCTGCATTGCCAGAAGGTGAACAATGCTTTTCCGGTTTGGTTTCAACATGCTTGGACCAAAGAAGTTTTCTGTCAAGGATTACTCCCAAATATTTGACTTCATCGGATATCGGGATAGTGACACCTTTAAGCACGAGTTGAGTCAGACTAGTGACATTCCTCTTTCTCGTAAAGAGAACAGCCGTAGTTTTAAGAGGATTCACTGAAAGCCCATTCCTAGTGCACCAATCATCGATCAAGTCTAGGGATCTCTGCGCCTAAGAGCACACAGTCCCTAAGTTTGAGCTGACAGAAAGAGCGGCGAAATGATCCGCGTAGGCTTGTGTGTAGGAAGGTTGAGAGCCGATAGGAGAGAGTCTACCACCATGCACCATAAAAGGGGAGACAGAACGCCACCTTGCGGGCAGACCTTGTTTACCCCAGTTATGATGCACTTGCCACAATCTGCTTCAGTTATCAGCATCCTGTTCATTAGCATTGCCCTAATCCATCGAACTAATGTTTCATCTGGCTGAGTTATACATGCTGTCAAACGTCGCGTTATCAAAAGCACCCTCAATATCGACGAAAACGCCCAGCACGTACTCCTTCTGGGCAAGAGCAAATTCAGTCCTACCAACAAGGTTTTGAAGCGCAGTTTCGCAGGACTTTCCGCGCTGATAAGCGTGTTGCAAACGAAAGAGGGTGCAAACGAAGAGCAATTTTACGCACGCGCAGCTCAACCAGTCTCTCTAAGTTTTTCAGCACGGAAGAAGACGGACTTATGGGTCTGAAAAAATGTTCCTTAATACTTCCATAAGTTCCTTGAATGTAAGCTGGTATTCCAGTTGTTTCTAACAACTGTATTCATGTTATAAAAGACATGAGCGAAAGCACTTAATTCCGTGTTTCGCTGCAAGGAAACTTTGCTCTGCCTCAAAATCTTGCTCCACAATTTCAATACCATGGATGAGACTCGACTTTAAAAATCGCTCTTAATTAGAGTTTTTTCAATTGTCACTTCGAAAAGCATTTAAAAATTATGCAGAGTATGCACACGTAAAGTACTCACGCAGAGTATGCACCTCCTTAAAAAAATTTAAAATTCGAATATGAAACGTTCCTGAACAGTTTTGCAACCCCACTGAACATTGCGTGTCGGTTGTTACTATACCTTACAGTTTCGGCCATGAACTTCGCCCCTTGCAAGCACACCCCTTCACATCAAAACAGATTAGAATTCGTTTTATATACACGACAGGGAGCTTCAGCATCACACATTAGCACGTGCCACTTAATTGAGGCAATGCCAGCGAAATGTGTCCCAAGCCGTTAATACCTATCCAGCAGCGGATTTCCTTGGGTCGCATGCAGTCAACGAGCTACAATTGTGGTCTACCCGGCTATTGTTTTGAAAGCTGCACCGCAGGGATTCCAAACCTGGTAATTGTCAACACCTTAATGCCAGTTATCAAGACCACGTTATCTGGCTGATGTCCCTATAGAACCCACGCCACAAGTGTGTGGGTGGTCTAGGCTGCACACAGCCCCCAGACCGCCTACACGAGGAAGGACGAATTAATCAATAAAGACAGGCTTTTTTTGGATTCTATTTCGACAGGGTTAGCATTTATTTATTTCAATCACGTTCGTTACACACACATAAGCAGGAGGAAATTACAAGAAAGCGGTCGTTGTCCATTTATATATAAACGTTTGCTCGTCTACTGACGCACAGTAGTGCGGTCGGTGTGGCTGACGCTCACATCGATTACCCGCATATTGGGAGTCAAGAAACCGGCCAATCTATCGGCTCCTGCTGGGGGAAGACGATCGAATGGGAAGCCCATTGGACGTTTGTCTGGGTAGAGACGGTCACGAACGCCGCAGTACGATGAAGCGTCGCTGCAAGTGCCAACTAAATCTTGGTCAACCTGTGGAGGAATAACTCGATTAGGCAATGACGTGCGTTAAATGTGATTCCAATTACCCTGTCGTCGTCAAAGTTCGAAATCATGACGAACAGTTCACAACGCATGCCCTCTGGACGGCCCTTGGGGATAAGCATGTGCTGTGGCCAGCCACATCCGCAGAAGTTGAACTCCAACTCCTCTGGTGTTCCGGCAGCGGGGCGATTTGCATCCAAATTACGGAAGGTCCTTTCGAAAGGAATAGTCACACTCGATTCAGTTGAGCGACGGCGGACAGTGTTCTGACCGGGTTGAACTGAAGGGACACGATTAACATGGGGTTTCTTAGGGGCAAGCAAAATCTACTCACGTGCTACGACAAACTTGTCCAGTTCGACCATCAAAAGTCGTTGATCTCTGAGCAACATTGGCTGACCACGCTCATCGGTCTTGGGTCCAAGGAATATACGAACGGTACCGAAACGTTGAGCACCGCCAGCATTGTTAATGTTGATCGTATAAGTGAACGGAGTGTGCTGCAAGTGAGTGAACCTAGCAAATACATTGCCTCTGGGCACAAAGTCCAAGCCACGTGAGAAATCAATGTCAGATTGTTGCCAGAAGGTCTGAAGAGCATTGGTGCCGCCACCTTCGTTGTCGACCTGCACACCACTGATCGTGACATCTCTATAGTTCAGCTGGGTTTGGTTGTAGGCTGTCAGAGCTTCCTTGTGTTCCTGGAAGATGTCATCTACATAGGCATGCCACCTGTAGAAGACTGGATCACGCATGGCAGTTGCGGAATCACCCATTACACCAAAAGACTCCAAGAACTTGTGATCGGGATCGTGCGAGTATGAGATGAAAACGTGGCCCATGTTGTGAAGATCGCCATAGAGTTGACGATTGGGCGAGAGGATCGATGATTCCATCATGTTACCCAGGACATCAATTCCGCGGGCTTCATCGAGCATCACCCGGTTACCGGATTCCTAAAATTTAAAATTTAAAATTACGAATTCAAACGACGCATAATGCAACTCACATCAGTAACGAATCCCTGATGAATGGCTTCATAGAAACGATCCCTCCAGCGTTCCAAATCGGACACATCCAACTTGATCTGATCCAGTTCCCGATTTAAGTCTTGCAGTTGGGAGTTGGCGAACCGAGGTGGCCACGCACGACTAGCAACCAGAGAGTCCATCTTGGGGAAGTAGCCTTCTCCAATGGGATCACGAAGGTTGTTGAAACGCTTCACACGGGACATGTTGTTACTGAACCGCTCCAAATTGTATCGAGCAACGATCTGCTGATGCATGTAGTAGAACAGTTCACCACGACGATCCTTGGCCACGATACTACGGTCGGAAGCTTCGAAAGGATAGACCAAATGCCAATGCCAATGATGTAGATTGATGCCCATGTCCTCACGGAAGTACCACAGACGATGTTCCTCGTCAAGATCAGAGGCGGTATAGTCTCTTGGAATGATGATCGGCATACGGGATCCTTGCGGAACTACAGTTGCTTCCTCACGTAGCTGGGTGAAAACCATTGAATCAACATACTTATCGGGGAAGGTCTCGACAAAGGACGGTAGGTTCAGACCCTTGGTGTCTGGACGATGGAGCAATGCCACGGACAATGCGTAGTTGAACAAGTATGGGTTGAGTCGATCCCTAGCGTAGACAGCTATGCTCTGCAAGTCATCGATACTGCGTACTCCAATAAAGATATCGATCAGACGACCAGCAATGCGACGATGACGCGGAATGAACAACGAAAACTGTTCACGACGACCCAGCGACATTGGGATTTTCAAGTCCGGAATGCTGATGTCCTTCACGGGGATTCTTTGCTCAGCCTTCTCGCCGAAACGCGATTGAACTTCATTGCCAATGGGGCGGTAGCGATCCGTAAGGAACTTATCGGGAACATCGAACACGCTCGCCCTGGTGCCTTTCTCCATAAAGATGGGCTCCTGGGGACGCTCAAAAAGGAGTAGTAGATTCTTCCTGTCGGCCATTGTTGTGGGTTAGCGTTTCGTCAAAAGTCAAACTGAAGTCGAAGTGAACTGTAAGTGCTGTTGGTGGCTGTACTACAAGAGTGCCAGTAGACGAGTGTGATTAGTCCAGGCACGCAACGCTGTTTTTATACACGCCAACGGTAACCGCAACTGATAGACTGTGCAGTGGGAATTGGAAGCTTATCAGTGTTCAAGTGGGTCTAATTTTTGGGACTTGGTTTGATTGTGGTTAGTTGCGTGACTGTAGTTCTGGAAACGATTTAAAAAAATGTGTGTTCGTATTTTGGGAAGGCGATATTAGATTAATTGTGGATAAAGATACTCCCATGACTTTCTGGAAGCTTTTTTCTTCTGTCGAATAGTTTTTTTAAGTGCAGTTTTCAATGAAAACATTTCCAATCGTGTTTTGCAAAAAATCAAGTAGCAGAAAATTGAATTTGAACACCATAATACAATATTTGTGTACTGAAATGTTTCTGCACGTAAAGCCAACCCTACCTTGAGCCAAGACCAATTCCAAACCCCAATCGAGGAAGGAATATCACATTTGCATCATGCACTTGGAATGGCAAGTGCAGGATGAAGGAGTCATATAGCCACGGGCTTAGTGAAACGGGAAATTGAATACCTCAACACAAATAGAAAAAAGACACTTACTGTGCTCAAACGAGAACTCGATAATGTGACCCTGGGCAGTTCTTTGTGGTGGAAAAACTCAACCAGAGAATTGGAAATATTGTTTTGTTTTCTACATTGTAAAGGAATATACCTGCGAGGGTTCTATGGGGTGAGCGTACTAAAAAGATTATTCAAGAATTTCTCTTCATTTTTGTTTTTTTTTCCACAGGATTGTTTTCTAATCTCTTGAATTACTTTGCAAAGCTGCTTTTATGTTGGAAAATTGGTGGAACTTATTTTTTTGTCTTTTGTAGTAATTGAATAATTTTTTTTTTATTGAATGACCAATGGAAACGCAATATCTTATATTCGTACGACATATTAATAGTGACAAGTAGCTGAGAAAGTGTGCATTGAATCAGTGATATGCTTTAGACACTTGTCATATCTGTCACTTATTAATAGAGTCCCTCGAAATACAGGTTTGGATGATGAAGTTTGTTGAGAAAAACTATGGAAAATAATGTAGCGAACTTATTGCTTTTCTAATAGATGAAGCCTTAGCATCACGTCAAAATCTGAACGTCAATCACACTTTACGTCCTGCGTTCGTTTCTAGGACTGCTGTTAGTTAATACCACCCATGTTAAGGTATCGCAAGACAAATTGATAGTGACACCTTATCACATTTCAGGATATAGATGAAGTCATACCCAAAGTGGACATCTATAAGACAATCAGAGCTCAATTTATTTTCGACGTTTCATATCCTTCAGTGCATTTGTAAAAAGCATGTAAATTGTGGAGGCACAAATTCGGCGCTAAAGCAGGCTTTCGCAGAAAATGCTATTACACTGTAGAAGGCAGACGAAAATCTGGTGGTGTCCGGATTCTTGTATGTACATCTTTTCCATTACAAAACAGGTAAAACAGTGAAGGCTGCTTAATTAACGACTTTTTTTCAAACTCTACCTTCTCTTAATGGCGCATTCTGGAGTTGGTAGTCCCGATTGGGCGCCACCCAGGAGTGGGAATACTCACCAACAATGATTGTGGGTACCGGTATGGAAAGCATCCGGGGTGGATTAAATCCAGCAACAAATAAAAACTCCAGGAGCAGTCTCAAAATGATCGGCTTAGTTAAGTTAGGCCGAATGTAAAACACTCTTTCCTCTGCCAACATGCATAGAATGGACTGGACAGCATTCAAATTTATGCTAGATGTTTTCAATGAGTACTCTGTCAGATCTTTTACATTTCCACTGTCCTCTGATCCTTTCCCCTTGCTACACATTTAACCGTAGTCTTGCTTACTTACTTACTTACTTAAGGAGCCACTAAAATCCGGAATCGACCTGGGCCTCAGCCAACCTCGGATCTGTCTCCAGCTATAGCCGTCTCCAATTTCGCGAGCGAAGCTGGCTGAGGTCCCCTTTCACTTGTGTGCGCCACCGGAGTCTCGGTGCTTTCTTCTGTGCCGCCCCTGCGAGGTGGAATCGAAGATTTTCCGGGCTGTGACGTTGGTGTTCATCCACTCAAGATGAGCCTTCGTAGCCGTTGTATTTTGACTCTTCTGGTTAGGTCGGTGCCGCATTTCGATGTAACATCTTCTCTTCCACTCTCCGTCTATGCAGACGGGAAAGTAAATCGTCTGCGGAATTTTCCTCTCGTAGCAGCCTAGAGTGTTTTCATCCGCCTTTGACAGGGACTGGGATGATAAGGCTCTTAAAAATGTCCTTTTACTTGCCCGAGAGAGTACTTTGCTACTCAGTTGCCTTCTTAGCCTAAAGAAACATCGATTGGCAAGAGTTATCATTCGTTTGATTTCAGCTCTGGTGTCATTGTCTGAATTGATGGCGGAACCCTGGTAGACAAAGTCCGTAGCTACCTCAAGGTTAGGTTAGGTTAGGTTGGAAAGGGATGTTTGCATTAGTGCAAGTTCACTTGGTGGCCAGATTGGCCCATTGTGATTACCCTTGTAAGGTAGACAAACATGGTTGGACATATGTCTTGCTAACTGAACCAGCCTGATCTCTTAATACATCTTTTTAGGTCTAGTACAGTGATATTCCTGCCAGATAGTCCAGGCTATCAAAAAACCTGACTCCTGAAAAGGTTAGTCGTCGTTCTTGGACAGCTGGACAGTGGCAGAGAAAGTGTTCTATAGACTCTATTTCTTCTTCATCCCTACAGCTTCTGCAGAAGTCGTTGGCAAATATTCCCACTCGTGTAGCCATGACACCAATGGTGCAGTATCGCGTGACTACACCAACGGAGTGTTCTTTTGAAATTTCCACTGAGAGATAGAAGCGTCGCTGTTCTTTTTAGGTCGAGTACTGGCCATAAGAAGTGAGTTAAGATACAATCTTTAGACTGATGCCAACGTTCACCGGCCAGTTTGATCGTGTAATCTTTGGCTGTGTTGAAAGGGAGATAAACCCGTCAGTCAGCCATCGTTATGTCCATATCAAAACCTTTCCTGGCTAGTTCGTCCGCCATTTCATTTCCGGCCACACCAACGTGCCCAGGAACCCAGCAGAGTAGAACTGTGTGGAAGCTTATTTCCTTTAATGCCATGAGGCAGTCCTTGACACACTTAGAGAAGCTAATTACTTAGCTACCTCAAAGTAATAGCTGTCTATGGTGATGCTCTGTCCAAGACGTTGGTGTTGGGGGTCTTTTCTTGATGACAGCATGTACTTGGTTTTGCCCTCGTTGACTGCTAAACCCATATTCGCCGCTTCCGACCCAATACTCACGAAGACTTCACTGACATCACGCTTTGTTCTACCGATTGTGTCAATGTCGTCTGCGTATGCGGGTAATTGAACGGACTTTTGAAAGACTATGCCTCTGGTGGTTCCGCATAATTCTCTCAAGAATGATGTTAGAGAAGACACATGACAGCACGAGGTCTTTACCGACTTTGACGAAACAGCGTGAGTTTTCCATAGTCATCCTGTATACACCGACGATTTTGGCAGAGATGCCAAAATTATTTGCGCTATATAGCTCGTTTCTACCTCTCTTTGCTGTCATACGCTGCCTTAAAATCAATGAAAAGTTGGTGGGTATCGATTTGGAATTCCTGGGCTTTCTTCAAGGTCTGCCGCAGTATGAATATTTGTTTAATAGTGGACTTTCCTGACCTTAAGCCACTGATATGTATGTGCCTTTCAGATTGACAAACGGCTTCAGGTGTTCACAGAGCACAGCAGGGAAGATCTTGCGACTATAAGAAGACTGATGCCTCTGTAGTTGGCACAATACAGAGGGTCTCCTTTCTTTAGGATTGAGCAAACAATGCTGAGGTTCCATTCGTCGGGCATACTTTCTTGCGACCATATCTTGCAGATGAGCTGGTGCATTCTCCTAACCAACACATTCGCCAGCGGATTCAAAAAGTTCGGCAGCTCGACCGTCTGCTCAGGCTGCTTTCTTGCCTTGAGCTTAGACACAGCTACTTTCACTTCCTCCAGATATAGTTCGTATGCTACGTGGGTATTGTCTTTGCCTGGGTTGAATGGCACTTTCTGCCTGACAGCGGTATTTGGTTCGTCTTCGCCGTTATAGAGTCTGCAGAAATGGTTTTTACAAATCCTCAGCACCAATTGCAATTCCCTTATGATGTTCCCTTGATGGTTCTTGCAGGCTTCGGTTCAAACTTTATACCCTTGGCAGGACCTTTTCATTTTCTGGTAAAACTTTCGACACTCATTCCTGTTGGAACATTCTCTATCTCTTCAACCGGGGGCTTCTCATGCTCTCTCTTTTTCTTTCGGAGAAGCCGGTGTTCCTCTCTCCTCCTCTGCTCGTAGAGCTCGCGAGCAGCTCTAGTCTTTCTGTGCAGAGCCGCTTTGTACGCTTCCTGTTTAGCTGCATGTACTTGCCGGCACTCTTTGTCAAACCAGGGGTTCACTAGTGGTGGCGGTGTGAAACCCAGATTTTTAGAGGCGGCATCTCTGATGGCATTTTGGCAATGTTTGCCGTTGGCTATCAATATTTGATGCTGGCTGCATAGAACTTTGAAGAAGGTTTTGGGAGACTCAAACTTCTTCACATTATTTCTATTTCTTAGCGTTGGTCGGGATATCAGCAGCTGTACCTTGCCTACAGAAGGACCTGATCCGAGTCAATGTTGGCCCCTCCGAAAGTTCGGAAATGTATGATACTGGAAGAGTGCCTTGCGTTGATCGCAATGTGGTCAATCTGGTTGACGGTTGATTGATCCGGAAATCTCCACGTCCTTTTGTGGATAGTTCCTTTGAGACGCGGGAAGGAACTGTGTAGTAGCTACCACAGCGTGTCGCGCGTGCAGACTGTTCTTTCCGATTGTATGACCAAAGATGCCCTTCCTCTCAAGCTTGGCATTTAAATCGCCTATGACGATCTTAGGGTAGGGCACTACTCAAATGTTTTGTGCAGGAGCTCGTAGAACACATCCTTGGCGTCGTCATCTTTCTCCTCTGTGGGGGCATGCGCACATATGAGGCATATGTTGGCGAATATAGCCTTGATGCGGATCGTCATGAAGCTCAAGACTTTTTGCCTAAGTCTGTCTCTAACAAAGAAACGACATTCCGATAAGCGCTGATTTTGATGTCTGTAGCAGTCGCCGTAGTATAGAAGGCGCAGTTTATCATCTTTCTTTTGATATATGCCTTGCCTCCTATGTCTGGGCCTATGCCTGGGCCTCCTGTAATTACTCGGCCGCACGCTGTATGTTAAGGGACTTAATATTCCACGTGCATATTCGAAGCTCGTTATACTTATTTTGTTTGCATTGGTCGTCAACAGTAAAACCGTCCGGTTCCGAGGCTTGTCACAGGTTTGTAACTCGGTTTTCTTTACGTAGCCGGGAAGTCACCCCAACGTCTTAGTCCTCCAGGTTGGGGGCCTGGAGGACCAGATCGTTTTGATGACTCCAAGGATGGAGAGCCGAATAACCCACTCTTTATCGGCCTGAGCTCCGAATACTTCGTAGAAGCCCATAAAAGGTGTTTACTAACTACTACTAGCTTACTAGTGTCTAGCAAAAGCTTGGTGGCCGGTTAGGACGCCTACAAGAAGTCTGCAATCGATTCTCCTTAGAGATAGAAGAAAAGACGCTGACCCCTCGCAGATGTCCGGGCGTAGTCGTTTAGTCTGTCTGCACCCATTTAAGTCACGCCAGGGAGCCCTGTGCTCACGAGAAACTCAAGTATCAATGGCAGACGTAAAAACAGACACAGGCAGGCCTATGGCAGAGCATCTATCATCAAAGCATCTAGAGCAGATCCCGGCGTGCTAGGGAAGGCCCCTGTGCAGCCAAGACAAGCCGTTCTTTGAAGTTTGGCAAAAGAGGCAGTAACACGTTTCCGCGGAAGCCTGCTCCACCAAACAACCGATGCGTATGAGAGGAGTGGTCTAACCATGGCCGTATAGATCCAGAGGACCCTTTTCGGAGATAAGCCCCATGTCTTGCCAAAAGCGCCTCTGCATTGCCAGAAGGTGAACAATGCTTTTTCGGTTTGGTTTCAACATGCTTGGACCAAAGAAGTTTTCTGTCAAGGATTACTCCCAAATATTTGACTTCATCGGATATCGGGATAGTGACACCTTTAAGCACGAGTTGAGTCAGACCAGTGACATTCCTCCTTCTCGTAAAGAGAACAACCGTAGTCTTAAGAGGATTCACTGAAAGCCCATTCCTAATGCACCAATCATCGATCAAGTCTAGGGATCTCTGCGCCTGAGAAGTCCCTAGGTCCCTAGTCATCAAGGATACTGAGCAGGATTAATCAGAGCATCTTGGCTCATCATTATAGTTGCCAGCATTAAAGCTGAGCGAAAAATGCTTCAACCGGAATGTTATAATTACAGAAAGGATTTTTCTTAAGTTTTCGCGAACAATTTAATTTGAAACGAAATCAAGCTTTGCCTAGATTTATTTGAACAACAATTTGAAGGTGAAGGAATCACCTGGATAAATAAATAATCGGAAATCAATAAAAATGATGACGTCAACTGAGTACCTAATAATATCATTGTTTATAACACCCAAGGGTTAACTTCTGCGTCATTTCCTAAAAGTAAAGTAAAAAGAATGTCCATATCAAACTTTATAGTCATATTTTTAAATGTATTATTGAACACACACAACGTCATCGTTACTTACAACTGAATGAAAAAATTCCAAACAAAACAAGACTATCCAATTTATTGTGTTCTTTCATAAGGCAAATTATTTGATATCCATCGCCGAAGTATCATATCCTTTTCGAGTGCTTCTATGGGCTTCCATCTATAACAAAGGGAATTCCTCTTGTTACAAAAGGACTAAAATTATCAAATGATCCAAACATCTGATGGCATTCAAATGATGACGATGCGGGTCGAAGAATGAGCTTAAATTTCATTTCGATAAGGAGCTTGAATTTCTCTCGGCAGTTGGTTTTTTTTTTGTGTGGAAATTATTCCTTTTAAGAGAAACTTCTATGACGTCCTGTATCACGGACGGATGTATAGTACGCTACGGTTGGACTCTATCATACACAGAAGCATTCTGCTTGCAGAAGCATAGCTAGCATTCGGGAAGGAATTGATTTTCTCAATGAAATTCCTTAATGCATTGCCATGGAATTATCGTGCCAAGGACACGAATGAAGCTGGCGGGGGGCAGTCGGTCGTCGGAGAATGATTCAACAGCGATAATGCGAGAAAGGGATCTCCGGTTAGATGGACTGGCATGACGATGGTGATGATGGTGTGGTATGGAATGTTAAGTCATCATAAGGACCCATAAAGAGAACTCATTTATACCATATGGCTAGATGTGTGTGTGTGTTTGTATTTGCCTTATACCAAAGACATAGAGCATTGTCATTGCCATCATTGCTTCGGAAGTGTTTCTATGTGTGGTTGTTGTATGGATTTTCTTAAGTAGGGCTCCGGCAGGCTATAAACATTAGATATGTTATGGGATGGCCCTATACGCTGGTGTAGTTGATTTTATGGTCGAGACGCCATAACGACTTTGTGAGATGCTCTAAGTTTGTTGTGTACATGGGATTTTGTGTGTGTTTTTATTCGAAAAGCATTCATTCAAAGGTTAATGAATAATTTACTCCTCCAACTGAGAGTAATGGGGGAAGGTCTGATGGGTCTTGAATGCCATTTGGAATTGTCTAACAAGATGATGCTGTCCTTCGCAGGGATCAGTTGTGTCGAAAATGAGTATGTGGGATTGCTGGCTAACCAATATTGCAAGAACATGTCAAAATAAATAAAATAAGAAAGAACTTGAGGTGAATGACAGCTCAACCTTGTATAGGTACTTCATTGCAGGACTACTGTCATCCTCGCAAATTTTTCACTTTATTCGTCGTCGCTTCTCAAGATTTTTGAACAAGGGCAAATGGAATAACTTTTAGCCCCTTCACGCCAAATCAAAAATCCGCCATAATCAAAGATATTGCATAAATTAAAAAAACATATCCAGCCAATATTGGGCGCCAGTTATATACAATGATGCACCACACTTAAGTTCTGATCGCTAATCGACAGTCCCAAAATTATATAGAGACTCTATGAATGGTTCTAACTCTGTACCTCCTTCGTATGCAACGTTTTTCGTGAGGTTTTCAAGAATTTTTTTTTTTGTAAAAGTCCTTCAATTTCTTCGGCACGCCATATCATTTTTATTTATTGGAATTTTCTGCCAATAGACCTATCAAGCTTATGATCAGAAAAAAAAACAATAACTAGATCAAAGGATAGCCTTGAATATTCGAAAATCCTTACTGATATAAAATTTTTAAATAGTTTTGACAGTTCCGCCGATAGACCTTTGAAGCTCACAGATATGATTTTTTTTTTTTTTTTTTTGAATACTAGGATGGACGGAGGCTAAAACTCCAAAATCTTTCAAAGATACCAATACGCCCTACATAATACCGAAGTAGCCGATATTGGTTATGCCCGATTTCCACGTGCTAAAATACCACCCATTTATGAGAGACACTATGAAACTGCAAGAACGCACTTCATAGTAGTAAATTTTCGCTCTCTCATAATACTTCTTGACTACAACTAAGTTAACTTAACAAGTAGCTTACGCTTCCGTAGTGTTTATCGCATTGGGTAGGTTGCTATCCAGTGAATGCACGTACTAAGCCGTTCATTCGTGCGGCTTCACCCTACGTCGCAAGATCGAAGGGACTTGTTCTTTGTAGTCGTCGCTCGTTGTTAACATCGTTAAGAGTCTCGGTTAGAGTACGGATCATTTCATTGTTGCGATGAACATGAAGGCGAGAATTTAGCTTTCGAGCGAAGTTTGTTACTTCTTCGCTATTCCTAATATACCATGGAGCATTCACAATTGCTCTTAGTGTCTTGTTTTGGAAAGTCTGCAACATTGACATGTTGCTCGGCTTGGTACAACCCCAAAGTTGTATACCGTATGTCCAGGACGGCTTTAACACCTGCCTGTACAAGAGCAGTTTGTTATATGTGCTTAATTTCGAAAATCTTCCAATAAGCCAATACATTTCCCTGAGCCTAATCTCGAGCTCGTCACGCTTCTTCTTTACGTGTGGTTTCCACCTTAGTTTAGCGTCCAGTGTCATCGCTTCATTTGCATAAGGTATTTGTGCAGAACTTATGAACAGAGGCAAATTGTTAACCCTTCTGTAAGTGAAATTCACATGCGTAGACTTGTTCTCGTTAAGAGCGATTCGCCAAGTCTTCGTCCAGACACAAATTCTGTCCAATGCTCGTTGGAGGTTTCTCGTTGATGACTCGACTGATTCACCTGTTGCCAGGATGGCCGTATCGTCTGCAAACGTGGCCACGACTGTCTCGTCATCTAGAGGTATGTCTCTTGTGTAGAGCAGGAACAGGGTCGGACCGAGGACGCTTCCCTGGGGTACGCCAGCCCGAATTTGCTTGAAACTCGAGTATTCACTTTTACACCTAACACGAAAGAGTCTGCTTTCAAGATAATTTTCCAATATTTTAAACATGTCTTCCGGCAAGTTTTGCCGTAGCTTATATTTCAAGCCTTCGTGCCATACCTTGTCGAAGGCTTGCGATACGTCGAGGAAAGCACTTGAACATATTTTTTTCCCTTCTAAGGCTTTTTCAATTTCATGCGTTATTCTGTAGACATGATATATTGTGGAATGGTTAGGTCTGAAACCGAATTGATGATCCGGGATGGATCAAGCGTCTTTCTGCAATTATTGGCTGTAATCGCTTCAGCAGAAGTTTCTCGAATACTTTCGATATTATCGGCTGAAGCGATATGGGCCTATAAGATTTTTTATCATTTGCGCATTTCCCCGGTTTTGGAACCATAATGACTTCAGCAACTTTCCATTGTCTTGGAACGTATAGAAGTCTAAGAGAAGCGTTTATCATATAAAGTAGCTTGACTAATGCCTTTTTTGGTAGCTCTTTTATGATCAGAAAAAATTGAATATTCGTGAATCTTTGTTAGCGGTCCGTCCAAAAATGGAAAAAGGACCTCTTATGGTATCGCTACGTTGTCCGTCCGTCTCTCCGTCCGTCCGTCCAATAGCTTTATAACTTCTGAACGGTAAGTTGTAGAAAGACAAAATTTGGTGTACGTACAAACTGCGGAAATAGTCAGGGAATCCAAAGAGGGCAATTTTTTTTAAGCACAAATAACGGTGTAATTACAGTTTGAAATTTCATGTGAAAATGGACTTAATGTTTTTTAGTGTTTTTTTCAAGAAGTTTAGTAGGCAGGAACTAGAAAAACGAAACTTAGGTTTAAGAAAAACAAAGTTTTAATTAAAAAATAAAACTTTTCGAAAATATTAAAGGGTTTTTGAGAAATGAAGAATTGAAAATGCATGACGTTTTTTAAAGTGTTGGAGGCCATAACTTTTGAACGGCTTATCGCTCAAAATCAATATTGAACATACGTATAAAGCAACTCAAAGTTAACCAAGTGCTTAGGTCATATTTTTTCAAAACAGTTTCAGTACTGTAGTTTTAACGCATTTTTGAAAAAAAAATCGCAAAAATGCATGAAAAAACGTGTGCCCCCCCCCCCCCCCCCCCTATCTCCGGTGCTGTTTGGTGGAATTCTATGAAAAAATCACACGTATCAGAAATAATCCAAAATTTTAAGGAAAATTATAGCGGATTTTGAAATTTCAAAATCTTTTGAGATTTAATTGAAAAACATGAAAGTATTTTCAAAACAATTTTTTTAAGTCTTTTAGTAGCTTAACGGTATAAGCGATCTTATTCTGATTCGATTAAAGTAAACGCTTAAAAAAAGAAGGAAGGCTGCGTTAAAATTTTTTTAGATTGCCGTTTTTAACCTAAGTTTTTAGAAGCCTATTTAAAAAACGAAATAAAAAAGGAGCTTGTTTTACCGTTTGCGCATAAACCGGTGGCCATAGAATTGAAGAAAACATCCAAGGCTAGTGCTGCTGGTTGTGCTGTTAGAAAAAAAAAATAACGGGAGCTGGAAAAACTTCAAAATATTTGTTTTATGGATTTGAAATTTAAAAAATTATAAAAAAGGTCAAAAGCACGCATGTCTCCCCCTCTATCTCCCAAACGGTATAAAGTATAGTTTTTAAATTAATACCGGGCATATACTCCATCTTCTTTGATTTTTTAAAAAACTATAGCAGACATCGAATGTTCAAAAACTTCGAAGATTTAACTGAAAAACGTGAAAACATTTTCAAAAGTCTTTTTTAAAGATTTCTGGTTCCTTAACGGTTACGACCACCTTGTTTAAATTTGGTTGAAGTATATAATGTTTAAAAGACAAGCGAACTGCATCAAAAACGTTTCAAAATTGCCGTTTTCGACGTTAAGTTTTTAAGCCCATTCAAACAAGCGAAATAAAAAAGAGCCTATTTTTACCGTTTTCTCAGAAATCTATTTCCGCAGAATTTGAGAAAAGTGGCAAATGCTAGCACAGTTGGTTGTAAAATTGATCAAAAAGTCTAACGGTAATTAAAAATAATCAAAATTGCTGTTTTATGGGTTTTAAATTATAAAAGTCCTATAAAAGGCCAAGAAAGAGTATGTCCTTCCCTCTATTTTCGAAACGGTAAAGCTTTTTGTCAGCCTATTTTTAGAGTAACGAAACCCAATATAAAATCACCCAATATAAGAACAGTAGGAAACAGTACAGAACCCAACAGGAACACTACGAAAAAAAGTATATTACAGACTGTAAAATATATTCAGAAATAATTTTAATAAATAAATAGAATGTTACACAAACTGCGCAATATAGATGACTATAACCTACAACAAAAGCCGACGGACCGCTCCGCATATGTCTTTACACTTGACGGTCTTTTTCATTATTATTTTAAAAGCACATTATTTATCTTAACAAGTTATTTAAGATTTATCAATATATATCTTTAATATAATACTTTACTTTTATAATACTCAATATAATACTTTAATATCAATTAAAAACAATGTTTTGATGAAATACTGCTCAAGAAAAGGCCAACCTTTCACTACTCCCTCCTCCAAGTTTAATTGTAAACCACACTCATTGAGTTAATTTAAAGTTAGGCTCCTGTTCTTTCCGGAGGCGGTTGTGGCTGCCCGTCAAGTGCTCCTTGATACAGCAGCCATCGGCCACGGTGTAACACTTTCCCTATTAAATGAGAAATATTAATTACAACCGCAATACAGTTGGGTACATCTGGTCCAAGGAGCGGCCGGCATTGGGTAACCACCTTCATTTATTACAGCCTGGTAGTAGTGGCTTAATTGCCGGAAATAAAAAAAAACTTTAATTTGCACTTCCCTTCTCTGTTTGGGAGAGAAAAAAAAATTACCAAGGATTCCCTAACGAGCGGTATGGTCTCCTTATTTTTTATTTTCCATCTGCAGCTAGCCAAGGACTGCAAAAGTACCCACCTATCCGCGTTCGACTATAAATCTCAATGAAAAATGTATACTGAAAAATATCCTTCTTAGTGTGCGCTGGAAAATATGTGTTTTTTTAACTCCCCAGAAATGGACTTGGGCTATTTTTGGATCTAGCTAATCGTGTATTTTTTTTTATTCTTTTGAGACTGAAGAGGAAATGTCAAAACGTTAGACGTAAGTGAAGCCACAGAATGTCCTTAAAAGGGGGTATAATTTGGCTTCAATGTGCTGTTGTGTGTTGGCCATTGTTTTGCATTTGGCTTTGTGTTACTTCAGAATGAATTTTGAAATTGAAATTCTTTTTTTTCTCTCGCCATTTCAGGACCTCAGACTAAAGCCATCAATAACCCTCATGTACTTCTGTGTATTCCAATTTGAAAACGCCCACAGTCGATTACAAAAAAAAAATATGTAAGGTCATATACTATCCGTAAACTGTACGGATTTGTTTTTTGAAAGTTAAAAAATCGAAAAAAAACGATTTCCCCAACACATTGAGTGGTGAAACGTTTTTCCGATCTAATGAATTTTCAGGTTGCCTCTGGTAATTTGTATTCCGATGGAGTATTTCTCAGATTATATTGGGAAGAACTTAGCATGTACAAGTCCCCCAAGTAGTTTTCATGGAAAAGTTACTCAAAACTCAAATTGATTAGAGAACATCCACTGAGGGTGAAGCGTTAAGGAAACAAGTACAAGTGTTTCGTTTTAAAGTTAAATTAAATGTACATAATGGGGGGGTGGATAAGAGGGGGAAGGAGGGTTCAGTGTACAAGCAAATAGGTTTATTAACTCTTCCTGAATGGAAGGGACGGGAACCAATTTGAAGAGATCTTGATGGAAAATTTTCAAGGGGAAAACAGTTTTGAGGTAGTTTTCACTTTCTTCAAGGATGTTCCTGTTGATGAGGGGCTTCAATGAGGTAGTTATAGTTATTGACAGGAGAAAGGACACATGTAGATATACATCTTCACATTACTCAGTACCGGTACTTATTAAAAAGGAGTAATTTGAGTGACATGATTAGATTAGAAATGGAATTAGATATCAGGTTTTCTAATAAGGACTTGGTTTTAGTATTTAAATAAAGCTTAAAGCTTTTGAGATAGATTATACAATTATTATTACATGCCTTTAAAAGAACGTACAATCAAAATATTTCTGAATGGAGTTCAACGTCTCGTTCACAATGTTAATCACGAGAAAAATTTTGCGACTTCTATTCGCTGAAACTGATTTTCCACAAAAACGGTGGTTATAGCTCGTTTAATAAATAATGCATATAGGGAAGTTAGTATAAACATTGAACTTCCAACGGGCCCTTATAACAAACTATCAATATTAGATATTGTACATGTACTGATAATAGTACAGATATATCCAAAGATAGGCTTAAATGTACGAAATACTGTAATTTTTTTTGTTCAAATTCAATATTTTTGTAAATTCGACCCCCAAAAAGAGGCGTGGCTAAAAATTTTGTGTCAACGAAATCTGTAATGGAGGCTCCATTTGGTTTACCTAATGTGCTAATTTAATGTATTATTTTTTCCTACATTAGGCTTACGACCAGTCGAAATTATTTTTTTTTCTGAAAAATGCAAGGTTTTTCTTCAATTCTGCCTCCAACTGTGGGCGTGGCTTAAAATTTTGTACGACAAAGATTTGGGAATCAGTGTTTTTTTATATACTTGCGCAGGGGGCCATGCTAATCTTCTCTGGATCGTTCCAATTTTAGTATATGTTCTGCCGAAGCAAGAACAGTGTTTTTTATATAATGTATAATTAGAACAAAAATATTAAACAAAATGCATTTCAAATTCACCCTTTAAATGTATGCCACGCTCACTAGGGGTGGCTTAGAGATTTTATTTTTTGAATGGATATCTTAGGGCCGGTTTTTTAGTGCGAGATCATCCGAGTTTCAAAGTTTAACTAAGATTAACCCCAGGAATGAGTTTTTCAGTGAATTGGTATCTAGGATTAATCTCGGCTTAACTCGCCAAATTTGGTGAATTAATCTCGGATCAACTCTGGAAAACAGTATCAACTTCTTTGAATGTTTTTTCCGCGCGGAATGACAATTGATTTGAGTGTTTTTGTGAAAAATTACATCTGGGAATAAGTCGAACTTTTTTCCTGTATTTTTCTATGTGAAGTGAGAGTTGGGAGAGGCAATAATTTCGAGAGTCGAAGATTTTGACAATTTTGTTTACGGAGTTACTTCTTTGAATGTTTTTTCTGTTGAACCACGTTTTGTAAGTTCCACTACAAAATGAATCTAGAGTTAATCCAGCGAACAGTTTTTCAGTGCAAATTTAACTCGGTTTTCAGTGCAAAGTTAACTCCGTCAGTAAAGTGGTCAAAATCTTCGACTCTGGAAATTATTGACTCTCACTTTACAAAAAAAAAAAAAAAAAACAGAAAAAGAAATTCGAGTTTTTTTCAGATGTCATTTTTCACAGAACAACGAAAAGCCACTGCCATTCACACAGAAAAAACATACTGTTCATACGAGTTGATCCGAGTTTAACACACCAAGTTCTGCGAGTTAAGCCGAGATTAAAACCAGATCAATATTTACTAAAGAAACTTATTAATCGGGTTAATCTCAATTTAACTCCGAAACTCGGATAATCTCACACTGAAAAACTGGCCCTTAGAGATATGATCGAGACCGACAGATAAATTGATTGAGCCATGATAGCCCATCTGTGAAGGTTTTATATTTTTAAAAAATGAAGTTAGGGAGCTGAATCTTGGGTCATGGCTTGTTTTTCATTGTGCACAACAAATTGTGAAAATTGGTAAGCTCCACCCACAGCCGCGCCCATTATTGGTTTAGTGTAAGGCAACCTCTTTCTCACATTTTATTTTAAAATACCTTTCGACTAAATTAGAATTTTCGGTTAAGGAAATGTGGCTAAAAACTTTTCATGTTGTTGGGATCATGTAGATCATGTAGATCATGAGATCATGTAGGCTATTTGGACACCCGAGATGGAAGTGGGCTGTGGTGCAGATTGTAGCACCTATGACCGACAATTGGGAGGTGCTACCATACAAAAAACTAGTAAGGTGGTCGGATTTGGACAAAGAATCAAACGTGTTCAGTGTAGCTCAAATGGTAGAGCATTACTCGCGACAAGTAAGGGTTGCAGGATCGTACCCTGCCGGTGAGTCACGCATGGTTTTTTCTTTCGACATTTCCGTACGCTAACATTTCAACTCCACTCCAAAAACTTTTCATACAACGAAACTGGACCGCCCATATCGTCATCGATCGTCTTATATAATTAAAAACTTAATTTCTCTGAAAATTTACTCTAAATCGTAGAAATATTTTCTGACAAATATTAAAGATATTAAAATTCTCTTAGTTTGTTTCACACCAAGTTTTGAGCTCCGCCCACTTTAAGGGGGCATTTTTAGGAAAAAGTTGTTGCAAGTCTCCACTTGTTTGCAATCCAATGGGTTTTTCTTAGTAGAAAATGACGGTATTGTCGCCTTTCAAACTCTTTCCTGTATGTAACATTTTCAGGTAAGTTTTTTAAGTTCTTCCGCTAATCGCAGGTTTACGGCCGGTGGAGACGTATTAGTAGGCAGATTATTTGCATGCGAAGATAAGAGAAACTGCTCTTATATCACAAGCCAAAATAAAGCAACAATTCGAAACAACGTTTGTGTGATCACATTACGTAGACGATTTTTTTTTTGTGTTTCATCAGAGTATTCTAAGCTGGGTGTCCTTAATTGAGAATGGGTTGATGTATGAGAATCGGAAAAACTCCAAAAACCGGTTTTAAAAATCTGGAGTGCACACAATCTCCATTGGATAAAATCTAGAATGACAAAAATCTGGACCAATTTCTTTCCAGATTCCTGAAATAAATACATTTGGAAATAAATGTTGTTCCAAATCGTTGCATTATTTAGGCTTGGAAGTCGATTAAAAACAAATCCCAAAGTGGTTCCACCCGACAAACATAGGATAAATTTGACACGAATACGCTTTTTCTGTAATTTTGGGTCTCAAAATATAGTGACGATGACATTTCAAAGAGCTAAAAAAATTTCCGTTGTAAAAATCGTAATAGAAAATGTATTTGTGGCAGATCCGTCATATACACAAACAGTTTCAGTTTTTCTTTTCGATTCTCAAAGTGTTATTAATGTGTGGGAAAGGGATTGAATGTGGCATACGGTTTATGGCAAAAGGTTTATAAATAGTGTGAACATGTTTTATGAGAGATTTAATTTTAATGGTTTGACGAGAGGTTTTAAATTTAAAATGGTAAAAATCGAGATTTAAGAGAGATTTATTTAGGGTTTATGTGATTCCGTATTAGTGTCCGGTTTTTGTTCTTATTTTTGTTTTCTAGATTCGGTGGTCCGTGAGATTTTGTGATTCCTAGAAGAGGAGAAAATCAAATTTTAGGGCTGACAATTTTAGACGAAAAATTTTCACCCACTTTGTAGGCTTGCTTAGAGCATTTTGTAGGAGTTTTTCTTGTATTTAGGTACATATCTACTTTTCTTCACAAACTATATAGCAATGCAGTCTGCATTAGCTATTACTCGAAATCCCTTTCTCGAAAAGGCTTACAAGCAGTTTAGGCAAAAGCCTTGTGGCGATCTCTTGAGCCTGATTTAATAAAAGATGTGTGCTGTAGTCTATAGATGTCTTAACGTCTTTGAAAGGGCCTTCTCTATCGCTATCGAGGAGTTCTTTAACACTATGTGTACTGAGTTGCACAGGGCAAGTGTTTTGGCACCCTTATTACCTTGAAGACTAAAGCAACTTCCTATTCCAAGTGCAAAATATACTGGGAAATAGCCAAATTAGTAGAGCTTTTCCCTGACACTAGGAGTCGGAATTTCACAGGCCCGCTGGCCTTCACAGCGTAGGAAGCATCCTTAGCTATGGTTCGTCACTGTAGAAAAGTTGTTAAAGTTAGAGGGGACTTGTTATCTCTTATAATATAATTATTAAAATGAGAGAAAGAAGCTCTCTTCTTAAGGTCAGCTGCAAATGGCAACTTGATTTCCCAAAATTAAAAGAACCACATAGCTTTTCAAAACTTTGCAAAGAACGTCATTTTCCCATACCGCACCAAAGCAATTAAGATACTCAAATGTCAACTAAAAGCAGTCACTCTTTTTTTTTTTTGTTTTTTATCAATTCTGTCTCTCTCACCATGAACACAAACTTTACTCAAGTGGCCAACTGTTGTTGATGATACCTTCCTCAACACTCAAGTTTCATGTTGTTTTTTTGTTTTGTGCTTTCCGCAATCTTGAAAAGTCCACTTCAGGTGAAGGAAAATGATACTGTGTTGCCGTCCAGAATAAAATAAACTTTATCACAAAGAAAAACCTCTTAGCGCGACCAGAAGGGTATAAAAAGTGACAACAGCCAACGGGTATGCACCCTTTTAATATTTATATCGGACTCAAAGTGTCCACAACTGAGCATCTACCATAGTTGTTTGAAAAGGACATTCCTATACACTACTAGATTCATCTCTTTACGAACATTGATTTTCTGTTTCTTCCTCAGGAGACTTTTATTCCTCACGGACTTGATGTTGTTGGGCTTGTGCTCTGTTATACTCTCTGTCACTGGTTTATGGCAAAAAGATGCGCCACATATACCTCAGTGAATGGGAATCCGGAAAGCAAGGCAAAAGGATATCCGCACGCTGAACAGGATAGTGTAATAATTCATTCCGTTCTCGAATGTCGTAGAGGATATGAGCATTGAGGATGAAACGTAACATTTGTCTGGCGCTCTCTTGCAAAACAATTCACATGGACGACGTGATAAAAAATCTTATTCACTCCCCGTCACTCCCATTTCTGGTGTCCTTTTGAATAATTTATCGAGAAGAATTGTTGGCATGCATATAGCTGTATCCAAGCCGAGAGCAGAGGATAAGACTTATTGCTGGTGGCTTTCTTATACCCAGAAGTGAGTCTTTTTTGTCCTCCCGGTGGCTTTGTTGTGGGGCGTATGGGACTGTGTTGTGTATGTCCTCGGACCGCCCTAGTTTGTATGCTAAACAGAGAGTGTGAATGGATTAACATGGCTTTCGAGGACAAATTACTGCCAGACCCGGTGGCAGTGAGTCAAATAATGAAAAGATATTTAAATGTATACAAAACGTTCCGAGAAACGTATGCTACGTTTCCGTTGCAAATAGTTTTGAGCTGTTGTGTAAGTCTGATGAATATTCATCACTGAAGATTCTGAGAACAAGGATGGAATACAAAAAACATATGGGCACAGAATATTTCCTCCAATGTGTGAAAATAGTTCTTCGGATTTAAAAATTAATTGTTATCAGTTTAAAACCTAAAAGAAATATAAATTAAAAAGCACTTTTATACAGCTCTCTCTACTGTTTGCCATAACAGAGCAAGTTATGAAGAAACTATTATTTAGCACTTCTTCTTTTTATAAACTGCTGCTTGAGTCATTTTCTTTTGTAGTTAGGCTTCATAAATCCAGATTTGTTCTGTCTGCTATAAAGTGATTAACAACTTCTATTAATTTAAGAAAAAAATGTCCAAAGACGTTTTTAAAATCTTTTTTAATGACGATTGCTTTGTAACGCTTTCGATTCATTTTTTTGTGTCTATAAAGTGTTTTACAAACTAAGAACTATTTTAACTGAGTTCCATTACCTCCTTATCTTCTCTGATTTACCATTCCCATTGAAGTCCTTGAAAATTAAGTGATGTACACCCCGCCTAAGGCGTTTTCCATTCGTCCTTTTAAGGGCGAAGTTCGATTTCTGCCCAGTTGAGCTCTCAACAACCGTAAATACGGCATAAAATTACATATTAAACCACCTCAGACAATATACGAATTTCTCTTAACATTCAGAGGAAACAGGAATAATGTTCACAGATAAAGAACACCCCCGAGATATCATTGCATCGAGTTGGAAGATAAACAATTTCGTTTCCGGATGCATGCTGCATGAGAGATAAATTTACGACCGAACCCCCGGGCACTCCAGAATCCTTTGTTGCCTTTTCTGATAGCATTCATTCTCCATTTTTTTTTTTAAATCATTTCTGTTTTTGTCCTTCCTTGCTGTTCCATCCCAGATCCTTGTCTTGTGGATTACACTTTGTGCGTGTGTGTATGTAGACGTCATGAATATGGAAGCAAATTACGTTGCTGCTGGTTTATCGTCCTATTCAATATTCAGACCTAAAAACTTTGATTGTTCCCATCTGCCGAGTTTTCTCAACCCGCCCACAACTGTACGCACCCAGTCAAAAGGATACCCCTGCGTTTTGGTTCCTCTGTAAATTTTGTTGGACCAAAAATTCCTCTTGGATACGATACGAGCTATGAAAGCTAATTATTAAAAGGCTCCGAAGGGAAGAATTAAAGGCAAACATTACTGTCTAACGGTCTCGTTTGACCTCTATCATCTTAAATTTACATATCTCCGGGACTAGTTTATGTGGACGATGGTGGATGTATCCTTGGGATTTTGAGGCAAAAAAAAGAAATTCGCTTCGATATATGGTTTTTTTTCTCCTGCCGGATGTCTCCTTTTGGAAGGCAAAAATCATTGAGGATTGAGCTAGTCCTTTGTGAATGATTTTATGAACCATGCGGTTTTTTTAGGTCTGCACTTGATTGTACGATATAAGACTAGCAAAGGACTTTGTGAGTGAAAATCTGTTTAGGACAGCACAACTCCTCCTTATACAAAAGAATGAAAAGGCGATGATGAACGTGAGTGGTATTGACATTTTTGACTGTGTCCCACGTGGTTGGGATTTGAAGGACTTTTGTGGGATTTATATTTTTGTTGGTCAACTGTGTTCGATGTTTAAGTGCTTAAATTGGGGCTTAAGAACGGGCCATAAGTGATGTGTTTGAACAGCTTTTACATTCAAATCATCACAGTTGAACGATAATGGCATGATAGTGGTTTGTGATTCAAGGGTAAATCGCTTTTGGGTGTTAATGTGTGAACTCTGATAGGGGGAGGGAAGCTTTTTTTGTTAGGAATGTTTTTTAAGTGATTTTGATGGAGTTTAAAGAAAGAAGCGAACGGCTTGGCATTGAATAACTCTCGTTTTCACTAATTAAGCTTGACCAAATTTTGAAATGATTTCATTCCTAAATTCTTCCATATTTTACGAAATATTTATTTATTCGACGATTTAAAGGGAAATAGCTCAAAGGATTCAGCCCAAAAGGGCAGTGCGGACAATCACTAAGCGGACAAAATCGGTTAAATCTGCAGCAATAAACTAAGGGTGACTTTGACGGTAGTTGAATTGGTTGAGTTTACTTTGGCGACTACTACGTCGCTGTTCCTGTTCCTTGTGACAACGCGGCTTTACTCACTTTCTGTTGCCGCCTATCCTTTCAAAGGGTTGCGAAGTGAGGCTGACTAAGTGGTTCTTCCATCGTTTTTGATCCACCATCCACCGCTACCAACTCAACCCCCGACACCCGTCTGGGCGCGATCCCCAGACGGGTGTCGGAGATGTTCTTTACCTGGTCCCGCCTCCTGTTTCTTGGCCTACCAGAGGGGTGACACGCTCGCATTTCAAGTGGGAATCTCTCAAAGACGAAACTGATCCCGTACTCAGTAACAGTGCGGGATTTCCACCCAGTTAACCCACCTTCACAGCTATCCCTGATCCTCGCCACACCGTCTTCAGCCTTACATATTCGCGTTGAATTACGTTGTCGTTCCATGTCTTCGTTGCTCTTTCATGATGGTAGAAACTGTTACTTCCCAAGCTTCCTGCGTGCTCAAAATCTGTTTGATAAGGTTCTCTACGCTTAAACTTTCAGCGAGTCTCTTCGCCAGCTTACTGAGCTCTTTGTGATGTCCTGAACACTGCAACATTATGTGTTCTGGCGTTTTCTGTGTCCTCCGTGCACGTTCGACAGAAAGGGTTGTCTTCATCCCCAAATCTATGGAGGTAGGCTCTGAAACATTCATGACAAGTAAGCATCTGTATTAGGTGGAAGTTCAGCTTTTTATTCCTCTTTTTGACCCAGGGTTCTATGAATACGATCATTCTTTGCGTCCACATCTACCTTTTTCGGAGGAGTTCCATCTATCTTGCTGTTCTAGGATTGTTCTTAGAGAGACTTGATTATCCCTCCGGGATGTTGCTTTTGGCAGCCTTGTCCTACCGGCACGATGTTTTCTTTCAGCTCCTTTAACGCGGAAGTCTATTGATATCATTCCACCTACTATGCGCATGCGGCGTCGGTGGTATGAAGTTGTTCGGAACGGTAGACCGCCTCTATTTTTCGACTGTATGAGATTGTTTCCATCGCATTAGCCCATATTTGAAGCCCAGAATATCGTTGAGGTCGCACATTTTACCAACAGTAGCCTCTTCACATGCTTAGGAGAAGAGAAATCGCTTGCGACTACTGTCCAAAAATAGTAGGTTAATTGGCATGATCCTGCCAGGGCGGCTGCTGTTCTTTCCGCCTTCTCCGCTGCATGTGGCAGATGTTGCTTGAAAATCAACCTCGCATGTATTGTGACGCTAAGGTGCTCTGCTTTAGAAACTATAACATGGTCGTCCGCGTAGACTCTTATCGTTTCAATTACTCGTCTGCTGATGGTAGGTACCACTGACGTCTTTTTCTCTGCTAAGCGTAGATCCATGCTTTCTAGTCTTGTACCATTCCGATGGCTTCAATACAGTCATGCTCTAGTCCTTCAATGAATTTTGCCACTGCAACAACGGCTATGTCGTCGGCGAAGGCAACTTTTTTTGAGGACCTGGGTATTCGGAGTTTCAGGCCCTAGTGTGAAACCTTGGGGGAAGCCGTCTGTCACGTTATAACCCATCGTTATAACCCATCGATTGCCTTAGGGCGCATCATCGGTGTCATAGTTCCAGGATTCTGTTTCTAAAGCAATCCGTCATTATATTTTGCAGGTTCCCCGGCTCTGTCCTAAGTGTGAGTGCTCGCAGAACTTTCTAGTTTGCGGTGCTGAAAGCGTTCCTTGACATCTATCGTGGTGATGGCACACTGCTGCTTGATCCCACCCTTCCATCGTTTTCCTACTACGCTGTTAGACCAATCGCACACATGACACTTTTAGTCACGCAACTGTTTGATTGCCTTTTTGAGTCCCATGGGCTTGTATGGGAATGCGCGCAAACGAACAACCGAAATGAAACCAATTTAAATCTTTGTTTTGTAACAAGTTTTTTAGTTGCTCGCTGTCAGAAATGACTTCTTAAGGCAGGCAGCTGCATTTTCGAGCGTGGGTGTGACACCCTTTAATTTTTTCCAAGTCGCCGACATTTTAGAAAGCAAAGAGTAAACTGTTTTATCTGTGTTTGTGCGTACAACTAGAAAAGTTGCCCATGTGAGCGCTGCTTCCGTGAATAGTAAGTAAACTATTGATGCTTCATAAGAGTGTGCGATTAGCCTAAATCTTTATTAAATCCTCTACAAATCACGCGATTTGCCATACAGAATTATATCTTCTCAGCAAGCGCTCAAAAATAAATCCTCTCATAAATCCCATCCACCCTATTCACAAACCTATTTTTTGCACCTTTTAACAGCTCGAGAATCAAAAAAGGAAACTGAAACTGCCTCTCTGCGACAGATGTCAGTAATTCATTTTCTATTGGAATTTTAACAACGTACAATCTTCTTTAGCTCCTGTGAAATGACATCGCCACTCTCGTTTGAGAGCCAAAATGACAGAAAAAGAAAGCTTGTGTCAAATTAATCCTATATTTGACCGGTGGAGCCACTTAACGATTTATTTTTAAACGTTTTCCGATAATTCTCTTTTTATTGCCGGTGGAGACACAGAAAAGCTAACACTATTCGAAGTATTGAAAAGTTTAGAAAAATGCTTAAGGACTCCGATCTCGGACAGACGACACGCACGACAGGGAAACGTGAGAAAATTGACCGCACGTCAATCATACTCAGTGTACGAATAATAATTTTCCGTGTGATTCCTTGCAATTTGAATACAAGCTGGTGTTAAAATCTCATATGTAAATATGAAGCTTTTCAAAAAAAGTTTCTTTCACTTTTTTGTAGTTCTTTTTTTTTTTGACGACTTTTAGCGACTTTTTTTGATCAGATTTTCAGCTAATCCAGCGACTTTTGGAGGGTGGTCTAGCGACTTTTAATTTTAGCATTCGGCAACACTGATCATTCCGTCACGGGTTTCGGTCACCATTTCTACACAGCTCGTCGAGCCTCCTCTTCTTGCCGTTTTGGAGTTCTCCTTGGTTGTTGTGTTCGCTGGAGAGCTAGTACAATCGATGCGTCCTGTTGAATTCTGCTCGAAGTCTATCGATTTAATCATTCTCCATATACACTTGTGGCCACTGGAGTCTTGTTGTGTGGTTTCCACGCCTTAATCCGAAAAAGAGTGGTGTATGTATGAAATGGACCTTATGCTAGGATCGTCATTTAAACAAGAGTGACTCAAATGACCTCAGCTAAGTGGAAGTAATTGGTCAAAGCAGTGTCTCCATTTAAAACACTTCCATCATATTGATTACTCCTGACAAGCTCCTAAGAAAGGACTGAAAAATAAAAATTTCTGCGTATAACGTCCATTTGTTATGGGCTTATTCTTTAACCTTCAATCAAAGAACGCACAAAATATTCAAAACTTTTCTCAATAAAACCCTAATTCGGAAACTTTGTATTATACAGACGAACGTCTTCTCCAAGCATTCCTTTCTCAAACTTTTTAAATTCAAAGAGCAGCAGCTATGCCATTCGTCATAAAATTTCCAAACTCGATTAGTAAAGGTCAAAGCCGTCGAAGAAAAAGGAAATTTGTAAAGTTTCCTGACTTTTACAAAATCTCCGAAAGGATGAACATAAATTTGAAAAACATGTCTCATTGAAACAATTTGAATTAAATGCTAAACGTCAGAGCCTTTAATCCAAAACAAAGATGTCCTTTTGCAACTGTGCCTACGGTTAATTCTGCAATTAAATGCCGTAACTAAAATCCATAACAGACAGACGCGCGTTTGTATAGAAATTTTATATATAAAACACTACCAGAGAATTTTATACGCTTCTGCTCTGTCGGTTATCCTTTGAGGAGGCTCTTTCGCGGATTAAATTTAATTGAAAACGAGCAAATAAAAATAATAATAAAATTCTGCTCGAAGGTGTTTCGTTTTATATTTATGGCCACCCCCGATGCGATTGTAATTAGAAAAGTTTTTGTTCTATTTTATAAATGGCTTCAACTGTCTCTCTCCATTTCGCAGAGTCCTTGAGTTTCAAAATAGAAATGTTTGTATCTTCACTACGCTCCTGAAAACTACACCTGCATTTTGTTTGAATTTCATTTAATTTATTAACTCTCGCCCCCGCACACACACACAACTCGTAGAAGCTTGATTTCAACCTTCTTGCTATAAGCATTTAATGATTCTGTAATTTCAGGACGAACAGAACAAAGAATCGGATAGTCTGTCATCTTTACCACAAGCATCATTCAATTACATCAACTCCATCGTTGGCAGTGGGGTCATTGGAATACCATATGCCTTCCATAGGGCTGGATTTGGCTTGGGGCTGTTGTTGCTGGTGCTTGTGGCCTGCATAACCGACTACTCGTTGATCCTTATGGTGAGTATTGGATTTATGACGATGATGGATCGTCTAAGCAGCACAGTATTCACATATCACATCCTGCGTGCGGATAATTGTATCTTTGTTGCCCTTCGTTCGTCGACACGTATTGCTGAGCTGAGTACACATGGAGTATAGAAGGCATCTTATATATGCATACCTATACTCACTCGATGTGTAGGTAATTGAGTCAAGTGGGTACCCCCCATACCTGCCCGGGTGCGTGTATAAGCAAAGGAATGCAAACACATCTCCTCGGTGCTCATGCTTAATTCATGCTTTATATTGATAATTGAATAGCGAACAAGAGTGGGAGAGGATATGGCCCTGAAATCCTTCAGGGATGACACTTATATCTTCTCATCTCGTTTAAATTATTTTTGCCCCGTGGGGATTTTTTTTTTTTTTTGCGAATTCAGAGGCAAGCAAAACATTGTGTCTGTACTGTACCAGTTTGGATTAGTTGGAGATTTCGATTTCAATTTTACTCTTTTCCAGGTCAGATGTGGTCACATTTGCGGACGATTCAGTTATCCCGGAATAATGGAAGCGGCGTACGGAAAATACGGATACTATCTGCTGTCGTTACTGCAATTTATGTATCCTTTTTTGGGTAAGTGAATTGGTGACGACAAATGTTGAAATGTTGTTTTATGTTTTGTATCTGGCAAAGCGGCGCTTAGGCGTAATTTATTTGCTGATCTTCCTGATGTTGGTAACAGAAATCTGGCCCATAATCGATCCTCTATATAAGAACGATTGCAGGCACAACTCTTAAACAATTGTCTTGAGGCAACATGTGGTTTACTTTTTAGTTGTGAGTCTTAGATAAATTCAATGTGTTTGTTCTTTCCTTATAATGTAGTATGTTTATTGTTGTTCTTACCATTTTACAAAAATGAGCGGTAATAGACGGAGACATGACGTTTGGGGACGGGAAAGCTTGTGCTGGTTTTTGCGAAGCGAGAAAATGAGCCGCAGGCAACTAACTGCGGCCATATTTTTGCGTAAAATGACAGCTCTTGGGACTTTTTAAATGCATTTCGTAGGTTTTTGGAACGTTTTAGGCCAGAAACACACGGCGACAGAAAAACGCGCGAACAATTACCGTCCGACTAGAAGCACACGCGTTTGTGTTCTAGACAACACACGATTGCGGCTAGCTGCGACAATTAGACGCGGATTAGTTTTGCGACAATTTTCCGAATGACGACTCTTTCAAGCAGCACGACAAAATATTCAATTTTATTTGATTTAACGATTAAAAATTACTGTTTTCACTTCAATTCACGCGAATCGCCCCGAAGAATAAGTGTTTGCGTACTATTTTTGCAAACTCTTTTTTTATGAGCTGCTAAGTCGGTGAAAATTAAATTTTTCATCAAAACTGACAGGAACCGCACGGAAAATTATTGTTCGTATGTTGAGTGTGCTTGCTGAAAAGCGCGCTGTTTTTTGTAGCGCGTTTTTCTGTCACCGCGTGTCCCTAGGGTTATTGTTACCAAGCTTTAAATATGTTCATTACGAGTCCCATTTTCAAGCAGGCTTAGCAAAATCTCCTCGGCGCCTTTCTGTTTTTTGTTTTTATTTTTTTATGGTTTTAATCGATACACTGAATGGCAAGGGTCGATACCGTAATCGGTTACGCGTGCACTCTTCCATCCTTGAGGCTTATTGTTACAAAAGGGCAAAAGGTACGAACTTATAACGAAATTGGTTGCCCTTGCCCACAAATTACTTAATAACTAGATATTCAACTGATGCGTCCCCTTCCCCCCAAAACCCATTTGTTTATTTTTTGTTGTTGCTTTGAGTTTTGTGTCTGTGAATACGTGTGAGAAACGTAAACAAGAATTTGAAAACCCGCCAAAACAACGAGGTGAGTTTCACTTTGACATTTGAAAAATCAAAATGTTTTGGAAGAAAAACATTGAAAGATTTTTATTTTATTGCTTATCGTAGCTTCGCAACAAAACGTACAGAAAGACAGCTAGGTGTAAGATCTTAAGAAAATCAAGGAAAACGTAAAAATCAGAGTAATCACGATATATTCACAATTCACCCCCAATCAGGAGCCCTTCATGTTTCGCTTCAACAGCCGCGCATCTCCCAGTCGAAGTAACGACAGTCGCCTTACTTACCATTACATAAGAAAATGTTATGCGCTGATATTAGCGACGAATTTTGGTGAATGAGCATGCCAATGCACACCAATGCCATGTTAAAAATTGAAGGCGCACTATGCTGAAAGGATGCGCGATTACATGCATATGAATGTCTGTAGTTTGCCCATAAACAAATCGAATCAAGAGGGCAAACAGTTGACAATCATGCGGATTGCCTGGTTCCGGTATACTGCAATGTTCGGGCTAGATAAAATACAAGTGAAAGGATTTTGTGCGGCCAAACCTCATGGGTTTATTTATTAAACCAATTATTTAAATATGTATATGGCTTTCATTCAGTTTAAACACTCTAAACAATGGTGATAAGACGAAGTTTTGGTTCTTTCTCTTTTCTTTGTGAGCCAAAGATTGGCACATGCTTTAAAATAAATGTTATTTCTTGAAAATAAAACACAAACTTAACCTTAAGACGAAGCAATCATGCATTTATTTGCTCACAACTCTTTACAAGGTTTTCGAAAAAAAACAAATTTCTTTGTCTGGACAACATTTCTGCTCCTGCAGCACTGCTAAACTTTCTGCGCAACAGGTCCGCGTCCGATACACCACCGGAGTGTCCGCAACTGAACGTGAACAATTAATTTCTTGATGACTTCGATGTTTAAAGGAAAAACAAAAAACTTTTGCAATTGAAAAAAAAGAAAAGAAATTTTTCCGTGAAATACTGATTTCAAATATTTGTTTACTTTTTGTATTCAAACTTCAAAACAAACAAAAAAAATGTGTCAAAATGACAACACTTTTTTTCCATTTTGCCCACACTTGCCATTTTCTTAAGGTTGAGCTCGCATGGAACCAAAAAAATCGTATTAATTTAATTTATTTCAAATGCCTGGAAGTATTGGAATGTTGGTGACGAACTTGGTGTTTATTACGCACAAAGTAGTTCAGCCTAAATCTCTACCAGGAACTTCTCATCCCCGGCCAACCAAGCCGTCCTGCTTTTATGGGTTTTCTTTTCCCTTTTCTAGATGAACGTTAACATTATAAATTAGTAATTTAAATATTCTAATTTGTTTATATGTACTTACAAAACAATCCTGCGTAAACTCTTGAATTTCAAATGTGCACCATACAATAATAAATAACAAGAAATTCAGCTGTCGATCCGGCTGTCATTAAAAGATGTGTTTGATTTCTTTGGTCAGAACACGAACAGAACACGTAGAATTCTGTACGGTTTGTGTTTAGAATTCATGCGTTGAAGAGAATAATTTCGCGATTAATTATTAATCTCTTCGTGAAGAGATTAAAATTCGTATGGTAAATCACGTGATTAAGAGGAGATTTAAGGAAGATTAGTCTTAATCGCGGATTAGTGTCCGGTGGAAACATAGTATTAGGATGCAAACACTACACTTAATGGAATCACCTCAAATTTTTATGAAAAAATAAAGTCAGAAATGGCATTCAAATCTCCGTAATGTAAAAACGGAATGTAAAATTCGTCTTAACATGTAAAACAGAATCTCCTAAATTTAAAAACATCAGCCATTTAAAATTAGGAGTAACAATGCTTATACATATGTAAATTATATTTTTCCATTAAATAAAACGATTAAATTAAGATAAACACAGCACTGTGTTTTATAAGATCTTTCTGGAACTTGTTATTACTAATCAGATCCTCAAAAATATCTAATTAGATCCTTTAAAATAGTCATGTGGCTCTTTTAAAAATATTAAGAAAAGTTCTGGAATAAATTTTTTTTAAGAATATGCAGGGAAAAATACCATTAGCTGTGAAAGTTAATTTATTATTTTTGATTTTCAGGGCCGATTTCATAGTGGCAACTTAAGTAAAACTTAAGTTGAGGATGCTTCAATACTCAGCCTCCGTTCCGATTTCGCTGACGGGTTAGCCGTAAGCTCCTAGAAAATGCTGTCAAAACAATTTTGTTTTGTAATTTTTGAAACATTCAATAAAAATTTTCAGTGCATCGTGTTGGTTTTAAGCCTTTTCCACTCCTCATTGTTATATTGATGTGCTTTTCATCAAAATTAAAATAATATAAATTGTTTTTTGTGAAAAACTTAAGTCGCCAATGTTGGTAAATTAAGTTTGTAATTGAAAAAAGTCAATGTGAAGATGGAATTTCATCCTGAGTGAGTGAAGTGTCAGAATATATATATATATACTAAATTAAACTACCTATCCTTATGTTTCGATTATGAAATCGGCCCTCAGTGTATATAGTACTATTACATTGGTTATTATAATCTAAATTGCTTAAAACTTAAACTTAAATAAGTTTAAGTGTCTTTTCAGAAATTTGAAACTGTTGCTTGTAATTATGATTGTTCATGTGAAATTACAAACGTAAAGCGTTTCCAAAATAAAGTAAGAAGTGTAAAGTATTAAGTAAAAAGTGAAAGTTTATCTTAGGCTCTATTCTAATAATAATTGAATTGTAACATTGATCTTATGTCTACATGCCTGGAGTCGATTGAACAAACGATGAAGAATTTGTTTGAAATTTCTTTTGTATTTCAAAGAGATTTTATGTACGAACGTACATCTCTCTTATTTTAAGTTCTCATATTAAAACAACGTCGATGTAGCACAACCCATTATGTGGCAACTTCCAGAAATTGGAATTTGCTACCAATTTTGTCCGGTAGTCGGAGTAAAAAGCGGAATTTTTCAAGATCCACCATGTTTTTGTGGTGAATCACTTGAACTTCGTGGTGAATCACTTCAAGTATGAAATACATTAACAAAATGTGGGAGTATGCGTGGATTTCCAGGCATTTCTATGGCAACAGCTTGTAGGCCCCCCGGCTTTCCAGTCTAGTTGAATATCTAATTAGTTCAGTAATTTGTGCCCTTGCCCTTACTGGGTCCGGGGACAAGTCACTAACTAATGAACCATCGATTGGTGGCTTTTGGAATAGGCTTATACCGATACTGGTTGTCTCGATCTCTTACCTTAATCGGGTCGCCATCATTTAGGTTCTCGGGCGTTTAACTGGTGATCGGTCTAACGAAAACTGGCATCACAATGGACCTCTTTTTGGTCAAGTGAGCGGTGAGGCCCTGCAGAACGGGGACAGCCTCTTAACCTAACCTTACTGAATCGCAAGCTCCGCTATTTACAAAAAAATCCATTAAGCCCAATTGGCACAGGAGTTAAGCTTTTAGCGGTCCGTCCAAAAATGAAAGACTTGTGGTATCACTTTCGTTGTCGATCCGTCTGTGCACCTGTAACTTCAGAACGGTGGGTCGTAGAAAGATGAAATTCGGCACATTTGTAAAGTGCGTGGAAAAAATGAGAATGCAAGGACAATTTTTTTTCTACAGATTAAGTTTTTGTGGTAAAAAAGACACAAAGTGTTTTGCCATTTAATTGGAAAAGGTTTACAGCCAAAATGTACAAAATTGAAACGAACATAAACACATAAACATAAACAAATCTTGAATTAACATAATAAAATAAGCCTCTTGTTATAATATATTGAAAAGTTTTTGAGAAATGAGGAATGGAAAATTTGTGCCCGCTGGCAACGTTTTTAAGGTCATAACTTTTTAATGCTTTTCAAAGAGTCGATATTGGGCAAACATATAAAGCAACAACAGAATTAGCAATAACTGAAGTAAAATTTTTATGAAAAAATAAAACCAAACAGTTTTGAGACTATGTCTTTGACGTATTTTTGAGAAAAATAATCGAAAAAAAGCTTCTTGACCCAAGACTATCTCTAATGCTTTATGAGGCCAAATGAGTTGAGAAATCACATAAATCAAGAATTATTTAAAATTTCGGTAAACTACAGCAAACTTCAAAAAATCAGCAGATTCTGAGATTTAGCTCGAAAACTACAAAAACATTGCAAAAATTCCTTTTCAAAATATTTTGGTAGGTGCATAAATCGTGCAAAGAGATTTGTTAAGAATTCATGGCAACAACCATATTCGAACGACACTAGCGACGGCGTGTGTTCACTCTCTGATGGCAAAGGCCTCACGTGCCTGTCATTCCTCCCCAGAGTCGCGGTCCTATGTCTCATCGAAGGCTAATCGACTTGCCTGAGTTCGCTGGAAGTCCGGCGGGATGGCCCATGGTTGCTACAGCCTTCGCTGAGTCAACAACAATCATGCAGTACTCGAACGTAGAGAACAAGTTTCGATTGCAAAAATCGCTGAAGGATGCGGCTAAGGAATCCGTCGAATCTCTACTTATCCACCCAAGCAATGCGCAACGCGTGATGTCTGGACTAGAATTCAACTTCGGCCGAAGTCAATTGGCAAAAGTTAGGGGAATTCTTCCGATTCTTGAAAGCAAACTGGAGTTGCTCATTCCACTGGCAACTAAAGTACAAAACCTTGTAACGTTTTTCGAGGCAAGTGGATTGTGGCAACATATGGCGAATCCCACGTTGCTGGATGAACTTGTTGGTAAGTTGCCAATGAGTAAGAGGATGGAATGGACAAGCTGCAGTCTCGCTTTTCAGCCATATCCATAAATCTCAAACTTCGACGGATGGCTGAACGGAGTAGCGAGATTAGTGAGCCTTGTCGACCCAAATGCTCTCATGCAAGGCCCTACCGGAAAATCGAGGCCGAGGCCCAAGAAGGCTCTGCACGCTGTGGTGCAGAACAAGACAACGATGAGTGGCTGCAGATATTGCGACGATGGGCCACATCCAGTGACAAACTGCCAGGTCTTCAACAAGTTGAACGCGTCATCAAGATGGATCTTTGTAAAAGAGAACAGACTGTGCTTCTCGTGTCTAAAGTACGGCCACCAATCCAGATTCTGCAAGCCGGCGAAGAAGTGCGGGGTTGGCGGTTGTGACAAGAATCATCATGGATTACGTCACGACACATCTGCCGTCACGCCTCTAGAGACTGCCACCATTCCGCCAGAGATTGTCGCCACATCCAAAGCTTAATTGTGAGCCAGTTAAGACCGCGAAAATATTCTTCAGAGTGGTGCCGGTCAGATTACATGGAAAGAGCGGTGTAGTGAAGGAATTCGCGTTGCTGGATGAGGGTTCATCGGTGACAATGATGAGCTCAAACTTGGCTGGTCGGCTGGGCTTGAGGGGTCGTACAAGAAATCTTAAACTGCAGTGGTTCGGCAGAGAAACCGTCAAGCGTGAATCTTCGAAAGTACTCCAAAATGAAAAGAACCGTGGCATGGGTTCTGAGGGCTGTGAAGATTTGGCGGCATCAGCCACGCGAAAGCGGAGAGCTTTCGGCAGCCGAACTTAACGAATCGGACCGACTGTTGTGCATTGAGGCGCAGGAGGACGCGTACACCCTTGAAATCGAGAAACTGACGCAGAACGTGCCCATAGAGAAGAGTAGCAGCATATTTAAATTGGTGCCGTATATTGATGTTGCCGGCCTGCTTCGAGTGCAAGGCTGGATAGATGCAGCTACTACCGTACCTCTTGAAGCCAGACGACCGATCATCATGCCAAAGGGGCATTTTATAACGAAAAGTATAATCAATCACTATCATCGTCTTCTGCGCCACCAGAATACAGACGTGATTAATTAAGACAGTGGTTTTGGATTCTACATCCGCGCCCGGCTGTCAAGAAGTCAAAACTTGAATGCCCACACTGCCGTGTACGAGACGCTCTGCCAAAGCCGCCGCTGATGGGACAGTTGCTAGTTGGTCGGGTTACGCCATTTGTAAGACCGTTTACCTACACTGGGCTTGGATACTTTAGGCCAGTGTACATCACCATCGGACGTCGGAGGGAGAAACGGTGGGTCGCGATCTTTATGCGTATGACAGTTAGGGCCGTGCACCTGGAAATTGCGGCTGACTCGTCAACAGATGCCTGCATCTTATGTATCCGGAATTTTGTCAACAGGCGAGGCGTCCCAATGCAGATGTGGAGTGACAATGGGACCAACTTCGTCGGAGCAAAGAACCAGCTCGCCACCATGAACATCTTCGATAACGACGCCCTAAAGGTAGAGCTATCTTCAGGAGGCATCGAATGGGTTTTCAATTGCCCACTGAATCTGCATGCTGGGAGCGGGGGGATGCTGGGAGCGACTCGTACGTTCAGTGAAGAGGGTGCTGAAGTGCTCTTTAAACGAATTGGCTCCGAGAATCGAGACTCTACAGAGCGCACTTATCGAGGCAGAAAACATCGTCAACAGTCGTCCACTCACGCATTTGCCTGTGACCCCGGACGAAGAGGACCCTCTAACGCCGACTCATTTACTGTTGGGGTGTATGGATTCAACGCAGACTCCGGGCCCGATAGACAAGAAAGCACTCTGCCTACGGAAGCAATGGCGCATCAGCAAACAGGTCAAGGATAGATTTCGGCGGAAGTGGATGCTCGAATATTTGCCGGTGCTTACGAGATGTTGTAAGTGGTTCAACCGGGTTTCGCCCCTACGAGAATGAGATTTAGTGCTCGTTTGTGACGAGGTCCCCAGAAGTCAGTGGGCGAGAGGCAGAATCACCAAAATATTCCGTAGAAAAGACGAACAGGTTCGTTCAGCCGAGGTGAAGACATCCGCAGGGGTCATGAAGATACCAGCAGTCAAATTGGCAATCTTGGACGTGAGTGAGGCTTCCGAAGAAGACGGAGGCGCCTCACGGGGGGCGGGATGTTAAGAATTCATGCCAACAACCATATTCGAACGACACTAGCGACGGCGGGTGTTCACTCTCTGATGACAAAGGCGAACAGGCTATGAATTGACAATAAACGTCAAATTCAAAAGGAGAAGCCAGTAATTATCGGAGTCATTTTGAAAAGCCCACAGGAGAAGGAACAGATGCCGCCGCCAGGAGTCAACCAAATGTAAGAAAGAATAAATACTCTGTAAACACCTTTCCAAAATTAATTGATATATGTATTTCATTTTCATTAGATTAAAACCTACCTACCTACTACTGCTACTTGTTACTTGAAAAGTGTTGTATTTGATGGTACGGAGGTTAAATAATATACTCCAGAGTGGTTCCTTTCCAGTCGCCGCCCAAGTTGAAAGAAGATTTCTTACATTTTGAAGATTTTTCAAGCACGTCATTTATTTTTTTTTCTGAAATGGTAAAATTAGAAACTAGTGGGAGGATTACAATCCGCTTAGGCGAATAGTTGAATACCCCATCCCAATTGACCACTGTCAAGCTCCGAATTGGGTCAAAAATGTTGTTCGCTAAATTTCAGTTTCTTTTAACTTTAATTGTGTTTGGAATTTGTCAGTTAAGAATCTTCTTTCTTGAAAAAGAGGCGTGGCATCAACTCCTTGGCAATAACATCATTTTTTTTATCATATTTTTCATCAGATGTGGTATACACGTGTTGACTGCAGTTTTATATTAAAATGTTGGTTTTTACTGAAAAACGCCCCCAAAAGTGGGCGTGTAAAAAATTTATTTATTTGAGTTGATAGCTTACGCACATATCTGAACATTTTATGGTGCAAGTTTTTTGGATTTAAAGCAAATGTCTTTAACAAATAAAAACCGTTTATTAGAATTCGTATTAAATATGACCACGCCTACATGGGGGAGGTTTTCGCTTTTTTTCCTACGACAACTTTGATTTTTCATGCTAATAAGTAAAGTCGGTGTGTCAGTGGGCGGATTTCAAAAAATTTTACACTTGTACTGCTTCGGGACCTAGAAAGAACAAATATTAAGTTTCAAGTTCCTAGCTCAAAATTTAAGGCCTTAGAACTACCAACAGACGGACGGACATGACTCATTCGACTTACAATTCGGTCTCGATCATATGCCCTTTAGGTCTTGGGGGTCTACGTGACAAACGATACAGTAAACTTAATACACCCCAACTAACATTTTTCCTCCCATAACACTCTACGAGAGTCTTATGAGAGTATTCTTCCAGAGCTTGCCTCTTGGAATTTGCCTCTCATAGAGTACTACGAGAGCGCTTAAGAGAGTCTTACGGGAGTTAAATGGCCCCACTTATGGGAGTTATTTGATCTGATAAAAGTCTTAAACTCTCCTTGCAAGAGTTATTCGGTCTCATAATAAGACAATAAGTTCTTCTTATGGGATGTGAAGAGTAAGTCTTGTTTGAAAGAGAGAGAAACATATAACAAACAATTTTCGTGCCATCTTTATCATGTTGTGTGCCAAAAATGGTTTAATTTTTCATAAGAACATGAAGTGAAAAGAGAAAAAGATATACTTCTAAAAGCAATTGTTATTTTCAATGCGCTGTTTGATGGTACACCATTGTCATCAATATTATTGAGTTTAATAATATTTTTTCTGAGGTTATTTATGCAAGAACTTAGTGCAACTGAAAATTTATCTGCTAAAGTTAACATTTTACTTCGATAAAAACAAAGCGCCTCAAAAATGATGAATTTAAAAAATAAATTATTAAAGATAGCTCATCGCAGAAGGGTTGCCACATTTTCTCTGTTTAAAATGTGTTTTTACCTCAATTAACAGGGTAAGGAATGAAATAGGATGTAAGAGGATATGATCGCGTCCAAAATGTGAGTCGAATGAGCCATGTCCGTCCGTATTTAGGTACATAAGAACCAAAATATAGCTCTTACCATCCTACAAAAAAAAAATAATTAACATTTCTTCATTCATAAAATCTTTTCGGTATAAATTTTTTTTAATTTTACTTATAACAAACGAATGCAAATCAACCAGATGCGTATACCTTGACGTTGGTAACTCTAATAGGTAAGAAATTAAATGGCGGAAAAAATAGTTTTCTAATAAGAGTCATTCACTTTTTGTGAGCGATTAAGCTTTTTTTAACAGAGATGAGCTTGGAGTGTTAGGCTGAAAAGAGTATTTTCTTCATTATGAGAGTCAAAGTACTTCGATACTTTGACTCTCATAATGATGCTTCTTATAATACTTTTACTCTTTGAGAGTAACATGAGAGTTGAACACACATAACAAGAATCAAATATTCTCTCATAATGGGAGTTTACTTCTTTTTTTACTCTGGTAGCCTTTTACCCTTTTAATGAGAGTACTATGAGAGTAAAATTCAATTTAATCAAAAAAGATTATGTTCTGAGAGTATTCAAGAGTCTTACGAGAGTCTTATAAGAGGTTTTTTTTAGATTTGTAGAGCACATCTCTCGAGAGTATGTTTGTTGGGACCCTGGGTAGGGTATATCTATAGCAGTACCTACCTTCATACAAATCAAAGGATTGTTTTAATTGTTTTAGATCTAAAAACCGGAAAAGTAGCCAAAAATGTCACCCTTAGTAACAACAAAAGCCGACGGGCCACTCCATACATAAGTTCATACTTGACTTTTTTTGACGACCAACCTAAAGGCCGGTCGGCAGATATAGTAGGACTGTTGAGGAGCAAAGTGAAACTTATTGGAGAATAGTGTGACCTAACCTTATTGCTAGAGACGGTACGAAAAAAGGGCTTTATTCAAAATCAACCTAATTACAAACCCAGTCGTCAGCTTAAAATTGAATGGCAACTAATTTATGAAATCGTTTTATAACAATCGGCTCTTTCCCAATTGGGCCGCTCTTTTTAAGCTATGATTTTCTTGTAGCGTATCACAAGAGCATAGGTACAAATTTATTCTGAAGGTCACCTTTACGACAAATAGTCCAAGTTATAATCACCTTAAGCAGCCCGTGGCTCAGGAAGTCCCTTACACAAGTTCATCCGCCCATTAAAGAGACTCAATATGGCACTTCCTCGAGCAGGGATCCCTAATTTATATGCCTTAAATGGAATGGCATTTCGATTTAATGTCCTTTGCGAAGAGAGGATATTATGCTCAAACCTTGGCTGCATAAAATATTCATTGTAATCAAACCAACTGCCGCCAGCCTAATTATGTGTTTAGCCTCGCTATTGGCATAACTCCGTATACCTACTCCGAGTCTAATGAGGATTTCCATTACATGTTATGACAAAATGAAGTGGTTTCGTAATCCTTCCACAATTAAACGCGTCCGATAAATTATTCATTTTAATTATCTGCCTAACCACCTGTAATATGAGTTTGTAAGCCACTGGCACTCCACCTTTCTCAAAACCACAAAAATATAATCAAGGAACAAGATAACTGACAGGAACAAGAAAGTTTCGAAGGTATTTTCATGCGTGCAATCCTTGAGTAAGCTTTTGCGTTGAAGGTAGGTAATTATTTATGCAGGCCTGATGGAAGTCCCATAAAAAGGGTGTTATGTGGGAAAATTAGTTTTCACATTTGTAACTTTTCCAATTCAAATAATTAAATTGCATCCTCTAATCTCAATTTATAAAATCGATGCACACAAGTCAGAAAACCAAACTGCCCCAACAACTATCGCCGATTTTTGTAATCAAAAACCATTCGAGAAACTTATCCTGGCGCCTTTAGGAAAATGATTGCGCAATTTGCACTTAAAACGGCTTCCCATTCTGAAGTTCAAATGGGCCGCAGTCATCAGCACCAAAACGCCCACTCCCGCGCGCCGTGAAGCCATCATCCAACGCAGTTTAGCTTACGTCACTCCACCGAAACGATTTCCATTTTTAAACTATTTCAGGGAGAACTTTTTTTTTGCTGAAAAAGGATCTGATTCAAATTCACGACCCACTGCTATGGCCATGGCGTTCGCCGCAGTCGTATTGCATGAGGACGAGGAGGATTAACGACGACCAAAAGTTATTTTTAGCTTCTTTCGCTGCTACACTTACCGGCTTGAGCTGTTGTCCTACTGCAAAATGTAAATCCTATTTTCTTGTCGAAGGATATGATAAACGAGACTGGTTTAGTGCAACGAAAGACAATGCCTTGCACTTTCACACGTACATGTATACATCTGCAACATGTCCTGACTATAAGCTTTTTTCTGGTAGAATATCACGACCAGTTAAACTTTCATAATATCCGTCCTGCACGATAGAGTTGCTCCTGGTCGTACAACAATGTACACTGTTGTCCTGATCCTGATGGAGGCATCAGAGGCCCAAAGTACACACATTCATATCAGTGCCGTTCAATGAAGAATGAATGCAAATTGCTTTGAGAATGTTGCAATTTATTCCGTTTGATGATTGTATTTGTGTGCGTTTGTATTTTTTTATCCTGTCACGGTTAATTTTGTTCTAGCGAACGCGCGTAGCCGTAGCGTTATCCTGGTGGGTGTATGGGGCAGAGGGGTATGCATTTGAAGTCGATTGAGCAGCAGTGGGGTATGATGGTGTTTGGGGGTCATTTGTCTGATTTATACGAATGCGAGGTAAAAAATTTTAGCCTATCGTTCCGGGTATCGATTTTTCAATAAATCTTGATTTATGTGCAGCAAGGGGCTAGGTATTCAGTATTCTAGCTGTTGTCCTTTTGCTGAAGAAGATTTGAGGTTTTGTTTGATTTGTGTTGCTTGTAGGTATCTATTGAAAGCAAAATTTATGTCGCAGAGTTTATATTTTTTATGAGCGATGGTACGATGCCACGTGCAAGGATTTGCAATGGGATATGGCACGAAGATTAAGGCATTATGATAGCATAAGCTGACGCTGTTAATATGCCAACATGTTTGAAGCTAGGATAATATTGGGTCCCTTTAAGCGCCATTATAAATCGAACTTGGTGATTTTCACTAAAAACGAGATTTTCACCCAGAGAACTTTCTAGTTAGCTCAACACATTTGACAAGTCAACAACGTATTGAATTTGAGGAACAATTCACACTGCCTTTTCCGTGCTTGCTTAGGAATTGAAAATTGTTCATAATAATGGAAGACTTATAATAATCCTTGATCATTTCAAACACTGCCAGGCGAACATCGTCCATGAACCTTTGTAGGTATTATAATGATGCTAGCATCCGCTTTTTAAAGCAAATTTCTGATTTTTTGGAAGTAAAGTTAAGATCAAAAAAGTCTGTCTGAAGTTATACACGAACGTGTCCGTCGGCCTTTGCTGAAGGTTAGGCTTATTCTTATTAAAAAGTATGCGTAAAATACTGTTTTTTTTTTTATACCCCATCCCATAGGATAGGAGGTATATTAAGTTTGATTCATAGTTTGTAACATAGAGAAATAATCACCGTAGACCGCCAAGACCTTAAGAGACCGAATTTCCAATCGAATGAGCCATGTCCATACGTCCGTCCGTCCGTCTGTCGGTAGTTTTTAGGCCTTGCATTTTGAGCTAGCAACTTGAAACTTGATATCTGTTCTTTTTAGATCCCGAAGCAGTACGAGTGTAAAATTTTTTGAAATCCTGACACGCCCACTTTACTTAATAGCGTGAAAAACCGAAGTTTTTTTTTAAGTGTGTTGTGATTGGCATTTAAAAAAAAAGCGAAGACCGCCCCATGTTAACGTGGTCATACTTAATATGCATTCTTATAACCGGTTTTTATTTGATATATTTGCTTTAAATCTAAAAATCTGCACTATAAAATGTTCAGTTATATGCATAAGCTATCAACTAAAATGAATAAATTTTCGCCACGCCTACTTTTGGGGGCGTTTTTAAGTATAAAGCAAATGTTTAATATGAAAATGCAATCAACACGTGTATACAACTTCTGATAAAAAATGTAACCAAAAAGACGATGTTATTGAGAAGGGGGGATGCCACGCCCCTTTCTTAAGGAGCAGATTCTTAACTGAGAAATTCTAAATACAATTGAAGTTAAATGAAACTGAAATTTAACAACCAAGATTTATGACACAATTCGGAGCTTGACAGTGGTCAATTGGGATGGGGTATCTAACGATTCGCCTAAGCGGATTGTAACCCTCCCACTATTTTTTTTTTTTTTTAAATTAAAATTATTGCTTGCTTTATAGTAGATACTGTTGTACACTTTTTTATCAATTTCGAATCTGCTGTTTCCTATGATGTGTGACCCTTAAGTCTTGTTACTCTAAAATTAGATTCTTTGAAAGTTCAGGGTGTCAACTTCTTCTCCAGTTTTTTGTTTAAAAATTTTTTTTCCTTAAAAATATCGGATTTTTCAATAAGAGCGCTACAAAAGTTTTCTTAAATAAAACAAAAACGGTTTTAGATATCAATGAAATTATTCATTTCTGTGAAAGTTCGTTCGATTCCATTATGCATAGAATTAGATTTCTTTTGCACGGCCACCACGGGCACGCTTGCAGAAGTCCAGACGCTGAACTCAATTTTCGACGATTTTCAAGCATAAATCGGCCGGTACTGCTGCAGTTTCACTTTCGATATTCGTACGAAGTTCATCAATCGTCGCTGGCTTGTTGGCATATACCATAGACTTGACGTAGCCCCACAAAAAATAGTCCAACGGCTTCAAATCGAATGACCGAGGCGGCCAAGCGACTGGACCATTTCGTGAGATAACACGTTCTCCAAACTTGGTTTCCAATAAATTGATTTTAACATTCGCTGTGTGGCTTGTGGCGCCGTCCTGTTGGAATCACATTTCCTCCAAGTCCATATCATCTAATTGGAGACAAAAATATTCGGTTATCATTGAACGGTAGCGATCCTCATTTACAGTAACGTCCGGTCTTGACCATCACGGAAGAAGTACGGCCCAGTGACGCCGCCGACCCATAAACCACACCAAACCGTAATTTTTTCGGTATGCAACCATGACTCATGGAGTACGTGTGGATTGCTGCCTGACCAATACCGTATGTTTTGCTTATTGACGAAGCTATTGAGCCAGAAATGAGCCTCATCATAGGTTGGACGTAGTGTTCTTAACGTTAAGGCCACTGATTCCGAATTTTGGTAGTAAATTTTAATAATTTTAACTCGTTGTTGGCTCGTATATCTTTCCATCGTGAAATGACAAACCTTACTGAAGAGAAATGTCAAAAAACCGCAAGAAAAATATGGCGCCGTTTGCTGTCCCTGTCGCTCTACTTTTGTAGCGTCCCTATTAAAAAACCCTTTACTATTAAAAGTATAATTGTTTTCAAATGTTTGAAGTTCATGTGGCGTCTGATTGCGTTAAATTTTACTCAGAAAACTAAAGTGCTTTCAATTTTATAAAATAGACTGGGCCCGTTACTTATTAAATTTTTTTTTTTAATTTTTTTAAATTTTAAATACATAAAACGACTGTTTCAACTGTTTTAAAACGCTGTTAGACTATTTTTTCTCAATTTTTAAACTATCCACGTTAGCATTGTGTTTTTCTTACATTCTGTGTGTATGTTTTGGAGAAACAATAACACATGCTGTCTTTCTTACTTCGTTTTCTAAATAGGCTTAGAAAAACTTAGGTTGACAACGACAATTTTGAAAATTTTCAACACAGTTATCTTGCCTTGGAAGCGTTTTATACATAGACGTACTATAGAACCATTAAATTTTTTTTCAAAATACTTTTATGTTTTCGAGTCAAGTCGCAAATTTTTGAATATTTAAGTTTTGCTATAGATTTCCTTAGAATTTTAGTAGGGAAACAATGGTCATTGGGAGACAGAGAAGGGAACACTAGTTTTTTCTTTATCTTTTTCCACGATTTTCTGAATTTCAAATCTATAAATAATTATGTTTTTTTCAATACTCTAAGCACCTGATCCAGCTATATCCAGATTTTCATGAATACTGTGACAGCCGATTTTTGAGAAAACGGTAAAAGATTCTGTTTTTATTGCCAGGTATAGGTATTAATTAGGCTTAAACCAGTAAGTAAGTGCTACAGTGTGTACGCAGAAGTTACAGTCCGTAAAACGGACCGTTGAATACCCCATCCTTTAAATACCCCATCCATAAAATGCTGATGGCATAGTTATTTTTTGACATTTTATAATTAATGCAAACTTCAAAAAGGGGCGTGGTCCAACCGCCCCTAATTACAAACAATTGATTATAAGATATTTCTACAGATATTTCCAAGTTACACTTAAATGTACGTAAAAATGCAATTTTTTGGTTCAAATTCAATATTTTTGAAAAATCGACCCCTAAAAGGGGGGCTAAAAACTTTATAAGAACGAAATCTGGACGGAAGTATTGTTTACCTAACCTGCTACTTTTTTTTGTTTCATGCTTTCCTAAATTAGGCTCAAGGCCAGTCGAATTTAAGTTTTTCTGGAAAATTTTAGGTTTTTCTTCAATTCTGCCTCCAAATGTGGGCGGGGCCCAAAGTTTTGTATAAACAAAATGTGAAACTAAGCGTTTTCTACATAAAATATTAAGCAATTTTTTTTCAATTTCAAACAAAAATACTGAGTAAACTGCATTTGAAAATTTACCCTTAAAATAGATGCCACGCCCACTAGAGGAGGTTTACCAATTAAATTTGTCTTTTTCGTGTCTCATATTCACTAAGAGATGCTCAATGTCAAATTTCAGCCTTTTAGAACGTCTTACAGTTTTGAAAAATCTGGAGGTAGTTCCATATTTAGACCGATTGTGGGCGTGTCTTTGGGCGGATATCAAAATTTTTTACAATTATACTGCTTCGCATGACGTGCACCTGACGTACCAAGTTTCAGCACCCTAGCTCAAAATTTAAGGCCTAAAAACATGTGACATACAGACGGACGGACGGACGGACGGACATGGCTCATTCGATTCAGAATTCAGTCTCGATCATATGCCCTTAAGGTCTTGGGGGTCTACCATTATTATTTCACCGTGTTACAAACTATGTGACAAACTTAATATACCTCCTATCCTATGGGATGGGGTATAAAAAACAACTCGGAAAAGCATATTTTGGCAATTTTGAAACAAAATTCTTTGTGAACACTTTGTACACTCTCCGGCACATTCAAGCGGCCATATAGTTTTTTTTTTGCGATTTTAGTAGGTTAATTTTGTTTTAGAATAAGAAAATTTTAGTTTATTTCAATTTATGGCAAACAATAAAAACGCCTTTGAGTATTAAAAAAAACCGCCTTTAAAAAGGCGTTAAAAAAATCAGTATTAGAACTGTTTCAGAAAAAATTGACTCACGTCGTCACTCAAAATTAAGTTGCTGTATAAAAGTACTCAACATCAGCTTTGCGCACCAAGTGGTTCAAAATTTGTGGTCCTAAAACGCCGTAAAAATCTTTTTTCAACTTTTCGTTTTCTAAAAACCTTTCTATATTTAATAACCTTTCAAGAAGCTACATTATTCTACGAAAATTCAATAAATGGCCTAAGTTTAATTTTTAGAGTTGATGCAGGCTTGCAGGTATATTACGTATACGTCAAAGTTGTATTACCAGAATTTTGTGAAAAGAATTTCGATACCGTCAGAATTCTGCAGAAAAACTAAACTAAAAAATCAATATTAGCATACATAAATATTCAGGTTTGGGGCTAAAATATACGCAAAAATGAACTTTTCTGGTTAAAATTCAATAATTTCGTAAAATCGATTCCTCGAAATGGGCGTGGCTAAACATTTTGTAAGAACGAAGTCTTGAATGGAGTCTACTGAACCGTGCGCTAAATTTAATTTCTTATTCTCCTAAATGGCAGTTGGTATCTATGTTTTTTTCGGGAACTTAAGAGGTTTTTTTCAATTCTGCCTCCAATATAGGCGTGCCCCAAAATTTCGTATGGTTGAGTTTTCGATGTATTATATATTAACTAACAAATTTTCGATTTGAAATAAAAGTATTGCAAAAAATGTATTTGAAGGAATACTCTTTAAGTCCATGCCACGCCCACTTGCAGTGGTCTATTAACTTTATTTTCTTATATCTCACAATCATTAGGAAATGTTAAGTCTTAAATTTTAGCTTTTCATAACATCTTACAGTTTTGAAAACACTGGAGGAAGATGCACATTTAAACCGATTGTCGGTGGGACTATGGGCTGATTTGAATAATTCTAACACTAGTTGTTTGTTGTCCTTATTTATACCTCTTTCTACAACAATGGAAGAAAAATGTTTTCAATGGAAGAGGTACAGCCAAAAAATTTTTTTTTATTAAACAAAAGATAAACGCCATATCTTAACACAAACAAATTACAAAGTAAAAATTTTATGTTGGATTTTATAAAAACCATTGGAATTATTAATAAGGAGCACATTTGGTCAAAGTTTTGCTGGAAACATATTTTCACTGCGGAATTTAAACGCAATTGCCAATTTTTCGTCCTTTTTTCAATTCAAACTCTTGGAGCGAAACCATCTTTTCGTTGTTTTTAGTTATAACTCCTTCCAAGCTCTATGAACGGCCGGATGAGTTTATGTGTGACTTAACTGGGGCTCTTTAGAAGAGAAAACCTGCAGAATGTAATTGCCCGATCTTGGTGATCAGCTCACTTTTTTTACGTGAAATATTCTTGCATTAGCTGTATTTGACAAAAAATTCACCATTCTACATGGCAGCTCTCTCGTAGATGTGAATAAGGATGTCATTCTCGCTTCGCTTTTAGTTGTCATAATAAAAATCAATTTTAGTTATAACTTTTTTTTTTTTTAAAGGAATTTTAACATAACAGAAATATAAGCGATGAGTTCGATATCACTTTTAGACTCTGAAAATTGAGTTTGTACCTATATCCTTTCTTAACATCCTTTTCCTAATTACAACAATTTGTTTTCTATAAAGCATCTTAACACTAAATACTGATATTGGATTTTTACTTTCTCCTTACAGCTATGATATCATACAACGTAGTCGTAGGCGATACACTATCAAAAGTCCTCGTACGGTTCTTCCCATCCTGGGGCACATCAATGGGTGCTGTCCGTCTAGGCGTTGTTTTCTTTGTAACAGTCGGTGTTGTGGTGCCACTTTGCCTCTACAAGAATGTGTCACGCTTGGCTCGAGCGAGTTTCATCAGCCTGGCGTGTGTCGTCTTTATTCTATTTGCTGTAATCATCAAACTTATGTCGGGCGAGTATAAAGTGTAAGTGTAAATAATTAAATTCATAGAAAAGAAAAAGAATAAAACAATTTTTAAGTGCATTAATGCTCGACTCTAGCACTGCTAGTCTGCATCATTAATTCACATTTTCACACACTCTCAATGTTTTTTTTTTTTAACTTCGGTTTGTTAAAAGCTTGTTCTACACATTTACCCCCTGCTTTACTAAAGTGAGTGACTAAATTATAGAACGTATTTTTTTTTTAATTTTTAAATGTGACAAACATTAGTTTATATTAAAAATTTAGAAGCACAAACAGGATTATTTACTTTAATTGGTTTAAGTGACCGTATCTTTGGTAGAAGCTTAAAGAAATAAAAAAGCCATAAATAATGATACCTCGATTTGAAACAACTGAATAAGTGCAACCCTATTAATTACCCCAACCTTTTAATCCTGTCGCATCAAATCATAAAGTCGAAAACGTGCTAATTATACTAGGTGATCCCTACCCTCTAAGGACCGGTTTTTTCAGTGCGAGATCCGACTTTCCGAGTTAAACTGAGATTAACTCCAGAAATGAGTTTTTCAGTGAACTCAGATCTGGGGTTAATCTCAGCTTAACTCACCAAGTTTCCCTGTGAAAAATGACATCTGAGAATAGCTCGAACTTTTTTTTCTGTGTTTTCCTATGTGAACGAGAGTTGGGAGAGTCAATAATTTCGACAGCCGAACATTTTGACAACTTTGTTGGCGGAGTTAACTCTGCACTGAAAAACTGTTCGCTGGGTTAACTCCAGATTCGTTTTGCTAAGGCATTAACAGATCTTGGTTTAGCTGAGCTTAACTCAGCAGTGAAAACCCGGCCCTAAGTCATATAATTTGAGCTGTCATTATTATCTTTGCATTTTGTAAAAGGGTGTGACAAAAATAAAAATTAATTTTTGACAATTCTGCGATGCTTTCGAGTGAAATCTGAAATAACATTTGAGATTAACATTTTTTTCTTAACCTTTTTAATAATTTTTGATAGGTACGTACGTGAGAGATGTGATTTATTTTTATTGCAAATGTGCCAAGAATTGGCTTTTTGATTTAAAGCTTTAAAAAAAGGCATTAATATCTAAATCCGCCTGATATTTAAAAAATTTCAAAATTTTCAAATAATTCTTTTTTAATATACAGTCAGCCTAAGTCTAATTTTTATACCCGACCCAGGGTATATTAACTTTGATGTATAGTTTGTAACGCAGTGAAATAATCACCGTAGACCCCTAAGACCTTTCAGAGATATAAATGGGGCCGACAGGAGAATCGATTAAGCCATGTCCGTCCGTCCGTATGTAAACAACTTTTAGGCCTTAAATTTTAAGGTTCATAGCTAAAATTTGGTGAGTTAGCTGAAAGTCCAGTCCTTCAGATCAAGTTTGAAAATTAGCTGAATCCGCCCACAAACACGCCCACTTCACCCCTGTATGTGCGACCATGTCTAATTTTAAAATACTTTATAATTAAAGTACGTTATAATTTTTAATTTTAAAATTTTAATTTTAAATTATAAAATTTAAAAAGTTTTATTTTAAATAATTTAAAAACATTAATTTTTGGTATGTAACATTGCCTTGTAATTGTCTTTGAAGAAGCCAAAAAATTTTGGCCTTTTAAGTGATTTTTTGAGTAAAAATGGCGGAGTTTTAGGCCGAAATGTATGCAACCACCTGGTATTAACAGTTATATTCTTATATCCCGCCCACTTTTTGGAGACGTAGCAGTTTTCTTTTTTGTATGGTCGAAGCTTTTGTTGCATATACGCACTGTTGCACTTTCCCACTTTTTGGTTCTTAAGTTCTTGTCTGCTAAACTTTTTAAGATACCTCCTTAAAATATTTTAACCAGTTTCACATGATTTCGGTGGCTCAGATCCTCACTGTAATCTTGGAAAAACTTGATGATCAGACTAAAGTTAACAAGTTAATATTTGACAAACTGAGCAAGCTCGAGTTCAAACCTCGAAAAAATTACAGGAAAACATGAATATGAGACAGTTATTTAAAATGCTTACGTGGAATGCAAACGGCATTCTGAATAAATTAGACGATAATGAACTTCCAAGAAAATAGAAGATGATGGCGAATTGCCAAAAGAAGCATTCAAGCCGTTCGACGGCCGACCGTTGGCTGACGTTCAAGACAACAACGCGGAACCAAATAGCTTCAGAATAAAAAAAGTGTCATTAGCCGAACTTGGACAGACAATAAGCAAACTTAAAAATAATAAGGCACCAGGATACGACTTGATCACTGGCGAAATCTTGAAAGAACTGCTTGAAGGCACTAGTCAAGCTACTTTATATCACAAACGCTTCTTTTAGAATTTCTACACGTTCCAAAGGCAGTGGAAAGTTTTTGAAGTAAATATGGTTCCAAAAGCGAGGAAATGTGCATATAGATCTTATAGGCACATATTGCTTCTGCCGATAATATCGAAGGTCTTTGAGAAACTGGTGCTGAAGCGATTACAACCAATAATTGCAGAAAGACGCTTGATCCCGGATCATCAATTCGGCTTTAGAACTAGTCATTCAACAATAGATCAAGTCTACAGAATAACGCATGAAATTGAAAAATCCTTAGAAGGGAAAAAGATGTTCTAGTACTTTCCTCGACGTATCGCAGGCCTTCGACAAGCTGTGGCACGAGGGCTTAAAGTATAAGCTACAGCAAACATTGCCAGAAGATATGTATAGAATATTGAAAACTATCTTGAAAGCAGACTCTTTCGCGAAAGGGTGTGGTACTTAATACTCGAGTTTCAACCTAATTCGAGCTGGCGTACCCCAGAGAAGCGTCCTCAGTCCGACCTTGTTAGTGCTCTACACAAGAGACATACCTCTAGATGACGAGATAGTTATGGCCACGTTCGCGGACGACACGGCCATCCTTGCAATATGTGAATCAGTCGAGTCATCAACAAGAAGCCTCCAAAGGGCCTTGGACAAAATTTGCGTCTGGACGAGGACTTGGCGAATCGTCCTTAACGACAGCAACTCAACCCATGTCAATTTTACTTACAGAAGGTGAACAATTTACCTCTTTTCATAAACTCTTTACAAATTCCCTAATTGCAAACGAAGCGAAATATCTAGGAATGACTCTAGACGCTTAACTTAGGTGGAAGCCACACATGAAGAAGAAGCGTGACGAGCTCGAAATAAGACTCGGAGAAATGTATTGGCTTATAGGAAAATTTTCAAAACTAAGCATATATAACAAACTGCTCTTGTACAGGCAGGTGTTAAGGCCCTCCTGGACATACGGAATTCAACTTTGGGGTTGTATTCTAAGCCGAGCAACATGTCCATGACTTAGGAATAGTAATATTCACAGAGATTTGGGAAAAGCTACTGTGAGCGAAGAAGTAACAAACTTTGCTCGGAAGCTAAGTGCTCGTCTTTATGTTTATTACAACAATGAAATGATTCGTGCTCTTAACGAGAAAAACAACAAGCGACGACTACAAAGAACAGGACTCTTCGACCTAGCGATGTAGGGCAGTCAAGAGGAATTATGAGAGAGCGAAAATTTATTACTATGACGCGCGTTCTGGCAGTTTTCATAGTGGCTCTCATAAAAGAGTGGTCTTTTTTATGAGAGCGTGCAAATCGGGCATAACCAATATCAGCTACTTCGGTATGCTGGTAATTTTGAAAGATTTTAAGTCCACCCTAGTATTCAAAAAAAAAAAAAAATTTCACATGAAATTTGAAATTGTAGTTAAATTACCTAAACCTTATTTTATATGCAGTAAAAAGAAAAGGCCGTAGTATGATAATTACGTTTTTTATACAGTTTATAAACGTGCTCAGTTTTATCTTTCTAGTTTTATATTTCTAAATTTTATCAACTATGCATTAAAATGAATAAACCTCAGACATAAACCTTGGGTAGGTTATTAAAAATTATGTTACGCTCAAAGTATCATTTCTGTCGAAATGCTTATTGTTTCACCATAAAACAATAAAGTTGTATATTGACTACTCAATAAAAGTGTTTCTGATTTTCAAAAAAAATATAAAATGTATCTACTTGTGCTGTTTGCTCGCCCTTCAATGAGTGCAAAAGCCACAAAGTATCGAAATGCGTGTAGATAACGTTATTTTTATACCCCATCCCATAGGATAGGAAAAGGAGGTATACCGTATACTAAGCTTATCACATAGTTTGTAACACGGTGAAATAATAATGGTAGACCCCCAAAATCTTAAGGGCATATGGTCAAGACCGAATTCTTAATCCAATAAGGCATGTCCGTCCGTCCGTGCTGAAATTTCCTACGTAAGCTCCACGTTATGCGAAACAGTACAAGTGTAAACATTTTTGAAATCCGCCTGAAATTGAAAAGGCGTTGGTCAAGCTACTCTATATCATTAACGCCTCAATGAGAATTTTATATGTTCCAAGACAATGGAAAGTGGCCGAGGTTATAATGTTTCCGAAACCAGGAGCATGTTCGAACGACAAAAAGTCATACAGACCTATTTCGCTACTGCCGATAACATCTAAGGTATTCGAGAAACTGCTGCTTAAAAGGTTGCAACCAATTATTAAAGAAAGACGATTGATTCCGGATCACCAATTCGGATTTAGGAACAATCGACCAGGTCTATCGAATAACAAACGAAATCGAAAAAAGCTCAGGAAGCGAAAAAGATATGAACTAGCGCTTTTCTCGACGTATCGCAAGCCTTCGACAAGGTGTGGCACGAAGGCCTAAAGTACAAGTTAAGGCTTAGCTTACCAGAAAAACTCAATAGAATCTTAGAGTCTTACCTTGATGACAGAATCTTTCGCGTAAGGTACGAAAATAAGAACTCGGAATTCAAAGAGATAAATGCCGGTGTCCCGCAAGGAAGCGTTCTCGGCCCAATATTATTTTTGCTTTATACAAGAGACATACCCCACGATGAGGGAACAATTTTAGCTACGTTCGCTGACGACACTGCTATTCTCGCTATTGATACGACAGTTGAATTGTCAACAGGAAAACTTCAACGCGCTTTAGACAAAATATGCGACTGGACGAAGAGCTGGCGAGTCGTCCTTAACGAGACTAAGTTATCGCATGTTAACTTTACTTACAAAAAGATAAACAACAAACCTTTATTCATTAACTCGGTACAAATCCCGTACTCAAATGAAGCGAAATATCTAGGTATGACTCTGGACGCAAAACTTAAATGGAAGCCGCACGTTAAAAAGAAACGCGACGAGCTCGAAATCGAGTTAAGAGAAATGAATTGGCTTATCGGAAGATTTTCGAAATTAAGCATATATAACAAACTGCTATTGTATAAGCAAGTGCTAAAACCATCTTGGATGTACGGTATACAACTATGGGGTGGTACTAAACCAAGCCAGGATATATCTATTTTAGAAGCTTTCCAAAATAAGACACTCAGAGCAATCGTTAATGCTCCATGGTACATAAGAAATAGCGATATACACAGAGATCTAGGAATCGCAACCGTGACTGACGAGGTAACAAACTTTGCTTGCAAACTTAGTACTCGTCTTCGCGGACATTGCAGCAATGAAATTATCCGAACTTTGGATCATACAAATATTACGCGCCGACTACAACGAATGAGACCGTTGGATCTAGCAGCATAAGATGAAACCGCATAAATTGACGGTATTGTAGGTGCCTTCGTTGGAAGGCAGCCTGCCACACGCGATTACTACAGAAGCTTGAACTACTTGTTAAGGAAAGTTAGTCGTAGTCTGACGGAAAATGGGAGGTTTTTTAGTGAGTAAGAATCTCACACTACTATGAGCACGCGGCGCATTACGGCCGGTCCTCGTAGTGCCTATGAAGGTTTTTCCTATCCACGAAAAAAAAAATCCGCCCAAAGACACGCCCACAATCGGTCAAAATGTGCAACTAGCTCCAGAGCTTTCAAAACTCTAAGATGTCTTAAAAGGCTGAAACTTGGCATTTAGCATCTCCCAATGAATGTAAGACACAAATAAGAAAAATTTAATCGGTAAACCTTCTCCAGTGGACGTGGCATCTATTGTAAGGGTAAATTTTCAAATACAGTTTATTCAATATTTTTGGGCCAAATTGAAAAAAACGTTGCTTAATATTTTATCTACAAGACATTTTGTTCTGCATTTAGTTTATACACGACCTTAGGCCACGCCTACATTTGGAGAATGGATTGAAGAAAAACCTGAAATTTTCCAGAAAAACGTAATTTCGACTGGCCCTAATCCCAATTTAGGAAAGCATGAAACAAAAAAATTAGCAGGTGAAGTAAGCGAGATTTCACATCAGATTTCGAGAAACCTGTTTGAAATTCAAACAAGCCAGAAAAGAATGCAACGCAGAGATCCGTCAAATTAAATTCTCATATGATCAGAAATTGAGGTCAAAATTCTACAATGTCCCAAAGGTAGTAAAAATTTCTGGTCCTTCGTCAAAAACAATAAAACTTGTGCCTCATATTCCATCCCAACGCTCATTTGCAATGACATCACAGCTGTCTGCTCCTTAAACAAAGCCAATCTGCTTGCGTCTCACTTTGCTGCCAGCTCTACGCTTCCTGATTGTGCGTTGCCACCGCCTGTACTTGAGCGCATCGAACATTCTATGGGACCACTCCACTTTCGTACTCGTACAGTTGCAGGAGTTCTTAAAAATCTCAACATACACAAATCCGCTGATTCAGATGGCTTAGCCCCCATAGTTCTGAAGAGGTGTTATTCGACGCTGGCAAAACCGTTGCGTAAGCTTTCCTATCTATCCTATACTTCTGGTCTCTTTCCGAGTAGATGGAAAACAGCATTTGTCCAGCCCGTCCCGAAAAAAGACGATTCTTCTTCTCGAACAGTTACCGACCAATTGCACTAACGTTCATTCTTTCCAAGCTCATTTCATCAGCTGATGAAATATCTTGAATCACGAAAGCTTCTAAATGACCGGCAAAACGCCTTTCGTAGCAAAATGTCCACTGGTGACCTGATGGCCTATCTCACCGAAAAGTGGATCCGCTTTCTTACATCTTCATGGTGAAAGCAAGGCTGTTGCGCTCGATATTTCAAAAGCATTTGACGGAGTCTGGCATCAGGCTCTCTTGTCGAAAATGCGTGCATTTGGAGTCCATGAGTCTCTTCTTCTTTGGATTAGAAATTCCCTTTCGAACCGTTCCATCCAAGTGGTTCTGGATAGCTTCAAGTCTGATATCCACTGTATAAATGCTGGTGTGCCCCCGGGTTCAGTTTTATCTCCAACGCTTTTCTTGATATTCAGAAATGATCTCTCTCTTGTCTGTCACATCTAATCCAATTTATTCTTTCGCTGATGACAGCACACTCCATTTTTTATACTCGTTCCCAGGAAGACGTCCCAGACCTTCGGATGTTGAAATGGAACCTGAAATTCTGACCTTGACAGCATAATAACGTGGGGGAAAGTAAATAGAGTAGAATTTAATGCTTCTAAGCCACAATGATGTCTGCTATCATCCAAGCGAATTAGAAACCTCGAGTCATTATCCATGAATGGCACTTTCATCGCTGTAACCGAAAAGCTTTCCGTACTCGGTATGTGTGTGAATTACAACCTTCGTTGGAATGACCACATATTTAACGTTGCCAAGAACGCAGCGAAATGTTTAGGATTCCTTAAGCGATGCAAGAAATATCTGACACCTTCCGATCTGGCTAACATTTACAAAGTATACATACACCCAAAACTGCAGTATAATTCTTGCGTCTGGAATAGGCTCCAAGAACGTGCGGTGAATGTCATTTGATGTGATGTCATTTGACTCCTTAGAAAATCGTCGCAATATCTTCTGTCTTACTTTGTTTTATCGCTACTACAAAGATTCTCCAGTGAAATAGCCAGCTGCATTCCACCTCCCAAAGAATTCAACTGCAACACCCGCGCTGGTAGGAATGCTCATGAATTCACCTATATGCCCTATTTTGGATACGTACCGCGTTGTATTGGAGTTCTTAGGTTAGGTTAGGTTAGGTTGATGGATGCCCTTTTGACAATAGTCACGGCTTCACTTAGACCAGCAGTTGGGTCCATTGTGTCCATTGGGAACCTTCTTAATACCTGGAACGAAAACAGAAATAGACCGCTGTTAGAAGCTCAGAGTTCCGCCCTCTTGGACCCATCCGGATTTGTATACAAATCTTAGGAGGTCCTTTAGATCTACATTATTTAGATCTTCGAGCTCGTTGAAGAAGTAGCTGCCGAGGATACTACGCCTGATGCTGTTTAGGGCTGGGCATTCGCAGAGCAGATGACGAACAGATTCAATTTCTTCAACGTCCCTGCAGCTTCTGCATTAATCGTTATGCGGTATGCCTAGCCGCTCAGCGTGTAGACCCACAGCGCAGTGCCCCGTGAGGATTCCCGTGAGTACTCGGATGTTCCTGCGGGCTAGTCCGATCAAAAATAGTGATCTCTTTTTGTTTACCGCTTGCCATAGCTCCCTTGTGTGTCTGCACGTATCAAGTTCTGTCCAACGTGCTATCTACGTGCTATCGAACTCAGCGGGACTCTTATGGATTTGAGGGCTAGAGATGCATTCATTCCAGACCCAAATCTCGCAAGCTTGTCCGCTTTTTCGTTTCCCGATATATCGGTGTGACCTGGCACCCAACACACAGTTACAGTGTTGCCAAGTGATAACTCGTCCAGAATTTCCCTGCATAGTTTCACAGCCCTTGACTTTACCACGTCTGGTTCCAAGGCTTTAATTGCCGCTTGGCTATCAGAGTATATGGTGATGGTCTTGTTTGCGGGGCCGTATTTCTTCACCTCGGAGGCAGCTTCGATTATGGCTGCCAGCTCCGCCTGAAAAATGCTGCAGTCGTCATTAATTCGGAAAGATTTACCTAGACCCAAATCTCCACAGAAAATGCCCGCACCGGTTCCGACGTCCATCTTCGGTATATACGGCGATCTCGTCATCTCCTGTAATGGTCTTATCTTCCCATTCACCTCTTTCAGGTATTCTGGTAGCGAATCTCCTGTTGAAGGCGAATGTCATAGCTAGGTAATCTGTGACTGGTGGAGGCAGCCCACTGAGTTTCCACAGAGGCGTGTCCATAAGATCTTGAGGACCACAGTCCGGATTCCCTTAGGCGAACAGCTGTTTTAGCTGCCTTGCTGCTGCAGTATATGTCCAAGGGGGTGTGGTTGAGTAGTACCTCCAGTGCCGCGGTGGGTGTGGTCCTTAGGGACCCTGTTATACCCATGCAGGCTGCCCTTTGAACTCTGGTGAGGCTAGAGAGATGACACTTTCTTTCCGTAGCCTTCCACCATACAACTGCACCGAAAGTTAAGATGGGTCTTACAACCGCTATATACATCCAGTGTACCATGTTTGGTTGCAATCCCCACATGCTTCCGAACGTTCTGCGGCAGGCGTATAGTGCCACGTATGCCCGCTTGACACGATCTTTTATATTATCCCTCCAGTTGAGTTTGGAGTCTAATATGACGCCCAGGTATCTTACCGATCTGGATAACGGTAACTCCACTCCCCCCATTCTCGGGTTGCTGAAGGATGGAACTTCCCTTTTCCTTGTAAACAACATTGGAGTTCTTTCTTTAGCAGAGCATCACATTCCACGTGAGGTTTTTCCGCGCGATTACAGCCCCCAGTTGTTTAAGACCAAAGTGCACCAGTATCTCTCCTGTCTCTCCTCTGATCCTTTCCGCTCGCGTTATGTTGACTCATTATAAGGGTATTCATAGCCTCTTTAACGAGAGTGGGTTATAAAAAAAATTAATAAAAAAGTCTGAGTACTTAAAGTACATCAGCTGTTATTTTCCGACGATGGAGCCATAAGTCAAGATCAAGCGTCCCTTAAACGAGCACTGTATGTACGTAGTGTTATGGTGTTGATTTTAGTGCTCCAAAGGTCCATATTTCTTGGATAAGGTAATCGAAGCCATTCATGACGAGCGCTATTGGCTGACGATAACAAAATTTTCTTAGCCCGGTTTGGGTGAAATGGATACCTACGACTTACGAGGTGCAGTATCAATATACTGCTCACGCTACGCTGAACACAACCTTTGGCTCAATCAAGTTTTGCAAAGTCGATTTTGAAAATTTTCCTATCTGTCCGCGCATGACTCCTTCATGTGGAGCAATGGGTACTTAAAAAACCCAATCCACAACTACCTTGCAAGGCAACATTATCAACGCAATTTATCAAATTCAACCTAATTCATGTTCAAGAATTTTGCGAAATTACACGCTTTGGATGATGCAAAATCCCATGGAATAGGCCTAATAACACCCTTTTTCTCCTCGTTTTTGGTTTATGCTACGTCAATTTGGAATGTGTAGTAATATTCAGAATTGTGGCAAGTGTGCCATCGCGGACTTTGCTTAGCGATAATTTTATTCCCTACCATACCTAATAACGTGTCGCACAGTGTTCTTTCCATGGACACAGCAACACCTTTTTGGTTAGTTAAACTGTTGCAGGCACCTTTACTCAATGGCACTTCATGCAAGAACCCCGAGGAAGAGAAATACAGAGGCAAACACAAGCTTTAAGTGCCACGTCTGTGCTCTTGGTTATAGCCTTTGTTAATTCCGTGTTCACCCCGTTCAGCCGTAAGGCCACATTATGCACTTGGATATCTGTAGAATGTTTTAGCCACCATCCATCCTATCTGAATATGATGCTACTATTTGCTGCTACAATGCAAACAGTAAAATTTTTACTACAGGAAAAAAAAAAATTAACCCCTGCCCTGGTCGCTGCATGTATATTGTATAGCACTTGAGCTTAACGCAATGGGGTGCAAAGCGGTTAACATGTTTTATTTTTTAACTCTCGTATATATACATGCGACTCTTTCATAAGCACACAAAAATGGGGATGCAAGGTGGTGTTCCACCCTTGAAATGGTATTTTACATTCAAAGAGCGCTCATAACTTTTTTGTTAATAGCAAACCATCCCCCCATGGGAGCCTGCCCAGCTTGTGTGGGTATATCTGTTGCATATTACTAGACTCTGGGTCCTAGAGCAAACGTTTGCGCGGTGTTAAGCACCTACCTGACAGCCGGGCTTTGTGGCACGTTCTCAGGAATTTTATTTATGCGAAAGTCAGCCAACAGCGGCACCTATACATGCTAGGTAGGGACCCCCTTGTGCACTTGAAGATGCGAAGCCGATTTGAATAATTTTCTAATTTAGATTTAGTCCCAAATGGGTGTGGGTGCGACGGGCGGCGCCGCGCCGCCTTACGAGGGCGCTCACTGTCGGGGTAGGTGTTGTTGAAGGCACTTGTTTTAGTCTGTCTAGGAGTAGGTGGCTATAGTTACCTATTTGCTGAAGTTCTAATGTTTGTGTTGCTTTTTTTTCTCCTTACAGAACGGATACAGCGGACTCATGGAGATTTGCAAACGTTGATGTTATACCGGCCACGGGAATTATGGCTTTTGGTAAGATTTTAAGCACTTAAAGTGGGTTAGTTTGAAGGCTTATAACGCCGAGGTTTTTGGTATTTTTAAGGTGTTTATGATGTCGATTTGTTGGGAGTAGCTATTATCGATAAACACTTGTTTGCTGTTTGTAATATTGTACAGACAAACGCAGGATTGTATAGTTTGTAGAGCGGAATATAATCAAGGACTACTTATGACACCTGGACATGATAATCATAGTTGCGATACTGATGGAGTATTAAGGTTGTTCATGTCCATGAAACCTATGCTCGATTAGTATTTGCTCGAGACAATGTAGTTTTCGTATTCATTTTTGAGGTCAGTTCAAAAGTGCGGGCTGAGATTTAATTTTGTTGCAAATTTTTAAACACTGTCTCTGCTATTTGTATTATGGGAGCAATATTCTTCTTCGCATACTTTTTTCCCTTTTTTAACTTGTCTTTCTGATTGAAATTCTTACTTAAGGTGGCGCTACAGTCCGGGATGGACCTGGGCCTCAGACAACAAGCTTCGCCAGCCAGCTCTGTCTCTAGCTAGCCGTCTCCAGTTTCACACGCAAGTTGGCTGAGGTCCCCTTCCACTTGCGTGCACCACCTGAGTCTCGGTGCTCCTCTACAGCGCCGTCCCTGCGGTGTGGATTCGAAGATTTTCCGGGCCGGGGAGTTGGTGCTCCGCTCTAGATGACCCAGCCATCGTAGACGTTGTGTTTTGACTCTTTTGACTAGGTCGGTATCGCTGTACAGCCCGTACAGTTCGATGTTATATCTCCTCCTCCACTCTCCGTCTATGCAGACGGGACCGTAAATCGTCCGAAGAATTTTCCTCTCGAAGCAACCTAAAGTGTTTGCTTCGAGAGGAAACAAGGTTGCTTCAAGGTTGCTTCGCCGACCTTGACGGAACAGCGTGAGTTTTCCATCGTCATCCTGCACAGACTGACGAGTTTGGCAGGAATGCCAAAACTAGACATTGCGCTATATAGCTCGTCTCTATAGATGCTGTCATACGCGGCCTTGAAATCGATGAAGAGGTGGTGTGTATCGATTTGGAATTCCTGGGTTTTTTCCAAGATCTGCCGCAGTGTGAATATTTGATCGATGGTGGACTCTCCTGGCCTAAAGCCACACTGATATCTGCCTATCAGATTGTTGACAAACTTCTTCAGGCGTTCACACAGTACAGCAGAAAAGATCTTGTATGCGATGTTAAGAAGACTTATGCCTCTGTAGTTGGCACAACTCAGAGGGTCTCCTTTCTTCAGGATCGGGCAAACAATGCTGAGCTTCCATTCGTCGGGCATGCTTTCTTCCGACCATATCTTGCAGATGAGCTGGTGCATGCTCCTAACCAGCTCATCGCCAGCGGATTTAAAAAGTTCAGCAGCTAGGCCGTCTGCTCCGGCTGCTTTGTTGCACTTGAGCTTAGACACAGCTACTTTCACCTCCTCCAGGTCGGGTGGGCGGTATCGTTCGTATGCTTCGTCGGTAACGTCTTCGCCCGGGTTGAATGGTTCGTTCTGCCTGACAGCGGTATTTGGTTCGTCCTCGCCGTTATACAGTCTGCAGAAGTGGTCTTTCCAAATCTTCAGCACCGACTGCGATTCTACAACGATGTTCCCTTGATGGTCCTTACAGGCTTCAGTTCGAAGTTTATACCCTTGGCAGGACCTTTTGATCCTTTGGTAAAACTTTCTAGCCTCATTCCTGTTGTAACATCTCTCTATCTCTTCAACCGCGCGCTTCTCGTGCTCTCTCTTTTTCCTTTGGAGAAGCCGGTGCTTCTCTCTCCTCCTCTGCTCGTAGAGCTCGCGAGCAGCTCTAGTCCTTCTGTGCAGCGCCGCTTTGTATGCTTCCTGTTTAGCTGCATGTGCTTTTCGGCATTCATCGTCAAACCAGGGGTTTCGTTGTGGTGGCCGTGTGAAACCCAGCACTTCAGAGGCGGCGTCTCTGATGGCATTTTGGCAATGTTGCCACTGGCTATCAATACTTGATGCTGGTTGCATAGGACTTCGAAGAAGGTTTTGAGAGACTCGGTTGGAGAAGGACCTGGCGATCTCTTGCGATTGATGTCGGCCGACGTCAAACTTCCTCACAGTATTTCCATTACTTGGCGCTGGTCGGGATATCCGCAGTCGTACCTTGGCTACAACAAGGTAGTGCTCCGAGTCAATGTTGGCCCCTCGGAAAGTTCGGACATCCATGATACTGGAGGAGTGCTTTGCGTCGATCGCAATATGGTCAATCTGGTTGACGGTTGATTGATCGGGAGATCTCCATGTCCCTTTGTGGATATTGAGATGCGGCAACTGTGTTCTAGCTACCACAACGTGTCGCCCCGCAGCAAAGTCGATCAGCCTGAATCAGTTATTGGAGGTCGTGTCGTGCAGGCCAAGAAAGTATTGGTTGAAATTCCCATGAATTTGATTAAAATTCCCAGAAAGTAAATAAAAACGGCAGAATCAAGCTGTACACTATGCCAATTAAATTGTGCAATTCTTGCCTTAAAACGGGAGCACTTGGAAAACGCTTACCATATTAACACTCAGGTTACATGACTCTTAAATATTTTTGAGAACTTAGCTTGGTCCAAATTTCCGGCAAATCCACACGTTTCAATACGTTGAAATGAGATCCTTATAAAAAAAGTGGTTCCTTGGCGGAAGATTGGTAGAAGCAAGCACTTGTAGCGACTCTAATCATACTGCGATAAATATTTCGAAAAAATTCAAAGTAATTTTTATGGTGGTATGAGATCCTGGGGACCCATAACGACACATAAAAATAATAAATAAAATTTGTATTAACTTTTTGTAGTAACACAGGTTCACTGAACGTTGTTGTCAGTCCTCACATTCCAAACTGTATGCATCATGCATGATCATGATGACACCAACTTCGAACCACAACTCAAAAACCTATTATCCGCAGATATTCTCGAAACGTGAACCTCTTAAACTACTCTCATGTCAACTCGTATTCCTGGCTCTCGTTCCTACAAAGCAAACTGAGATGAATTCATAATTTTTATCGCGTCGTATCCCTCACGTAAAATTGAAATTGCAGTTATGTTTGTGCCCCAGGGTTATGAGATGACATTATTCGAATCCACCGCACCAACATACCTACCTACTCTCTGCCACCACAGTCTGTTCAAAAAAAATTTAACTCGAAAATGTCATTTAAGTAAAATTTTCAAAATTAAATCATTCTTTATGGGTGCTCGTTCAGGTCGGTACGGTGGCGTTACGTTATGTCGTCATCGTCGTCGGTCTTTTGTGAAATTCATTACACTCTCGTCCTACTGACGCACTTTACATGAGTTTACTTTTTGCTTGCAGCGTTCATGTGTCACCACAACACATTCCTTGTATATCAATCGATGCGAAATGCCACACTGGAACGATGGGAGAAGGTGACGCATGTATCCATTGGATTCGCCTGGACGGTTGCGGCCTTGTTCGGAATTGCTGGATACTCGACATTTCGTGCATTGTCGCAAGGTAAGTTATGTGTGTCGTGCTATAACTTCAAAGCTCCGCCAAAGAATCAGATTTTCGAGGACATTCTAGCTTTTAATTGGTTTCTGTTTGGCATGGATGGCTTGTCTGTCGGCTTGATTGAAATTCTTTGAAAGGACGAAGTGTGGGGTAAAACAAGGAGCCGTTTTTTTTTTCAAAACCATTTTTTTCTTTAAGAGTTTATTGCACACAAAATTGGACGGGCACAGTTGAAGAAGCGAAATGGATTCGAATCCAACAGTATCGTATTTGAAATAATTTTAAAATCTTTAAAAATTTGGGAAAGTTGTTTTTACTATAAGAAAAAACGTCAAAAGTGTATCCTTTTGGAAGTCGATGCATATTTAAAAAAAACTCTGTTTTTTTAGAGCTTTGGTTGTTGCTTTCTTTGATGTTTTCTTATAGCTTTATGTAAGACCTCGCTATAAATACGGCACGGTTTAGAAACTTAATTTGGTATACCTAAATCCTAATCCACACACCTCTAGTCCTAGCACCGAAAGCTAGTAAGTTATAGCAGCTATGATAGGCTCGATCAGCCTATCTGATCTTTATTTAAGCTAGCAAAATCACAGTACGTATAAGCACACTTTACATAGCCGCTAGCAACCGTTGAGAATATCGCCGCAACGCCCCCCGAAAGAAAGTGATAAAAGGCTTCTCAGGGTGAGGCCAGCGTAACATCTAGGTGAGCCTAGCGCCACATTTATCATCTTACAACTTTTTCCCCCAGTACCTATGCATTGAGTTAACCTGTGGGTTGACATGACAGGGGGACCACCGATGTCGATGTCGAAAAAGGATGTTCAAACATTAATAGAGACTATGCACGTGTCAAAGAACAAGACAAGTCTTAGCCTTTTGGAAAGGTACACGGATACGAATGACACTAACCCAACAGGCATTGCTTACGGCTTATTCTAGCTATAACTATAGTCGGTTGCCGGGAAATAGCAAAATAAAGCTACCTAAGCGCAAGCTAAGGGACGCTGGGAGTAATGTTGCATGTAAGTAAGTTGAGTAATGAAGCATGGCTGGACGTACCAACGATCTTGAAAAGATGATAGTGAGAAGTGGAGTGGAAATATTTAGTGTCCAAGAGACCCAAAGGCGGAACACCGGAAATCGGAACATTTTTTTGGATAGGACAAAAGCCTACAAGATGTACTGCTATGGAACCGAACATGGTAAGAATGGGTATCATCCTTGCGGCAGAGCTACTTGAATCTTGAATATTTCAAAGACCAAGTGACCCGTTGATATCTCTCAAGCTCATGTAATGCAAGGTGAGGTACGCATTGGGTACGAGCCGAGGGAAAAGGATGCATTCTGGATAGACTTTTATAATCTATTCAAGGCGATCGCAAAGGAAGAGCTTTTGCTAGTGTGCAGATACTTGAACGGACATGCCGGGAAACCTAACGAGGACAATGAAGTCTGTGATGGTGGACTAGGGTATGGACCTAGGAACTCGTTTGGCGGACAGTTTCTAAACACCTGCAAGTCATACAGTCTTTCCGTGCCTAATTTCATATTTGTAAAGAAAGGCACCTGATCACTTACAGCAGTGGTGGGAATGGTACCCGCATTGACTATCATTTCGTTTACAGTTCCCTCGACCCGCTGGTCAAAGACTGCAAAGTGATTCTGGGTGCGGCGATCACAATAAAACACTGTCTGCTGTTGGCCGTCATTTTTATATGGAACCATCATAGAAGAGAATGGTTCGAAAACAGGGAAAGGAACTGGTTCCGGTATCTTCTCAAAAGACCCTGAACTGCCTAGAACTACCGGAAACATGCAGTGTCTTCCATTCAGAGGTTTTGGCTGTACTTAGCGGCCGAGCTTTTGCAGATAAGATCTATATCCGGCATAGAGATATCGCCATTTACATCGGTAGCCAGGCTACGCTCAGGGCAATGGAATCGATCAACATCAAATCTGATATAGTCAGAGACTGTCGCACAATGCTTAAGGCATTGTGCAGTCAGAAACAGGTGAGACTGTGCTGGGTGCCAGGGCACTGCGGTATAGAGGGCAACGAACGAGCTGATGAGCTTGCAAGAAGAGGAGGGCTACTTGGAAATAGTGAGGTTTCTAACATCAAACCACCCCTTTGCGTTGTAAGAAGCACTATTGAGGAAAAGATTAAAGTAACGGCCAACCAAAGATGGTCTCGTCTGGCTGAACAAAGGGTCTAGGGCTCTCTGGCCACGACCAGATGGAAAAATATCGAAGGGTCTATTCAAATTGAGCCAAAGATTTTTTGAGCCAAAAGAGTCAAAACACAACGTCTACGATGGCTGGGTCATCTAGAGCGGATGGACACCAACGCCCCGGCCCGGAAAATCTTCGAATCCACACCGCAGGGACGGCGTGGTAGAGGAGCACCGAGACTCAGGTGGCGCACGCAAGTGGAAGGGACCTCAGCCAACTTCGCGTGCGAAACTGGAGACGGCTAGCTAGAGACAGAGCTGGCTGGCGAAGCTTGTTGGCTGAGGCCCAGGTCCAGCCCGGACTGTAGCGCCACCTTAACCAACCATAACCAACCATCTATTTAAATTGAGCAGGGACAAGCTTCGGGCTTTAGTGGGAAGTCTGACAGGACACTGCCACCTGCAGAAACACACAAGGAGGCTCAGGCTTTCTGACACGTAACTTTGTCGCTTCTTAGTGATCTGAAGGTGGTTGAGGATATATAGCATACATATTGACAATTTCGCGTGAGCCAAGGAAATTTTTAGGGTAATATTTCTTTCAAGGTTTCGAAGAGGTAGACGGTACAAACTTCAAAGGCCTTCTTGGCTTTTACAGGCAAATTAGGTTGTTTTTGACTTTTAAATGTTAAGATCAACTGGTTCTCCAGGGATCGCGATAGGCCCGTTTTGGTACCTAGTGTCTGTGTGGTCCTTTTCACCACAACCCTGTTAAGCCTATCCTAACTTTTCATAGAAGAGAACAAGGCAAGGAAATGTAGCTGTGAACTGGAAGAATCAACTAGTGCAATTTGGATAGAGTATAAAAAACAAAGCATTTTTAAACCACACTCGGTGGACCTACGACAAAGCACCTGGAATGCCTGGTGCATATCTGGAACCTTGAATACCTTCAAGAATTGAAGAGCTGAAGATTTTGAAGAATCTTCAAGATTGCCGCTAATAGGAGGAGAAATTCTTAGGAGATTCGTACGCCGAAGCTCAACAACAATGCTTAGGGCATTTTCGCAGTATTGTGAGGGTCTTTTGTATAAACTTTTTCCCAGGCACGACTTTCGAGAAGAAACCACTTTTAACTGAGAAAAAGTACCAAAAATCACAGTCGAAGAGGTTGGGAATGCGGCTAAGTACTTCAAAAAGTAAAATGCGGTTTTGCCGGATCAGATACCCTCAGAGTTCTGGAAAAAGATCGGAGACAACGGGCCAGATGGAACACGACCTTCGTCGTCAAATTAATAAGACGTGATCTAATGCTTAATCTGTGAAGAGATGCACATCAAGCTGTGACATATGCCGATCTATTAAGCTGATTTCACACACAATGAAGGTCGTCGAGCGGGTATTAGATAGTCGAGTGCGAAAAATCATTAGGCTACCTGAGGGCCATTGTTGGTTTGTCGCCGATAAATCAACCACTGATGCAATCTAAAGTACATATAAGGATCATAATAGAGAAACCTCGTGATACCTTTAATTGGGAACCCTTCATACTTGTCCATGATAATTCGTACTGGAACTCCTCGTTTTCTTAACGCCGCCCATATCAGATCTCGTGGTAGTCTCTTCTTCGAAAGCTTTTTCAAAATCAACCATCATTACCATATGCAAATCCTTAAAGTCGCTGCACACGGAAGGGTTCTTTGCTTTTCATTGTATTCCATGATTTTCTATGATTGAAGGAAAACTGACGGCCCTAAGGTACATCCGTTTTTTTTTGCTGGCAATTGGGCCATGCTGAGTGAAGGTCATACATTCCGATTCTTGCAATGAAATGAGAAAATGAGTATCGTATGGGAAATTGGGAAATGGGTATCAATTGTACCACGCCAGCCAATTCCAGACTTTAATTTGATGTAATAAGTTTAAGTACAAACTGTGCACGACGACGTCGATAATCACGTAAACGTAGGCTGGATGAAGCAGAGAGAAACTTCCGCTGTCTTTGATGACAAAAAACGCCCCCTTAGCTGAAAGGAAGGCGATACACCTCAGCTGTACGCCCGGTGCTCACTTATGACTCACAATGTTGTACAGCGTATAAGAAATATGAAAGCAAATAAAGGCAGCTGAGATAAAGATGGGTTGCATGACAGCAGGCGGTAATAAGTAGGAGTAACAATGTGGGATCGAACGAGAAGTACGAAGATCCGAGGAAGCCCCAGCGTAAAAAAAAACCCATCTCCATGAAAATGGAGCACCACCGGCTCAACTGGTTTTGCCATGTTAAAAGAAGAGATCCTACAAAGCCTGGTCAAAAAAGAAACAATCAGCGTTTCGATACAATCATAAGAGTCCTTTAAAATCTTCCAGTTGGTCCAGTTGGCATAGGTACACCGCGCAGTCTGATGAAGCTATACTGATCAACTGGATTATCAAACTACTTCTTTCATCGTTTTAGTGCAAACAAGATTGTTGAGCGAGATATTTCCAAACATTTGACAAAGTTTGCCATCAGGCTTTTCGATCCGATCAGCTCAAGGGGTGTTGAATAGCTTTCAAACTAATGTCCGTCGTATAAATAAAAATGCCGGTCTACTCCAGCCCGAGTAGTAATAGCCTTTTTCAGTTCTGCTTAGATAGATCCATACAGGAAATACCCTAAAAGTTCTGATCTGGCACCACCTCTGATCTAGCTACTATTTCTGTAGGCATATAGGTACATGATACTACCAAAACTGGCGCAAGCTTTTGTTCCCATAAGACTCAAAATGATTGTCATAACTAAAAGGTACTTAAGCATTGAGAAGTCTGTTGAAATATTTGGATGGAGACGCTTCATTTGGGTGAAACCCTCCTAGATGCAGCGTGCTTTTTTCAAAGGGAACTGAACGTGACAATCAGGCCATTGCGAGTGGAGCGCAAAAGTACTGATCCCACAGAAGATTTAAAACAAAAAATAGAATCTGAAAATTAAATAAGCATATGTATCATGCTTATACTATTCTGAGCATCCAGCTACTCAGAATAGTTAAGTATGAAAAAAGAATTTTAGCATAGGTGCTCCCATTCCACAAGCAACTATTTTTACTAATCCCCTCTACAAAAGCAAATTTACAGTGTCATCGTTGTAACCTCGTCGGTCAACCTCGTCGGTTCCTCAAACACAACAAAGTGACTATGAAAGGACACAAATTTATTCCTGTCACCTCACTTTGTGGTGAAACACCTATGGACGGACACAGATGTGGCGAACTTTCCGTGGTATCACCAATTGGGGAACAGAACAATTTCAATGAATTGTGTAATATTTACAAAATTTCCTTCCATTGTCCTTCGAGCCACCGCTATAAGCTGTTATTTAAATACGCACATTATGCAGTCAGAGTCTTAAATTTTCGATTAAACTTTGGTAAACTCTGCTGCATACGGTCATGGTGGCACCATTAAATCGTTACAAAATGCTCATTTTATTTGATTTCCTTTTGCATCTGTTTCCAGATCCTTGTCGAATTTCCACAAGACCGCCCTGCGAAAGGGAAAAGTTTTTACAAGCAAAATTCTAAAATTAATTCGAAAATTTCCCAACATCAACGAAATACACACACACACGAACACAGGAAGCCCGATGTGGAACAACTCTTATTCCATGAATAGTTTTCCAAAGTAGAGCAGCGAACACATTTTGTATTTTTAATTGTTTGTCTTGGGGTTTGTTGGACCAAAGATGACTTTGTCTACAACTACACTGCATAACACCAATGTGAACCGAAGCTCTAATGTTGTGTTGGCTTTGTATCCTCTTTACAGGAGATCTACTGGAGAACTACTGTTGGAATGATGACTTAATGAATTTCTCGAGGATATTGTTCTCCATATCTATTTTGTTAACATTTCCCATTGAGTGCTTCGTCTCGAGAGAGGTAAAACTTTTATGTGTTTCGTTAGTTTTTAAACTTTTACTTTAAAACTTTTTTTTGCTTTGTTCATAATTTTAAAGTATTTCATAATTTCGTTGAACTAAAACTTTGGTATAGTTATTATTACACTCGAGCTATTTATTTGCGTCCATAACCTTAATTTAACTTTTGCAGATTGTCAAAACGATTGTGCACAAGTTTATATTGAAAGAGCCACTCGAGGTGCCGCATGACAAGGACCCTAGCTTGGAAAAGGGCACCGAAACAGATGAATACTCGACGACAATAACACTTGCGATTGTGTTTACAGCTTTTGTCATATCACCATTGACCGATTGTTTGGGCTCCGTGCTAGAGTTGAATGTAAGTTTGACAACATTTTTGACAGTCAGACGTTGAGTCCTGTTTCATCCACCATGATTTAGGGTCTCTTAGCAGCCATACCCCTGGCTTATATCCTGCCTGGATTGGCGTACATCCAAATGGAGCCGCATTCTCTCTTCAGCCGTGAGAAACTTCCTGCAGTTGGGCTCGTCGTTTTCGGAGCCATTGTAACCGTTGTTGGCGCTGCAGTTTTGGTGCCTGGCATCCTTGGAGACTGTCGAGCGGACATTGTTCTCGGCTACTGCAAGCAAGACTATGATTCGGAGAACACAACAACCATATCAACAACGACCAAACGTCCAATATAAGGCCAAAGATGATATTATTTTTACAACACAAAATAAGATTTAAAAGAAAAGTATTATTTATTTTTTAGTATTATATTTACGAGATAGAGTTGGACAAAAAAAAAAGTTAGCAACCAAATAGCAGGAGTAAAGAAATATTTATATACAAAAAAAAAAGAATGTAAAAAGTATTATTGTAAAAACAACAATACCATGGCGCACCAAGTTCAGAGATTCACTGTACCTAGTAGAAGCACGATTTAGTTATACACACATGTTAGATATTACATATAACGTAAAAAGTAGGGTAAAGAACGAAATGTTAAGCAAAGGATCACAGAGAGTACTAGAGTTCGTTAAGAGGTATTTTAGATGCTTTAAATATTTAACGAAATTGATTTTTATTTATTATACTTATTTCTTAAATTTACGCATGTGACGCTCGATGCGGAAGGGTGAAAACATTTTTTTTTCTTTCATTTATTTATATATTTTACTAAAAAAAAACTATTTAAAGTTTTTTTGTATTATTTTAAAAATCTTTTTTGTTGGTTAAGGTTCATGCGGGTGGACCTGTCAAATTTGGTTGATGCTAAAAAAGCAGAAGTTGCAATGCACCTACATATTTCCTTGCAGAATCATTTCACCTGAAGCTGAAAGGGCTTTCAAGCTCAGTTTAATATTTCTAAACAGCTATAGTTTTTTTTTTTAATTTCCAAAGATAGACTACGTTCTTTAATTATTTAAAATTTTTGCCTATTACTGTTTCAAAAATAGAATTAAGGACAAACGTTTTTTGCCCTTTTTACCATTAATATCCTACTTTTTTCTCAATTTCACAATCACCTTCGACCATGTCCGTACGTCTGTCCGTGCGTCCGTATCTATGCAGTTTTGACGTAAGAAAAATTCCAGCGTTGCTTGGTTCTCATTTTGTACAGACAAAGTATGAAAATTGAGAGGATCCTCCCACAACTGACTTAAATGTCAGACAACCTCAAATTTACATTTTATTTCAAAATGCCTTTTGGTCAAGATAGACAAAACCTATGAACTCAAATCTTGGTGGAGAGTAATATCGACCAGAAGACTTCCTTCTGTTTGCATGCCCCCTGACAGACTTCCTAGACAGGTCATGCTAGCCGAGATGCGAGCGCGTCGCCCCACTGGTAGGCCAAGGAACAGGTGGTGGGATCAGGTAAAGAACCTCTCTGAGTCCCGCCTGGGGATTGCGCCGGAGTCTCTTGAGTTGGTGGCGGAGGATCGAGAAAGATGGAAGGACCATTAAGCCACCTTCGCTCCGCAACCCTTTTAAAGGATAAGCGGCATCGGAAAATGATGATGATGAGTAATATCGACCAGAAGTCTTTAATTAGACAAAAATTGGACTTAAATCTTAAAAAAACCTGATTTCTCGGGAAATTCATTCTAAATCGAAAAAAAAATGATATGACAAATATTAAAGATATTACCACTTGCAAAGTTTGTTGGATACAAAGCATTGAGCTCCGCCCACATTAAGGGGGCGTTTTTTGAAAAAAAAGTTTTTTTTTTAATATCAATATTCGCTCTTAGCGTATTTTTTCATGATTCCAACGAAATTAGAGTTAATTGATTTTAATTTTCAGCCTACGCCCTTTTTTGGGGGCGTGGCCAATACAAATAATTGACATTCAGTATATAAAACAGACTAGAAAAACTTTAAATTTGTTGTTAACGGGTAAAGAGGGTCGGGTATTTAAAAGTTCATTACAGACGAACTCTTGCACTTACTCACTTTTTCCTATAGCACCCTATAGCACACCCTCCTGCGCTAACATTGGATGTCTTTCTTCAATTCTAGATCATTGGTTTTTTCGTAAATGGTAAAACAAGCTGTATTTTTATTTCGTTTTTTAAATAGGCTTCCAAAAACTTAGGTTAGAAACGCTTATTTTTAAATTTTGTCAACGTAACGTGCTTTTTTTGTACGATTTTTGCTTAAATCTGAACAAGATCGCTTTTACCGTTAAGATACTAGAAAATACTTAAAATTGTTTTTGAAAATGTTTTTATGTTTTGAGTTAAATCTCAGAAGGTCTTAAAACTTTAAAATACGCTACAGTTTTCTACAAGTAATTTTTTTATATGAATTCTTGTTATAAAATGGTGGGTGTTTTTTCATGCCTTTTTGCGTTTTTTTTTTTAAATGACCTAAACTTTTCCAAAAAATATGACTTAAGCACTTCGATTATTTTGAGTTGCTTTATATGGACGTGTGTTTAATATTGGCTTTGAGCACTACGGCCCAGTTTTTCAGTGCTGTGTTAAGCCCAGCTTAAGCCTAAAGCTCTTAATCCTGGAACAAAATGAATCTGAACTTGTTGAGCAGTGCAGAGGCAACTCCTTCAATAAATTTATTAAAGTCTTCGACTCTCAAAATTATTGACTCTCCCAACTCTCATTTCACATAGAAAACACAGAAAAAGAAATTCAAGTTGTTCTCAAATGTCACTTTTCGCAGAATGCATATTTCTGCGAAAAGTGACATTGGCTGCGACAAGCACAACAGCCATTTCACACAGTAAAAAGCAGAAAAAAAGAAGTTCGAACTGTGCTCCAGACCTTGATCCGGGACTAACTCACCAAAATTGATGAATTAAGCCGAGATTAACCCCAGATCGAAATTGACTGAAAAGCTCTTTTCTGTGGTTAATGTCAGTTTAACTGAGAAACTTAGATGATCTCGCACTGAAAAACTGGCCCTAAGCGGTTCAACAGTTATGGCCTGAAACACTTTGAAAAATATCATCCCTTTTCAACTCTCCATTTCTCAAAAGCTATTTAATATTTTCAATACATTTGATTTTTTTTTTAAATAAAGTTCAGTATTAACTAGACCGTTTCGTTCGTCTAGTTTTTGCCTTCTTAACTCCTTTAAAAAAGGACGGAAAAACACTTAATCCATTTTCCCATGAAATTTTAAACTGTAGTTAAACCGTAACTGTTGTTAAACCGCTTTAAATATTTGAAAGCACTGCTTTCCAGAACGTTCGCATTTATGCAACCTCCCAATACGAGCGTTTAGACCAGGTCTTCTATTCGCCTTGAAACCAGTAAAAACTAGTGGGAGGGTTACAATCCGCCTAGGCGAATCGTTGGATACCATACCCATCCCAATTGACCACTGTCAAACTCCAAAATGCGTCAAATATCTTTGTTGTTAAATTTCAGTTTTTTAATTGTGTTAAGAATTTGTCACTTAAGAATATTCTTTCTTAAAAAGGGGGCGTGTCATCAACCCCTTTCAATAACAAAATTTTTTATCATATTTTTTATCAGATTCAATATACACGTGTTGATCGCAGTTTTATATTAAAAATTTGAACGCCCCCAAAGCTGGGCGTGGCAAAAATTTTTTCATTTGAGTTGATAGCTTCCGCACATATCTGAAGATTTTATAGTGCAAGTTTTTTGAATTTCAAGCAAATATATCAAATAAAAACCGTTTATTAGAGTGCATATTTAATATGATCACGCCTACAAGGGGGCGGTTTTTGCTTTTTTTTTTAAATGCCAATCACAATACACTTAAGCAAGGATATCGCATACCAAATTTCAGCTTCTTGCGACAACTTTGATTTTTCATGCTATTAAGTAAAGTGGGCGTGTCAGTGGGCGGATTTCAAAAATTTTAAACTTGTACTGCTTCGGAACCTAAAAAGAACAGGTATTAAGCCTCAAGTTCCTAGCTCAAATTTAAGGCCTAAAAACAACCGACAGACGGACGGACGGACATGGCTCATTCGACTTACAACTTGGTGCCGATTATATGCCCTTAAGGTCTTCGGGATCTACGGTGATTATTTCTCTATGTTACAAACTATGAATCAAACTTAATATACCTCCTATCCTATGGCATGGGGCATAAAAATTCGAGAGACTGAATAAAAATCTTTCGTACGGATTCGACTAACTCATGGAGTCGATGTCGATTTTATGTTTATTTTAGGCCTTTTAATCCATTTGGTTTAGGGCTAGCTAACGTTTGAATAAACCTTTTAAATGCACCTCTACCAGGAATGAGAATCGCTTTCAAAATAGTTACTGATTCTTATCAATGGGTATAATGAATTGTGATTATAACGAGTTTTGAAGTATGTAGTTTCACGGTTTTGTGCCCTACAGTCGGACCATTAGGAGTGCAGTAGAGTGGGAGGGTTATGCTCCATCACTTCGGATCATAACCTTGCGCCTAAATGGAAAAGAAGAAGTTTCAAAGCTTTTTGAGAGGTTTACAGCATAATGGACAATGGGCCTCCCATGTGTCAATTTTGAGTTTCGTTTTTACGGTTGTTGACATAAGGATTCTGTGCACCTTAAGGGTGACACCTTCACCTCTTTTCCGCCATTCTTAATTTTTCCTGAGAGTAAACTTGCCTTATTAACTTTCAAAAAATGTAACTTAATTAATATAAGAGTTATCGCAGGCTTTGGTTCAGCCAACTCACAGAACATTTTCAAAACGCTGGTCCTCTGTAAGAGACTTTTACTTTAGAGACTATTTTTTATTTTTTTTCGTCACACACAGTAAGTGTTTTTCTGAAACTTAAGGAACCATCAGAAAAATAGTCTAGCATTACTGCAATTATAAATTAAGTTCGATATATTAAGTCTTCAAAAAGTACTATTTTAACATTTTTTAATTGTTTTAGTTAGAATTTCCCCTTTTTAACAAAGTTAAATATAAAAAAAAAATATTTTTTTTTTAATGTAAGCGCGTGATCTAGGACTGCGTACGATAAGCAAGGCAAAAGGCTAGTTGCTAGTTCAAAGAAGAGCATATGTGATAACTAAAGACCCGCTCGTACCATAAATCAGTACGAAACACATTGGTATGGGTAACAAAAAACAAAACAAACAAAAAAAACATACTCTGTCGCTTGTTTTTTTTTTATATTTTCTACCATCCAAACAGAACTTCTAAAAAAAATATAGTACTCCTTAAAAAAAAATTGTGTCTCCAATGCAATTGAAATATCATTTTACTTAGAGAAAAAAAATTGTAAACTTTTTAGATTATATACTATCTACAGGAATTTAAATTTTTTTATACACGCAACATTTAAAACTGCACAATCCTATATAAATAAATATTATACTTTTTGAATATTCTATTTTAGTGTATAATAATCAAACTATATAAGAAAAGTTGTAATTTATACAATTAAACTAAACTATATTCTAGGGAAATTATGATATTTAGATTAAAAACCAAAAAACAATTTAGGGAAACAATAAACCAAAAGAAAAAAAAACAGACATAAATCAAACTTGAATGCTAACTATGTACACATAAATATATTTTCATCAAAAATAAAGAGAAAAATAAAAATAGCTACGCAATATAATGTGCTAAAAAGTTATCTACTATGCAAAGAATTGGAAAAAAAACAAAAACTTAGCTAAACATAAAATAAGACTACAAACGGAACAATGAACCAATCAAACAAATGATATTATGAAAACATTAAAATATTTAAATGGCATTTTAATTTTTTACTATAATAACAAACAAAAAATATAATAAACTGTTGCATCCAATAAAAAACAAATATCATAACCATTCCATTCAAGCGAAAAATGTTATAAGAGATATATAATATCGTTAAATCGAACTATTTACAAATACTCATTCAGATAAAAGTGTATGTACCTATACTATGTAAGGAAACAATGTTATTTAGTCAGAAAATTGTTTATGTTATCTGTTAAGTTTCTCTCAATAATAATAATAAAAAAAAATATATATAACAAAAGTTAAAGTTTATAGGTGTAGAAAAATACAATAGAAAGATCCAGTTATTGTATGCTGAATGTGACATACTGATATTGAACATGAATAACGGCTTAATGTTAAAAGAAAACTTTTTTTTTTCAACTTGTAAATATATTTTATATTTGTTGAAAACTTAAGCATAAGTGCAGAAAAATAAAAAAATAAATAAATTAATTCTGGATCGAAAAGTTTTGGTCTAATTCATATATTGGAAGCCATTTATTCATAATGATCAAGATACAATAGTGAAAAGTACTAAAACCGCCTAAAACATGTTTTTAGGCGGAAAATTGTGTCCCTATGAAAAAAAACAGTGACAAATGTCAACTACTGGCTATTTGACTGTTACTTGAAGCCCTCTTCGGAGGGCGATTTCAAGTAACAGCACCTTTTTACCAAATTTATGTTAGCAACTTTCGACATCCAACCTTGGCAATACCCGTCACTCCCTCCTCTTATTAGTCAATCAGTGTTTGGCTAGTGAAACTTTTATTGATATATGAAAATAGTAACTCATAGCCCCAATCTTAAAGGGTATGGTATAAACGACCTAATCACAGTTTATATACCCGTTTACAAGCTCTCTATCACACGTGTGGCGCCTGATAAGAATGCAGCCTAAAGCCTCATATACTATTCCAAACGATATAACCGCTGATTACAGATAATAGTAATTACGGTAACATTTAGTAGTATCGTTTCAATAATAACATTTTGCTATTAAGTATTAACTGTGGTAGTATAAGCAGTACTCCCGCAATCTTAAGCATAGCGCCATGTTAAAGTACCAAGCTTGTTAATAAAACACCGTGAAGTTTGAAGTCATACACAGAGCGGTCCGTCGGCTTTTTTGAAAGCAAAGCGGCCAATTATTGCTATATTTGAAATGTTGCTTAGTTTTGCGTCTTGATGTTTCTCTTTTGTTTTAATGACACTTTCTGACTTTTAATGGCATATTTTCAAACACGTCTGATAGCTTGATAGTCTTGATAGCTTATTTGTTTGGCTTATATAGCCGTATCGCGCCAACACCAGAGGTACAATCTTTCAAAAGTCCGTTCAACTACTTGCATACGCAGACGACATTGACATAATCGGTAGAACAAAGCGTAATGTCAGTGAAGCCTTCGTGAGTATTGGGACTGAAGCGGCGAATATGGGTTTAGCAGTCAATGCGGACAAAACCAAGTATATGCTGTCATCAAGAAAAGACACCCAACACCGACGTCTTGGACAAAACATCACCATCGACAGCTATAACTTTGAGGTAGTTAGGGACTTTGTCTACCTGGGTTCCGCTATCAATTCAGACAATGACACCAGCGCTGAAATCAAACGAAGGATAACTCTTGCCAATCGCTGTTTCTTTGGGCTAAGAAGGCAATTGAGTAGCAAAGCCCTCTCTCGAGCAACTAAAGTGTCCATGTATAAGACCCTCATCATCCCAGTCCTGCTTTACGGTGCAGAAGCATGGACCCTGTCAAAGGCGGATGAAAACACTTTAGGCTGCTTCGAGAGGAAAATTCTTCGGACGATTTACGGTCCCGTCTGCATAGACGGAGAGTGGAGGAGGAGATATAACATCGAACTGTACGGGCTGTACAGCGATACCGACCTAGCCAAAAGAGTCAAAACACAACGTCTACGATGGCTGGGTCATCTAGAGCGGATGGACACCAACGCCCCGGCCCGGAAAATCTTCGAATCCACACCGCAGGGACGACGCGGTAGAGGAGCACCGAGACTCAGTTGGCGCACGCAAGTGGAAGGGGACCTCAGCCAACTTCGCGTGCGAAACTGGAGACGGCTAGCTAGAGACAGAGCTGGCTGGCGAAGCTTGTTGGCTGAGGCCCAGGTCCACCCCGGACTGTAGCGCCACCTTTAGTAAGTAAGTATATAGCCGTATCTAATTATTAAAATAACATTTTGAGAACAATAAAAAAATACCTCAAAGCTCATTTGTTTTGCTTAAGTTATGAAAATGTATGAAAATGTAATCAACCACATCTGATAAAAAATATGTATAACAAGTAAGTAAGTGCAAGAGTTCGTCTGTAACGAACTTCTACATACAAGACCCTCTTTCCCCATTAACACCAAATTTAAAACTTTTTGGTCCGTTTCATATACTGAATGTCAATTATTTGTGTTGGCCACGCCCCTAAATAAGGGCGTAGACTGAAAATTTAAATCAACTAACTCTAATTTCGTTGGAAACACGAGAAAATGGGTTAAAGGCGAATATTTTTGCTTAAAAAATAAACAGTTTTTTCCCACAAACGCCCCCTAAAAGTGGACGGAGCTCAATGCTTTGTATGCAACAAACTTAGCAAATGGTAATATCTTTAATATTTGTCATATAATTTTTTTCAATTTAAAATGAATTTCCTGAGAAATCAGGTTTGTGGGCATGGTCAATGGAGTGGGCGGTCCAATTTTTGCGTTATTTAAGGCTCCTGGTTGATATTGCTCTCCACCAAAATTTGAGTTCATATGTTTTGTCTATCTTGACCAAAAGGTATTTTGAAATAAAATGTAAATTTCAGGTTGTCTGAAATTCACGCCAATTGTGGGCGTGGCTGTGGGCAGATTTTCTCGATTTTCATACTTTGTCTGTAAAAAATTAGAACCAAGCAACGCTGCAAGTTTCAGCTTCCTAGCTCAATTTTAAAGACCTCAAAACTGCATACATACGGACAGACGGACGGACATGGCTTAATCGACTTACCTGTCGGTCTCAATCATATCTCTAAAATGTCTTAGGGGTCTACGGTGATTATTTCACTGTGTTACAAACTATGCATTAAAATTAATACACCCTCGGTCGGGTATAAAAAAGGATGTTATTGAAAAATGGCTAACGCCAAGCCCCTTTCTTTAATATTCTTAACTGACAAATTCCCAATACAATTAAAGTTAACAGAAACTGAAATTTAACAACCAAGGCTTATGACGCGGTTTGGAACTGGACAGTGTTTAAATGGGTGGGGTACCCAACGATTTACCCCGCTAGTTTTACTTCGTTTTCTAAAACTTAGGCTAGAAACGGCAATTTACATTTTTTTTTATCGCAGCTTGCTTTCTTTTTGTACTCATTGTACTCTAACCAAATCTGAACAAGATCTCTTTTATCGTAAAGATACAAGAAGATTTAAAAAAATAGTTTTTGGAAATGCTTTTCTGTTTTTAAGCAGGTTAACCTTTTAAATTCACCTTCAATTTTCCCTAAAATTTTCGATAATTTATGATAGTACGTGCGATTTTTTTTCACATGATTTTGTCTAAACAACGCTGGAGGTACGGGGGTATGGGGGGACACACGTTCTTGCAATTGTTTAACTTTGTGTTGTTTTATACGGTTGTTCAATATTGGCTTTGTGCACTAAGCGGTTCAAAAGTAATGGCTTCAAAAACGTTGAAAAACATCATCCATTTTTAACTTTTTATTTCGCAAAAACTTTTAAATATTCTCAAAAAATTAAAATTTTTCAATAAAGTTTAGTACTTACTTAATTAAGTTTCGCTTTTTCTGTCGGCTTAACTTCTTAGAACGAAGGCGGATGAAAACACTTTAGGCTGCTTCGAGAGGAAAATTCTTCGGACGAATTACGGTCCCGTCTGCATAGACGGAGAATGGAGGAGGAGATATAATCATAGAACTGTACGGGCTGTATAGCGATACCGACCTATTCAAAAGAGTCAAAACACAACGTCTACGATGGCTGGGTCATCTAGAGCGGCTGGGTCATCTAGGGCCAACGCCCCGGCCCGGAAAGCTCGAATCCACACCGCAGGGACGGCGGGTAGAGGAGCACCGAGACTCAGGCGGTGCACGCAAGAGGAAGGGGACCTCAGCCAACTTCGCGTGCGAGACTGGAGACGGCTAGCTAGAGACAGAGCTGGCTGGCGAAGCTTGTTGGCTAAGGCCCAGGTCCACCCCGGACTGTAGCGCAACCTTAAGTAAGTAAGTAAGTTAACTTCTTAGGAAAAGTTTAATTCATTTTCCCCTGAAATTTCAAACTGTAATTAAACCGTTATTTTTGTTAAAAAAAAAATTCCCCGAATTTTGTCTTTCTACGACTTACCGCTCAGAAATTATAACGCGATTGGACGGACGGACGGCGGACTACGTAGCTATACCATAAGAAGATTTTATCCATTTTTGGACGGACGGCCAAAAAGCACCTAATGCTTTCTTTTAAAGCTAATTAAAAAAAAAAAAAAACAAAACAAAACAAAACAAAAAACTTTGTATTGTTGAACAATTTAATGTAGCAAAACAGACGAAGAGATTTCAGAAAAAAACTAAAATAAAAAAAATGTCAATATTTTGTTATCTAAAATCTACAAAAGACCGTCAAGTATGAAGACATACGCGGAGCGGACCGTCGGCTTTTGTTGTAGGTTAAGCTAATATTTATTGCGCAGTTTGTGTAAAACTCTTGTTTATTATTATTTCTGGGAATATTTTGCATTCTGTTTTAAACTCATATTTAGTGATTTTTTAGTTTTATCTCTTAAAAACAGGGTGACATAAAACTTTTTCTATATTTTTTTCCTAGAAATAGAAAAGTCAACAAGAGCTCCCATAAAACTCTTGTTAACTCTTGTTACTGCGTCAAATTTGGTTGATGTAAATTAAAAAAGCCCAGAAGTTACGATACATATCTGCTAGCAGCATCTGAAGCGTTTTCAATCACATCTAAAAAACCATTGACTATTTCAAAACTGCTTCATTCTAGGTAGGCAGTTCGTTATTTATTTCAAATTCTCAAATTTCTTTCAATTTTTTTTTTTCAAATTTTTCAGATTTTTGCCTCTTACCGACACCGTTTCGAAAATAGAGGGATGGTTTATCGGCCGTTTTTACCATTTTTAAAATTTAAGATCCATATAACAGCAATTTACATTTTTTTCAATTACCGTTAGTTTTTTTTTTCAATTTTGCATCCAGCTATTGGCCACTTTTCTGGAATTCTGCGGAGATGGATTTCTGAGAAAACTGTAAAATATGTTGTTTTTTATTTCGTTTGCTATAGGTTCAAAAACTTGAGGTTAGAGACGGACATTTTGAAACTTTTTAAATGCAGTAAACTTGCACTGTAAACGCTTAATCCTTCAGCCAAATTTAAATAAGATCGTCATTACCATTGCACTGACTAGCAAAAATCGTTTTCGAAAAAAGTTTTACGATTTTGGGTCAAATTTTTAGTTTTTGAATATTCGAAGTTTGCTTTAGCTTTACATAAAATCTTAAAAGACCGTTAGTAATTTCAAAGTTATACTTTATCCTGTTTAGAATCTAGAGCGGGAGACGTATCTTGCTTTGACTTTTTTTATATTTTTTTAAATTTCAAATCCATTAAACAACTATTTTGAATTTTTTTCAAATCCCGTTAGACTTTTTTCCAATAGAACAACTACCTGCGTTAAGATTAGAGACATTTTTTTTAAAATCTATGGCCAATGGCCAAATTTTTATTTCGTTTTTTTTTTTTTTAATAGGCTTCGAAAAACTAAGGTTAAAAATGGCAATTTAAAAATTTTCTAACGCAGCTTGCTTTCCTTTGGCATGCTTTGTACTTAAACTGAATTTGAACGAAATCCCTTTTACCGTTAAGATACTCGAATATTTTAAAGAATAGTTTTTGAAAATGCTTTTCTGTTTTTGAGTTAAATCTCAGAAATTTTTGAAACTTCAAAGTTCGATATAATTTTCCTAAAAATTTTGGATAATTTCTGACACGTTTGATTTTTTTCATATGATTTGTCCAAACAAGACCAGAGATAAGCGGGGTGGGGTCACACGTTTTTTCAGGAATTTTTACGATTTTTTTTTTTGAAAATACGTAAAACTGACGGTATTAAATCTTTTTCTGAAAAATACGACTTAAGCATTTTGTGTATTTTGGGTTGCTTTATACGTGTGGCCAATATTGTCTTTGTGTATTGAGCGGTTCAAAAGTTATGTCCTCAAACACTTTGAAAAACGTCACTCATTTTCAACTCTTTATTTCTCAAAAACTTTCAATATATTAAAAAAAATAAATAAATAGAGTGGCGCAACAGCTCGAGGTGAATCAGGGCCAACTTCTCAACAATGTATGCTGGTGTGTTAATTTCTTTACATACAAGGGGACCTACAATTTTTTGCCGAATCGGAACGTCACTTTGAGAAGTTTTTCAAGACAAATGATACTCTCGGAGGGCTTGTCAGACCCTCGCGGAGGTGGGGGCCGTTAAAAAGAACAAGTCTCTTTTTTCAGGTGACGATGGCAGGATTCGAACCCAGATCTCCGGCGTGTTAAGCACACACACTAACCACTACACCACGGCACCCCACTTTTTTTTATTAAGAATTTTATATTTTTTTGTGTTTTTTAATATTTTCTTTTCTAACTCTAAAACTTTTCAAGAAAGCAGTTTTTGTCTTTTTCATAAGTCGTTTTGACTGTTTAAAAAAAACTGTCTAGTGTGTTAGTTTCATCTTTTGTATGACTCAATGTTCAAAAGTTACAAGAGGTGCGATATGACGTCCGGAGGTCCTTGCTTTTTTCCATTTATGGACGGACCGGTAAAAGGGAAATTCGGCTAAGAAACGTGTAGTAGGCTTGTCATCGACTCTTCTGGATTTTGGGCCTTCTTACACTTTGGCCACTGAAGAAAACGTCCGATTTACTAAAAAATTATTTGAGGTCTACAGAAGTTGCACAATAAAGCGGTTGGTCCGCGGCTTACACGCGAGTTAAAAACGGATTGTAGAAATTTAGCACGAGGATTCAAAGAAGAAAAAATCTTTGTACATTGGGTACCGAAAATGCTCGTACGCCGTTCTGCATAAAACTGATACATATTTCTGGCTCTGCGTGATCAATTTCAAAACACCAATATCCATCGGGCTCACAATCGTGGCAAGCTACACACGCCAGAATTTCACCCTGTACAAACATTCAGAACAACAAAAATGTTTTAGGTGCGATGGACCCGGAACCTAGTTGACCTAACTTTGCTTTATTATTATTATTTTATTATTTCTTATTATTGATCTTATCGGCCGATACGATTTTATTGATATCATAGAACGCCGTTATGGAAAAGTGAAAGCATTTTAGTTTTCCACAGTTCTTGCCCATAAGTAAGGAAACAGTCCACTTCCAACCTTTTACTAGAGAACAATTCGGAATATTCTTGTCAAGCTCAAGCATAAAAACTTCTGAAACTTTTTTTCCAATGGCGACTAGAAAAAATCTTCTTTTACTTTTCGATCGCCCTCAAGAACCCATTTTTATGGAAAAGGGCAGAGATGGAATCATTTTCGATGTTCCTGATAAATTTTTCACCGATCGCTACGCTCAGATTGGCAAAGAACTTCAAAACCGTTTTGCGGGATCAAATAACAACCAAAGAATCCAAGTGAAGGACATTCCTATTCCTGATATGAGTATTGTTACCGCTTTGGATCGACAAGATCAATTTTCGTTGTTTATTCCCCGTCACCGGGTCATTGCTGCGCGTTTAATTGATATCTTCATTAACGCGCAAAATATCGAGGAACTGCAGAGTATCGCTGTTTACGCTAGAGATCGGGTTAATGTGCTGCTTTTTAACTATGCTCTTTCGGTGGCTCTGCTTCATCGCAAGGACACAAAAAGAATTGATCTGCCATCATTCGTCCAAGCATTTCCGGATAAATTTGTCGACTCGAAGGTTTTGAGAAAGTTGCGCGAGGAAGCCAGCATCATACCGGAAGAGTTGCGTGAGCCGATCATTATTCCGAGAGACTACACCGCCTCCGCTTTGGACGAGGAGCATCGGCTGTGGTACTTCCGCGAGGATTTGGGTATCAACCTCCATCACTGGCACTGGCATTTGGTCTACCCATTTGCGGCATCTGACTGCTCGATTGTCGCAAAAGATCGCCGCGGTGAGCTGTTCTACTACATGCATCAACAGATCATCGCCCGATATAATTTCGAACGCTTCTGTAACAATCTACCGAGGGTGAAGCGCTTTAACAACTTTAACGAACCTATCGAGGAGGGTTATTTTCCAAAAATGGATTCGCTATCGGCTAGCCGCTCGTGGCCACCTCGTTTTGTCAATACCGCCCTAAAGGACCTCGATCGTGAGGTGGACCAGATCACGCTGGATTTATCGCAACTAGAATGCTGGAAGAATTGCTTCAATCAAGCCATTGCTCAGGGGTTCGTAGAGGATGTAAGCTTGAGTTTATAAAAGTTTTTTATTGTGTTCCGCTGCTAATGTTTTTCTTTAGGAAAGTGGCAACCGCATAAAACTGGATGAAACGCGAGGCATCGACATCCTAGGCAATATGATGGAATCATCGATCCTTTCCCCTAATCCTAAACTCTATGGCGACATACATAACATGGGACACATGTTCATATCCTTTGCGCATGACCCCGATAATCGTTTCTTGGAGTCCTTTGGTGTGATGGGAGATACCGCCACTGCCATGCGGGATCCCGTCTTCTACAGGTGGCACGCTTTCATCAACGACATGTTTCAGAAGCATAAGGAGAGCTTATTACCATACACAGTTGCCCAGCTGGCATACCCTGGCATCACAGTGACTGGACTGCTGGTTGCCAGTCAGGGAGGACCTCCGAATATTCTCAACACCTACTGGCAACAATCTGACGTTGATTTCTCTCGAGGCCTGGACTTTGTGCCAAGGGGTGACGTACTTGTGACATTTACGCACTTACAACACGACAACTTCACGTACACGATCGATGTGAACAACGAATCTGGCTCTGAGTGCGATGGTACCGTGCGTATATTTTTAGCTCCCAAAACGGATGAACGCAATCATCCCATGTTGTTCGAGGATCAGCGGCAATTGATGGTCGAGTTGGATAAGTTTGTGGTTACCCGTAAGTTAGATTTTCGATGATTCGTTTTAAGGAGATCATGCAAAAATACGTTTTACTTTTTAAGTAAAACCTGGTCAGAATACAATTTGTCGTCAATCAGTCGAATCCAGCGTAACTATTCCGTTTGAAAGGACCTTCCGCAGTGTGAACGATAATCGGCAAGATTCTGGCGCTGATGGTGAACTGGAATTCAACTTCTGCGGATGTGGTTGGCCGCAACATATGCTGATCCCAAAGGGCCATCCAGAGGGCATGCAGTGTGAGCTGTTTGTCATGGTTTCGAACTATGAAGAAGATAGAGTTGGTCTAAGCATGAGTATCAGGAGCTTTCTTGCCCTATATAAAATTTTATCGTTTCCAGGTAGACCAAGATCTAGTCGGCAAATGCAGTGATGCGGCGTCTTATTGCGGTATTCGTGATCGACTTTATCCCGATCGTCGTTCGATGGGCTTCCCATTTGACAGAGTGTGTGGATCTGGTAATCGTTTGATGGCTTTTATGACTCCAAATATGCGGGCTGTTGACGTGTCAATAAAACACTCGGACACCACTTGCGCTTCAATAGGTGAAAAGCAGTGACGAGGTGCCGTAATACCAATTTATTGTAACAGTCTTATGAGTCTATAAAATAGGAACAAGTTGACCTTACAGTCTTGTCTAGGTTTTATTAAGTGCTTTTACTTGGGCCTGGAAACCATAGGAAGAAGTTGGCATAGAGTTCACATATATTCCGACGTCTTTAACACATTCTATACAGTTAAATTCAGCGCTGATATCCACGAGCCTGCAAAATATACCTTGAAACAGATCCTTGCATTGTTGTCGACTCTTTATTTTTAAGTCTTAGGACACTAGCTGCAACCAGCATCGGTCCTATGTGACAGGCGAAGTTTAGGACCAGATCTACGTCAGACTATAGCGCCGGTAAATTTGTCTACGATGAACAGCTTGCTGAAGACAGCCCTAAGGATTGATGATTAACACCCTGATGGCGATCATAATCATCGTTAGGACTATTGTGCTTTCGAGGATTCAATTGGCCATCCCGGTACTACTTATATATCGCTTCCTGCTCTCTCTTCGAAGCTTGCTTCTTTCGGGACTTACCTTAATCTTTGTGTCTATTGATTAAGCAGGCTTTACAGAGAGCTAGGTTCATTGCTTCCCAGGCCTAGACACAGCTAGAACGCGAGAGGATGTCTATCTTTCTAGACCTACTTGATCGCGTTGTGACTTATTTCACCTGGTTTGGGCTCTCTGTTGCGTTATTATAAGGCATATAAGCTGCTGCGATCCATAGGGTTCTCTCGTTCCCGCGTTCCAGGCTTGCGCAACCAAAGTCTGCATCATTGGAATAAAGTAGCTACAATAAAAATATTAAGGCTTTTCTTTGCATGAACTAGGGCCCTAGGTCCACCTGGTCATTTAATGATGAAAGCAATGTCTTTCGTTCTTCGTCTTGAAAGCGGAGAAAAAGGTTAGCGGAGACTGCTTTAGAATGGTGTAGGTTAATCTGAGCCAACAGAAGCATTATTGCTAGATGGTGTCGCAACCCTCCGAATCAGAAGATTGTGCACCACCTACCTGCTTCTCTGAAAGCTTTGCATCGGACAGCGCAGCTGATTCTCTCGGCAAGACTAGAAACTGACTTACATTCTGTCCTTCTCGTAGACCTGTCGTCTTTCGCGTGAAGCGTCGCCATCGCCAGCTAACAAAAGAACTTGAAATTGAAACCTCATGAGCTAGGACGCTTCTGTATGGTCTTAAGCTTCGCACAGATCTCCTAGATCGATCGCCGACTAAATATACTCTATTCCGGTGTCTTTGCTACATAACAGCACCCATCTGATGGCAGCAAGATCGTCCATGAGAGTCGGAGATGACATGGTAGGATTTTTTAGGCAATACTGCCAAATGCCTGCGGATAGCTGGGCCTTCAAAAGTCTGCTGTTTTCTAAGCTTATCCCTTCCTCAAAGTCACCTTGGTCCAGGCTACCCAGATTCAGATCGTACTTCGCAACCTCGCCAGAAGGCTCAGATACAATTGAGGTACCTGTACCTGTCTTGATCTTCTTGGTCTTCTTCAAGGTTCTTAAAAGGGGCCGCTCTGACACCTAGGTCTCTTGGACGTCTTGTTCGAGGTTGAAGGCTTGGAAGAAGGCCTTACCGAAGTGAGTTGGTCTAGGCTTATTGGCTGAGCTTTAATGGGACTGCCCTCCCGAAGCAGGTTGACAACTGCCGGTGAGTGTTTTAGGGAGAATTGAAGACTCTCGTCACTTACACTCCAATTCGTCTCTCCTTTGTTTTAGGAGAGGCTCCAGAGTATGCTCCACCTGACCTGCGATTTTTATTAAACTGAGCACCGGAACTCAGCTGTATCAATGTATTTTTTCCAAGATACCCTCGAATAAAATTCCATTTCTGACAGATAGGTGGAGGCATCATCGTCGATGCTTAGCTGGTAGAGCTGTTTTCCAACTTTCTGGTCTCACGTCCTGTCCTGGAGGCATCGTCGTCGATGCTTAGCGTGGTAGAGCTGTTTTCCAACTTTCTGGTCTTACGTCCTGTCCGTTGTCATGGAGCCATATTGCCGTTCTCTTGTTGTCGTCGTAGTTGTCGAATTGTCCGTTGCTGTTATTGGGGCTGGCCTCGATAGGTTTTTCCGTTTGGTTTTTTGTAGAACTATTCATGTTTGACGAGTAAGGCGGCAGGGGAAGTCAATCTATAACAGCGCAGTTTTTGCTGGGATAAGGCGCTATTACGACAAATCTTGCCAAGGGCACTTGAAATAGCTCGTTAGAGGCTGATTTAGCCCTCAGCCTTGTATTCTTCGGTACGGTTTGCTGTTTTCTCATTTCTCTCACTTCTAACCTCACCACTGGAATCAGGCTTAGGCGAGCGTAGTTCGCTTCTCAGCTAACTGTATGCGGTTGAGCCGATCCTCTTAAGCCTCCACACCGGCGTCATTGAGAATGAAGCTTACGCTAAGGTGTATACCGAAAAAGGAGGGTTTTCCCATAGAAATAGAGCTTTTTGGGAGTTTTACGCCTACGGCAAACGGTCGGAATTAGATGACCAAATGGTTTGTTATTTCAAGACTCTTTTTCATTCCGCGATTCGTATCTAGTTACGTTACCCTACAGGTAGGGATTTTTGGTCAAAGTGTAAGTCTTACGAGCCTGAAACAATATATTTAAGCATGTAACTTTAGACTTCCCCATTAATGTAATCAAGTAATCAAGACATAAACAGCTTAAAACTGTCCTTAGCTTATTCTCAATAATTGAATCAAAAAAATCCATTGAATCAAAACTACTTTAGCTCCCGGCATACACTCAGCTCTAGGACTATAATTACGTTGTGGTGCTGGCTCCGGGACATCGGGACTTAAGGGAAAAGCACTGACAAGCTGGCTAGAAACATTTTGATAGCCCTCTTTTCAGGTTCCGAACTTTTTTTTTTTGTGAAACAGACCGCATCGTATAGCACCAATTTCAGCTTCACTCTTATTAAGACCATTAATCTCAAGTTTGTTGAAAATCTTTTAGTGACATTTCTTGAATTCTTCATAATCTTTCTCTATCGAAGCTTCGAGAAGTCATTAAATATCTTAGCCGTTTTTCGGTACATCGAAAACCACTTTAGTGTTTTTCAAGGAGGGGAATAATGTGTAATTTAAGGTGTATATTGCGTGCAACGACATTTTCTATGAACACGCGGCAGCTTCAAGCTTTGCAACTTGGAACTGGAAAACAAAAAAATATTTGAATTGATTCTTATTCGGGCCAATCTTAATCACACAGATCAGCAAACTTTTCCGTGACTACACGGACGTTTCAAAAGCTGCTTGTTCCTAGTTAATAATGAAAGTCGTTTAGGTACCTGTCATTCGCATGACGGATGGCGGCTTAAACTTCACATTGATCATTAAGCAGCCAAATGTCATTCATACTTCAATTTTAAAGGCGAACCGAAAATGATTAGTGTAAAAACTGTACAAATATTTTTGAGGATTGAAGGCATTAAACTAAAAATAAGCTTGTGGTCGCGATGTCTGGTCTGTCAGATGGTAACAGTAGTGAAACATGAGTATTATAAGAAATCAAGAAGGAAATGTATTATTAATGTACTTTTTACATTGGCAAAATGTGACTACATTGTTTTAATTTTTTATCATTAACTCCCACAGTACCTAACCTTAACATTGCACGTTTTGGAAGGCGATAAAAAATGCTTTTAAAAACCACATCGACCAAGGATGCCATTCACCCCAACTTTCGAAATGTTATCACAACGCAAAACTATTGAAAGTTTGAAAAAAAAAGATTATCCTAAGGGCTAGCATAAGTGCATGCTTATCAGCGTCACATTTAACCGCAGAAAAAATTCAACTAGAAATAGTTTTCACAATTTCTGCTCATTAACCGCTAAGATAATAACCCTTGGGTATAAAAGAGACCCCAAGAAGGCAGAATAGTTGCAGTCCACTTCTAACGATCAAGTTGGAAACTATTAAAAAATTTCTTGTCTAGCTCGAGCACCTCTGAAACTTACTTTCAATGGCGACCAAAAATAATCTTCTGTTACTTTTCGATCGGCCTCAGGAGCCTGTTTTCATGGAAAAGGGCAAAAGAGGAGCTGTGTTCGATGTTCCCGATAAGTTTCTCACCGACCGCTATCGTCCGATCGGCAATGAGGTGCAGTCCCGATTTGGAGAGAAGGCCAGCCAAAGAATCCCCGTGAAGAATATTGCTATTCCCGATTTGAGAATGGTCACCGCTTTGGATCGGCAGGATCAGTTTTCGTTGTTTATTCCCCGTCATCGACGTATCGCGGCGCGATTGATCGATATCTTTGTTGGCGCTCGCAATATCGAGGACCTGCAGAGTATCGCTGTCTATGCTAGGGATCGTGTCAATCCGTTGCTGTTCAACTATGCTCTTTCTGTGGCTCTGCTCCATCGCACGGACACGAAGGGAACTGACTTGCCCTCATTCATTCAATCATTTCCCGATAAGTTTGTCGATTCGAAGGTATTTACGCAGTTGCGCGAGGAGGCTACTGTCGTACCGGAAGGATCGCGTATGCCGATCATCATTCCGAGAGACTACACCGCCTCCGATCTGGATGAGGAGCATCGCCTGTGGTACTTCCGAGAGGATTTGGGTATCAACATCCATCACTGGCATTGGCATTTAGTTTACCCATTCGAGGCGTCTGACCGCTCGATTGTCGCAAAGGATCGCCGTGGTGAGCTGTTCTACTACATGCATCAGCAGATCATCGCTCGTTATAATTTGGAACGCTTCAGTAACAACCTGTCACGTGTGAAGCGCTTTAACAACCTCCGCGAGCCTATCGCAGAGGGATATTTTCCAAAGATGGACTCTCTGGTGGCTAGTCGTGCTTGGCCACCGCGTTTTGCCAACACCACACTTAAGGACCTCGATCGTGAGCTGGACCAGATCAAGTTGGATGTGTCCGATTTGGAACGCTGGAGGGATCGCTTCTATGAAGCTATTCATCAGGGATTTGTTGTCGATGTAAGCTTAATATAAATATCCTTTTTATGTTCCCTTGACAATGATTCTTTCTAGGAAAGTGGCAACCGCATCACTCTCGATGAAACGCGAGGTATCGATATTCTGGGCAATATGATGGAATCATCGATCCTTTCCCCTAACCGTCAACTCTACGGTGACATGCACAACATGGGACACGTTTTCATATCTTACTCCCACGATCCTGACCATCGATACTTGGAGTCGTTTGGCGTGATGGGTGATTCCGCCACTGCTATGCGTGATCCTGTCTTCTACAAGTGGCACGCATATGTCGATGACATATTCCAGGAGCACAAGGAGAGCCTAACACCATACACTCTGCCCCAGCTGACTTATCGTGGCATAACAGTGACTGGCGTGCAGGTTGCAAGCCAGGGAGGACGTCCGAATGTCTTCAACACCTATTGGCAACAATCGGATATTGATTTGTCCCGTGGCATGGACTTTGTGCCAAGAGGCAACGTGTTTGCAAGATTTACGCATTTGCAGCATGACAGCTTTACGTACACGATCAATGTGAATAATGAAGGTGGAGCTCAACGCTTTGGTACTGTGCGCATATTTATAGCTCCCAAAACGGACGAACGCGGACAACCGATGTTGTTCAGAGATCAGCGACTGATGATGGTTGAGTTGGATAAGTTCGTGGTTGCACGTAAGTTGTGTGTTGTTTGTTTTGTAGGCGTTTTTTTTTCCTACCCTTTTTTTGCCTTTTTAGTTCGTCCTGGTCAAAATACTCTGCGTCGTCAATCGACTGAATCCAGCGTAACTATTCCGTTCGAGAGGAGTTTCCGTAACTTGGATGTTAATCGGCCAGCTGCCGGTAGTGCTGAGGAGCTCGAGTTCAATTTCTGTGGATGTGGTTGGCCGCAGCATATGTTGATTCCCAAGGGTCGCCCAGAGGGCTTGCGGTGCGAGCTGTTTGTCATGGTTTCCAACTATGATGACGATAGGGTATGTTGGATTTGATAAAGTTTTAGAAGTCAGTGTTACATTCATTTTTTTTTTTTCTCTTTAGATCGACCAAGATCTTGTTGGCAGTTGCAGCGATGCCTCATCTTATTGCGGGGTCCGTGATCGGCTCTATCCCGATCGTCGTCCTATGGGTTTCCCATTCGATCGACTTGGCCGAACTGGCGCTGATCGCTTGGCTGGCTTTTTGACTCCCAACATGCGAGTCGTTGACGTTACTGTTCAGCATGCTGACAGGACTACCACACGTCAATAGGAGAAAGTCTTTAATGAGCAGCGGCGAAGGTCCTTTACAAGGAAATTTATTGTAAAAACCTAAACAAATAAAATATATTAGTACATTGCTTCTCAAAAGTTCTGGATAGTTCTTATTTAAACTCTCCATTTCTGAAATGAAAAAATTCCATTAACGGTGGAAAGAAATTTTTTTGCCGAAGTTCGTAGTGTTGTAGTGTTATTGAGGCTAGGATGTCTGCATGCATTTTTTGATTTATCCTGACCGCGGGATTTGGTTCATGTCCTTAGCATATCACCTGCGATTCCGCTATGATGTTCTTTTAAACGTTCTTGCAAGCTTAGGTTTGATTTTTAAGAGCTTGAAGAGGAATTTAAAACTTCCAGAGCGCATAACTGATGCCCTGTCTCTATTCTCTGAATCTTGCCGTGCACTTGTCACGTTCTTTCTTTTTCCATTAGAGAAAACGGTATTACTCTAACACTATGGCTTCAAGAGCAAGCAAGCAATTACAGCTCTTCTACATCGTGCCACATGGTAAACTTCTTGATTAGCTGCAAGTGTTCGCCAGCATTCAAGGTGACTGAAACTCTCAAGAAACTCGAGAGGTTCCTTTAGTTCCTTAGGGAATTAAAGCTAACTTTATCCGAGCATGTTTGCCAATGCAAACCTATGTCGACTTCCCAGGATACCAGGCCTATACCAACAGCGTACAGAGGGACATGTCGATGAGGTTTGATAGTTCCTGCAGATGGCATTCTTGGTTCCTGCTTACCTGGTTTTCCGAGTGAAAACTATGGGCAGTGGGCGACACCGCTGACAGATTTGACCAAAGCCAACAGAGTGGAAAACACAGCAAAAGGAGACGAGACGTTCCAATAGTTGAAGGAGTGAGGCCCTCACTATAAATCCTGTTCTGGTGCTAATCCGTCCCCTGCGAACCCCGTGCCTGTTTCTTTTTTTGCCTTTGCCTTCATATGTAGTTGGGGAATAATTTCATTCCTATTTGGGGACTTTTTTCGTTAGGGAGTTATTTCCCGGAGCCTCGTCACTAACTGAGAAACAGCGTACAAGTCTGAAATTCAACGTCGGAACACCCAAAACAAACAATCAGGTTGAGAGATGCAACGAAAGTCTTCCATTGTTCCTAAAATGCACGCGTTCTTCAGGTATGTCACCTCAGAGCTGTTCAGCAGGGTTTAAACACTGTTCGGAACTGCGAATAACCGCATGAGCTATTTTTCGCCCGGAGTATTTTAAGGGCCAAGCTCATGCTGAACTGGGCGCACAGACACGGAGGAAAGCCAAGGAAATGGGACGATGATGAAACAAAGCCGCGGGTCGAATTGAAGCGTTTAAGGCAAAGCCCAGTTAAGTCATTGCTAGACCAGCAAATAAGGCCCGTTGGTCTCTTCCCACTCTCTTAACGCTCTATAAGGACGGTCTAAATAAGCTGCGGGTAATCGATGTTTTAAGTAAGGGATATTATATATGTCAAAAAGTAAAACTGTCGAAATGGCCATACCAGGATCAGCCATTCTCTATTGATACAAAAATTACAGAAATAAAAATGTTCGCAATCTTTTAATTTTTCCTCAAAGTGTGTGTGTGATACAAAATCAGGAATTTATCAACATTTTACTGCCGAATAGTAGTTCTATCCGTGTGTCGAATAGTCACATCGATCACCCGCATATTTGGAGTTAAGAAATTGGCCAACCGATCAACACCAGTACGTGACAAACGATCGAATGGGAAGCCCATTGGACGCAGATCGGGATACAGACGATCACGAACACCGCAAAATGATGAGGCATCGCTGCAACTACCCAGTAAATCTTGGTCAACCTAAAAACAAAGGTGACTTTAAATCATTGAAAAATGCATTAAAAATATGAATTTTTACTCTATCGTCCTCGAAATTAGAGACCATGGCGAATAGTTCGCATTGCAAACCTTCTGTCCGACCACGGGGAATCAACATGTGCTGTGGCCAGCCACATCCGCAGAAGTTAAACTCCAACAAATCTGCACTATCGGAAGCTGGTCGATTAGCGTCCACATTACGGAAAGTCCTTTCGTATGGAATGGTTAGACTGGAAGCTGTCGACTCACGACGGACAGTATTCTGACCCGGACGGACTGCAAAAAAGAAACGCATAAAATCGCCATCAAATCAACGCTGTGCAGTACAACGACTTACGAGACACTACAAACTTATCCAGCTCGATCATTAAAAGACGTTGATCTCTAAACAACATCGGTTGCCCACGTTCATCGGTCTTGGGTCCCAGGAAAATGCGCACAGTTCCAAAACGCTGAGCGCTACCATCGTTATTCAGATTGATGTTATACGTAAAAGTATCATGTTGCAAGTGAGTGAATCTTGCGAAAACGTTTCCTCTCGGCACAAAGTCCATGCCACGCGACAGATCGATATCGGATTGTTGCCAAAATGTGTTGAGAATATTTGGATTCCCGCTTTGACTGGTCACCTGTAGACCCGTCATTGTGATACCACGGTAGTCCAGTTGCGGCAGTGTGTACGCCGGTAAGGTCTCCTTATATTCCTGGAATATGTCATCGATGTAGGCATGCCATTTGTAGAAAGCCGGATCTCGCATCGCGGTTGTGTTGTCACCGATTACACCGAATGACTCCAAGTAGCGACTGTCGGGATCGTGAGCATACGAGATGAACGTGTGACCCATGTTGTGGAGATCACCATAAAACTGGCGATTTGGCGATAGAATAGTCGACTCTACAATATCGCCGAGGATATCTATGCCACGCCTCTCGTCAAGTCGCACCTGGGCACCTGCTTCCTAAAAAGAGAGAAAAAAATCGATTAAGAAAAAGTTTGTTATAGAAAAAATTTATCAGAATAAGGGCCTTGCAGTGGATTCAACGCGGAGACGATCCCTTAACAGAATGGAAATCTTTTCTATCCTGCTGAACTTGCGGACTTATATGGCGCAGTCTTTTGGAACTTGCAGTTAAATAATTTTTAATAAATATTCAAAATCTTTCTAAATAAATAAATCGCACGAGATCGACACAGTTATTCCGTTTTCGCGAAATACGAACTTGTATACCGGTGGCGCAGTCGGTAGAGTATCGATTTCGCCTAACGCGCTGCAACGTCACACTTTCCAGAAAAATGTTTCTCGTTTTTCCAGCACTACGAACCTGTGTCGGTTTGGCCACATTACACTGCGACAACTGGAGATGAACCAGAGTAAAGTTTATCACAGCGAAACAGGGGAGGGGAACAGCTAAGGTGATCTGTGATAAGTGATGCCACAAATCGCAAAAATTCGTCTGCGTAAACTGTGATCATCACAATTTTCTTGTGACAGCTCCGTCAAAATCAGCTGATCACCAGTTTTCAAACTTTCTGGTAAGTTGGTGTTTTTTTGGCAACTCTAAGGCGAACTTTCTGTATACGATTTAAAATCAGTGTTCTTACATCAAAAGCATCAATAAAGCAACAATTCGGAACAATATTTTTGCGATCACCTTACGCAGACGGACTATTTTGTTTGATCACATTGACTGTCACAAAATGTGAAAATCACAGATCACCATAGCCGATTCCACCCCAGGTCAAAAGTGTGCCACTGCCCATACAAAATGAATGAAACCAATTTAATCCAGAATGAGCTGGCTTAAGTACACGATTACTTACATTCATAATAAATCCTTGCTGAATAGCTTGGTAGATGCGATCCCTCCAGCGTTCCATATCAGACACATCAAGCTTGATCTGATCCTGCTCGCGATCGAGGTCCTTAATAGTCGCATTGGCAAACCGAGGTGGCCATGCTCGGCTGGCCACCAGTGAGTCCATCTTCGGAAAATATCCTTCAGGAATCGGCTCCCGCAAATTGTTGAAGCGCTTAACTCTTGCCATATTATTGCTGAATCGTTCTAAGTTGTAACGAGCTATAATCTGCTGGTGCATGTAATAGAACAGCTCACCGCGTCGATCCTTAGCTACGATTGCACGATCTGATGCCTCAATGGGATAAATCAAGTGCCAATGCCAATGATGAAGGTTGACACCCATATCTTCACGGAAGTACCACAACCGATGCTCTATATCCAGATCAGAGGCGGTATAATCTCTTGGGACAACGATGGGCATTCGAGATGCTTCAGGCACAATGGTGGCCTCCTCCCTCAACTGCGTCATAATTGTGGAATCGACAAACTTGGCCGGAAACGTCTGAACCAACTGCGGCAAGTTCAAGTTTTTAGTATCGGGCCGGTGGATCAGTGCCACGGAAAGGGCGTAATTAAATAGGACGGCATTCACCCGGTCTCTGACAAATGCCGCAGTGCTCTGCAACTCGTCAACGGATCGAGCAGCCATGAAAATATCGATCAAAGACGAAGCAATACGACGGTGGCGTGGAATGAACAACGAAAACTGCTCTCGACGTCCCAAAGAAGATGCAAGCGTTAGGTCGGGCTCCTGAACGTTCATCACTGGAATCCGCTTCTCTGCATCCTCGCCAAAACGCGACTGAACATCGTTGCCAATTGGGCGGTACCGTTCCGTTAAGAATTTCTCCGGGACATCGAAAACTGTACTGCGCCCCTTGACCATGAACACTGGCTCTTGAGGTCGTTCAAAGAACAGTAGAAGATTTTTCTTATCAGCCATTTTTGGTGTGATACAGGATAGGACTTCCGTTTGGTTCCTTACTCAAAGGCTGCAATATAATTGTGACTATTCCGCTAAGCTACAGGCTCATTTATACCAAAAAAAGTGAATACATTTTAGGGGTTTGACAACCTTGGATTTATAAATAATGCAACATAGTTTTGCGGTGCAATGCGATAACTATCGAACATTCTGGAAGCTTTTACTTTTGCTGTGGAAGTTTGGTCACACACAAGTTAAAGGTTGCAAGGTGGCTCTTTTCGTTTTAGAACGAACGAGACGATGTCTCTGGATGAGTGTCTCTGAACTTTTCCATCTACCAGCTGCGTTTCTCAATGACACAGAGCCTCCAATAAGAAATGCATATCCTATCTTCCCGGGAAACATAAACAGGTATATCACAGTGTGAACCAAAAAAATTACACAAAAAATCGCTACGATTTTGCATTCGCCCCTAAAAAAAATTACACTAGCTCAAGCTACCTATAATCGCTTTATCGCCACCGCAAGTTGACCTCAAGTTTCAACAATTTACTTATTTTGTTCAAGCTGCTCTAGAATATAAACAAATTCAATACAGGAGCATTCTCCCGAAATAGGCGTCTAGCATACCTCAATCGCTTATCAAAATTTCGTGAAAAAAGTCGAATAGCTATCTCGGACCATAATGCCCTGAAGGCTATAAATATAGCCCGTGCTTGGCAGATGCCCATTAGTCTTATTTAAAGCTGTAAAAAGATGGATTGGAGATTTTTTCTAATACTTGTTGTGGTCTCATGCATTGGGGCAAGCTAAAGAGTCTTATCCAAAGTCATGGCGTAACGATTTAATTTTTTTGTTTTGCAGGTGACTAGTGGTGTGACTTACTCTTCAGAGAAGGATGCTGAAAACTTTTTGGCGATGGCGAGCACAAGCCTCTATCGGCTCTTCAACGATATCTCCGATCAAACCTATGATATCAATTCGAAGCCTTATTTCCTTGCTCTTGAGGACAAGGAATTAGCTCATAAAATTTCTAATTTGACATTGGAATTATCGATTGAAGCTAAAAAATATAAGGCAGACCTCTTTGAGAATCCCGATGTAATAAAAGGATTACGAAAGCTTCGGTCGGCTGATTTGTTCGTTCTAGAGGATGACTTTTATAAAAGTTTAATAGCCTCGTTGAAGGCGCTCCAGGATACGGCCATCGATACGGATATCTGCAATTACAAGCAACCAGATAAATGCGACATGGCGTACGTGCCAGACATCCGAAAGATATTCTCCAACAGTCTGGACGCCAAAGAGCTGGAGTACTATTGGCAGGAATGGCGCGAGAAGCAGTTTGGCTACGGGATCTATCACTTTGTTAACATTGTCGAGCTCTTCCGTCGAGCTGCAGAGCGTAATGGTGAGTTAATTGGCGGAAGAATTTCCAAGTCGTCCATATGCAGTTCGCGTTCTTTTTAAGATGTTCCCGTCAAGCAGTTCTGGTTTCGCAACTATGACGATGAAGAGTTTTTCGGTGACATGGATATTGTGATGCAAGAAATCAAGCCTTTCTACCAGGAGTTCCATGCGTACATCAGGCGGGAGCTGGCAGTAAAATATGGACAGACAAATCTTAACCAAGAAGGTCCTATACCAGATCATCTTGTAGAACAAGTCCTCCTGCAAGCTTGGAAAAAGCAAAGTGTACTGAGTCACTCCTATCCAAGGCAAAGATTGCCGAATTTACAGGAAGGTCTCGAGTCACAGGGATTTGATAGCTCGAAAATTCTTAACCAGGCCGAAGACTTCTATAGGTCATTGGGCTTGGATCCGATACCATCGTAAGTAGTCAAACCACGGGCTTTTTAAGATTGTTCTAATGTTTTTGTCTGTTATTCATGCTTAGCCCAATAAGGCGTCGTCGCTTTAAGGAGATCTCCCAAGAAGCAGCCGGTAAAGACTGCAAAGCGGACATTTTTGAAAAGACTCCCAGGGTTTACATGAAGTACTGCAGAGCGACGACATTTAAGCGCTTCCTGCAGACACATGGTTACCTGGGTCGCTTGCACTATGCACTCGAAAAGAAGAATCTTCCGTTTTATTTCTTCCCGTCATTCGACTTGGAGTATCCATTGGGAGAAGCTGTAATTCTATCAGCATCCACTCCGTGGCACATGAATCGAGCTGAGATCCTTAATCAATTTAACTACACCAATGAGTTGGCCATGAATCGATTGTTCCGAATGGTAAGACTTCTAAAGTGTGATATGTGCTTTGGATTTTTGTCATAACAATGACTTTTTATACTATACAGGGTGTTCATACGATCTTTAATATAGCACAACATTTTGTTAACACTAAAGTAATGGTTGATGTGTTCGATAGACGAATTCCCTTGGAGCGGGTTAATCAGCATTATTGGAAGTTAATGGATGAGTATGCCGGTATCGAGCCACCAGTTGATAGAAAAAAGAAGTATGTTGATTTTTCGCACAAGTTTTTCGAGGATCTTGCTGAGAACCATCAAACAAGGTAAGCTTTTGCCTTTTCACAGGAATCGATTTAATTAGAAGTGGGGTAGGGTGGAACATTGTCTACAATCAACATTCTATTAAGCTCTAACTTATCATAACAGGGCACATTACTTTAGATACAGCTTCAAGTCCGCTGTTCGAAATCGTGTAGTACTTCCTCAAGGTGTCGCGGTATTAAGCGATCTTTACGGATCTCGATACGGTTCTGATACATAAGCACTTGCATTCGAAAGTCTAAAATTACCCCTGTGCCTTGATTAATGGCGTATTCTTTTCACCACCGAATCGTGAAACTTATGTGTGGAATACAGAAAAAAGTTGTTCTTTTTTCGTACACCTGAACGGAATCGTGCTCATGTAGATGTTTTTTTGAACTCCGAAATTTCGCCACCTTCGAGCCTGACGGTGGAGGTTGGGTGTAGCTTTGATTTTTGTATGTGAAGTGACGTTTGTCGTTCTGCACACAATGAAACCGAGTGTACACCACGCTGGAATTGTTGCGAACACCGAGTATTTTTTGACAGCTCGGTGTGGCAGTTCGGTGTTCAAAAGAATACGCCATAAGTCTACTCCTATGATGTATTCATCGCATAATTATGTCGGTTACCAACAATGCATGTAAGAAAGTCAAACCCCAGGTTGTATCTGTAAAAGTACCTTCCCGTATACCTTGGCTGCTTCTCCAGTAGCTGTCTTCGGACTGTAGCAGTGCTGCTGTTCGGTTGCCAGAACTTTCAAACTAGTCTCTTCGGATGATGAAGGCCGTGGCATCGGTGTCGATTGTGGCCACACTTTTTCTGTTTGCGTTGACTGATTCCACAAGCAGATTCTTGTTGCTCTTCTTTGCGTTACCGTAAACCCTCCAATAATCCACCCAGCATCGAATATTGGCGTCCTTCTTTTTCACCAGTACAACAGGCGTTTTGTGTGCCAAATTTGGATTATAGTCATGGGGGCGTCGATTTTATCAACTAATTTCTGTGCTTTGACATTCTTTCTCATTCAGTGAGGGCAGCTTGCTTGGATCGATAGAGCTCTACACTATTACTGTTGGTGTCCCATGCCTACCTTGTTACAGTTCCATACGAGCACCGTCCCCGAGCGCGGTGTTCGTATTTTGCCTTTCGATTTCCATGCGTTAAAACGAGTACTCTAGCGCAGCCATTTCCCTGATGCAGCATGGCTACTTTGCGAAGCTTGGTCAGTTGCTTCCATTGTCAAATCAATTGCTAGCGACTCAGCAAGTGTCCTCAAAGCTGCCAGGCTTTATCTTTGTTAAGCCATCCGCAATGGCTTAAGTAATGTTGTCAACTCGCTTATAATTTCCCTGCTGGTGTTGGGAAACTACAATTGCGTCAATCGCTCGATGTCGGCTTGTAACTGCTGAAGCGTCTCACCGATTGTATAAACTCTTTAGAGCAACAATACCCACTAAACTTGCTGCACATGGTCGTTGCCAAATCACATCGCAAAGGCCTTCACCGCGGCAACACTTTTGGTTGTTTTCTTCGATAGTCCGCAACAATTCCGCAGCGATTCCTCTGAGCACAAGCGTGAGAACAATTGACTTCTCTTGTCTCAATTGTTCTCCGTTGTCTCAATTGTTCGTCATGGCGGCAGCTTTGCATTGTCTCTTATAAATCGGCCATGATGTTTGACCATGGAACACAGGCGACTGCATATCTTTTCGTCCTGTGCTGTCAATCGGATATTCTCGAACCTTTTGCTTTTTCACGTTGTTGGGTTCTTCAGCCACATGATCAAACTTTTGCTCTACTCTTTGTACTTGCTGGCTGAACTTTTCTTTCAAATTTTCAAGTTTTGCTTTAAATTCCTCAACTACCAACTTTTTGAAGTCTTTTCTGGCAGCGGACACTCTGTGCATCAAGTTTAACTCGGAGAAGATCCTTTTGCTCGCTAAGTTGTTTCTGATGAATTCATAACGAATTCCTTTGCTCATTTCTTTGTCGTGCTTGCTTTCTAGAACGTTCGTTTGTTCTTCGAGAAAATTCTTCTGTTCTCTCTGGCCACTTTCCGAGCAATTTGAATAAGCTTTCAAGAGCATGTTTTTTTTGTTCTTTCTGGCCACCCTCCAGCTTCTCGAATTTTTTGTTCAGATTTCCGAACTTCCCCAAAATCAACTTCATGAAAGCGGTCATCGGCAGTACTTACTATGATTTGTTGCTGTTCTTCTTGTACATCGAATAATTTCGTCTCGGGGTTTCGCTTTCCTCGTTAATAGCGTTCTGGAATCGGAGCAATTATTTCCTTATGTGCCCCCTCGTTCGGAGGTTTCTTGTTCGTAATTCTGGGGTGGAATCGGCTAAGGTGATCTATGATATGTGATGTCACAAATCACAAAAATTCGTCTGCGTAAACTGTGATCATCACAATTTTCTTGTGACAGCTCCCGATCAATCACCGTCAAAATCAGCTGGTCACCAGTTTTCAAACTTTCTGGTAAGGTGGTGTTTTTGCCTACCGTTAGGCTGACTTTCTGCATGTACGAATAAAAATCAGTGCTCTTACATCACAAGCCTAAATAAAGCAACGATTCGGAACAATATTTTTGTGATCACCTTACGCATACGGATTATTTGGTTTGATCACATGATTGTCGCAAAATGTGAAAATCACATATCACCATAGCCGATTCCACCCCTGCTTCCAAATCAGCTGCTGTCAATTGTTTTAATTAATGATCTATTGTTAATCGTCGAAACGCGATTTCCCGATCGCGGGACAATCAGCTCATATTCCATAAGAGTTCTAGAAAATTCACTGCCGAATAAATTACCGGCACTTTTGTTATAAATTCAATGGTTATTACCTTATGAGCTATTGGAACATATCTCGAAAATTCCACAATCGAGTATGAGCCACTGACACCGTTGACGCACAGTTGACGCACTGTTGACGCACAATAAATCTGTCAAAATAAAACATGTAAGTCATCTCTGGATAATTCAAATTTAAAAAAACTCTTTGATACGCTCAAACTGTTTCCGAAAAGCCCACTGCAGATTTTGCTCCCAAATTTCTGACACCAATGCAAAAACTGCCAAGTGACACTTAAGTTTTCAGGTGAAAGGTTTAAAAACACCTGTGTTGCCAGAGCCTGTCATCCGTGTATTCGCACAAATTTACCTATTTCCCGAAATTTCCCTTTTGGTAATTTTTCATTTGTATTTTTCCACTGGAGCAATGGAGGGGAAATTTTCGAAATTCGAATGTCATTTTACTGAAATTACAGTTAAGTTTGTTTGGCGAATCTGTTGGGTATATTCGTTAAGTGAATGGATGGGTGAATTCAGCTACTCTTGCATGTCTTTTAACGTCTTGTCGCCACATCACAGTTGCATTAGACCGAAATTTTTTAGCGCTCTTTAACGGATGAAATTAAGAGGAAACAAGAACTAGTGAAGTTACAATTTTAACGAGTTTTTGGTGTGGTCAAATTACTAAGTACTTTTCAATCTGTCTTTACTTCCACAACCTCTACAACAACCCAGTCGTCGCGTCCTTGCACAAATTCGATCAAAAGAAATTTTCTTAAACCTGTGCCCTGTGCTACTGTCATATTAAATATGGGAAGGATCTATGATATCACGCTTCAATTTATCAATCGCTTCAATTATTCTAATACGCAGAAAATTCGTCTCCGAGATCCTTGGTTACCAGATGTACGAGTCGTTTTGTTTGATGAGCGGCAGTTTTATTCCAGGCGAACCAAACTATCCTCTGCATGCTTGTGATTTTTACGGAAGTAAAGATGTTGGAATTGCCATGAAGTAAGTATTCAATAATTAAAAAATATGATCTGAAATCTTTCAAGTAGCTATGTTCTTTTCATTCTATAGAAAAATGATGGAAATGGGCTCAAGATATAACTGGCGCGAAGCAATCAGTCGTTCAGTTCAAGGAAATCCAGCGATGACTGCAAAGTCCCTACTCGAGTATTATAAACCACTTCACGAATGGCTTAAGGAGAAGAATCGTCAATCTGGTGCGAAAATTGGATGGACTCCTTCAACAAAAGGTAACTTAATCATGAAATTTATAAGTTCGACGACTCGTTATAAAACAAAAACATTTTTATCTTTTCAGTCGTGTTCTAATCTAGCTATACTTATGAAAAACAAAAAATGTATCTTTTTTTAATAAAAAAAAAACTTTAAAATTAAGGTTTTTCGTCTTTTTATTGTCATTTTCTTTTCTTGGTAAAAAAGTAAGAATTCTAACATAAACATCGTAAAATAAAAGAATGTCTTATTCACCTTAGTTGGTCCCTTAAGCTACCTCTGCAACAAAAAAGAATAGAATCATTTAAAATATATTTGAGAAAGGAGTGAGTGAACCCACTTCTCCTTGAGGGATTCCATCCGATTTTAAGGTTTGCCTCCTTATTTTGATTCTCCAGCCAAGTTTTAATGGGCTGATAGTACTCCAACAATCCATCGCCGTTCAGTTTCGAATCACCTGGTAGAATTTTACCCAAGACCTCGCGCCACGGTTTCGACGAGCCAAGTTTCATCATGTTTCTAAAAAGTAATATGTGCTTCGGATAAATCCTAACCGGCATATGGGATCTGATACTCACTTCAGTGAATCTCCCGCTGCTGTACTGCCATAGAAATCACAATTGTGCAGTGGTGTTCCAGGATATTGGCCACTTATTTGGCAAAGCTGGCGGTAGAATTGGTAGCCCAATATTTCGGAGACGAATTTTCTGAAAATCAAAAAAAATTATCTGATCATTTTTTTTTTGCGGGATTGGAAAGCTTTTTTCGATTATTTTGAAAATTCTGGCCTCGAATCTAAGATCTGCTAAACTGTATAAAAAAAGGTCCTCACCTCGCCTGAGTATTCTCATCCAGGTCAACGTAGAATTTAAATGGAAAATCAAAGAAGTTATCTGGCCGATCGGCAGCTGGTTCCACACCAGCAAACTCCTCCATCAGTTTCCAGTAGTGCTTGTTCAAACCTTCAATGTCAACAGTCTCAGCCAGAAGATCATACATGACCTTCGTGTGAACAAAGAACGTCGGGATGTTCAACAGAGTATGTATGCCCTGCAAATCCAAGCATTTACAAATGAACCTCCATTTAAACACCTTCTATCTTACCATCCTCAAAAGGCGATTCATCAGGACCTCATCGGTGAACTGGAAGTCCGTCACCAGACCAATTGCCTTCAAATGCTTTGGTGTCGAAGCGGACAAAATTGCAGCCTCTCCCACGGGATACTCCAAGTCATACGATTGGAAATAGTAGAATGGAAGATTCTTCTTCTCCAGGGCATAGTAGATACGACCCATGTAACCATGGGCCTGGAGGAATTTCCTAAAGTCCATTTTGTGGCAGTAACCCATTCGCACATTCGACGTAAGATCATAGATGTTCGCCTTGCAATCGCCAGTATCCTCTTGGCTGTCCAACTTCAAACGGTCACCCCAATACTCACTTGGAACGGGAGTGAAGCCCAGCGACTTGTAGAACTCGTCAGCGGTTTTGAACATTTTGTCCGCGTCGTAGTTGTTTTCTTGCAAGATCTTATCGTAAGGTGGTAGACTCCTGTGTGGGTACTTGTCATCAATCACACTACCGTTAGTCCAGGCTTGAGCCAAGACCTGTTGGAACAAATGATCAGGAATGGGACCCTTCTCTTTGATCACCAGCTCTCCGTATTTCTGGAAAAGCTGATTGCGGATGTAGGCATGAAGTTGGAGGTAGAGTGGGCGAATTTGTTGCATGACGTCTTCCATTTCTTTGATGTCATAGAACTCCGACCAGAGCTCTAGTACTGGAATACCTATCAAATTGAGAAAAAAGTGTCTCTTTAGCCCATCAAAAAATGTGTGTATTTTATCAAACTGCTAACCCGTCAGATTCGCTGCAGACTTCAGTGACTCGATCAGAGTGTAAAAATGTATCGCCGACCATTGGCTGTTCTTCTCCCTCCAGTTCTCCCAGTAGTACTTCAATTCAGCAGGATCATTGCTCTTGGAGATAATGTTTTGCACATCGGGGAAGTAGGAAAGTTGTTCCTCATCTCTGCGGTAGGGCTCAATATCCTTGTCACTTGCAAGCTCCTTCAACGAGTTCAAAGTGCTCGCCACAGTTGTGAAATAGTCTTCCTCTAAGATCAGTAAACCAGCCGACTTGGCGAGAGTCTTGAAAACCTCTTTTAGATCAGGGTCCTTGAAATTCTTATAGTCAAAGGCTCGGGCATCCTTGACAACATCAACCAAAGCCTTTGAAGTCAATCGAATAGTTTCCACGTTCGAGAAAAGCGATTCAAAATCCTCCTCATCGGTTGTGAATGCCTTCTCAGCGATCGTGTCGTAGAAGTTGTACAGCTTCCCACTGACCTGTTCGGCGAATTTCTTCGCCTCTATTTCACTTGAAATCGCTGCCTGTGTGACCTAGGACAAACACGTTGCCACTATTTACTGGCATCCTTTGCACAATCTGAGTCAGATACTCACCCCTGAGAAGGTGATCACCAGCAGTGAAAATAAAGCGATCGCAAACCTCATCGCGGATTAGACTCCGACGTTTAACTAAAATTAAATCCGAACAGACGGATGAGTTTTAATTAGCTCTGAACACAGTGATTACGAAATTCGCCTGTATATACGCTAATCTACGATTTTTTTAAGGCTTTTGTTTTTGCTTTGCTAAGACGATAGTAAGTGATGCTCATGATCGTATGCGCAATAGTATGTGTGAGCGGTCTTAGGTTAATTTTGTCATCTTAGCCGGCTGATAACGAAAGCGAAATGGCTTGCATCTGCGACAGATGATCGCTTTTAGTTGAGCGAAAAACTTTTCGTATTGTGTGAAAACGAGATTATGTTTGGAGGTCAGCTTTCAGCAAAAAAAAGGGGAATTCCTAGGGGTACGTGAAGCGATTGCGTTATCAGTGCGTTAAGTGATTATGTTTACAAAACATCGATTGTTGTTACAGTAGACATAAACAGATTGAAAACGTTTCCAGGCATAACGCCTTGAACACTCATTGCTTGGAATTTTTTTTAAACTTGACAGAAGGTTGAGATTTTTTATTGAAATAGGCTTGATAAAAAGCGAAGACTCAAGTACGGGTGAACCCCTGAGTTGATTAATTATAACTTCAAATCCTTGAGGTGCAATACCATTACGCTATTCCCTTGTTGTAACGTAAGATTAAGATATGTCCCCACTTTGTCACCAAAGGTGTAACTTATTCAGTCTTTGGGCCATCCTAGGTCAACAGAAGCTTTGTAAGAAGACTAGATAGAGAAGAAAACTTGAACCTCCGACCAATTGCAAGACCAAGACCGATTAGTTGGAAGCGTATCGGAATCCTGCTTTTTAAAAACCCGTTTTCTATGAATACCCATAAAATAGTTCAAAAACAGAGTTCAAAAATAATGTGTATTTCAAAAACCGGTCACTTATAATCCCCGCTCATTAAAATCACGTTTTTTAAAATCACGTTTTATACCCCTAAGCCGTACTAGAATTTCAGACTTTTGTCAATCAGTGGCTTGTTACAAAAACGATTTCTTCTAATAGAGTTGTTGGTGCAAGGACTTCGGCCTGGACAATGTATAAGCTTTTGCCAAGTTTAGCTAGAACAGTCCGCTTAAGGCCGTTTTCAACTGTCGCCACTTTAAAACCTCCTGCGTACCAGACAAGTTCAAACCGTGATTTAATTGGTTAACATTGTAACGTTTTTCAAGAAGCCTCATTCTGGAAGCATATTTTCAAGAGACATGCTGAATGAGCTTTCGGATTGTAAGACGTTAAGCAGAGCTTAGTGGCCTACTTTGCAGGAATAGGAGTCTATGCTTTTTCAATGGAACAGACGATGAATGCTTGATCTTGTAGATCTAAGTTTCCCCCTCGTTGTAAAAGAGGCAATTGTCGTCTTTAGGGCTAGAGAGTTCACTTGTTGTACCATCGCTGGAACTGATAGAATTTTATTTTGAATCCTGCAAAGACAATCATTGCTACATCAAAGGCGGCATCAAATCCTTGTCAAGGATTGAATTACATCTTCAACAACAAACATAAAAGAGGGACATAAAAGAGGCAAAACGACGCCCCCTTGAAGAGACCACCTTGATGAAGACACCGAGTTTTCCACATCATCGACTGGGATCTGGTTTATTCTTCCATTGAACATCGACGTGATCCATCTTTTGATGGGGATAGATTCATTTGTTGTTGAAAGTCATGTTGGTTAATTAAAAAAATTTATTGTTGACGGCTTCTTCATCTCTATCGACGGCTCGCATCTCTATCTCTTAGCAGGCCCACTTATCATGTCATGTCCACTTATCATGTTGAGGAGACAAGACACGGCAAGTGTTTTTTAGAAAAACTATTTCTCGTACTTAAATCCCATTAATAAGCCCTAGATAAAGCCGGCTACTATTTCAGTTCAACGCAGAAGCCGCATTTCAAAAAAGCCTCAAATTATGCTTTCTTCATAAGAAAGTTGTTAATCGGCTTAAAATATTGCACCCGAAAATCAAAACCACGAACTATTTCGTGGCACTTCATCAGACGTTATCCCAATTCAAACTATCTTAGAAAAACATTCCCAAATGTTTCGAAAACCACAAGCCTGCCTTACGATAGGAATAAAAATTATCCCAAGTTCCAAAATGTTCGGTGAGCCCTTATCGCCTGAAAATATACACTGCACCGCAAAGCAATTAAATTTTTCTATTTTTATCTAACCACGAATGACATGACATTCGCCATGAAATTTCGGGTATAAAAGACCTCGTAGTGTTGTTCAACCTTCACAGTCCTCTGCCCGTTTTTGAGTAGGGAACAAACTGAAATATTCTTTCAAACGTGCTCCGATCCTGCGACGAATTTATCAACCTAAAATGGCTGACAAGAAGAATCTTTTGCTCTTTTTCGACCGTCCCCAGGAGCCTGTCTTCATGGTGAAAGGTAAAAAAAGTACCGTCTTCGATGTTCCGGACAAGTTTCTTACGGAACGCTATCGTCCGATTGGCAACGAAGTTCAGTCCCGTTTTGGTGAAAATGCAGAAACCAGGGTGCCAGTAAAGGACGTCAAGACTCCTGATCTATCCGCTGTGATGGTCCTTGGTCGGCGGGAACAATTCTCCTTGTTCATTCCGTTGCATCGTCGCCTCGCTGCTCGTTTGATTGATATTTTCATGGGTGCCCGAACTGTTGACGACCTGCAGAGTATTGCCGCCTTTTCAAGGGATCGTGTGAACCCGTATCTGTTCAATTACGCTCTCTCGGTGGCACTGCTCCATCGACCCGATACGAAGAACCTGAATTTGCCTTCGTTTGTGCAGACTTTCCCGGATAAGTTTATCGATTCGAAGGTTGTCACGCAGATTCGTGAGGAGGCCACTGTTGTTCCGGAAGGATCCCGTACACCTATCATCATTCCCAGAGACTATACCGCCTCTGATCTTGATGTGGAGCATAGGCTCTGGTACTTCCGTGAGGATGTTGGTGTCAATCTTCACCATTGGCACTGGCATTTAATTTACCCTACTGAGGCTGCAAATCGTGCTATCGTCGCCAAGGATCGTCGTGGTGAGCTCTTCTACTACATGCATCAGCAGATCATCGCACGTTACAACATGGAGCGCTTCAGTAACAACTTGGCGCGAGTTAAGCGATTCAACAACTTGCGTGAGCCAATCGCTGAGGCATATTTCCCCAAGATGGACTCACTTGTTGCCAGTCGAGCATGGCCACCACGTTTCGCCAACGCCACTATCAAGGATCTCGATCGTGAGCAAGATCAGATCAAGCTGGATGTGTCGGATATGGAGCGCTGGAGGGATCGCATTTACGAGGCCATCCATCAAGGATTTGTTGTCAATGTTAGTGTTAAACGAAAAAAATTCCCTTTATCACGATCACTTAACGAAGTTTGTTTTTTAGGAACAAGGTACCCGGGTGCCCCTCGATGAAAGGCGTGGAATCGACGTGCTTGGTGATGTCGTCGAATCATCGATTCTATCACCCAATCGTCAACTCTACGGTGATCTTCACAATATGGGACATACTTTCATCTCGTACGCTCACGATCCCGATCATCGTTACTTGGAGTCATTCGGTGTTATTGGTGACAATACCACTGCGATGCGTGATCCGGCTTTCTACAGGTGGCACGCATACATCGACGATATTTTCCAGGAACACAAGGAGAGTCTGACACCTTATACCCTGCCTCAATTGTCTTATCGTGGCGTTACTGTTACTGGTGTACAGATAACCAGCCAGGGTGGACGTCCAAATGTGCTAGATACCTTCTGGCAGCAGTCCGACATTGATCTATCCCGTGGAATGGACTTTGTGCCAAGAGGAAACGTATTTGCCAGATTCACCCACTTGCAACATAACAACTTCACCTATAACATCAATGTGAACAACGAAACTGGAGCTCAGCGATTTGGCACCGTGCGCATCTTCCTTGGACCAAAGACCGACGAACGTGGCCAGCCAATGTTGTTCAGGGATCAACGACTTATGATGGTGGAGTTGGACAAATTCGTAGTGGCACGTAAGTTGTCTCGAATCGAAATTTTCGACATCAAATAGCTCTTGTTTATTCTAGTCCGCCCTGGCCAGAACACCTTGCGTCGTGAGTCAACACTTTCAAGCCTCACCATTCCCTACGAGAGGACTTTCCGTAATGTTGACGCTAATCGCCCGGGTGCTGACAGCGCTGACTTATTGGAGTTCAACTTCTGCGGATGCGGTTGGCCACAACATATGCTGATTCCCAAGGGTCGTCCAGAGGGCTTACGTTGCGAGCTCTTTGTTATGGTTTCCAACTTCGATGACGATAGGGTGAGTTTGTGCATTTGCTTAACAGGCTTCGACTTAACTGTCACTTTTATTGTTCCTAGGTTGATCAAGATTTGGTCGGTAACTGCAGCGATGCTTCGTCGTTCTGTGGTGTACGTGATCGCCTTTATCCCGATCTTCGCCCTATGGGCTTCCCATTCGATCGATTGGGACGCACTGGGTCTGACCGTTTGGCAGGCTTTTTGACTCCAAACATGAGGGCCATTGATGTCACCATCACGCATACTGATAGGACCACAACACGCCAATAGATAGCATTCATGTCCGAAACGATTGCATAATGTAAAAACGGCCTTAAGAATCATTGAAAAATTGTGTTTTTAAAAAATAATTAAATAAAAGTAACATAGTAGAGGCTCAGAAAAAAACCTGCTCATTTTTCTTTCTTCGAATTTCGTCAAACTTTTACATTCGAAAAAAAAAAACTAATGAATGGGAGGATGGAAAATTTCTGGAAATCATAAAGAAGGTACGATATCGAAGTTGAAATCGATAAGCATATGAATCTGAGGCTTAGACACTAGCTTAGTACCACAAAAAAGAAAGATTTTTTCTAGTTTGGAAGCCTGTTCTTCTACCATCAGTCCGTTGCCTCTAGCTTAAAACCACTCTAGCTTACTTCACTATTCTAAGAAACCACTGCAGCTTCAACCCACTATAGCTAGAAAAACAAACACCTGGTGGGAATCAACGAATGGCAAGGACAAAAGTCAGATGTTTTGATTATGCTTGTGTGGCAAAGAACCTACAAAGCTGGATAAAATTAACGAGAAAACAAAGGTTCGATATGGTAGCCTGCAAATAGACATCAAGAAGACCAGATCTTCACCGTCAAGGAGAATGAACCTTATAGGAACCGGAGGTATGAACCTTATTTTTTATCCCATTAAGGGTGTGTATGTTTTATGCTAATAGTGACATAATACCTGTTGACTCTTCCAAAGGCCTTTAAAGAATATGATTCGAGACCAACAGATGAATTGATGATAGCATGGACATTCGTTCTTTCGACACATGCTGTGAAGTTTTCAGGTCTCTTTAATTGAAGCTTAAAATAAGGACATGCATCTTATGTTGCACCAACCAAAGATGGAAATTATGTACAGGCTGTACGGCGACAGTAACCTAGCCAGACGAGTCAAAATTAAACGGTTTCGATTGCGATGGCAGGCCTTCAGTGGCACACCTATTTCGAAGTGGATTTACTTTGCCAACTTAGCGTTCAAAACAGGAGAAAGCTAGCTGGAGGCAGAGCTTGCTAGTGCAGCTTATTCACTGAGGCTCAGAACAACCCCGAACTGTAGCGTCGCCTTAACTAAATAAGTTTTAAAAATACTCTAAGCCAGTGAGTAATGGGGTGTTTCCACAACACATAAAACAGAGATTAACGTAGGAAGATAGAAAGTTTTTTCTAAAGTGTTTCCACCGGAAAAAAGGAGATTTAAATTGAGATATGCTTTCATTTTAAAATTTTTGAATGACATCGATCCTGTGGTGTAAAATGGGTCTGGTCGTCAGGTCTTCTGCGCATCTTCTTGTAAAAGTGATTTTTTTTGGCTCCCTGGCGCCATAGATTCCGAAATTATTAAATTCATATTAAGGAACCACCATTTTTTTAATCAATGAAACGAATAATCCAAAAGAAGAAAAACAAAACGTCAAGCATGTTGATGGGATTTCGGTCCACAAAGTCGATAGTAGACCAACTTGAGCAACACCAACAAACAGTGTTAACAGTAGCGTCAATCATTCTGTTGCAGTGTGCTTTAAAATATTTTGACAGGTCCAACTACATCACCTCAACAGCAACATCAACTCTTCTGTATTCATCCCTTTGCACAACAAACAAAATGGATGATACCCGGCCATTTGTTTGACTTTTTTCGTCAAAAAAGAAGCAGACGACATATTCTGTACGGTTTGATATGATTTGTTTGATAAGATTCAGGGGGAATGTTACGATGTAGGTTTGGTAAGGTTGAAGTGGTTGTCGGGTCTAAAGAAGCTGGTACACTTAAGCCAAAACTATAAAAGACTTAAGTGGGATTAACCTAATGTCAAAATACATCGAAAATCCCACTCAAGTTCTGTAAAATGCTGACGGTGCCCATAATAGACTTCAGCAAACGTTCGGAAATCGTATGAAATTTGTGTATATCTAATCGGCTGTAAAATTGCCGTGCTGAACCTCTCAATTGAGTGGGACTAAACTTAAGAGAACAAAAGTTAACGAAGACCTAACGAAACCGCGCAAACGGCTATTATGGATGTGGCATACGAATTGCGTGTAATGGGACATTTCGGAAAGCCGTCTTAAGCCCATCTAAGTTTATTATGGTTAAGGTCCAAACATAATAGACTTGAGCGGGATTTAAAATCCCACTCAAGTTCTGCTAAAAGATTGTGTTGCCCATAATGGACTTAAGCAAACGATTTGAAAATCTTATGAGATTTCACTGTAAACGTCTAGAGTATCACACCTTTAAAATTTAAAATCAAATTTGAAAATTATGTCACTTTTTCTTCAACTTTAGATGTAAATATCTCCGAAACCGATTGTCAGATCTAAAATCTGTTTAAAGTTTTGAGGTCAGCGTACAATTCTTGGTATATTTTCTTCTTTCACGGATTTTTTGAAGCACGTTTAAAAATAAATATGGGCTTAAATATGATAATGAGTGAACTAATGACAAGTAAAAGCAAACTCTAAGCCTACAAAAGTTAACGAAACCTTACGAATGAATCGCATGTAATGGAATAACATTTCGGAAAGCCGACTTAAGCTCATCAAAGTCTATTATGTTTGGGCCTTTATTAGGCCTTTAGAACTATTGGTAGGTCCATTGTGATACAATATAGATCTTGAGATCCCTCCTACTTACTCGTTGAACCAAATTAAGCTATTGATGAAGCGAGAGAGATGTTTTGGGTCGGCAATACTAAGATCGCTAAGATCATTAAAGAGGAAAGCTCCCAGGTGAAGATTTCGGTTTTCAGAGAGAGCGGAGCATGTACAGAAAAGGTGGAGAGTGGTCTCTTCATTCTCCTCATCCATGCAGCTCCTGCAGAAGTCGTTCAGAATAGCAGAGTGCGTCCTATCTCCCTCTACTGAGAGAGTAGTTTGAGGTGCGATCCGTAATTGCAGCTGATTGTCTGCTGAATATGTCAAGAGGAATTAGACGGAACAGGATGCCCAGTGCTATGGTAGTTGTGCGAAGTGCTCCGCTTATACATAAGCATCAGGCTGAGTGATCCTTGGACTATGTTACGATGTAAGAAAGATTTGTCTTAATCCCCGATTAGTTTCCGGTGGAAACACCTGATAATCGCAACAGCCCATATTTAATAGCTTCGGTCCATCTGTAACGGACCACGGTGTACACTATTCTCATTTTCCCTTCCATTCCTATTCTCCCTGTTGTCATTCATGAATCATTGAATAATTTGAAAAAGTTTATTTTAAAAACGGGCGTGGAGTGATGCTAAAAATTTCAGCTTTTTGAAATTTATACCATGTTATCGGGCACTAATCCGCGATTAATAAAAATCTTTATTAAATCCTCTACAAATTACGCGATTAACCATACAAATTTAAATCCGCCCAGCAAGAGATTATAAATAAATCCGCTCATTAATCTCATTCACCCTTTTCACGAACCACTTTCAACCCTTTTCGAACACCTTTTTAACAGTTTGCGAATCGAAAAAAGACAATAAAACTATCCACGTATGACAGATCTGCCAGAACTACGATTTCTATTGGCATGTTTACAACGGAAATCTTTTTTCGCTCGTGGAAAATTACATCGCCACTCTCTTTTAAGAGCCAAAACGGCAGAAAAACTCTTTTTATAATCTCGTTAAATTAGTCACTTTAGCACTTTAGCACTCGTTAAATTAATCCTGTAATTGTCTGGTGGAACCGGTTTGGGATTTATTTTTAATCGTCTCTCACTAATCCTCGTACTATTGCCGGTGGAAACATAGTATTAAGGCCTAAAAATTGGTGACATAAGTATGAATGGACGACATGGCTCTTTGGACTCAGAAATGTATATTGATCATTGATCATAAGGCCTTTGAAGGTCTTGGGGCCTATTGTTATTTTTTGTCGAGGTGAATCAGGGCCAACTTCTCTACCATGTTAGCTGTGTGCTTTGCATCTTTATTTAGACCTATAATTTTTGGACCTATATTTTTTTGCAGAACCCAAACGGCACTTTGAGACGTTTTTCGAGACTAATTTTACTCTCCGATGGTTTGTCAGACCCTCGAGGAGGTGGAGACTGTAAAAATGAACGAGTCTTTTCCTTCACTTGACAGAGGCAGGGTTCGACTTTTGACCCAGATATTTCGCGTAGTAAGCACACACACTGACCACTAAGCCATGACATCCCCCTCCGAACTATAGCACCACATAAAAATGAAATACGCTAGAAATTGTCATTTGCTTTCGTCAATTCAGTCCTTGCTAGATGTTCCAGTAACGGAACAAATATTTGAAAAGTAGGTGCTGCCACCTCGGAGAAATCACAAAAACTATGCATGAAGATGCCTGGTTTGTGTCTTTGATCTAAAAACTAAGAACATAGAATTATCCAAACGAAACAATTTAATAGAACCCGGATAAAAAATGAAAAATGCATGCAAGCCGCAGGGCCAGGTAATCAGGTCCTGATTACAATTGATTAGTACCTTCTGTCCTAGTGATACGAGTAAGTACAGGTTTGGCGCCGATTCAACTCTGTGAGATAGTATTTTATGTCCAATGCAAAACTATGAATTATGCGCTCTCGAGATTATGAAAACATATCCGTGATTATGCCCATGGGTGGTTATCGGTGGGTGAGTACCGACTTTAGCTTGTTACCATGATTGGCAGTTGTAGGCAGGCAGAGCACTCTCAGATAATTTTTTGATTGTCAATAATCGGCTTGTAACATCGACATAATGATGCGTTCGATAGGTACATTCTTCGGGTAAGGTCCATCAAGAGTTTCCATCAAGAGTATTTGTTCAACTCACTCGTAGTGCTGAAACTTTTATGTTCTTCAGTAATTTTTATTTAAAGAGGCCTGTTGCAAAACATATCATTAATATCAAAAGTAAGTTGATATTTGATTGAGGCTTTCAGTCAAAGCAAGGCATTTTATGGAATACGCACTCATATGACGAAGATGGTGAAACTAGACAAACTAAATGTATTGGAATTAAGGATAGCCCTAAAGCTATATGAGGTACCTAAAATTCGGTTGTTGTGAAGTCTACAACAAGCCCCCTAGCAACAGACGGTCTTGCTTTAAAATTTCCTCGTCAGTATACCTACTCGACTCGTTTTTAGGTTTTCTTAAGGAATTCAGTTGACGACTTAAAATGGAACGTATTGAGTTTATGAGAAGAACGGATAGTCGGCAACTTCAAACCCAAATCAAATTCAAGGTTAATAAAAGTCATTCACAATCAATCAAATAGTCAATAACCAAGTCCTCGTACTTTAGATAAAAGAAGCATTCCGGGAACGCGACGAGGAATTAGACAGAAGAAGGAGTCGGTAAGAAACAGCATAGCATCACTTGATTTCTATAAATAAGGCTCTTTCCCCATAAGTTTGCAAATGATGTTGTCCATGGAAGAGCTTCAGCAAGAGGAAGAAATGGCAAACCTCTTCAGAGCTCGAGTCCTGGAAAATATGCAAAAACGCCTAGATTGGATAGCGACAGCAAAGTTTGAAAAGACCGAAGCAGAACGGGAGTTCCTCAAACTAAAACAGATTCAAAGGGAGTTGTAAGTTAGGTTCTTGAATTTGTCCTGGGTCTAAGGATTTCCCTCCGTTCTAAGGGTAAATTGTGAAGAGATGCGTCCCAAGGAAAGCAAGATAATCACCGAGGAAACCAAGCAGGTGCAGCTAATACAAATCGCTGAAAAGCGAGCACTTCTCATGAAGGAAAAAGAAATTGACAAGATCTGGTTCGAGGCCTCAATGTGCTTGGAAAGGGAGAAGGAAAAACAACTCCAGTACGAAAATCGCTTGAGGAAAATTATTGCAAACAAGGCGGTCGAAGTACTCGATGGTCAGTTGGAGTATCGCAAACGTGTGAAGGAATTGGAAAATGAAGAGAAAAAGGAAGAAAACATAAAGTAAGCAATTGGTGTTTTTCAGAATTTGACTTTTTTTTCTATTTTTGGAAACATTATTTTGCAGAAACACCCGTGCTATAAACGAGGAATTCCTCAGGGAAGACTTAAACAAGCGACAACAATCTGAACAAAAGATCAAGGAGCTTACACGACAAAAGGTAAGACAAAATTTATTTATTGCAAGCTTGTGTGACCAACACTTCCCAAAACTGATAACTGTTTTATGACAGAACGAATTGGCAACTTTAGAAGCTGAAAAACTTCATCAAATCAAGCAAGTTAAATTTATCGAAGAGAAGACAAATGAAATGCAAAACATTCAACTGAAGCAAGAGGAGGATTTATTAAAAATTAAACAGGTACAAGCGAGACTCCTGTTTTGTGTTTCAGTTTCTTATTTCAAGCCTTAAATCCATTGCAGGAAAATGAAAAGGAGTTGAGTAAAATTTATCTTCAATACGTCAAAGATAAAAAGTCCGAAATGAACTGTAGGAACAAGATGCTCGACACGGTAAGTGTCATTACTTTTTGAATAACGTAATTTGTTTGCAACTTTTGAAAAATTCTTTTTTCCTTAGGCTCTCGTTGCATATGGCCGACAGATGAGTACAGAGCCGACTAAAAAAGTACCGTATCAGAAATCTATCCGCTAATAAAACTTAATTGTTCTTTTCCGGAAGAATCTTAAGTAGGTAATCCGACTTTTTGCGTGTGACAAGCAACTACTTCAATCACTGCCACTTATGCATGCCGATCTGCTTATTTTGTTAAGCTTAATTGTCAGAAAGCTCTGGTAATATTTTGGTATCATTTTGGCATTTGTATATCACTTACTCTCAAATACAATAAATTTAGTTGATCACAAAAATGTACGTGTCCTTCTTTCGGGGAATCCATTTTCCAACGAAGATTATTTTACTCTATTTCTTCTATCAGGAGATATGGCAAAAGCTAGATCTTAAACGCTCCAAAAGCTTGATTGCTCTTAATAGATTGCACATGAGTGCTACAATTGATGTCATTACATTACACTGTCTGATAGGTAGGCATGCATCAAGGCCTGGCGTCTATTCCAACGACTTCCGCAGGAGTTGCATATGGATGAAGAAGAAGAAGAGACCACTCCCCACCTTCTCAGTAAATGCCTTGCTCTCTCTGAAAACCGAAATATTCACTGGAAGCTTTCTTTTATAATGATCTGAGCGATCCTAATACTATCGAACCGACCTAAAACACCTCTCACGCTATCTTCAACGAGTAGGATGGATATCTCTAGCTCTACACGGTAAAACAATCGACCTAAGTGTGTCGGTTTCTTTGGTTTCGACTGCCACTTCAAACCTTCTATCAGGACCATAAAAAGGAATAAGTGACATGGGCAGCGTGGGGCAATACAAGTCCCAAGTTCTCACAAAAGGAATCATGCTAATTGCGTTATACCTAGTTTTTCTACAATATACATGGAGGGATCCTACCTTAAAAAAATAACTTTTCCGAGAGCAGATTGAGGAACGTGTTAAGGGAGAACTGTGAACATATTTGGAAAATAGCAGCGACCTGGAGAGAACTATCCGACTAAGTATTAAAAAATATTTAGAGTCTTGTAAACGACTTTTGAAGCAAAGAAAGGCACTGTTCTTTTATACTCAATATATACTCAATACGTCAGATTGTTTTTTACGCATTGAATACTTCGTCGTTGCCATAACTTTCGATCACTTCTTACGTACTAACTTTAGGAAGCGCTACAGTCCTCGGTGGACCTGGGCCTCAGCCAACAAGCTTCTCCAGCCAGCTCTGTCTTCAGCTACCCGTCTCCAGTTTTGTACGCGAAGCTGACGAATTTCACTCTCCACTTGCAGGGGCCACCTGGGTATCGGTGCTCCACGGCCTTGCGGAGTAGACTCGAAGATTTTCCGGGCAGGGGCATTGGTGTTCGTCTACTCCTGACAGCCCAGACATCGCAACATTGTATTTTGACTCAATTTCCACGTTTTACTGGAAAATTACTGAAAATAGTCTTGACAATTATTAGAATACATCTTACGACTATCTAGATGGTTTCCAGTCGTTTATCAGTCACCTTCAAATCGTGGAAATCAGCAAGGCATCAGTGGAAATCAGCAAGGCAATCAGTCGAATGGAAACGCCAAGTGAGATTATTACCGACCTTAACAGCGTAACTTTTCCATCGTTAGGGATACCAATACGAGGCATTGCGCTTTATAGCTAGTCTCTATAGATGCTATCAATAGTGGACATATCTCGAATTACGCCACATTTATATGGACCTATCAAACTGCTAACGAACGGCTTTAGGCGTTAACATAGTACAGCACAAAAGGTGTACATGCGATGTTAAAAAGACCTATGCCTCTGAAGTTTGCAAAATTAGATGAAACTGTTAATCGGAAGAGCCTTCGTGGCACTGAAGTCTCTTAAAAAGAAGATTATAGGGCGGAATCTTTTCACCCCGGAGGCAGTCAGAAAGACAAGCATCTTCTATGAGGGATATCCCCCGGCTATGGATTTGTCGAAGCAATAATTTCCTCGCCGAGCATATTCTTCCTTAGGATCAGGAGGGCCGGGCAATCCATGTTTTAGAAGCGGACTCGTCTGTAGTTAAAGTCTGCATGTGGTGTCCGGTGAAAGATGTGATTGAGATGTTGCCTCAGTTTGCAATCACAGCGGAATACTACAGCTATAGGATTTTCGAATAAGCCCTGTCCAGGGTTTAAGACCTCCTGCAAGAGAATCTAGAAAAGAATCTTTTGGAGCAATGCTGTTGGATTACAGACTATAGCTAGGTTTTTTTGAAAAGTTCTTAAATTTTTCAGCGCTTTTCCTGACTCTAAGAAATGGTTCAGGTTCTATGAGGGGCGTGGTAGCCCCGACTTTAGCTAACGAGCTTTCTAATTTGTGTTGCCATCATAGCCACTGTGGGTTGGAATCAGGTGATGGATAACAAGGTCGTTTTTAGCTAGTTCTTTGATGGCCATGACTGTTTCCCGAACAAGCTTCGATTTTATGACTTGTCAGCCAAGTGTTAGAACTTAATTTAATTCTAACATAGTAGTTGATGACAAGGCGACTTTCGCCTGGAAAATGGATAAACGCATGCCAAGGCTAACTAACTAGTCCGCCTTGAACAGTTCTCCATGAATACCATCAGACTCGTTCCCTGTTACCATTTCAAAACCGTCTGTGTACCAAACAAGATCAAACCGAGATGGAATTTATTTAGATTTTTTCCCCATTCATCTCTAGGGGGGATGCGATATCGTCGAGAGGCATGTTGAATGAGCTTGAATGGCATCATTCTGCCTGCTATAGCCGGATTCGTTTCGTCGTCGCCGCGATACAGTCTGCAAAAATGGTTTTTGCACATTCCCAGCACCGACTACGATCACACTATAATGTTCCCATGATGGTTCTTGCAGGCTTTTCAAACATGATACCCTGGACGATCTTTTGATCCTTTGGCTTAAATTTCGAACCTCATTCCTGCTCCAGCTGCATCTCTCTATCTTTTCAACCATACGCTTCTCGTGCCATCTCTTTTTATTTCGGGGAAGCCAGTGCTCTACTTTCATCCTCTGCTAACGTAGAGCTCACCAGCAGCCCCTGTACCGAGCGGTCTTATACACTTTCTGTTTCGCTGCATGTGCATCGTCAAACAAGAGTTTGGGTTGTGGTTGCCATGTGAGCACAACAGAGATGGCTTCTCCGATGGCCTTTTGACAATATGTTGCCACTGGCTATCAACACTTGATGCTGGCTGTATAGGACTTCGTAGAAGTTTTTGAGAGGCTCGGTTGGAGAAGTACCTGACGATTTCTTTCAATTAAAGCATGCAAACGCCAAACTTTCCCACAGCATTTCTTGACGTGCATTGGATATGGGCTTGGCTACATAAAAGTAGTCATCCGAGTGGCTCCTCGGAAAGTTTGGACGTCCATGACGCTGCACGATTGCTTTGTGTCGATCGCAAAATGATTAATCTGGTTGACGATCGATTGATCGGGAGCGGGAGATATCCATCTGCCTTATTGCGATCACTTCTGTGGCGCTTAAATTTCCCAATTTGTAACCAAAACAGGCCAAACTTGTATTATTCCAAATCAATTCGGTGGAATACTACTATGAATAAATATGAATATGAGTTCTCTTTTGGCCTGATACATACATACTTAAGTCTTTTGGATAAAGAAGCTTTTTAGCAGACAGAGAGAATCATTTAGGAGGCAAAATGGCGGCAGCACCAATGTCGTGATAAAACCACAAAGCCTTAAATTATTGGCCACAAATTATTAAGGCCAAACTGTTCTTTTCGGACCTGGATCCCCTAACTGTGTGACAACGGGAAAGAAGTCAACACCAAACAATTTACCCGATGCATACTTCTTCGGGATGGGAGGTGAAGATTAGTTTCCTGATGATATCCTTGACACTCCAACCCAAAGCATATTGTCATTTAATTTTTAGAATAAGAATAAGAATAATTTTCCAGATAAGAAAAGACCTTGACTGGTCACTTAAACCTGAACACATGCTCCTGTTTATTATGTTGGTCAAATGAATCTGATGCAAAAAAGCGTTCCTGAGTGATGATAAATAATATTTCAGCCACCTATCCACGAGTCTTGATTTAATTTATGTCACTGACGGTTTTATTAGTTATCCGTGATGGTAAATCCTACAGTTGCACCCAACTTACCTGCCAGCTGCACCTGAACCTATTAAGTAGCTGAAATATTCCACAAGCAAAGTCATCCATCAAGTTTTAAAACATAAAATGGATTAAGTTTCGCGAAAATGTCACATTTCTCTGGTGCCGCAGTTTAACATTTTGTTAAACATGCAAAACACCAAACAAACAGCTTTGACGTTCTACAACATCTGTGTTGCTGTCCAGGAGTCTCTATATCGTACTGGTGGACAGCGGCATGTAATTACAAGCCTACCAGTACGATTCAGCAGCAGTCTTATACCCGCTTAACAACACGACACAATCACAATGTGCAAGGCGAAAAAAAATCCTTAATTGTTTGCAATAAAATTCCGCATATGTGGGAATATTAAAACAAACTATCTGAATGGTCACACTTTTGGTCGGCCTTACTTGGGTTGCCTAAGGCGCCGCTGCGCCACACTTTAACCATTGTGCAAAGAGGATTCAATTTTGTACAGGCCAGAGGCGATACAGAGTTGTCTTAGTCCGAAGACATTGAAGTGGAAAATTTATCTCTGCGGCAAGTGGCATGCCATGATTGTATCTCTACATCCGTAAGGATTTGTCTCGTATTTGCAGCGAAAACATTTGACCGAGGGAATTTATGGAGGTTTTTATTGCCCATGAATTGTTATTGTTCAATTGAATTAAGTCGAACTTTGGGCGTCAATAAATCTCTCTCGAATTAGATTTCCTCAGAAGATGCTTATTCTGATTCAGCAATTTAACGAAAATCCAATCAGTTGTGTTCAGTTTTCTTCACGCGACGTATAATGAGGTGTTCGCTTCCAATTTGCAATATTTTACAATCGGTCATATTGATCGAAAGACGTGTTCAACGGATGTTGCAAGACTCTGCTACACAAATCTACTACATCCCAAAGCTCATCTTGGTTAAGTGAAGAAACTCCCGCGGTCAGTAACAAGGAGCACCATCCATAATCAGATACACCAAGCGGCTGCCAGTAGAATGTGGCGAGTATTGCGCATTCAAAGGTTAAGTCCTGTCGAGCAAATTTGTGGTTTCGGGTTGCGCTTGCGCTCAGCGATTTACATTAATCTATTATCTCGTAAATTTTCCTGGGATGTTGGTACCTGCTGATGGAGCCATTCAACCAGCAGCGACCTCAGTAGAAGGCCATCGGAAAAGTGTGGTTACGAATAGATACGAATACGCACAGTGCTGTTCCCAGAGTTATGCCAAGAAGGAGGCATCTGCGATTGCATGCTAAACATGCGCCAAGTTATCATCTGCTGTCAAACGGACAAGAGTGTAAATCAGCCAGCTATGTATCACGCGAAGCGGGCAAGAAGACTTGCGTATTTGCCTTTCAACTGGAAGCGTATTAAGATTAATAGAATCAACAGGTGGTAATGGACGGAGACGCAGTCGGCAGTTTTAAATAGAATATTTTTGCAATACCTCTAATCTATCAATGGACTTTGGCAAGGCTTTAAGTGTATACTGCATGCTTGTTGGCTTGGAAACTAGTTTTGCGTTTCAAGCGATTTCGCTCGAAAGTCAAATCAATGCAGGTGCAGTCATTGATTTGTGGCTGCCTGTTGGGTCATTCCAAGCTGTTGGCCGATATTATATGGAGATGAGGAAAGCCAGACCGCGTGAACTAAATCAATTTGTTTGATTGGCATAAATATTTTCAACAGAATGAGTGCCTACCTAATAAGGTAAGAAACGTTACATTACTTGAGTACTTCGGAAAAAGTATCGGGATCTCTGACTTAAGTCTTTCTCTCATACCTGAGATGCCCTACAATCTCTCTACCTTCGATGAAAGCATGTTTGATACGCCCGTTACAGAATTTAGAACTGTTTTGCGATTGATATAACTTGTTCATCAGAAAATCGGTGTGGGTAGGGTCCGTCTTTCAAAATCGATAATTTGTAGTCCAAAAAATAAATTTTAGCTTATCGTTAAAAATTGCCTTACCGCATACCTGTAATATTTTTGCCTGGAGCTCGTAGAATAAAACTCAGTTTCCTTTTTTTTTTAAATTACCTATACACAACGGAACACTGCTCAAACACAGCTTAAAGATCAAGACGCAATTGATAATTCATCTTCACGGCGATTAAAACTTACCACTTCATTTTTAGTTCCATTCCATCAGTTAACATTTCAACTATTCAAACACAACTTTTACTGTCCGAGCGTGTCATTCGAATATTTATACAAATTTATTAAATTATCGAAATCTACCTCTTCGTGGCAATGGAGGGATAATCGAATGTAAGCTTTAAGTAGGTTTAAGTATTCGCTAAACACTCAAATTTTTATCGAAACGCAGGGTGCCGAATACATTTTTTTATATCCGACCGAGGGTATATTACTTTTAATGCATAGTTTGTAGCACAGTGAAATAATCACCGTAGACCCTTAAGACCCTTTAGCGATATGATCGAGACCGACAGGTGAATCGATTAAGCTATGTCCGTCCGTCCGTCCGTCTGTATGTGTGAAGGTGTTAGGTCTTCAAAATTAAGCTAGAAAGCTGAAACTTGGTACACGACTTGATTCTTTTAGTGCACAGACAAAGTGTGGAACTGAGTTCAATTCGTTAACGGCCACGCCCACTACTGGCTTCAATGTGAGATAACCTGTAATTCACATTTATTTTTCAAAATGCCTTTTGGTCAAGTTAGACAAAGCACAGGAACTTAAATTCAGTGTTGGGAACTATCGAATGATTTCAGCTATCGAACGAATTCATTCATTTATTCATTCATTTTTTTGAACCAAACTGTGACAATAGATTAATAATCTTTTCAAATGAAATTATCGCGTTGACTCAGCCACACACTACCAAATAAAAAACAAAACTTTCGTTCCATATTCCATATCTGCTTTCGGTTTTGGACGAGCAAAATAATCCAACCAAAAGTTCGATACCTATTTTAAATGAATTCGTCCAGACCTGCTATCGACAGAGAAAAATAGTCAACTAACTACTTTTTTCATTCGATGTAAATATGAAATGAACCATTAAACACGAACGATACATTTATCAAATTTTCATTCAAATATTTTTCTCTCTCGATAGTTAGTATGAACGAATTCACTCATTAATGTTTTTTTTTCGTTCAACTACTTTTTTCACTCGATAGCAAGTATGAACGAATTCACTTTACATTAGGCAAGGCACTGAACTTTTGGTTGAAACCTTTGTCTCTCCCGAAAGCAGGCATGATGTATGCACAAATTCATTTCACATTAGCTTTTAATTTAGCTGTGAGCTGTGACAGTTTATCCCTCTCGAACATAAGTACGAACAAATTTATTTTACTGATTTCAGTGAGTGACAGTGAAGTGTGAAGAAATTCGTTAATACATGCTTGCCTTGCATAACGTAAAATGAATTCGTTCATACCTGCTCTCGAGTGAAAAAAGTAGTTGAACGAAAAAAATCAGTAATGAGCGAATGGATATGAACTATCGAATGAATGAACTTTTAGCTACTATCGAATAAGTTGACAGTTTTTATTCGATAGTTACCATCACTATCATCACGATAGTTACCATCACCCGACCTGGAGGAGGTGAAAGTAGCTGTGTCTAAGCTCAAGTGCAACAAAGCAGCCGGAGCAGACGGCCTACCTGCCGAACTTTTTAAATCCGCTGGCGATGAGCTGGTTAGGAGCATGCACCAGCTCATCTGCAAGATATGGTCGGAAGAAAGCATGCCCGACGAATGGAACCTCAGCATTGTTTGCCCGATCCTGAAGAAAGGAGAGCCTCTGAGTTGTGCCAACTACAGACGCATAAGTCTTCTTAACATCGCATACAAGATCTTTTCTGCTGTACTGTGTGAACGCCTGAAGCCGTTTGTCAACAATCTGATAGGCACATATCAGTGTGGCTTTAGGCCAGGAAAGTCCACCATCGATCAAATATTCACACTGCGGCAGATCTTGGAGAAAACCCAGGAATTCCAAATCGATACACACCACCTCTTCATCGATTTCAAGGCCGCGTATGACAGCATCTATAGAGACGAGCTATATAGCGCAATGTCTAGTTTTGGCATTCCTGCCAAACTCGTCAGTCTGTGCAGGATGACGATGGAAAACTCACGCTGTTCCGTCAAGGTCGGCAAAGACCTCACCGACCCCTTTGATGTCAAAAAAGGATTTAGACAAGGCGACGCGCTGTCATGCGACTTCTTTAACATCATGCTTGGGAAAATTGTGCAGAACTCTCGCGCCAACACCAGAGGTACAATCTTTCAAAAGTCCGTTCAACTACTTGCATACGCAGACGACATTGACATAAGCGGTAGAACAAAGCGTGATGTCAGTGAAGCCTTCGTGAGTATTGGGACGGAAGCGGCGAATATGGGTTTAGCAGTCAATGAGGGCAAAACCAAGTATATGCTGTCATCAAGAAAAGACACCCAACACCGACGTCTTGGACAAAACATCACCATCGACAGCTATAACTTTGAGGTAGTTAGGGACTTTGTCTACCTGGGTTCCGCTATCAATTCAGACAATGACACCAGCGCTGAAATCAAACGAAGGATAACTCTTGCCAATCGCTGTTTCTTTCGGCTAAGAAGGCAATTGAGTAGCAAAGCCCTCTCTCGAGCAACTAAAGTGTCCATGTATAAGACCCTCATCATCCCAGTCCTGCTTTACGGTGCAGAAGCATGGACCCTGTCAAAGGCGGATGAAAACACTTTAGGCTGCTTCGATAGGAAAATTCTTCGGACGATTTACGGTCCCGTCTGCATAGACGGAGAGTGGAGGATGAGATATAACATCGAACTGTACGGGCTGTACACCGATACCGACCTAGCCAAAAGAGTCAAAACACAACGTCTACGATGGCTGGGTCATCTAGAGCGGACGGACACCAACGCCCCGGCCCGGAAAATCTTCGAATCCACACCGCAGGGACGACGCGGTAGAGGAGCACCGAGACTCAAGTGGCGCACGCAAGTGGAAGGGGACCTCAGCCAACTTCGCGTGCGAAACTGGAGACGGCTAGCTAGAGACAGAGCTGGCTGGCGAAGCTTGTTGGCTGAGGCCCAGGTCCACCCCGGACTGTAGCGCCACCTTAAGTAAGTAAGTAAGTAAGTAAGTTACCATCACTACTTAAATTTTAGTATACTGAACAATATTGGCCTAAACCCTTTAATGAGGCAAAATTTGAACCGCCTACAGTGTTGACCATGCCCACTTTTAACATTTTAGATCTTTAAAAACCCGATTTCTCGAAAAAACGACTCCAAATCGAAAAAAAATGTTAAACAAATATCTAAGATATTACTATTTGCTAAGTTTGCTCCACACCAAGTTTTGAGCTCCGCCCACATATAGGGGGCGTTTTTAGGAAAATTTTTTTTTTCCGAAATAATTTTCGTTTTTAGCGTATTTTCTCATGAGTCTTTCGAAATTACAATTAATTGATTTAAATTTTAAGCCGCCCATGCCCACTTTTGGAGTCGTGGCCGATACAAATAATACATGAAATCGGGCCAAGAAACTTTAAGATTTGGTGTTACATGGTATATAGGGTCGGGTATATAGAAGTTTGTCACAGACAAACCCTTGCACTTACTCACTTGTTGATTTCCTTTTTCGTTAAGAGAACTTTAAAAAAAAATTACAAATGGTTTTTTTTTTTTCAAAATTTTACATGCTGTAGCTTGCTACTCAAGTGGTTTGCGCTTGCGTAAAATTTAGTTGATAAGATAGAAACAACTCAGAGGTTATAGGGCATGTTTGAACACTTTCATTTTGAGAAATCAAGTTTAATGATTTTAAGCGTATCTCAAAAACCATACAATCTTTCAGTTCCGCTATATTTTTCTTTTGAACTTAAAAAAATTGTCTAGGTCTGAATATATTTTTTGAAACGGTATATACATACATATTACCTACCATTACAAAGATAGTGCGGGGGACGGGGACACGCAGTTTTTTTAGCTTTGTTCTATTTTTTTTTTTTTCCTTTAAAATCCATAAAACATCTATTCGGAACCTATTGTTGGACACCGTTGAATTTTTTTTTGTAACCGCTAGCAACGGTTACTTTTTCCTAATACAGAGCACTGCTTTTTTAGTTATCGGTTATAAAAGCGTGTTTTCTAATACAGCTTTTCAACTGTTTCAGGAAATTTCAAGTTAGAAGCGCGACATTTTTGAAAGATCATAAAAATTTTAGAATTTTCTTCATACGTTTTATATACAAACCAAATTTCATTATAATCGGTACAATCGTTAAGATACCAGAATATTTTGAAAAACAATTTTTAAAATGTTTTTGAAGTTTTCGAGCTAAAGCTCAGGATATGCTGAATTTAAAAAAAAAATCGATAGTTTTCACGAAAATTTCAAAGTGTTCTCGTTGTGTGTGATTGTTTTCAAATTATTTGGCTTTAAGACATCGGAAATAGTGGTGGTGAAAATTTCGAAAATGTGTCAAAACCGAAAGTTAAAAACGGTTTACCCAAAAATTGTTTTAAGCCTTTGACTAAGTTGCGATTGTTTATTTGCTTAATATCGTATTTTTGAATTAAGTAGTTAAAAAGTTATCAACTTAAACACGTTGAAAACGGGAACACATTTTTGATTCCTCATTTCAATAATTTTTTTTTCTCATTGCAAAACCTTTCAAGGTAAGTAAGAAAAAAGGGCAGTTCCATCCTTCAGCAACCCAAGAATGGGGGGACTGGAGTTACCGTTATCCAAATCGGTAAGATACCTGGGCGTCATATTAGACTCCAAACTCAGCTGGAGGGTTAATATAGAAGATCGTGTCAAGCGGGCATACGTGGCACTATACGCCTGCCGCAGAACGTTCGGAAGCATGTGGGGACTGCAACCAAACATGGTACACTGGATGTATATAGCGGTTGTAAGACCCATCTTAACTTACGGTGCAGTTGTATGGTGGAAGGCTATGGAAAGAAAGTGTCATCTCTCTAGCCTCACCAAAGTTCAAAGGGCAGCCTGCATGGGTATAACAGGGTCCCTAAGGACCACACCCACCGCGGCACTGGAGGTACTACTCTACCTCGCCCCCTTGGACATATACTGCAGCAGCAAGGCAGCTAAAACAGCTGTTCGCCTAAGGGAATCCGGACTGTGGTCCTTAAGATCTTATGGACACGCCTCTGTGGAAACTCAGTGGGCTGCCTCCACAAACACCCCAGTCACAGATTACCTACCTATGACATTCGCCTTCAACAGGAGATTCGCTACCAGAATACCTGAAAGAGGTGAATGGGAAGATAAGACCATTACAGGAGATGACGAGATCGCCGTATATACCGACGGCTCTAAAATGGACGTCGGAACCGGTGCGGGCATTTTCTGTGGAGATTTGGGTCTAGGTAAATCTTTCCGAATTAATGACGACTGCAGCATTTTTCAGGCGGAGCTGGCAGCCATAATCGAAGCTGCCTCCGAGCTGAAGAAATACGGCCCCGCAAACAAGACCATCACCATATACTCTGATAGCCAAGCGGCAATTAAAGCCTTGGAATCAGACGTGGTAAAGTCAAGGGCCGTGAAACTATGCAGGGAAATTCTGGACGAGTTATCACTTGGCAACACTGCAACTGTGTGTTGGGTGCCAGGTCACACCGATATATCGGGAAACGAAGAAGCGGACAAGCTTGCGAGATATGGGTCTGGGATGAATGCATCTCTAGCCCTCAAATCCATAAGAGTCCCGCTGAGTTCGATAGCACGTAGGATAGAAACTGAATCCTTGAGTAGAACCAATCTACGTTGGACAGAACTTGATACGTGCAGACACACAAGGGAGCTATGGCCAGCGGTAAGCAAAAAGAGATCACTATTTTTGATCGGACTAGCCCGCAGGAACATCCGAGTACTCACGGGAATCCTCACGGGGCACTGCGCTGTGGGTCTACACGCTGAGCGGCTAGGCATACCGCATAACGATTACTGCAGAAGCTGCAGGGACGTTGAAGAAATTGAATCTGTTCGTCACCTGCTCTGCGAATGCCCAGCCCTAAACAGCATCAGGCGTAGTATCCTCGGCAGCTACTTCTTCAACGAGCTCGAAGATCTAAATAATGTAGATCTAAAGGACCTCCTAAGATTTGTATACAAATCCGGATGGGTCCAAGAGGGCGGAACTCTGAGCTTCTAACAGCGGTCTATTTCTGTTTTCGTTCCAAGTATTAAGAAGGTTCCCAATGGACACAATGGACCCAACTGCTGGTCTAAGTGAAGCCGTGACTATTGTCAAAAGGGCATCCATCAACCTAACCTAACCTAAGTAAGAAATCACTTTTTGCCTTCTTTACTACCAAATTTCCAAATTTATTTAAGCCGTTGTGTATGTATAAAAAAAATTGTCCTTGCATGCGCTCTCATTTTTTTCATGGACTTTATAACTGTACCAAATTTCATCTTTCTACGACTCACCGTTCATAAAATAAGTTAAGGATGTCCTTCTCTAATTTTCATAAATTGTTAGCGAATTTACACCGAAGATCCAGCCCGAAGGACCTTTTGAATCCAACCCGAAAGAACAAAGCAACAAAAGATATCCTTGTTTCAATAGATCCTGGGCTAATGGAAAGCCAAGATCAAGCATTTTGAAGTGTGCAACTAGCGAAATCGGGTTATCGCTGGTTTGATTCTGCAATGATTATTTTTCTAAATGAAAAATTGCCCCATAAACAGATTCCACCTGATAAACAGCCTGATTTGACAAATGTTCAAATCGGGCCATTAACTATACCTATCAGCCCCGGGAATCGTTTAGACGCCGCATTCAATAGTTTAATTGGAATTGTAACTATTTTCAACTTGTTGATACCACTTAATACCAAATCGAATAATTCATTTGCAGTCAAGTCTCATATCCACACACGGAACGTGGTCACAGTGCCAGTAAATGCGCAGCGTGTAAACTGAAAGGTGTAGTTTGACATGACTGTTAAATGAAATGAAGTGTGGTTTCACTCAGTGGTTAGAAATGTCGCAAGTAATTAGTTCAGCTTGATAAGCAAATCAACTCAATCGAAAGGCTTTAGCAAACAAGTTAAGGCTGGAATTCATTCAACCGATGTAAGACAAGTAGCAAGATCGATTTTTCAGAAGACTTAGATGATCAGTGTTTGGAGATTTTGTCGTGATAATTTATATTAAACACAATGACAACTTTTAACATGAAACTATAAACAAGCCGATGAAAAAAGAAAAACAAATAACTGAAAAGTATTTGCGCAAGGAAGTTTTGAATAAGACTCTGTCTCAATAAGCATCTGCCTCCAGTTAAACTTTTATCTTCGCTGACATTTGACAGATTTTTAATGAATCTCGAAAACTTCTGACAAAACCCATCTCTTAGCCTCATCCTGATGATCGTGGCAAATGTATTTACTATGCAGGTAGTACTTAATTATTCGTGGCCTTAGCGTCAACCAGTTATAGCCGTTCACAAATATGAGCGTCGATCTCAAGTGCAACATTGCCGACTCGCGAGGAACTACCTCTTCAACGCATATAAAAGCGCCGATCTGTGTGTAAAATTACTGCGGAGAAGAATTCATACCAGTGGTAAGAAAAAAAAAATGGATTTAACTTTTTAAAGTAGCCTAAAACAGGTGGGAATGTACAATGTATAGCTGACATACAAACAGTTAATAACATGTAATAATAGGCTACGACCTGTTGGAAAAACACTCAGACAGAAATCAAAACGATGTATACAACAAGATCGCAATCGAAAATCCCTACCAACAGAAACATCCCTCCACCACATATGTCAAATCGTAGGGATAAAACTGCCAAGTTTATGTGCTTTGGATTTATAATGAGTTCACGTTGGCTCGGAAACATCCTGGGAATGGACAACAGTGATCCACCCAAAACGATCTTCGAACCTATACGCCCCCAGGCTACCGACGATAAGGAAGATCGAATCTCTCGAAACCATTGGAAAGCAAGTGTCCCCCTTGATTACGAACAGGCGCCCAACGAGTAAGTAAGGCTGAGCCTGAGTCAAATCCACCATGGAAAAACTTTCCTTTGCTTATTTTTTCTTAGGTAATGGTGTCATCTCTATGTGTTTTATTGCTCACCCGTAGCCAAACCATCTTTGACAAAAGACCAAAAGTTCCTAACTAATTTATTTAAAGTTTACACATAAACTTAACTGAAGTCTATGATGGAACGAACTAACTATGTCAACACCTTCGAAACAAAATGGTTTAATTTTACCCTGCATATTGTGCCCGTCGATGAACACAAAAGACTCTAATTCCCCGCGACATGTCCTACAAATCACCTCTTACGTTGTCTAATGCAGAACTGACAGTGGGACTGGTCCGAGCTAACAGGCCGAATACACAGTTCTTAACGCACAAATTTGTTCGCATTGTGCGATCAATTAATCATATCGAGCAGCGGGACACATTGCTCCTTCATTCACCAAATGAATAAGTGCCCAATGAGGCAGTATACAATCCATTGAATATGCCGGGCACTTGTTCGCTGCCACTATGCCTAATCGTCCTCCGGACAACTTTAGCTGGCGCTGGGACTAGGCACTAGGCGTCTGGCTGCAAACGGCCAGTTATTCAATATCCACACCTGGAGTGGGCCGCCATTCCAACGCAAATCGTCGACTTATTGTTGGAGCACAGCTGTGCCCCGTGATGATGATGATGACTTGGTCATTTGGCAAAATTTATTTTACACCGCACCGCGATGTGTCTAGCGCCAGGCAGAAACTGTCGCAGGCAATCTAAATGACGATGATGATGCGTCCAGTAGTTGAGGTTTAATAAGGTAGCATGAATAGTGCTGGGTGCCTTCACTGATTCGCATACAAGTCACATAAGCTCCCGGTAGACACGCGTTTTGCTATCAATCAAACGATGGCTTCATCTCGAAGAAGGCCATGGGTGCCGATGACGAATGTTAATGCTTGAAGGAGGTAAGCAAGCTATCGACTGGATTCCAACAGCGCGCGGTTCGCGAATCGCGCAAAGTGAATGTGCGAATTGGCTTTTGTATTCCCAACTGATGGCTACTTGATTAATGGGCGTTTCAGTTGGACTTGGGCATAAGTAAGGGGCGTGTAATGACAGCAGTTGTACATGTTATTAAAGTGATACATCACAATTGCCAGGTTAATTAAAAAGTAACTTCAGATTTTATTGGGAATAATTAAATACTATAAAGGCGGGTTTGTGATGATGTTTTGTTAACTTTTTGCAGAACTGGCGTTGGGAGTTTAATTTTCAAATTACAAGCCAGGACTTGGATCATATGATTTTATTTGTCTTTGGAAATCTCTTTGGATTTGTATTAAGAGCTTATGAGGAACAAATTTGATATAGGTAGGATGCTTTGTATAAATAGCGACTTGACTTTGAAACCAAAATATCTACGTACTGGTACTAAGACTGGTACTCTTCTATAATATAGGCTTTCGGCAACATTTTGTAGGTATTAATCTATTAAACTATTGATCCTAATTTTGCGCTTTGTCCGTGAAATATATATTTTTAAATCTATGGCATAAGCAATATTTACAAGAACATTAAAAAATGCAGTTTATACCTTAATTTTCTATACCATATACTCCAAAAATCTATCTGGCCTTGGGGCCATACCGTATATATGTATAGACATCATACTTTCAGACAATGCTATAGCTACTTCGGTATTATATACCTGCTATAGTGGGCGTATTGGTATCTTTGAAAGATTTTGGAGTTTTAGACTCCTAGTATTCAACAAAAAAAAAAGAAAAAAAATGCTATGGATGTTTTAATGCGGACGACACAGTCATTTTTTGCACGCATGAGTTCCCACTTCTCATTAGGACCAAACTCTAATGTAACACACTATAACCCCGCGGCTCCCAAAGTGTGCTCCGCGAAGAGATAAGTTAAAAAAATTAAAAACACATAATCAAAAAATAAAGAAGTCCAAATTTTGAATCGATGACTGCCTTACAATTAGGGTTGAGGTAACATCTGATAGATAAGTTTTTTTTCTTGTGTGAGAAGTTATGTTAAGGATTTTATTGTTAGCGTTTCTTGTAGATATTTGTTAATTTAAATGTTTTAATCTTGTCGCCTCAGGAAATAAATAAAACCTGCTGCAGACTTGTACAGTGTTGCGTCGAAAAAGCTGGCTTTCCTGAGATCGTAGAAGCATAAAAATTTTAAAAATTTTATATGAGGACATTAAGGCAAGAAGAACACAGCAAATAAATCGTTTCGGATCCCTGGGCCGAATCCAAAGTTTTGTTGGATAAAACGAAAAAATTATTATTATCTCGTTTCCATGTAGAGTAGAACCCGGCTTCAATCGCCTGGCAACACGGTTTGAGTCGACTCGACTATGCTTTGCGAGCCGAGCCGGAATTATGCATGGAGTTTGTTCAAGAAGCCGAGGAGTCAGATTTTGCCGTTTCTGAGCACATTTGGATGATATGTGATGAAGTGAAATAATCACCTCTGCGGTCGAACGAAGTGAAATAATCACCCTAAGACCTTTTAAGGATATGAATGGGACCAACAGGAGAATCGATTAAGCCATCTCCGTCCGTCCGTCCGTCCGCCCGTCGGTATGTAAACAACATTAAGGCCTTAAATTTTAAGCCAGAGAGCTGAAAGTTGGTGAGTTAGCTGGATTTCCAGTCCAGTTTGAAAATTAGCTGAATTCGCCTACGGACACGTTCACTACGGTCCTGTATGTGCGACCATCTCTAGTTTTTAAAAATACTTTTTTCAAACTTTAGCTATGTTGCAATGGTGCTAGGGCACTAATTTTTGGTACGTAACATTGCCTTGTAAATGTATTTGAAGCACTCAAAAAAGTTGGGCCTTTTCATTGACCACGCCCACTTTTTTAAGGGATTTTAATCTTAAAATTACTGTTTTCCAATAAATCTATATGAAATTTGACTAAAAATCATATGACAAAAGTTGTAGATATTAGCATTTTCGAAATTTTATGTATATGTAGTATGTGCCGATATGTATGCAACGTATTTTGTATCCCGCCCACTTTTTGGAGGCGTGGCAATTTTTTTTAGTATGGTCGGGTATTTTGCAATTCGTCGTAGATGGACTGAAGCACTGTTGCAATTTCTCACTTTTTTTTCGATTAGGAGTGAACTTTCCGAGACATCGAGTTTTTAAAGATCTATTACGTCAAAAGTGGGCATTGTCAATGGTGTGGGCGGTTCAATTTTTGTCTTAAAGGCAAGACCAATATTGCTAGTATGGCCAATATTGCTGAAGCAAAATTTGAGTTCCTACGCTTTGTCTTTTTCTTCTTTTTTTTCGTTTGGGTGCCAAGTTATGATCTGAAGCAATGGATCATAAGATTCATAACCCTCCCACTTTACGGCATTGCTTTGCTAATGGTCCGCTTGTGGGGTACGCCTATTTTACCTCTAAATATATCGTCAGGCCACCCGGTTTTGGATGTCTTCGTCACTGAGGCGGAATAAATTCTGTTGTAGTTGCATTTGTGTGACCCAGGAATGTTAAGGCCTTTATTTCTTTCGTTATTGCGCTAAAATGTTGATTGACATTGATTTTTTTTGACAGGGTCCGTAGAATCCTTTGAACATGGTAACACCAACTGAGCCGGTCATGCTCCATTTTCCTGAAGATACGTTTTTTTTTACACTTTGTGTAACTTGACCAAATGGGTATTTTGAAAGAAAATGTGAAATAGATGTCTCACATTAAAGCAAGTAGTGGGCGTAGCTGTCGGCGGATTAAATCGATTTGCGGGCTTTGTCTGTGCAGCCAAGCCGGTGTTCCAAGTTTCTCTAGATTGATTTTGAAGACCTAAAACTTTCGCTCATACAAACGGATGGACATGGTCTAATTAATTCACCTGTCGGCCTCGAGCATATATCAAGGTCTTAAGGGTCTACTGTGATCCATTCACTGTGTTACAAACTATGCACTAAAATTATTATGCCCTGGATCGGGTACAAAAAAAGCTTTGATAGATTGTGAAAAAGGTTGCGCATGCATGACTTTTACATTGAAAAACATATTTTTGTTAAGAATTATGTAACCGAATCTCCAGAACACAAAAAAAAAATGAAAAAAAAAAACGAATGCTAAAACCAGAATTTTGGAAATACATAATATTAAAACTCTAAGATTCGGAATACAGAATTTTGATCTATTCAGAATCACGAATCCAAAATTCTTAAAAAAAAGTCTCCAACCTCTCTTATGTTCAACCTTACATGCCTCCACTGATTTTCTTCTAAAAATTTTATTCACATATTTCTCAGAGAGAGAAACATTTAGCAACTCTCGAGATGCCTTTGAAAACACTAGCATTTTAGGCAAATATTGTCAACAGAACGACTCTAAACTTTCAATTACAATAGTATTCACTCACTAAAGCATTATAAGGATGGATTAACTTAAGTCGGCGCAATTTCCTCGCACAAGCTCTATGAAGCTAGTTGATGGCGGTGTTTTTGGGGAATTTTCACACCGGTATACCACCAGACTGATATGGAAAGCGACGGTTGAAGAAAAATTTGCCGTCTAGGCTTTGATCAGACTTGCTTCGCTAGCATTACACTAGCATTGCCCACCTTGAATGTTCCCGGGCGAATTCCACCTACTCCAGCAACTTAAAGTGATATTGTCATCTTTTGTGCCATGTTAGGAATTAAGGAATACTAAATAAAGACCACTCCACCTGCGAAGAACATCATTCCCGTTTGAAAGAAGTGCACCCGCACCGTTCTAAGGTTTAAAATCCAGGCGGGCTTGTCAGACCCTCGTGGAAGTTTTTTTTTCAGGTAACGATGGCAGAATTCGAACCCAGACCTCCGGCGTAGTAAGCATACACACGAACCAACACGCCACGGCACCCCGTTTAACTTAGGTTTAACACCTTGAGGCGACAAATCTTTTTCCGAAACGTCTTATTTGAAGATCTGTAATCATGCTCCAACCTCTTCTCAACATTTTTCTTGGTTTTTCTTGCTGCTTAAGTTATTCGTGCTCCAATGTACCAATGCTGGATTTTACCTCGCTGCCTTCCTTGCTTGTCTTCTTTTCACTGATATGGCTTCTTCGACTCCAAGAGTTCTATAATAGTTCGCGTAGCTCTTTTCTCACCACCAGCGTGAACTTTGACTCCACAAACGTCTGCTGCAGGGGTAATAACTACTGTTGAAAAGGCTTTTGCTGATTCTCTACATTTGAGGGAACTTATTCCAACCTCTCCAAAACGTGATGCGCATTTTGTTGTCTGGCATCTTGTTGTCAGATCCTTTTTTGCCTTGGTGAATGATGAAAAGGAATACTGTCCCTGAAGTTAAATTTGTGCAACACTAACGTAGTGCTCACATGATCAGTTGTCAATTTGTGCCCTCTCAAGACCCGGAAACAGCATCTATCAGTGATCTCTGATTGAACACTATACTTTACGGTTTACGAATACAGAAACTTCAACAACAAAATCTTTCAGTTCTTATCTGGGTTTCATTGACTTCCAATTACATCCCCACCTGAGTGGGCGTCACCCATGGGGAGATAGCAGTCCATGTTTCCCCTTATATTCAGGGCAGCATAAGCTGTATCCATAGATGCAGTATACAAGGGCCAAAGTTGGTCGTTCAATCAAGCTTAAGCTGCAAGACTGCAACGCTCCCTCACTTCCTACTCCAATCTCCAAGTCGTTGTCCCATCACCCGGTTGCAAGTGAGTTCCTCTACTCCCCAATTCTACAATGTGGGACGCTGTGCCAAATAAGTTTGAAGGCGTCAGTCATATTTCTGTTTCCAGAAGTCGAGTTTAGAGTTACATCGAGCTGACGTATTTCAATAGAGTGGCGCAACAGCTCGAGGTATGTCTCAACAATGTATGCTGTGTGTGTGTTAATTTCTTCACATACAAGGGGACCTACAATTTTTGAGACTTTGAGAAGTTTTTCAAGACAAATGATACTCTCGGAGGGCTTGTCAGACCCTCGCGGAGGTGGAACAAGTCTTTTTTTTCAGGTGACGATCGCAGGATTCGAACCCAGACCTCCGGCGTAGTAAGCACACACATTAACCACTACGCCACGCACCCCCTGATGTATTTAGCCAACTCAAAAAGTCCTAGTTTCTCCAATATGAGTGCGATGAACCAATGTTAAATATCACTGTTGTTCGCTCTGAAAGTCCTTTTTCGAAATGTTGGCCCATAAAACTTCTAACCCCTGAAATGGCAAACACTTTTTTTACTCATCCTACTTTGACTGATGACTGCCTTCAGTGTTAGGGCGTATATTCATTATTGCACCCACAGACTTTATTTCAAACGAGCTATAAAGTCCTCCGTTAGTATCATATTCACTTCAACAAGTCATTTATCTGGAAACTTGTTAACACAATGTCCCTAGCTACTGCAACGTTACAGCCTCCATTCACACACCTTTCGGTAGCTGCCTATGGAATTGATTTATACCACACAGCGTGAATTGAATACCTTTATCTTTTGTCCAAGATATTCCATACTATCTTGGGTATGGTGATCGGGCAAATTATACCCAAAGAGAAAACTGCAAAATGCTGACTCCACTCCACGACGGCTCGGACAGTTGGAAGACTAAGCTTGATGCATTGCCAGCTTATCTCGTCTAGCATTGAAGTTGCAGTCTAGTTGACTATCGTAAATCCAATGTGGAAGCGATAAGGAATTGACTTTTATTGATTGCAGGAAATGAATGGACTGCAGAGCTCAATTTCTTGTAGGCTATGTATAGATACTCGACTTTTGCTGAAATGTAAGCAGTATCCGGAAAATTCAAGCTTTTATGCAACAAAATTTAGTCCAACGAATTGAAGCAGCATTCTTACCAGTTAGATAGCCAAATCTTTTATCAGATTTGATTAATTGACAGCCAACGATATGCCTAATGAACTGCACCTTTAACTAAGTTGGAGGAATAACATGATGGCAACCACGAGTTTGAGGCATCCGCCTGCTAAACACAATACTCGTCTTCAATCAGATGGTTGTAATAGAGAAATAACATGCACAAAAAATAACACAAGTGCTGACGCTAAAATTACCTCCATTAGCCCCCAGCAGAAGCACATCCACAAAAATGTTGCATGCTCGTCCTGTCTGGGAGTTATTTTGTCGTGCCACATTAACGAGACGCTCTGTGCTCATTTGGTACATGCACTGCACTGGAACTCTACTCCCTGCCAACATGCAACCCCGATTACCAGCAGAAATTGTCTGCTCTTTCATGCACAGACCTTGGGACAACAGCCTTTTGATTTATGTCCAATGTCATTTTGTAATCTTACGCTTACACGGTGAGTAATTCGCGCAATAAGAGATGACTCCTCTTCCTGTCACAAGAGTGCTCAGCACGACCAAGAAAAAGAGCCCACACATATTCGGTGCGCCAGCATCTGCGAAGCAACGCAACTGCGCGAATCACAGCAGCAAGCCGCTAATTAGCAAATTGAAAACTAAGTGCATCGCGGCTGCGCAAAAGCAAAATTCATCGCAAATTGCTGCCTACCTTTGGCCTTTTGCATGATGCGACCGCGGTGGCTTATAGCTCTTCATAAATTTAAAAATCTGTTTTAAATTTAATGAACAGTGAATTACGCCGTTTTTTTTTTGTCGAAAGTCGTAAGATATTTTTTGTTTATTTTTTTCCCCACCGAGCTCATGAGGAATCTCTGAGCGATGTAATTTTGAAAAATCTCCTCTGTCCAAATCCTTCACCGATATGCGGAATGATAGCCACACCAGCTATCGACACGCCTTTTAATTAACGATTTTCCATTTAAATTCATTCGTACCAGCTGCTTGCGCTGCTGGAAACAACCTGTCCGAGTCTAGTTTATTCGCTTGAAATATCACAACAACAGCTGTCACCCCATTGGACATTGCGAATGAATCCACGTATACGAATGGCTGCATGCACTCCTGGAGGATAAATAGGTTGGAATTTAATTTAGAAAAAAAAGTACAGCATCCAGTCCAAGGTCGAGTTTCAAATTTATTGCGCTTCTCCTGCGAGTCGTGTGATGTATCGCACTGATTGCACTCTTAAGATAACGATAAATTACATCCTCCGCAGCAGTCCTTATAGGATAGCGGGGAGTTGCTCGATTTGATCGTCTCCAGCACCATCGTTGCGTTAAATGCGTTCACTGTGGAACACCCACCTGCCTGGGGGTTGCACTTGAAGGAAGATGATGTAATTTGTTTGGCACTTAGCCATTTCGAAAATAGAATGGAAAATTGCTCTGGAAGGAAGATAAATTTTCGCAGTTCATTTGGATGGGCGTTCGTAATGAAGGGTGAGACCTTTATCTACTTCGGAGGCCTCCAAGATTGTAATTTAATTGCATGAGCCATGGGCCACCTAGTCTCTTGTTAATGGCTGCTTGCAACTTCATGATTTGTGGACTCGTTAAGCTAGCATTTTTGCAAAATAGTTTTCTTAAGAAACATTGTGCGGGAACTAAAATGGTTCATCCTAGCATTAAAGTCGTCAAAACAGGCTTCACAAAAATTCTGATCGAGATTGTTGTTGAAGCCAAACTTAAACAAAACAATGGCCAGCCATAAAAAAAGTTGAACTAAATGGCAACTGCAGAACACTCAGAAAAACCTCGGAACATAATTGGCAAGTTTTGTCCTAGTCGGCAAAACAAAGAACACAGTTAGGTACACGTGGGGGTGAGCATAAGCCCAAGAAGCATTAAATGTTCTTACCTCCATCTGAAAAAAAGGAAGAGCTCGAGTGTTTCTAGCACTGAATTTTGCTAAGCCTAAGAGAGTCCTTAGGGGTTTCTTTTACCCGGATGTTAACAATCCAACCGGGCTTCCTTTTCGGATATCTTTACGTGTTTCTCATACAGGCTTGACATGTTTGTTAGCAAACCGATTTTCCTTCTCGAAAGCAGCCAGACGCTTGTTGTGATAAGCAGGAGGATAGTTGTGTCTTTGGCTGCTGTTCCTGAAAACACACAAAATCCGGTACCGTGACATTGTGCCAGTTCCTCAAGTTTAGTCTTAATTCACTCTGTGAAGGGAAGTGTAGTGTGTAGGAATACGGACAATGAGAGTGATTTTACGGTCCCACCTCCGCGAGGGTCTGACAAAACCTCCGAGAGTATCATTCGTCATGAGCGCCCACTCAAATCGCCGTTGGAAATCGGGAAAAACTTTAAGGTCCTTTCCCCGCCAGAACACCTAAAACACACACAACAAGCGTGTTTGTGAGAGGTCAGGCGAAGGCTCTTCTGAGCTGTGAGTGCGAGTTAACTAGTTAGCTAGTGCCATTAGGCAAATTTTATCAAAGCGTCATGCAACAAAACTGGTATTTTGGCAGACGTGCTGCCCCCTGCAACCTTTCTACTAGATTTTTCTTTTACCTTTCCTTGAGTCCTTAAGTCCAAAGTGACACAGTGTCATATGTGACTTATGACATTTCACCTTAGTGACATCAGACCATATGTTAATATTTAGCCTTGTGTCACTTTTAATGTCAAAGTGTTGATATTTGGCACAATGTCACGGCACCAGGCAAAAGTAAGGGCCAGAGTGGCTGCATAAGGAAGTATAGGTACAGTCAAGGCAGTAAGAGAGGCAGATGCGATGACACATCTAAGAGTTGAAGACTACTTCCACAAATTCGCCGTAAACAAAGCATTCCAAAGGACGAGCTTCTCGTAAAGAAATTGAAACGTTGCGGTCGTCCGACAATCAAGCAGTGTAAAAACGTCGAAAAGAAGTTCAAAGATGTCCTATGGAAAGGATTATCTACCACAAAAAACGGGGAACTTCTATTTGATGGCACTGGTTGGTTAGGCCGATTCAAAGGCTTGTATGTAGCTTGCAAAAAAAGCGCCCCGTGAACTTCCTCCAACGCTGCATTTTGAAGGGTCTGAAGCTTGAAAGGACACCAAGCTCAGACACACGATATATTTTTAGAAAGAGCAGAGTTTAAATGAAGAATTTATTTACCGACAGAATGGGATATGAGTGCCGTGACCCTAGGATTCTGGAACTGAACTAAAAGCCAATACGGAAAGAGTCAATAAGAAGAGAACTAGCCGGCAATACGGGAAGCATTTTTGGCTGTTCCAAATAAGAAATTGTTTACAATTCCTAGAGAAATAGAAACTTTAAAGTGTAGCATAGGGAGGTGGATTGTCAAATTTATCGACCGAGGGTAAGGAAGTTCTGCAGATAACTCTGCACCACTGATTGAAAATATCATCACACAGAACTTTGGCTGACCTCGTTCTATCCCCCTACGACTCTGAGTTAGCAAACATGGATTAATTAAAAAGATTTGGCGAGGGAAAAGGACCAGACTGCTATGGTATTGATCATTTGATGAAAACGCACAATAATTGGTCGTTGTGGCGGAAAACGGGAATCAATGATAAAAACGCCTTACTATAGGGTATGTTGTTTTCAATAACTACCACTCTGGAAACATTCTTTTGCAAAGGTGCAAATATCCTCTATATAAGCGGTCAGTCTACCAGCTATTAATCCTTTAGCTCGCATATCATTGACTGCAGAAGCTTGGTAGGATCAAGGATCAAGGCCAAAATTTGATGGGTTCGTAGATCACTTAAAAATTGGTGAAAATGAGACCAACCGACGAAGTCAGAAGGGGGTTCAGAAGTCCCTTTCAAGGGACCTGCACCCTTCTGATTCAAGGGACCTGTACCCCAACCTCTAAATCGGCGATAAGTGAAGTTATACTTAAACTAGTGGAAGCATATAAGATGTATCTCTTATTAGATGTACATCCCAGGTAAGTACCCCATTTAGACCTTCATCAAAGATACCAAAAGATGTCTTAATTTAAATGGGCATGTTACAAAAAAAAAAAATTTAGAAGGGTAAGATATCGCTTTTTTGTAATAATAAAAAAAATAGTCGACTCACCAGTTTGTCAACTATGAAGCCTTAAAAAGATTTAAAAGCTGGGTTTATTCTATGCAAATGACCAGCCATTTTAGATTGAATTCTAATCTTCAGACAACGAGTAACGAAGCCATAAGGAGTTCCTCTGCCCAGCAGCGTTCCCAACATCACGAAGGATAACCTCCTAGCCTAATCTATCCTGACGCTTACGATGCAAAACATCTCTTTAAGTAGAGGTGGCATCGCAATATGCAAATCAGGAAAAGAAAGACCGTCAATTATGAAGACTTACGCAGGTTAAGCTCATCTTTATTGCGCAGTTTATGTAAAATTCTGTTTGCTTAGTAAAATTCTTTCTAGATATATTTTACATTCTGTTCTATCCTTTTTTCGTTATACAGTCTACTGCTCTTATGGTGATTCTTTAGTTTCGTTACAGGGCGAAAAAGTTTCCTTTACTTTTTTAGATTTGTATACCCGACCCAGGGTGTATTAAATTTGCTGTATAGTTTGTAACGCAGTGAAATAATCACCGTAGACCCCAAAAATCTTTTAGAGATATGAGTGAGACCGACTGGAGAATCGTTTAAGCCATGTCCGTCCATCAACTTTTAGGCCTTAAATTTTAAGCGAAAGAGCTGAAAGTGGACTGGAAGTCAATTGGACCAGATCAAGTTTGAAAATTAGTTGAATCCTCCCACAGACACGCCCACTACAGGCCTGTATGTGCGACCATCTCCTAATGGTGCTAGCACACCATTTTGTAATTGTCTTTGAGGCAGCAGAAAAAGTTTGGCGTTTACATTGAGCACGCCCACTTTTTAGGGAATTTCAACTTCAAATTTCAATTTCAACTTCAAATGAAAACAAAAAAAAATGTTTTTCAATAAATGTATTTGAAATTTGATAAAAAATTATAAAACAAAAGTTCTAAATATTAGCATTTTCTATGTTTTTTGTATATATTATATACATCTCCGCCCACTTTTGTGGGCGTGGCTTAGAAAACCCGTCATTTTAACAAAGTGATTTTCTTTCTTAAAATGACGGGGTTTTAGTCCAAAATGTATGCAACCACCTATCGTTAAGCATTCAAAAGTTATATTTCTACATCCCGTCCACTTTTTGGAGGCGTGGCAGGTTTCTTTTTGGTGGGGTCACGTATTTTGCAATCCGTCGCAGACGGACTGAAGTATGTAGTATAACTGTTGAACTGTTGCACTTTCCCACTTGTTTTCTTAAAAAAAAAACTGTTATAAGTTCATTATTTTTTTTTCGAATTTGTTGTATTGGTTTCGAATTTCGAAAATGTTTATGCATTTTTTTTTTCAAAAATGCGTCAAAACTAAAGTATTTGAAGGAATTCCTCCTGCCCTCTTGTAATTCCAAGGGGCAAGGGGAAACCGCATTGGTGGACCTCAGAACTGGGCCTATTCAGGAATGAATGCAGGAAACTCTTCAATAGAGCCAAGGCCACACGTGCAAATACAGACTGGGATGCCTACAAAACATCCCTCAAATCCTACAAAAAGGAGCTGAGGAGAGCCAAACGGCTATCTTGGCGACTCTTTTGTAGTAAAATAGAAGAAGCATCCGAAGCCTCTAGGCTAAGGAAAATCCTCTCTACTAATCCAACGATGCCTAGCTACCTTAAAAAAGCAGACGGCTCTTGGACTTCCTCCAGCGCAGAATCGCTAAACCTGCTACTGGACACCCACTTTCCAGGTAGCTCCGAAGCTATCAATAGCATTAACCTTAACAGGTCAATGCCACACATAACTAATAAATTTGATCTAATAACGAGAGATAGACTGCTTTGGGCACTTAACAGCTTCAAACCTTACAAGTTGGCAGGACCAGACGGCATAATACCAGCCGAACTACAAAGGTCATCGGACATTGTCCTCCCTGCACTGGAGACAATTCTGAGAAGCTGCGTAGAGCTGGTCCACATTCCGCTGCTATGGAGAGAAGTGAAAGTGGTTTTTATACCCAAAGCTGGCAAATACTCCCACGTTACTCCTAAAGATCTCAGACCCATAAGTCTATCATCATTCCTTCTAAAGACTCTAGAAAGATTGATCGATATCCACCTACGATCTAGTATTGACAAAAGGCTGCTTTCTACTGCTCAGCACATTATTGTAAGGGCAGATCTGTTGAAACAGCCTTGCATACGCTAGTACGTTCCATTGAATATTCCCTTCATCACAAGGAGTACACGAGTACACATGGCCTTCCTAGATATAGAAGGCGCCTTTAATAATGTCAACACGTCTGCGATCTTGGCTGCACTGTCGGATCTGAAGGTGAGTGGCTCACTTTGCGAGTTAATTAATCAACTTTTAACGAGTAGGATTATAAAATCTAAGCTAGGTGAGACAACTGCCAGAAGATCCGTCAGCAGGGGAACACCGCAAGGTGGAGTCCTATCCCCACTCCTTTGGAATCTAGCGGTGAACGAACTGCTGGTTATCCTAGAAGGAGATGGCTGCAGAGTGATCGCTTATGCAGATGACGTTGCCATTGCTGTATCGGGGAAGCACCTTAACACCCTCAAAGAACTCCTACAGAATGCTCTAAACAAGCTAACAAGATTGGCTGACAGCTGTGGCTTGGGGGTCAACCCTCACAAAACTGAACTAGTCCTATTCACCAGGAAATACGAAATCCCACATATCGACCGCCCCTCAATCAAGGGCACTAGCTTAATCTTCTCTGAGGAAGCTAAAATATCTGGGTCTCATCTTAGACAGAAAGCTTAGCTGGAAGTCTAATATACAGGAAAGAGTCCGGAAAGCTACGGTAGCACTCTTTTCCTGCAAAAAAGCCATCGGCAACAAGTGGGGACTTCAACCCCGTATCACCCACTGGCTATATATCTCGGTCGTAAGGCCGATACTGACGTATGGAACAGCTGTCTGGTGGACCGCTTTGAATAAAGCGGTAAATCGTGATAAGCTAAGCAAGGTCCAAAGCTCAGCTTGCTTATCTATGAGTGGAGTACTTCGCACCACTGCCTCAGCAGCACTAGACATTCTGCTCCATCTAATTCCTCTTGACATCTTCAGCAGACAAACTGCTGCCATCACGGCTACTCGCCTCAAAGCAACCTCTCAGTGGACCAATAGTGAGATAGGCCACTCTGCTATTCTGAACACATTCAGATTCCCTTCTAGAAACATGGACCTCACCTTACCCCAATTACATTTTGAAAAGAACTTCCAGGCAACGATCCCCCCCAGGTCTTCCTGGGAGGACTGTGCGCCTCTGGAATGTGAATCGATCCACTTCTACACTGATGGATCGAAGACAAATGATGGGGTAGGCGGGGGTGTATTCTCAGACCGACTAAATCTAAGTCTCTCTTTCCGTCTCCCGGATCATTGCAGTGTTTTTCAAGCTGAAATTATGGCGATAAAGGAAGTCTTGTCCTGGCTTAAGAAAAATGTTATATCCGCCAAGGACATACGCATATTTTCTGACAGCCAAGCGGCCATCAAGTGCCTGGAATCGGTCTCTATAAACTCTAATGTAGCCTTAGACTGCCATTCATCTCTAAAGGAGATGTCGGAGCAGTTCAACATTCTCCTGTGCTGGGTGCCAGGACATAGAGGCATTCCAGGTAACTGCAAGGCTGACGAACTCGCCAAACTTGGAACTACCCTCCCAATTTTGCCTGATAAAGGCTCCGTAGGCATTCCAATTTCGACATGTAAACTCATGATTAAACTGGATGCGATAGAAAGAACAAATCTCAGATGGACTAGTGGCAGTACCTGTCTAGCGACGAAACAGATCTGGCCAAAGCTTGATCTTAAACGCTCTAGGAGTTTGATCGCTCTTAATAGATCGCACATTAGTGCTACAATCGGTGTCATTACAGGACACTGTCTGATAGGCAAACACACGACAAGGCTTGGTGTCTATTCCAACGACTTTTGCAGGAGCTGCATGGATGAGGAGGAGGAAGAGATCACTCTCCACCTTCTCTGTACATGCCCCGCTCTTTCCAAGAACCGAAATCTTCACATTGGAGCTTTCTTCTATAATGATCTCAGTGATCTCAGCACGACTGACCCGAAACGTCTCTTACGCTTCATTAATAGCTCGAAATGGTTCAACGAGTAGGCAATAGAGTCAGATCCGCGTGGTATCACAATGGACCTACATAGGTCTAAGTGTGTTGGTTTCTTTGGATCCGACAGCCACTTCAACCTAACCTAAAGTATTTGTAAAATATGACTTAAACACTTGATTTACTTTGGTTTGCTTTATACGTGCCTTTAATATTGGCTTTAGGCACCAAGCGGTTCAAAAGTTATAACCTAAAACACCTTGAAAAACGTCATCCATTTTCAACTTTTCATACTCCAAAAACTGCTCAAAATTTTCAAAACGTTAGCTTTTTTCATTAAAGTTAAGAATTAAGTAAACCTTAGTTTGGTTCTTCTACTTCATGCCAGGTAAACTTTTCAAAAAAAAATTACTGAAAACCCCTAAAAACAAATTTTCCATGAAACTTGAAACTATAATTCAACCGTAATTTGTGGTTAAAAAAATTGCCGTCGTTGGTTTCCCTGACTATTTACACAGTTTGAAAGTAAGTTGGTACACCAAATTTTGCCTTTCTCCAATTTACAGTTCAGGACGGACGGACATACCATAAGGGTTCGTTTTTGGATGGACCGAAAAAGTAGTGGGTTGTTTTTTTAAATAAACCCCAGCAAAACTAATTGAGTATAAATGGATTTGAGGAAATGAGAGGAAATAATACCTAGATACCCACTTGGTGTCCTTGGATAGCCTAAGGACTAAGTTAGGGCAGAATAAAATACTCCACTGGAGCAGTTAGGGCTCCAGTGGAGTAATACTTTAATAGGTTAAAAGAGGAAAGAGTTAAGAAGTGCTTATAAGGCCAAGCTTTTCAGAAGTGAAAGTACATGCAATGAGCTGAATTACTGCAAAAAACCGTTCAATACTTAGTTAGAGAGTTAGCCAGGGCTTCATGGCAAAAATACTGCGAATCATTCACGGTAACAAGCCTCGAGGCTACGCGAAAGCTCGGTCTGGCTGCTATTCTACCGATCATGCAACAGACAGTATACCTGAGATTTAAGCGTGAAGAGAATTTAAAAGATGATTTTTATACCAGAGATGGCAAGCAGTGCTATATAGCACCAAAAAGTCTATATTCCAGTTATAATTGAATAATACTATGTTTTCGACACTAATCTGCGAGTAACATAAATGCCCAGCTAATATCCCCCTTGTATGTGAAAAAAGTATAGCACACACAGCATACATGGTTGAGAAGTTGGCCCTGGTTCACCTCGAGCTGTTGCGCCACTCTATTTATTTATTTTTTTATTTTTAATATCCCTTAAATCTCAAGGTTTATTATACAAATCTAAGTCTTGGCATGCAATCAAAAATAAATCTCATTCAACACTTTTCGCACACCTATGTAACAGCTTGAGAATCGAAAAAGGAAACTAAAATTGTTCACGTACATATCTGTCACAAATATGTTCTCTATTGGACTTTTTCCAACGGGATTCTTTTTTCGCTTTTGGAAAATGCCATCTGCAATCTGCTTTGAGAGCAAAACTGACAGAAAAAGAGTGCTCGAGTCAAATTAATCCTATGTTTTTCTGGTGGAGCCACTGCCCACTTGGGATTTATTTTAAATCGTCTCCCGCTAATCGCAGATTTATTGCCGGTGGAGACAAAGTGCCATACTAAGGTGGAAAGAAACTGCCATACTAAGGTGGTCAAGTCTGGGTGGACATGGGGTATCCAAGGGTATAGGATACTTCACTTCAAAGTGATATAAAATGGATTTTGAAAGCGTTGTTAAAATTATTTCTCTTTTCAAACTGCAGAAGAGCTTTTTTTGGCAATGTGTTGAAGTTTAAAGGTATAGCGAGAGAATAGGCCATTTTTATGGCCTAAAAAAATTGTAGTTGGAGTGATTTGTTCCTACTTAAATTTGTGAAGGACATTAACTTTTGTTACTACAAACATTGGCACTAGGCGATGCTAAACATGGAATTCTCTTAATTCTTAAATTATTTTTTTAGCAGAATATTGAATGCTAGATAAAATCATATAAATGTCATTTTCACAAAACTTTTCTGAGTGTAGCCTGTAACTACGATCTTAAAAAGAAATACTCTCCTGCATTGGCAATAACAAACTGTTTGAAGTTTGAATACCTTCAGCATGAGTACCAATCGGTGAGCAATGAGTTTGTGATAAATCTCTAGCTTGTCCTTTGTGTTCAAAAAAGCAATGAGTTTCTTTTATGCCCAGAATGACTGCCATTCCACAGAGGAAATCTACATGGTCTGCTTGGTTGTGCGTGCCTGCATCATCAGATGCATGGACGGAAACGCATGCGGTCGCAATTAAAATTCACTCGAAATTGCTTGTTCGCAATTCAGATTCATAACAAGTAAAGCCTGCGCCGACTACGATGTAATGCGTGCCGCAGACGAGATCTACTACTGCACTACGCACTATACCAATTATGAAAATTGATGCAATATCCTGATAAGGAATTGCTTGCCTTGAGAACTCTGCTTTAGGATTTAAGGGCCAATTATATGGGTAATTTTTCAGTTACTTTTTATTTTTAGCCAACGAACGAAGATAGTGCGCGATGCTCATCTTGCATACTGCTGGACTGGCACGCTTCAGAGTGCATCGTGGATCAGGACTATGCCAACTCGACCGACTGCAATTAGAGTCTCGCATACATCATCGCAGAGACACTTTTAATGACGTTTGAAGTAATTCCTTTCCGCTTTCAGATTCAATTTGAATTCCAACACCGCCCACAGTCTTCTGTCGGCACTACTGGTCAGCCGATCGAGTACTTAGCCAGAGGACTTAATTTCAATTGAGTGTGCGCATTCAGGCGTTGGTCGATCATAGCACAAGTGCCAAATACATTGTCGTCTACATATCTATCGGTTAATTGAATTTAGCTGCAGTCGCAGCACAGAGTTCCAGTTTATCTGGCTGACTTTGTCCAGATGATATCAGAAAGCCGCTTGGAATTCCGATGCAATTTTGAGATTATATCTTGTGTTCGTGATCATATTGTGAGAATGCCTTCTTCAATGTGCATTCCGAGGTTTTTTTTCCTGGGGGATAATGAGATTGGCCAAACATTCTCGGAGCGTCATTTTACAAAAATCACTTTGACAAAACATATAGGTACATATACCGAAAAGATATAATTTTATCCTAAATCGCCCCAAGCTGGGCATTTAATTACTGATCCTCACTGGAAACTTGTTTTATCGATTGTCCCGGTTGCTCAACTTCTCATAGACACCACAGGCAGCTCATTTAGAAAACGGCGTATATGACCCATAAAATTTGTCATTACTGCTTGAGTCCTACATAAACTTTAGTAAATATTGAATTCATATGTAGATATGCACTCGCGAGGAGATCATCCAGACAGGATCAGTTATTCTCAGCGGGTTGTGGCCGCCTGCACAACCGAATGATATAATAAATGGAAACACTTAGATAATCCCAAATGGATTTGACAAGGATTTAGGTATATGCTCATGTTGGTTTAAGAAACTATTTTATTTCTCTCCTTTTTAAGTACCTGCAGCTACACTCGACAGTAAAGGAAAAAGCTTTTTAAAGGTAATGTCCAGTTGTTGTTGAATGTAGTTGGTCGAGTTATTTGACTGGCAATTTTTTCTAATAAAAAACTAGACCTGCGGTAACCCTGATGATGACATTCAAGTTTCCTTCGCCCTCATGGTAAGAGTAGCGCATAGTTAAAGGATTGTGGCAACAAGTTTATAGAGCAAAAATTATGCCCAGTATTATTGTATGGAATTTTAAGCTAATTCCTTCGACCTGCTGGTTCTATTGCCAACTTGAAAGTTTTCCAAAGTTACTGTTAATCGCGACTGGTAATCAAAACCAGCACTGTTTAATGATCGGCTTATACGAGATGACGGATGCAATAGATACTCCAGTATCGGGATGATAGTTTGTCTTGCAGCTGACTTAATTACCCGATTTATACATAATATCCTATCAACCTACTGTCACAGCGCCAATGTCATCAGCGAAGCCAATTATTGTCGTTACTCCGTCAGGTAAGATTAATCGATGGTCCAAAATCATCAGACAAAAGACTACAGACCCATAAGCCTGTCATCCTTTCTACTAAAAACTCCTCGAGAGACTCCTCGACATTCACATACGCAGCAAAATTAATCCAATCAATATGTCCTCCCACCAGGCAGGTCGGTAAAAACAGCGTTACACGACGCTTTACTGCAAGTTAAAGAACACACCCTCGCAGCGTTTCTTATATATAGAAGGTGCCTTTAACAATGTAACCGCCGAAGCTATTAAAAATGCGCTCAAAGATAATGGAGCCACCAAAGTGGTTTGTGACCTTATAGTCGCAATGCTTAAAGACCGATTAACATCATCTAAGCTAGGGGATAGTATAAAAAGGATGTCTACCACCAAAGGAACCCCGCAAGGTTTAGTGATCTAACCTCCCATATGGCTTCTGACGATCTTGTGCTCATAGTACGTGGCAAATTCTAGCCAACACTTGTTGATTAAATGACCTCAGCCGGTGGACCGAATCATGCGGACTTAGCTTAAACCCGTCAAAAACGGAGTTTGTTCTCTTTACAAACAAGAGGTCAACCCTGGATGTAGACGAAACACTCGAAGGCTCGGCTCTCCAATTATCTAAAAGAGCGAAATATCTGGGTATCATCCTAGACAGAAAGCTCAGATGGAACCTTAACACAGAAGAAAGAGTTCAACAAGAATTGAACGCCCTATATACGTGCCACCGTATCTGCGGAAGAAAATTTGGTCCTTCCCCTAATAATACAAACTCGCTCTACACAGCTATGGTAGGCAGCTATAACCAAACAGAAAAATCTAAAAGCCTTAACTATAAGGTCCAAAAAATGACCTGTCTCGTCACCGCAGGTGCTCTGAGATCCACTCCTACAATGGGTTTAGGGAAAATTCTTAATCTAACGCCTAAAGATCTGTTTATTCAAGCAAGCGCTGCAAAAGGCGCAATAAAACTTCAAGGGACAGGCAACTGGAGTACACACACTAGGTTGCTGCGTGCAGCTACAACAGACCACATAACACCTTATCTAGACTTCAATCAAGACTGCACCATTCACATTCCGAGCAGAGAAGACTGGAGGCTGGATAACGTTGTAATCCAGTCCTAGATAGCAATCTACACAGATGGCTCTAAGCGAAGTGAGGGTACTGGAGCAGGTGTATGCTTTGAGAAACTCGGTATCCTAATAAGCAGAAGACTGCTAAACTCCTGCAGTATCTTTCAGGGAGAAATTCTGGCAACACTTGTAGCCGCCGAAAAGGCCAGAGTATTGGAACTATCACAGGAGCCAAGCAGACAGCCAAGCAGCCATTAAGGCCCTGGCAAAACCAGCAGTAAAATCTCGCGTATAGTAGGACTCTGTCGCTCAGAACTTAGGGCTCTAAGCAGACTAAAGCGGGGACCACAAACTAGCCTCAGGCTTCGGCTTCGCCCCGTTAAGATACGTGCGCTTTGAGCCGGCTTTGCAACGACATGTCGCTCACTGAGAGAGATCTTTTGTTATGCAGTTACTACGTTCTCCAAGCATGCCACTATAAATTAAAAAATACGCACACACAGCCGAAAGCCCTGGTAGCTAGTGCTGTGTTCATAATTATGTGGAGCATTCGTTTTCAACAAATAAATAAATCATACGCAGTTTGGCCCAAAATGTAGATACACTCATATATTCTGCGTCATATCCGTGCATGACCAACACACTTATGCAAATATAGCCATAAGACAGACTGCTTGCCTTTGTGTGTGCAAGAATCGAAATCAACCCCCATTTGCTTCACATGAAGCAAAATTTAAGCTGGACTTCTGAGCCTCATTACGTAGCATTACGTTTTCTCTTTGCGCACTCTTTCTCTTTGAAAACAACATTTTGAAGCCGAGCTTCATTGTGTTAGGAAACACTGAAATCGTATGGCTGAACTTGTAGACGTCAAGCGGAGGCCAAGCCCAGGCTGCTTTGTGGTTCCCGCATGATGTCCGCATTGTTTGGGTACCAGGCCATAGTGACTTCATCGGAAATGAAAAGGCTGACGAGCTAGCGAAACATGGCTCACATCTACGTATCACGACAACGGACAAAAGGGCTCACCCTCCGCTGTCTTATGTAACAGGCAAAATATCTATAACTCTTCAAAATATAACCCAAAATAGGTGGTATAATCTGCAGAGTTGCGGCCATACAAAGGCGTTATGGCTATCCATAGATAGCAGCAAATCAAAACAAAAAACGTATAGCACTAAAAAGTTCAACACTGGCCATAGCCACAAGGGTGGTGATAACAGGCCACAATCTGTTGCGAAAAGACTCAGCAAAATTAAGAATCATTAACACCAACTACATTTGCAGGGGTTGTCACGATCCCGAGTATATGCTGTCATCAAGAAAAGACACCCAACACCGACGTCTTGGACAAAACATCACCATCGACAGCTATAATTTTAAAGTAGTTAGGGACTTTGTCTACCTGAGTTCCGCTTTCAATTCAGACAATGACACCAGCGCTGAAATCAAACGAAGGATAACTCTTGCCAATCACTGTTTCTTTGGGCTAAGGAGGCAATTGAGTAGCAAAGCCCTCTCTCGAGCAACTAAAGTGTTCATGTATAAGACCCTCATTATCCCAGTCCTGCTTTACGGTGCAGAAGCATGGACCCTGTTAAAGGCGGATGAAAACACTTTAGGCTGCTTCGAGAGGAAAATTCTTTGGACGATTTACGGTCCCGTCTGCATAGACGGAGAGTGGAGGAGGAGATATAACATCGAACTGTTCAGCGATACCGACCTAGCCAAAAGAGTCAAAACACAACGCAACGTCTACGATGGCTGGGTCATCTAGAGCGGATGGACACCAACGCCCCGGCCCGGAAAATCTTCGAATCCACACCGCAGGGACGGCGCGGTAGACGAGCACCGAGACTCAGGTGGCGCACGCAAGTGGAAGGGGACCTCAGCCAACTTCGCGCGCGAAACTGGAGACGGCTAGCTCGCGACAGACCTGGCTGGCGAAGCTTGTTGGCTGAGGCCCAGGTCCACCCCGGACTGTAGCGCCACCTTAAGTAAGTAAGTCACGATCCCGAAGCGGAAGAACATGTGAAGCACCTCCTCTGCCAATGTCCAAGTGGCAGCAGGCAACGTTTTAAGCTTCTAGTGCAATTATTCTTCTTTGAGGAACTGGACGAGCTCGCAAGAATACCGGTGGCGAATATCGTGAACTTCAGTGGGGAATCCGTCTGAGCCAAGCTTCCCTTCGAAACTTAGGATACTTCAACTAACTAAGTATCATATATATACCAACATTTTTATTCCTTACAGGTTGTCCCCAAAGGGTTGACGCTGGGCCCTCGTAGGCATATGCGAGCTGGAGGCTTTGGCTGCTAGAAACTCTACTTAACCTAACCTAACCTTTGATGGTCCCAACAAAGATACCTGAGGGACTTCTGTAGTGGTGTTGTTGACTTCAAGACTCTAGACCCTTGGCCGTATACCACTTTAGATTCCTGCTCCTAAAATTATTTTCTCACAATGCCATGCCATACCCTGTCTTCTTCATTCAGTACATTAATTGTGACAAAATCCACTTTCTTAGATACGTGGGTCTCTGCAGCTATTTTGGTGTCACCCTTTCTCTTTTTTGTCTGTGCCTCACATCTGAAGTCTCGTTTTTCGCTGTTAAATTCCTCTGAAGCTTTTCTTTCCGCATCAGCGGCGGGAATTCGTTGTGCGGAGTTCCAATCACCCTCGTAGTTAAGACGGATCTGAAGTTTGGTTGTCCGAAGTTTTTTTTTATTTTCTTTTTTCCTGAATCAGCTTGAGCCAGGGTTATGTGAATCGGCGAAAGCGTGTAGAGATCTGAAGTTCCATAAGGCCTTTTATTACATCTAAGCTGATAAAACTCCAATGAACTAAAAAATTAAAATAGCAGAATTGTTCTGCCAATATTCAAAAGACCATATCCTCAAGTTTCATGCTTTATGAAAAATTGCCCCCGAGCCCAATGTTACCCAGTATGGTTTGTAGACGTATCAAGTTTGACCAGGTTAATCCAAAATTAATAGCCTTCATTATACTACTGGTGTTGGTCGCAATACGGTAGCACAAATTATTTTATTGTGACATGCTTAAAGCCCATTAATCACAGGATACCTTCTCAAAGTGTCTAAAGTTTGTAGTAGCTACTAATAATTTTGACCGACTCTTTGCTTGAAATATTTGCGCAAACTCGCGCATGCTCAGTATGTATTTTAATAATTTCTCGACTAATGATGGCAATCATCGGTCTAAATCGCCCACTCGCGTTCCTGGCTTCAACAGTGTTTCTCGTTTTACCGCCATGGCGAGTGTCTGCTTTCTGGTTTATGCGCATGTGCAGCTTATCAAAGTGGCATATCACCAAGAGCAGGTGCTTATGGCGCCCACATCTGAAGTAACAACACTACATGCTGGTGTAAAAGACATGCCATAATGTAGATGCACCTGAAAATGACTTCATTTTGTGTCCCCTCTCTGTGTGATGCTCGTAGTTGCAGGCTTTGGCTGACTTTTGGCGGAGGTAAAGGATTTAATTGATTTTTCCCGTAACGTTATTAATGGCCCCTTGGAAAAGATAGCCGCTGGCAAATACAATCTAATGCACGCTATAAAGCAAGGCAGTCACGGTTTTTTAAGGAAGATGGCTTTTAGCGAACTTGAACACACGATTTGATGGCGGACTGTCCTCTTCACCGGTCGTGATGGAGATGGACGCATGAGGCATGATTATAAAGATGTCAAAATGTTATAATGTTTCCATTAGAATGCATGCATCAAAGTGGTGCCACAAGCCCAACACCATGGTGCAATGCAATAGGATCCCCCTCATATGCGACACAGAGTATAGAAGTTTTAAGTTTTATTGGGTTGTAAAAGATAATAGCTTGGCTTTAGTGCTGCGATCTGTCGATTACACCCCACCCCTCTAAGCTAACTCTGGTGAAAGCGCTGAAAAATGGGATAGCTGGTGATTTTATTACGCAGGGTAAATTTTACAGCGAACAGAAGTTAAATTAGTTAAGATATCCACTGATGGAAAAATATTAAATTAGCTCTTCGATGTGAGGTCAAATTTATTGTAAAACAAAGCGCCCAATAAATATATAGGAGAAATTGAATATCGTTTTATTGGGGGCTGTTTTTACAAGCATTTTTACAAGCAATTATTTTTAATGGCACTTTTATGGGCGAGTGACGAGGAAATAAAATTTCAGGTGTTTTACCGTTGGCGCAGTATTGTTTCACCTGCGTTTGAATTATAAAATCATATAAACGAGGTGTGGAGGTTGTAGGAAGTCGGTCGGTCTTTACAGGAGTTTTAAGTGGCATAAGTTATGGTTGGACCAAGTCCAACATTATTTATGTATTTGAGTAGAGTCATATGTTTAAGAAGAATTTAATAAAACTCAGTTCCAGAGCTAAGCAAAAAATGCTGTACAAAAAATGCTAATCTACGAACTTAGCTCAGGTCATCTAAGCAGTTACACTATCTGGCTAGCCCTTGGCTAGCATCACCGACCTTCAAAGATAGTGGTTGTATGGTAACAGGCAACTGCTAAGCTGCTAGCCTGTATCATCAGCTGAATACACCAAAGTGGCAGTCTCAATGGTAAATACTGTGTATTTCATTGCCAAACTTAAGGCCATGCAAAAAGCCACCATTGCAGTACGTAAAAATGCCAGAGTCTATAGATTCCCTATATTCTAAGGACCTAAAAGACCATCTTTGGCACATGTGTTTAGAATCAAGACGTCGCCAGCTCTTGGGTCCATCTGCCCCACTGTGCGTCGGAGGAAAAAGCGTTGGGGAAATAGTATCACTGTTTTTGCTTTTTATACCCTATTCCACAGGAATGGAGTATATTACGTTTGATACAGGCGAAAATGTAACATAGCGAAATAATGACGATAGTCCCCCGTCCGTCCGTCCGTCCGTCTGTCTGTCCGTATGTCACCAATTTTTAGGCCTTAAATTTTGAGCTAGGTAGCTGAAATTTTGCACGTAAGCTCTCTATCATCCGAAGCAATACAATTGCTAAAATTTTTAAAATCCGCCCACAGACACGCCCAAAATCGGTCTAAATGTGCAAAAACCTCCGGTGCTTTCAAGACTGCAAGACGTCGTGAAAAGCTGAAAGCTGAAGCATCTTCTAATGATTACACGTCATAAAAAATAAAAATAAAGTCCGCAGACCGCCCCTTGAGGGCGTGGTATCGATTGAAAATGTAATCTTTCAAATGCATTTTTTCAATCTTTTTGTTCCAAATCGAAAAATTTTTATTTGATATATTATGTAGAAAACACGTTTTTTTAAATTTCTTTCATACAAAGTTTTGGGCTACGTCCACATTTGGAGGCAGAATTTAAGAAAAACTTCTAATTTCCCAGAAAACATGGATTTCGACTACTTCTCAGCCTAACCTAAGTAAGGATAAGAAATAAAATTTAGCACATTAGCTTCACCGGGTTCTATACTAGATTTCGTTCCTAGAAAGTTTTAAGCCACGCCCATGTTTAGAGGTTGATATTACGAAATTGTTGAATTTTACCCAAAAAATTACATTTTTGGCATCGAATTAAAGAGTATTTGTTCAAATGCAGTTTATTCGATATTTTTGTTCCAAATCGAAAAGTTTTAGCTTCATTTGTTATGTAGAAAATATTAAGTTCTACATTTCGTTCATACAAAGTTTTCGGCCACGCCCATCTGTAGAGCTCAATTTCACAAAATTATTGAATTTGAACCAAAAAATTACAGTTTTGCGTACAATTTAGCCGCAAACTTGGATATTTCTATGCTAATATTGATTTTCAGTTAAAGGGGTTGAACATGCCACGCCTCCTTTTTTTTAAGTAAACAAAGACTTATAAGGACCATTTTTTTCTATTCAAAATGATGCAAATGGTAAGGGGCGGGGATGGAAAACAATAAAATAAACGAATGGAAAGGAGAAAAGGAATGGAAAGGAGAATAGGAATAGAGAGAAGAATAGGAATTGAAAGGAGAAAAGGAATGAAAAGGAGAAAAGGAATAGAAATAGGGTATACCGCGGTCCGTTACAGACGGACCGAAGCTATTACATATGCACTGTTGCACTTACTCACTGGTTCTTTCTGGCTTAGCCGAGCAACAAGTAGTGTGGACCCGTCCCCAGGCGGAGCACCCTAATAATGCCTCATAGGTGAAACGGGAGTAGGAACGTGTGTATCAACTAGCAATATTTCCCCAATTAAGGGCCTAGGCAGCTGTTGAATAAAACTAGTTCGTGTGGCTGTGGACCAAAACCAGCTACAAAAAGAAAAACAGGAGCGTCTGTCTCAAAATAAGCGCCTTTAAGCGTCTGCTATACAGGTTAGGGTAGGCCGATCGACCTAGCAGCTGGACAAAAATGCAACATCCTCATTCACTTTCTTCTCTTCCCGGATAATATTTAAATACAAGGCATCCTGTAGCTTAACACTCTGCGGATTATACAATCGGTTTTGAACGTATGGGCATTACACTTGCGGGAGGAAGCTTTGTGTTTATATGCAAGGATTTCATATTCAGACCTTGTCGCGCAGCGTTTGTGCTCCAGCGGGATCCTCATCTTTCCTTTTCTCTTCTTTGTCTACATATTTCCTTTTGCTACCGATATTTTTTTTCATAAAGCACCCTGCCATGCAGTGAGGGCGTTTTGCTTTTGACCAATGGTAAATTGTTTTATCAGAATAAAAACTGGTCGGGATATATAAATAAGTCTGATTAGATTAGTAAGGAAAGCTCATTTTTTTATAGGGCTCCCGAGGGGGGATTCTACCTGGTTCACAGTAGCCTTCCATCCTTTGCGATGAGACCAAGCGCTCTGGCATACGCGATGGCTTAGTCCTTAAAACGGAGGTTCGGTCTTCTGTTCGTCTCGAGCCTGGGGTTTTGGATTCGAGACCCTCTTGGCTGGAGCATTGTTGTTCATTCGCTAAATGTGATTGAGACCCTTATATCTACCCTTAATCGCTAATAGAAGTAGTCTTAAAAGTGAGTGCTTCACGTTGCTGTTCGTCACAAAAAAGAAAGTGTACGTGCAAGGTTAGGTAAGGTTTGATGGAGCGAGGTGACCCGCGCCTCATCGCACTTAGGTCTATTTAGACCCATTGTGATACCCAATGGGGGATAATCCTAGGTGTGCGGATGTTCCGCTTCCTTCTTACGCCGTGTTGAGTTCCTGGAGCCACCTTGTTGATTTAACAAAGAGATGGAAGAAGTAGCTTCCTAAAGTTCTTTTCCTCAACTGACTTAGACTGGGACAGTGGCACAGAAAGTGAGGTGTGTCCTCGCAGCAATCCGTATCGCCACATCCTCTGCACATGTCGTCATTGTCGAGATTTAGTTTCATAGCATGGCGTCTCAAAAGATTGTGGCCAGTAAGTATACCTACTAGTAACGACAGAGTCTTTTTGTTGCTCTTGATGGGCGCGTTAGTTCGGGACTTATCATATTTAGGCCACATTTGTCTTGAGATTTCAAGTGTACGTGCAATAAAGCATTACTACGTGTATTTAGCGGGAGAGTTTCATAGTTCTGTTTTCAAAATTCTGCCTTTACGAAAAAAATTATGTTATGGGTCAAAATTTTTTTTAACAAAATTCTAGCTTTCAAAATTCTAGAAATGCAATTTTACAAAGCGAAGCAGTGAAATCAATTCTGAAAATGCAACTTTGACAAAGCGACACAATAGAAAGTGGGAAGCCGGTCGTAGTTCAGATTTTGCTTTCGGAATAGCAAAATTTTTAAAATTCAGCCTTTTTAAAATCTTTGCTTTTTAGGTAAGTGCAATAGTGCGTATGTTTCAGTCGGATTACCAAATGCCCTACCCTACCTAAAACGAAAACTTCCACGCCTCCAGAAAGTGGGCGGGGCGTAAAATATAACTTTTCAATGCCTTATGCTAGGTGATTGCATACATTTTGGACTAAAGCCCCGCCTTTTAAACTAAGAAACCACTTTTTTTAAAGCCACGCCCAAAAAAGAAGGCGGAGACATATCCTGTTAACACAAAAAAGCCAATGTAAGCCAATTTACGACATTTGAAATATATTTTTTAGTCAAATTTCATATAAAATTAATGAACAACCGTCATCTTGTTACGATGTTAAAAATCCTTAAAAGTGGGCGTTGTAACCTGGTAACGTGGGCCCTTTTTTTTCAGGCGCCTCAAAGACAATTACAAAGCAGGGGGTGGAATCGGCTAAGGTGATCTGTGATTTTCACATTTTGTGACGGTCAATGTGATCAAACAAAATAATCCGTCTTCTTAAGTGCGATCATAAAATTATTGTCAGCAACACGTCTTCGGTGAGACAGTGATTGAAGATTTGTTGTTAACTCAGGATTATCGATTAAACGAATGGCTCTTTTTTGAATTGAATCAAGAAGGCAGAGAGAATGCTTAGGAGGATCAGAGCTCCAAATATGAGAGCAGTATTCCAATCCAATGGGTCTTATTTGAGCTTTGTAAAGTAGAAGTAACTGAGAAGGCCAAACAAATCGTTTTGCTCTAAACAAATAGCTTAATTTTGACGAAGCAGATTTAGCAATATTAGATAAGTGTTGCTGCCAAGTCATATCAGAGTTAACATTGACTCCAAGCTTTATTTAGGCTTGTGCTCTAAGAACAGCTTTTTTGTATTTATACAAGCAGAAAGTCAGCCTAAGTGTAGACAAAAAGCCAACTAACCAAAAGCTTGAAAACTAGGCACCAGCTGATTTTGACGGTGATTGATCGAGAGCTGTTACAAGAAAATTGTGAGGACCACAGCTTACGCAGATGAATTTTTGTCATTTGTTACATCGCTTATTATAGATCACCTTAGCCGATTCCACCCCAATTCTACGATCAGTATGCTACCGCCATTATAACATAGCTTGACAGTAAAAAAGTATTTTTTTTTTTAAATTAGAGGTGGGCGAACATACAGGCCAGTAGTAGGCGGATGAGGATGTAAGTCTGTAGGCAGATATTAGTAATTTTCAAACTTGACCTCTACAACAGGGGTGGAATCAGCTGTGGTTCACAATTTGTGGAAGTCAATGAGATTAAATAAAATAATCCGTCTTTGTAAGGTGATCACAAAAATATTTTTCTGAATTGTTGCTTTATCTAGGCTTGTGATGTAAGAACACTTATTTTTATTCATACATGCACAATGTCAGCCTAAGAGTAGGCAAAAACACTAACTAACTAGAAAGTTTGAAAACTGGGGACCAGCTAATTTTGTCGGTGATTGATCGAAAGCTGTCACAAGAAATTTTTGATGATCACAGTTTACGCAGACGAATTTTTGTGAATTGTGACATCACTTGTCATAGATCACTTAAGACAATTCCTAGATTTCCAGCTCAATCACCAAATTTCAGCCCTCTATCTCAAAATTTAAGGCCAAAAAGTTGTTTATATAATGTTATAGTTCCTGCCTGAATACCATCATCCGGGCATCTTGCATCCACAACTAGCTCAGTGATACCTACATCAGTCTGTCTGGAGTGACGGACATGGCTTAATCGATTCTCCTATCGGTCTCTATCATGTCTTGAGAAGGTCTTTTAGGGGTCCACAGTGATTAGGTATTTCACTGTGTTACAAACCCTGGGGTAGGGTGTTAACTATGAAACGTACAATTAAATGCGGTTTTCTTTCTTTTGATTGCATCATCCAAATGTTGTCGATTTAGTCATACACACCCTTTAAGGCGGTGCATTGGAACTCGTGCCACGCGCTGCGCTGTAGCAGGGATATCTTGACATCGTTTATTTCTTTGCTCGATCTCGGTTTGTGAATTATTGTTGTAAAATTTACTTTGAAGGTTCCCCATAAACGAAGTCCAGAGGGGTTAATTCTAAAGACCTCGATCGGTAGCCACGGGACACCACTAAAACTGCTTCCAGCGCCAACATGGGGAGAGCTCTATCACTTTGATATAACGTGTGTCACGAGTAGGAATGAGCTCCTAAAATGGGTAAAAATAATACAGTTAATTAACATTTTGGAAGCCCCAAAAAGAAGGTCTTTTTCCTTATTGAAGCTTTTGAAGTCCTTAAACTCTTTTTAGGAGTTTAAGGTGCTCTTCGAATCCTTGGCACCTACGAAAGAAAAAATTAAGCATTTGGCCCGTCACTTACTCGCCGAATATGAACGACGACCGACGCGCTCTTATACCTAAGAATCGAACGCTGTTTGAAATATTTGCGTTTTACCACATAAATTATCTGGATTTAAAACCGGACACCACTAAATATTTCCACTAAAAGTAATTTTTGCTCGATTACAGGGAACAAGATTGTAGAATAATGGCTCGCACCGAAGATATAAATTCAGTTCTACAAAATGCACTCATATCTTGACTAAAACTATCATTCTGTTCAAAATGCCTCACAAGTCCTTAAAAGGTTTTCATCCACTTTGCTAGCCGTATACGAGCCAATTTATTTAGCATATTACCAATGACGACATAAATTCTGTCCTTCGCCCGACGGCCTATGCCGCACTTAACATCGTTTTTGACACCTGAGTTACAAGGCCTTATCATTTTCTTCTGTAAAGCCTTTTCGGCTCGCGGCCATCACCTAGTACAAAAGATGAATCGTCCTTATGGCAGCCGCATAACAAATTCAGTGCCAAAAGGCAGAATCAACCACGCGCAGCATTTTATGGTGTGTGGCCGGATCCGCTGAGTGTAGCCTATTAGGGGCTATTAAATTTATTTATTGCAACACACGTACACAGTAGTCGCTGCAGTCTGGCTGAAACATGATACAATGATTACTTCTATAGATAAGATTTAAGCCAATTATAATGCGCTTCTTTTGCTTTATCGGTCATCTTGTGTAGATCCTTGAACGACACAATCAAATCCTGTTTGCGATAGGTTAGTGCCTCGACAACAGTCGTATCTCATTTGTGTTGAGTTGCCCCGGGGAGATATAATCCCCTTATGGTCGTATGTCATGCCAAAGGCATTGACACGTCCGTCGAGTGGGAAATAACTCGCCGAGGGTATTGAAGGAATTAAATTAGCCGATCTATTGGTCTGCCTTATAAGCCTCCCATAGATGGTATATAGTGCATTAGTTTATCTGGTGTTCAAACATCAATCCACTATTTCCCTATCCGGCTCTGCTGAACTTTTCAGACCGATTTGCCAGCCGAATCGGTAAGGGGTGATATTTTTTGATTTTTTACGACTGCGCGGACTTTGGGTGCCTAATGACTGCATAAGTAACTGTGCGAGAGAAGAATAAACTTGCATCTGGCTGGACATTTAGTAGCCGTTTTCGACCACAATGTATCGACAAGCTCGTGGGGTTCCCGCCTCATCACCATAACTATCCACACGGCTATCAAAGATCATTAATTAGGCTCACTGAGCAAATGGAAAAGTTGCGCGTAAGGGAAACTGGTAATTTGGCGACTCGGCTATAAATGTGTAAATTGCTTTCGATTTTATTTCAAACACGTTCGATATTAGATGGACTTTGGATTTATGGATGGATTAGTACACATTTTTGGCCATCTGTTGAGAGAGAGTAAAATTCCCCAAAAATATACTGATTTGAAAACAACCTCTTTTTATATCCCGCACTCTTAACAAGGCTCGTAATAATTTGTTCCAGTTACAACAACTTTCAACACCATTAAATCCGTGATTCATAATTTCCTATTTCATAAGGGTCACACCCGATCCCGTAAATCGTTTCAATTAGAAGCAGTTAAATTATTTGCATGAATGAATGCATTCAATGTCAGAGCATCCGTCATAGGAGAGGAAGAGGACATTATGCAAAGATTAATGAACCCTACCCAGGCGCCCTCCCTTGGTTGTCTACCAGGACAACAAAAAGAGGGCATGATGGACATAAAATCGGATAAATAAAGCGAGCAATTTACAAGGACATCCTGCACGCCCCCTGTGCCATTGCTTGCATTGCACAGAGCGTGCACATAAATTATGTGGATTTCGCACTGAATCCATAAATTCACGGTACCTCTTGTCACAGGCACAGGAACTGAGGACTTACACTGCGGTGGAATGTTTTTCCCTGATACAGGAGAAACTACATACATCATTCACACCTTTGCCGTGCATGCGGTGTAGTCTTTCATACTTGGCTTCCAGGCAGAAATAAAGACGGAGTGTAGAGAGAAGACTCACCTTTGGAGGTGGTGGAAAAGTCGACGATTCTATAGTACCGAACAGATGAAGAGGGGCAGGCTGAATATGCTCGCGAACGCCTCATGTGGTCGAAGGATATGCTTGAATTATACGAGGGGTAAACCAATTCGTTACAAGGTTACAATATTTTTGAGGCATAAACTGTGTCGCATATTGATGAAGTTTGATGTGAATAGGATTTACACGATCTTGTGTCTGTGACTGATAGGATTAAACAGCGACGCACGACTGAGTCCCCCTATATCTGGTCTAGATTTTATGGGATAATTTTCCCACAGCGCATTCGTTACCTCGAAGCGGTGCAATATTTCATCAACTTATCATTTTAATTACCAAAGCGTTTGTGCGACGGAAAACATGACGCCATTGATTAACATGCGCGTAGGACGACACGGGACGACTTCTCCAGAGGGTGTGTGTATATAGGTACCTGGCGTGTGTGTGGTAAAGGATATCGAAGCAAGATCTATGCATTCCACCCACGTATTCTTGTATTTTTAGATTTATTTGCCTACTCGTCGTTAAATGATTTTTAATTGGTAGTTTTTACTGATCAAACGTCAGTTGAAAGTGGCGCCATTAGGCGATGGCATAAAGGCGTTAATTTTATGAGGTATTTATCGATTGTGCATTTAAGTTTTGCTTTTTTTGTGGTAGGTATGAGGAAGATGTTATCAGGCGTACGAGAGTCGCATGGAATATATTGCCGCCATTAAGCATTTTATGTTTTGAACATAAAATGCAAAATCTGTTAATCGCAGCCGATCGGAGTGTTGACCGCTTCAGAAGGTTTCTGTTTGTTGCTAATCCACATGTGTTATTAGGTATATACCTATCAAATTTATGAGTACAAGTCTGCCTAGGTATACCTCTACTGTCTGCATTATTTGTCTATGAATGAAAAAGGGGATTTTATTTTAGGAAGCTAGTTAGACGCAAAAGTATACATTAGCAATAGGCTCATAAAAGGTTCATAGGCGATAGTGTCTCATGATAAGGTTTAATTTGATATTTTATTTTATATAAAAGGAGCTACCTATAACAGTCCGGGGTGGACCTGGGCCTCAGCCAACAAGCTTCGCCAGCCAGCTCTGTCTTGAGCTAGCCGTCTCCAGTTTCGCACGCGAAGTTGGCTGAGGTCCCCTTCCACTTGCGTGCGCCACCTGAGTCTCGGTGCTCCTATACCGCGCCGTCCCTGCGGTGTGGATTCGAAGAGCTATGTATAACCATAACTTATAAACAGTTAAGCACTGTTAAACACCGCCTTATACACAGTTGAACGCCATAGGAGTCATTGTAGGAAAATCCAAGGAGAGGAAATTTTCTTTCCATTGGCATCCATGAGGATGACATTCGTTGCCAAGAAATTAGGAGAGGGGTAATGTGATGAGATGGCTGATAAATCAAATAAATTTTCAGAGGGAGAAAAAAGTTTTTTGACATTTGGGAGAAAAGTTGACGTCGGAATTTTGTTATGCATAACTTTATCGTGGGATGCCATGGCGCAGTGGTTAGTGTGTGTGCTTACTACGCCGGAGGTCTGGGTTCGAATCCTGCCATCGTCACCTGAAAAAAAGACTCGTTCTTTCTCACGGTCCCCACCTCCGCGAGGATCTGAAAGGCCTCCGAGAGTATCATTTGTCTTAAAAAACTTCTTAAAGTGCCGTTCGGATTAGGCGAAAAATGGTAGGTCACCTTGTATGTGAAGAAATAAGCACACACAGCATACATTGTTGAGAAGTTGGCCCTGGTTCACCTCGAGCTGTTGCACCACTCTATTTATTTATTTATAACTTTATCGACAGCGATAAAAAAATTGGTCCTCAACTGAAGCGTACTATTTAATTTAAAGGAATAAAGGGAAGTCTGAGCTGTGAAGAGGTGTGGAAGTTAATTTATATGTTTAAACTAAAAGAAAGTTGTCTAAAAAAGAAAAATGTTAGTTTTGTTTTAGGTACATATTTTTGTATCCTTATTGGTTTTAGGTGGCCATCGATCGAAATCTTAGAGCCCACTCCATCAAGGATCCAAAAAACATTGACTGACAAGCGGCAACGTCGAGTCTTAGTAACTTATTCGTAAGATTTGTAAGCTTCGAAAATATTTTTCGCTGAATGGGAACGCAGGCTAGAAAATTAATTGCATAGGATTGAAACCCCATCCTACCGATTGGAGTTAAGTAGATTAAGCTTGATTCATATAGTTTGAAACTTTAATTACTTACTTAGGGTGGCGATACACTTCGTGGTGGACATGGGCCTCAACCAACAAGGCTCGCCACCCAGCTCTGTCTCCAGTTAGCCGTCTCCGGTTTCGCACGCGAAGTTGGCTGAGGGCCCCTGGCCCTATCACTTGCACGCGACATCTGGGTCTCGGTGCTCCTCTACTGCGTCGTCCCTGTGGGGTGGACAAATCAATCACTGTAAACCTTCAAGACTGGACACATGATCAAGACATCTTCTGCTTATTGTATCTACTTTTCTGGGTCCCGAAGCACCATAAGTGTAAAAAAATTTTAACCTTTCTGGTAAATTTTATTTTTTATTATTTTCTCAAAAAGGCTTAAACTTAACGTTTTTTTAATTTAAGGTTTTCTTTAAGTCCCGCCTCCAAATGTGGGCATGGCCCGAAACCATGTACAAAAAAATGTAGAACTAGGTGTTATCTACATAATTATTATTAATTATAATAATTATTTATTAATATTAATAATTAATTTTTACTTAATTATTAATATTAAGTAAAATTTTTTCGATTTTGAACAAATAGGTTGAATAAAATGCATTTGAATAATAATTTTTTAAATTTATGGCACGCCCACAACCAGAGGTCTACAATATGATTTTATTTAAGCCTCAGCTCTGTATAGCATCTTACTATAGGCGAACCTTCTTACTTTTTTGTGCAACATGAGGTCGGTATCAGCCGGCAGAATGGAGTTTTTGTGATCTTTTTACCCAGGATAACAAATATATGAAGGCTAGAAAGTTGTTGAAATCAGAAAAACAGGTGAGCAAGTGCAAGAGTTCGTCTATATATACCCGACCCTATATTCAGTGTAAAACGAAATCTTAAAAATTTTTGTCCCGAATTCATATATAATTTGTGAAGGCCACGCCCCCAAAAGTGGGTTTGGCATAAAAACTAAAATCAATTAATTTTTATTTCGTTAGATTCATGACAAAATGCGTTAAAACCGAAAATTATTTCGGAAAAAAACAGATTTTTCCTAAAAACGCCCCCTAAATGTGGGCGGAGCTCTGAACTTTGTATAGACTAAACTTTGCAAATGGTAATATCTTTAATATTTGTCATAAATTTTTTTTCGATTTGGAGTCAACTTTCCGAACAATCGGGTTTTAAAAGATCTAACATGTTAAAAGTGGGCATGGTCGATATTGTGGGCGGTCCAATTTTTGGCTTGCTAAAGGTCTTGTGCCAATATTGCTCAGTACCAAAATTTAAGTTCCTATGGCTTTTCTAACTTGACCAAAAGGCATTTTGAAAGAAAATGTGTTTGTCTCACATTGAAGTCAGTAGTGGGCGTGGCCGTTGACGGAGTATGCCAAATTTCACACTTTGTGCAGCAGAAGATCCAAGCCGTGTAGCAAGTTTCAACTCTCTAGCTTGATTTTGAAGACCTAAAACCTGTACACATACAGACGGACGGACGGACGGACATGGCTAAATCGATTCACCTGTCGGTCTCGATCATATCTCTAAAAGTCTTAAGGGTCTACGGTGATTATTTCACTGTGTTACACCCTCGGTCGGGTATAAAAAGGTTCATCAGCTCTCTGACTAATATAATTATACATGACATAGGTACATGTATTCAGGCGGCATTTTCAGCCAAACTGAAATGTCGTTTCAGACTTTTTTAACCCAGAAGCTCCACTGGCAATGAAAAAAGCAATTAATCGATAGAAATATTTTCACTGACTGTTTTATTGCTACTGTAGACGCTTTGGATATTAGATTTGCAATATTGATTTTGCTTGATTTGATTTATTTCCATTCGAAGAGCAATTAATGCCATAAAAAATACGAGGCAATGAGTTTGCAAATGACATTTAGAACTTAAATTTATTTAAACCGGTTCCAAATACTTGCATAGAAATATAAAAAAAATTTTAAACCGGAAGGCAATGAAACAATAAAAAGTTCAAAACTTTTACAATTTTCTTCTCGTACTTAATGTGTCATTGCAGGCAATGAAATGCCCACGTGAAAATGTTTGAGAATTTTAGTGTATTGAAATTGCGGCTAAAAGCCTTCAAAACGAAGAAAATTTAACCACTCACCCGATCGACCATACCCACTTTTACTGTGCTGTGTCTTTAAAAATTTGATTTCTCTGAAAATTTACTCTTAATCGAAAAAATATTATATAACCAATATTGAAGATATTGGCATTCTCTATCTCTAGGTTTTCTTCATATAATGTGCTCTAAACTCCGCCCATTTTTAGAGGCGTTTTTTTTTTTTTGCTTAAATTTTCGTTTTTAACACATTTCCTCACGGTTCTAACGAAATAAGTTTTAATGATTTTCTTCTTAGTCCACGCTCACTTTTGACGGCGTGGCCCATACACATAGTCGACTTCCAATGAATAAATTCCGGCCAGAAAACTTTAATGGCGTATTCTTTTCAACACCGAATCGTGAAACTGGGGTGGAATATAAAAAAAAATTGTTCTTTTCTCGTACACCTGAACGGAATAGTGCTCATGTTCTTTTGAACTCCGAATTTGTTCGGTGTCAAAACCAGTGTCGAAATTGCGCCACCATTGTATTTGACGGTGGAGGCTGGGTGTAGCCACGTTTCAACTCAGTTTACATTCGTGGTTATTAACAATACGACTGAAATAACAAAGAAATCGATAAAAACTCAAATTTAAAGCTATCAAAATTAATTTTAAGTAAAAAGTACAAAAAAACCGACGCCAACAAAATCACACTAGGAAATGAAAAAAAAGTAAACAAAATGAAGTTAAGCTGTTGACTAACCCGCTGCAGCATTTGTCGTTCTGTACACAGTGAAACCGAGTGTACACCACGCTGGAATTGTCGCTAACACCGAGTATTATTTGACAGCTCGGGGTGGTAGTTCGGTGTTCAAAAGAATACGCCATAAGATTTAGTGTTACTGAGTAAATAGGGTCGGGTTTAGAAGTTACACAGGAACTCTTACACTTACTAACTTGTTTGCTATAACTTCTAAACCAATTGAAACTGACAAGTTTTGGAAACATTTTTGGAAAATTTGGCAAAACGGAATATGATCGTAACTGGCAGATTATCGGCTGCCTTAGCCTTATCATTTGGCGATGTGGGTGTGGGCCATAAAGGGAAGTAAAGTCTTTCGTAAGAAATTTAAGTAAAAAGTAAAATAAAGGTACTCGCACGTTTAGGAGAGAACGAAAAATTTAATAAAGACGCGTTGTCACAAGGAACAGGAACAGAAACAGAAACAGAATTTCATACATCAGCAACGCAAAAAGCATTCAACAAATTTATGTTTCAGTTGCTAATGTATGGGATTCTGTGTCTGTTTTCCAATCTCTTCTTGTGGCCAGTTTTTGAAAATATTGCGCGATGAATCTTTCAATGATGATAGAGATTTGTTGGCGGATGGGCATCAGAACTAGACCACGAGTGCGATTGCAACTCATTGATGCCCATGACATATTCACCATGTCGAGGGATTCGAGGGGGAGGATTATTTCCGCCTAGGCGAATCGTTGGATACCCCATCCCAATTGACCACTGTCAAGCTCTAAAATGCGTCAAAAATCTTGGTTATTAAATTTCAGTTTCTATTGACTTTAACTGTGTTAAGAATTTGTCAGTTAAGAATCTTCTTTCTTAAAAAAGGGGCGTGGCGTTCCCCTTTTCAATAACATAATTTTTTTTATCATATTTTTTATCAGATGCAGTATACACGTGTTGAAAATTTGATTTTTCACCTTAAAAACGCCCCCGAAAGGTGGGCGTGGCAAAAATTTATTCATTTGAGTTGATAGCTTACGCACAAATCTGAACATTTATAGTGCCAAATACAAAGTTTCTTGGATTTAAAGCATGTATATCAAATAAAAAACGTTTATTAGAATGCATATTAAGTAAGACCACGCCTACAAGGGGCGGTCTTAGTTTTTTTTAAATGCCAATAACAATACGCTTAAGCGAGGATATCGCATACCAAATTTCAGCTTCCTACGACAATTTTGATTTTTCATGAGTAAAGTGGGCGTGTCAGTGGGCGGATTTCAAAAAATTTTACACTTGTACTGCTTCGGGACCTAGAAAAAACAGATATCAAGTCTCAAAATTCTATGTCTACGGTAGTTATTTCTCTATGTTACAAACTATGAATCAAACTTAATGTACCTGTGTAAGTAATGTAATACTACCTCATATTCCATGGGATGGGGTATAAAAAATATGCCCACTAAATAAAGCTATCGTACATGCAAGACAGTTCTTTGTGATTGTTCATTGTGACAGTTCTTTAATTAAGAAAAACTTTAAAATTCCCTCACTAGGACACAGGCACCTGCCAGACAACTAGCACCTACCCTTAGCGTTCAAGTCGTGTGAACGGCTAAAGCCTGCAGAAGGTAGAGATTGAAACTGACACTATAAACTGCCCCCCTTGGATACGCTCCTGCATTGATTGGAATATAATAACTTATAACGGCTTGTCATATTGTTTAATTTCTCTTCTTAAATTTTGTTCTGGCATCACTGCTGCACATCTTGCATGTTGCATTCACCCATCACACATGTATGATACAAGCTTTTCCAATAGGAATCTCGTTTCTTCTCCCCCATCGAACTATTTTTGACATTTTCCTTTCACTGTTTACGAAAATCTAAAACGAAAAATCCAACACAACTAAAAAAAGCCGAACAAAAATTGTTCAATCCACCAGACCAGAGCCATCTTTCCTTCTCTGGCACACGGCTTCTAGGCGAAGCAGAAGAAACTGTATCGAATCGAATAACAGCACAAAGCAGAGACCAAAAAATACCCCCGAACAAGCAGCAAAGCAAATTAGATATACAATCAGTTTTCATAGATTTGTCGTCCGTGTTGGATGTGTGAGTCGGAAGACTGTTCGTCATATTTATTTTGTCCGAAGTCGTAAGTCCGCGCAATCAATTGATTACCACCAGCTTAGCGCCTACACAACTCTTCTTGATGACTCGGTATAATTTTTATTCTTGTGCGTCGTCGTAAAATGACCCTCTGGTGCTGTTATTTAAATAAAAGAACCGTTGTGTGAATATAATACAATTTCCAAAAATCTGATTGTTTACGCTCGTAATGTAAACAGAAAATTTGTTTTAACATAAAAAAGTGCAAAGTACAGAATTCGATTTTGTTTATCTGTCCAAGTGATAAATTTAATAAAAAAAAAGTGCAACAAAAAAAAAATTAATAAACTTCCTTCGACGGCGCTGAGAGTCCATAACTTGAGTTTATTGTAAGTCAATCGAATAAATTCATTTAGGAAAAAATTAGTTCTAAAAATTAAACTTCTATTAATAGATTCGGATTCCTCTGAAGAGAGGTATTTATTTATTCTGCGGAGCCCCATTCCATAACCTCATCCGCATGGCAATGACAGTGACATTGCAAATAAAAGGGCTCTTGAACGGGTACCGTACTGACAGGGAGTCCAATAAATTCCGAGTGGTCTTGAAAAAAGTAAACAATTTTTATTTGTATAAATAGTTGACTTTTGTTGAGAGACGACAGCCGAGACGGCGGCGTGCGATAAGCTCCCAATTTGCAAAGGAAGACAGTTTCTGGACAAATGCCAAATAATTGTCAGCGATAAGGGTGTTAGGGTTGCCACTCTAATTGAACTTAATTAGCATTCATCGTTTAGTGTGAAATTAGTGTGGGTGGCTGTTTTTTTTATTGAAGCCGCTTAAGGAGGATGTTTATTTCCAAGGTTTAACATTTTTTTTAACTGGAAAAAAGTTGGCACAAGTTTATTTATTCGAGTTTTTTGTCACCATCAAAAACAGAGTGTAGGATGCAGAATTTTTAATTTTTATTTCTGTTGTCAATAAAATATTTTTTACTCATTTTGCTTTATGCTCTCATATTGTCCACTTACCTTGTCAGTACCATATTATAGGAATAATAATGCGAGGTCGAGGTTCAAAAAACTCAGCAGTGACCAAATTAGTTAGTTACGATCAGAGATGGATTCCTTGAAGAGTTTGAAACGCTTTTTTCCTGATGAAATCAAGCTCTTCAGATAAAGTTTCAAAATTATTTGCATTCCTAGTTTTTCTAACTAAAGATTCCGCCATCTAACGTCCGGGAGACTTCTGGACTCTCCTGAAACTGTTTTCTTGAACTCGTTTGACAGTTCCTCTTCTGGATAGAAGAGAAATTTGCTTCTGGTTTTGAATCCAGAATCAAAACCAGAAGCACGCACACAATCATACATATGTCAATGTCAAGTCGGATAAATGCCATTTGTCTCGTGTAGAATAGCTTTTGCTTCACATATACAACGCAAGACAAACTTCAAAATCAATAAAAACGTGTTTGGCTGTTCGGAGGGAAGCCCCAATCCGATAGAAGAACGCCCTGATCCGGGACGCCAACCGAAAAGGCCATTAGCTTATGTCTGATTTGACAGATAACTAGTTTTATCCTTCCACTGAACGAATATGGTTGTGTATTTGCTTGAACAACGCTGGGAAATATTGCGACATTACTTTGAAAATTATGGTAATGTTGCAGAATGTGTGCGAAAATTGCGTACGGATTTTGGAAGAAGAGAAGCACCGTCAGCTCTATCTTGGCGGGTATATAAACAAGCAAAATTGTCGCATTTGGGGCACGGAAAACCCGCACGCATACATTGAAAAGCCGATACGCCCAAAACGAATCACTGTTTAGTGCGGATTTTGGTACAGAGGCATAATTGGGCCATTATTTTTCTTCAAAAATGAGCAAGGAGTGGCCCTAACAGTCAACGGCGATGTTGAACAAATTTTTGTTCACAAAAGTTGAAGAGGAGGATATTGGCAAAATTTGGTTTCAACAGGACGGCGCTACATGACACACCGCCGAAGCTACACTCGATGTTTTTTTGCGCCCTGTTTTAGAAGATGGCATTATAAGCCGCAGAGCTGATGTCGTTTGGCCACCTCGAAATTTGAGAAAATATTCAGTAGTTTTTTTTATAGCAAAAAGTTATTTGGCGGACCCTTTATAAAAACTTCTGTTGCATCAAATTTTTGTAGATGTAGAACAAGAAGACTATAAGCTGCAAAGAAATAGAAAAAAAAGTTCGTCTTGGCCATTAACCACTGCTAGGTTCTTCTTATTCGGTTTTAACTTAAAATCACGTTTTTTATACCCGACCCATAATATATGAAGTTTGATGTATAGTTTGTAACGCAGTGAAATAATCACCGTAGACCCCTAAGACCTTTTAGAGATATGAATGGGACCGACAGGAGAATCGATTAAGCCATGTCCGTCCGTCCGTCCGTATGTAAACAACTTTTAGGCCTTAAATTTTAATGTAGAGAGCTGAAATTTTGTGGGTTGTTTGGAAGTCCAGTCATTCAGATCAAGTTTAAAAATAAACTGAATCCGCCCACAGACACGCCCACTACAGGCCTGTATGTGCGACCATCTCTAATTTAAAAAAAATACATTTTGCAAATTTTAGCTATGTTACAATGGCGCTAGCGCATTCATTTTTGGAACGTTACATTGCCTTATAATTGTCTTTAAGGTAGCCAAACAAATTGACTACGCCCACTTTTTAAGGAATTTTAGCTTAAAATGACTGTTTTTCAATAAATATATATGAAATTTGACAACAAATTGTATGACAAAAGCTGTAGATACTAGTATTTTCTAACTTTTATGAATATATTGTACGTGCCTCCGCCCACTTTTGTGTGCGTGGCGTTAAAAAAAGTGATTTTTTTAGTTAAAAAGACGGAGTTTTAGGCCGAAATGTATGCAACCACCTAGTATAAAGCATTCAACAGTTATATTTTTATATCCCACCCACTTTTTGGAGGCGTGGCAGTTCTCTTTTTGGTGTGGTCGGGTATTTTGCAATCCGTCGTAGATGGATTGAAGCTTTTGCATACCCACTGTTGCACTTTCCCACTTGTTTTTTTTTTTTTTTTTTTCAATAAATAAAAATAAATTTATTTAAAAGATATTTAACGAAAAATTGGCATACTACTGTACTATACTGGCACATATTGGCATACTACATGTCTCTGCCTGTTTTGTGGGCGTGGCTCTAGGTAAAGTTATTTTTATACCCGACCCAGGGTTCCTACATATATTAATTTTAATGCATACTTTGTAACGCTGTGAAATAATTACCGGGGTTTACGGTAAGACCTTTTAGCTTGACTTTAGTTATAATCGAGACCGACACGCAAATCGATTAATTAAACCCTGTCCGTTCGTCTTTATGGGTGAAGGTTTTAGGTCTTTAAAATAAAACTAGAGAGCTGAAACTTGGAGCGAGGCAAAGACAAAGTGTTAAAATTGGTTAAATCGGTCGACGGCCACACCCACTATTGGCTCTCATGTGAGACTACCTCTTATTCATATTTGATATCAAAAGACCTTTTGACCAAGCTAAACACGGCAAAGGAACTCAAATTTAGATGTATAGAAATTGCGTCTGAAAATCTTTAACACGACGAAAATCGAACCGCCCACACCACACATCTTTAAAAACTTGTTTTCTATGAAAATTAAGTTGAAATCAAAAAATATATGAAAAATATAAAAGATTCATTGCCGATCACTAGGATGAGGCAACAATTTTACTTATGATATATTTTTCCCAAAGAAATGAATAAATTTAAGGGGCTAATAACCAAATAAGGACTAATAGCAAGAAAGGGTACAAAAAAGTGGATCACGCAAAAAAGGATGAAGCCACATTAAAAAAATTTTAATAAAAGAAAAATTTATTAAAATATTTACATTTTTTGGTTATAAAACATTAGTTTATTATATTATAGTAGAATAATAATGATAATGCCACTTATTTTTCGAGATAACAGTATGAAATGGAATCATACTTCTTTTAAAAAGTCACGAAAAATCTCTCTTCGGATAAAAACTATCAAAATTATCTGTGACTATTTATCCGGATGACTAGATGTCCCTGTCTTCAAATTTTATACTGCTTTCATAAGCATTTCGAGACAGCCACCCTAAAACGGTTTTGATTAGTTATGTTTAAGTCTAATACCATGTCTCCACCGAGCCCTAATCGTCGATTAATATAAATGTTTATTAAATCCTCTACAAATCACGCGATTTACCATACAAATTTAAATCCTCTCGGCAAGCGATTAAAAATAAATCCTCTCATAAATCCCATCCCACCTTTGTAACAGTTTGAGAATCAAAAAAGAAAACTGAAACTGTCCCTGTACGAAAAAATCTGTCACAAGTACGTTTTCTATTGTGACTTTTACTGAGGAAATCGTTTTCGCTCCTTGGAAATGACATCGCCACTCTCGTTTGAGAGCCAAAATGACAGGAACAGAGTTTTCGTGTCAAATTAATCCTATATTTGTCCGATGGAGCCACTTTTATTTTAATCGTCTCCCGCTAATCTTCTTTTTATTATCGGTGGAGACATAGTATAAGGAATTGGTCGGTCACGTAAAAAGTTTTATATTCTTTTTAAAGAATTTAGGGTTTGGTAACCTTGGAGATTTTAATGGGGTCATTGTTTAGTTAAAACATTTTTAGGACAGAAGAAGACAGAAAAAAAATTGTATCTATGTAAATGACTTGCAGCAAACATTTAATTAATTTTTTTTGGTCTTCAGTATCAACGTCTCCAGGGTAACCAGACACTAAACTCTCTTAAAAAAAGCAGTTATCTTTTTACTTGACCGACCCATTCCTCACACTTAAATATAATCAAAAGTGTTTCAGGGTGGCTGTCTTGAAATGCTTGAAAAAAACTGCATAGTAAATGATCTCAACCAAATGTCGTATTTTGGTTAGTATTTTGTCAATTTCATCAGTTTTATCCCCCACCCAAAAAAAAACAATATGACTTTTCTTTTAACAAAAAAAAAGGTTATAACGCAAATGCATCCGATTACACCCGGTTTTCAGAGAGCCAAAAGGCTGTGCTCAAAAAAAAAAACCTAAAAAAAATTTAAGTTAAAAGCTAGTAGCTCGGGACATTAACTTTTAGTTGGTCAAAGCTAAATAAATTTCCTCTTGAACCTTTTACAAAAAATAAGCCCCTAATTCCGGCCGTTTTTTTTAATTTTTCTTACTCCCGCCCGCCCCATTTTCCATAGAAAAATTTATTTTAAAAAGTAATTTAGGGCATATTTAACCGACTTACCATTTTAAGTATACTTATGTATGCTACTAAGCTGCTAGCTCTAAAATATAATTAAGATGTCGGTTTTTCTTAAGTTGATTTTGGCCAAATACTCTGGATATTTAGATCAGGACTCTTACATTGAGGGGAATTAGAACACGCACCGTTTTTCACTTTATTCACCTTATTCGGCGGGATATTACTTTGATTTTGCCCGAATTCGACTGCATGAAGTTAAGTAAAACTTACTGCGGAACTAGGATTCTAACAACAAAGCCATTTTAACTTTAAAAAAAATGAAGAAATTTAAGTCTTCTAAAATGGTTCTGGACCATTTAAAGAAAAAACTAAAAAAAAAACAGTTGAGTGGGAATAGGAATCATTTAATTTTTTCGATATCTCAATTTCGCCCGCTTTTATTTTTGTTAAAATGTTTTTTAATGCCGAGAACACTAAACACTTTTAAATTTACACCTTTTTTATATCCAATAAAAAAGGTGTAAATAGTTTTCTGAATCTTTGTTTTTTTTTCCACATATAAAATTTGACAAAACACAGGTTTCTGCACAACACTTTAAATTAATGTTTTAACAAATTAGCCACACATATGCTTTTTCGGTGGTATGTAGACAATAACATTACCTGCTTAAAAAAAAAAAAAAAAAAAAACAAAACTGGTTAACTTTTTTTTATATGCGAATAATAGTAATGCCCACAATATCCCTTCTGGGGTTGCTGGTCCCCAATTGGGCGCCTCCCCAGGTGGCGGATAGGGGAATGCCTACCAGATATGGTGGGTACCGGTATTGAACATATGCGGGGCGGACCAAAATCAGCAACAAACAAGAAATCCAGGAGCGTCTGTCTCAAAATGAGCGGCTTTCTGGTCGGCGTCTGTTATCCAGGTTAGGGTCGGCCGAATATTAAACGCCTCTTTCTCTTCCAGTATGCAAATAAAATGGACAACAATTAGGTGCACGCCAGATATTTTGAAGAAATACTCTCCTAGTTATATCATTGCTTTTCTCCGTAAAGGCATAACACTTGCGGGGGTAATCTTTGGTGTTTCTTTGCAGAGTTTTCATGTTCAATACTGGCTTATCATTGCGTGCTCGATTGAGAATTACTTTTCTCTACTATCTTTCCATCTTTCCTCAAAATCTTTCCACTCGCAATGTGCTACGCATCTTAAAGGTAGTTTGTAACCCCTTGATCGCGAGTCAATTATAAAAAAAAAAAAAAAAAACACTTAAACGTATTCGTTCTAACGTAGTTATTTAATTTTTCGAAAAAAAACAAACTCATAAAAAATTTGTTTTCGTTATCCAAGAGACATTTCCACCTGAACTAAATCGAAGATTATAATAGTAATTTTGTAATTTGAACAGATCAGGCTGCATTTTATCTCACAGAAATTAGAAAGCAGAATGGAGCAAAAAAGACGTTTAATTGACATTTTTTTTACCAGCTTTCAAGTACTTGACGAAAGTGACACAATATTAGATTTTGGGAGACTTTTTATGTTATTTTATTCAAAATATTAACGAAGTTACACTGACAATTACAGATCTTACTGGTCCATTTTTTAATTGCATTGAAAAGAGACAAGTTTTATAAAAGTATTGAAATTTATTTAAAAAAAAAATAAAAGCAACGTTAGTTATTGCAAAGTTTTAAAAATTGGCCCATATATTTTTACACTGGACATAAAATTTTGTATTGAATTCCGTTTTATACATCCCAGTTTCTTGTGCAGCAGAAATTTTAATTTCTTGAAATAATTTCCATATCTTATTCGATTACCACTTGTATAGGTACTCCGGAAATATTGGTCACAGCGTTGTCACTTTGTTTGTTTACGTTTTTTTTATCATTACGTAACTACTAAAATCGAAAACACTCGCCAACCTGTTTTGAATTCTACTATAGTTGCTTTTAGATACCAAAAACTAATTACGATAGGAACCCAAGGTTTACGTAGATTCTATTGAATGACTCAGCATTTCCTTTCTTTTAAACAAGTCATTGACTGCTCTTATTCTCTGAGCAATTAGTAAATCTATAAAAGCAGTTGTTTAATCTTATCAACTTCGACTGAAACTAATTAAAACGTGATCTTTGCCCAATGAAGTTTGAAATTAAATCCAATTTAGTTATTTTAACAAAAAAAAAAAGTTGTCTTCACTAATTTTATAATTTTTCTATTGTTTGTTATAATTAAGCATTTAAGTGAGCTGGAAAAATTACATCAATGACGTCTGCCTACGTGTATTTGACAATTCTTTAACAATTCCAAAAATAAATGTCAAACTGCATCGAAATCCCAACTAAACAAAGAAGAAATCAGTCGAAATCCCTGCTCGTTTATTATTTGGAACTCATTTCACAAAAACGACGACGGGCAAGGTCGTCCGTTTGGATTTTAATTAGTGCATTAATCATGGAAACTTGTTTTGTCTGATTTTGATCTTTCTTTCCAAAAGAGGACCGGCAAAAATAACCACAAGCGAAAAACCTCAAGCATAATTGACAGTAATTACAAGTTAGTGTACCAGACAGAATGCGACGACAAGTTGAGAAGTTGAGAAATGCCAAAATTAAATTCGAAAGTGATTTATTTTAAAGAATCTGTTACATTTATTTTGTGCTTTGTTTAGCCCTTAAAATGTAATTAACAAACACGTGTGAGTGGCAACCCTTAATTAATATGGAACACTAAATTGCTATATTGTTTTTTTTTGTAGAAGGTATCTACAATCCAATTTACATTTCCTACAGAACAGTGTTTACGTGTGGGGTTATGTGAAAATCTATCGGTAACCGAATACGATTATTAACACGAATTGTAAATCAAGTCGGAGGAAATGAAATCGCGAAAAAAACATATTCTACATCCGTTATATGATTCCAGTGTTTCCTTTGGTCATGTGAAACAAATTTAAGTATTCAGGGACAAATGGATTGACCTCTTTAACTTGACATTTACACATAAACAGGGACAATGCGATGTAGATTTTTTTTTACACGAACATGTGTCTCCGTTTTGGGGAAAAAATTCGAAACCAACCAGACATCCTTTCAGTTTTCGTGGTTGGCTGGTGTGTAGTTCACCTGACTCAGAATTGTGAACTGGTGGCAACATGCGCACTACTAGTTTTAACATACAAACAGCTGACACCGGAGACTGTTCCCTTTTTGTGGGATGACAGGACGAGCCATTTGTCTTGTATTTTATCGGCGCCCGGTTAGTTTGTCTTGTGTCTTGTGATAATTGTAAACCTGTTTATCATTTTCGATAACCACATAAATAGCTAATGGTAAGTTTCAATGCACAAAATAACGAAGAAAGTCTTGAAAATATGGAAGGTGCTAAAATTGAAGCAGAGGGTAGCGGCGCCTGTCTAGAAATATCAATAAAACCGTTTAAATCACTAAAAATTTCTTTGGGAAGGAAGCAGGTGGCTGTATCCGATACAAAAGTTTTATTGCATGGGTGTGCCAATAAATAAATTACATTAAACTCTACTAGACTGGATAAAAGTAAAGATATAACATTCATAAAGTGAATTAAATTGGACTGTCCAAACCAGCAGTTTTAATCGACGACTTGCCTTCAACTGAATGATACTGTGTCACGGTTTTAACTTTGCTTGTTTTTGAAAATGTGCGGATGCAAGCAAAGTCCTAATTGCAACACAATTGGGCTGTGTCATGTTCTTGCCAGGGTGTGCGCCTAATATTGGTCTGAATTCGCCTGTCTCTTATGAGAAAATATAGCAAGTGTTACGCATTATATAGTTTCTTTACGTTTGGTCACCCAAAAGATAGAAAAGACCAACACACAGTTTTATAACCTTGCAACTTAAAAATTTCAATAACATTCTTATCTTTTCCTAATTTGGTAGCCTTCCAGAACCAGAAGTTAAACATTTTTATAACTGTTTTCCAGTAATCGCTAACTCTTTTTTGTTCCAAAATTTTGTGTAGGTTGGAAAACATGGGACAAAAAATAAACGCTTTTGAGTTTCAAACTTTCCCATAAGTACCTAACACATGGATTTGTAACGGTCACGGTTACCTTTGCAGCAACAGTTAATGAAAACTTACGTCCTAAAAGTTGGTTATTACAAGTAACAGAAACTCTTAAAAAAATAAATAAATAAATAGAGTGGCGCAACAGCTCGAGCTGAACCAGGGCCAACTTCTCAACAATGTAAGCTGTGTGTGTTCATTTCTTCACTTACAAAGGGACGTACAATTTTTTGCCGAATCCTTTTTTGCCGAAACGGCACTTTGAAAGGTTTTTTCAAGACAAATGATACTCTCGGAGGGCTTGTCGGACCCTCGCGGAGGTGGGGACCGTGAAAAAGAACTAGTCTTTTTTCAGGTGACGATGGTAGGATCGAACAGGACCCCTTACAAACTCTTTATAAGAGTGATATGTGACTTTATAGAACTTAAGTAAGGGTGCGAAAAGAGTTCTACTTTATAGTGAGTAACTTACTGTTCGTTGTGCGGATTAACTCTCATCGTGTGTTTTTCTTTTAACCTTTATACTTCTTATGCATTTGTGCATTTAATTTCCTCTGTCTTGGAGCAACAAGGATGCCTAGCACATTACGGCTAGTACTACGGCTTGCATACAGATTCTTTGGAGGTAACAGCTGCATCTTTTCATAGCATTTTTCGTATTTTTCAGGTGCTGCAGCCATACATATGCACAGGGCCAACATGAAAATTAAACAGATGCTGTGTAAGGTTAGTTACCTGAAACTCATTTGAATACCTACTGCGCTTGAAAACCGGATAACAAGTTTATACCTAACTACAGTAAAAGCTCGTTAAATCGGGATTGTCGGAGGAAAGATCATTCGGAATTAGTGAATTTTCCGAATAAACGAAAGTTTTTTTTTTTATTGCGGTGTAAAACATTTCTATTGGCAAAAAGTTTGTTTAAATCAGTATGAACTACCGGTGTTCAAGCGATTACAAGATTAGAGACCGTTGTTCCCAAATTAATGGGGTTTCCCTGGCTTTATGGTTTTTTCCGACCTAAAGTTCACCGTTAAAGTTCAGTAAAAACTTTTTTTTGACTCTGAGAAATGAGTTTTTTAACTCTGAGAAATGAAACATGAAAAATGTAATTTTTTGCTAAAGCATTAATCCCTTACTTAATTGTTGGTTACAGTTAAAGTAAAAATATTTTCTAAAGAAAATTATGGCAAAAAACGTGAAAATTAAGTTCTCTCGCACTCTACCATAATGGGAAGCAGCCCCATTAGAACATGTATATTTCGACGTGAACTTCACGTGTCAGTGTACTTCGACGTCACCGACGCATTGGGCTGAAGGCTTTATACTAGTCATCATTTAGTGCCGGGTAAGACAATATTTATTAAAATTATCCCTATAAAATAAAGCGCTATGTGCGTAAGTATGTCACGCACAGTCGCCAAATGACAAGTTCAAGTCGTGTGACTCAATAGCTCACTGGGAGAGTGTTCGGCTCGTGTTTCGTTGGTGCGGAGTTCAAATCGCGTGGAGGGGCAGAGACAATTTTTTTTTTAAATAAATTCTGCGATGTTTTTATTTCCTTGCGTTTATTCGAGTTTCTAACATGTTAGTACCGAAAAATGGAATGCTCCACCTTTAAAGGATTACTCCAACACCTGCCCACTTCTTCCAGAATACCTTGGGCTCATTGGAGTATTCCTTGGGTTCTTTGGAGTTCCTGGCCGGGTAGAACCGAAAAATGATATGCTTCGCTTTTATAATGCCCACTTACCCCAGAATTCCATGGGCTCATTGGAGTATTCCTTGGGTTCATTGGTGTTCCTAACCTGTTAGTACCGGAAAATGATATGATTCCCCTTTTTAAATGATCCTTCCAACTCTTGCCCACTTCCTCCTGAATACTTTGGGTTCATTGTAATACTTGGGTTCATTGGAGTTCCTGGCCTGGTAGAACCGAAAAATGATATGCTTCCCGTTTACAAAGCATCTCTCTATCACCTGCGCAGAAGATCTCTCTATCTCCTTCCTCCATAATTCTTTGGGCCCATTACAGTATTTCTTGGGTTCATTGGAGTTACTGGCTTGGTAGTACCGAAAAATTATATGCTTCCCCTTTTTAAAGGATCCTTCCAGCTCTTGCCCACTTCCTCCTGAATTCCTTGGGCTCATTACAGTATATAGTATTGGAGTTCCTGGACTGGTAACTTTATTCTACTTTATAATACAGATAATGGAGCTTCTTTCATTAAGGTGATGCATATAATTTAAAGTTAAAAGTTAAAAGTACAAAGTTAAAAATAAAAAGTAAAAAGTGAAAAGTAAAATATATAAAGTTCCAAATTATGTGACTAGATGTGACTGGTGGGCTCGCGTAGGGTTGGGTTGGGCCCAGGGCAATTTTTTATTTTAATCGATGTGTGCTTCGTTGTTCCTGTCGTACGACAGGCTTCTTTACTAGTTTTTTTAATAAGTCTCTTGGTTTTAAATTTTGTTTGAACTAACTTCACGGGTTTCAACGGTGAACCATTAGATAGCGTGCATGTTGGCTGTCAATAACTGCCATTTACGGAATTCAATTTGTTTACTCTTTTTGAAATATGTTAACAGGATGTCTTGTAAATTTAAATGTGACTCCATACGTTTACCATGCATCAACACATTTTCATTATTCCACCATTTGCAAAAATAGTTTACTTGTGCAGGATTACTCGAAACAATTTGACTTATCGTTCCATCGGAACATTCCTACATGTGGTGGGTGTGAACTTTTGGGTTCGTTTTGTACTTGAGGGTCTCATAGTATGCCAATGTAAAGTAAATGATACCTAATAAGTGGTTCATCAGCATCACCGTCTTCGCTGAAATAGGGCAAAGTTAATTATGACAAAGAACTTTATTGGGTCTTACAAACCTCTGACGGAAAGAGGTTAACTTTTTAGTTAACAACATCGAAAACGGGTTGCATTTAAGGCGCCTGCCTTATGACAGACTTATTTCTCTTATACTATGTCTCCACTGGCAATTAAAAGACGATTAGCGGGAGACGATTAGAAATAAATCTCAAAGTGGGTCCACCGGACGAACATAACTATGTTTAATTCGACAAGAACACTCTGTTTCTGTCATTTTTGCTCTCAAAAGACAGTGGCGTTGTCATTTTCCAGGAGCGAAAAATATTTTTCGACGCAAAACTCACAATAAAAAACGTACTTGTGTCAGAAATGTCGTACAGGGACAGTTTTTGTTTCCTTTTTTGATTCTCAAACTGTTGCAAAGGAGCAGAAAATAAGTTTGTGAGAAGGGGGAATGGATTTATGAGAGGATTTATTTGTAATCGCTTGTATGGTGAATCGCGCGATTTGTAGATGATTTAATAAGGATTTATATTAAAAGCGGATTAGTGCCCGGTGGAGACATGGAAATACTCGTCTAACTATCCAATAAGAGTTAAGTAGGCAGAAAGCTGAGTCGCAATAACGACGAAGTGACAAAAGTCTGGACTTGAAGATCTAGGTATAAGATCTACAAGCATTGATCCCTACCTTCGATCATTACGTTTAATAAAGTCCAAAGATAACCTTCACTTGACAGGACGAAGTAACGATAACTGTTCACCCTAACTTCATTGTCATTGTGATATCTCATTGCTATCTTAGCGCAAAGATATTCATTTGAATAAAGCTTTTATCCTGCGGCAAAACTAGCCTCATCCGACGAACGTGCCCTAATCTGCTGGAAGGTATACCGCGCAAGTTCACCTTTCAATTCGGAGTCGATTTTTTCTTCTTCTTTTTAACAAGAGTTTCGCCAAAGGCAACAGATCTTTTAAACCTCGTTTAATGAAAAGCCTGCATTAATTTCCTTCACATTTACTGCAGTCTGCTGACACATCAGGAAATCATGTTTTCATTTTATCAATATTAATTTCCAGTCGAGGGAAAAAAGGAATACATATACAAGCCAACGCAGTTCGAAAGCCATTAAAATTTATAGCAAAACACCTGATAAGCTTTAAACTTTATCAGCTAAATGGTCAAAATGTCAGATACTCATTTCTTTTTTAAGATCGTAAACTGATTAAAACCCTGAAACCTATAACTTATTCCACAATCAAACTGAGAACATAAACACCTACCATCGAAATTGGAATCTAAAATCGTTTGTGTAAACATTTTTATGGCCCACACTTCGTCCCAAACGCCACTTGGACTCCACCTGTCTGGATGTTTGTGTTTTTTTTTTTATTTTTCATTTCCCTTTGAACAAACAAAGACACAAAAAAAAAAAAAACAAAGAACTGGAGTTTTCTCCCCGTTCGGAGTTGGTTTTCCATTGCCACTTGTTCAGGCCCCCACTTGGCATGCACAACAGACTACAATCTCAAGTTGTGGTGGTGGGAAAAGTGCACTACCACCGCGGCTCCCAAAACAACCTATGAAATACTTGCAGAATAGACCACGACACTGGCTCGTGAATAGTGCCGTGTCTAAGAGGCAGCTCTTGAAAGCCCCCACTCCAGTGTTATGGTCGCTCCATATGCGACAAGCACACCATGCCATGACACGATGAGGACCGATGAAGAGGTAGTCATTCTTGTTCTTCACGGAGATAGTTGGGCCTTGCAATTAAGCCTGTTGGAAGATTGGAAAAGAGGAATCATGCTACAGGGAGAAGAAGTCTTTCGACGTAAAATAATGATGTTTTGTCGCAATTTTCTGGAGGAGTCTTTACAGAAGCTGCGGCAGGTGCAATTGCTAATGATCCTCTTGATTGACAGGGCAATGCATTGTCGATTTGCTACGGCGGCACCTTGAACAAAATACAATGAGTAAAGTTCTTAGAATGCATCCGCGCACCCATAGGAGATTAAAGAAATTTCACAATTAAATAAGGAATTACTGAATTCTTTTGAAAGGTGTTTGATTGCTAAGAACAATGCGGTGACTGCAATTTCTAAGGGGAACAACGTACATATTTCAAAATCAAATTATCAATTGCTATCTTATCGTTTTTTAGAGTCGATGACAAAAGAATTTCGTTTTAATACCACGTAGATATATACTTGGGCGTTATTCACGAGGGGATATAACAATAAATTGTTTTGGGTTTCGAAATTATACTGACACAGAAATATGTTCATAGGTGTCGTTTGTTAGTGAAACAACCCAAAAAGGCGGTAAAGCAGGAGTGTTAAAGACGTGATTTACTGTTTAAAAATTTAAAGGAAACTTGTTCGGTGTTTTTTCGAGGTAAAAGGTGAATGCCGCTTAACCCATAATAATCCTGATCTTAAAATTCTGCCTGTGAAGCATACGCTGATAGATATACGTATGTAAATTCACCATAAAAGATCGTTTCTTCAGTGTATAAATTTTTAAATTTATTGCCATAATGTGCAGTGTCAACCTTTTCATATCCGTGGCGTTTTGTTAAAAAGGTTTATTTGTGACTCATCTAAGGAAATGCCGAATGGTCCTATACCTATACCGTTCTCTGTTTAAAATGTTCAAATCTCGTTTTAATAGGTGTGTTTATTTTAAAAACTTCATTTAAAAATGAAGCTCTAAATTCTGGCTCTCATAATACATATCTCTGTTGGAAAGTTACTATAGACTCAGCACAGGAACTATGCGCCTCCCGCTTCTACACACAAGACACTACACCGCTTACCAGGGGCTCCTGTGATCTCGCTTGCGACCCCTGATAAGCAGCAAGGCGAGGGTATTTCAGCCAGGAGGATTGTTTTTCAAATATATGTAGATGGTACACATCACAATTTAGTCAACTCAAAACACCTAAATAAGACCGAGAATAGAATGGCTATTAGGACTCCCTGGTAACTTTTTAGCAAAAAATGTAAGCTCTAAAGTTTAGTGATATACGCACGGACATTCATTTATTTTTAATGTGAGAAGACTTTCGAATTTCCTTATTCTGACATTTTTTGATGGTCCAGTCAGCTGGCCGTCAATCTGCAGTTGTTGTAACTTTTGAACGGTGACCCGTAGAAAGATGAATTTTGGTACACATAAGATTCGCAAAAAAATTAGAACCTATACTTGAGGGCAATTTTTTGTGTATAGAAGGCTTAAATGCAGCTTAAAATTTGAAGTCTAGCAGGTAGGAACTTCACAAATGAAAGTTAGGCCACGTAAGTAAGTTTTTAAACGAAAAATATATTTTTCTTAAATTTGTAAAGTTTTGGAGAAATATTGAAATGAAAAAATATGCCTCTTGCATTGAGTTCGGGACCATAACTTCTTACACCATGTCTCCACCGAGCACTTATCGTCGATTAATATAAATCTTTATTAAATCCTCTTCAAATCACGCGATTTACCATACAAATTTAAACCCTCTCGGCAAGCGATTAAAAATAAATCCTCTCATAAATCCCATTCACCCTATTCACAAACCTATTTTCTGCACCTTTGTAACAGTTTGAGAATCAAAAAAGGAAACTGAAACTGTCCCTAAAAATCTGTCAAAAGTACGCTTTCTATTGTGACTTTTACTAAGGAGATCGCCACTCTCTTTTGAGAGCCAAAATGACAGAAACAGAGTTTTCGTGTCAAATTAATCCTATATTTGTCCGATGGAGCCACTTTGGGATTTATTTTTATCGTCTCCCGCTAATCTTCTTTTTATTATCGGTGGAGACATAGTATTAATCACTCTATGAACAAAGCCGATATTTGGCAGACTGAGAAGTTGTTGTAACATCAGTTGTAAAACTGCAATTTTAAAGTATTTTCAAAAAAGTCTCATCTCAAAGTCTCTCAACTGCATGTAAAAACGTGTATCACCTCCTTATCTCCGTTGCTACTAAAGAAAATGATTTGTAAAAAATCACAAGTATTAGAAATTAACCAAAAATTTTACGCATAATAGAAAACTGCCCAAATTTTTTTTGCAAAAACTAATTTTTGAAAGTTTTTAATACCTTGACGGTAATAACTGTCCTCCTCTCATTTCGATTATCTATAAAGCGAATACGAAACAATAAAATAGTTTCAAAAGTTTTGAAAAATCTTGTTTCTAACCAATTTTTTTCACGTGTCATTTAATATGGAAAGGAAAAAACGTTTTTTGATGCCACATGAAACAAGACCCCAATGAAAAATGGCCCGAAACTGAAAATAAAAAATAGCCCCAAAACTGGCATGTGTTGATAAAATTTAATTTTTAAAAAATGCGACATTTGACATGTCGCGAAGGGGCGCCTTTAGCACCTGCATGTGAGGTGGTGTGAGGACGAAGGCCAGCCGGCGTATGAGTCGTAGAGACGCCTGGAGTCTTCTGTTTTAAGAATCACTCAAACAATGTTTGATTTCTGGTATTTTGTGTTCAGAAATCATACACTGTTTGGGTGGTTCTATAAACAAGAGACTCCGCGTATCTCTTTGACTCACACCGGCCGGAATTCAAACTTCCGGATATTAAACCGTGTTATAATGGCAGACTTAACCTTCAAAAAAATCTGACGAATCGCTACGTGTATGAATTCATTCTTGACAGTCTTCTTGCTTTATGCCGCCGTTCGATTGCTGGATTAAGAAAAAAAGAAATTATATTGGTACCTATATTCTCGGCCTCTGTGTGGTCCCAAGTCTCGAAAGGACTAGGAAGACCGAATTTCAAGCACCAAGCCATCGTATAGTTTAATGCCAGACAGCTCGGTTTTGAAAACTGCAAGAAGCGTGCCCAGGATCCCAGAGGATGAAAGGCCCGCTAAGAAAGTAAAAGAAAGCCCTTACACGCGCGAAAATTACACTCTTGCATCATGACAGCTGGGATAAAAGCCTGTTGACTGTGACATTTATGGCTAATTCTTTTGAACACCGAACTGCCACACCGAGCTGTCAAATAATACTCGGTGATCGCGACAATTCCAGCGTGGTGTACACTCAGTTTCATTGTGTTCAGAATGACAAATACTGAACCGGTGCAACCATCGTTAAGTAGTGTCAAATTGTTTTGACTTCATTTCGTTTATTTATTTTTTGCATTTCGTGATTTGATTTGCGTGATTTTGTTGGCGTCGTTTTTTTTGTACTTTTTACTTAAAATGAATTTTGATTGCTTTAAATTTGAGTTTTTATCGATTTCATACAATTTCAGTCGTATTGTAAATCATCACGAATGAAAATTGAGTCAAAACGTCACTTCTCATACACAATCAAAGCTACACTCACCCTCCACCGTCAAATACGACAGTGGCGAAATATCGAGTTCGGGGTCGTCGACACCAGTTTCACGATTCCGTGTTGAAAAGAATACGCCATTAGTTTTTGACGACGGCTGTAAAAAAAATCTCATGCGTTCTACCGATTCACATGTTGTTAGGTTGTTAACAGTTACAGGCGTTTCCACGGAGTTGATCCAAGGACCCGCATAGAGTGGACAAAGGCTTTTTGGGGATTCAGGTATATTAGACATCACTTTAACACACCAATATAATATTTGGTATGTATACAGTTTTCATACCAATATTATATTCGAAATTCATATATTTTTTAATGATCTACTCAAATTTGATGCCAAAATGATATGTGGATTCACTGCTCAAAACGAGTATACCAAGTATGAGTCGTAAGACTCTAAATTAACCCAATTGTAAAAAACTATGTTAAGCCCGTCCATTTGTCTTTGACTTCAGCATAATGTGTGCAATGTTTTGTTCATGTATGGTTTGCTGAATTAAAAGTCACAGTTTAAATTTTTTGTTAATTATTTTAAACCCAATCTATTTGGCAACCCATATTCAGAGACAAATCTTTTATTACCAATATCAAAATTACTGTGTTGCAAAATAAAATGCTTTTTTTAATGAGCTTAAATTTAAGTGTCATTTGCGTTGTTTTCTCATCAATCATTACAAAACTCTTATCAACATTGCCTAAAATAGAACTAAAGCTTGTACCTTACTCAATCAGAAGAATTATGACATGTGGGTCTTTAAATGCTGATTTTGTTGGCGCCAAATTTAATAGCAGTGTTTAAATGGAGGAATTTGTAGTGACCTCTCGGTTTATTACAAACTTAAAAATCAAACATCATACGAGTCGTTTTAGCTTTAAGTGTTGTTTTTTATTAAAGTTATTTTTAGGGATAGAAAAAATCAGCTTTTTCGAAGATTAAGATCGAAATAGTATTTTGCTTTATTCAAAGACACTTTGGGATAGATTCAACAAACTTTATAGTGATTTTAGAGGGGATTTTATACCACTTTGTTATGTGTTACTTATATGAACTAGTTAGCCTTACCTTATTCTTTTGTCCTGTTATATCTACAAATTCTTTGTAGACTTACACCCGGAGACTGGAGAGGTCTTTTCACCACTTCTGGATAATAAATAATGCAGTGTCCATTGAGTTTTATAGACCTCGTAGCTTCCTTACCTTATCGTGATATAACATCCACTTATTTTCGAGGCCCAATGATTTTATTGCACTGGTTCTATAAACCTTCTAGAATGTACAATCTATGGCAAAAAAAAAAACACCACACATCATAACCGAACCTTCACCACGTTTAAGTTTTTTGGTAAATGTTCTCAGTTTGGTTTTGGTAAAGCGATGCAATAAACTGCAATAAAAGCCTTGGAATCGCCAACGATACGATCCAAGTTGGTAAAGCAATGCCGCGAATCTTTCAACGAGATTGCTGTCAGGTACGACGTATCCCTGTACTGGGGTCCTGGCCACAGGGGTATTCCAGGCAACTGCAAAGCTGACGAACTAGCTAGAGAAGGTGCTTATGCCAACCCGACTCATACAACGGAACCGGCAGCACCCATAAACCCGATAAAGTTCCACTTGGACGTCGAAGCCTTCACAATGGCAAACAATAGGTGGAATAACATCAGCACATGTCTCTCCTCCAAGCAAATCTGGCCAGAGCTCGATCGTAGGAAAACAAAGAGACTCATCTCCTTCAATAGGCTGAATCTTAGAAAGATAATTGGGGCCCTCACAGGCCACTGTCTGGTAGGGCGACATGCCAGAAGACTTGGTGCTCCCTTCAACGATTTCTGCAGAAGTTGAAGGGATGAAGAGGAAGAAGAGACCATGGTTCATCTTCTGTGCAACTGTCCCGCCCTATCAGCACTGAGAAGGGAAACTTTAGGTGAATACTTCTTTGATGACCTAAATGATCTAGCGCGACTCGATCTAAAGAGGATAATGAACTTTATCTCCGGGTCAAACTGGCTAAACGCTTAAGGGTGTATCAAAAAAACCCATCCCTCCTCCATTTCGAAATTCTACAGGCGAGCAAACACCTTACAGTGGAGCGCCAAATGTACCCCACTAACACATCCCCCAAGTTTTCCCCAACAGGACCGGCCTGGTAAAGGCTCATACCGATTCGGTTGTCCTCACCTCTCCGCTCTTGTGGGAACACTGGTACATATTCCCCCTGGTACGGGTTCATACCGCTTCGGTTACCCCTACCTCTCCTATACCGCCCCCTCCCCCCCAAAGTTAATTCTTGAGTCACCTGAGGTACGGGCTTACACCGAAACGGTTACCCTACCTCAGCGTCCTCAATGAAGACACATCCTCCGGCAACGGTTATCCCCACCTGCGCTCCCCAAATCCTTAAGGCTAACTCTCACTTAGGGGCAATAGCAAACTAAAGATCTAAATCTAGTAAAACTCGACGCAAGGGAAAGATACCCTAGTTGCCCATCACACCACACGGGACGTTATTAGTAGTACTCCTACAGTAATTGCCATTCTCCTCATCTCTCCCCGCCCCACCGTAACCCAGTGTTTTTCCCTTACAGGGCTGGATCGATGTGGGCTTATACCGCTTCGGTTGCCCTCAACTCACTCTCCACCTCCACGGGACCACCAACACATAATTCTCACTGGTACGGGCTTATACTGCTTCGGTTACCCCTACCTTCCCCCAAATTCTAACGCGAGTCGCCTGTAGTACGGGTTTACACCGAAGACGGTTATCCTACATCAGCTTCTTGCCGAATCGGTTTACCCCTGCACCTTCCCATCCCCGAAGATAATCCTTAGCAGAGAAGCAACAGGCTCGGACTTATACCGAAATCGGTTGTGCAAAACAGATACATTGAAAAACAACCATTTTTAGTTTAACTAAAATTCCTTAAAAAAGTGGGCGTGGTCAATGAAAAGGCTAAAATTTTTTGGCCACTTGAAATACAATTACAAGGCAATGTTATGTACCAAAAATTAATGCGCTAGCACTATTCTAACATAGCTTAAACTTAGAAAACGTATTTTCTAAAATTAGAGATGGTTGCACATACAGGCCTGTAGTGGGCGTGTCTTTGGGCGGATTCGGCTAATTTTGAAACTTGATCTGGTCCAATGGACTTTCAGCCAACCCACCAAATTTCAGCTCTCTACTTTAAAATTTAAGGCCTTAAAATTGTTTACATACGGACGGACGGACGGACATGGCTTAATCGATTCTCCTGTCGGTCCCATTCATATATCTAAAAGGTCTTCGGAGTCTACGGTGATTATTTCAGTGCGTTACAGACTATACATCAAACTTAATATACCTAAACTTAATATATAATATAAAGAGGCGTAACAGCTTGAGGTGCCAGGGGCCACTTTAAGAAGAGTTTCTAGACGAAGGTTACCCTCGGGAGGTTTGTCAGACCCTCCTCGCAGGGATGGAGACCGTGAAATCATAAAATTAGAAGTATTTTCTAGATGATAAATAGAAATAAATTTAGTATGTAGATGCTCCTACGAACGTTTACCTTGTTGTACAAAAAATTATATGAATCTTCCCCGCCACCTACACCATTTTTTCCAGTCGAAGGGGAGTATATCCTGGATGCGAGAATACCATACAAAACAAGAAAAATTACAAAATCTCAAAATACTCATTTTGTATTTGATTGATTGCCCTTAAACCGATTCAACTTGGAATGCACCGTTTAGAACATAATGCATAGTTATTAGTCTTCTAAGCCACCATCACTCAATCATGTTAACCCTTTTCTTAACGACTGACTCTGATTGAACGACAAATTGAATGATTGATCGTTGAAAGATCATTTTTTTATTCTTCAGTGAATCGCGTGCTTAGATGTTAGATTTTGGTTTTTTTTAACACTCCATAAGGTATATCCTGCCATATCGTCATTCACTCCAGAAAGACAATAAAATGGGATGAAAAATGTTTCCCTTCCAAACATCCAGACGCTGCAATGAAAAACACTGATGAGACGTTTATAAACATCATTACGACATCCTTTGAGAGACCTTGAATTCACATTGGCCGTCCATGAACTTGTGCGATTTCCCACGCAACTTTATGCCACCAGTGTTGCCCGTTGCATTGTCCTCCTACTCAGACACAAAGAGTGATGCTTATCAATGCGAACGCCAGTCGTGAGTCGTAAGCGTATATCCGCAGATCTACATCTTTCGAATTGCGTCTGCTGTTACTACGACGCAAAGTCCCTATATAGAGGGTCTAGGATCACTTTTGTATAGGCGTCAGCATTTGCATGAACATGGCCCATGATCCTTCACTTTTACTAAAGGTCTTAAAGTAGTACCCCATATGCTTTATGTTGTTCTTTTTTGCTTCTTTCCTCGACTTCTTAAGTCAGTGCGCACGTGCTCAACAGACTATTGCTACATACACACATTGTATTGTGTACCTATGCAAATACTCGTTAAAGTGTAAACACCAGGCTTAATTTGTTCGCGTTTGCGGCAATCCAAATTAGCATGCGACAGACTTTTATGGCCAATTGTTTTGTTTGCTCGGGATAAGAGCTAGGGAAACCGCAAATTAAGTTGGCTCTTGTGGTTGCAATGTTTGCCAAAAGATGCACGTATTAGCTTCTTGATGAATCGGTTTAGTTCGAAAGGAAGCTAAGTTTGGAAGAATATTGTATAATAAATTACGTCCTTAAGGAAATTTGTTTTTAGTGTTTTAGGGTACAACACAATAATAAAAAGAAAAACTAAAGCGTCTTTCAGCATAGGGGCGCTCTAATTTTGGAAACTTAAAGCCAGATAACTACTCAAGTTGCTGCTGATGAAGCTTCTGTTGTTCTCGACAAAAATCAGGCGGCATTTTATTTCAATAGCTTCTAGATCTATCTCCGAGATGTAGTTATTCTCACCCCCTACGATTTAAGTCTTGTCATATCCATAGAAAGAAATGTATTAAAACTTTTGTGTGTTAGTGTTTGTCTTGAACAAAGTAGGGCATTGCCACATTTGTCGCAGACGGGGCTGAAGTATACTTAAAGGTACGCTTTTGCATTTTTTCCTCAAGTTTATTTTTTTTTTTTTTCAGGAAAATAGTGTAAAATCTTCTCTGAAATCTCTGAAAGTTTGTTGAGACAATACCAAAGGGTCTTTGAATAAAAAAAAATAATTTCCAAGTTTGAACAAGATTTTATGAAGTAAACTTCGAAAAAGCTGATTTTACCAGGTGTACGAATATGGGTTTGAGACACTGTATAGATATGGGTAGGTCAATTTATATTTATGATTCAATTCTAGGAACTTTTTTAAACACAAAAGACCTAGAGCTAATAAATTTCTGATCTTTAAGTAAATTAAAGATAGTGAGGCTTATAAAATTATTTTACTAAAAAAGTATATCAATAAAAAGGTTTATTGAACATAAAATTAACTTAGCAACGTTTTAAAGCATTTTCTTAGTCATTGGGGCTTATCGGCCGAGTCAACAAGGCAGAAATAAAACCCCCCAATCGTAAAGGCTGTTCTTTCCATGTGACTACCTATCAAGTACACTTACACTTATCGTACTCAGCTTTTCTAAGTTCCGAAAATATAATTTCTATCTTATTGATCTAACTGTGAGATTTTGTGTCCCAGGATCTTTCGGACGAGGCTTTTCAGAGATGTGTCTTAGTTTTTGATTAATGGCTTACATAACTATTTTACAAATTTTTAGACATGGGGAACAAAAGTGGATTCTAGTTAGTTTTGCGGGTATAGTTTTTCCAAGGTCCTGTAAGCAACCCTTTCCACCCATTCCTCACAATATCTTCATCCGCCCCTGCCATTCAATCGCATACCAAATTTCAGCTTAAGTAAAGTGGGCGTGTCAGTGGGCGAATTCCAAAAATCTTTACTCTTATACTACTACGGGACCTGGAAAGGACAAATATCAAGTTTCAAGTTTCTAGCTCAAAATGTAAGGCCTAAAAACCACCGACAGACGGACGGACGGACATGGCTCATTCGACTTACAATTCGGTCTCGATCATATGCCCTTGAGGTCTTGAGGGTCTACGGTGATTATTTCTCTATGTTACAAAATGAATCAAACTTAATTTACCTCTTATCCTATGGAAGGCTAGTTAAAGTTAGGTAGGGTTGCTGGCAGCAAAAGCCATGGAGACAACCTGTAAGGAATAAAGATTTTAATTCAACTATGATACTTAGTCAGTTGAAGTGTCCTGAGCTTTGAAGAGAAACATGTCCCAGCCGGACACCCTACTGAAATTTACAATTTTCGCCACCGCGGTACTTGCAAGCTCGTTCAATTCCTCGAAGAAGTATTGGCCCAGAAGTCGAAAACGTTGTCTGCTGTCACTTGGACACAGGCAGAAGAGGTGTTTCTCATCTTCTTCCGCTTCTGGATCCTGACATCCCCTACAAATGTAGTTGGTGTTAGTGATTTCCAGTTTTGCTGAGTCTCTTCCCAACAGGTTATGGCCTGTTATCACTCTTGTGGCTATGGCCAGTGATGGCCTTTTTAATGCTATAAGCTTTTTTGATTTGCTGCCATCTATAGATGGCCATATGGTCTTTGTGTGGTGCAGCTCTGCAAATTTTTCCAACTGTTTTTGGCTGTATAGTCGCCGACATTTCGCCTGTTACAAAAGAGAGCGGAGGATGGGCCCTGATGTCCGCTGTAGTAATACAAAGATGTGAGCCATATTTCGCGAGCTCGTCAGCCTTTTCATTCCCGATAAAGTCACTATGGGATGTGGTACAAAAATGACTAAAAATTGTGTGGCTAGGTCCAATCTCTAGAAAAAACTTTTGACGTGCTTGCTTAGGTCCTTGATAAAAACCGAAGAAGCAAACATTCTTCATTTGGATGGTATCTAGAAAAGCGAAAACTCCTGCCAGATATTTCCTGCGCGGAAAATCAATTGAGAATATGTTCGTCAGTTGCAACCCCAATAAGCACACTCAGGAACCATAAGCATTGGTTTTTGAATATTGGACTTATAAGACACTCAAAATACTCTTCAATAGCACTAATGGTTTTGCAAGGTTTCGTTATTGTACCATTGGTGCGCAGCTAATTTACTCATAAATATTATCATACATCATTATCATAAAACTAAAAGTGCTAGCACCAAAGGTTCCGTAAACGTGGTGCTATAAACGCTCGTAGCTCTGAAGTTAAAATGCTATAAGTGTTGAGGGGCTAAGTTCTATTGCGCAGATTCTGTAGACCTTTTAGCACCTGTTTTCTAACACTATAGATTTGACACGCCCGAAGTAATACTTTGCACTCTTGTATAGCACTGGGGGGTTGCCAGATGTCATACAATAGAAAACAATGTAAACGTCAGAAATTGTTGTGAGAACATTTCAAGCAAACTTTTAGATGTTAGAATTTTACATTTTTAAAAGAATGATATGAATTTTAACTAGATTAAATTTTTAGACTGGAAAAGTATATCATATACAGAAAAAAATGATTTCTAGAGAATATTCATGCTTTTTTACTATTTTTTTTGTTCTATGAACATGAATTAACAATCTAACAGAGCGTATCGTTGCTTATATTGAGGCCAGCAATGATTAAGTAAATTGTTGTAATTTTTCACTTTTCTATTTTTTCTTTGTTCTAGCTGGTCAAATAAGTTAGGTTTAGGCATTGTTGGTCCAGCAGTTCAAGTATTTTATCAGCTCACTGACATACTCCTTGGAGTTTAAAACTCTTAAGGTATAAACTGCATTAACGGATAAGAATAAAACAGTCTGTAAAAAATACATTTCAATTAACGTCAGCCATGTCAATAATTACAAGTAGTCAAACCACATAATATAAGAAACAGAAACCAACGTTTATCATAAAAGAAAAGAAAGTGATGGTAACCCTAAATATATTAGCGGCATGTTTGACAGAAAACACAAAACCTACAAAGTTTCTAAAAGGCAACGCAGAACACCTAAAGTGTTACAATGGTGCTGTGTGGGCTATATGTGTTTCTGTTAATTAAATGCACTCGTTTTACTCATAAATTTCATCACCATTTAATTTGAACGAAGTTATTTGTGCAAAAACATCAACACTTTCAAAGAATAAGATAGGAATGTATGTATTCCCAATTAAAAGAAAAACCAAACCACGACAGTAAAAGGTAAACCCCATGAAAGTGTGTGTACCTATATATACTTTTAAAAATGTATTGACTGTCAAATAAGTTCTATAAGAGCCCGAAGTAGAACTATGAAATGTAAATCGTCCTTATAGGGGTTTTGTAAGGGGCCCCGTCACTTGTATAAAACCAACTTCAAGAACCTAAGGTTTTATGATAACGGTGCCCATTACAAGGAGCTTCTGTATTACTTGGGTAGCAAACTCCTAAATCATTCTTAATTCAATCTGTCGGTCAGTCCTTATCGGCCGAAACGAAAGAATTTTAAGAAAATCATACGTAAGTCAAAATAGAAGGCAGGTTACAATCCCCTTGTATGAGAATGGTTGGATACCCCATCCCAATTCACTACTGTCAAGCAAGAATTTTGTATGTAAAAGAAATTTACACACCAGCATACATTGTTGAGAAGTTGGCCCTGTTTCACCTCGAGCTGTTGCGCCACTCTATTTATTTATTTATTTTTAAGCAAGAATTGCGTAATAAATCTTGGTCGTTAAATTTTAGTTTCTATTAACTTTAATAATTTTATTAAGAATTTATCGGCTAGAATCTATTTCCTTCAGAAGGGGCGTGGCATCAACCCCCATATCGTATTTTTGAATCACGTTTTTATCAGATGTGGTATACACGTGTTTTTTGCATTTTTATATTAAAAATTTGGTTTATACCTAAAAACGTCCTAATTTTAGGGAAACTTCAAGTAACTTGGTCTGGAATTAAATCTACCAAGCTAAAACAATGAAGCTGATGACGACATTTAAATTATCTATCCCTACGCTTTGCCTTAGCGTTTGATGGATATTTCCCTGAAGATCCCCTGAAAAAATGGATCAAAAATTGACGAAACGTCGGGAAAAAGTGCTGATATTCAAAGATTTTTTAGTTTGCACTTATAAAGCACCAGCCATGTCCGTATTCAAAAATCGTGAACCTAAGAAAGTTACTGTCTTCATAGGTATTGATTTGTTATTAAGTTTACGAGTTTTCTATAGTTTTATTACACAACTCAATTTACTTGTCACAACATCACGCAATGAGGTAATTTTTTCCTTGCTACTCATCAAATTAATCAACTGAGTGTCCTTACAATTAAAACTAGTTTCCTTTTTTAATATCACTAAGTGAACACTCACGAAATGATAAAGAAAACCACTAAAAGTGTCACTACTACTACTCATCCACTACGACCATTACAATATTATTTCCCAAATTCCGATGATCTTCCACTGCTACTTCCCAACTGCGCTTCCGTATTAACCGTCATACAAACCGCACACCTTCCGACATCCAAAAGAGGCGGCAAGAACCTTTAATCTTTGCTACCATGACCGGGTGAATCACTTCGTTACGTAGCATATCCACTTATGACTTGTGAATGGGAAGTGTACGAAATATTTGCATTTCCCCAGCCAACACGATGACGAAGATATTGGTTAAGAATTCCCTTAATAAAAAAAAAATTACTGCTCTCGCATTACACATTCTTTCCCACCTCTCGTTGGCTCCCACACAAATGCATGCGTTTAATCGGTTTTCTATTTTTTCTATTCCTCAGGTGAAGTTGTGCCCACACCCTGCGTGCATCCATGAGAACGTGTCAACCGGCAGCAAGGGTCTATTTATAGAGGAACACATCGATACAAAACAAAACATAAACAAGTCAAGAGTTGAGCTCGTATAAATAAAAGTATCTGTTGGATGCCAAGCAATAATTGGTAACCTCCTAAGGTTCAAAATTAGCCAGCACGACAAGCTGGAAAGTCTCCAAGACAATAATTGACCACAAGATACCACTCAGCACGATGGGCCGATGAGTCAGTGCGCCATCATCAAATTGAAAACCCAAAAACACACCTACACCCTCGCGCACTGATTGTGTCAAGTTCAGCGGTGTAGAGTATATTATAAAGCTGCGTTCTGTGCCGTGTGACATATGTGTGACGTTTGTAGATACAAATTAGAAGAACAAATCACCCCAACCCCCCGTATCCCATTTTTAACTTGTTAACCCAACCAATATTCACATTTCACGTCACCCATCCAAAGAAGTATCGCATGTTTTGTTCTCGTTCATCGTGCGGTCTTCAACAATACGCGATACGTTCTCTCTGTGTGCTTCGTTCTCCCACTAACACTTGCAGAACTTGTTTGATTGGCTTGTGTGTGTGTGCTGCGCGCATTGGGGAGCACTTTTCAAGACGCGAGAGCTCGAAGCTTTAAGCGCTTCCAAATGAGTAGCGACCAGTCTGTCAGTGAAACAACACCGCTTCGTCGGCCGGATCTAAACGAGGAACTATCCACATCGACTCCGACTCGTAGTGTGAACGCGACTCAAAGTGGTACGAACGGTGCAATTACTAAAAACCTAACCTCTAATCACAACAACAATAATAACATAGAAACCGATTCGAGGATACGCATGAACAGCACCTGTGATCTTCAAACCAAGATGGAAACCAACAAAAGGATACTGTGTCGCATTGGAACGGATGTGCTCATACTAATGTGTGGTAAGTGGTTTTAACTTTGCGATCTAGATGGAGAAGAACACAAGTTTTATTCAAAAAATGATTAAAAATATCTCGCTTGGCATTGAATTCCAATTCACACGTCGCGTACCGTAACCACCGACTAGCGACCACTGGTGTTTTAGATCGGATTTCACTTGTCAGTTTCGCTTTGGTGTTTTTGTGTTTAATTGCAATTTGATCTGTGTTCCGACCCAGTTTTGAGTAGATTCTAATTCTGAATGAATATTGGTCGGCTAATTGCAAAAGTTGGTGACGAAATAACGGTTTGTCCAGTATGCTTTTCTTTAAGTCGAATCCAGCTCGTAAAAGAGTGGGATGGGTGTTTCTTTTTTTTTTTTGAGGGTTAACGAACTTTTTCGATTTGTTTGCGATTACGTTTTGATGAGCTGGGAGAAATCTTGTTTTCCTTCTGTTTTGTGATTCTCTTTTGAAAAGAAGTCGGAAATTGAAATGCAATCCACTGCTGGAAAGTTGGTTTCGAATGACTAACCAAATGCAGATGTGTACAACAAAACGCATTGAATGCGTATTGTAAAGCTGGTGAACAGACGATTTTGCATGCGACGTCGTTCGGGTGAAACTCGTTTGCGTGACTGAAATTCGTAAACTGCCTACGTTGCTGAGTTCCTTTGTAATTAAGCAGAATCGAAGGTTAAAAAGGGAACACCAGTGACCTTCAACTATTTAAAGTAGACGGTTACGTAAAACACTTATCCATGAGCCCGTTTTCTTGTCAGCTTTGAAGGAGTTTGGGACCCTGGAGTTACCCGTCATAGACACATTTTTAACTTGCTACCTTAGTTCAATGCTGCAAGGATTAAAATAACCAAAAAACTTTAGTAAACTCTCTCAAGATACCTAGTTTGACAGATATAATCTCAATGAATGTTTATCTTTATAATATTTTGACAAAAGAGTCACTTTGACATTTACGCACGAACGAGTATACTTCTTAAGAACAATCGGCTTAATTAAAATCTGGTTTGACTTAACGCCAAATTTGTAATAATTTTTGACAGGCGACACGTTTTTAATATAAATGTATTTAAAGCGTTTTGTTGAATGGGTTGAATGAATCAGTGAACCAGCGGGACACCTTCAAACGGAAGGGGGCAGATAATCGCACAAGGCTAGCATGAAACCATTTTCTAAGCAGGATGAGTTCCATTTCAAAACCCTCCCATCTTTCTCGATCACCGATCGACATGATCAAATAATCTGCTACTCTAGTTCATAAGATGTCAGCTATTCACACAAGACGTTTAGTCTTCTTTAAAGCGGTTGAAAGATGGACTTCAAATTTTCGCTTCCTTGAAACAAAATTCCTTACACTTGTTTGGTAGAAATTCAACTGTGACCCAACTTCGTAACAAATTCCTTCCTTACATTTTGGTTGATTATTCGTTTTCTAAGCCACCTTAGACGACTTTTGAAAAATCTTTACTTTCGTGTTTTTCCAATGGCCTCTAATTGTTTACAACCGTTTAAAATTTTAGATTATAGATCTACCTCAGAAGCTTAAATGGCCTCTGATTGTTTTCTCTAACCCTTTCATATTCTAGATTGTAGATCTTTATTTTTTACGCTTCTTTGTGCCTTTTCTATTCTAACGCGTTTTTAAATACGCGCTCGAAGTCCTCTACAAATATCTGGACTAACTGGACTAACATAGGTGAAATCGGCTTAGGTGATCTGTGAAGTGTTAACAAATAACAAAAATTCGTGTTTGTAGACTGTGATCAACTCAATTTTCTAGGGTCAGCTTTCGATCAAACACGATAAAAATCAGCTGGTCGCCAGTTTTCAAACTGTCTGGTTAGTTATTTTTTTTGCCTGTACTTGGGCAGACTTTCGCATACAAATATAAAAAAAGCAAGCACATACATTCGGAACAACATTTTAGTGATCGCACAACGCAGACGGATCATTTTGGTTGATCACATCGATTATCACAAAACGTAAAAATCACACATCACCTTAGGCCATTCCATGGTTTAACTTTCGCAAAGCTGATACGATCCTTGTGAAAGGAGGGTGGTGTAAAAAAAAACGAGTGTGCTTTTGAGAAAACCAGTGATAGGGTCAAACCCAGACCTCACGCGTAGGAAGCAGAGCAAAACACTATCCAGTGGTGTTCAAACCGTCGATCACTAGAGTTTTTCAAGGCGATCGGGGCATAGGGTCCGCATTTCTTCGAACAATAGCTATGTTTGGGTCGTTGTCCTAAGTGTAGCGAGCTCTGAAAAATCTCGAAGCTTACGAGTATTGCCAGTTGTCTCACTAGTTTCAGTGTTAAAATGAGTAAAGCAGATCAATGTTTTTCTGTCGATTTTTTGTAGCTTCAGTAATACACTAAAAGTTGTAGTTGTCTCACAGACTAGCATGTCAAGTCCATGCGGGGACTTTTCAGATAAAAAGCAGTGCCCAAGGATCGATATCCAAAATGAATTGTTACAAAAAACTTGATCTACCGATATAGATGTCCATGAAATAACGCACTCCCCATAACATATGTTATGTTATTTTTTTATACGTAGTTTATGATTTTTTTTATGTAGTCAAAGACCTTAAAAATTCAGAATCGTGCTACGTTGTTCTAAGTCCCAGCACTCACGCACTAGAAATGACACATAATTCTCCCTGCTAATCAGGTCACCAATTTTAGCTAAAACAAAGTCGATTAGATTAGCGTCTATTGTTCAGACAGGCAAGATTAAGAAAATAATTACAGGCAAATTTGAATGCTTTTTTTTAACATGGCTTAACAATCAACGAAGTACATAAAGATCCTTAAAAAAACTGATCGAGATCCACAGATGAAATGATTACCAATGTCAGTCCGTTCGTATAAACTAATTCGTCCATAGCTTCCAATTCAAAGCGAGGCTGAAAACATCCCACATATATCTGCTAACACGTACACGATCATTTTTTCTGTTCGAAGAACTCTCTTTTTAAAGACGAGTACTTTAACCATGTAATAGGACCCTTAACTCCTACATCGAGTTTCAACCCCTTTGAACGAACCCACTATTTGGGATTTTTTATTATTTGTACCTTCCCTTGAAGGCTTGCATTTCTGGACTTGTTCTTAGAAATCCTCACCTCATATAAATCCTTAACAACGATCACTGTTAATCTTACGATTTTTGTTTGCTTGTATATATTTACTTATACTTTATTAAGCCTTTTAACTGTCTTAAATTAGACTTATCCTTCACTGTGTGTACACACTTGATCTTGAACAAGGATCACTGTAGTGTATTGTACCTCAAACTATCGGATGCAACAAAATTTGTATGTCTGGGTAAGTGCTTCTGAGACTCTCACCCGATGGACCATTCCAAAACCATAATATTCTGTTTAGTGCACATAATAAAATGTGGGTCATTTCTGACAAGCATAATTATCCCTTAGTTTGCCTTTGCATGTCTGCGCAAGTACTTCCAAGATCCTCGCCTACAAGAACTCTTCAAAAGCTTTCCGTTCCGAACACAAACTGTGTATTGCGTAACAATTATGACGATTTCTGTAAAACATACTCTTGTCGTAAGGTGCAATCAATTTCACATGTCTGGGTAAGTGCTCCCAATATCCTCACCTCATCTCCATGAAAACTGCAAATACGTTAATTTCATATGAAGTGTTGGTGGTTCCTGTAAAACCTACGGTTGCCGTAAGCTCCAATTAAATTCACATGTCTAAGCAACTGCTCCCTGATCTCCTACAGCAATTCCTTAAGGATCCATTCTATTTAAATTATAAATAAACTCTATAATTAACTCTATAAATAACTCTAAAACTCTCAGCTTTACCTACTAGAACTCATAAAAAATCCTTCGTTAGTTTATTACATTTACAAAGAGGATACTTGCTTTAAGCCTAAAGTTAATCAGGGCTAAGTTCTAAAATAATCAGCATGTCTTGGATATGTTCCTGCTAAAAGGTTAAAATAACAAAAGATCCGTAGCTACTTAGATTGACCTAAAAATGTTAATTAATTAAGTTAAATGCAAAGTTTGTACCACAGTGAAATAATCACCGTAGACCCCTAAGGCCTTCAACAGATATAATCTAGACCGACAGGAGAACTGATTAAGGCATGTTTGTGTCCGTCCCTCCGTACGTAAGCAACTTGTTTTTGATATGGCCCAGACTTTCAGAAAGCTGAAGTCTGGGCCATATCAAGTTTAAAAATTCATTGAATCCGTCCCCAGACACGCCGACTACAGACCTATCTTACCTATCTTACACCTGCATTAAAATGAAATACTTAAACTAAATTTAAGCTATATTACTTTTGCGTCAAAACTTTATTTTTTGCATGGGGCACAGCTTTGGAGTGTCCCTTAAGGCGATAGAAAAAAGTTTTAGCTCAGCATTGAGCTCGCCCACTTTTTTAACAATTTGAAATAAAAACACAAAAAGGGAGGGTATACAAATTTGCTTCATTTTTAATATGCAGCCTTCTGCCTCCGCCCACTTTTATAGGCGTGGTTTAAAAAAAATGTAGGTATATTGTTTAGTCAAAGGGCGGGGTTTTCGCTCCAAAATGTATGTAACCGCGTTACATAAAGCAGCTATGCTAAGGATAATATATTTTTATCCCGCCCACTTCATAGAGGCGTGGCAATTTTGTTTGTATGTAGGGTAGGGTATTTATCAATCCGTCGCAAACGGACTGAAAGCTTTTACCTATGCCCTGTTGCACTTTCCCACTTGTTTTTAATTTCTTTTCATATAAAAGTCTCTTTTTTAAAAACCTAAGATTTTAATACAAAACTAAAAAGATCCGCCAATTTAGCCTGGATCAAAAAACAAACGAGCTCAAATGTGCCTGTTTGGCACTGAGCACAAGCCAGCCAACAGGTGTTATTGAATTGCTATTTTGAAGCTTAATAGAAAAACAATTAAAAATTCATCGGTCTGGTTATGCAAACACGTATTTGAGTTATTTCAACAATTCAAACTACGCTTTTGTTAACTTCAGTATTGTCAATGAAATTTTATTGAATTTCTGTGAATTTTTGTTGTTGGGAAGTTTGCTCATAAAAACGTGTCTTTTCAGTGTAAGTTTTAACCAAACTTTCTTTCAGACGGCAGACAAAGTATGTAACACTTGTGAAAATCAATCTACAGAAAATTTTTAATTGAAATTGCGTAACAAAATTGTTGAGCTGTCTTTTATATTTTTTATAAATACATGTACACTCCTCTTTTTACTATACCTACTCAAGTGCCGTTGAGTTATATATCTCCTACTTATAACAAAAACTTAAGTCGAATTAAGAGATACCTATTTGCCAATAGGTGTAGGTAGGAGTCTCTTTGAAAACTTTACAAGGGGAATCCTGTCAAGTTTCTTAGAAATAAACTCGTTACTTTATTATTTCTAAGGAGCAATCCTTATCTTATCGATACAAGTGCACCTAAAACCTACTTTATTAAAAATTGCTATCTGGGAAAATTCACTCTACTGATTAAAAATAAAACTCACATTTGTTACTATTCACAAGTTAAGGTTTTAAAATTTTATTTTACGACGACGTAAATATTATTCTACGCTCATGATTTCAAAATGCAAATAGGCTGGTATCCCCGAGAATGTCATTAGGCAGACCCGTGTATTCCGTCCCCTTCATTGATCACATGTCGCGCAGCTTGATATAAACTAATGATCTCATCGGTGCGGTTGCATACCTGTTTTCACATTTATAGAAAATCTACCTATGCTCAATTTCTCGTTTGATTCGAATTACTTAAATATTCTCCCTGCGACTTTGTGTATCGCAGCGAGCCGATCTCATGAGACATCGCTACACCCAAAAGACCGTTGTATAGTAGACTCCAAAGTGATATGGATAACTTCATTCGATTACGTGCGAGATCTAGGAAGCGAACGCTTTCTACTTGTTACTCATTGTAGATGCGGCTGCCTCGCATTTATGGCGTCAATAACTTGCGGATGATGCTGCGTCTGTAGTTTCTTCTTTTTACCCTTGCATCACTCGCCACTTATATGTAAGTGTCGCCTGTCGATGATGAGGAGTCGCCACCAATCTATTTGATCTTGTGAGTCACAATGTCAACGCGTTGATTAATTGCTCGGTCAAAAGAGCAACACGTCTCCCGCGCGATACAAATGTCAGTTAAGGTTTAATTTAATTTACTGCAAAAGCTCTATAAGGCTGTTGAAGATAAATAACTACGCATACCTAACTTGAAAACGATCTCAAAAGCTTTGACACATTCTTTCAGGTAGATCCCAGACAATCACATTTTATGGGAGTTTTGTATAGAATACCTGTCTTATTAGTCACCGGGCGGAAATACATTGTTTTAGTTATAAATTGGTGCCGTATTTAGCGTACACACAGATTTTCATCTACCGTATACAGTAGATAATAAATAGATAAGGCTTTAAAATGGTGCGCAAAATAACTATATTTAATGAGTGTTTTGTCTGTCATCAAGCTTAAGTCACTGCAAAGATGGTGACTTACAAAAGTTGACAAACAAATTATCTAACTTCTCAACAAATAAGCATTGTTAAAATATTGCACGTCAAATATTGAGTCCGACCTATCATGAGTTTTTGATTTAAAACTCGATAACGACTTTGACGAGGCGAATAGATAAACAACTAATGGGTTTTTATTTTGTTTCATTAAATAAAAATAATAAGAGAAAAATTAATTTTAAATTTCTGGTTATTTTAGAGTTATTTATTCACTAATTTATATTGTTGAAAACAGAATAAGTTCCATAAGCCCACCTTGTGATGCCACTATTCAGGGACATTTGTGCATAAAATATTTTGTTTTCATAAGAAAGATTAGCAGCTTCTCCGAATTTTCTAAAGCTCTTTCGAGGCTTGTTTCTTTCGTATGTATGAACGTATATATGAACTTCATTTTTACACAGCTTAGTCCCTCCAAACTCAAATTCTAGAGGTGAGAGTTCTTTAGCTAGAAAAATTAATAAGGTGGAATATAAACTTATAAAATCAAAGTCTCTTAAGTTTTTAGGAGTAGTACTTGTAGGGAATACAGGATCGTCGTTTTCAATCCCGACGGGAGCAGTACTAAAGCATTTTTTTACTTAAAAATCTTGAAAATGCTCATTGTACTCGGGGATTGGCCAAAAATTGTGGTTGACATTATTATGACATTGTTATAATTAATGTTTTTCATTGTTTTTTTCAAGAAGTTTAGTAGGCAAGAACTAAAAAAAAAACGAAACTTAGATTTAAGAAATACTAAGCTTTAATCAAAATATAAAACTTTTCGAAAATATCAAAACGTTTTTGGGAAATGAAGAGTCGAAAATGCCTAACGTTTTTCAAAGTGTTGGAGGCCATAACTTTTGAACGGCTGACTAAAAGTAAACCAAGTTCTTTGGTCATATTTTTCAAAAACAGTTTGAGTACCTCAGTTTTGACGCATTTTCGAAAAAAAAATTGCAAAGATGCATGAAAAAACGTGTGTGTGTGTGTCCCCCTTATCTACGGTGCTGTTTGGTGGAATTTTATGAAAAAAAAATTTTATGAAAACGTATCAGAAATAATTCAAATTTTAAGGAAAATTATAGCGGATCTTGAAATTTCAAAATCTTCTGAGATTTAACCCAAAAACATAAAAGCATTTTCAAAAACAATTTTTTTAAGTCGTCTAGTAGCTTAACGGTATAGGGGATTTTTTCAGATTCAGTTAAAGTACAAAGCTTACAAAAAGAAGGAAGGCTGCGTTAAAAATTTCTTAAATTACCGTTTTTATTCAAGTTTTTAGAAGGCTATTTAAAAAACGAAATAAAAAAGGAGCTTGTTTTACCGTTTACGCATAAACCGGTGGTATGGCCACCGGAATTAAAAAAAAAAACATCCAAGGCTAGTGCTGGTGGTTGTGCTTTTGGAAAAAAGTCTAAGGGGAGCTGAAAAAAAAAACTTAAAAATGTTTGTTTTATGGATTTGAAATTTGAAAAATAAAAAAAAGGTCAAAAGAACGCATGTCTTCCCCTCTATCCCCCAAACGGTATAAAGTATAATTTTTAAAAAATTTTAACACCGAGCATAGTCCATCTTCTTAAATTTTATAAAAAAACTCTAGCAGACTTCGAATATTCAAAAACTTCGAACATTTAACTGAAAAACGTGAAAACATTTTCGAAAACTATTTTTTAAAGATTTCGAGATCCTTAACGGTTGTGACGACCTTGTTTAAATTTGGCTGAAGCATGTAATGTTCAAAAGGCAAGCGAACTGCATCAAAAACGTTTCGAAATTTCCGTTTTCGACCCTAAGTTCTTAAGCCCATTCAAACACGAGAAATAAAAAACAGCATATTTTTACCGTTTTCTCAGAAATCCATGTCCACAGAATTTCAGAAAAGTGGCAAATGCTAGCGCAGGTGGTTGTTAAATTGATCAAAAAGTCTAACGATAGTTAAAAATAATGGAAATTGCTGTTTTATGGGTCTTCAACTATAAAAATCCTAAAAAAGCCCAAGAAATAGTATGTCCGTCCCTCTATTTTTGTAACGGTAAAGCTTTTTGCCAGCCTTTTTTTTTTAAGTAACGAAACCCAATATAAAATCACCCAATATAAGAATAGTAGACAACGCTACGAAAAAAGTATACATTACAAACTGTAAAATATATCCAAAAATAATTTTAATAAATAAATAGAATGTTACACAAACTGCGCTATATAGATGACCATAACCTTCAACAAAAGCCGACGGACCGCTCCGCGTATGTCTTCATACTTGACGGTCTTTTTTTTTTTTGACTATCTTGGACTTTTCAAAATCAACTTACAGATAACGAGCAAAAGGATGGAACAATTAAGTCCAAATTATAAAAAATTTCAATTTTATTGAGCTGGTTTTATTTTTAGGCTCTAAAGCCGCAAGTGCATTTTAACACAATCAGGAAAGACTTCCTCTCTTTAAACATTCATGGATGGCACAAATGCAACAAAAACAGGTTTTAATTGGACTCAGTGATGAAGTGATCCAAAACCCGCTGGTCTGCCGGTATATTCTGAGGTCCGATCAGTGTACACCACAATCGCGACCATTAGGAATGCAGTAGAAGTGGGGGTTTGATCCGTCAATTCAGATCATAACCTCGCGGCTAAATAAAAGAAGAAGAAGCTTTTCAATATGTCGTCAATCAAATGGCCGCTTCTGTGGAGCAAAGCAAAATTCTCAGTTTCTCGTATTTTTATCGTCAGTTGGTGGTTTACGTTTATTGCGGGCGATCTTATGGGTTTCGAGTAACCCCAAAAAAAAAAATAAGGAGCTGAAATCTGGAGATTTGGGTGTCCGATCAATGTGGTCAACGTGTGACGAGAAAACTCTCGTTACAAAAACTGCATTGTCTCATCTGAGGTGTGGCATGTCGTTGAAATGAATTGAACTGTTGAAAGTGCAGACCTTTTTTTACACATTTGGTGCAGGCTTCAGACTTTAAAACTCCTATTTTTTTTAATTAACAAATTGCTTCGCTAATCGATAGCGAGTCCCATTCGCCTTTTCTCAAGTACCAGTTCGTTGAACGATGTCTTAGACGTGCATTGGTCAACGGCATGATCCCCCATTGCCACTTGTCCTCTTTTCTGTGTGAAGTTGTTTAGTAGATAAAATTGTACTAAATTTTCGTTTCAGAAAAATGTATATTCAAGTTAATCGGTCAATAAATATCAAATAAATTCAATGCTTACACACCGACATAAAAGATGGTGCACCAGTTATTATCAGGTGTAGACCACCCGGACCTGCTTTCACTTTTCTCTGAACTCCCGGAACTTGAAATGCACTGCACGGTTACAGACCGCATACAAAAAACTTTATGCTTCAACACAAGGTTCTCCACGGAGATCCCTACTAGAGAAGTATGGGTTAGCAATAACTCACCAAATAGCCAAAACGGCCTTAACTGGTATACGGATGGTTCTAAAATGGGGTCGGGAGTGGGAGCCGGCGGTTACGGGCCGAACCTGAAATACACTATTGCGATGGGGAAATGTCCCAGTGTATTCCAGGCAGGACTCCACGCCATTCAAGAATGCGCCAGCCACGTATACATATCTGGTATCATAAGTGAAAACATCCATATATACAGGGACAGTCAAGCAGCTATAAAAGCCCTTAGCTCGCACATCATTGACTCCAAATCAGTCATGCACTGCTTCAACACCCTACAGAAACTTAGTTCAAGAAACAAAACCAAACTGCGGTGGGTTCCTGGTCACGAAGGTATTGATGGTAACGAGAAAGCCGACGAATTAGCCAGAAAAGGCTCGGAAACCCCCTTTATGGGACCTGAACCTTTCTGCCCCACCCCCAAATCGACAATTAACGAAGTTATGAAAAAACTGGGAGCATTCTAGATATTGGGTGGACACCCCAGGCCTAAGACAGGCCAAACGGGCCGTTGAGCCCTTCACAAACAATGCCAAGAGTTGCCTCAATCTAAACAGGCATGATTTTAAAAACTAACTGGGCAAAACAGATTTAGGTATCACCTCTTTAAAATCAAAATAGTTGACTCGTCTGAATGCCGACTTTGTCTTGAGGAAGACGAAAGCGCTGAACAAATCCTATGTGAATGTCCAGCCCTAAATGGTGTTAGACGGACCTTTTTCTTCAGAGAACATCTGAGTTCGGAAGACATAAAGACCTCCTCTGCTAGTAGTGTTATCCATTTCGCACGGAAGGTGAATGACCTACTAGCCTAACTATCCTGATGTTTCGCGGCACAAAAGATCTATTCAGGTCGAGGTGCCTTAGTTCGCAATAGGCGAGTCAGGAATTTAAAAAAATATCGAGTGTTGACGTTTTTCTATTTTACTATTTGAAGGACTTGTTTAAGTTGGTATTTCAACAAACGAAGTAAATTTCCCGAGCAAATTTATGTCATGCTATAAAGTCAATAATCAAAAGGACTTAGAAAGGTTAATTTAACCTGATTGCTACTTAATTAAATCTGGCTACTTTCATTACTTATTGCGACAGTTTTTTGCAGGATCGAAGCAGCAAACTAACAATTCTTTCTCAGAGTGCCAATGTTGGAACTTGAACCTTCTATTTAGCAGATAAGTTTGTCCGGTTCCAAAGTAAAAAAAAAACGGCATTAAGAACTGTGTCGGTTTCCAAAGTTTCGAACATTCCGAGCTATCGTTTATTTACTTCTCACCAACGTTTTCACACGTAACCAAAGAAGTCTCTCTACAGGTGTTGATCAAATATTGACATGTTTAAGGAAAAATGTCAAAAGAAAAGTGACAAACCACAACCAACAAAATTTTATCTACAAAAAGTCTGTTTGCGTTAAAACAGCTTTTTAGATACTTTTTAGAAGCTCTCATACGACAACGAAACCACCCACACGGCATCAAAAAACAAAAACACTTGAACAAGTGAAAAATGCATACTTGTTCGCTTTTAATCTTTTTATTGCCAACAAATAAACATTTTCGTCAAACAAATTGTAGATAAAAGTAAATTTAAGGTTAACACATTTTTTTTATTATGTAGCCTTATATACGTAGCGCCACATAGAGCGTCTAAGACGTTTTACGACGACTTCAAAATTATTGACGTTAGTGTGGCTGCACTATTATAATAATAATTGTCAAGCTTGACATCTCATAAAGGCTCATCATGCAGATGATTAACCCAACATGCCATAAAGTTGGATTGTTATAGTTTGAGGTTTGTTTTCATCGCTTTTTTATGAATCACTTAAAGGGATTTTCCAGCACATAAACGTCTCACTTTTCATGTATACAACATAAACAATGCATGTTTGTGAGTAATCAAAAAACTGCGGGTATTTCTCGGAACGTATAATGTTACGTTTTAGATAAAGCCAAACAGAAACCAAGATATTGTGTCCTAAATTCAAATGGCGTTAGTCCTTGAACTGGTATTAAATTCCATCGTCTAGAGGCCTCGTACTTAATCGAAAAGCCGCTTTGCCTTCCTAAAAAGAATTCCTTTTGCGAACCCCCTCAACTTCATCGGGCTTTGGTTGGTGTAAGCATGCAAAGTGCAACACTTTCCTCCTCAATGAACTTGCACCACTAATGTTGTTCCATTCATGTAGAATTGTTAGATACTCCTCACCCGTGCAGCACACAGCTTCGAAATACACGTCCACTGGCGGCGGCGCGCATAAAAATAGAAGAAAAAAAAAGCTCAAGGCTATCGTCTTGCAGTACGCCTGCACTGGTAGCAGGCTGCATGAGAATTTATGTTTTGCTATTATCGGCGGTCTTGTTGCAGCTGTCTTGCTTTTTGTTTACATTTTCTGACAAAACACTTATGGCCGGCTCGGAGAAAGTGAATACCGCCAGATTTCAGATTATTGTTTTTCGGAATTGTTTTTGAATGTCGTCCGGCGTCATTGACGAGCGATGAGCTGGGGTAATTAGAGCAGCAACCCATTGTGGGTATAGGGAGAATGTATGTGGGGTGGGTGCGAGGGTGTAATAGAAAAGGAAAACTCTTAAATGTACTTTCCTTGGCGATGTGGTGCGCAAATCTTGAAGGTGACTGCCTAATGCATACTTTGAAAAGAATACTACCAAATTCGGCTTTTAATGGCCTAAAACTTTTCCAAGGCAAGCACTTACAGCAGTGACCCATTTCAAAGGCACCCATTGTGGAAATTTTTGTTTGATTAAATATTTAGATTCTAAACTAGCTTTTATGTAGCGGAATGGAGGCCGGATGTAAGGTGTCAAAAGAGGGGGCCTTATACAATATCTTACAAAGCATACAATGCCACCACAAAGAATTATAAAAAGGGGCTACGAAAATAGAATATCATCGGAGAACAGAACAGCACGTGCCATCATTCAGGAAACCTATTTATGGGAATATAAAAGCGATTCCATTCTTGGTTACCGTTTTATAAAGAAAGGCGACCTTCGGGAAACCCTAACTCGATTTATTTTGCCTTATGCTGATCGAAACCGATCTTGTCGACAAGCGGTCAAGTCAAACCATCGCGAATAGCCACAAAGCACAGACTCGATTCGAAAAAAATTGTGGTCTAAAAAAACAGTTTTACGCTCGGAGAGTTTGAAAGCAGGCCAAGTCCTCATTTTTATAGTACGTTTGCCTGTTTTGTAGCACGTTTAAACCACACCGAAAATTAACGAATTGACGGCAAAGACTTGGTAATACTATCCGCACCTAAATTCTGCATTTCACAAAAAAAAAACTGTGCCACTCGTTTGCACTGGAACTTTAAAATTTTATATGGCAGCTTAAAATCAAAAGAAACATGAATTTAAATTCAAGGTTTAAAAGAGAACAAAAAACCATTTCTCCCAAGGGCGGGTAATATGGTAGGTGCACTCTATCAGGAGATTTGGCACATTAGAGTTTTCTCACGTTATTTTTGGACGTGTGAGACACTAAAATGACTCACTCTTTTTCGCAATATTATGGTCTCCCTTTTTAAAACAAACAAGAATCGAAAGCAGGAAAAACCTTATTTAAATCAGTCTTAAAAGCTGAACAGTTTTCTCCATTCGATGTGCCTTGTTTCAAATTTAATTCAGGGTATAAAAGAAATTTACAGAAAGCCTTTTAAAAATAAACCATATGCTCCAAAGGCAGGTAAAACGGTACACTCTATCAGGTGATTTGGTACATTCGAGTTTTCTCACGCTATTTTCTTGCGACACTAAAACAAATCACTCTTCTCTTACGCAATATTGTGGTCTGCTGTTTAGAATCTACCAAGAAATCGAAAACTTCAAAAACCTCATATAAATCAGTTTTAAAAGCTTAACCGTTTTCTACTTTCGATGTGCCGTGCTTCAATTTCAAATGATAAACCCTCAAACAGTACCCCTGTTACAGATATAAACAGATATAAAAAAAATCTACATTTATTACAAAAAGCATATCCCCTTAAGGCGGGTAATATGGTACACTCTATCAGGTAGTTAAGCACAGTTTTAAATGCGTAACCGTCTTCTACTTTCAACGTGCCTTGTTTGAATGGTTGTCCAATTTAATAATTTAATCTATTTTAAATGCATAAAGGGTAAAATGGTACCACAGATTTTACCCCCCTTTTTACCCCTGTTTACCCCCCCTTTATTGGGGATTACTACCCCCTTGCCGTGTAGTAGTGATCAGTGAAGGTGTTTGCTACGCGAAAAGTCTGGTTGTTTTGAATCCACCTCTGCCACCTGGAAAAAAAGACTCGATGTCAAAGAGACTCGTTCTTTTTCACGGTGCCCACCTCCGCGAGGGTCTGAGAAGCCTTCCGAGAGTAATATTTGACTCGGAAAGCTTTTCAAAGGATTCAGCAAAAAATGGTGGGTTCCCTTGTATGTGAAGAATGCAACACACTGCATATATTGGATTGAGAAGTTGGCTCTGGTTTACCGCGAACTATTGTGCAACTTGTTTCTCATTTTTTTTTTTTTCATTTTCCCCTCTGCGTCTTATTACCCGTCTTAGGACAGGTGGCTCAATAAAGTTTAATAGAAAAAGTACTCTCAAAGCTGTTAAATACGTTCCAAAACTGCTATCGAGGCACTTTGTTACCGGAAGAACAGTGTGACTTTTGACCTGTCAGAAGCACAATTGACCCATGGTACCACGCTTAGGGTTGTTTCTTAAACCCCTCTATACATGTTTTTTAGGTTTAGAAAATGCTTATGATCGGGTTCTTAGGGGTTAGTTCTAAGGTTTTTTTTTTGCGGGAATATGGGCCGAGCAGTCTTCTTTTGTAAGCCAATCAATCTTTTTATAAAAGCTAGACTTTGCCACGGTTATATTTCGGTACCTCCCCATCTTATAATAACGCGGGATGTATGTGGAAGTGCTATATTGTGAAGGAATGTTTTGATGCTGGCATAGCTATCCTTATATCGCAATGAGTCTTAGAATCTTAGTTCCGAAGACGAACTTCACCGAGCACCGCATAGGTTCTCGGCTGCCTAGAGTGATACCGAATAGAATTAAGTTGCAAGGAGAGATGGAATGAGCACAAATACGTTATTTTTTTAGGTTTTCATGATTTCTTCAGAAAAGCCGAGCTGTAAAAGGAAAAGACGTATAAACTCTAGGGTCTTGCCTAGATATTTCCCATCGTTTGCGTTCGGAATTTGTACCTAAGATGTTAGTTGTTTACCTCTTCCCTTTAAGTAAAATTTACACGCGACGATTCGCAGGCTTTCGTCCATTCGCCAATTTTGTTCAAAGCGCGTGAAAGTTTTCCCGTTCATAATTCGACAGTCTTTTCCGTAGAAACAAAAAAAATTACACGAAACGAAAATACCCGTAGCAAGGATAGCCTCATTTAAGCTACGTCTCTTGTATATAGGAAAAAGAGTGTTGGACCGAGGACGCTCCCTTGTGGAACACCATCGAGTTTTGCTGTTGATAAGTTTAGATAAATAAATTTTAAGATAAAAAAGTTTTTAGATAGGCCTAAACATCTAAACATTCCATTTTTACCATCAATTTAAATCCAAAATAGTACAAAAGGTCAGAATGTGACATATCTATATTTCCAACGATCCTCAACACAATTTTACCGTCAATCAAAATTAGACTCTATAGCGCACTACAAAATGCCTGAACGTGAGCAACGATTTGCGCACAAACGCGTTAAACGAAGCATTTAGTTGCGACAACTCTTAACCACCCTCATCCACTAGACAACAATAGAGGAATAACTAGTCCAGCACTTGTCCACATCTCGCTCTACGATCAATTCAAATAAATCTACAAATTGTCACACGTAGGTATACGGTAGGTATGGCATGATGATGTGACCTACATATATAGAATGACAAACGCATTTTTATTTTATTTTTCATGTCAACCTCTTGTTAGCTCTGTTGGGGTGGTCAAGATTTTTTTGACTCTCTATCCCGCCATGTCACACATCGAATGATGTGTTTGGATTTAATTAATTGGTTCACAATCAATCATATAATGACAATGTTGGCTACATGCTCTATTCAAGTGATAAAACACCAAACTGATGCTAGCCACTCAAATCACATCACCCTGTTCCGTCATAAGAGTATAATGATGGATGAATGACATTTGATGCAACCTAAGCAAACACTCGGATACTTTCAAAAAACAAACACGATCGCATAGATGTGTCAATATTTTGACAATCATCAGCATACAATGTGGAATGAGTCAAAGTGAAAAGGGTGCGGCTGCACTGACATAAATATAATCATACTTCAAATATGTAATGTCACTTTGACGTTTTCTATTTTATTTTGTTTAAGTCTCATACTCAGGCAGTTGCCGCAGTACACCTGTCATCGTTGGCGATGCACAAGTTTCTTGGCGTCTTATCTAAATGCACGTCATGTGAGTGAACGTCAATTAAATTATGTTGTCAAATAAGATTCTTACTATTTGATAACCGAACCTGATCTCTCCCCAGCTGGGTTGTTGACATTTGAAATTTTAGTGTTTCTCTTTGGTAATTTTGTGGAAAATCGAGAAAACACGTTTCCATCAAAGGATGGCGTTTTGTTGTTTTATGGTTTTCTTTGGAATTGGGTGGTGTTTGCTTCTTATATTGCGAGGACAAACAAATCTGAGTTTTGTCTATAAATGGTCCAAACACAGGGTGGCTCAAAAACTTACATCGTTTTCGGGTCGAATTTAGACTCGGGGATGACTTCTTTTTCTGGAGTGTAGATCGTGTCAATTAGTGGGAAAAAATCCTCAACTTCAAACGATACCTTTATTCTATGCAGCCACCACCATTATTCGAATGCAACAAGGCGAATCCACAACTCTTTGATGTGCCTATAAATTAAGCAGTCGGCCTAATCAAATCTATAAATATTTCCCATTCATCTAAATTTTTCCCATTTTAAGACACAAAATGCATTCCAACTGTAAATGTAATTCGACATGGCGACTACAAGTCAAAAACTCGCTACCGTTTCACATGCCACTTTACACACTCTTCTATAATATCCAAGTGGGCAGCCACTTCGACTTAAGTGGAAAAGCCACACAAATTTTTATGGCCTTATGCTGGAAATCCCATAAAAGTATCCGTAAAAAAAGACTTGGCATTAGATTTGGAAAACATTAAGCCTAAAGAAAAAACATTCCTATGTATAGTTTCTCTTAGGTGGGTCGTTCACGTTTCTCAATGCAATTGTAACATAAATGTCATCTCTAATCGACGCGGCAGGCAATCGTGCGTCCAAATATAGAACTGAGTTGTTTCAATTTTTTATTCTTTTGGGGGATCCTCTTTTAGCTCTTGAGGTCTTGTAGGGAACCCCTGTCACCTTGAGCAGATTACAAAAAAAAAAAAACTATCAGAGCATGTCTAATCTCCAGGATCAAATTGGGAGATTATAGCGTGTTCCTTGCACGACAAAGCAAGATCGCTAGGGAATTATGACTTCATATGGGGACATGAGTACAAAGAAGTCTGGGAAAAGAGTAGGGGTTTTATTGCCTGTATTTGTTAGAGTTTATCCGACTTCAAGGTGCATTCGGTTTTTTTTTCAAGTAAAAGAAGGAGCAGCATAGACTTCCAATAAAAAGAGTGTTCTTTGTTTGTACACTTTGAGGGAAGCGATCTCGAGCAAGAACCCTTGGCGTATAATGGATTTCTTGTGTTATGGTTGAGGTTAAGTTTCCTGAAGAATGGTTGTCCCAGCTTCTACCTGTCGGCTACATAAATGCAGTTGCGTTCAGTTGCCAGCAGAATTTTGCTCTAAATACCTGTTGATTTTTTTTTACCTTTTTATCTACCTAAAAAAATATGATCCTCTCTAATTGGGAGTGATTTACTCACAGGTGAATGGTTGATTCTAAGAAATGATTGGAAAAAGGTCACAGTTATCCAAGGAATGTGACTAGGCAGCCGGATAGATGAATTGGTTTGATAACAATGAATCTTTGTGTTTTGTATGAAAGTGAAGGTGCCGTTCAATTGTCTGAGGCGACCGAGAGAGGAGGGCACTTTCACACTTGTGTTAAAAAATGTTGAAAAACATCATCACTGTTTGTAATTAATGTCCCATATAGAACTTCAATCGGTAGCTGCGGTTTAAGAAAGCGTGTCCTTGTAAAGAGGGGTCGAGACTACTTTTTTGCGGACTATCTGACGCAGAAAAACATTTATTCTGCTTTTCGGTCTCGTATTTTTATTTGAAAATTATATAAATTGAGAAATCACGCTCTTGAGACCAGAACTTCGCATCAGCGCTATGTGATATCAAAAGTCTTCGACGGCCAGCTGGTTAATCCAAGGTTTGCAAATATTACCCCTGTAAATAAGCGTCGCAAAGCATTGAACGAGAAATTAGCTAGATTAAATGAGTCGCGAAAACCTTTACACGAAATTCTATTCAAAAAGTAAATGGCAGGCACTGTTTTTTCAGGCAATAATAAAGTTTTAAATATTCAAGTTGATTTTGTGTATTTTTTTTTAAAACTAAAAAAAAACAGGTCTTAATGAATCACTCATTATTTTGTCCAGAAATATTTAAAGAAATACAAGACTGTTTGTCGATAAAGGTTCACTGCTTATTTATTCTCCTTTTTAATCAGCATAATCTCTAGAAGCTAATATTTTGGACTCTAAAAGTGCAGTGCTGAAAACTTTTGCGAAAGACCCAACGCCTTTGTCTAAAATTCAAATCAATCTGCTTCTTTTTTGACGACAACAAGCACGTATAAATTTTGTTGTAAAAAAAAATTTGTCATTAAGTTCGCAAAAAAGGAAATTGTATCGAATCAAGCTGAAGTTTTTTTGATGCGGCAACTATTAAGGTACTTAAAAGTTTCTTATGTCTCGGTACTGTAATATCTGTCTACCGACCGTGGTACTGAAACCAAACAAGATGTTGTCACGCGTGTTTGACTGCGTTTGGGAAGCTACCCAAAACATGACAGAACAAACTCAACATAAATCTGTATGGCTGCAGCATTCGAAAAGTACCACCACTGTAACGAGAAATCTGCAATCATTTGGCAGTAGGAGCTACTGATACATCCTGAGAATTTTCTACGAAAAGTTCTATCTTGACGATATCGAATCTATGTGGCTGCAGCACCTGAAAAGTTTAAAAGTGCCCTTCTGAGGCACTCGAAGACCTTTCTGCCTCTGGTCAAATCGTTTCTTTTTCTACCATTATTCTGGTGATGAGCTCACGGGTCAGAAGTTTGTTGGCTCATTCTGCACAACTGCCAAAATTGCAGTAGATACGGGCCAAGCTTCTCGGACCGTTGACATATCCATTGACATGTGATGGAATAGAGCCCATTATTTTTTGATGGCAGAAGAAACGGCTGGTTTTGTACCCTTGAAGCAAGACTTCAAAGATGATTTAAACGATAGCCCATCAAAGTTAAATTTACTGAGACCAGTTTAATATAGTCTTTAGAAGTTCTATGAAAGTGCCAATTAGCAGATTCCTTAGAGCTGCTTGAATTAACAGCTTCATGCATGCCATAATGTCAAACTCTCGATTTTATCGGTCTCGCCTCTGAGCACTCTCTCTCTCGTTCTTGTGTCTAATCATTGAGTATACCTGGTTTCTGATTAATTAAGCGAACAGCCAGGAACCATGCTTGGTAATTTGTCGGTGGTAATTTTTGGCCTGAAAAGGAAATTCAATATCGAAATTAGAATTTCGATAGAAAAAGTTCAAAAACGGCTTTACTTTCAGACCTCAGAGTAAGCTATCCACCTTCATATAAAATGAACCATGCTTGGTAATTTTTCAGTGGTAATTTTTGGCCTGGAGGGGAAATTCAATGTCGAAATTCGAATTTCGAATGTCCGCATAATTCAAAGGTTCAAAAAACGGGTTTACTGTCCGACGCCAAAGTAAGCTATCCGCCTTCATACAAAATAAACCATGTACCTCTGTTAATTTTTAGTTGTAATTTTGGCCTGGAGGGGAAATCCAATATCAGAATTAGATAGAATTATAGGTTAGAGTAAGCTATCCGCCTTCAAATAAAATGAACCATGCTTGGTAACTTTTCAGTGGTGATTTTTGGCCTGGAGGGGAAATTTATTATCGAATCTCGAATTTCAGCACAATTCAAAGGTTCAAAATCGGCTTTACCGTCAGACGTCAGAGTAAGCTACAAAATGAACCATGTTTGGTAGTTTTTTACATATTTTCGTACCTATCTTACTTACTTAAGGTGGCGCTACAGTCCGGGGTGGACCTGGGCCTCAGCCAACAAGCTTCGCCAGCCAGCTCTGTCTCGAGCTAGCCGTCTCCAGTTTCGCACGCGAAGTTGGCTGAGGTCCCCTTCCACTTGCGTGCGCCACCTGAGTCTCGGTGCTCCTCTACCGCGTCGTCCCTGCGGTGTGGATTCGAAGATTTTCCGGGCCGGGGCGTTGGTGTCCATCCGCTCTAGATGACCCAGCCATCGTAGACGTTGTGTTTTGACTCTTTTGGCTAGGTCGGTATCGCTGTACAGCCCGTACAGTTCGATGTTATATCTCCTCCTCCACTCTCCGTCAATGCAGACGGGACCGCAAATCGTCCGAAGAATTTTCCTCTCGAAGCAACCTAAAGTGTTTTCATCCGCCTTTGACAGGGTCAATGCTTCTGCACCGTAAAGCAGGACTGGGATGATGAGGGTCTTATACATGGACACTTTAGTTGCTCGAGAGAGGGCTTTGCTACTCAATTGCCTCCTTAGCCCAAAGAAACAGCGATTGGCAAGAGTTATCCTTCGTTTGATTTCAGCGCTGGTGTCATTGTCTGAATTTATAGCGGAACCCAGGTAGACAAAGTCCCTAACTACCTTAAAATTATTGTACAAATTTTTGTACCTATCGCCTGGAGGAAAAATTCAATTTTAAAATTCGAATTTCGAATGTCAGCTAACTTCGAAAAGACACTTCAATGGTCGGTGTGTTCAGTGACTGACTCGATGCGTTCAGTCTTTTCTTACCTTAGTGTGGGAATACACAACACCTTCTGAAAATCGTCGTGAGCCACATAACAATACAATACAGGTAATATAAAAACCTGCTTCACTATGATAATTTCAATGCGTCTAATTTCAAGGTTTCAAACTTTTATACCCTAAGGAAGGGGTTAACAATCTCCATGTGTTATTTACACTTATCAGGAGTAAAGTTCGAGTGTCGACCTTGTTCACTGATAATGCGCTCCCTCTCGGAGGTAGTTTGAGCGCATTTTTGATTTAATTTTATAACCTAAACCGACTGCCTTCCAACTCAAAGTTTAGGTGCAACGTCCGCAAATGGAACTTGAAAAGCAATTAAATCCTCAAACTTTGAATTTGAAATTGTGCATTCTATTAAATTATAAAATAATTTATGTGACAAGCTTCTCCATTCCCTTAGACGATGACAAAAAAAAAAAGAATCGTTTTAAAAATCTACAATTCTGGGGCGCATCTGGAACATTACCATTTGACCCAGAAGATGATAAAAACACACACATGGTTTGGCTCTCTGATGGACTTAAACCATGCGAGATAAGTACAATGCGACTAATTATTGAAGTAATTTACTTTGATTATAATGTTCTTTTTTTAAGCACTTTGAAAACTCTGCATTGCATAACAATTGCGTTTAAGAAAATGACACTTGTTTATTCAACGACAACGACAAGCCTCATGAACAAACAAAATGTCTTCTTGCTTTGATTATGATTTATTGCGAATACAAGAGTACAAGTAGTGTTATATTGTATATGCAAATTACTACTGTGAATAATGCACGGAAAGTGGGGTATTGTTATGTAATTTAGTGAAAAATACTAGTCTCGAAGTCAAGCTAGAACAGGGGATTATATTGCAAAAATTGTCAACAGATTTTTTCAGGCGATTGAAGATTTGAATTGACATGTGTTTGCAAGTGGAACAAGAGCTTAGATGTTTTTATCTAATAGACTCTGTCATAATGTAAATAATTGTACAACAATGTAATGAGATTTTCAAAGGAACATGAAGCCTAAGCTGTAATTAGGGCTTATGCTGTTGCTACCAAAGAGTTCGGGCCAATTCATATAATTTTCAACAAAACAAGTGAGTAAGTGCAAGAGTTAGTCTGTGACAAACTTTTACATACCCGACCCTATATACCGTGTAACGCCATATCTTAAAGTTTTTTGTCCCGAATTCATATAGTATTCGTACAGGCCACGTCCCTAAAGGCCTGGGCTAAAAATTAAAATCAATTAACTGTAATTTAACTGATTGTGGGTGCCGTGGCGCAGTGGTTAGTGTGTGTGCCTCTGACGCCGGAGGTCTGGGTTCGAATCCTGCCTCTGCCACCTGAAAAAAAGATTTGTTCTTTTTCACGGCTCCCACCTCCGTGAGGGTCTGACAAACCCTCCGAGAGTAACATTTGTCTTGAAAAACTTCTCAAAGTGCCGTTCGGATTCGGCAAAAAATTGTAGATCCCCTTGTATGTGAAAAAAAGTATAGCACACACAGCATACATGGTTGAGAAGTTGGCCCTGGTTCACCTCGAGCTGTTGCGCCACTCTATTTACTTTTATTTATTTATAATTTAACTGATTGAACGCATGACAAAATGCTTTAAAACCAAAAATTATTTCAAAAAAAAAGTTTTTCGTAAAAACGCCCCCTAAAAGAGGGCGGAGCTCAAAATTTTGTAGCAAATAGTAATATCTTTAATAGTAATATCTGTCATAGAATTTTTTTCGATTTGAAGTTAACTTTCCGAGAAATCGGGTTTTAAAGATCTAAAATGTTAAAAGTGGGCATGGTCGATATTGTGGGCGGTCCAATTTTCGCCTTCTTAAAGATTTTGGGCCATTATTACTCTATACCAACAATTGAGTTGCTACGCCTTGTCTTACTTGACCATAAGGCATTTTTAAAAGAAAAATGTGAAATAGAGGTTGTCTTTTATTGAAGCCAGTAGTGGGGGTGGCCGTTGGGGGATTTTACCAATTTTTACACTTCGTCTGCACAAAATAAGAACCAAGATACACTCCATGTTTGAGCGTCCTAGCTCAATTCTAAAGACGTAAAAACTTCTCACACACGGACAGGCGGACGGACATGGCTTAATCGATTCACCAGTCGGTCTTGATCATATCTTTAAAAGGGTCCTCGGTGATTATTTCACTGTGATACAAAATATGCATTAAAATTAATATACCCAAGGTAGAAGCGACAAATCGAGGTTCCTGCCTGGTCTTGAATGTGATGGCCAAGCATACTGATATATTTGTGATGTTGCACGAACACAAAATTAATAAATTTCAACTTTTACAAAACGCTCATTTTCCTAATAAGGTTGAGTAATAAAAATGCGTTACTGCGTGGTAATCGACTCCGCGGCTAAATTTTTCTTAAATTGTACTTTACATCTAATTAAGAGTTTAATCTCACTGAAATCAATAAATAACAGTAATGGAGTATTCTTTTGAACACCGAACTGTCAAATATTTCTCGGTGTTTGCGACTATTCCAGCGTGGTGTACACTCGGTTTCATTGTGTACAAGACGACAAATATTGCACCGGTGCAGTCATCACCTTAAGTGTCAAATTACTTTGACTTCATTTTGTTAACTTTTTTGTTCTCATTTCGTAGCGTGATTATGTTGGCGTCGGTTTTTTGTTCTTTTTACCTAAAATTAATTTTGATAGTTTTGAGTTTGAGTTTTTATCGATTTCATACAATTTGAGTCGCTTTGTAAAAAATCACGAATGAAAATTGAGTCGAAACGTCACTTCACATACACAATCAAGGTCACACCCATCCTCCACCGTCAAATACGACGGGGGCGAAATTTCGAGTTTGGTGTCGAAACCGAACTAATTACGAGCTCAAAAGAACGTTTACATGAGCACGATTCGATTTAGGTGTACGAGAAAAGATCAACTTTATTTTTTTATTCCACATCAGCTTCACGATTGACTGTTGAAAGGAATACGCCGCACCATAAGTGACAGCCAATATCAATACCGTTTGTTTGTTCATCCTAAATGTCAAGTTCGATAAAAGCGCTTAACCTACACGTTCATAATTCTTTGACGTTAGGTAAAAACGGCTTGGTATTAGCGGCTTAGGTCAAGCATAATTGGTTTTATAGTTTGTAATGGGGTTAGAGGGTAGTATTTTTTTCGGAACGTAACACCCTCTACCTACATTACTGAGAGCGGGAAATTCCGCTGAAACTCCCTGACGCGCTATCAGGTACCTTGGACCAAGTCTCTGGACACACGGTACTGGTAGGACTGGACGCTTCAGGGGAAACCTCTATGGTCCAAGTCACGTCGCACGCTGATGATACGGTATACTTTCGCCGCTGCGCTCTCTAGTCCGGGCACCGGACATACAGGCGTACGTAGATGACGCTTGGTCCGGATTCGGACACAGGAACAGGAAGGCTGACAATGACAACGCTTGGTGTCGCTTGATGTGGCTTGGTGTCGCTTGGTCCGGATTCGGACACAAGAACAGGAAGGCTGACAATGACAACGCTTAGTGTCGCTTGATGTCGCTCGGTGTCGCTTGGTGTCACTTGGTCCGGATTCGGACGCAATGTAAGTGTACCTGTTCCTGATGCTAGCGTTAGGTCCCGATTCGGACACTACAACTTCACTTTATTGCTGGTTTTCGTTAATACTTTTTGGATGATATACATGATACCCTTTGAGGGTCTTGAAAACATTTTTGCTCACATGAAGTGTGACTCATAAAAACGAGTGCAATTGTCTACATGTTTTTTGTTGTTATTTTTTTATATTTTTATTTAGTTTTTAATGTAAGCTCTGCTACAAGTTATTATTTAGTATTCAGGACATAAGTCAGAAAATACCATATTTTTGTTTGGTATTAACGTCTTAAGTTGACTTAAGTCCTTGAGTCGGCTTAGAATGTATTGAAATTTTTTTTCGCTTGAAAAATTCAAGATGATACTATGGACTTAAGTCAAATTAAGTCTTTTTTATCGAACACAAAGAGATAAAAGTCTTACAAATCGTATGCACTGCAATGATCTTAAAGAGTTAAGTCAACGTAAAGATGGTAAAACCCAATAAAAATGTAAAAATGTCTAGATATACTTAAAAGTCAAAAAAAAAAAAAAAAAATCAATCCAAATTTGCAAAAAATTAAGCAATCTTCAATTTTATTTTGCGCAAAACCGCTATTATTGACTTAAGCCCTTTTTACCTAACGTCAAGGAATTTTCAATAAGTTTGACTTTGACCCGCTGGCTCTCTCAGAGTTTAGCTTCTCGTTGATGTTCTATCCTAGAAGCTTAATCGAAACTTGCAGCTGCTAGGTACCATATTCTATAGTTCTGACACAAATGTGAGTAGGTACTGCTCTACACTTTTGCCATCTAGTTGTAGTTGACTGGCTCATGTTTCTGGAGCCTGGAGAAGTAAAGTCCAAAACGCAATGTTGCGTTGCTGCGTGCGTTCGATGACAAGCAGAGTAGAAACAACGGGCGCATATGGGGCCAAACGAAATGTTACTTCAAAACTTCACTCCAGGTTTGACCGTAAATATCGTAGACGCATCTACAACGCAAAAGTAGGTCTACTTTCTACTTTTGCGTCCGTTGAACAACCTCATGCTCATTCCTTGAGTGAGTATAGTTCTCTTGTCGTCAGTAGGTTGTGGGGACGAAAAAGGGTTGTTTCTGTTTCTTGCCAGAATAAAAACAAAACAGGTTTGCGTAGAGTAGAGAATGTGATGTTTTTCGGTATTATTTCAGTTTGTCGCGGTAACTCGCAAGTTGTTGGTTTTAAGCATGCACAAAGACACGAGTGCACCATCTTGGATATATGTATTTGTGATGGAATAAACAGAAATAATTTTATTTTCATTGCTGGGCAACTTGGTTCGTTTTTAAAAAGCATCTTTTCTGCTCGTTCTTTTGCAAATATAACAGAAATTGAATGTGTTTGAGGTGATACTTTACAATTTCCTACCCCAAAAGCGCAAAGTGGCATTTCGTTTTGCAAATTTGCTGCGTGCGTAGTTTGACGTAAAGTATCGTAAAGTTTTGGCAACGCATGGCAAAGGCCATTAACGTACGCACGCAGCAACGCAACATTGCGATTCCAGCATAAGACTTAATTAATGTCTGTCAGGAAAAATATCTTCACCTTTTGTCGAGGACAAATTTAAAATGTACCGACTATTCGTCCAGGAAAACTTTATACTGGTTTTTCGAAATTCTACTTTTTCAAATAAAGTAGCAATAAATTTCTGCTTATTTATTTATTTTTTTTTAAGCAAATTTTTTACTTTTCTGAAGAAAAGCAAAGGTAAAAAAACAGGCAGGAGGTTGCAAGGCCTTCACGCACCTCCCATACACATTTCACTGTGTCGCTTGGTTTTCCAGAATTTTGAAAGCAAAATTTTGTATAAAGAATTTTGAGCCCGGTAGAATTTTGATCCCAACCCGGTTCTTAATTGTGCAGGTCTCAGCATATTAAAAATTTTGTCGCCAGGTGTAGGACTTAAACTCATATCTCATAAATGTACCTATACATATATATATTTTTTGCTTTGATATGCAGCATCAAATTTTTTGACAGCTACACTTTTTTTCTTACAACAGCTTTATGAAACAGTCCCAAAAGCAGAGAAACCGCGAAAACATTAAATTTTGGTTCTCATTTTGTGTATAAGAGTAATCAAAGGATAAACGTACGTCGGTATAATTAAATTTAAAAATTTCGAAGAAAAATCTTTTATCTTGATTCCACTCAACATACTTAACCTAACCCCCCCTAACATGTCAGTCATAACCCCGTCTAATTCGATTAAAGTGATAAAAATTTAATTTCTCTTTAAATTCTGTCTGCTATTTAATATCGCGCATCACGATGCTGACCATTTGAACAACAACTGCCCATAGTGGCGCAAAAAAAAAAACCAACAACACCAACTGTGCGGTAAAAGCACCCCATATTTTTCCATCGAAATGTCACTCTTTTTACTCGTATAATTCAGAGATCAAAGTTCAAGTCGAAAGGGTCGTTTCTGGGCGACTTCCGCGAACCGTTAATGAGTTTTAATTTTCCACAACACAAATGCCATGTGTTCCCAAGTATACCCGTTATGAACTCCAGTCTCAATCGGATGCGCAGACGCCATAGTTTTCAGTTTGGAGGCAGCCCTCTTCTTGAGGGCTCTGCAAAGCTGTTTGGCTTTGGCGATTCTAGGGACTGATTTGAGGAATCTTCATTGCTTCGGTTAATTGGGTTTGATTTTTGCGTTATGTGGTTCATTGTGCTCCACGGAGTGCAACCAACATTAGGGGGGACCTCCTGCTATTTAATGCTTCACTTAACAGTGGGTCCACCACACTAATCGGTTATGGGAACTTCAGTACAAACAAAGATATCCACCCTCTTGTATGTGGGGTTGCATATGTGATTTATATCGAATAGCGGAACGCAAAACAATCTGTGTTATCGCTTGCTATCTATCTTTGAATTATATTTTTAAGCCTTAATAGGAACTTCCGCTTTTTGTGTCCACATGCCCATACCACAACAATCAAAACAACACGCTTTGAGTGTGGGTTCGAGTGATTCTCTGATTTTAATATGGGTGTCGAGAGTGTTCTCCGTACTTAAGGGGAATGCTTCTAGTTGAGATAAATGTGCTTGTTTTGTTTTTATTAATATAAACTTGACACAATTTTAGTTCTTCATTTATCAAAGTGAAAACAAGATAAAGGCAGGTACACACTTGAGTTGGTTGCAAAATTGACGCAAGTTTTGGGTTTATTTTGAAAGTGGTTCGCCTCACTGGTTTAACTTATTTAAAAAAAAAGCAGTGTTCTTACTTTGTTGTAGAGCTCCCGACCCTTGAAGGGTCCCAACAATGTACTTTATGGGATAACTTTGGTCTTCTAAACGATATCATAAGCAGGGCAGACAGAAAATTCCAAGCGAGTAACTCAAAACTATTCATGACTTTCCCAAGAATGCCAAATTGCCCCTCGTTTTTGCTCCATGATTTATGATCACGTTAACCCTATTATTCCCAAATGATTTTATCGTTTCTAGCCTGTTTAGCATTCAATGCGTCGCTTTTCAATTAACAACACCGCACCGAAACACATGTTGGTAATGACGGATTTCGAATCCAAAATAAGGCTCGTATCTATATCTTTTCAAAGGCTTTGCCACACCATTTACACCTTTTTTAGTGTTCGCATCGGAATCCAAGAACTTTACAATGGCGGGTAATTAAATTTAATGCATCCGCCGCACTTATCTTCCAGCTACAATCCGTGGTGGCCTACAGTTTGGCCCTTAGCTCTGACGAGAGATACGAGTTTGATGAAATACCCGCCAGTGCACTTGCAATGTGGTTGAACATAAAATTTTATTATACACAAATGAACCTACCAACGTGAAATTCCGTGTAAAATGCTCCTAAAAACAAGTGCAGGTCGGATTGCAATGATGCGTTTGCCTAACCCGTTTAGAGCACGTTCAGATAATTTTGGGTGAAAAAAAAATCGAAGAATAACTAAATTTCCAATTGAATAATGAGGTTGTAGGTATTTATTTCAAAACAGCTATTGTTTCCCCACTTTTACAAGCCAATAAAACATGATGTTTTCAAATTTCGGGGACGATTTTATTGTATTTTTGTGCAATATGCACAGGCATGTAATGGCTGGGGATTTCCGAAACAGTCAATCGGGTTTTATTACGCAGATTGAACGGAAATATTTAAATACCTGCACAAGCGTTCACTTTTTGCTGCCTCTATAGAAATTTAAAAGGGGTGAATAAGAATGACGAAGTGTATACTTGTAATATACAAAAGAACAATGAGAACTTCCAAGTAAATAATACCCTGACGGGGAAACTATTTAATGTCCCACAGCAGCTCGTGCTTGAAATTCGCTCAGGCACTTTGATAGTAGAAATTAGTGAAAAAAAAACGTTCCCTCTTAAATAAAAACTGCACGTCAGTCCTTATTATACCGCTTGTAATAATTGCGTTCCTGCTTCAAGATTCGCTGATCGAGCAAAGATTTTATATAACAAATGCAGTCGGATCTGTATATGTGTGTATCTAGTAAAAAAGAAAAAGAAAAAAATTATATTTATAGCCTTAAATTAAATCCAAAGTTGTAACAACGCAACCAACAATGAAAGCAATTGTAGTACTGAATTGGTGCTCATTCATCATTCAGTTGATTAATCAAAGAAAATCAATCAATAAAAATTGAGATCAATCATTTTTTACTCAAAACTTTTTTACCTCTTTAAGTTGTTACTCAAATCTAATGAGCGCCTAACACGGTCAATCGATTGATGTGAATTTGATACTTTCATTTCAATTTCTCATCAATTTCGTATGATGAGCGTCATGCCGTTTGATGTGCTTACGGCCTGGAAAAAAAAATTCAATATTTTCGAGTCCAAGCCGTTCAACGTATTCATGTCACTCACTGCGAAAACCAACAAGCACTAAAATTTGATGATAGTTGACTGAACTGTGTAAAGGGTGACATCAATCGGCACATGCTCAAAATCAATTGACTTCGTGAGGAGTGTATACCACTGACACGCCCACTTTACTTAATAGCATGAAAAATCAAAATTGTCGAAGGATTCTGAAATTCGGAGCCTTGCGTGAGTGTATTGTGATTGGAATTACAGAAAAAGCAAAAATATCCCCATTTTGGGCGTGATCGCATTTAATTTGCCGCTTTTCAAACCATATTTCTATGCATTATGTTTGCTCGTAAGCGAGAAATTCTTACTTTATACGCTAACAAATATTTGTATACAATAAATTTACTGGAAAATTTTTTACCAAGCCTACTTTTGGGCGCGTACTTGAATAAAAAAACTGATTTTTGGTAGGAAAATGCACTTACTACATGCAAACTTCATCTGGACAAAAACTTGAACAAAAACTACAATGTTATTGAAAAGGGGTTTATACCGCCTCCCTTTTTAGCTAAAGAAGATTGTCATTTAGAGCTTGATAGGGTCAATTGATATGGGGACCCACCTACTAGTTTTTACAAAAATTGACCGTTACTGCTTTCTGGGTTAATTCCAGAATAATTCTAGGTTAATTTTGTTTAAAAATCAACTAATCTAAGTTTAACCCGAGTTTAACTCTGCACTCAAAAGCAGAAGTGAGATATATGATCACCACTGACAGGAAAATGGATTAAGGCATACCCGTTCGCCCGTGTGTAGCCGCCTATTTCTCAATAAAAATATATTTGGAAAAAAAACATCGCACTGGAAAATACATCACAGTAGACCTAATTTGAAATGAGTGGGATATGAGGTTAGGTTTGGTGGCTGTCCCCGCTCTGCACTGGGACTAAAGAAGGTCCATTGCAATACCACTTTTCGAAAGACCAGAGTTACCAGCCCGAGAAACGAAATGATGACTACCCGATGTGGGGTTAAAAAAGTCGAGGCAATCACAGTAAGCCTGTTCCCAAGGTTTCCAATTGATGGTTGCTTGGTTAGAGACTTAGTCAAAAAGGGTGTAGTGACGGGGGATTTGGCGTTGACTGCAAGTCATCGGTTGGTATAAGCAACAGGTATGTGCTGCACCATTTAAGTGTTTAACCATATTTGGCCCGGAGATAAAGGTCAATTATCCTCTTTATGTCATCAATTGGTAGATGTTTTAGATCTTCTACCTATTGCCCCTCAAGTGAGAACTAGTCTCAGGGATCGGAGAGAGCAGGGTTGACCGATTTCGGTATGAACCCTTGCCGGAGGAGAATCCTTAGACAAGACTCTCATGCAGGGTAACCGTTTTTGGTGTAAACCCAAACTTCAGGCGACACAAGCCAGAAGTAACCTAGGGGGAGGGGGGGGCAGCGTGAAGGGTCTCCAGTCCATAAAAGAATTTGAAACCTCTTTTAGCTACGGGCGCAATAGACGCCAATTGTAATGAGACTAATCGCACGGGATCATTTGCCTCCTTAGCTTTTATGGCTTTCCGATTCTTGATCAGGTTCTGTATTCCTATGAGCCGGTGAATGACTATTTGGTCGCTAGGACCCAGGGGGATGCAAACTCTCTGGCTCTCGGCATAACAGGGGTCTCTGCTTTCTGTACGGCTTTTAGCAACGCACCGGGCCATACAACGCCGATCTCTGAGACCGCGGACTCAGCTGAGGGCTCATTGCTGCATTCTAGGAGGTTGGCTTGGCACCCGTCCATGAATATCGGTGGTGGCAGGGTAGGCTTGGCCAGACAATGCTAAAGAATGCCTGTAGATAACTGGGCCCTCAGAAGTTTCCAGTTCTTCGAGCCAGTTCTTCGAGCCAAATCCTTCGGCACCCTGGTACATAACCCATGATAAGATGGTCCATCGCAACCTCGCTGGAAGGCTTAATGGACATCGTTGAGGATGTCTTGGCCTTCTTCGAGATTTTTAAGGGGCCTTCTTGAGACCTGGGTCTCTTGGACTTCGGGTTTGAGGTTTAAAGCTCGGTAGAGGGTGCCCCAGAAGCTAGTTGAATCAGCCGCCTAGCCCTGTTAGAGAGCCATCTGTGCCAGGTTTATTGGCCAAGCCCTCATCGGACTTCCCTTCCCAAGTAGGTTGATAAGAGGCGATGAGTACCAATGCGCCTCTCCTTAAAAAGGGAGGGTGCTATACGCTTCAGAGTAAGCTATACGCGATAGCATAGTTTTATAAAACTGAGCATCGGGACTCAGCAATTTTATTTCGGTTTTCTCCGCCGCAGGACGGTGGCCGCCTTCGCAACAGAAGCCGCCATCGTACCTGAGTCCATTTCCGGCAGGGATATGGAAGCATCGTCGTCGATGCTCACTGCACAGCCTGTAGAGCTGTTTCCTCGCCTTCGTAACTAACGTCCTGTCCATTGTCGTGTAGCTGCTGTCGTCGTTGCAGCTACGCCCGGATTGGTTAAGGGCTGGACTCGACAGTTTTATCGTTTGAATTTTTATTGCAATTGAAAATTTTTGGTCCCACGAGTAAGCCGTTGAGAAAAAGGTCACAGCAGAGCCGGTTTTGCTCGGATAAGGCATAAGGACGACAAATTTTGTCAAGGGCACTTTAAGGAGCTCGTTAGAGGCTGCCCTCCACCTTTCTCGGCACGATTTGAAGTATGCTCACACCACCACTAGAATCAGACTTGGAAGAGCTAAGTTTTTCGAACTTCTCAGCCGAACGTCAGCCGGCTAAGTCGATGCAACTTAATCGTCCACACCCATTGAATAAAGAGACAAGGAATAGCTCTTTTTCACATATACCTACAGTGCGTGTGAGTGAAGCATTTATTTTGACATTAGTCGCCTGATATCGGGTATCGACTTGTGAGTGAATGTATCGAATGTATCACGAATCTGGTTACAAATGTCACCTTAACCCAGGAATGCTCTACAAAAGTAGAGCCAGCTCTGGTTGAACACATAAGTAGTCCGCACTCACACAACTAAAACTGATGCTTCACTTTTCTCCCAAAACACCACTATCTTGTCTCTTTATTCAATGTCCGCACCTCATTGAAGTTGACGCTCACGTTAAGGTGTCTGCCGAAAACGGAGGTAGTGGGTGGAAAAAGTAGCAAAACATGTGAGGAACAAAATGCTTATGACAAGTGCTAATGATAGCAAATGGCATTTAGTCAACAGTATAAAGTTTTTGATCTCAAAATTTTAAGATCTTCGAAAAATAAAAGGTCAAAAAGTATAAATAAAAGGATAAACCTTTTTCAAGTTGCTTGTTTTGTGTAGGAAGATACGATAAGATTTTTAATAAAATAGGTAGGTTTACACTCTTGTATAACGCCACAAATTACGTTTGCCTACCTACGTTAGAGGTTTACTTCGGAAAAGATATACACTTAAGCCAAATAGCCAAGCAAAGACTATCGATTTCTTTCGACTTTTATTGGACGTAGATAACTAAGTTTCAGATTGTTTACACGTGCAATTGTTTCAGACAAAACAAAACATATCTTAAATCATTTCCAGTAAAATCAATGAGAAGTTGTGGTTGTTATTCCAAGAAATAACATCGATGACCCCATATTTTATTCCATTTCCAATCAGTTTCTGTTCAACATTTGAATATTTTAGGAGTAACGTTTATTAATACAGAACTTGAGTAAGTTTTTAAGGCAAGGAGAATTGAAGGGGGGGGAAAGTCTTACCAAAGAAACATAGCTTATTCAAAGAGTCATTAAGATACAAAAAAAGCCTGATACTACGATTCGTAATAAATTTCCAACTCCATTGCCGAAGGCGTTTCTTGATGATAGGTGCCATGTCGACATTTCTCCTCTTTTTCTTCGTCCAGAACGTACAAATGTCGTAAGTGTCATCGACACATTTATCACCATGTTGGGCAAGCAACCTTCTCTCACACGGGCCCCCAATGGCACCATCAGGACAAACCGACGACGACGACAACGACGATACAAATCGCTCCGGCATTAAGCATTTTTTCGATGATTGATCGCTGACAGTCGGAAAACATTTTCATTTTCCTTTTTCGTCTTCTGTGTCGGGAAAATTGTTGAACGATGACGGGAACCGACCGACAGCAGTGCAATTAGTTTGAGGTTACCTCTCAGTGTAATGATGATTGCAGTCGATTTTTCGTTTTCGAGTCCCTCAGGGCAAGAAACAGTAAAAAAAAAGTTATAATAATAGTAATCTGCAGCAATATCTACGGTGTATTGTTTGTAAAGGGTAAACGCAAGGAATTAAGTCGACCATAGCAGGAAAGGATTTATTCATCAAAATAAGCAGTCATGGCCTCTAAGAATATGCCTTTATCTGCTGTAATTTAGAGCCTATTATGAGGGATTGTAAAAGGATAGTTCCGTAGAATTCATTGAAAGCTAAAGCCTTGCTTATTTACTGTTACTTTGTAATAATCAATTTTCCGCCAACAACTAGGAGTCTTTCTCTCTTCCTTGCCCGACTGTCAAATAGTGGCAACATCTCTAAAAACACACAAGTTAAACGTGTTATGAGGCCCCATTTTCGATTAGTCCGTCACAAATCGTTCTGCAACGTAAACGTCAACTACCACTTTGTCATCATTAAAACAAAACCTGTCAATTGCTTGTCATGAAAGGCTGCCAACTGGTTGCCACCAGTCAAATTATCCCGTCCACGTCGTATTGAATTAAAATTCCAATTTGTTTACCTGAGAGCAACTTTTTCTGCGTCTCCATCCACTAAAATGTCGATTAAATTAGAATTACTACTTCGCATCACATAATTTTGCCGGCTTAATTGGTACGTCATCGTAAATTTACTGAACGAAGGCGGCAACTCCGGGCATATACTTATCTCAATGGGGCTCCATCATTCGACTGCCACTGCTTTGGTCTTATCAACTCACAAGTACCAATTAGTTGAGTGCGTCTGTCCAATAAATGAATGTCATGACCGCAACTATCAGGCGCTTCCGATAATAATTATTCCTGGATATGTGGTTCAGTAGTTCACTCGATCGTTGTCCGCATTCAATGTCAGGCGTAGAGTAAGTAACTCACAGCACGCTTGTGTCTACTCCATCTGTTGTGCAATTTTGTTATCTTGAGTCTAAAAATAATACTACCTACAGAACTAAAATTAACGAGCATTTTTTTTCCTTTTCTCTTTGCAGTTGGATTTCCAATTTTACTTTTTTACTTACTCGGAACACCCTACAAACGAGGATTCTTTTGCGATGATGAATCACTGAAGCATCCTTTCCATGACTCGACAGTGAGAAATTGGATGCTGTACATCATTGGATTGGTGATACCTGTTGCTATTGTGAGTTTAAATATGTTTGATTTCATATGGAGTTTGGGCTTGAATGTTTATGATGTTGGAAGCTGTCGGCTGAGTCATAAAAAAATATAATTTTTTGCCCCCACGCTTTATACCCAACATCAGCACAAATGAGCTACTGCCTAAGAAATGGCAAATAAAGGGTGCTAATCGACTGGTTAAACAACAATAGACAGACCAAACGAAATACCCTTGTCGCGACAAGTCTCCAAGTAGGTACCTACATTGTCATTCAAGTTCGCTTCCATTGACCACATACAATGTTGGCCTTGTATAGATTCCACCACGTTTTCTAATTGTTTTCCCTGGAAAAAGAACACCCAATGCCGTCTAGTTGGACACAAGAGCGCGCTACATTGTTTCAGGTGTCAATTATGCAAGTATCCGAGCCTTTAACACGTCTTAAATTAATGAATATAATTAAATCCACCCTTAAGATTGAGTTGTGCTCTCAGGCGCTCTGTCACTGCCTAGAAGCATAAAGAAGAATGGACGGCTCTAAAAATAATGCCAAACACTCTGGTGCGTTGCCGCTAATGTAGTCAGCTCGAAACGTCAATTCAGATCGTGCGTTTGTGCAATTATGCATAGACGGGAATTGCGCTCCGTGCGTGTGCCTGTGCGCTCTAAAAGTCAGACGCACATACGGGCAGTTGGCCGATCTTATCTAAAGGTGAGGCAAGAAGCATGTTTTTAGATCGACAATGATACATTAAACTTCGCTTGGCGCTATCACCTGGTGTGTGTGGCGTAAATGGTCTTCGTCCTCGATGGCATGTGATGTGCTGACTCCTTAAAGGTGTCTCTTTTTAAGTCTTTCTTTGAACGCCCTTCTCTGACTGACATTATGTGCGGCGACACGGCGACGCGTGGTACCCTGATAAGGATGGTATTAAAAGAAAAAACGAAGGTTGATATTGCAATAGAAAAGCAGATAAGATACATTCGTGCAATGGTATCATAAATTGCTGCATAACTCCTTAGTATCTACACGAAACATGCGAATGGTCTTTTATCGTAATTTTTTTGGCTCTCAAATGATTACCCTTAAAATGAGTAGCACAACGCAGGCGGAAAGAATTTGGGGATAGAAAAGATAGAAGAAGAAAGTAACTTTCGATCAATCACAAACGCTGATGAGCCAGATATGAAACCTCTGCACAGAAACACCAAAGCTTACCCCGCAAGTGTTATGCCTTTACGGAGAAAAGCCATAGCACTGTATAACCAGCGGAATATTTCATAAAATCATTGGGCATGCATCTTATTGTTGTCCATTCTATTTGCATATTGGAAGAGAAAAGGGTGCTTTGTATTTGGCCGAACCTAATCTCGGTAACAGACGGCGACCAGGAAGCCGCTCATTTTGAGACAGACACTTTTGGAATTTTCGTTTGTTGCTGGTTTTGGTCCGCGCCGGCTATTTTCCATACCGATACCCACCATATCGGGTGCACATTCTACCATCCGCCACCGTGGGAGGCGCCCAATTGGGGACCACCAACCCTAGAAGGGAACTTCTGAATAAAGAATTGCTGAATAAACAGAAGGATATCAATGATTTTTTTTAGAATTATTCATCATGATACTTCACAAATTTTGAGACTACACTTTGCGCTCTCTTTTAATGTTCAATTGTATCTATAATGAGTACTCCTTTATATAAGACTCAAAAATTCTCTTAGGAACAATACTTTGGAAGAATTTATAGTAGTTTGACAACATGTTACTTCGAGCTGTTTAAATTACTTCAATAAGTTTATTTTTCTCTTTCGAGCCTATTGACTGACTCCTTGATACGCTTTTCTTTTGAGACATCCACAAACGTTTTCCATCATGCTTAGGCCTTTTATTAATAATAAGCTCAAGATCAAGGGATAATGTCTTTGCTTTTAATAGGTTATCGCGAGCGGAGCAAAATCTAGCAAACACCGTACCAAAGTTCCAGAGATCGGAAAACATAAAAACTCTGTACAGAAGCCCCAAAGCAGAATAAGGGATGCCGACCGGGAGGGCCGTTTATTGAGAGACATACGCTCGTGGCTTTTTGTTGTTGCTGTCCCGTTCTGAACATGCCGGTTCGCACCATATCTGGTGACCGTTTCCCTATCCACCACCTGTTTGAGACCAGCAACCTCACTAGTCTGGTCCGCAAGTAGTGACCCCCCTTTTAACCCCCTTTTGAGACCAAACTTAACCCTATCCTCACCGTGATTGGGCAAATCATCAATTTGAACGTGGTTGAACGAATATCGCTCTGATTTCAATATTTTAAGGAACAATTAAAGTGCTGTCATTATGGGTAAAATTTTTACAGTGCAGGAGTGAAATCGGTTATGGTGATCTGTGACTCTCACATTTTGTGGCAGTCAATGTGATCATACAAAAGAATCCGTCTGCGTAAAGTGATCACAAAAGTATTTTTCCGAAACGTTGCTGTATTTAGGTTTGTAATGTAAGAATACTGATTTTTATTACATACACGCAGAAAGTCAGCCTAAGAGAAACACAAACTTACCAGAAAGTTTGAAAACTGGTGACCAGCTGATTTTGACGGTGGTTGATCGGGAGCTGTCACAAGAAAATTGTAATGATCACAGTTTACGCAGACGAATTTTTGTTCACCTTAATTTTTTTCACCTTAGCCGATTCTACCCCAGTTTAATATGAGTTTTCTTTGCTGGGACCGAAATAAGTGACAACAGTTAAACTTTGTAGAAAAATGAAAACAGGTTATGCAAAAAAAAAACTTATTTTCACTTGCAGCTCCGAAGAACCAACGCTTGACCGCTCTTGCAATCACGTTAGCGCGTACGTTTCAGGTGTTTATACACACATGAAAGAGACCCACAATTTTTTTGCCTATTCTGAACGGCGAAGTTGAGAGGTCTTTCATTGCAAATGGAATGGTACTCTCGGAGGTTTGTCAGAACCTTGCGGAGGACACCGTTAAAAATTTTAGTGCCCCGGTCGGAATACTGCACCATGCGCCCATTTATGCAATTTTCCTTAGAGTAAGGCCTCCGTGAGGTAAAAAAACCTTGCATAACCTAATCACGCGGTGTTAAAATAACACAAAATTGAAGTCTTCATCCTATACATGATGTCAATTTGATGTTATCAGTGTCAATTTAAGTTAAGTGCTGTTCCTAGATTGAAAAACAGTTTTTTGGCGTCCATTTCGTGTTTCGTTTCAAAACTCTGATATCATATTGACAGAATTCTTAAGTTTTCGTTTTGTTTCATTAATTTGACTCAATTTCGACACTGTTTTTTGGTGTTAGTTTGGTTTTAAAAGTATGACTCAGTTTAGACTAAGTTTTGTTAAATGCTCGCTATTTTATTTTATTGGTGAACTATTCTCAAATCTGCAATGCCACTGCGCATAAAATATTTTCAATACTGTGGTACATCCGATTTAAAGTAAAACACTAAAGTTTATTTTAAATCGCATGCATCACAGAACTCAGACAAACATTTAATAATTAAACGTTTGATTGATCAATTTTAATTGATTGAGCGATTTAAAAAGACGCCAGCTAAAACGAGCGAAAATTAAATTGTTGGTAAAAATTAATGCGTAGATGTACGGTGATATGGTGTATTCATGCTAATTTATGTGTCAAAAGAGTATTATATTAAAGAAGTTTCTTCACATCATGTCGGAAATGGGTTGGACAAAATTCATTTTACAAAATTCTTCTTTTTAAAATGTTGGTTAACAAATTTCTCAAAATGCAACTTTTTTAAAGCCTCCCTGCAACCGCCCTTACTGTTTCTTATTTTTACCTTTGCTTTAGTTCAAAAACGTCAAAAGTTTGCTCAAAATAGCAGAATTTTTATTGTTTAAGTCAGAATTTTGAAAGGCAAAATTTTAAAGAGCAGGATTTTGAAAAAATAAAAGTATAACCCGCTCCTGGCGGCAATCAATGGAGTGGAGTATTTTTTTGCAGATTGTCTGCCAGTGTTTTTCCATGTTCAGTGCAAATATTACAGCAGAATTGGAGGGGCAGATTGGGGAACTCGGAACTCTTTTTACAAAATTAAGCTTTCAAAAGTCTGCTTTAAAAAAGTATACTTTTCAAAATTCTGGAAATGCATCTTTAACAAAGCCAAATCTACAGAGAAATATGTTTGGCAACCACCCTGTATTTTTTCTTTTGCTTTTTTTTCTTTGCTTAACTTCAGAAAAGTCAAAAGTGTCATGTGATCAAATGATTAAGTGCAAGAGTTCTATATACCCGACCCTGTGTACCGTGTAGCACTAAATCTTAAAGTTTTTTTGCCTGAATTCATATATTATTTGTACAAGCCACGCCCCCGAAAGTGGGCCTGGGCTAAAAATTAAAATCAATTAAACGTAATTTCGTTATAATCAGGAGAAAATGCGTTAAAAGCGAAAATTATTTCGGGAAACTTGTTTTTTCCTAAAAACGCCCCTTAAACGTAGGCGGAGCTCAAAACTTTATATGGAAAAAAAACTTAGCAAATAGTAATAATCTTTAATCTTTAAAATTTGTCAAATATGTTTATTTCGATTTGGAGTGAACTTTTCGAGAAATCGGGTTTTCAATAATCTAAAGGCCCAAACATAATAGACTTGAGCGGGATTAATCTTATGTCGAAATACAACGAAAATCGCACTCAAGTTCTGCCAAAAGATTGTGTTGCCCATAATAGACTTAAGCAAATCTTATGCGATTTCACTGTGAACGTGTCGAGTATCACATTGCCTTGAAAATTTAAAATCAAATTCTAAAATAATGCCACTTTTTCTTCAACTTTGGATGTTAATATCTCCGAAACCGATTGCCGGATCTAAAATGTGTTTTAACTTTTAAGGTCAGCGTACAATTCTAGGTATATTCCTTTCTTTACCGGATTTTTTAAAGCACGTTTAAAAAAAAAATTGGGCTTAAATATGACAATGAGTGAACTAATAACAAGCAAAAAAAAAAACTTTAAGCCAACACAAGTTAACAAAAACCTTACGAAACCCAGCATAAGGCTATTATGGTCGTGGCATACGAATCGCGTGTAATGGGGCATTTCGGAAAGCCTACTTAAGCTCATCAAAGTCTTTTATGGTTGAGCCTTAACATGTAAAAAGTGGGCATGGTCGATATTGTGGGCGGCGCCTTCTTAAAGTTTCTGGGCCAGTATTGCTCTGTACGAAAATTTGAGTTCCTATACGCTTTGTCTAACTGGACGAAAAGGCATTTTCAAAAAAAATGTGATATAGAGGTTGTCTTACATTGAAGCTAGTTGTGGGCGTGGCCGTCGGCGGATTTAACTAATTTTCACACTTTGTCTGTACAAAATAAGAACCAAGATACACTCCAAGTTTGAGCGTCCTAACTCAATTTTAAAGACCTAAAAACTTTGCACATATGGACTAGCGGACGGACGGACGGACATGGCTTAATCGATTCACCTTTCAGTCTACAACATTATCTCTAAAAGCTCTTAGGGGTCTACGGTGATTATTACACTGTGTTACAAACTATGCATTAAAATTGACTTACTCTGGGTCGGATATAAAAAGCAGAATTTTATTGCTTGGTCAGAATTTCGAAAAAACGAATTATGACTCATTGTTTTTTTTTATAGAGTGGCGAAACAGCTCGAGGTGAACCAGGGCCAACTTCTCAACAATGTATGCTCTTTGTGTTTAATTCCTTCACATACAAGGGGACCTACAATTTTTTGCCGAATCCGAACGGCACTTTGAGAAGTTTTTCAAGATAATTGCTATTCTCGGAGGGCTTGTCAGACCCTCGTGGAGGTGGAACCGTGAAAAAGAACAAGTCTTTTTTTTTCAGGTGACCATGGCAGGATTCGAACCCAGACCTCCGGCGAAGTAAGCACACACACTAACCACTACGCCCGGACTCATTGTTTTCCTCAGTGAAATATGTTGTGTGACATATTTTCAGCACGAGTGCTAGAAACAAAAGGCTTCACAGTTCGCAGATAGAATCTTCTGAACACTGCGATGCATATTTGCATTTTTTGATTAAACTAAAGCAGTACCTAAGCACAAAAACTAGCATTCGTTGCTAGAAAAAATCAAGCCCCTGCTATTTATCGTGTACTCATTGTGAAAACTTCAGAAATCGTGAAAGGTTATAAAATTTGCAGAATTAATGTCTCAAATAAGCTCTCAAAAAAGATCATTTTTTAAGCTGAAATTCGATCACGGGTCCACCCGTCTGGCAGTCGATCATGCTACATATGTATGATTCATATATAGTTCGCGGTAAAAACAGTTTTAACAAAATTAATCGCATAAACTTTCTTGTCTTGTCTTTAATCCGCAAGTCTCGCTGCTTTTTGGCAAATCGTTTCTAATTTAAATAATAAATTGCCCGAAAAGCTTTTAAAGTCCTGTTTTGGTAACATTGACACAACTTCAACTGTATGCTTGTCTTAATTGCTGTCATCAATATCAACAAGATAACCAGTTACGACGAACTGGCACAAACAGATGTTAACACAAGTTCAAAGAATATCGAAACAAAAAACTAAACATGCATATCGATATGACCTATATTAGCCCAACATAAAGATTGATCTTAAAAGTGCTCTTAAATATGAGTTGTGCAATATAAATGCCGTAACCAAAAGTATCTACAATCGCATCGCTTTGAATTGTCACTTGCTTTCAATGGGTTGCCCGCTCATCATCCCAAGTTTACTCTGTATACTGTCAAAAATTAACGCTTTTCACCATACGATATGCACATGCACACAGCTTCCTCCCATTCTTATCTGCCCATTAACACATGTCCCGAAGACACAACTCCCCAACAACAATTACACATTTCGAAAGCGCTCAACAAAATCTCTGCAATAAATTTTTTGAACTTACAACTTACAATACGAATTGGGTCATTCGGACTGCAATTGACTTAATAGCACCCAATGGAAAATGATATTAATTTACATTTCGGGATGCGTTCAAGTGTGATAAAAAAAAACACACACACACAATTTGGGGAGCGCTCTTGACAGTTGTTGCTATTGCAATGCCATGCTACAATGTCAACAATCCAGAGGGACGCTGCTTGGTGGATTGTATTTATAGTACGATTGGGAAACATTATATTCCCTGCAATTAAGAGGGATGCTCTGGATCCGAGTTTTTTTTTTATGTTTTCTGAACTTTAATTGATTGACAATGACATTTTTATTGAACAGTCTCTTATTCTCACTCAATAAGAAATGTTTCGCTCTCATTTTTTATGTAACAAAAACTCTGTGTTACTAATTTAAAGTTGCAACTCTGTTGTGTTATAAATAGAGTTTTTTTTTTATTTAAAAAAAATCAAGCTGACTGATTTCTATGAAACAAAGTGCTATCATTGATTTATTTATTATCATTCTGCATCGGAACATTGTTTGGGAACATTTTTGGCTCTCAAATAGGTAAATGAACTCAAATCATAACAGGGTGGCGTGTTGCCTGCCAAATGTTACCATAATTTATTTACGTATCAATCTAAATGAGCGGAGGTTTTAAGTGTGTGAACACAACCATCTATCAGCACTATTTTTTGTGTTTAAAGCTATTTTTAAATCGTGTGTCAGGATTTTTTTTCTATTCCTTAAACAGAATGCTGAGGGGCAACCTAATTGTCTTACAAGGAAACCTTGTTGTATTTGATATAGGCACTCTAGATCACAAGTTTTAAATGAGTGAAAATATAAACATCTGTTACGTGATGTCCAAGCAGTAAAGAGAACATGTTGCTTGGGTTTGACAGGAAATTTAATCAGAAGCAAATATATGTCAAACATAATAGTTTTTGATCACATAACAGTTTTCTATTTCCCTGCTTTTGTTTCCTTTCTACTAAAGCCAAGAATCACACTTAAGAGCTGCCCTTTGATTTCGACACGTTCCTTTTTCTTTTATCACTCAAAGAGGTGCAAAAACTTTTTTCGACTTTTGAATGACAGCTCCGCTAGGTTTCCGTTTTTAAATGTTCTTAAAAGTTCTAAATTGCACCTCCGGTAATTAATTTAGCATTCAACTTTAGCACAACAAACTATCCTCCTGGCAGATTAGAATTCCTTTTGATGTTCGGTTCTTCAGCACGCACTGAAATCAATCGTTCACTCCTAATCCGCTGCGGGAGTCTTCCCCTGTCTAAACAAGGAGCTAAGCCGCAAGGTCAATTTACTGCCTGGCCGTAAATCAACCATCAGTTCCATGGTAATTCATCCACTCACGCTGGGCATACATTTCAGCTGGATCCATGTGAATACATTAAGACTCCAACAGTATATGCCGCAATGGGCCTCTAATGAACGATCAGAAGCGCTAACTGTTCCAAGTTTCTATCTGCCATTTGAAATGGATTTTTCCTGTTCTATCCATGGGACCAGAGAAACACCATAGCTCCCGCTGTTTCATAAGGCACACACCGTTCGAGTGCATAAATTCCCTCACAGGCAACTGCATGCGCTGGGTACCTACCTCTGATCCTCATCCATTATTTTTAGTATTTGTATCTGTCAAAACAAGGCAAGTCCGTTTCGTTAAGGAGTCGGTTCCGCATAATAAAGATCTCTCTGCCCGTGTCAAATGTGCGGCAAATTAAAATATGAAAATAGGCAATTTATCTTAGTAGTGTCTTGTCAACCGGTGTCTAGCCGCTGCGCCAGCCAATCCTTGACTGATTTATGTTAAAAGCCTTTCGTCGCATGCATAAATTTAAGGTCCTTTCACACAAGTAGTAAAAAATAAACTAAACCTTTCTCGTTTACTTACAGGTGATCATAGTGGAACTATTCAAGGCCAACTTGAAACCACAAAGCAGTTCGAACCGTCGTTATGTCTTCAACGGATGGGAGGTTCCCGATTGGATGATAGAATGCTACAAGAAACTCGGCGTATTTGCATTTGCCGTCGCACTCAGTCAAATGGCCACGGACATTGCCAAGTACTCCATTGGCAGGCTAAGACCGCATTTCTTTGATGTAAGTACATAAACATGCAGAAGTCCTGCAAAGAATTTTAAATTAAGTGGTTGAAATTGATTAATGGCACCAAGTGTAAGGATCGTCGTTCGGCTTTTTGCAACCAAGCATGGTTGAGAGTTGCAGGCGCATTTCATGTCTAATTAAGGAGGCATCGTTAAATAGAGAAAACTTTACTATGCAATTTGAACGGGTCAGTCAGCATGACTGCAGCTGCTGCTTTTCAAGTCACTATTTGTATGATGATCTTAAAATCGTTTTTTAAGAAGTTTCGTGAAGCATTAGTCCAATTCAATGTGTGTCAAATCACATCTAGGGTAACCTCGATCTTGAATTTAAATGACGATCACTGATCCTTGAATCTGAATAGCAACTCGAACTTTTTAAGTCACTATTAATATGCGTAAGATCGGCAAAATAATGCCAAGATCATTTGCGGTGGTTAATTCACACAAATTTGACTATTGTTTTGTAAGTTTAATAAAGAAGCCAGAAGGTATCGATAAAAAAATTAGTGCAATTACTTGAAGTTTTCAAGTCACAGTTTGCGAGGTTTCAAGATCGTAAAGAATTTTCGGAACCAGTCAAGAAGTGACTAATGGCTATTGAAGAAGTCTTAAAAGAAACTGGTTGCTTGCGTAAGATCGGTTAGAAACTTTTTTCAAGTTCGTTTTATGTTAGTTAAAACCATTCAGGATCGTTTATTACCTGAGGATCGTTTTTGAAAAAGTGTCGTGACTCAAAAGAAGTGTCGTGACTTTGAGCCTGATAATAAGTGTTTGTTATACTTTCTAGGGTAATCTTGATCTTGAACTTAAACTACGATCACTGATCTTCACCCACACAACAGTGACTATTGTTAGATTTTGGACCGAGAATTCAACGACTTGACTGCAGAAAATGTCACTAAAACAAAGCTTCAAAAATCTAAACAAAAACTTTATTGTTTGAGAGCAAATGACGCGTTGTCGTCCGGATAATTTTTACTACCACCACATAATTTATGAATCCAAGATAAAGTGCCCCACCAGTGTGTCTCTCTGAGTAAGGACACATAAACACAGAATTCTGGCTTCAATTAACAATCGCGCGTGCTTCAAAAGAACTGTTGCACAGATGACATTGCTTGCAGCATTTCGAGCCATCCTCCAAGTCCAAGAGTCAATGAGCAGCGATTTTAATGCAATTTATCATTTTTAATTATTTTGGAATTCGGTTGAGGATAATTCTGGAGCTATGCAGCCACATGTGCTCTCTATGGGCTCACTGTTGCACGCATCATTTTCTACATCCGTCGTGAAGGAATTTTTTTTTTTGGATATTTTATTGATGACCTGCAACAGATGCATTTTTCTCTAGATGCATTTGAGTCTAAAAAGAATGACAGTGGAATATTTTCCATTTTATCCCTCTGTGGAATTTATGCAATCACACTTTTTTGAGCCAAACTTCCGGATATCGAATCCCTATACATAGTCTCCCACACTTTAAGATAAGTAGAATAAAAACAATCAATAAATAATCCGTGTGAACGGAAAGAAATTCAACCCATTCGCTATCCAACCCACTGGCTATCCCTATTGATTTCGCATTTCAGCAAGCCAATTACTCTTCTGTCAAGAGTGCCAGTGTCGGCTCTTGAAATGGGACTTAGTATCTATTATATTTATAGAGAGACCCGTAGTGCCAACTGCATAAACACCAATTTGTCATATGATCCTGCTGTGCTATACCATTGCATATCTAAATTGAATCGTTGCACGGATGACTTGAGTACCCAATGATGCATTGAATACGCCAGCAGCGTATTGCAAAGTTACGAGCAAAAAACGTGTTCGCTTCTATCCGCACACTTAACCGAAAGGATAGCTCAAAACCCAAAACAAGTTGTGTGTGATATGAGTCGTATAGTAGAAGCATTCCTACCGACTCCATTGGCAGATTTACAAGCTTTCTTGACAAGCAGATACAGGTAGTTTCTATACATATACGTTGTTGGTCCTATTAAAAACAATCCTCCAAGCGGTAGAATCAAAGACGAAGGATTTGTTTGCACATATCGTTGAATCTCAAATCGGCGCTGATCTTTTGAATGAATTTGAAATCGGTAAGCAAATATTGTGAACAGTATAACTGGAAAGTAAAGACACACCTAAAAAGGTTTTGTCGGAAGCGTCGACCCATAAATTCAATGTTGTAAAAAAAATGTAAAATGAAACAGGATACGAAATACCTACTACAAAGGCCAATGGATTTAGCAGAATGCCTAACCAAAGGACTTTGACTTAAAAGCCTGTGAACACACTCCGCATGAGGTTTCCTGAACTGACAATAAACATTTTCCATAAAAAAAAAGTTTGTTTCAGGAGGTCACCAAAGAGGGATTAGTTAAAAAAAAAGATTTTAAATAAATCTCTAAGTGTTTCCACCGGAAAAAACATAAAATTAGCTTGGCGCCAATCCGAAAAAAATCCTTCTTAAAATCCAAATAGAACACATATTTTTGACGGATTTTTCTTACATTTTTTTCCTTTTTCTGAGCAAAATCTATATGAAAAGGATTTAAAGAGGCGTGTAAAGTGGGTGAATAAGATTTAGGTTAAGATTTATTTTGTATCGAAAAGATTTAAATTTGTATGGTAAATCTCGAGATTTTTGAACGATTTTTTGAAGATCTTTGTTGTTAATTGCCGATTAGTGTCCAGTGGAAACATGGTTTTATGCATCATTACAAATCCTCTTTTAGTAGCTTTGAATTAAGTCGCTACTGAATGCTTAATGATGGATTTCTGGTTCATATAACCTAATATTATATCCGGTGCGACGTTTTGAGCATAGATACATTCTTTCTCAAGTGTCTTGAAGGCGTGAAGCCTCGCCTGTCTTTAAACATAGGTTTTTTCTCCCAATTCGGTATGGTGATTTTTTGCAGTGTCGGTAACAGGTAACTTCGCGACGTTGCTTGTAGTAAAGTGATGAGCAATTTCTAGAGTACCGCAACCGCGTTCATGTCCTGTTTGTTGAAATAAGTTTCAGCTCCATTCGGACACAGTGGTCTTTATTTTCAAAACTAGTTTTCTTATGCCGTGACCCTTACACAGAATTTGAATATAGTTCAGCGTACCTGCAAGTGCTTGCTTAAGGGTCCAAGACCTCATGCACGCCCACGTCATGTGTTGCAGGTTTCAGAAGTTCTATGTGGGCAGGGTCCTTGATAAACATTAAGCTTCATATGTTGAAGAGTACCTGCAAGTGCTTGCTTAAGGGTCCAAGACCTCATGCACCCCCACGTCATTTGTTGCAGGTTTCAGAAGTTCTATGTGGCCAGGGTCCTTGATAATCATTAAGCTTCATATGTTGAAGAGAGTTTACTACAAGGTTAGGTCAATAGATGTCCTCGTGCCCATAGTCACGGCTCACTTAGACCAGCAGTTGGGTCCATTGTGTCCATTTGGAAACCATTAGCCGAACGGGCTGCTATCGGCGCGGTGGCCTCGGGGCAATATCGTTCGCTCATAAGATAGTCTCCCGGCTCATTTTAGAGAATATAGTTCCTTTTAAGTGAGAGAGGACTTTTCCTTGGCTGTTAAGATGCCATATTAATGTTTGACCTTCTGGAAAAGCTCCCATTTCTTCAGACTGTTTCTGTCCATCTCGACTTGCTCCCGGGCTTGTTCACGTTTTTTTCTCCGGATATTTTCGCCGTAATCATCGGAGTTCAGCCAGTAGCTGTTCCTTTCTTTCCTTTGAGATCTCCTCAGTATCGAAACAGGCTTCCAGGGCCTCGTTAAGATCGCACGAAAGCACCTTTAGGGTAGCAGAAGTCCGTGCCTACGGCACTTGGCGTGCACCCTCCTTTATCCTTTTTTGTGTTTTTGATTGTATTTGAAATTTTGTACCCATACGAGTAAGGTTGAAAAGCCCCGGCAGAGCCGCCATACTGGGGTAAGTCTAAAATGTTTCTGCACGTCTTCGCCTATGCACCTGAGAGAGCTCTATAGAGGTTGTTTTAACCCCCAGGCCTTGCATCCCTTGACACGGTTTGCTATATGCTCGCAGGAGTCAGTTTTGGTAGAACTGCTTAGCTGAATGTCGGTTGAAAATGCGCGGCTTAAGCCCTCATATCGGCTTCATAGAAGATAACGCTCTCGACAAGACGTGTGCCACTTGGGGCAGATGTGACCAGTTCCTTATGTTCCTTTAGGTCCTTATGTTCCTTTCCAAGCTAGACCATAAAATCCTTAAACAGTTGGCTCATTCGGGGAACAAGTTTTCCATAGGTCCAAGTTGAATTTAGTTGCTATTTTTATGCTTATATATGTATTTCAGTATCCTGATTACGAATATGTTATTAAAAATTGTCAGTCGAAAAGGTTCGCTGTAAAATAAATTTGCTTTTGGAGACAACAGTGTTTGGGTGGCCCGCTTCGCGGGTTTAAAGGTTTTCAACTGCCTTTTTCGCAGGGTTTAGCCGCTAACGCGACTTCGTCGCTCCGCTAAGGGTAGGTGCCAGTTGTCTGGCAGGCGCCTGTGGCCATTTACGGGTATGTTAAAGTTGCACTCCTTCTGAACTTCTTTGGATTATAATTTCTTAACTAATCGAGACCGACAATTTTTAATAACATATTCGTAATCAGCATATTCGGAATCAGGACAAACAAATCCATGTATTAAGATAAAAAAATCCAATACATTCCACTTGGACCTACGGTAAACTTATGCCTCATTCGGTTTTAAAACCTTTTTTAGAGTCGATTTTTTGATCACTTCTTATTCTAAGGACATAAAGTGTTAAAGTGCGAAACTAAGAACTTAAAGTGTTCCAAACTGTATGCTCCTCTTCTACCAGAAACCTTCAGATTGTTTCCCCTTTTGGCGACCACACTGTATTTTTAAACTAGAAGGTAAGCAGCTCTGCATCGAAGATCAAGTGCCTGCGATAGACAAACAAAATTGAAACCCAAAACGAGTCTCAGGTCTAATATTTCTCGGCCCAATAAGACCCGCAAGATCTCGATCATAATCCGACCAGAAAGATGCGTGGGAACAAGTGCAAATCGAGAGATCTCAATTACCAATGCCTGTGTCTTTGCCAATCCTCTGCGCAAATATAGAAACACACCTCCACTCAAAGTAAAGCCCCTCAAAACCAATTCTATTTTGTATATGTTCCAGGTATGTCAGCCGATTATGACCGACGGCACTGACTGCTCGAATCCAATCAACGCCGGACGTTATATTGAAAATTTCACATGCCGCGGAGTCAACTCAAGCGATCGTATGCTAAAAGAAGTTCGCCTTTCGTTCCCCAGCGGCCATTCGAGCTTCTCCGCCTGCGCCATGGTGTACATGACCGTAAGTAGAATAATAGAATACAATCACCTTGACACTGCATCTGCTGAGCTGCATAGTCACCGGCGATCGTGTTGGCTGGTCGCCAATGTGTCTATGCACACAGATCAGAGAGATGTGGTGCACTGCACAGCCTCCAATGTCAATTTGATATTCATTCGTATGTTCTCATTTTGTATCTTTAACAGCTTTATTTGCAAGCACGCATGAATTGGAAGGGATCTAAATTGCTGAAGCATTTCCTGCAATTCCTGTTGATAATGACTGCATGGTACACTGCACTAAGTCGTGTGTCAGATTATAAGCATCATTGGTCGGACGTTTTGGCCGGCTTGACAATTGGGTCGATTACTGCCTTAGTTGTGGTGAGTTTTTCCTTATGTTTTTCAAAATTGTATCTGTGTGATTATGTCCTTAAATTTATCGTTGCTGATGTTCCCTCCTTTTGGAAAAAAAAAACACACCTTTTGGTTAATTTCTTAATTCGCTTTTATTCATGAGTTCAAACATATGGTTTTGTTTTATGTACGTGGCCATGCATGAACCTGAAAAAAACATTTTTTTTTTCAATTAAAATCCTTTTTGTTATATTTTCCTTATTTAAAATAGAGATCGCCGGCAGCTTGGCAAAACTCAATTGCAAGTCTTGTTTGGTCTCTGTTGATTTATCCAATGTCACACGAGTTCAATATTCTAATTCATCATTTATATATTATTCTAGACGCGTTTAGCACCATCGAGTTGGTTTAATTGGTACACTGTTTGGCCGCAATCGAATCGAACCAAATCGAACTGATCGTGTGTAGAATACTTAATTGAAAAATCTCTTAATTTTCTCTTTTTTTTCTATTTCCGAGTGTAAAGTGAAATGTTCCTAATATCATGTTAAATAAAAGAATTTAAGAAATAAACGAAGCTTAAAAATATTGCCTTAGTATACTTTATTTTTGAACGCTTTAGGCCAGAGACACACGGCGACAGCAAAACGCGCGACCAATTACCGTCCGGTTAGAAGCACACGCGTTTATATTCTAGACAACACACGATTGCGGCTGCGACAATAAGTCGCGAGACTCGTTTTGTGGCAAATTTCCGAATTGCGTCTCTTTTAAGCCGCACGACAAAAAATACAATTTGTTTTCACCACGATTCACTGGAATCGCCCCGAAAATAAGTGTTTGTGCACTGAGTTTACTACGAAAAGCTTGCACTCTTTTTTTTTACGATGAAAATTAAATTTTTCATCGAAACTGACAGGAATCCCACGGAAAATTACCGCTCGTATGTTGAGTATGCTTGCTGCAGAAAATCGCGCTGTTTGTTGTCGCGCATTTTTCTGTCGCCGTATGTCCCTAGTCTTACACTTCAATTAAAACTGTAGTCAAAATAAATTTAACGCCGCTGTAACTAACAGCCCTTACAGCGGCGTTAATTACAATTTTTGAATAAAGGGCTCCAATACCCACGGAGTAAAAGAAACCACATAACAAAAAGGTTCAGCTTACATCAGTTCAAAAACCTATCCAAACTAAATATAGGGTCAATTTAAAAGCATTCCCAAAGATTTGGCTTTCACTAGGTAGTAATACAAACATTCTTTAGATGGTTTTTGTGCGCTAGAACAATAGAGAAAAATTAAGGCTTTTAAGCTCCCGAGATAGAAATGAGTTTGTGGTGCAGATGGAAGCACCTCAGAAATGAACCGACCAGTCGGAGGAGCCCGAGTTCAATAAAAGAACAAACCAAATGTTTTCTTATTTTTTTTTTGCCAACAAATTAGTTTTTGTGTAGGGCTGGCCCCTTTGTTCTGATGTTAAGTCGTAGAGTGTTGTTGAAATACTAGCAGACGGAAAGTCAAAAGAAACAACATTATTTTGCTCACCCTTAAGGCACGATCCTGCCACCTTCACCTGTCAGGGCACAGTTATAACCAATTGAGCTATGGTTAACATATTTATTCTTTGTCCAAATTTGGAATTTTTTTTAGCTATAAAGTTGATAGTCAACTTGCAAAAAATAAAGCCTATTTAAAAAAGTAAGCTGAAATCAAACAATCCATAATTTTTTTTTTTTTGCGAATTGCAATCAAATTGCAATCAAATAATTTGAAATTTAGGTAATATGCACAATTTCGGTTGGTAGCCGTAAGTATTTGTTTTAACAAAGCATTGCAAAATGAGAAACAGGCTTCTCCAAGAGGTTTTTTATGTCCCTTTAGTTTAAAACGAAAGCGTTTTAGTGCCAGCCCACAATAGCATACAACCACAACGTTGAAGTTGAAGTCTAATGAGGGCTAATAGTGAGAGTACAGTGATATAAGACCAAGCGACTTTGTGAAAGTGACATAAGGCCAAATGCTGTGCTGTGAAGCTTTGGTACGTCGACAGAAGACCAATTTGGCTTTAAGTCACACTACATTTTTAAGCCTAAGGCAAGGTTGAGGAAAAATCTAGCAAGCTTGCCGTTCAAAGATTATCTCTCTTTTGTATGCACAACATTTGGCCTTATGACACTTTGTTTAGTTGGGCAAAATATCGCTTTACAAGGCGTCAATGTTAAAAATTGGTTTTGTGTCACTTTCAAAAAGCGATCAAATGTGAAGATTTGATCTTATGTGGCTTGGTCTTTTGTCATGGAACCATAAAAATAGGTGCCGTGGCATAAGACCAAGCGACATAAGACCGAATCTCGCAATTTGGCCTTAAGTCACTGTGTGAAAGTGACATAAGACCAAATTTTATCAATTGGTATTATGACACTTTATAAAGCGACATAAGCCCAAATTACCAAAGTGTCATAACGCCAAATTCTACGTATCAAAATTGGAATCTGCATGGGGGGCCCGCCTGCCTGCTTTTAATTTACTTCCCCTTTGGTCCTATAGTGCAATGTGACTTAAAGCCAAATTGGGCTTATGTCGCTTTACAAAAGTGTCACAATGCCAAACGGCTGAATTTGGCTTTATGTCACTTTCATAAAGTGACTTAAGGCCAAATTTCAAAATTCGGTCATATGTCGCTTGCTCTTATGTCATGGTACCTAAAAATAGCTTATAAAGGGTTTTGCTTTAAGCGTTTGTATGGGTGATCGTAGCAAAAATATATGGAAAATAAAACTACTGAAATAAACACCACCGATTCTTTATCAACTCGCATCTGAAACGTTTCATTTCCTATTTGACCAGTGACATTTATTATGTTTGCTTGCAGAATGAATTGACGTAGCCCCGTGGCTAAAAAAAAAACTCCACCTCGGTGGCCTATTTACGTTGCATTTGCCTGCTAAAAATCTCCATTTCAGCACTTGCCCAAATTACAGGTAGTGCTATCCTGTTGAAATAACTCGAGGTTGTTAAGGTTATCGAAAACATATCGCTCGATGTTCATGGTGATGACCTGGGTAATGGGGTCGTTCTCAATGCCACCAGCGCAAAATTCCAAACTGTGACTTTATCACTGGATGCATCACAAGACTAAAAAGCGAACAATTTAATCAATTGTACATGTTGTTGACTGTGTATGCCAAGAGTTTTACTCACAGTTCATTTAACTGATGTACATAGATTCAACAAAATGACCCCAATTTTATGTCAAAGTTCGGACATCCCTGTTGGAAAACCCTCTAAGAGACCCTAAAGGGCAAAGTAATTTTCAGACCAATGACGGCTCTGTATCCGATCAGCCGAAACTTCAAAAAGGATAACGATCCAACAATTTTTGACAAGATTTTGACAGATATTTGATATTATCTGCTTAAATTTGATCTTGTTTCATAATAACTTCAGAAACTAAAATTTGAGACAAAGTTTTTCAAAATTTTATACCAAAACAAGTGAGATAAAGTCCACGTCACTTGGTCAGTTTGAATTGAATTATAAATCCTATCACGATTAATTTCGTCTGATGAGGTCTTGGGTTCAAATCCCGAACTCGAAAACCTTAATTTTCTTACTGGATTTAAAAACCATCGAGGAATTGAAAAAAATATTTAAAATTGGTGTTCAATGAGCAGTAACCACAACCATTAGGCTTAAAAATGTTTCGAAAAAAAAACTTTAACTGACGAAAAAATCAATTGCCTAAACCTAAAGGTAAAAATTTTCATGTATGAACATAATTTTGGTAGGTATTGGGTTTTTTCGCCTATCGGTATTTGAATTCTAATCAAAGACTTCAAAACAAATAAGAGAATACCTCATGCGGAAAATCGTGTTATAAGTTTATTATAAACAAAACTTGACGGTCCTGTCCTGAGAAGCACAAGTTAAAGGATTTAACCAACCCTGTTTTCTTTTAATTACCCGGCAAAATCAATTGAAGTTCAGGAAACCATGTTGCTTCATGCAGTGATTCTCGCTTTGAAATTTTCTGTGTACACCATTCGATAAACCAATTACCAGACTAGTTGCGCATTCGACAACACTGCAAATGGATGTTCGAAGTGATACCGGTGACGTCGAAACATGGCTTCGCCATGGTTCTGGATGCATGTCGTCACGCAAGAATTCGTGTGGCTCTTTGATGCCACACCTGTGTGTTGGGAGATGAAAGAAAAAATAAAGTTGATCGTGATATTCAATTTTTTTTAATTTTTTGCATCAGAAGTGTTCGGAGGTGCACTTTATCCTGGGCAATTATTTCGCATAACGGAATTATTTTACAGTGAGTTGTAAGACGTTTTATTACTGCTCATTAAAATACGTCACATGTTATTCTAAAACTTGAATAAATTGCCTCAATAATGTCTTTATGGGTTCTCATTAGTGTTTATTAGTTTTCCATTAACGAAGTTTAATATTTTTATGCGTTTACGGCACTTAGTTAAGAAACTTCAAATTATTGTAATTTCGTGAAACGTTATCGTACTAGATTAAACGTGTTCTAAAAGAGAGAAATAGTTTTAGGATGATGAATAATTTTTTGTCCTAAAATTATGCAATTAACATACCAGTAAGGAAACGCCAACTTAACCGGAAACAGGAGCCATATCTTGCCACAAGTTGAATGCGTTCAGTCGAAGTAAAATTCATAAACAATAAATCAACTAGGTGTGTTTCAAGCTGTTGACAAAAAATTAGAACAGCAACTGTAAAAGGTCGCGACTAAAGAAAGGAATAATTGAAAGAGTAGATTTCAACTGAAAATTATTAAAAATTTAAAATAAAATGCACAAATAGTTTACCGTTCGTTCCTAAAATCCTATTTTTTCTTTTTTTTTAGTGTCCTGTTCTTGTCTTTTCAATGAAAACAAAACATATTCATACACAAAATTTTTATTCAGTTTGAGTGGGCGGGTGCCAAAAAAGTGGAATGCTATAGAAGCAAGCTTTTCTAGCGCATTATAGACGTCGTCGTTCCAGGATTTAGGGATACCCTTATAACGTCGTAAGCATAACGTGAGTGGAAGGGATCAGAAGTGAAAGAGGAGAGGTACTGACGCACTTTGGTTATAAATTATTAAGGGCTAAACCAACTTAAAAAGATTTCCCGTAAAGGCCTGCTCCAGATTGGGGATGTTCTGCTGAACAACGAACATCCGCAGTCAAGGCTGAACTGATGGGCATGTTTCGGTAGAATTTTTTGAGTGGTGGCTGTTGGAATGCAGCTAGCTATTTTTCTGAAACGGTCTTTTTAAAAAACGATGAAACAAAAAACCCACGAAACATTGCGTTAATGTTTCAAAGAGTCGAATGAGTCCACTGTTAAGCTTAGCATGCCATTTTGGCATATTTGACAAAAGAAGAAAAATATTTACAGCATTTTTTTTTCATAGGTACGTCAAATATGCCAAAATGACATGCAGTCTAATCTAAACCTTAGTGACTAATCAAAAAATTCTGGAACATAGATAAAAGCGTTGGTGCCAAAATCCCGCAATTCAAAATGCCGGAGTACATAGCCAGGAACTTTTTTTAAATCGGTCAATTTTAAGTTCGGTGTTGGTCAAACAATTGTTGGGTGGTTCGTAAAGGAAAGATTCCGGGCATCTCTTCGATTCATACGCCGGCTGGCCTTCGGCCGCACATGCAGGAGCTCAGGGCGCGGCTATGCGGCAAAAGCCCAATTTTGCCTAGCCTAATTTGGATTTTATAGTCCCAGAAATTTTCGGGATTTTTGAACAATTTGAGTTTTCCAGGATTTCGACTTTCAGGATTCTGATTTCCGGGGTTTTTGTTTCCTTGATTTTCATTTCTGGATTTTGAATTCAAAAAATTTCAAGTCGAGATTTTGAATCCCGGGCAAACGGTTCGATCCCGACCTAATTTGATTTTTATAATCCCAAAAATTTTCGGGACTTTTGAACAAATTTAGATTTCCGGGATTTCGATCTCCAGAACTTTCATTTCCGCGATTTTTCAAAATTCAATGTCGGGATTTCGAATTCCGAGCAAACGGTTCTATCCCTAAATAAAGTTCAAACCTTATGCCAAGAAACTTGAATGCGCAAAAATGAAAATGTTGGGAAATCAAGTTCAAATATTGCTTTCTCGCATACAATCGAAGGCTTGTGATTTAATTGGCACCACAGAACTTTCGGTTTTGTACGCAAGGTGTTTCAGCTTTTGGTTAAACAAAGAACATGCAAAGGTCAAGGAACTCAGCTCATAAGTTCAAAATTTGAAAATTCGCACATTCATGCTTCTGGCATAAGGGGGAAGATTTGTTATCCGAAGCCATTTGATTAAAAGGACCTATGGTCCGCGGCGAGCCTGGGCCGCGGTAGTAGGTTGAACAACTTCGCTACTCAGTTTTGTATTTTCAGCTCACGCAAAGTTAGCTGAGGTGTTCTTTCATTTGTATCGTCAGTTGCGTTTTCAGTTAAGCTTTCGAAGTTCGAAGATTTTCTTGGCCGAAGGATCTATAGTATTGTTATGTTTTGGCCTGGGGTTCGTCGAATTAAACTTTATTTCACTTATATTACAATCAATGCAACACTTTATTTATCAAATAATTTCAATGCAATCGCTTTTTACTTTTCTACCGATTTTCCCAAGTCAACGCTTAAAACATAACTGTCTCGTCCGAGCCCGTCATCCCTGTATTTATACAAATTCACCTTGTTCTCGACAGTTCTGCTGGTAGTTTTCCATTGGTACTCTTCCGTTGAATTCCATGGAGGAGAAATTCGATATCGAATTCGAACTTCGAACCGCAGTTTGCTGTCAGATGACTGGAATGACAGTTGGGTATGTTCGCTTAGTGAATCAAGAGGATGTGTTCGTGAAAAAAAATCGATGGGTGCATTCACTGATTCCTGCAGAACGGTGTTGCTTAACATCACGTAAAGTTTGATTCTATAACCAACTTTATATTTTTACAAATTAATGATTTTTTACAATAATCCGACTAAAAATCACCCGAAATCTGCCTTTAAATTAGGATATTTAAAAATATTATATATGGTTTCAAATCAATATGTTTCTTGTCTGTTTTGACCTTCACTGTGTAGTTTTGGGCAAGTATGTCATTTGAATTTGAAGAAATTAACCATAGTTGGCTCGCACTCAACTTAAAAGTCAGGGAATCAAAATCTGGTCAGAGAAAGTCGGGGAATTTTGAAAACGATCAGAGCAAACTTATAAACTTATACAAGCATTTCTTCTTATACTATGTCTCCACCGGCAATTAAAAGAGGATTAGCAGGAAAGGATTAAAATTAAATTTAAAGCCCCACACGACAAATATGGGATTAACATGAACACTCTGTTGCTGTCATTTTGGTTTTCAAAATAGAGAGTGCCGGTGTCATTTCCCAGTGTCATTTCCCAGGAGCGAAAAACGATTTCCGTTGTAGAAAGCACAACAGAAAAAGTACTTGTGACAGATTTGTAGTGTCATACAGGCAGTGACAGTTTCAGTTTCCTTTTTTGAATCTCAAAGTCTTAAAAAGGTTCAGCAAATAGGTTTGTGAATAGGGTGAATGGGATTTATAAGAGAATTAATTTTCTGGATCCAGGGATCCAGGCTGGGCGCTTTTCGAAAGCACTTTTGACAACTAAATTCTATTTTGCTTTCATGACAGCTAAATTCTGGGCCCCAACCCTGTAGGAGGCCGCGATGCAGATTCGGGAATTTAATTCAACAAAAACCTCTGTTTGGCTTGTATTCCTGCCTTGCAGAGAAAGCGGGCAAAAAACGTCGCACAGTGTTCCTTTGGCTGGTTACTTCATCCGGGCCAAGCAATGAATCATTTTTTTGACAAAAAATCAACGAAAATTATTTGGTTAAATTCTTGTAAATTCAAGTTTTATGGACAGACTGCAAATTTAAAAATTTTTTTCTCTTGTTAATTATTATTGTTCTATTATCTGCATTTTTCATTATAATTATATTTTAAAAACGTTTTTCCTTTCTTTACAGGCAAATTTTGTTTCGGATCTATTTACCAGAAGGCCTGAAAAGTCCTATTTACCCACAACACGACCAGACAGCACTATGCCTCCACAGACCATCACAAATGGACACTCTTAGACCAGTTAAATTTTCTTAAGACAAACACCAACTATACAAATTGCAAGAACCTAAGTGTCTTCCACAACGAATGCAGAAAAAAAAACAAACCTGCTAAACTATTTCTTTCCTTACACGTTTGCTGTTCAAAATATTAGTTCACTGTTTTTTTTTGTTTTTATTTAATATAATATAGATATACACTTTTAACAAATCCATATTTATTAAAAAAAAAGAAAGAAAAAACAAGTGCGTTTCTATCTAATAGAAGGAAAAATGCAGTTTCCTTAACTTTAAAGGCATCGTTTGCTTTCCACCCAATTAAGTCAAGACAAGACGGCAGAAATACCAACCCTTTTTTTAAGCAATCAAACAAGCTCTTTTAGCTGCTATTTTATTTTATTTTAATTAAAAATGTTAAAACTTCTATTTATGTACAACTACTTAAAGCATACCTCCTAGAATAAATTTAATATATATAATAAATAATTTTAAACACACTTACACATAACACTTGTGTGCTTGAAGCATACACACCACCAAGTATTTATTGAGAGTTCAAAGGAATTTATAAGGATTAACTAAATAAAACAAGAAAAAAAAAAAAAAAACATCTGTGAAATGCAGGACAATTAATATTGATGACCTAGTGATGACATAAAGCGCCTTTTTAAGTAGCCTTATGCTAACGATACTTTATTTAAGCAATAGATTAGGAATAATGGCGGAGTTAAATTGATTGTAAATATAATTGAGTGTGATTTTATGTGCATTCGCGGGAACTATAAAGTTATATAAAAAAAGAAAAAAAAAATGAAATTTTTATTTCCTAAAAAAAATTATTTGCATTTAGAAGTTAAGATGTTTAAAAATACCCAATAAGCAATATTTGTGTAAATTAGCGTAAGTTTTATGATTTAAGTTTTTTTTTGTGTAAAGTTAAAAAACTATGATGGTATTAAAAAATATACTAAATGTGTTTTTTAATTTAACGAAATGTCTTTTATTTGCGCGGAAGCCCATAACAGGCAACAAAGTCCCTCTATGGCTCTGACTATGCCCTCGTCTTAACGAAAAGATCAAGAAGATGCAATTGCAAGAATTGTAAGTAAACTTGGCTAACTTGACTTTAGACTCACTACGCACCATTTCTACAAGTGCTTAAGAACTTTTTTATCAATAGAGCAAATTTAGTCCTCTATTAAAACCTCTCTATTAAGTCCCCTCTATTAAAACCGAAAAAAAATCTGCTTAAAGTTTACCGAAAGCTTCACCGACTCTAGTTTTAATGTGTAAAAATTGCATGATTCCAGAAACGAGAAGAGTTAATGCTCTGAGCCTAATAAAATAAGGATTAAAGGGTATAGGGTAGGGAGCAACCTTTTACGATCATAGCAGGTACTAGTTTGTCGATTGCGGTAATAAATGGTTAATTTGGTTTAAATAAAGATCATCAGTAATTGAACGTTTTTAAGAAATTAATATTTCGATGTGTTGTATAATCTACACCCAACACGTAAAAAGTTAGGATTCACAATATTTGATTGTGCTCCAAAAAAGAATGACATAAAATAAATTCCGTGGTCCTAAAATGCTGGGCTTTTAGCAGCGACTTTTTCACTTTAAGATCCTTAAACCGGAATAGAACTGGCACTGGGCCCTAAAAACGAGTGAAAATAACACTTTAAAGTTTCCCATCTTAAGAGATAAAATAAAGAGTGTCCATTCTTTTATGTCCCCTGAACAAATCCTATTTACATATCGCCAAACCTTGTATAAGGACCTTGGCTAAGAGATTGATCTCATAGGTAGTAAAATATGTAACACGGTAGTAAGATATTTAACACACACTGTCATGGTGCTGGAGAAAGGACGCTTCTTAAGAATCTTCTTCGAGCTGATTGAAGTACCTTAAGCTCTTGCTTCGATTCTTCCTGTTTCCCATAAGAGAACGAGACCGGTAGAGTCACCTACTCACTTAAAATAGACTACATTTGTGTTAAATTTTTGTTAAATTTTTCCTCGATATATTAACAAACTGAAAATCAATAGGACCTTGTAACACGTTTCAGAAAAAATAAAGTCCAACGGTTGCCTTCAGTTAAGACTTAATATAAAAAAAGCTGATGCATACTTTTTGGCTTATGTATTTTCATATTTTGAAGCTCGTTTGTATATGCAATGATTAATATTTACTTGTGGCTATTTTTTGTTACAGCCTTACAGTATGCATTATTTTCTTTCTTAATGGCATTTTTATACCCGACCCAGGGTATATTAAGTTTCATGTATAGTTTGTAACGCAGTTAAATAATGACCGTAGACCCCTAAGACCTTTTAGAGATATGAATGGGACCGACAGGAGAATCGATTAAGCCATGTACGTCCGTCCGTATGTAAACAACTTTTAGGCCTTAAAATTTAAGGCAGAGAGCGAAAATTTGTGGGTTGGTCCAGTCCTTCAGATCAAGTTTGAAAACAAGCTGAATTCAACCACAGACACGCCCTCTACAGGCCTGTATGTGCGACCATCTCTAATTTAAAAAAATACATTTTGCAAATTTTAGTTATGTTACAATGACGCTAGCGCATTCATTTTTGGTACGTAACATTGCCTTGCAATTGTCTTTAAGGTAGCCAAAAAATTTTAGCTTTTTCATTGACCACGCCTACTTTTTAAGGGATTTTAGCTTAAAATGACTGTTTTTCAATAAATATATATGAAATTTGACAAAAAATTATATAACAAAAGCTGTAGATACTAGCATTTTCTAACTTTTATGTATATATTGTATGTGCCACCGCCCACTTTTGTGGGCGTGGCGTTAAAAAAAGGGATTCTTTTAGTTTAAAATGCGGAGTTTTAGGCCACAATGTATGCAACCACCTAGTATAAAGCATTCAAAAGTTTTATTTTTATATCCCGCCCACTTTTTGGAGGCGTGGCAGTTTTCTTTTTGGTATGGTTGGGTATTTTGCAATCCGTCGTAGATGGATTGAAGCTTTTGCATACCCACTGTTGCACTTTCCCACTTGTTTAGAATAAAGTTGTTGGTTGGCCACGAAATACTTTTTGGTTTCTTTCTTACTCCAACATTGTTATTATGTTTGAGTGTCCTCATCCCCACTCCAAGCAAGCCAATTAAAATTTTAGGCTCCATCACGGTTAAAAGCTAAAAGCGTAAAAAGGTAAAAACGTAAATACTTCAACTTCAAAATAGCAATTATCTTATAGCAATTCTTTCCGGCAATAATCGTCCCTCCTTTTCTGATTTTAGGCGCGAGGTTATGATCTGAAGTGGAAGGATCATAACCCTCCCACTCTACTGCATAACTTATGGTCCGCTTGATGGGGTACGGCGACTTGAACTTAGAATATACCGGCAGGCCACCCGGTTTTAGCAATAATCGGCTGCCTAAGAAATAGTATCCTACCCATACCCATAGCAGTGCAACGTTATCAAGTGAGCAACTTACTTTATGGGTGGTGGCACAGTCCTTGCTAAACAGCAAGTTTCTCTAGTCACATCTTTTTCTACCTAGCCGTCTCCAGTTTTGCACTTAGTCTGAGGTTGCATCCACTTACGTGGGCCACCTTAGCATTGATGGCCCTCATTTGTGCCATATCTGCGCGATGAATTTGAAGATTTTCTGGGTCGGAGATCGTATGGTAGTAAATTTTATCTTCCGCTCTAGATAACCATCGTGGCCGCTGTAATCAAAATTTTCTCTACTCTCCGCATATACAGAAGGAACCAAAAATGGCCTGAGGGTTTTGTCTCGGGCTTTATAAAACATAAAATAAAAAAAAACTGTCATGCGTGGAGAGCTTAAGTTTCTTTTTTCAAGTTTTAAACTGTTATAAAGGTGTGTGAAAAGGGTTAAATGGAATGTGAATGCAATTTTGTTGTTTAAGCCTCAATAGAAAACGTATTTCTGAGAGATCTGTCATACTTGGACAGTTTTAGTTTCGTTTTTTTTTTCAAACTGTTATAAATGTGTGTGAATAGAGTTAAAAGCAGCAAAAAAAATTTTGTGAAAAAGGTGAATGAGATTTATGAGGGGATTTATTTTTAATCGCTTGCCGAGAGGATTTTAATTTGTATCGTAAATGTCGAGAGTGGGGTGCCGTGGCGTCGTGTTTAGTGTGTGTGCTTACTACGCCGGAGGTCTGGGTTCGAATCCTACCATCGTAATCTGAAAAAAATGACTTGTTCTTTTCCGACCCACCCACCTCCGCGAGGGTCTGACAAGCCATCCAAAAGTATAATTTGTCTTGAAAAAACTTCTCAAGGTGCCGTCCGGATTCGGCGAAAAATTGTAGGTCCCCTTGTATGTGAAGAAATTAACACACACAGCATACATTGTTGTGAAGTTGGCCCTGGTTCACCACAAGCTGTTGCGCCACCCTATTTAATTATTTAAATGTCGAGATTTAAGGTAGATTAGTCGAGAATTAAATAAAGACAGGATAAGATAACGATTTATTATTATATATTATTAAACGATACATTATTAAGCGGCGAACAAAGAAGCCACGGTTCTAATAAGATTTTAAAAGCAAATTAACGCGGCGATAGTAGATAAAAATTAAGACTTATGGGATGCAATTTTGTTAAAAAGTTGAGGAAGTCTGTATTCATGAAATAAACGTAATCACTCTGCTAAGGCAACAGTTTTTGGAATGGTCAAAATATATTTTTATAAGAGAACAGACCAAATTATAACACAAAAAAGGGCTTTTATTCACAGCGACATACACAAATATGACTCAAGAAATGTTTGAAGTATTTGTTTCACGCAAAATGCTAGCTATCACCTACCCTAAAGCCGTGAGTCCATCGTTCCTCGAAGCCACCTCATAGGTCGAAGCCTTCCACGAAAAAAGATGGTGCATGAAAAGCATAACCCAGCCCTAAGAGTAAACAAAGCTCCAGGTGTGTTACCACTTCTTGAAGATTTCTGAACGAACACAACACTTCCAACCAGAAGTGCAGCACCTGCTCGCTTCACAGACTTCCATCTGGGCGTGAGCATTGAGCATTCCATCTGGGCGTAAGCAGCTCTTCAGGCGTGAAAACCTTGCCATACTCGTCCAGGCGATTGGTTTTACACTACACCAAGCAACTGTATAGTCAAAGTCTTTCTCAACATTGCGAGTGGCTGATGCCTCTTCTCTCTTTTTAGAAATTTTGAAGCTCATTTTCTGTTGGAATATTTCTCTTTTTCGTTGAAAGTCATCGAACAGACATAAATTAATCAAATTAAGAAAAACTGCTTTCCTTGTTTCCTAAGTTTGCAGTCGGTTGCTCGCAGTATTGGTAGCCACACTTGTGTGTTTGATACTGTTGGTTTGCTCTCTTGCACTCTTATACTTGTGCTCATGCCTTATTAGAAACCGTAGGAAGAGTTGTCACTTAATGACGCTTCAATCAAGCGCTTCTAGTGCTCTTTCCTCTTTCCTCCTGAAAGGCCCGTTTTTCTCCATCCTCAAATGCTTGTAGAGTTCACGAGCAGCTCTCTGTGTTGTTGGTGAAATAAGCCCTTATATCTTCTAAGCCATAATCGTCGTGAGAAGCTTGAAGCTCATGATCCAAAATGATTTTTTTTTTATTATCCTTGGGTTTCATTTAAAAATTGGTAGACGCTCACTGATGGGAAAATTTCTGAAGCATTCTAATTTGAACTGTCTATGACGAAGCAGGTTTGTGTAGACGTAAGAAATACCCGTAGTTGAAACAACATTTTAAAGCAAAAAAGTTAGGACTTGCGACCTCGCGTGCCACAGTATGGCCGAAACTTTATTCCTTTGCTTAGCAAGGTTTCTTTTAGCAACATTTTTTCAAAAGCAAAGCAGACTTTTTTTTTAAATAATTTTTATTCCACATGAATTTGTATTTGTAACTATGGGTACAATGAATAACCTGTTGTTTTAGAGGCTGACAAGGTGGCCATTGCTTATATCTTCTTCAAAGAAGTCAAAAGGAACTAAGCAACAACTAAAAAGTAAGTAAGTCTTAACTTAGCTGAGATCTAATTTAACTTAGCCGAGAAACAAACCTCAATATCCCAAGTCATATCCTTTTGTTAAAAACCAGGATATGTCTTGGGATATTGACATTTATTTTTAACTAGTTTTATTTTTAACTATTTTTTACAAAAGAGCAGGCGGTAAATCATAGCTGCAACAATAAAGATCAAAACTGTTCCCAGTGCCTATTGGATTTTTTCCAAATTTTAAATTTTGCGACTTACAATTTTAAGGTCACCTATAAATCAAACTAATTGTCCTTCTTTTGTGAAACTTATCTCATACAAGAAAAACTCTCACATAGGTGCAACAAAAACATCGATCGAGCGTTTAATTTTAGACTGATGTTAGCTTGAATATAAAGCTTTGCCAATGTAAGGATAAAGGTGCTTATTAGTTATGAAAGTCCGTTTAATTTCGAGAAAAACTTTTCACTTACTCGAAGTGGACAACGAATTTATCGGTAATTCATTATTTTACTATTTCGTGAAATTATTAACGAATGGAGGTTTGTTTCCAAAAAGTTTTCCTAGCTAACAGCGTATTTGGCAACTCTAGCCACCTGTCTCCGTGTTGACCATCATCGCTGTCGTAACTGCGGAGTGTAAAAAAAAACATTCACTCCAACTCACCTGGTCTCTGCACTCTGCCGCGAAGCACAGCATTGTTCACCTGAGCGGCATTTCTCCAAAGTCAGTTTTGAGCCAACCGTCGAATACTGCAAACGTCCGCGCTCGCGATCGGAACTCATTCGAATTATTTTTTTTCCACTTCTTGTTATTGTTTAGTTAAGTACAACATCTAACAGTGTTTGTGCCCCTTGGCGTGTATGCGCGCTGGTGTGTATTGGTGTGAATCCAAAAAGGCCCCCCACTCACCATTACTAGCGACATTCTTGTACTGTTTATCTACCACGCAACCCACACAAACACATATCCAAGGCAAGTGTATAAACATCGGATACAAGATACATACCTTGAAAGGTAAAAAAATTAAAAAATAAATAAAAAAAAAAAAATATTCACGGAGATGAAAAAAATAAAAATAAATATTCTATACAACGACGCGTGAACGTTGACTGTGTGAAAATTTCTCAAGAAGAAAGTTTAAAGTGAATTATTTTTTCTTCGTCTCTGTGTGTGTATCGGATTTCCAAAATAAAAAAAAATCAACAAACGTCTCGCTGGAATTAACATAATTTAATTTAACGTCGTCCCTTTACTCTTCGGGAAAATCGTGTGTGTTTTCGTGTGACACACGGAATGCAACAGATTAAGTGTGTTAATCTAATTGAACCAAATCAACTTAAGGATAATCCGCAGATTCATAAAAGTAAGCAAACAGATCCATTTCACAAGCAAAATATTGAAAGACATCCTTAGTTTTTGTGATGTTCGACCAAAACAAGTTCGCTCCTCAACTCTTTCGTTTTGGCACACAGCATCCGGACGAATTTTTACGTGCAGCGCCATATTTTTTTTTTCTTCGTTCACAAATACACCAGCCACCCATTTCTTTTCATGGATTTTCTATAAAATTCCATTGAAATGGAGATTGAGTGTCTGATGAGTGATAGAGGCGAGGTGTATGCTGGCTGTGGCTGGGTGCAAAACTGCCTTCTGGTGGAGAAGTGGATTCTAATAAGACTCCACAGCAACGCGTGTAGGTGTATATAATGGGCAGATGAGTTAGTTATTGTTTTTTTTTTCTCAACTATTTATTTAGTCAATACTTTATGAATTTTATTTTTCTCTTGAGAGTTTGGGTAGGTCATAATTTAAGTATGCGTAAATGTGTCCTAGTTTTCCAGAAACTCGCTGCTGCCAATCGCAGTTGAAATTAAAGAAATAAAATTCTGAGAGTTGTTGGGCAACGAGGTAGTTTTGTTTTTTCATAGCTGAGTTGTTTTTGGGTAGAAAGTTAAAATTCTTGTTTTACGAGCTGAGGAATGTTTTCTTCTTCATGGATAAAAAAAATACTTTGGGTGGCCTCTGGGATTATGTGTTGCGGAAAGGAAATGAGAGGAATTTGTGGAGTCAAAGAAATATTCTTAGGATTGTGCACTTCAAGCTGTTTCGTGGCTATTAATGTGTCAAAAGCAAAACTTCGTGTGTGGTTTTCCTTAATAATTGTTGGTAATAAAATTTTAATTTCTCATGTTACTCGTTTGCTACATTCTCCGGGGTTGTCTGGAGTTTCGCTAAGATTCGTTTACAGGTGGTCAAAGTGAAAAGTTACTTTGTTTGACAAGAGGACCCTAAATGACACTTTCCAAATCCTTGTTCTATTAACGTAATCAAAAGTTGCACTAACTGGTACGTTTTAGGCAGAGAAGGGTGTTAAAATTAACACTAAGCTTCCATAGTCTCCAGCAAAGCAATAAGGCAGCTTGCCAAATAGGCCTGCGTCAGACAAAAGCATTCATTCGAGTTTAAATTTAAGTAACTTGACTGTGGGCGGATGTTTATAAATGAAATTTATAAAATTCACTTGATTTACTATTAGGATATTTTTTACGTGTTTTGATCTTGGAAACATACGTAAAAGTGGGCTCGGCAACGGCATAATGATCGTAAAAGCTTTGTGTGATAATCAATTTTTGTTAAATCTGTCGCAAAAACCATAAGGCTCGGTTTAGTTTGAGTTTAAGCCATACTACCCACAGACTGACGGCCATTAACTGTTCCTAACCTAGCATAAGTTTCAGTCAGCTGTCCACTGTACCTTAAGGATAAATTAGTTCTGTTTAAGTTAAGCAGGTTTGTTATCCCCATTAAGTCGCCGAAACTCGCATAGACAGACTAGGGCCCTTTTTGTTACTAGAAGTGTTTCACATCGTGATAGCCTCTGCAAATGTTACCGGGGCAGTGTAAGAGATTCTAAATTTTGTCGCGTTTTCCTAACTGAGAGAGTTTCCCAAAATATGGCCTGTTATTTGTGTTTTAACTATTGCCAACAAAGGCTTTTCAAGTGCTTTGAGCTTTCATGATTTGCTACTTTTCGTCATAGGCCATAGCTCTTTTGTATGAACGCAGGTCTGCAGGTTTTCCCATCTGTTTGGCGTCCTTCTGAATGGTCTTAGCCATTTATCCTTTCTACTAAGAAAGCGGAGAATGTGCTCTCTTGTCCTATAGCAATGCATAGAAATGAGCCGTGCTTTACTAACCATCTCTAATTTCCACTCATCATTGCTTGAAATGTGAATTGAGTAAGTCTTGATTGAAGTCGAGATAAGGTGTTATGCGGTCTATGTTGCCATAGCGTTAAACTATGTTTTGATCATGGTTAATGGACACCAATTGCTGGTTTCTCTAAGTTTTTCTCTTTTTGTGACAATTTGTTTAATGAAAACATTCATTGACGTAGCGCTTAGGATTGTCTCCGTAATGGGAATAACTCTGTAGATTTCAGAACTACTTGTCCTGTCACTCATAACTACCAAAGACAAAGCAAGTCATTCTTTTAACCTCTGTTAAGGTCTTGATATTTCTTTACTTGGCTGCTGCTGGCCACTAGATACAACATTCACACTTCAGTGTGCTTTTTAATGCCTGTTTACAGCCAGTTTATTTTTGGGAAAGGACCTTTAAGGACGTACAATAGCCCAGTATACGCTTTCTTTACACAGACTTTAAATTAGATTTCAGTAGAGTATAATGTCGAGGTTGATACTTCGTGTCGTTCAGTTCAAGTTAAGTGCTCCACTGTCGGATTATCCGCACCCGAGATCTACCACCTCCTACTTTCCGTCCATTTTCACGAGCAATAGCCAACAAATGTCGCCCTAATTTGAGATAATGGATCTATTGGCCATCGAGGTGTTAAGCTAGTTACTAAAATTTCCTAAGAAAGGCCAATCCAGGTAGGATATTACTTTAATGGCAAATTTTACATTTTTTGTAACGCTGAAACACACCACGTGTAGGAATCGCATGAAAATGTCACAAACCAAATATGAGGTTGAACACCTTTCGAGTGACATCTTTTTGTGAAGTCACACCGTAGGTGTTTTTAACGTTTTTTTTTTCTTAACTTTTTCCTAAATCTACAATACCCCTAATGAATACTGTTATACGTCCAATATGGCAATCTTGACATCCAAACTCAATCAAATACCAAATCCTCAAGTGGGTGGTTAATTATATCACAAATGCGGATACTGTGTTGATGACTTATTGCCAACATGGAGAAGCACTACACAAAACATTGAGTCAATAATCGACTCCCACATTCGCCGTTCAAGATTCCCAATCAATTGTTGTTAATGCCAAAAAATTAATCCAATTCGCATATTCATTTTAAAGTATCTAGCAATAATATTAAAGTTATGATTTTACCACTTGGATGTTCAAGGTGTGTTTGTTTGATAAAAACGAAAGTCTGTGTCTGCTTATTGGGTCGGATGTGATAGTATAAGCAACATACATAAGCTGTAAATATAAGGAAGCCAATACAAGAGAATCAAAGCAGTATTCGACCGAAATATGTAGACGAAAATGCCGATAGATGTATTCTGATTTTCGTCTTTTATGCTAATTGGACATGGCCCACATTTGTGTCATCATAAAAAAAAAACTAGAAATAAAGTCAAATAGTTTATGGGACTAGACATAGAGAGGTATAATAGCATGATGGAAGAAAAGAAAATGACAATCCGTTCTATGGGCCTTATAGAACGAATTGACCCATAAACGCATTTTGCCGTTTTATCTAAAAACGGGGTAAAACCTTCCGAAAAAAATTCTTTGATCTATTGTCTTTTTAAGGTTCTAGTACATTGCTTAATTGATAACTTCAGATTGACACACCACGTCTTTCAAGTTGCTGGCCGGAGTAAGCATCTCGTGGGAGTCAAAGACTGTTCACAAAGTTGCCTGCTAAGACCGCCCACACTCGGATACATACTTCGGTGACAAAACATTTGTTTAGAAAATTTCATTACATCATAAACGTCTCTATCCATTCGGTGTTAATAGCGCAGACTTTCGCTGTATGCATGAAATCCCTTAACAAGTCATACCTGCACCACTTATCGGTGAACGAACCAAACATTACAGACTATTCTCTCTTGTGGAAAACGATATTCTCAAAACAAGGCGTATTACGAGTACACGTATAGCGCACTATCGCATTCGTTTATTTTCGTAATTTATCTTTAATGTCACTTTGCTGTCATTATTTATAATTTTTTGCCTCCTCTGACATCATCCAGTTGACAAACTTGGTAAACATCATAAGAAACGCACAAACAGATGGTAGACAAGTTGTAAATAATTTTTTTTTTATTGCAAAAAATAAACAAAAATTCGAGGAGTCAATTAAAAATTTGCATACACTCTGGCCAGAGCTGATGAAAACTGTCAAATGCCGATTATACAATGACAATAATGAAATTACGTAAAAATTATCATTATAATGAATATAATTAGCAAGTGATGATTAGCAGTATCTATACAGAATTTCTATTTAATTAAAAAACGAAAGTGTGCAAAAAAAATTCATACAAATTTCTATTACGGTGCCTGGTGGTTGTTTGGTTAGTTTTGTTGCTTTTCATTTTGATTTATTTATCATTAAAGCTCAATGTCAATGTCAAAATAAATATGACAACAATTTAAATGACCAACAGCGTTGGGTGTTGTTTGTGTGTGTGTCTCTCTTGTTTTTACTTTCATTACAGTTTTTTGTACAAATCTTTGTCTAATGTTTCGGTAATTTACGTTACGAATGACTGGTGTTAGAGTTGCCGACTATAACTTATTAACTTAAGTTACATTTTTATTGATGATTTTTTTTAAGGAAAGTCTCGAGCTTTTTATAGTTATACAGTCATAACGTCATGGAAAAGCAATTATACACAATCTTTTACCTGATTGGCAGAAACTTTTACCTGATGATTTGCAAATTATCAACCTGTTTCAGGAAGTTTACTTAATATTTTAATTTGCGAGTGTTAGTTCAAAATTGATAGAAATGTATCCTTATTGTAGCACAGTTTATTTTTATTTAAGAGAGTTTTATGATTAATTTGGGAGGATAAGTTTAAATCTCTTAAATTAATTTGCTTATAAAGCTTTTATCCTGAAGAGATTTACCTCTACTATTCTTGTGGGCGGTGACCTTGGGTCCATTGATAGAAATCGGGGGTTTTTCAGAGTGAAATAATGGGGAAATGTGCTTGAAAGTTACATCCGATGTCGTGCTTGATGAAAGGAGTATCAACCTTACTACAAGCGCCAGCTGAAATTGGTGTAGAAGATAAGTAATGAGTCTATTTTTTAGTTCAGCGCTAGCCCTGTGTTATCCTTTATTCCGGTATAAAATAATTCTGGGATTAACAGAAAGCAGTTTTTCAGTTCACGAATAACTTCTCCAATAAAGTTATCAAAATCTTTGACTCTCGAAACTATCGGCTATCGCAAACTGTCATCTCTTCCGAAAAAAAACGGGAAAATGTGTCAATTGTTTCCCAGAGTCTATTTCAAGGTTTACCCACTGTAAGTATGGCGAGTAAAAGCGTATTTAATCCCAGATCGAAATTGAATGAAAAACTGGTATCCGGCATAACTGAGATTGAAAAGTGAAAACTGGGCCTTAAGAGGTGCGTTCCAAATTCACGTGCATCGTTAAAACTCTAAACTTAACAAAGACCGGATTTCGACAATAAGCGTTGTCATGCGCAGTCTTCGATATGCGTGGTGATGCGCGGTGCTATCTCACAAAGCATATTCCACAATAGATGCCAGTGAAAGATGCTTTAAAGGTGATTGAAGAACAGGCGAAGTTGGTTCCTCTTGAAATAAACCTAGACTAGACTACACGTTATCAACAAAACGTGACACTTGTCAGCAACTAAACTTCGAGGCTGTTAAAGAGTTCCTTTTACTTAGAGTTAGCGTCAAGTAAGAGCTTAGAGCTTACACAAATTACAAAATGAGGACTAGGAAGCCGTTGCTTGTTGAGCTTGGTAAAACAAAGGAGTTCACAACTAGTGTCGCAAAAACAAAGTGTAAGCTCTAAAAATATTGAATCTTGTATTCCATAGACTTCAAATATTCACACTGCGGCAGATCTTGGAGAAAACCCAGGAATTCCAAATCGATACACACCACCTTTTCATCGATTTCAAGGCTGCGTATGACAGCATCTATAGAGACGAGCTATATAGCGCAATTGCTAGTTTTGGCATCCCTGCCAAACTCGTCAGTCTGTGCAGGATAATGATGGAAAATTCACGCTGTTCCGTCAAGGTCGGCAAAGACCTCACCGACCCCTTTGATGTCAAAAAAGGATTAAGACAAGGCGACGCGCTGTCATGTGACTTCTTTAACATCATACTTGAGAGAATCGTGCAGAACTCTGGCGCCAACACCAGAGGTACAATCTTTCAAAAGTCCGTTCAACTACTCGCATACGCAGATGACATTGACATAATCGGTAGAACAAAGCGTGATGTCAGTGAAGCCTTTGTGAGTATTGGGACGGAAGCGGCGAAAATGGGTGTCAATGAGGGCAAAACCAAGTATATGCTGTCATCAAGAAAAGACACCCAACACCCACGTCTTGGACAAAACATCACCATCGACAGCTAAAACTTTGAGGTAGTTAGGGACTTTGTCTACATGGGTTCCGCTATCAATTCAGACAACGACACCAGCGCTGAAATCAAACGAAGGATAACTCTTGCCAATCGCTGTTACTTTGGGCTTAGAAGGGCAATTGAGTAGCAAAGCCCTCTCTCGAGCTACTAAAGTGTCCATGTATAAGACCCTCATCATCCCAGTCCTGCTTTACGGTGCAGAAGCATGGACCCTGTCAAAGGCGGATGAAGACAAATTGTTTATTCAAATCAAATTGTTTATTATAAAAAAAAGCTAAGCACCTGGTTTACTCATAATGCAGCGGGACATGGAGTCTTTGCGGAGGTTCTGGTGGGGCACTGCACAAAAAAGGTTGGGAAAGATTGGTCTGTATTGTAAGACTGAACGTCACCTGCGTCATATGAACGTCAACTTTAGATCAGGAAAATGTATCATAGATTTAAATATTGGCAGGTCTTGGTCGGAACCTATCCATATCAAATCGAAACCCACCCCTTTCCATCGAGGTTTACAAAATGTTCTCTAAGGTGTGAAGCAATTGTCGACATCCTAGAGGCGATCGCGAGGGGAATAGAGGAGAGTTTTTTTACTTAGTCGAATATTTCATTCTTGGTCTATACAGGGGGTGGGTATCTATTCTGGGAGCTTGGTATTGATGATGCGTCCAGGAAATCGACAATACATCAAGTCTTGAACGTTCCTCTTTTGCAAATGATCCAAGCAATGATTCATTTTTTCATCCTCTTCCGAAAACCAGATTATTATATAAATAAATCTTAAATATGTGCAAATGTATATCATAGATGCAGGCTAATATTTTTAAAGAATTTGAAAAAGGATAGATTAAAAATTTGATAGGGTTTTACTTGTCTTACTTATGTCGAGACATAAGTGCCCCAGCCCAGACTTATTTTTTTTGGCTCTACTTAAGCGTGTTTTTTTTTCATCATTGACCCTCGTTCAAGGGGTTCACCCGCGAATGGAAAGGATCAGATCAGAGGGGAGAGAAAAGAGCAACTGATGCACTTTGGTTTTGTAGTGACTGCAGTGACGAGGAAAAACCTCATGCGGAAGCCTGTCGCACATCTGTGTTGTTCGGCCAAAAACAGAACTCCAATACAACGCGGTTCATCCGAAATGGGGCTCAATGGTGTACTGATGAGCATTCTTGCTTGCGCGAGTATTGCAGTTGAATTCTTTAAGAGGTGGAATGCAGCTGGCTATTTCACTTGAGCACTCTTTATGGAAAAAGCGATAAAACAATGAAAGACAAGAGATATTTCGACGATGTTGCAAGGAGTCGATTGACTTCGCAATGTTTGAGTCCACCTATCAATTTCAATGCTCTTTTTGTATCCTATCGAGTAGGAAATTTGTCCTAGGAGCTCCTGCCCAGACATGAGAGTTATACTCCAGTTTAAGTCGTATGAACAATTTATACATGACAGCCAGATCAGGAGGTGTAAAGTATTTCTTGCATCGACTAAGGAATCATAAGCATTTCGCTGCGTTCTTGGCGACGTCGAATATGTGGTCATTCCAACGTAAGTTGTCATTAAAACACATACCGAGGATGGAAAGCTTTTCCGTGTCAGTGATGCAAGGATAACGGCTGAAAATTTCTATTCAACTTGGATGACAGTAAACAGCCCCCATGTTGATATGCTGTTTAAGTCGGAATTTAATGAGTTCAACATACTTAACCCTGCCGTTTCAACGTCCAAAGGACTGGGGCGTCTGCAAGGAAACGAATATGAGAAGCTAAGATAACTGTCATCAGCAAAAGAATGAATTGGATTAGACGTGGCAGACAAGAGATCATTTATAAAGGTCGAAAAGAGTGTTGGAGATAAAACTAAGCCCTGGGGAACACCAGCATTAATATGATGGACATCAGACTTGAAACCGTCCAAAATCACTTGGATTAATCGGTTCAAAAGGAAATTTCTAATCCAATCCAAAGACACGTCGATTTCAGATGCACACATTTTCGACAAGAGAGCCTCGTGCCAGACTCTGTCAAATGCGTGTTGAGTACTACACTTCCAACGTGGCTATATTAGCGCATTAATTTTGTTACTGTGAAAAAGATACATACGCAGGACATAATTTGCAGGAAAATCGCACTTCAATATGGAAATAGGTTAATGTCATCGACGAGTACCAGACGAAGGTTAATAGAATCGATCTGAAACCAACACAACACCTTCTGCATATCAACCAATTTTCCACGTTTCCTATTTGGATTGTACAAAAGTGTCAGCGGCGAAACCATCTTTACCAATCCGTTCATCAAATACTTTTCTTATCAAAATTAAAATTCACCAAGCCAACTCCACAGTCCACACTAGCGTCAAAATAATCGTGACAACATAAATAATTCTCAACGTAGGTGAACCTTAAAAGAAACAAATTTTTTACTTAGCCAAAAAACCACAAAACGAAAGTCGATTAAATATGCATCGCTCGCCGAATTGAAAGTGACAAGAAGTGAGTATATCTTTTTCTTATCTGAAAGTGAATGCTTGGCAACCGTTTTCGGAGTTAATTTGAATTTTATCATTGATCTTCGACACAACTTTGTGCATCCCAGAGTGGAGTTGAAACATAAAAAACGTTTTTTTTTCGTAAAAAAAAGCAAAATACAAAAAATGGGAAAGCGCCTAGAGTTCGATACGGATTTAAATTTTTCAAAGTCAAAGTTGATAGTGGTCAGCGGCTAGAACAGTCAATCTTTTTTGGAATATATGAACTTCAATTTTTTAGACACTCATATCTATTTTGACTTCCTAAGGGTCAGCATTTGCCTGCTTGGACATTTTTAACTGACTTTGAATGCAAATAGATGAGGTTAAAGAATGACATTTATTTTGGGGGATTAAGTTCCCGGATAAATTTTGCCTTTGTTCCGTATCTACAAAGCATAATTTATTCAAATCAAACTCGGACAAGGGGGAAAAGAGCTTTTGGAAAAAAGTGGCAATAGATTCTACTTTGCATAACGTTTTTCTGTATTAGACCGGATTTGTGTGTATGTAGTGAACAACTTCATTGTAAAAACCTTGGACCGATGAGATGCAAAAATTTTTTTATCATTCGGACTGAGTTTTGGACTTAACCAACCTAAGATTATTTTTAAGCTCAATCGGAAGTCATTCTCGTTTATAATAAAGTGCACTGCTACACACTAGGATAAGACTTCAAATTTTGCACGCAAACCAGTGGCAAAGGTGTGCCACTTGATTGAGACCAGATGGAATTTAAGAAAAAGGAACAAATGAAAGAAGTGTTACTATTCTGGCTCTAATAAATACTAATGGTCATCCTAGTGTCGCAACTGTTAAATACTTTTTTTAAGAATTGAATTTAAGAATCTTATTTAGAATTGGAAAATTCCAATGGTATTTTTGAATAAACCCTTCAATTTTATGGCTTTTTTAGGAAAAAAGTACTTTTATTTAAGAAGTTAATGCTTTTGAATAAAAAAAAATCAAGAGGCATAAATTTCAAAAAATTGGGGCAAAATAGGTGGCTTCGTCGGTTATTAAGGATTCTTATACACATCGGCTTGATAGGTACTACTGAGACGCATTTCAGAACTCTACCTTTGGTTGGCGGAAGACTACCTAACGAAGAGGAAAAGAGTGCAATAGTTTGAGGCGGTAAAACAATAAAATACTCTATGGCCGGTAATCAGTTCTAGTTTGTCTCTCGTTGAGTTGAAGTCTCTTTTTCTATGTCTCGAAAACGTAAAACTGCAATCACTTAGTCCACATTATCCACATTGCTATACTTCCTGCTTATCTCTTGCTCCTACCTCTTATATCTACCTTTTTTCACCTGCTTAAGTTAAGTTTCAGACTTACAGGTTTTATAAGCAGTACAGTAAAAAGTTCGCGTCTCTGAAAAAGAATTACTGTGACACTTCTTTTCATGCAGAAAATATGTTACTATCTTATCTCACCAACCCATCTGTAATAGAACTGAACCCACATTACTAGCGCCTGCGTTCAACCACAACAGATGCCTTATTTAGGGTGAACCAGAATCCGACCCTTGCCAAAGTTTTAGCGTTAGATGTTGAAAACTTCTTTAACACTAACTTTCAACCTTTGCAAAATTTTTCAACCAACCTCCAGCAAAATTCTTTAGTAATCTTCGGCTTATTACTTGGCAAGACCCTTGACAGATCCTAAGCTGGTAACTGACTTTGGGGAACAGGACAATGTTTAACGACTAAGATGTTCTCTGATTATGTGTTTTGAGAATGACAGCGATTCCTGTGGAGCGGAAACGTCTGTGGAAACTGTTCCTGTGGAACGGAAAAAGAATGAAATAAGCTTTCCATTAATGTACTACTTGACCGACCGAAGAAGCCGAGGAGGAAACACATCCTCAAAACACAACAGTTTGAGAAGAAAATGGGTTGAACACCCGTAACTGATTATGTTTTTAGCCCATATATTTGACGAAGTTTCGCCACCACATGCCATAAGGCAGCGATGGTGAACAATTGGCAAACGTGCCATTGGTGACACACGACGAAATATTCTCGGCACGTCATCAGCTGAGTAACCCGATTGCACCTTTGAGTGGCAACATAAACTGCCTTCGTCGAGATTATAAAGTGTTTCCACCAGACACTAATCTGCGATTAAGACAAATTTCGCTGAATAACTTCTTATTCACAAGATTAAACATACTAATTTTAATTTCTTCACGAAGAGATTAAAAATTAATCGCGTAATAAATCTCTTCCATACGCATGAATTCTTAAAGACTGTGTCACAAAACTGCGTTGCGCCAACGTTGATTTGACAACTTAAATTCAAACACATTGAATTCAATCGGAGCTACCACAACCTTGTTTCTATCACCAGTCGTTACGTGTTTTTACGTAAGTAACATTTGAGAAAGCAAAAAAATTTGACACGATGAATTTTTGCATGCATTTTGATGTTTCTGTGAAGCTGGAATTGTTGTCTTTCGCGGTGGCTTATGCTTTTGTTGATTTGTTGGCCTTTTCTTTGGTTTTTAATGGTTTCTTGAATGGCATATGTTCAACGCGGTTGTAAAGCAAAAGAGACGTGACGGGACAGCTTTTGACGTTTCTGTGTAGCTGGAAGTGTCGACTTTCGCGGTGGTTTGTGTTTTTGTTTAATTGTTAGCATTTTCTATGCTTTTCAATCGCCTTTTCGAATGGTTTATTTTCAACGCCGTTGCATAACAAAGGCCACGTAATGGGACAAAGCAAATGTCATCGCTGCTTTGTGACATAGCCTTAAATCAAACCGTACCTACGCGCTTTCTTCGTTTTTTGACAAATCAAACAAAACTTTTTTTGACAGCTGGGTATCATCAACTCAGCTGTGTTTGTTATGTTGTGTTAAGGGATGTAGAGAACGGTTGACTTTGCTGTTGATGTGGATGTGGCTGGACCTGTCAAAAAAGTTATACGCACCGAGGAGTACACACTGCAACAGGATGATGGATACTAATGTGGATTCTGCTGGTTGATGTTGATCAAGTTGGTCTTCTATCGGCTTTGTGGACCTAAATCCCACCAACATATTTAACGCTTTTTTTCTATTATTAGGTTATTTTGTTTTGTAGATTTATTTTTGATTCTGAGTTGCCCGGGAGCCAAAGAAACTCAAGTTTACAAGGAGATGCGCAAGGGTCGTGACGACAGACCATGTCATTTCACCCCACAGGATGTGTCATCTTAATTAAAGGTCATCTCCTCTTATCCGGTAGAAACACTCTGGGATTAACTTTTATACTTCCTACGTTAATCTCTGTTTTATGTGCGATGGAAACACCCTATTAGAAAACATCAAGACTGCATGTTGCACGCCAAAGGCACGACAAACTGTTTATGTTTTGTAAATGACCATGGGCTCTTAAAAGGCTCACCATCCCTGCCCTAAGGTACTCTGTAAAGACATATAAGCCCTTAAAATTATCCCATTCCAGTTTTCGGGAAACATTATTCCATAAAAGTGACATCATCTAGCGATTTGAGGAAGAACCATCTTCGGATGCAATTGAGTAGCAAAGCCCTCTCTCGAGCAACTAAAGTGTCCATGTATAAGACCCTCATCATCCCAGTCCTGCTTTACGGTGCAGAAGCATGGACCCTGTCAAAGGCGGATGAAAACACTTTAGGCTGCTTCGAGAGAAAAATTCTTCGGACGAATTACGGTCCCGTCTGCATAGACGGAGAGTGGAGGAGGAGATATAACATCGAACTGTACGGGCTGTACAGCGATACCGACCTAGCCAAAAGAGTCAAAACACAACGTCTACGATGGCTGGGTCATCTAGAGCGGATGGACACCAACGCCCCGACCCGGAAAATCTTCGAATCCACACCGCAGGGACGGCACGGTAGAGGAGCACCGAAACTCAGGTGGCGCACGCAAGTGGAAGGAGACCTCAGCCAACTTCGCGTGCGAAACTGGAGACGGCTAGCTCGAGACAGAGCTGGCTGGCGAAGCTTGTTGGCTGAGGCCCAGGTCCACCCCGGACTGTAGCGCCACCTTAAGTAAGGAAGTAAGTATCTTCGGATGCTCTTTGGAGGATCCGAAATGGGATGACATAAACCAAAGGGTCTGGTTGGGCAATCCAAAATGAAAACGAGATAAATTTCGTTTTTAACTGTAAGCATCAGAGGTTGCCAAAATACTTACAGGGGGCCGAAGTTAGTTGTCAAGAACGTCCTGGTGAATCGTCTGAACCTCCACTGTCATTGTTCAATAGAGATAGCGAACAAATGATATTGAATGAGTTTAAGAGCAAATCTAGGAGGGGGGAAATGTAAAGTTGCACAGATGAAATCTAAAATCAACCAGCCCATTGACTTAAATGATGAGCTCGGGTTAGATCAATCAATCAAGTTTATTGCAGATCTGTTTTCTCTGAATTTATGTGACTCCTCTCGTTGGCCGAAGATCATAAATGCCAAATTTTATGCCAGCTTCATAATCAATAAAAAAATTCAGCAAAAGTTGCCAAACCTTCCGAGCGGAGTTCTGGTAAATGAAACCTATCAGCGTTGTGGAAATTACAAGCTATTAGACAGATATTTCTCCTCGGATAACAACAGGCAATAAATCATGACTGTACGCAACTTTCAAGTCAATAAATCATCATAAAGATGTTTAGTTCTCCAGAAATGTATATTCAATGACGGCACCACTGAAAAGTTTTTGTTTGGTTGCAATCTTAGAGATATCCTACCATTTAAATCCTTAATTGTGTTTCTTCAAAGAAAGTATTAGTCAGCTTAAATCTCCTGAGCATGGACATGGACATGGACATCGTACGCAATTAGTCTTATAACAGCACTAAAGCACATGAAATTATGCATTCCCAACCGAGGTTGGTTAAAATCCAGCTGGAGCTGATGGTTGCTCTTGGTTGGCTGATTTTGGTTTCGGTTTCAGTTTCAAAGCTGCAACCAGTGACACATGCAAGAAAGTGCCTAGGCTACACGGTCGATGCACTTTAAATTGAAAGAAAAGCGGAAAACAAAAAGAAAATCCATCAACACACACACAAAACACCCGGCTTAGCAAAATTATTTATCTTTTCCTATACTTATTTTTGTTGTTGTTGGGTTTTTTCAACAATTTCATTTGCAGAAAGAAGAAAGTGTTTTTTTTTGTGTACTTTTATTGTACTTAAACAATCTTCACGTCACTTTGACATAAAGTATGCGTATGAGCTACAACGTACAACACAATTGAAAAATCGTTAAAAATGGAAGACACCTATCGGATCTGTGAAGATTCAGAAAGACTATAAGATAGCGCGTATGTCTATAGATGGGCAGATGCGGATAAAGATGGACATGACGGCACTATCCGTTAAACCGCCAGCAACGGAAGTAGGTGTAGATTATGGTGTGAGATTGTTGAAAGGTTTGTTGCCTTTATTCGAAACTGCCCAGATAGGGAAAATGAGTCATTTAGTTGCGGGTAGATGTTTGTTAAGCCAACAAGTGAATGTGAAAAATCCACTTAAACGGCTTAGATATGGGAATTGTTACGTCATAATGGTGTGGTAGTGATTCCGCGCCTTAAATAGGTTGAATGAGTTGTTACACAAACTATTCGTGGCATAGTCTAACGTGTATCAGGTTTATAGGGCGTCTTTTTTGTGACCAGGCCTTATGTCACTTTAGTATTTTTAAACATGAATGGATTTTTGCTGATACGCCTTTTGCGGGTAGTTGGAAGTTTTGTATAAAATAATGATTCTAGGTAACATGTAAGTTAGGTAACAAGTTCTAAGAACTGTGACAAGTCAACACAAAACTTCATCTAAAAGACTATTAGAGTACAATGACTTCGGATCTGTATACACAAACCAAGCTCATATGGCTTGCTAGATTATCTTCTTTTATATATAAACGTGCGTCGCCGCAAAATAAATGATGCTTTACTAAGTGAGACGTCAACAGAGTCAAACTCTCATCGTCTCACTATGAAGCTTATATAACAATGAAGATACTTTCTGCTCCGGTCTTTGCATATGAGTCTTACGCAAAAAAAAGGAACACTACCATTTACAAGCGATTCTAATTAGACCAGGCTAAAATTACCTTCTGTATGGTCGGCTAGCTTGACACACAATGGCCCCAGTTGGTACTATCTCACGCGAGAAGATGAGTTCACTTTGTCAGACATACTTTTGATATGACGGAAAGATCTTTTCGCCTATGTATGCATCTTCACACTTGTATGAAAAGAAAATTACATGTACAACGAGTGAATGAGATGTTTGTAAATTATTATGATTTTAAAGTGGGATAATGATATGCTACAGGCCTGTAAGGCGTATAAGAGTGCTTTCACGTGTAAAATCTTAAGAAGACAAGCTTATCGCGGTTCTTATTCTCTCAATATGGTGGGAAACTTGTTCATAGGTTGGTTCGAAATTTCTAAACCCTGTTTACACAAGGATTGACGTCTTGATGTCCTTTCACATGCGAAATGCTTAGCTTAAAAAAGAAAAAAGGCTAAAATCAAGGGTTATTCATGCTGCTTGTTGGGTTGGGGCCTTAGGCGGCACGTTCCTATAAGCTCGGTTAGTCTCGTCGGCAGGAATGGGCTTTTCAAACTGCACCAACCACTCAACAAACAAAAGCATCGTACCTTACCAAACCTAAGAAGAAGAGCTTTAACCCAAATAGAAACTGAAAGTAGAGGTGAGAAAGAATGAAAAGAAAGATAAAAGAATAGATGTCCAATCTCTTACACGTCACCATCGAGGAAGGACGGAAACAGGGATACGCGAAACTATTCTAACGCTGCCTGTCACGGAGTATAGTGTGTCTCAGTTTCTAAATACTCGAGCCATTAGAACACGGGATCGTATTTAAGCAGCGATGTCTTGGCAAATGCAAAAAGGTCGTCGACAAATTGGGCTCGATTAATCTCATGTGTACCAGACCAGTTGTCACTGTAGAAAGCGCTGGTGGAAATTGTTCCAAATCCGGGTCTCATATATAATTCTGGAGTAACTTATTTGTTGTATATTGGCCCTTAAAACCCTAAGCTAAGCCTAAGCTAATCTAAAATACTCCTCACAAACCCCTCCGTAATCCTTAAACTAGTTAAACCTCAAACCTAAACTAAGCTAGACAAAAATCTGCCCCTGTTTCTATGGTTCTTCCATGATGATGGCTTCGTCGACTGGTATCCAAGGCTGCCTAGTGTTGTTAGCAGAGTCTGGCCAGAAGTGCCAAATGGCACTTCTTATGAGGAGATGGCCTCTTTAGGAGAAATAAACCATCTTCCGCGAGACATGTACTCATAAATTTTCAAAGAAGTGAAATGTGCAACTTAAAATTGTAAAGACAGTTAAAATCAGAAGACAGTTCGGTGGTATCAAACTGTAACTAGAGTTAAATTTAATGAAGGGAATAGGTGGTAGAAACAACATAAAGGACGAGTGAAGATAATCCATGTTTTTAGTACTGTCCAAAAAAACATAAAGTGCATGGCCTTTGGAACTCTAGTTGATTCCACTAGAGTCTACATCACAACATATTTATATGCTTACCTACTTAAGGTGGCGCTACAGTTAGTAGACCTTGGCCTCAGCCAAACAGCTAAGTCAGCCAGCTCCCGCGATTTTGCATTGGAAATTGGCTGAGGTCCCCTTCCATTTGCGTGTGGTGCCCCCTGAGTCTCGGTGCTCTCTTTGCGCCGTTCCTGCGCGGGTTGAAATAAAAATTTTCCGGGCCGGAAGGCGTTGGTGTCCATTCACATTAGATTACCCAGTCATCGCCAGTCGTTGGTATTTTGACTTTCTGGTTAGGTCAGCGTCGCTGAACAGCCTGTTCAGTTCGATGTTAAATCTCCTGTTCACTCTCCATCTGCGCAGACGGGACTATAGTTCACCCGCAAAATTTTGCTCTAGAAGTAACATCAAGTGTTTTCATCCGCCTTTGACAGGGTCAATGTTTTTGCACTGTAAAGCAGGACTGGGATGATGAGGTTCTTATAAATGGACACTTAAGAGAGTGCCTTGCTACTCTATTGCTTATCAGCCCAAAGAAACAGCGATTGGGCTGATAAGCCAATCCAGAATCCGGAACCTAGATAGACACAGTCCCTAACTAGGTACCAAAAAGTTATAACCGTCTAGTGGCTATAGTGATGTTTAGTTCCAGATGGCAGTATTGGACGGCCATGATCATGAGCGCGAACAATGCTGATGTTCCATTCATAGAGTATGATACCACCAACCAAACGTTATACCCCTGGTGGGACTTTTTGATCCCTTGATAAAACTTTCGAGCCTCATCCCTGTTGTAGCATCTCTCTATCTCTTCAACCACGTGCTTCTCGAGCTCTCTTTTTTTCCTTAGAAGAACCCGGCTCCAGTCTTTCTGTGCAGAACTGTTTTATATGCTTCCTGCTTCGCGAAGTGTGCTTGCTGGCATTCATCGTCAAAGGGGTTTCGTTGTTCGGTGGCCATGTGAAACCCAGCATCTGTGGTGGCATTTTTTCAATGTTGCCACTGTCTATATCAACACGTATGCTGCTGCACATGATTTCGTGGAAGATTTTTTGAAACTGGGTTAAAGAGGAACTGGTGATCTCTTACGATTGTAGCCCTCCGACATCATTTTCATTTCTTAGCATTGATCGGGACATCCGCATCTGTATCTTGGGTACAACGAGAGTGATTCGAGTCAATGTCGGCTTCTGGGAAACTTGGACGAATATGGTTGTGGACGAGTGCCTTGCGTGATTCACAATATGGTGACGGTGAGGCTGGTTGACGGTTGATTGATCAGGCGATCACCATGTCCCTTTGTGGAATTGTGATTGAAGCTTCCACAAAAAGTCCCTCGCGGCCCAGTCTATCAGCCTGAATCGAAGATCGTTTCGTACAGGCTGTGCTTTCCGATCACGCTTCCAAAGATGTCTTCCCTTCCAAGCTTGGTATTAAAATTTGCCTGGATAGGACAATCTGGATACCATAGTTTAGGGCATTGCTGATATGATTTGTCCGAAAGCTCGTAAAACATATTGCTGGCGTTGTCAGCGATATGTTACGAGCCTTCTTCCTCCTCTGTGCGGTCATGTGCAAATATGAGGCTAATATTAGCGAATCTAGCCTTGATGCGGATCGTCGTGAGGCGCTTGCTTACATCATTGAAGTTCCAAACGCTTTGCCTTGGTCTGCCATCAACAACAGCCCACATCCAAATAAGCGTTGCTCTTAATGTCAGTAGATATAGCAGTCGCCGTAGTAAAAGTGTAAATTTTTCATCCTCCTTTGCCCGGCCCATTCCACCGGCTTTCTTTGGTCATCATCATCATCATTTTTGGATGCCGCTTATACTTTAAAAGGGTCGCGAAGCGAGGGTGACTAAATAGTATTTCCATCGCTCTCGATCTTCCGCCACCAACTCAAGAGACTCCAGCGCAATCCCCAGGCGGGACTCAGAGAGGTTCTTTACCTGATCCCACCACTTGTTTCTTGGCCTACCAGGGGGGTAACGCGCTCGCATCTCGGCTAGCATGACCTGTCTAGGAAGTCTGTCAGGGGGCATGCGAACAACGTGTCCAAACCATCGAAGAATCGATCGCTCCACTCGGAGAAGTAGCTGCTTAATGTTGAGCAGATTCCCACAAATACTGACGTTTCTCAATCTATCCTTTTATGTAACACCAGCAACGCACCTCAGGAATCTTTCGGCAGCTTGTGCCCGCGGCAGTTGTTAAGGCCCACGTGATCTATTAAAGGACGTACGCAGATCCGAAGCTCGTTGTCCTTCGTTTCGTTTGATGAATATCCGTACAACTCCGGAGCTTGTTTGTTGGTTTCTAACCTACGTTGTATTTTACATGGCCAGAAAGTCATCACGACGGCACGACCTCCAACCTGTGGGGCCAGATCCTTTTAATGACTCCAAGGACGGCAAGAGCTGTATCACACGCTTCTTAGGCCTGAGCCCCGAATACGTCGTGTTCACTAATTTAGGTTTACCTGACCGGGACTTTGAACGCCATTTCTGATTTCATCTGCTGAATTCCTCCGCTGCCATCCGGATGCAAGAAGAAGTGGAAACACTTCTCCGCTATGGTAGGTAGATAATATGCCCTCGGTGTTCCCCAGCGGGAGGCGAGAGTATAGGAGTAAATAGACAAAGCTTGGCTTAGAAACCTGTGAATGCTTGTATCCCCTTGAGTGCATATGTCTATATCCTTTGTCCAGCTTTTGTGCCTAGTTATATGCGGAAAGCAATGTTACGGTAGCTTTGCGGATTTGCTGGCATGCGAAGCGCAATGATCATCGAATTCTTAAGGGTCTTAGGTAGCTCTGTTGGTTAAAGGATTTTGAAATAGGCTCGGACAAGCCACCTTCTTTCTTTTGGGCAACTGTGCTTCGTCAGAAATTCCGTCTGCGCTGGCTGCAGTTTCACTTTTTATTGAGGAGAGGGTGGTAGGTATCAATCTCAGCTGTAAAATGAAGCTTTCTTAAGTAATTTGTTGCTTTCAAAATCATCCAAATTTGGTACAGTCCAGGCGAAGAGCTCACCATTGCATCTTCTCTTTAATTTGTCTTCTTCCCACACAGGATAAAAATTAATAAAATCCATCAGCATGTCAATAACCTCTAAATTTTTGTCTCTTTACAGAAATTTTTAACTCACTCCTTTCGATACAAAACGGTTTCGCCGCAAAAACGTGAAAATCCATCTGATCAAAAATGTCACAGACCTGGTCGTTAGCTGATAGCAAAAAATGCCGATAAATTGTAAAATTTATGAATCTGGTTGATTGGATCAAAATTACCCTAGCGGAGAGAAAAGGCTTTAAGTGCAATTTCGACACCACAACGAGTTGCCCATAGACGAAATCGGATCGGCCGGCGCGGCGCTAATGCAATAAACATCGGCGCGCGACAGATACGAAACAGAGTAGTTGCGCTGGACTTCTGCGATTAATTAAAAATACCAAACATGTACCGGCCAAATTTCTACGAATCAACATGCCTGCGCTGCAATGAGATCGTCTACCAGGTGGATCGTGTTGGCCCGCTTAAAGACTTTACATTCTTCCATTCGGGTTGCTTTAAATGCGTCCACTGTGGGACGAAATTAACACTTAAGACGTACTTCAATAGTCAGCACAAGCATGACGACAAGGAGGTGAGTGAATGTAGTATTTCTTTGCTTTTGAGTGGTTTTAATTGAGTGTATTTGGTGAATGAGTGCGATTGAATATGAGTGGGTGATCGGGTTGATCTTTCTTTTGGTAACGCGACATACAACAACATTCTATTATGTGAAGAGGCGAGGGCAATCAATTTCATTGAAGAATCGAAACTAATTTAGGCCAGCCTCGAAAGGTGTGGTCGTTTTGCTATAGGCTGGTAAATGTGGTCGACATGGGCGTTTCACCATCAATTGAAAAATACTTCAATTTAGAGCATGAAAGCGAAAGTGGTGGCGCCTGTAGTACTTGACTCGTGGGGGAAAGACAATTAAATGAATTGCTGCCGAGTGGTCCATTAGCCATGGTACGACGACATAATAGGTTCACTGACTCCACCTGATGTGGGTATGCCTATTCAAAACAAGAAATACACAAAACTGTGAATATACTTTCGTTTTTCGTTTGGATTGTTTGTTTTTTAACTACCGATAGAGACGAGATAAGAGCAGTTTTTCTTCAAAATTTTGATTGAGTAGTTTTATAAGCGCAAGCTAAGAGGCGTGTGCTTGTTATGCAGTACTCGGTTACATCATCGGTCTATAATATGGTTATAGGTCAGTGAGGTAACTGACTTGCCTAATGATAGAGATCTGAATTAATTTTTTCACACGGTACGCTGGCTCACACGGCTATCAAAAAACCCATTAAGAAACGAGATGATCAAAACTGTCTGAGCTGCAGTTCGGAGGGCATTATAGCAGGCTGATTTAGCTTTAAATATTAATTATTTGCATAACTTGTCAATTATTACAAGCCAATTCAGCACATTTCTTAGGTCAAAAGAATTAAGTTAAAGGACAGTGAATATTGATTAGCGTTTCCTTAGGCAACAGCTTAACTTTGTTAGAAATATAGGTTCTAACTTTTTGAACTTGTTGAATGCAGCTGTAATACCCAAGCAGCAGTAAAAGCACTGCTGATCCCTATTACCTCGTCTAAAATAGTTTAGAACCCAGGCTTCCGCTGAACTTATTAAAAAAGGCTTAATACAGTGAATCTATACCAGATGACAGAGCGAAACCACCACCTGCACTACCTGAGGAGAGGACCCATATACTTTACTTCTACGCACACTTCTTTAGATTGAGCTTCAAATGTGCTGTTCGAAGTCATGAGAACACTCCCTTCAAGTTGTCGCGATGACGTCATCCAAATATAGAAGGCAGGTTTTCCACGTCAGACCATGTAAGACACGTTCCATAAGACGCTTAAAGGTGGCCGGGTTGTTACACAGACCAAACGGCATTACTGTAAAATGCCATAGTCCATTGCCAGTTGTAAAAGCGGTCTTCTATTTGTCTTCTGGATGGATCTGTTCCTACCAGTAGCCACTTTTCAGGTCGAGAGTGGAACACAATTTTGCTCCAGAGAGTGTGTCCAATGTGTCACATATTTGAGGTAAAGGGTAGCTGTTCTTCTTTTTCATTTCGTTAAGCCTCCGGGCTTTGAACATCTTGAGCAGCGACTTTGCGAATCACCGATACAAGCTTATCCCCATCCCACTTCTGACCAATGTAAAGTTTTTGCATGGGGTTCGTCAAATAAAACACTATTTCACTTTTATTACAATCAATGCAAAACACTTTATTTATCAAACAAAACTTATTTAAATTCAAATTAAACTTAATTCAACTTAGAATTCAACACTTTATTTCAATTCGATCACTTTTTACCTTACTACCGATTTTCACAAGTCAACGTTTAAAATATAACTGTCCCGTACGAGCCTGTCACCCGTGTATTTATACAAAATTAAGGACCTTCTAGCACGTTCCGCACTTCCCCTTTGGTAATTTTCCATTGGTATTCTTCCGCAGAATTCCATGGAGGGAAAATTTTCGATATCGAAATTCGAACCTCGGACATGTCAGCTGACTGGAATGACAGTTGGGTGATGTTCGTTTAGTGAATCGAGCGGGTGTGTTCGTAAAGTGAATCGATGCATGTGATTTTATTTCTTGTCGCCACATTACCAAATTTATACATCAACTCACATTTGTGCAGCTATAAATGCTAGTTACTAGCTGAAAATATTTTTATTATCAACTTGCCTGCGTTGAAAAACTCATTTGGAACTAATGTAATGACAATAAGCATCAAACAATCTACAAGTTATTTGACATGAAAAGAAGTCAATCGTGTAATCAATTCAATTGTGGGTTTGGCGGTTGACGTTTTAATTGACGATTGGAAAAGTCAGAATGCGATACCTGGTGATCAAATTCGGATTATGTGAATACCTATAGCTGTCAACACAGATGTCGAAGTTGACAAACGTACAAACGTTCGATCTGACTTCGATTTACGAATTCGCGTTTTTTCGTGTGAGTTATCAACCTGATTTGTGAATAAAATATATCCTCCTTTCACAAAAAGCAAACTGAAAGAATAATATCTTCCCTACCCAAATAATTATCGTACTCGTTCGACAAATGGGTTGACAAAAGCAGCCAGCCATTTACGTGTATAGGTCTTCACATATTCCGAAATTGATCGCCAGGGGAAAGCCTTCAATCGTCAATTGAGTCAATCGAGTTTTTGATTGATAAAATTGACCCTTTTAAGTCAATCGTGCAAATTGTAGGTACGATCGATCTAAGCTTATGTCAAAAATACATCAACCTCGCAAAACAAAAACAAACAATTGACGCTAGTTAAACAATTTTTGGTCAAGGCTTTCATTAACTTCGGTGGTCTTTAAGCCGTATTGTCACAAGCAACGTAAAAGAGGAACAAAATCCCATACATTAGCAACTGAAACCTAAATTCGCTGATTGCTTTTTGCGTTGCTAATGTATGAAATTGTGTTTCTGTTCCTGTTCCTTGTTGTGACACCGCGGCCTAAGTTAATCCACGCAAATTTGACAGCTCGAAAGAAACATGGAAATTTCAATCGATTTTTGAATCGTTTACTTAAGGTCCATGTCTACACAGCCCCAGCCTGCGAACTTGCGACCGTGTGAACTGTGACCAAGACAATTTTATAACATTTAATAGATCAAAAATAGAAATAACACCACGGAAAACGAAGAAGGGCGTATAAATCCAGGTTTTAAAAACGACATGTAAATGTTTGAAAAAAATCGCTTTCTTAAAATTCTTCCTTGACTAGTTGGAATTACTGTGGAAACTGTCTTATAAGACTTGTCTCTTAAGACTTGTTTACGTCCACATGTCAAGAATTGAATCCGATTGCACAGTTCGCACGACCAAATAGGTCGGGCGTGTTCAATAACATCAAATCGTTTGTTGACATATTATCTGTCAATCAGCTTCAGTCGAATTTAAATTTTGTCAACCGAATTTTTGAATCCGTCCAAATACATTTTTTATTGATAGCGTTTTCAGTTTGTCATCCAGAACCATCAGGGAGCACTCTGGATCTTTGTTCCTCTTCCTAAAAGAAGAGATTCGCTTGTGGCTTAGAATCCATAATCGAAACCAGAAGAACGTACGCCGCGCAGTCATACAACCAATGTGTCAAGTTAGATAAATGTCATTGTGATGTGTCCCCTGTTGAATAACTTTTGCTTCACAAATACAACGCCAGGGAAACTTTAAAATAAAGAATAACATATTTAGCTAGCTCTTCGGATGTAAAGCCCCAGTCCGGGAGAAGAATGCCCTGATTTGGGTAATATTAACTGAGAGTGAGATCGATTTCTTCGATCGAAAAAATGTGGCTGTGAAGGAATTACCAAAAATTGAGATTTGCAGGTCGCGCAGTTCGCTAGCTATAAATGGACTTTGAGTCTATTATGGGCAGAACTTGAGAAGAATTTTCGGTGCATACAATAGGTTAATTCTACTTAAGTCTATTATTTTTTAGGCCTTAGCTCCATCCAGTTAGACCAGTAGTTGCGCCTGGGAGCTACATCGGAAAGTAGCGACTTTCAAAAAAATAAAAAAATATATCTGCACCAAAGCCCCACTTTCACCTAAGCTTTTCATAGCTTAAATCCCAGGGGTCAGGAATTAGGATCTTCCGATTGTCTATGCCCAGTGTGCTACCATCAACAACAAAGTCCCACATTTCATCAGGAGCTTAAAGACTACTTTGTTCTCTCTGCTTACTTAATGCACAAAAGAGAACATTAAAAGAGAACTGAGTAATAAAATGATGTAACATCTTATAACAACGAAGTAGAGAGGGTCTACGTAAAGCTTTGTTTTCCAAAAGGGATCCCTGCCCTGGGCACAGACGCAATTGCCTGATATTCAGTAAATGCCACGTTTATTTCTAAATCCAACCAGGTTTTATTATTGCTTTTGATATTCTGTATTCAAAGATTAAATATCGCTTACCTCGAGACAAGCATCCTTGCTACTTCTTCGATCTTCTTCCAATACATGCATTGGGCAAATTTTAGGGGAATTTCAAGAAAATAAAAATAACAAGTGCTACCGTCACTAAATACGAGGAAGTCTAAATACTATATCTCCACCAACAATTATAAGAAGATAAGCGTGAGACGATTAAAAATAAATCCTTAAGTGGCTCGATCGGACAAATATAGGATTAATTTGACACGAAAACTCTGTTTCTGTCATTTTGGCTCTCAAAAGCGAGTGGCGATGTCATTTCCCAGGAGTGAAAATCGATTTCCTCAGTAAAAGTCTTAGTCGAAAAACGTACTTGTGTCAGATCTGTCGCACAGAGACAGTTTCAGTTTCCTTTTTTGATTCTCAAACTGTTACAAAGGTGCAGAAAAAAGGTTTGTGAATAGGGTGAATGGGATTTATGAGAGGATTTATTTTCAATCGCTTGCCGAGAGGATTTAAATTTGTATGGTAAATCGCGTGATTTGTGCAGGATTTAATAAAGATTTATATTAATCGAGGATTAGTGCTCGGTGGAGACATGGTATAAACTTCTTCTTTCTTTCTATAGGATCTAAAGGGAGGGGGATAATGACCCTCCCACTTTTTCTGCATTCCTATTAATCCGCCGGAGTTAACTGATTGTATTCCAGAATACATTAGCAGGCCACCCGGTCTTGGAACGTATCATTACTGAGGTCAATTAAAGGCTGCGTTTGCGGCATTTAGGTTGGCTTTCTTCCTTTTCGTGATTCTTGTCTTATCTATCACTAATCTGCATCTGCATCCTATTTTGTGGCACTGATGTTAACTCCAGTCAAATGTTATTGTTTTTTAAGTCAGCCATAAATTTTTGCCTAGCAAAACTTAAATGCTTAAAGTCAAGTGCTTCCAAAGCAAACTTTTATTTCAAATTTAAAGTGAGACATAAAGTGCTTTCTATTATTTTATTTCTAGTAGTAAACGGCACAATTTATGTGTGCAATAAACGACCTGACCTTCTATATCTGCAGATGCTAAATTTCAAGCATCAAAAGTATTCTCACATTCAATTGTTAAATTTACCTTTCTTGCACCATACTTTTTGTTTCTCCAAAAGTCTTCCCAAACAATTCAAAATCCATTCATAAAACGCTCAAAATAGAAGCTTCATTTAGATCAATTAAGGCCACTATAGTACTGTTTTTTTTTTTCCACAAACGGCCTTCTCAATTAGGCCACGCCAGTCAATTTCCTTCGCTTGCACTGAAGTCTACCTCCCACCACCAGTGCGGCCAAGTCAAACAACATATACCAACGAAGTTAGTTGAGTCGGCTATATTTTAAGACAAGTATGGACGGTTATTCGAAATTACGTCACAATATGACCAAAAATGGTGGTGCAGGAAAACGTTAATTATAAAGTAGCTGCGGAGTATCTATATGGGAGACGGTTCTTTAGCCGGTAGTCAGCCCAAAAACAGATGTGTTACATGGTATCTGGCGGTGTTTGCTAAACACCTTTCGAACAGAGTTTCTGAATCCAAAAAGAGAGATCCAGTTGAATTTTTGTAACGTCAGTTACCAATATGGGGACGGGGAGACCTTAGTTTCCTTTCCTCGTCATACCTCAAATGCTGTTCCATTGGAAGAATCGCAGCGTAACATGCTGCGGCGGCGCGTATGGTCAATAATGAAAGTGTGGGTTGAATGTGCAGCTTAGCGTGGTTTACAATGAGAATGTTGAACAAGTATCTAAACAGTAATAACATTTTTTTTTTTCATTTTCCTTTTTAGGTGTATTGCAGTTCACATGTACCAAAGAGTGGACCTGGTCATCTCGATCAAACATCCGTAGGCATAAGGCAAGCGCTGAATGTACCGCGCACAAACAAATATGTGAATGAACAGATACGAGGCACCCGTTTGGATGGTGTTGACGGTAAGTTGAAAATTTGTTTTTGGTAAAGGTGACTTTCAAATTTATTTCAGTTATTTGCTGTCATGAAATCTCATAAAGCCCAAATCCAAATATAGCTCATCGCGTACATTTTAAAGGCCTTTGTAGGACCAGTTTCGTAACTTTGCGAATGAATAAATTTCTGTTTTTGGTACTCTGTGATATTAAGATGTCATAATTTATTATCCGTACCTTTTTTAAAATCGGAAGCTGTCTTTGCCAGTTGGGAAAAATGCACTCATATTACACTCCAATGTACGGGTGGGTCTCGGGTGCTAAGTTATTAGGCCACACCCAATAGTTATCTTTATCTAGCTCTGCTCTATATCTTTATACGAATATCTGAGGAAATTTAGCGCAAAACGCTCTAAGCCTTTATCCACGCCTTTAAATATGCTATTTGAATTGGAATAGAAAGATACATTTGTAGATCTAAATTCGTTTAATATAATTTTAATTGACACACTCGTTTCACACGGTTTCACCACTCGCAATTAGAATTTGACGTTATTCTTTAGCAGTTATTACTTTATTGTAACTTAATCCACTTTAAGCTTCGATGTACTCAAATCAAAGACCCAAACCCACTACTGCTTGTGTCGTCCGTTTTACTTATCCCGCAATCAATCCATGTACAAATCGCAGGGGGAGTTTTTTCTGAATTCGAATGTTAGTTGTTGTCAGTAGAACTTTTAACAGTTTGACGTCTACTGGTATTTTCGAGTACGGATGCCAAACAAAGTTCCTTTTTATACGGAAAACAAACAAAAATTACATATTAAACGTAAATAACTATTTGAAAAACGCCACCCTGTGTTTCGCTTTCGATGAACGAAAAAGTTGTAGACTTGATCAGTCTTCCTACGTAATACTAAAAATATTCTAATTATATAACACGGAAAGGATTAGAAAAGTGAAATTTTGTAATAAAAACAGTGCTTCCGACCACAAAGGGGTACACGGATTCAAGGAGATCACATCTTCCGAACACTTTTTCGATATTTTCCATTTATTTTATTAAAATATTTTTTGGGTCAATTTAAAGCACAATAACTGCTTTCCTTATCGGCACACTCTAGTTTGAGAAGTTTATCAATAATTCGCACTTCTACAGAAACTATTGAATTTTTTCATATAAAAACGCGATTTACTTGGCATCCCGCGGGCGAAAAATGTGAAAGACGTCAGATTTTGACAGCCGTGGTAAAAGGTCTATTGACGGTTGTCCAGTCCATTGTTTCTTTTCTGCTTAAAGGGCAGAAAGCCTTTCTCGTCTAAAGGCTCGCTAAGTTTCGAACCGCCTTCGTTTCTCAGTTCGTTAATTTCAAAATATGTGTTCATAAATTAAAAAACTTACCCAGAAGTTCCACTTGCAATGGGCAAGGCAATCAATTGATTGAAATATTTCCATTGATTGTTTAATTACTAGTGTAGACGCTTTGGAAATTAGATTTGCAATATTGATTTTTAAATGATTTCCATTTGAAGAGCAATCATTGCCAAAAATCTACGTGGCAATAAGTTGGAAAATGACATATGAAACTTAAATTTAATATTTTCGTCTTCAACGGCTTCTATACAAATAAAAATATAAACTTTAAACCCGCAAACAACGTAGACATAAAAATTTCAAAACTTTTTTTACGTTATAAATTTGAAATGCCCACATTGAAAATGATTGAAAATCTAACGCCAGTTATTTTTTCATTGCAATTTCCATGTTCATTTCCATTGCATTGGGCATTGACAGTGGATTCACAGCGCCTCGTGTTTCTTGCTATCAAAAAATCAAAAGTAAAAACTTTAAACCCGCAAACAACGTAGACATAAAAATTTCAAAACTTTTTTTTCGTTTTAAATTTGAAATGCCCACATTGAAAATTATTGAAAATCTAACTGCCAGTTATTTTTTCATTGCAATTTCCATGTTCATTTCCATTGCATTGGGCATTGATAATGGATTCACAGCGTCTGTGACAACGTAAGACAAGTCTTTGCTGAGCCCCTCCTAATTCACGAGATTAACCATGCTAATTTTAATCTCTCACGAAGATATTTGTTATGTGGCGACAAGAAATAAAACAACTCGCAGGAGTCCCTGAATGCACCCATCGATTCACTCTACAAACGCACCCGCTCGATTCACTAAATGAACATACCCAACTGTCATTCCAGTCATCTGACAGCAGCTGTCATATCCGAAGTTCGAATTTCGATTTCCCCTCCTTGGAATTCAGCGGAGGAGTACCAATGGAAAATTACCAAAGGGGGTATGGAACGTACTAGAAGGTGCTTAATTTTGTATAAATACACGGGTGACAGGCTCGTACGGACAGTTTTATTTTAAACGTGGACTTGTGAAAATCGGTAATAAAGTAAAAAGTGATTGAGTTGAAATAAAGTGTTGAATTCTAAATAGTAAAGTTGAATAACAGTGTGATCTGAGTTTAAATAAGTTTGTTTGATAAATAAAGTGTTTCATTGTGTGATTTCAAAAGTGAAATTGAGTTTTATTTGACGAACCCCAGGCCGAAAATATTACATATTATTAAATTAATCGCGTTTAAAATCTCTTCCATGAGTTCTTAAAGGCTATGTCACTAAGCTGCATTGCGTCAACATTGATTTGGCAACTGAAATTCAAACACATTAAATTCAATGGGAGCTACCACAACGTTGATTCTGTCATCTGTCGTTACGTTTTCTTACGTAAGAAAGTTACGAGAAAGCAGAAAAAATTAACACTATTAGTTTTTGCGTGCGTTTTGACTTTTCTGTGAAGCTGGAATTTTTTGCTTTCGCGATGGTTTGAGGTTTTGTTGAATAGTTTTCATTTTCTAAGGTTTTCAATCGTCTTTTCAAATCGAATATTTTAAACGCGGTTGTAAAACGGTAACACAGCTTTGTGACATAGCCTTAAATCAAACAGTAAAGAATTTTACGTGTTCTTTTCGTTTTCTGATGAAGCAAATCAAACAAACCTTTTTTTTGACAGCTGGGGTATCATCAACTCAGCTTAGCTTGTTTTGTTATGTAAAAGGATTTGCAGAACTATTGAATTTGCTAGTGATGTGGATATGGTTGGATATGCGACAGGCAAAAAAGTTAAATGTATTGTGAAGTACACACCGCAACGGAATGATGAATGTTTATGTTGATCAAGTTAGTCTACTATCGACTTAGTGACCCCAAATCCCATCAACATATTTCAAATTTTGTTTTTCTATTTTTTGGTAATTTCGTTTAGGAGATTTAAAAAATCGGTGGGAATTAAGTATGAGATTAATTATTTTTGATTCTGAGTTGCCCGGGAGCCAAAGAAACTCAAGTTTTAAAGGAGAAGCGCAGAGGACGTGACGACTAGGACGCGTAACGACTATAGACTTGCCATTTTACATTACAGGATGTCTCCTCTTAATTAATGTTAATCTCCTCTTAACCGAAGGAAACACTTTGGGATTAAATTTTAATCTTCATACGCTAATCTCTGTTTTATGTGCGATGCAAACACGCTATAACGACATGTTGGCACGCCAAAGGCACTACAAACTGTTTAATTTTTGTTGATGGCACGGGGCTCTTAAAAGGTTCGCCAACCTTGCCCTAATGAAATCATGTTCTCTATCTCATTTTTGTGAGAAGGATCATTTACCATTGCAGTTGGTGATAATGAGTTGTTGTTTCTTAACAAACAACATTGTTAAGAATTCTTCAACGAATGCTTTGAAACTGACAGTTCCAGAGCTCCGTGATTCGTGCTATCAAAAAATCAAAATTACCAGCCTTTTACACGTTTGTTTTTTTTATGATTCAAAAATCGCCAGCAGGAAAGGCTATTTAAAATAAAAAAATAGTCATGGAAGGACGATAATGTAGAATTACTTCCATTTCACCTTGATAAATATTAAAAAAAAAATTGTTTTGATAAGTCGACGAAAAGTATTTCTTTATAGTTTTGGCTAATTTAGATCACGAAAAGTTTCTTCATAACAATTTATATTTCTTTTAAGGGCCCTTTAGATAGATTTTTCTCTTTGATTTAAGAAAAGTGAAAAGTTTCCTTAAAAGATGAACAGAATCTTATAGCTTAAGTCAGAATTTTGAAATGGCAAAATTTTTGCATATTTTTGAAAGCAGAATTACCTATGACCCGCTCGTTATAGCGACATGACAATAGACGCAAAAGACGTTTTAACAAAAAAAAATACAAAAGTGATCATTAAGAGGTGCTCAATACAAATAACGTTTCTAAAATCACTCAAAAAGGACACTATCCCAGAGCTTCACTCTTGATAAGTCAAATGCATCGCTTTTGACAACCGCAAACCCGGCTCCATCATTTCTGATCTCCTTATAGTCGCAAATTTTATTCGGCCCCCTCGACAGCAGAGACTCTGCATTGCATCTCAGCATTTGATCATAGCCTTTTGGCTTGCTGTAAGAGTTCCATAAATTTATCCGGCCGCTTCAACGTTTTCAGCTTAGTAGCAAGCAACTTACCCAGTCTTGGCGAAAGACACAAAAGTGTCAACCATTTCCTTGATAACCAAGGCTTCAGTTGACGATCGATCAAAGTCCGCAAACAGAATCGGTGAACGAAACAGGTAGATGAGATCGTCACAATGTACCACCCCGTAGTTGTTGTAGTTTCCAGTATACGTGGTTGAGTAGGACACCGAACCGCGATAGTTGAACTTGTACAAATGGATTGGATTCTTTTTCAGATCAGCAGTAGTGACATAGTGATTAATGTTGTTGTAAAAAGGATGAATGAAGCCACGATCAGAAATTATCTGGAAAGTTTTTAGTTGGACGATAAGGATCATGTTAAAGCTTTGAAATCCAAACTTACATCAACAAAAGCTTGAGCAGTCTCGTTATCCAGTTTATGCTTGCCATTGAAGTAGAATTCGACGATCGTGTTCATCTTCGAGTCCACATCTGTCAGATTACTTGGAAGTTCCATCAGTTTGTTCAGCAAGAAATCAAAGTTTGCATTAAAATCATTTCGTAGCGTTTCATTAACCAAAATCGCAAGCGATCGTACAGCACCCTCATTTGGTACGGTACCAGTCATCCATGGAACTTGTTTGTACTTTCCGCTTGAAAACAATTTTATTGGATCCTCCGTAAGGAAAGCTTCCGGCGAAGGTGCCTCTACTACTGGGCGAAAGACTGTCATAGGATCAACACTCCAGTATTTGAAACCATCGCCAGACTCCACAAGTTGCTTAGCATCGATTTGTCGCAGGGCTTTTACTAGCTTCTCGGAGCTTATTGTTGTCGCATTACCTATGTTGCACAGCTCGGCTTGCTCACGAGCCTGCTCCATTGGCGTGCTAGCGGTTAGGGTTGCAAATGGGGCCTCAGCATTACCACTCATAACTATGGCTCTTTGGAATAGTCCTGGACGCGTTATGGATTAGCTCTAAAATTGAAGTCAATATTATATTGACAAAACTACCTGCTGATTGGCTGCTCAGTATATGCATATGAACGGAAATACCTCCAGCACTTTGTCCAAATATGGTCACACTCTTGGGATTGCCACCAAATGCTGGAATGTACTTTTGAACCCATCTCAGGGCCAAATTTTGATCCTTCAAGCCAAAATTTCCCGGCATACTATCATCACCGGTAGAAAGGAAGCCTTGAACAAGAAACAATCAACATCCTCTAATCCGCGGCTAGAGAATAACCTACCAAGCGCTCCTAATCTGTAGGCAATAACAACCAGAATAACTTCATTTGTGTCCATAAAATACTCTGGTCCATGCAACAAAGGACTTGCTGTGCCAGAGAAAAATCCTCCGCCAAAGATGTACACCATTACGGGAAGTGGTTTCTTGGTTCTTTTCTGTTGAAAGGAAAAACCTGTTGAAAGGAAATGCACCGGACCTTCACAGTCTTTCTTGGCTCACCAAAGGGCGATAGATATTCAAATACAAGCAATCCTCCTCTCCGCTGATATAGGGTGTGGGTACCAAATAATTCTTTTGAATACAGTCCGCCCGCGGGGCAGTTGCATTCAACACTCCTCCCCATGACAGTGCTGGCTTCGGATTCTAAGAAAAATATGCATTGAAACTCAGCCCTACTTGTCGAAAATCCTCTTAAACTTACAGCAAATCTTAAATCTCCAACAGGTGGTTGCGCAAACGGAATTCCCATGAAAGCCTCAAATTTATCACTCTGATAGCCAGGCATAAGGACCCCTTCAAGACATCCCAAAGGCGTCACACAAACCTTCGGAGTCGAGGTATACCTGGAGCTAGCTAACCCTAAAAGCAGCATCACTAATATCGTCAAATACATGTTCTTCACGAGCGTATAAGTATCCATTCCTAGAATCGGTAAAAGGAAAATTTTTACCCAATCCGAAAAAAAATCTATTTAAAAGAAGAGCGATAGACACAAAAAGCAATCAATGACATTTTGAACAATCAAGACACCATGGGCGCTCCTGACAGCACCTGGTTATCTTCCTTCTATGCGACAACGATGACAGATCGCAATATACATATACAATAAACTCTTACCATTCATTTTTTTCGTGGATTACTGACTCGTGTCAAGTTGCTTTGTCACCAGAAAAATAGCAGAAGACGTCGAAGATATCTGGGTTACCTATACGTTAGACAGGATTGGTACAATTTGATCTCAGGACAACCCCAGATCGCTGAGTAAAAAAGACTGACATTTTGGCCTGTTGGAAGATGATTTTTAAACGAGTTCTTGGACTATTCTTTTTGTTGAAGTCATAAATCAATTGAGGTTTATGGCTCGTCAAAGCAAATGTGTATAGGACTTATCTGATCTTTATGGTTCCTTTCTGAGGCCTAAACATCAGTTATACTTTTGCTCTTTTCTAGATACCGGAGTTAAATTGATGTTAAATATTTACAAAAATCAAAATTATTAGTCTTTTATTTGATATTTGTCTTAAAGTTATTTTGACAATATTTGACTAGATGTGAATTGAGCCAATTGAACTTGTGAACCAGCCTAGCAAATAAATGTTAAGTGTGGCAAAACTCAATAAAAATATGAAGATAAAACCTTCGCGTGCAGAAGAAGTTGGAAATATTTAATAAAATGATCGTTTCCCCTTTTTGAATTGGTATTTTCTGACCACTGTCAACGGTTTGGGCAAGACAATTCTCTCGGATACCAAGCAATGTCAGGAAAGAAGGCAAGCAGGCTGTGTACTCCTTACAAAGCAAGTAGCAGTATGCAGCACTACTCTTCAGTGGATCTGAAGAATTATGTGGTAGACGAAAACATATCCCTAGAGAAGAACCCAAAAAAAAAGGTTCATACTGTATTGCCAAGATCTAAAGGCCTGGGGTAACTACTCAAAGAATGCCTCTGCCTCAGTGGAATAAACACAATCTTAGAAGATTTCCAACAATCTGATAGGCACATATCAGTGTGGCTTTAGGCCAGGAAAGTCCACCATCGATCAAATATTCACACTGCGGCAGATCTTCGAGAAAACCCAGGAATTCCAAATCGATACACACCACCACTTCATCGATTTCAAGGCCGCGTATGACAGCATCTATAGAGACGAGCTATATAGCGCAATGTCTAGTTTTGGCATCCCTGCCAAACTCGTCAGTCTGTGCAGGATGACGATGGAAAACTCACGCTGTTCCGTCAAGGTCGGCAAAGACCTCACCGACCCCTTGGATGTCAAAAAAGGATTTAGACAAGGCGACGCGCTGTCATGCGACTTCTTTAACATCATACTTGAGAGAATTGTGCAGAACTCTCGCGCCAACACCAGAGGTACAATCTTTCAAAAGTCCGTTCAACTACTTGCATACGCAGACGACATTGACATAATCGGTAGAACAAAGCGTGATGTCAGTGAAGCCTTCGTGAGTATTGGGACGGAAGCGGCGAATATGGGTTTAGCAGTCAATGAGGGCAAAACCTATATGCTGTCATCAAGAAAAGACACCCAACACTGACGTCTTGGACAAAACATCACTATCGACAGCTATAACTTTGAGGTAGTTAGGGACTTTGTCTACCTGGGTTCCGCTATAAATTCAGACAATGACACCAGCGCTGAGCCTTCCGCTATCAATTCAGACAATGACACCAGCAAAGCCCTCTCTCGAGCAACTAAAGTGTCCATGTATAAGACCCTCATCATCCCAGTCCTGCTTTACGGTGCAGAAGCATGGACCCTGTCAAGGGCGGATGAAAACACCTTAGGCTGCTTCGAGAGGAAAATTCTTCGGACGATTTACGGTCCCGTCTGCATAGACGGAGAGTGGAGGATGAGATATAATATCGAACTGTACGAGCTGTACAGCGATACCGACCTAGCCAAAAGAGTCAAAACACAACGTCTACGATGGCTGGGTCATCTAGAGCGGATGGACACCAACGCCCCGGCCCGGCAAATCTTCGAATCCACACCGCAGGGACGACGCCGTAGAGGAGCACCGAGACTCAGGTGGCGCACGCAAGTGGAAGGGGACCTCAGCCAACTTCGCGTGCGAAACTGGAGACGGCTAGCTAGAGACAGAGCTGGCTGGCGAAGCTTGTTGGCTGAGGCCCAGGTCCACCCCGGACTGTAGCGCCACCTTAAGTAAGTAAGTAAGAAGATTTCCAACTTTAAAAAAAAGTGTCTTAAGTGTCTGCTGCGTTCCCCAGGGTCATCTAACTTCCATCTCGTTTCGATTTTTTTACTTTGTTAGCGACTTAAAGCTCCTAGTGCAGGTCAAAAGTTCTTGGTTAATAGTTCTTGAATAACCATGACGTGAATGTCAATTAACTACGCTCTAATCTATTTTAAATATTTATTTCATTCAAGGTGTTACCTCCCGTCAATCAACGCCCAATGGTTATGGCAGCCGTGAAGTAAGTTCGCCCTCACAGAATGACTCCGACTACAAATATGGACGATTCGATGCCAGTGCGTTACACATTGCACACGCACTCAAGCAAACCGAAATCCAAAAGGCGTACAACAAGCGACGCGAAAAGCCAATCGATTTCTATTTGGTAAGTCAAAGAAATATAGCATAGCTACTCTCTACGAGTACCAAAAAATTTCGATGAGTTTCTTTAAAGCCAACCGATTTAACTGGCTTAGACCAAACGGTCTCGAGATGAGGGAATAATCTGGAGTAAGTTGGAGTAGGTTGCGTGATAACTTTCTTTTTAGTCTGCCATGATCAAAGCAAAAAAAAAAAGAAGAACTGTAATTGAGTAATTAAAATATCGAGGCAACATTCAGGGCATAACCATATACACAGCAATGTCTGGAGTGTCTTGAAAGGCGCTCATAACAATATCTAACGAGAGTGAACTAGAGGAATGTTGAACATTCGTGGATTTTGTGTGGCAGCACAACACTACTGTGTGATGCCATTCAGACATCATGCAATCAACCGTACGTTTTAGGGTGAAATCTCTGCTAAAGGTCGTTAACCACAAAACAAGATTCGAAAGGCGCAAAAAGAGTGCAAAAATGAACCTGCTGCGGATGTCCGGAATGCTCACTACGCTGAACGCTCTTATAATTCAGCACAAAGGTGTTGAACGATTTGATGGCGTTTTGAGTTTTTCAGATTTAAATTTGATTGAATGCCCTTTTTTGCATATCAATACACGTTGTGCATACAGTATGGGACATAAAGCACAATTTAATTGAGGACAGACAGACTTTGTGGAACCCAGGTTTTAAGCGTGGTCGGAATTTCGTTGCACTTTCACATAGTTCACGGTCAAGTGTGGAATTCGCTTGTCAAGCCACAACCATGCTTGCGATGAATTATTACCGAATGCGAGGAGTGCGTTTTCTCCCTATTAATACCAAATGCACGTACCTACAGAAGTATTTTCAATTAACGTGCAGTGACTGGGAATCCGAAAAGGGGTAAGGTATTAACATTGCTTTTGCTTTAGAAATTTGAACTCTGCTTAATGTTACGAGCATAATTGGCAGTATCTCATATACAAGAATGTCAAAAGACTCAGCTTTCATAAGGCTCTTAAACATAGTACTTATAACAGAGTAGTGGAAAAAGTCTCTCGCATAATAGGTACGCTCCAGAATGCTTAATTTTGCGCCCCAAGAGTGCACAAGCATTTTCCAAAGATGTCAATGGGCTTCTGGATTGCACCTGTTCAAGAGATCAATAACAAGTAGGGCTTACCGTACAATTCTGCGTGTTGATACACCTAACACACAGGAGAGCCACACTCCCTGACTATACCTAACCTAGAGTCTCCTTTAGTCATGGATATGTCTGGCAGATTTCCACTGTTCGAAAGTGAGTGGGAAACGGCTGGAAAACATCTAGTCGAGACACCAATAATTGACAAGACTATTTTCAGTCATTTTGCAGTAATCTTCCAATACTGGAAATCGGCAAGTCATGAAGCTGGCCTCTCGAGACGAGTCCTAACTCACTGACCAGCACGGAAGTTGTTGCCACAAATTTTTTTTTTCCAATAAAGTACTTAAGAGCCGCCTTCCACGAGCGACAAAACAATCACAATCGACAGTTGAGCTTACGTTGGATCTTATCGGCACGACAGCTCTACCTTGTGGAAGGCCTCTTATAATACTCAACCCAAAAACTGTTTCGTCGCTCGTGTTACCCATACTCTTTTTTTCTCAATGAGTTACGAACGATACCAGCGTGCGAGCAATGACGTTATTCAGTTATTCTGCGTGCAAGATACTGATACTGTTTCACAAGCGCGTCAGCATAAGAGCAGTCAACGCGACACTAGAAAAATCGATTGTTACACAATAAGAGCGAGAACTCGCGACGACTGTTTTGACTGGAAAGTGACAAAACATAACATTTTTGTAAAATTTTCTCGACTTATGTCGACATATGTAAATGTATGTATGGTTTATTCTTCACAACTATTATTAGCTTCCAAAAAAAAAAAAACGCATTTTCAACAGCGTCTGACAAATCGCGTCACAATAGGGAATGACATTATAATCGCCGAACGCGGCGAGAACTTTTCCATTTTTCGAAAAGGTCGGAGTGTAAGACAGCAACAACGTCGCCCGGTATGCTATTGTCAACCACCCCATACATTGTCGCATTGATTGAAATTCATTCGTCGACTCGCCCGAGACTCTCGCTCGCTCTCTCGCTCTTGTTGTGAAACAGCCAGGCCGTCTATTTCCACGAGCGTTAGAAATAGCCACCGTCTACAGGTGAAATAACATTTGGTCTCATATATTTGGTCGACAGCCGTCGCTCGTCGAAGACGTCTAATAAGACTCTTATACCCAAAAACTGTTTCGTCGCCCGTGGAAGGCCAGGCTTACTTCTCGTCTCCATTCGCCAGATTAACGCCTTGCCCGGTTTCCACGGTTGGAAAGTGACTAGAAAATGGCTGCAAGACATCTAGTGGAGACACTAATTGTCAAAACTTTTTTCAGTAATTTTCCAATAGTGGAAATCGGCAATTCATAAAGTAAACAAAAACATCTGACAAAAGCATACATTTTTCACATTGAGTATGTTTTTGTTGAATTGTCAATCTAAGTTTTGTTGTTCTAATTGGGGTTCATCTGAAGCTTTCAGTCGTTGCAATCTCTTACTTTACTCACACTTTTCTCTTTATATTGCCTGAATTATTTCCACAAAATTGTCAGCTGCGGACTTTGCTAAAAACACTGTTTTCAGTGCGGAATTCTAGGCAACAATCTCATCCAATTCTCACCTTCTTTGATTTATGTTTCTATAGGAACTTCTCTATTTTCGCTTCACTTTCGCTTGGAAACTGCTCAGTGATTTGTGGTCTTTGAAAAAATCATAGAATTTTTCGACTGGCATGAGGTACCTACTTTGCATCGTGGCTCCATTCTTCAGATTCATGACTCGACAAGGACCACGATTAGAAAGTAATTGGATAAGATCTAGTGAGGTCTAGTGAGATCTAGTCATTTTCCAGCCATCATCTATCATCATCATTTTTTTTTACTGCTTGTCCTTAAAAAGAGTCGCAGAGCGAGGGCGGCTAAATGGTCCTTGTATTTAAGACGAACATCCACCACCAACCCAAGAGAGACAGGCGCGATTTCCGGCGAGTCTCGGAGATGTTTTTTACCTCATCCCCCCATATGCTTGAGAGTAACATTTGAATCGAAGCTCTTCGGTTTTCGTTTTTTTAAATGCCGTTTTTTGAATCACAATACACAAACCAAGTTTCAGCTTCCTCCGACGACTTTGATTTTTCATGCTTATATCTAGAGAAGTCATGTCAGTGGGCGGGCGGATTTCAAAAATTTTACATTTGTACAGCTTCGGGACCTAGAAAGCATAGATATCAAGTTTCAAGTTCCTAGCTCAAAATTTAAGGCCTAAAACTACTGACAGACGGACGAACGGCCATGGCTCATTCGACTAACAATTCGGTACAAAAGGGTGATTATTTCTCTATGTTACAAGCTATGAATCAAACATATTATACCTCCTATCCTATGGGATGGGGTGTAAAAACCGAATTCTTTGCTTTCACTCCAAGCTAAGTTTTTCTGATGACCCGCCGGCGCAGTTCATTTACTATTGCTACATCAGATGACTCGGTATTACTTCTCTCGTCTTTCATGAAAAAGTCCCAACATACTTGGCCGCAAACCTATCCAGTGCTCACTAAAGTTCCTCTTCGGATGATGCAAGGAAAGCTTAATCATCTGCGAAAAGCAGATGGTTTATCCTGACGCGAGCCATTTCAAACCATTCCTCGCCAAGACCGCGCTTAACTATCCAGTTTATATACGCTATGAAAAGGAGAGTCTAAACAATACAGACCTGGCGAAGTACAACGCGCACGCCAAGAGGACGGGATTTATCGTCATTTAACCGCACACAGCTTTTGCAGTTTCCATACAAAGATTGAATGGCTCTCAGAATAGGCCTACTCAGCTCATAGCCATGCGAAACGCTCCAGTGCTTATCTTGAGGAACCCGGTTATAAGCCTTTTCGAAGTCTGTACGCGTAGACTTACTTACTTAGGTGGTGGCGTACTTAGGAAGGTGGCGCTACAGTCCGGGGTAAACCTGGGCCTCAGCCAACAAGCTTCGCCAGCCAGCTCTGTCTCTAGCTAGCCGTCTCCAGTTTCGCACGCGAAGTTGGCTGAGGTCCCCTTCCACTTGCGTGCGCCACCTGAGTCTGGGTGCTCCTCTACCGCGCCGTCCCTGCGGTGTGGATTCGAAGATTTTCCGGGCCGGGGCGTTGGTGTCTATCCGCTCTAGATGACCCAGCCATCGTAGTTGAGTTTTGACTCTTTTGGCTAGGTCGGTATCGCTGTACAGCCCGTACAGTTCGATGTTATATCTCCTCCTCCACTTTCCGTCTAAGCAGACGGGACCGTAAATCGTCCGAAGAATTTTCCTCCCGAAGCAGCCTAAAGTGTTTTCATCCGCCTTTGACAGGGTCCATGCTTCTGCACCGTAAAGCAGGACTGGGATGATGAGGGTCTTATACATGGACACTTTAGTTGCTCGAGAGAGGGCTTTGCTACTCAATTGCCTTCTTAGCCCAAAGAAACAGCGATTGGCAAGAGTTATCCTTCGTTTGATTTCAGCGCTGGTGTCATTGTCTGAATTGATAGCGGAACCCAGGTAGACAAAGTCCCTAACTACCTCAAAGTTATAGCTGTCGATGGTGATGTTTTGTCCAAGACGTCGGTATTGGGTGTCTTTTCTTGATGACAGCATATACTTGGTTTTGCCCTCATTGACTGCTAAACCCATATTCGCCGCTTCCGTCCCAATACTCACGAAGGCTTCACTGACATCACGCTTTGTTCTACCGATTATGTCAATGTCGTCTGCGTATGCGAGTAGTTGAACGGACTTTTGAAAGATTGTACCTCTGGTGTTGGCGCGAGAGTTCTGCACAATTCTCTCAAATATGATGTTAAAGAAGTCGCATGACAGCGCGTCGCCTTGTCTAAATCCTTTTTTGACATCAAAGGGGTCGGTGAGGTCTTTGCCGACCTTGACGGAACAGCGTGAGTTTTCCATCGTCATCCTGCACAGACTGACGAGTTTGGCAGGGATGCCAAAACTAGACATTGCGCTATATAGCTCGTCTCTATAGATGCTGTCATACGCGGCCTTGAAATCGATGAAGAGGTGGTGTGTATCGATTTGGAATTCCCGGGTTTTCTCCAAGATCTGCCGTAGGGTGAATATTTGATCGATGGTGGACTTTCCTGGCCTAAAGCCACACTAATATGTGCCTATCAGATTGTTGACAAACAGCTTCAGGCGTTCACACAGTACAGCAAAAAAGATCTTGTATGCGATGTTAAGAAGACTTATGCCTCTATAGTTGGCACAACTCAGAGGGTCTCCTTTCTTCAGGATCAGGCAAACAATGCTGAGGTTCCATTCGTCGGGCATGCTTTCTTCCGACCATATCTTGCAGATGATCGTTCTACCGATTATTATGAGCTGGTGCATGCTCCTAACCAGCTCATCGCCAGCGGATTTAAAAAGTTCGGCAGCTAGGCCGTCTGCTCCGGCTGCTTTGTTGCACTTGAGCTTAGACACAGCTACTTTCACCTCTTCCAGGTCGGGTGGGCGGTATCGTTCGTATGCTTCGTCGGTAACGTCTTCGCCCGGGTTGAATGGTTCGCGTACGCGTAGACTGGTTTGACATATTTTCAGAACTCATAAGACTTAAACGCTTCTCGGTTGTGCCTCTGACAGGCTGAAAGCCGCACTGATTTGCTATTCCCGTAATAAGGCCTCGATTAGGCACGCATTTCCAACTTCTTCGCGAATACTTTTCCCAGGAGTCTTAAGAGAGACCTTCCCCTTTAGTTAAAGCAATCTCTCTTATCAACGTTTTTGAAAACAGACACTAATTGTATATGCATATTTGCTTATACTTTACTAAGCCATTTGACTGTCTTGAACTAGACTTTTTATTGAATGTGTGAACACACTTTAAAAGGAGCCAATTTAGGATGATAATCAAGGAGCGTAGACAACCTGAGCCACTCTAACCGGGGCAGCATCAACTTTTTTCAAGAAGGCCGCACACTCTGATTCTTGATTTGATGTAAACACCTGAAATAGAGCAAAGTCGACCGCTCAAGCTTTAACATCAAACCCCTCGACTTCACTCCAAGAGAGTAAACAATACATTTTCCATGTTTTGTGGAACGACACACCAGAAGAGCCTTCAATCATCAAATGCTGATACTTTTTAGCCTTCTCATCCAGTTTGCTGGTCTACTCGTAACTACTTCGGGCTGAACCCGAACATTCCGATCACCAAGCGCCCGCACGCTGACACACCTCAGGCCTAGCTTCACAGCGTATCCTGGATCACCAGAGTCAGCACTTATCCAAGGCTGTTTCATGTTGAAGACTAATTCTCCCTAGTATAAATTTGAGTCGACTATTACGACAGGCATACCTTTCTCACCCCAGGGTTATTCTATAGCCCCGACCTTGCAGGGTCACTTTTCAGTACCCTTCCAATCAAAGAAATCGGCAAATCATGAATTTTAGGAATTTGTCTCTCTGTAAATTGCATCTTTGACCTCGAAAAGTGGTTGAATTCCGATGGCAAAATATCCGAAAGCCTCCTTCCGACCTTGCGTATAGATTTCGATGTAACATATCGATGTTATAAGTCGTATAATCGTATATGTGGGTAGCAGAAGGCTTTCTCACATTCCTTGATATTTTTAGAATCGTTTCAAAATAAATATAATAAAAATACAACACATCAGCTTTATTGGCCAACAACTTATTGACAATCGAACAACTAATGAAGTCATCACCAAACAGGTGTCAGATGAAATGAATTCCAAATAAATTACCTAGGTAAATTGTTAAAAAGTATATTTAAACAAAAACTGCTCATCTTCAGCCACGTCAATGTGCCCAGCTACCCTCTTTTCCAGAACCACCCGAGCATGTTGGTGTTCTATCTATCGAAACGAGTTCTACCAGATTCAGTGCATAAATACAAATAAACACAGAATTACGGCGCAAAAGAAACACGATAATCAAAGAGTATAAGTACTTGAATGTGTGCAAGACCCACTGGCCTGGTCACACATCATCATTTCCTGTCTAAACCCATATATCATGGTTCTGAGCCATTTACTTGAGGCTCAGAGGCGTTACTTATATTTTGTGCCACAGCGAAATACTTTCACTCAACGCACAGTTTTATAATAATACGTCAGTTGGCAGAATCTGCAAGATGTTGTCAGTGGATCCAAGAAAGAATCGAGATTGTTGAAGACATGTTTGCCATCATGTCTGCCTGAACGATGACGAACGATGTCTATAAATAATGTGTGCTTTGCTATGCAACCAAGAATCAAACAATCCGTCTGTGGATATATGCTTGGGGAACCGACTTACTCTGTCCTACTAAGTCTGTGCGTTCAAGTTCTGCCATTTACTGATCTTTGGCCAATCATCCACCAAGAGTTAATACCTTCTCTTTGTGGTGATTGTGATGAATGAAAGTTGGTTACCCGAGGTGAGGAGTTTTTTATGAGAATTTTCGCACCTTACCAATAAGCTGGAGAGCCTGATAACGTTGTGTTTCTAGGATAATATAAAATTAAGGAGGCACATGCCCTAGACAAGGTTAAGTACTTGTCCTGGATATGCCACTCTCTCACTTCACTAACCTTACCAAAGTGAATATCAACTGTTTCCTTGATGTTACTTCCTCAACTAGTAGGTAAGCATAATTATTTCTCTCAAGCCCGAATTACCATAATTTTTAACGAATCAGTATACAAACTTGTTCAACAAAAATCCCATTGCGGAATTTGTCTAAGTAAACAGTCCCAAGACTTTAAAGATCAAAAAAAAGCCTACGGAAAAAGTCATCCATCTCAAGTTTAACTCTTTTGCCTTCCAGGTGGATTCTTATTCAAAAATAACCATTTTGGTCTCGGACCCCAAATCTCATTAATTTTATACAAATGCGATTATTTGTGGTTGTTGCTTGAGCACTTTCTCAGCACCTGTATTGTGTGTAGGTGCGCCAAGCTAAAGCGACAAACATTTGTGCTGTGCCGCTGGCCGCAAGCAAGAAATTAACCCACCACATCATTCGTTTGGGCTTGGTTTATGATGGCAACTTGAACTTGACACTGTTTTGGGCTATTTTGACCGCTTAAGCATTGATCTAATGCTTGATTTTGTTTCTTAAGTGCGTTACTAATTATAAGGGTTTGTGTTTTTAACATACTAGAATTTAAACGGTGACTTATAATTATAGTTTAATATCAATAAGTCACAGTTTGGTCTTACAACAGTGTTGAATGTCTCGAAGGTGAAAGGGTTTGGAGTTTTAACATTGCCAATCAAAATTAGGTTCTTCCTACGATTAAAAGCCTTCAAACGTACCTTCAAACTTACCTACGTTGAAATGAGATGATATTTCAATCTTTTAGAGAAACATGGGACTGATACTTTTAGCTTTGACACTAGAAGGGCTGAAAGAAATTCTACTGTTACAGGAACTTAAAATGACTTGAAGATTCGGATTACCCGAATTGTTGATCCTTTTGTTTGTAAGAAACCTTTTGCAAGAGAAATTCTCTGTTTCTCCAGAATCCATAACCATTCAACACACGACATCCGCCTTCACCAAAACCTCTTAGGGCCGGTTTTTCAGTGCGAGTTTATCCGAGTTTCCGAGTTAAACTGAGATAAACCCCAGGAATGAGTTTTTCAGTGCTGGTTTTTCAGTGCGAGATCATCCGAGTTGCCGAGCTAAACTGAGATTAACCCCAAAAACTCATTCAGTCAACTTTTATCTAGGGTTCATCTCGGCTTAACTCGCCAAATTTGGTGAATTAATCTTGGATCAGCTCTGGAGAACAGTATGAACTTCTTTGAATGTTTTTTCTGTGTGGAATGACAGTTGATTTGCGTGTTTCTGTGAAAAATTACATCTGGGAATAATAGTACGTTTACACCGAGCCTAATTTCAGCATTTAAGCTAAATTCAACATTTCACCCTAAGTGTTAAGCATTTCGCCATATATTTTCAGGATTTATAAATGTTGAATTTCATTTAAATGCTGAATTTCGCCTGGGCACATAGAAGTTTGTCGAATGGAACAAACCTCTCAAACTTCCGATTCTCCTATTTTTAAGAAAATTCAGGGCAGTTGACAGAATATACTCAAACAAAACGCTTGTATTTTGACAAAAGTCGAGAAAAAAGCTCTGGGAAGTATTTTAAAACAAAAAATATGCAAGTAATAACGACAATTTTCAAACTGCTCAGATTTCAAATGACAATCAGAGTCAAAATTTCAGATTTTGACTCCGATTGTCATTTGAAACGCTGAAACTCCAGTATAAACGGCAAAATTGGATTTCGAAATTTTTTCACTAAATTCAGAATTAAGGGGTCGGTGTATATATAACGAGGGTATAAGTTCAACTTTTTTTTTGTGTTTTTCTGTGTGAAGTGAGAGTTGGGAGAGGCAATAATTTCGAGAGTGGAAGATTTTGACAACTTTGTTTACGGAGTTAACTCTGCACTGAAAAACTGCTCGCTGGGTTAACTCCAGAATCATTTTGTTACGGGATTAACAGATCTTAATTTAATCTGGGCTTAACTCGGTACCGAAAAACTGGCCCTTAGGGTAGGCATCCTTGAAGTTGTTCGTGAGGTTGCCATCGCAGTTTTTGATGAGTAATCCCAGCTATACTTATGCAAGCAAAGCAGGATTATTAGACGGTCCCTCTACAGGCAGAAAAGATATATCATTCAAATTTACCAGACTAAAGAAAAGAAGAATTTTTTGCCACATGGCAAAAAATTTAAAAAAGAAAGTTCAACTTTAAAAATGAAAGCTGACTTCAGAAATAACAGGAATCGTAAAGGCCAAAATTGTCGCACATTTTGTGTCGCCTTGTATCCCGAAAGATGTTTTTCAGCTTACGATATGTCAATCAGGGGATGAAAAGAGGGGGGGGGAGTGTATAAGAGGTCTAGATCACATCCCTGAATGCTACGGTAGGCCCCAGTACAGCCAAAATAAGCCGTTCTTAACTATGCCAGATGAGACAAGAAAATGTTCCCGCGAAACGCCATGTTGCATCAAACAACCAATGCGTATGAAAGGAGCGGATAGATCCGAATGATTTGAAATCCAGTCCAAAGTCAGACCCACGTCATGCCAAAATTGATTCTTCGCCGCGAGAATAGAACATTAATCATAGCTATCATCGGATTGCATCATTGAAAAATTTGTTTTAATGTTTTTAGACTTTTGAGCAAACAATGTTGGCTGTTATTGGTAGAATGGTGCAGAATTTTTTCAATTAAAAAAATACATAAATTGTGTTAAAACTTTTATGTAAACTCGCTTATACTATTTCACTGGCAGAAATCGATTTCAAGGAACAGCTGTTTTTGATTTGTGTTTTTGCTGAAAAACATTTCATTCTCTTTCTATTTCCAACTGTCAGTTTGCCTTTCTCTGATCAACTCCAACCTCAAATGCCTGTAGCTGTTTGTTGATATTTTTCGTGTAGATACTTGGCATTGAGTTTTTTTTCTTTAAACTTTAATTAATTAAAAAATGGAAAAACAAAACATTAGACTTAAATTTTCAATTCGACAAAAAATAGAAATGCGGGAGTTTGAAACGAAATTTTTAATTTAAGTGAAGGATCTCTGCTGCATTTACGCAAAAGAACAGCACTCCTTTGACAGGTAGTTCACTTTAAGAAATTTTCAATGATTGCTATGAACGACTTGTCAGAAAACCGAAGACATTGTTCCACTGATTTGCTCCAATGTGCCTGTTTTCATTTGGTTGATCCTAACCTGATGTGTCAGAATTACTAAGGTGAGGGGAAGCGCCAGTGTAGTGGCCACCGTTCAACCTCCGTTTTATTTTGAGAAATAAAATTTGGGTAAGGTTAGGATCAACCAAATGAAAACAGGCACAATGATGCTTTCCGAAGATAGCTTTGATTAGACCCTTACTCTATCTGTTTTGGCGAAGCAACATTTAAAACTCTTAGGCAGTCCCTTGGCTTAGAATGATGAAATAAATGACAGCTGTCTGCCGCCATAACCGCATATATGTACACAGAATCCTGTGACTCCTGTCCATTTAGTAAGAATCAAGCAAGGTTATCTAACGCAAGCATAGAAAGATATAGTTAAGATATCCTAAGATCAGCTTGTGGATAATGTCAGCAATCTAGTCGGTTTACGAAAACTTTTCACTTCACCAACGTTTTTATTGCCTTTAGCAATCCAGAGCCTTTCCTTCTTAAACTCAGACGTGCTTTAATCAATTTATCAAAAATTGACCTTTTCTTGCAATAATCTTCCCCACCTTATCTCCTCGTTTTGTTTTTTTCTGTCATCTTCCAAGTCTGAAACGTAAGAGAATCAAGTTCTTGCTAAAAGCAGACAATTATCGAGTTCCATTCAAGTCAAAGCGGTTTGAGACAAAGTCGATTTAATTTCTCGAATAAACAAGGTTTAAGATCTAGATATCTCATGGAGCTGAAAATTGCTGTTAGAGATTCTTGAATCAAGAGTGGAGTTGTAAAAAGTTGTATTGCGAGAATTTTTATACGCCATCCCATAGGAGGTACATTAAGTTTGTCACATACATAGTTTGTAACACGGTGAAATAATAATGGCAGACTCCAAAGACCTTAGGGGCATATGATCGAGAGCAAATTCTGAATCGAATAAGCCATGTCCATCCGTCCGTCTGTCTGTGTGTCACAAGTTTTTAGGCCTTAAATTTTAAGCTAGGAAGCTGACATGCGGTGTATAAGTTCATTGTTATCCGAAGCAGTACAAGTGTAAAAAAAATTTAAATCGGCGTCCACAGACACGCCCACAATCAGTGCAATTGTCCAACTACCTCCAGAGCTGTCAAAACTGTAAGACGTCTTAAAAGCTTGAAATTTGGGATTTATTATATCCTATTTATTTAACATACACGAAATAAAAATTTAATTGCTTCACCTCTCCTAGTGGGCGTGGCATCGATTTAAAGGGTAATTTTTCAAATGCGTTTTCTTAAATATTTTTGTTCTGAATCGAAATTTTTTTCTTTTTAAATTATGTAGAAAACGCTTGGTTCTACATTTTGTTTATACAAGACTTTAAGCCACGCCCACATTTCGAGGCAGAATTGAAGAAAAACGTAATTTCAACTGGCCCTTAGCCTAATTTAAGAAAAAAAATAGCAAGTAAGGCAAACGAGGCTTCATTTGTTCATACAAAATTTTTAGCCACGCCCCCTTTTAGGGGTCGATTTTTCAAAAAAATTTAATTTGAACCGAAAAGCTGCATTTATACGAATTTTTAAGCTTAACTGGGAAATATATGTGTTGATATTGCGAATTTGTAATTAGGGGTGTTTGGATCGCGCCTTTTTTCGAAGTCTGCACTCCTTATAAGATGTCAGAAAATAACAATAACATCAGCATTTTACAATGTGGAATAAAATTGGGTATTCAACGGTCCGTTTTACGGACTGTAACTTCTGCGTACAGTGTGTAGCACCTACTCACTGGTTTTTAATAAAATAGTTAACTTTTAACCCGTTTAAAATTGATTTCGACCCAAACTTAATTTTTACGGAAACCACCACTGATGGCCGAGCTACGGCTCTGACTGGGTCTCAAAACCATGCAACTTTGCCAGCTCCCAACTGCATGTGCTATTTTGGTCTCGGTGCGGTGTGGGGTTAAATTCGGCCAAGGTCAAAATTTTTTTTTACAAAATTCAGCTTTTTAAATTCTTGAAATGCCATATTTAAGAGCGACGCGAGGGAAATACCTACGGAAGCGTATCGAACCCTGAAACCCCCTACCTGTTTGTTTACCTTTGTCTAAGCTCAAAAATTTCAAAAAATTGTCAAAAAATTAGAAATAACAGAATTTTATTGCTTAAGTCAGAATTTTGAAAAATCAGATTTTTTTTTCGAAAAAGCAAAATTTCGAAAACAGAATTATAAGCCGATCCCCTCGGTGCTTGCGGGTTGAATTCCAAGATTTTTTAGACCGGTGTGTTGCAGTTGGAGCCCATTGGCTTCAGATGACCAAAAAATTGTTTTTTTACTCTTGTGTTAGAGGTCTAACTCTTGATCTGTCTATGGTAAATATTAATGAATTCTGTAAAAGAAGATAGTGAGAAACTCATTGCCTGAGAGACACGAAGGGTTTCCCCTCAGTTACAAGCTTAACACATGTAGGTTATTACCTATGAGCAACAATTGAAACGGTTCTTAAACAATATGATCTACCATCTACAACCATTAACAAATCACCTAATTGTACCGCATATACCTGCAATCTTAGGGCAACAAGCCAGCAAATTTCTTAGGCAGCATGCGAATGCGCGTACAACCGAAGCCACTATGGTTGAGCACGTTATTACGGGCTAGTTGCCGGACCGCTCAACTGATGCGTGCCTAACTAATTAATTTAAACTATATTGGCAAATGCGGTTGATGGTTGGAAAACGAACATTTTGCATTCCTACGGGCAGCTTATCCTATGGTCTTCCATACAGTTCAACGGCTTCCATTTCTCAATGGGCCGTCTTGCTTGTTTAAAGAAGCAGCTATCTTGCGCATTGCAAAAACTTTCAGAAACTGTAGAAATCGTCCTAAATCGGCGCACCGCGAATAATATGGTATGCTTGTATTCGTAGATCGCTGTTAGGGTTAAAATTAACGATCTATTTGCGTGCAATGCATTTGTTGTTTTTCTCGGATGCATTTCAAAATAAATCCGCACGAATCGCATTCGTATTTGGCTTAACATTGTTTTGAAGCATTAGTCGGACAATTAAATTCCATTGGGAAAAGATTTATCGGGGTAATGCTCCTGTTTTTGATTCATATCACGCATGCAATGGTCGTTGATTGACGCAGTCTTCGCACTCTTCTCTGCATTCTTGATCAGTGTCAGGCATGTAATTTAATAATTATTATTGTCAAGCCAAGGGAAAGGCTTGTTGTGTCTTTTTTATATAGCACAGCTATACGCTGACGAGTTGGGTCCCAATTTGACGGTGTCAAATGCGATCATTGGTAAATGACTGTCATTATGATGTTTGTTGAATTATTTGAAGATTAACAACGCTAAATGGCATTAAATTGAGCTCTGACTCGTTAAATTGCGCGTTGCTTTGTGTTAATGTTTATGTTGGTAAGTCTTATGCAGTTGTTGAAAAAGCTGGCGTATTTAAGTGGAGTTTACAAAAAATGTGAAGGTTGTGTCAGATATACGAGGGCAAAAAGGTGGTATGAATACATGATGCTAGATCACAGTGACTCCAGCTTCAAAACTTAAACTTGGGAGTGCTTCTGTAAAATAAGAACTTCTAAGCTACAAGCATGTTGAATTCAAAAACTGAAAAGCAGTGCCAACCTTCCATCAATGTAGGACCGTTTTTGGCAAAACTTTGGGCTTATCTTTAAAAAGGGTCTCTTCAAACTATGAGGCCATTGTAACACCACTTATTGGAAATTATAAACCCATCATTTATTTAATAGAATAGGGAGGCTTTCGTGGAAATCTCATTTTAGCTTTCTCATTGCCAAACTCCAAAGAATGCCTGGTAGAGGTTGCACAGAGTATACTCCGGGCTCTGCTCTAGATGGTCCTTTCCACTATGTTTATAATGGTGCGTATGTTCAAAACCATTTTTCGCTTGAAGACGCATCAGGGGATCAAACGGCGATCTAATAGTCTTTCATAAATGGCGAATGATACTCGGGAGTCTTTACTAATAGAAAGTATAGAAGCGTTAAAAAACTTTTAAAATTACCTCGGTCGAGATCGTACCGAGAAGGCACTGTCTTTTGCACAGTTTTTGCGGGTCACATTAGCCACAGCACAATGGCAAATAACTGCTACAAATAAGGCGAATAATTGTAGTAGCATGAATTTTTAAGACTCTTACTTCATAAAGTCTTACGACCACGCATACGCAAAAGCTAAATGTGTCTTACTTTAGTTTATCGCTTCGAAGCGTCCTTTGTTTAGTTGAAATATTTTGCAAGCATTTAGGAGCGATTTAGTGCCTAGCAATAGGCAATCAAATATGTGATCACATAATGCTCATTTTTCACACCCATCCACCGTTTTCTTTCAGGCTCGTGAGGAGCAAGCTCGCCTCGAAATGAAACACCGAAAAGAAGAGGACGATCTGTACAGGAAATTCGCCCGAAAACGAGAAGAAGAGGACCGTAAAATCCAGAGCGAATTCCAAGACGAATGGGAGCGTGAGCTGCAGCGACTTACACACAAGTTCGAAAAAGAGCTGGCCACATCAAGGCGAAATCGCGACGAGCAAAGTGTCCTCACACTCAGGCACGAGCAGCAAAAGGAAGACCTGGAAAAGAACATGACACTGCGTCGCAGCAAAAAGAAGGAGAGTATCACTCGTAAAATGCTGGAACATGAACGCTATGAGACAGCGGCGCTGGTCGATCGTCAGTCAAGTGAAATGCTGGAGCTGATCAGTGCTCGTCGCAGCGAGTACATGCAGAACGAGAGTATCTTTTTGGACGACGATTTTATCGAGGGTGCCATAGCGATAGAGTACCCTAATATTGCGCCTGTCCCATCACCACCGGCAGTCAGTAAATTCCAGATCTACACCGATCCCATTGAGTTTGAGGATGTCGATCGGATAGCTATTTCGGTAAACTTGTTACATATAAACTTCATTGCCACAGAAATTAAAATATTTTGCATTCTAGGTCGCGCAAGAGGATCAAAAGACATTCACGGACCTAGTCCGACAGCTGGTGGGCAGATGTACGACAGACATTGAGAAGGCTCGTACGATCTTCCGCTGGATAACGGTGAAAAACTTAAACGCAATGCACTTTGACGATGACCTGAGGGGTGATACTCCGATGGGACTTTTGCGTGGCATTAAGTATGGCACTGAAAGCTACCACGTTCTGTTCAAGCGTCTGTGCAGCTACGCTGGTCTGCACTGTGTCGTCATCAAGGGCTATTCGAAGAGTGCCGGCTATCAGCCCGGTGTGAAGTTCCAGGATTCTCGCTTTAGGAATTCATGGAATGCAGTCTATGTCGCAGGCGCATGGCGGTTTGTGCAGTGCAACTGGGGCGCAAGGCATTTGGTGAATGCCAAAGAGGCACCAAAAACTGGACGCGGCAAGAATGACAGCTTGAGGTAAGCTTAATTTCGGAATATCTAAAACAAAACTTCTAGACTTGAGTTTTTCGCTAGATATGAGTATGATGACCACTATTTCCTTACGGATCCTCGAGAGTTCATCTATGAGTTCTACCCACTGCAAGAAGATTGGCAGCTTCTAAAGCGTCCGATCACTCTCAGAGAGTTTGAGAATCTTCCTTTTGTGAGATCTTTGTTCTTCCGCTATGGACTGCATTTCGCTGATGAGGGCTATGGTGCAGTGGTCTTTACCGACGACACAGGTTTGTAGAGAGTGTTTTCCTAAATTAGAAATCACATGCTCAAGTTTCTTTCAACAGGAGCTGCAACAGTACGAATTGCCATGCCGACTGATATGCAGAGCTGCCTGATCTTCCACTATAACCTGAAGTTTTACGATAGCGAAGAGGATTCTTACGACGCAGTGTCACTTAAACGTTTTGTGATGCAGTCGGTGATTGGAAACATAGTGGCCTTCCGGGTTCATGCTCCATGTTCGGGTGCGTTTCTACTAGATATCTTTGCAAATGCAGTCACACCACAGGAGTACTTGACCGGTGAGCCAATGAAGTTTAAATCTGTTTGCAAATTTAAGGTAAGCTTATTAAATTACGACCAACAAACATAGAGCTGAAAGTTCCTTTTTAAAGATCTGTTGTGAGGAGCTACAGACAGTTATGGTCCCACTGCCGGACTGTGCCAGTGGCGAATGGGGGCCAACGAAAGCTACACGACTTTTTGGGCTGATCCCAATCACTCACCAGGTATGTAGAAATGCATAGCTTACCTTCAGAACAAACCTCACGATTTTTCGCCCTTAGGAACCTTTGATTTTCGCTGGACGAAGTTTGGATCTACAATTCCGAATGTCTCGGCCACTGACTGATTTTATGGCAACATTGCACAAAAATGGCATAGAAGAGAAGAAGCTCTCGAAATATGTGACACACACAAATACGTCCGACGATATTGTGACTTTTACAATAACGTAATTGCGAAAATGAGGCATTTCCCCAAAACAAAAATTTAATCTTTCCTATTTTTTCTTAGTTTTCCCGAAGAAGGCCAATACGGACTGGACATCTATACCAGAGAAGTTGGTATTACGGTACAAAATAACAACTCACCCAGTGAAAAACATTTACTTACACACTGTTGTAAATATTTGATAAACTCATCCAAGAGAAATTAAAACAACAAATGGACTTGGTATGCCACAAGTGTGCAGTTTCAGACCAGTCTTGCTTTTTTAACATGATAAGATAGATTTTACCGTAAAAAGAAATTCAATATATTTTCATAGGTAACGAATTAAAAAAAAAACGGAAATTTAATTAACAAATTTTACTGATGCTTAAATATTTATAAAATATTTTTAATTAACAGAAAAATACACAAAAATGTTGTAGCTTTTGTTCAGGCGCACTGTGAACTGTGAAGTCGTGCAAACTAGACAAATACATAATTAAATGATATGGAAAACTGGTGCTTTTCATTACTAGGTTTTAACTTTATTATGCACCTAATCACGCAATAATAATAAACAAAATAAACTAATAGAAAAAATGTACTAAAAAAATTCTTAAAATGTTTTGAGCCTTAAATCGGACTTAAATTTACACACTGTTGATGTATATGTATATATTATCGTTTTAACTTGAATAATGTAATAATTCGATTTTTGATATGTTTTTTTACTACCTAGGCTAAATGTTAATGAAAATTTATTATATTTATTAAATAAACTGAAAAAAAATGCTATAATATGTATTCAAATAACCGAGGAAGTTTTTTTTTAGTAGGAAATAAAAATGTTTACCTACTTAGAGTATAGGTTCATTGGAAACCGTCACTAAATCAACAAAATTGCATCCGCCCGTAAATTGGGGCGGGCCGGAACTTGAGATCCTCTCTTCTTGATGCAGATGACAGCAAGACTGCAGTTCGTGATCGAGACACAACATGTCATCATCATCATCATCATTTTCGAACGATTATCCTCGCGGAGGGTCGCGGAGGGTCGCGGAGCGAGGGTGGCTAAATGGTCTTTTCATCGTTCTCGATCCTCCGCCACCAACTCAAGAGACTCCGGCGCAATCCCCAGGCGAGACTTAGAGAGTTTCTTTACCTGATCCCACCACCTGTTTCTTGGTCTAGCAGGGAGCGACGCACTCGCATCTCGGCTAGCATGACCTGTCTAGGAAGTCTGTCAGAGGGCATGCGAACAACGTTTCCAAACCATCGAAGATTCGATCGCTCCACTCGGAGAAGTAGCTGCTCAACATTAAGATTCCCACGAATACTGACGTTTCTCATTCTATCCCTTAGAGTAACACCAGCAACGCACCTCAGGAATCTCATTTCGGCAGCTTGTACCCGCGATCTAATTCTTTCTAATTCTGCAAAACTCTCAACAGTGTATTCCGAGGGACTCGGGCATACACCTTTTCCAGATCTACAAATCACGCATAGATCGGTTTGGCATATTCCCAGGCCTTCTCAAGGATAACCTTCAGAGTAAAAAGCTGGTCGGTTGTGCCTCTGCCAGGCCGAAAGCCGCACTGTTCTTCCGTAACAAAGGTTCGATTACAGCTCTGGAACGCGTTTCCAACACCTTCGCGAATACTTTTCCCGGAAGACTCAAGAGAGATCTGCCCCTATAGTTGGCGCAATCTCTCCTGTTCCCTTTTTTGAAAATGGGCACTGTAACTCCCGTTTGCCAATCGCTAGGTGCCTTCCCGCTATCCCAGGCCACCTTAATGACGCATGTTAGCCATTTAACACCCTCTTCACCCATTGCCTTGAGCATTTCTGGCCGGATTTCATCAACTCCAGCAGACTTGCCAACTTTAAGCGATTTAATCGCTTTAGTGACTTCGTCTACTGTGGGACTATTCTCCGCCCTTATCTCGTCAGCAGTGGGAATGCCATCTTCAGTGCCCTGTTGGGGGTTAAGCAACTCCGACAAGTGCTCTCTTCATCTGCGCAAGACATCGCTCTCATTTGAAAGAAGTGTACCGTCCTTAGATTTAACCCCTTGAATGATATTCAACTTCTTTCCTCTGAGCCGGCGAATGGTCTGCCAAGATATCTTGTTTGCAGATCTGTAATCGTGCTCCAACTTCTCGCCGAACTTTTTCCACGACTGTTCCTTGGCTGTTCTGAGTGCCAGATTGGAAGTCCTTCGCGCCTCATTGTACCGGGCTCGAGAAGTTGAGTTTCTACATTGGATCCACGCAATGTAGGCTCGCTTCTTCTTTTTGATAGCTTCTTGAATTCCAGGCGTTTTAAACCAAGCAGTTCTTTTCTCACCACCAGCCGCTACCCCAAGCCACTTCACTCCACAAACATTTCCTGCAGAGGCAATGACTGCCGATAAAAACAGCTGCAATTCCTCCTCTACATTCAAAAGGCCAGTTGGAATTTGTTCAAACTTCTCCGAAACATGCTGGACAAAGCGCTCTCTGAAATCAGAGTCAGCATCCTGCAACCTTTCCCACCGTATGCGGATCGCCAGTCTTGGTTTTCGCCTGGGTGGCAAAGGAATACTGTCACTGAAAACAATTTGCACAGAACGAAGTGGTGATCAGTTGACAACTCAGCTCCCCTGAAAACTCGAACATCACAAATCATTCTTTGAACACACGATGGTACAACAAAGAAATCAATCAGTGACCTCTGATTTAAACTCTGCTTGTACCATGTGTATTTGTGAACGTCTTTGTGTGGGAAAAAGGTGTTCATGATGGACAAGCCATATGCACAGCAAAAGTCCAAAAACTTCACTCCGTTCCTGTTTTGATCCGGGTTACCATGCCTCCCGGTCACACTCCTCCAAGTACTGTCGTCCGTACCCACATGTGCATTGAAGTCACCCATCAGGAAAAAGAATTCCATTTCTGCCATGTTCATGGCAGCATCAACTTCGTTCAAAAAGGACTCATACTCTGACTCCCGATTTGGTGCATAAACCTGAACTAGAGTCAGAGTCGATCGTTCAAGCTTAAGCTTTAGTATCAGAATCCTTACCCCTAACAAAATGACATCGAATACACTTTCTGACAACCGGGGGCTTGTGACACAACATGTGGTCTTTAAAAAGACTAAAATAGGCTGGTGATCTCGGTGTTGATCTCGGTTAAGTTGTTCATTTTGGTTTCGAAGTAGAAATTGTTTATTGTGTGACAACCCTGAAAGCATTGTGAGCCGAACACAGCATTTCCACTGTCGTCGACTGTTTTGTGTAATTTTTTTTTTATGAAATCGCGGCTTCTACTAAATAAGGGCTTCTACCATTAGCAAAAAGTATCTTAACATAGGTGTAGGATAGGAGAGATAATATTTAAACAGCTAAACCTTGAAGACTCTTACGTTGAGGAAAGCCCTAAACGGGAATCTGTTCCACATTCCCAATGGTCTGCTTATAAAAGGTTATGTTCTGCTTGTTAAATAAATAAATAAATAGAGTGGCGCAACAACTCGAGGTGAGCCAGGGCCAACTTCTCAACAATGTATGATGAAACTATATGAATTTTTTGGAAACTTTGAGAACTTTTTCAAGACAAATTATACTCTCGGGAGGCTTGTCAGACCCTCGTGGAGATGGGGACCGTGAAAAAGCACGAGTCTTTGTTTTCAGGTGACGATGGTAGGATTTTCTGCTAGTTAAAGTCAGAAAAACATTGAAGCAACCATTCTGAGGAGTTTAAGAATTTTTACTTACCTAAAAAACAGGTCTGTTCGACGAGATTGGCTTCATGCCAGGCACACACAGGAACAAAAATTACTTAGAAGGATCATTACCTGACAGAAAGCAAACAGAAAAACACAACAACCACAAGGTGGTGTCATTTCACCACACTGTTTCGATCTGGCATAACATGGCACTTTATAAAAATGCCAGATTTCCAGCCCCAAAGCATATGACAGCACGTAAAGCAAAGGACTATGTGATACCTTATATCTAGGGCGTAATCGGCAGAAAATTCATGACAAATAATTGGTAAATTTTTTAACAGTTCTACTGGACCTAGATCCGATTTTGTTTGAAGGTTCCCAACCCTTTCTATGGTTGTATATTTCGTGGTTTAGCGCCAGATACCTGTATGGGTGGTGTGCTTGGTTTGCATCTATTTAATGATGTGTGCTTTTACCTTTTTGACTTAAGTGCAATTGTTTTAGGATATGTGTTGCCTTTTTTTAATTGTTTATAAGAATTTTGTTACCTGTGAGATTTTACATATTTTTGCATTAGAGGAAAATTATATTATGATGCAACCAATGCATATAAATGGTGGATTCGCTATTTTAAATTCAGTTTTACAAAAACGATAGCATTGCTCGGACGTAAGTTTTTAAGAAAAAAAAAGAGATTGTCCTGGATACATCACGAAAAGGAAAACCAACAGGAAGTCCGGCCCGTAAGATCGTTGTTAGAATATATAAAAAAAATTGTAAGAAACTAAGAGTTTATGTTTGGATAATTCAATAACATACGCAAACTCACAGACGGAGGATTTAACTGGAATTTCGGCCCGATCAATAAGAAGGATCATCAAAGAATACGAGGAGAAAGGTGCTATTGAATCACCAAATAAAAGAGTACAACATACGAAATGGAAAACTGGATTAGACGAATTCGACATCACAGCTATTTGGCGCATTATATACAACTTTCACCTTGAAGAAAAAATTATCCAGGGGGGTCCAGGAAGATTTGGAGCTTAACCTTAGCATTATGACGCTACACAGGATTTTTTTTACACAACGTCGTTGTGTGAGTACATAGCATTTGACGACCTATCTTAAAATAAGGCGCGGTTATATGGTAAAAGGCTGTAGCCTTCCAGTTTGTGATCTTCTAAGCTTATGGACTTGCCTCTGTTTAGTCTCAGGGGGCCTTTAAGATACGCCTGCCGCGGACTTCAAGCCTTAGAAAGACGCTTTCAGCAGGAAATTCGATACCAGAAAACCAAAAAAAGGTGAATGGAACGGCTCTTCAAACCAGAAGTAGTGCCAACTAGCAGTAGTACCATAACCATTGCCTAATTTAGTGTTCATAAGGCAGATAGTACATAAATGCTTTTTACGTTGCTTTTTTTAATGCAAACATAGCAGCAGCGGCATTTATTTATTAATTATGACGAACAAACAAATGTGTTATTTTTTAAGGTTACGAGAATGTAAGAACTTTCTTAAATGGCAAGGCCGTCCGTCAAGACTATCACATGCTAATTTTCAAAAATCTTCCTCAATTCTTCTGCGACGATCTAAAGTTATTTAACAATATGATGAGTGAGTCAAAATGCATTATTGCCACATAATTAACAATGAAAATAGCAGTGAAAGACCACCTCTGAATGGCATGAATTTTTAAAGTAATATCTCGTCTCCTGAAAATGAGGGGGATGTACCCTACTTGACTCTTGAAAATTGTTCCAATGAGCCACAGTTGAAATGCGATGTCTTATAGCTCTACCCATGAGTTGAAGCCCTTGCTTACCCAATATACTTTTGACGAAAACACTTAAAATTGTACTTCCATGTGTATTCGAAACTTAATTAACATTTTTTTTTTTGTGCTAATAACTTTTCGGATTGCACAGTTGGAAAAAGTTCTTGATGAATAAAAAAAAAAAATCTCTGTAAAGGGTGCAACACGATATTTCGAAAACCATAATCTCGAAAGCAAAAACTTCGAAAACAATAATCTCAAATTAAGGTACCGACATTTACACACGTGTCAGAGAATTTTTTTAAAATTGGCGACGGATTTCCACTACATATGGCCAAACAGTGATATATGTATGGGGAGGAAGTTGCCCCCTGCAACCCCGCTGCCTGACTTTTTTTTACCATTTGTTAGGTTTCACTAACTTTAAAAAAAAAATCTGAAAAAACTTTTTTGCATTCGAGATTATTTCAAGATTTTGTCTTTCGAGATTTTGTACCTACCGTTCGAGATTTTTAAAAAATATTTTCGAGATCACGTCGTGATCCCCTCTGTAGATTCTCTTGTTACACGCTTAAGCCACATAGAATGTGATGGGCTTTGAGACTGCTTCAAAAACTTTGTATTTGCCGTCATTGAATTGAATTGAACGACTTTAACGACACCTTTCTACCTTCTTTTCTAATAAACTTTTATTATCTCAATTGAGTCACAAGGTTTCTGCTGAATCTGCTAATGGAACAACATCATCGGCATTTTGAAAAGCGTTATGGTAGCGTGATCTCTGCTGGGACGTGAGTATCGATGGACAGTAAAGGACACAGTGTCGTGCACGCATTGTAACCTTGGCTTACTCTGGCTTTGTAAAAAACCACTCGAAAAAACAACCTTTCTCCGTGACACAGTTTGTGTTACTATAAAGATTTTTTATTACCTTACCGAAACTATAGGATTTACCGCGTTGATAAAGTTTGTAGAAGAGATTATTTTGATCAATGGTATCGAAGGCTACGCTGAAGTCTCCGTTATATTTCCTACTACAAAGATATAATCCGCAGTCGAATAGCCAAGAAGTGGCAAGGCTTGTTGAGAGTCGCCAAAAAATGATTTGTCCTGTCCCGAGCGCAATAAACGTGATTGTGGAATACCACTTAAAAATTCCAGAAGTATCGTGATGGTGATACTACGTTAATTAGATAGGTCTGACGAGTCACCTTCTTGAAGAGAAAGAATATAAGTATGTACCTATTTCCTGAGATAATAAAGGGTGATTTTTTAGCTGGTTTGGTTTTGGCAACACTGGTTTTGACAGCTGACGTGTGTTTAGTACCTTGTGTCACTGTCAAACAGCTTCAGTTTGGTTTGCAACTTAACCATGGATCGTCTTACAAATGAACAACGCTTGCAAATTATTGAATTTTACTATCAAAATTCGTGCTCGGTTCGAAATGTCCATCGCGCGCTGCTTCCATTATATGGTCGGCATTCTCGACCTTCTGAGCAGTCTATTCAGAAGATTGTGACCATAACAAACTTTTTTTTGCCCGAAATGGAAGTTCTTGACTTGCATGATATGTGGTTTCAACAAGACGGTGCCACATGCCACACAGCACGCGAAACAATGGCGCAATTGCGAGGCGAGTTTGGTGAACAGTTAATTTCACGTGAGATACCGGCCGATATGTGTGAAAGAGTATGCCAAAATTGGACTCAGCGGATAGGCTACCTGAGACGCAGCCGCGGTCAACATTTGCATGAAATTATCTTTAAACATTAAATTGCAAGGTTCAAACTATCGATTCAAATAAATATTTCATTAATTTTTTCGAATTTTTTGTGTTTTTTTTTTTAAAAAGTTCTCAACCTCTTAAAAAATCACCCGTTATAAGTAGTACTTGGTTAAAACTTTACTACCTATAAAAAGCTTATGCAGGGGTAAAAAGTTTTTTCTTGTGAACAATTTTTTTTATCAACAGGAGTTTTCTCAATCCGGGGGCTTAACCATCGACTGAGATTTTTTGACTTCTTCAAATTAATTCGGGATATCTTATGTTTCCCTAATAAAGTGACACTTAACATATGGCGTAGGACTTCTATTATTTGGTGGGTTAAAAGTGAGTATTTAACTAAGCAGCGTTTTCGCAAAACTCAACAATTGCAATTTGCGAATTTTTCGGGAGCATTTATTGTGTTTAAGTTTTGTTTAGTTTTGCAAAAACTCTAAGCAATTTGTTGAGTTTTGCGAAACCTTAAAGATTTCAAGAGTTTATTATGTAGGGCTTGTTGAATTTTGTGAATTTTTTATTGGCTTTGTCGACGCGGCTTGGACATACAAAAATTTCGATACTTATTTCATTTTTGGCGCTTGTTGAGTTTTGCAAAAATGGTCCTCAATTGTTCATTTATTTTTGGATTGATAACGCTAATTTTCCTCGCCTTGTTGTGATAAAAGTTGCTTGTTCTCTATTGTTCAGAACCAGGAAATAAAGTTTAAACTTCAAATCAAGCTCCGATGGGTCGTTTAAGTACAAGACCATGAAAACACTGCGATTAATTTGTTGCTGATCTTATACAGTTTTCACACCGAGCCAGAATTTAGATTCAGAGTAAAAATAGATAGATTAGGAAATACCCAATTTTGAAATCGAATTGCTCAGAATCTAGGTTCTGGCTTCGGTGTGAAAACGGTATTATGCTAAGTTTCCACTTGTCAATATATTGAGAAACTTTGACAGTTCTCCTCTTTGCCAATTAAAGACACAATTTGCAAAGCGTAAGCCAATTCATATGTCAATTCAAAGACAGTCTATTTCCACTTACAATTTCTCAATATAACCTCAAAATACGTCGTTTAAAATAATAAATAAATAAATAGAGTGGCGCAACAGCTCGAGGTGAACCAGGGCCAACTTCTCAACAACGTGTGCTGTGTGTGTAAATTAGTTCTTCACATACAAAGGGACCTACAATTTTTTGCCGAATCCAAACGGCACTGTGAGAAGTTTTTCAAGACAATTGTTACTCTCGGAGGGTTTGTCAGGCCCTCGCGGAGGTGGGGGCCGTGAAAAAGAACGAGTCTTTTTATTTCAGGTGACGATGGTAGAATTCGAACCTAGACCTCCGGCGTAGTAGCCACATACACTAACCACTACGCCACGGCACCCCACAAAATACGTCGTTTGTCCATTACAAATAGACAAGTGGAAACTTAGCATTATGGTTCCGTCTAGTAATCGATTACAAGTAAAAAACAAGAAAAATACGTTTTTTTACAAAATCAAGTGATCGCTTTATTGACTGTTTTTTTGGTAAGACATACGTACATACATAAAGACATGTTCTCTGTAGTTTTTTTTACTAAATATTTTTTTTCGACTTTCATAAAGCATCTTAATATTTTTGAATTTATTTCATTAGCATAATATAGTATTTATTAGTTTTTTACGTTTACAATTTTCAGTTCGAATAATTGTTTTCATCTGCACTTTATTTGAAAAAAATATTTTTTGAGAAGTAAAAGAATTACAATTTACCGTTTGCAATTTTTAACAACACAAAAAGCGATCTCTAAACTTAAGACTTAACATAAGGAAAATGTTTTTGTGTAACTATTTGGTAATACCAGTGTGTTACAATGGTGGAGGAAGAATCATCAAGTTTTACTGACCTGTATTGTAAACTCTACAAAGATTGACTGCGGTTCTATAGCTGTTGAGTGTTTTTTTCCCAAAAAAAAAGATTCGTTAAATGTTGTCTTTGAATATTTGTACTTGTGATTTTGCTGCTATTTTCTTTTTCAATATATTATATTCCTTTTTTTATACGTTATTTTTGCTCGTTTATTTTCTTTGCAATTCTTTTACATGCAGTGGACTTATTTCTTAGGCTCTAGAAAAATGTTTATCATTATCTTGAATGAATTAAAGTGTAATAAAAAGTAGTAGAAGTCGTTAAGAAAACTAACACTGCTGTGACAGAGTACTATAATCTATATTTTTATCGGTGTAAAGAGGAATATTTGTTGTGTGTAAGTGTGACTATTTAGGCGGGGTGAAAGTATGATTAAAAAAATTATGTCCTCTTTGCGGTTCTTAGATCTGTTTTGTTTTACATCAGCAAGTCTGCGATTGATGTCTTCTTTGAGTTCTTTTTTGTTTTGTTTGTTTCTTTTTTTAATTTCTTATAAGGTCTACTTCTTATGCTCTGGTTGGATGTTAATTTTTGTTTAAGTTTAGAATTAAGGTTTAAAAGTCATTTCTCCTGTTTTCATGTACACTGAAAAGAGAAGAAATTTATCAAAAAAACGTTATTTTTATTCTTCAATGGGATGGAAAGTAATCAAAAGAGTTGTTAGAGCATATCAGTCAATGTAAAAAAGTAAAAAGGTTGATTAATCACTTTTGGACACAACACACGGTTTTGTTAAACAAATTTATTAATTCACAAATAAATAACACTTCCATTTCCCATATGAATAAAGCTTATGTTTTTTTATACAACAGAGCGAGTTGGATTGTATTGTAGGAGCATTCTTATACATGAACAAGCGAGCAATATTATTTATTTTGTTTGCAATGTTTTTTTTTTTTTTTGTAAGATTAATGAAGATAGCGAACATACATTGTAGAAAGACAAGGGATTTATTGTTAATTCAATAACCAAACAACAAAATCACTAGTCTTCCATACAAAATATGCCAAAGGATCGTTAAATGATGAGACAGTTAGTTACAATGTAGTGTGATTGTCATGAGCAATCTTAGACCGAGACGCATTTGGTTTTTTGTTTTTAATTAAGCACACAATGATCGGATGTCCGTTTCACCATTTTTTAGCATTTTGTTAGTTAAATGTGGTTTTATTTATGAGTTAAGATGAATTTTAGCATCACTTTGTTAAACAGTTTAAATGAAATAAAGCAGAATTAGTTGGGATTGTGGACTTTTGCCAATACTAACCTTTGCTGGAGAAGATACTGCGCCATTTGTATTTGTTTTGGATTACCAGAAATGGTAATAATCCTATCGGTGGATCCTGGAAGTGGCTCATCGATGGTGATGTATGCGCCGGATTCATTGCGGATGCGTCGAATGCGACCGCCTCCCTTGCCGATGATTGCACCAGCGAGCTGTAAAAATAAAGGGAATTCGAAGTGATTTGTTAAGTTAGGAGATTCGAATTTGAGAGTGATTCTACATTCGAAGATTATTCCAATCTCATCAACAAATAGCTGGTATGACTTTATAAATATGGCTTTGAAAAAAAGGTCCTTGTGATTAGGTAAAAAGAGTTGCTTAGAATCAAGCTTTTTCAAATTTGCTTAATGCTTAGCACCATTATAAGCATTAATAAAAAGGTGCCTAACGATAATCACCAATTTAAGGTTACAGCCATTGTAAGAATTGTAATTTTTACTTTTCAATATTAAATATAATTTTGCAAGCGTTCTTCCCAGGGGCTGCTCCCTTAAAATGCAACGTGACGTTCGGTTAGCTTTTTAATTAATTTATGTTGACGTCTGAGCGCTGGACAGAATTTTCTTAAACACTTAAATCAGCAAACTGAAAAGTCAAACTTCACTTAATATGATTTAAAACCAGAGTATACAATCAATTGCATATGTAGCAGGCCAATTTCATGAGTCTTCGCAAGTTTTGATGTTCGGCATTCATTATTATTCAGGAACAAGAATTCAGCACGAGACAATTATTATTGAATGTTTTGAGTCTTTTCAGATTTCTTCATGTCAGATTTTTTTATTTTCATGCTGCTGACATTGCGTGAACACTCCATAACAGAGCAAGTATTTGAAAGTTGAATAAACATCACACCATAAACTCCACATCAACAAAGAACATAAATGTGACTAACAAGCCTACGAGCACCCTAAGGCGGAAAAGGCCTTAAAGCCCCTAGATTGACCCAACTATGCTTGTAATCAGAACAAGATGCCAAGGTGTTCAAGGATTTCTGACACATACGCTTTAAATTTCATACGTTTTATAAGTATACGAAACACAAGCGACAAGATCTGACGGAAGGATGGACTACTTTAAAAAGGAAACTGCCCTGTATGCATCCGTTCCACATTCCTGATTTTGGAATTAAAAAGGAACTGAAATAAAACGCTGTTTGAATTAGGTTGAACTCAAGTCTCATCAAAAACTTGTTTTAAAAAATCGGGCTGAAAAAATGACAATTAGTCGTTTAAAACCGGATGGATCCACTTTGTTCATGTCTCCTACTAGTTTAAACGCATGTTTTTGGAGCTGAAACAGTGTGGTCTTTAGTGATCCTCTCAAAGGACGAAAAAACAAGTTTTGAAGTAAATTTTTCAGTATGAAATAATTTTTTTTAAGCCTTATTTAAAATATGGTTTATTATGGCCCGTAAACCTTAATAATAAATTTAATGTAGTACTTACGTCCTTTGGAATGGTAACTTGGGTGCTGTTCTTTGGATCGTGTTGAGTCTGACCGCCACCGTTCATATTTCCGTTGCCGCCAAACGATCCACCTCCACCGCCACCACTTGCGCCGCCACCCATTCCTCCCGATCCGCCGCCGATTCCACCCATGCCATTGCCTAGGGATGAACCACCACCGAAGCCGCCGCCACCTCCACCGCTTCCACCGAATGAACCACCTCCCTGGTTGCCGCCACCAAAGCCACCGCCTCCAGATCCCAAGGAGTTACCGCCACCGCCGCCGAAACCGCCTCCAGAACTACCACCGAAATTTCCCCCACCAAGCCCACTGCTGCCAAATCCGCTACCACCACCCAAGGAGCCACTGCCGCCTCCAAAGCCCCCACTGCTTCCTCCGAATCCGCCTCCACCAAGATTTCCACTGCCACCACCGAGTCCTCCGCCAAAGCTGCTACCGCCACCACCGAAATTACCTCCGCCGCTGCCGCCAAAGCCACCACCGCTTCCACCGCCGAAGCCTCCAGAGCCACCGCCCATGCTTCCGCCACCGAAGCCACCACCGCCGCCGCCACCTCCCATGCCCCCATTATCATTGGCCCATGGGTTAATATATTCTCTGTCGCGACGACCACCACTGCGGCTGCGATCCTCATTGCGGCCACGTCCACCGCGATCATTGTTGCCGCCGAAGCGACCACCATTACCGCCGCCTCCGCCGCCGCCACCGCCACCACCGCGTCCACCACGACCTCCGTCAAAGCGAGATTGGCGTTCACCGCCACGGAATCCACCGCCGCCGCCGCCACCACCACCGCCGCCGCCTCCACCACCACCGTTTTGTGGGCCACCGCCGCCACCACCTCCGTAGCCGCCATACTCATCAGAGTAGACGTCATCAAAGTTGATCGGGTCGTAATTGTAGACCATTCCCTTGACTGGGGTCTGTGAAGAGACATATTCATTAAATATGAGTCGAGTAATCCATAAAAAATAATAATTTACCTCACGGGTCAGAGTGATCACATCGCGAACAGCTTCGATACATTGTTCCGGTTTGCCAACAATCTGGACTATACGATCGGTACTTTGCGGAGCTGGCTTGGAGAAGACCTTCAAGATTCGACAGCCGATTTTCTATAAAGAAAAATAATGTGTTTAGATAAAAAGAAAATTTTCGAAAGCTTGCAATAAATTTAAAACGTTTTCCTCTTGGTTTTTCGTTGAAAAAAAAGTTACGTTCTTGGAAACCCAAGAGTTTTTTAATTCCTAAGGCCAATCGCACACTAGCAATTTTCTGCAGCATCAGAAGTTTACTCACGATCCACAAAAGCAGTACTCTTTTGGTTTTCTCAATGCGCCTACATGCTAATACAGATAAATTATGTAAGTTTTCGATCTCTAAGGCGTTAGAAACTTGCAAGAGTTTGAAAAGTTCCCCATCAGCGCTCAAACATAGAGAAGAAATTACTTCTGACAACGAGCAACTGAAAACAGAGACTTAAAAGTTGGTCCAAAACTAGTTTCGTGTTGGTTGCTCATTTTCCATACAAGCCCATAGAACTAAAAAAAAAACAATCAAATTGTTGCCTGGCTAAAAGTGTTATGGGTGCGATAAGAATTAGGCTAAAAACAATACAATCATTTTTATGAGACTTTATTCTGCGACTAAAAAATCTGCGACAAAACAAAAATTTAAAAGTTGCCCCAAAACTGGCTTCATATCGGTTGCTCATTTCCCATACAAGCCCATGGGATTCAAAAAGGCAATCAAATTGTTGCGTGACTAAAAGTGTCATTGGTGCGATAGTCTTGGGCTAAATAAAATAAAGGTTGCTGCGAGCCCAAACCAATTCAGGATTCTAGGTCTTAAATGGTCATAAATATAAATACATTGAAGTTTTGGGTTTTGTACCCAATTTTTAAGAATGTTAAAGTATTAAAAAATCACTCAAATGATACTTAGGTGCAACAATGAAATAATTTTCTAAATGAGTCAATTTGTCAGTTTTAATTGCGTCTTTAAAAGTGAATATACAATACACACAATGCGCCTTGAAACAGGGCATATTTCCAATGTAAAAAAACAATGAAACACCCTATGCACAAAAATTCCGGAACAAAAAATAAATCAAGAGCGGAAAAGAGAGAAATTTGATTCCATCCTAAAGTGGTGCAATTTTGTGGTAGTGTTTTCCTGTTCAACTTGTTATTCCCTTTTTTTATGCATGGAGTGAAAAAATCGGGCAAAAATAATCCGAATCAAGGCGAATAAAACAAAAAAAAAATACACAATAACAATTTGCTAATTGAAGTAAGTTTTATTTTATCAGGAGTGTTGAGATGCGTAGTGAAGCTGAGTGGTTAGCTATCGATAAGAATAGAAGAGGAAGCTTATTCCATAAAATCCCTTTTTCCTTTCAAACTTGATTTAATTTCTTTTTTTAATGAAGTCGAGTATACTTTGGTATATATTTATGATTTTAATTGAGATTGTTGTCCCGTGACACAGGATTCATCTATGAATTTTCAATGGAATGAAAAGTACCTTTGATCGTCATTGCAGTTATTTGTTCTTTGCATGAACAATCAGCTTTTACACAATTAAAGTTATTTTTTATGTATAAACTTATGGTGGTCAACTATAGGAAAGGACATTTGCATGTAACTTTTCAAAAAAGAAGATTTTATCCATTCTCTATCCATTTTGCCTGAGCTACGAAAAGTTATTCAATGGCTGATGAGCTTTTTTTAAAAGTTACATTCTGTAACGTGACATAAGTGCATTAATGCTGCTATTAAAAAGGAAGACAGATCAATGGCCTTCATGGCCAATAGGCAGAAACAATTTGGCATTATGGCAGTTAAGAAGTTCGTATAATATTGGTGCCGAAAAAAGGTTTTGCCAATAAGGCTTGTCCTTGCTCGTTTTGAGAAGAATTCGTGCTATATTTGGCTTTTATATTGATTTAGGTTGACGAGACATAAAGAAGACGCGTTAACAAAAAGTTTTACCAGCTGCTCAGCATCCACTACAATTTCTAGACCTAAAAAATGCGCACTGGACATATCTTATGCTATGGTATAAAAAGCGAATTGACAGCAACCTACAGCTAAGTCTTTGATGTGATTTATACTATGTCTCCACCGGCAATAAAGAAGATTAACAGGAGATGATTTGAAATAAATTCCAAAGTGGCTTCACCGGACAAATATTGGCTCTCAAAAGAGTGGCGATGCCATTTCCCAGGAGCAAAAAAAAGATTGCCGTTGTAAAAATCCTTTGAGAAAACATATTTGTGACAGATTTGTCGTACAGGGACAGTTTCAGTTTCCTTTTTTGATTCTCAAACTGTTACAAAGGGTATTAAATGGGTTTGTGAATTGGGTGAACGGAATTTATGGGAGGATTTATTTTTAATCCCTTGCGAGGAGGATTTACATTTCTAAAGTTAATCACGTGATTTGTAGAAGATTTGATGAAGATTTATATTAATCGCGGATTAGTGCCCGGTGGAGACTTGGTATAAAAGACAACTGAGACAACTCAGTATATACAGCGACGAACTTATGTAGGCCTGGAGTCGAACAAACTGGAACATAATGTTGGTAAAACCCAGGTCAACGCCGAATGGAAGCGTAAATTGAAAATTCTGCGTTGGGAACATTCATTGTACCTAAAATTTGATTCGCCGACAGCGTGAATAAAACTATTTTGTATACAGACGTTTTATTCAACTCTTGGAGCGTTTGAGAGATTGTTGAGTCGAAATTTGAAAAAGTACCCAATGTCAGGGTAATGAGTAGTAATGAAGGTGCACTTCACCGACATAGAACAAAGCTTCTATGTAAGTCAAAACGGCGCGAACCCTTTTATAAAAGTAGAGCTGTAAGATTATTTTTGAAGTTTCAATGCAACATGTTGTTTGTTTTTATGTACGTATTTTTTTAACATGTTCTTGTTTTTGAACGAAGAAGGAACGAAACAGGCTTCAAGACCCCGTGATCGAATTTGGTGCAGTTGGTAGCCCCCAGATTAAATGACTAGGAATTTTAAGTGCTCCAAACTAATGCTGCGTTCTTTTCAACACCGACCAGCGCAACGAGATCATTCTTTGAAAACGTTCCTTTGTGCATCTTTGAGACATCTAGTGCAAAACTATTTTTCAACACCGAATTACTTTGGTGACAGAACAGATTTCGAAGAATCTCGTGTTTTTGAACATCACAAAGCAGCATCGCTAGAAATTCATCGTCTTCTATTTGCATTCCTTATCAGCTACAAAAAATAGCAACAAAGATTCAGCAACTGACTGAAACGTAAAACAAGTGGAGTGTAAAATCAACCGGTCATCGATAGCTTAATTGGTGAAAGCAGTGCCTGCATTAGGTGAAGTTAACAGAACCGTGTTCTGGCGGTGAGCGAAAACCTGTTTTTTGTTTCAAGTTTCGCTTGGTATGAATGAAATTTGAACAATTGAAATGAACATTTGAACAAAATTGAGGATCGCTTGAAAAAGTTAATCAACTCAAAAAGTCGCGTCCAACCTGTTTGAATAGATGTTTTTGTGTTGAAAACGCAACACAATTTTAAGTTTGTCTGGATAAAAGCATCAGACAGAAGCGGTAGTTCGAAAATTACTATAGTTTTTGCGACATTTTAAGAAAAACCAAAATCTAGGTTAGGACTAAGGAACTTTCAAAAATACAGGAAAATAGACCGAGAGCAAAGTCCCGTCGATCGTTGGTTGATCCAAATTAGGTTTTTAAAAATCAAGCTAAGATAAACTCTCGAGACCTTAACGCAATAGCTCTTATTGCGGGGGTGCAAACAGAATGCAACAAACTTATTCGTTACCCTGCTTCTAATCTTGTTGGTTTGTTTTCGTATAGCTGTGCCATGAGTAAAAAAGAAAGCGATACCATAAGAAGCCCTTTTTGGATAGACGGCAAAAAAAGGATTTTTTTGTGGATAAAACACAAGGGTCATTGTATTGGCTTCTTTTACTAAGTTCGAGTGTAAGATGCTACGCCAACGAAAATGTATTAAAGCCTTTGAGAAAATTAAGGTTCAAGAGAGACCAGAATTAAAGGAACTTGATTTTTTTGTATGTACCTACCTAGAAGTCACATGAAGCTAAAAAAGGAAGTAAAGGCTCAAACGATACAACACAAGCATCGCAAAAAGCAACTTATTTTCGCCTTGTTGAAACACCAGACAGATTGTACTTTAATTGTTATAAAATTGTAGAACACGCTTCCAATAAATAAAATTGCATTCTTATTTCACAAAAAAAAAAAAAAAATCGCACGCTAATTCAATATCAAAACTTAACCGAAACCAAACTAGCTTAAGACAACTCACCACAAATTTGGCTCGCCTTGGTTGTATCGTTAGTCATTTTCTAATTTGGTAGCCAGATTTTTTTTTATTACATAGCAAGCCAAGTAGGCCACTACTCTGCTGACTGGAAACATCCATCATATCCTTAAATTTGTAGACATTTCCATTTGTTCACGCAATACACTCCCATAGCTCTATAGGTCCGATAGTGACTCACCCTGGACTCCTAAAGCTAGCGTAGGAGTTGGAAAATTTAACCAAAGCACACAGTGGGATCAAGTGAAAATGTAAGCAGGATATAGATACACAGAGTGGGGTGGAAAAAATACTGAATTCCGCTCTGTTGGTAGTTTGTTCGTTTTTTTTCCCATCCGGATGAATACAGATATTTCCATTGTTTTCTCACAGTGTGTCCTGATGGACATATACTCGTTCCTTTGCACTTCTTTGGTTAAAATATTGATATGATGTATTGTAAAAAAAAAAATCCTTGTAATCCTCTTGCATAAACGGTTGGGAATGAAAACTCATGCGAGTGAATTAATATTCCAACACCAGAGAAACAAGCGGGGACGTGAAGAAGAGTATCCTTTTGTTAGCGGAAGCAAAGAAAAAATCCATTTGAGCACTTAACACGACTAGGCGAACCCGATTGAATTTCAATTTACCCGAAGGTATGATGTGAACGCGACCACTGTTAACTGCAAACTGGTTGACTAACTGAAAAAGGAAATGCTCCTGCTCAATAGGGAACATGGACAGGATGATGAAGTGGAGAGTGTTACTAGTCAGTCTCTGTACACAGGATATCATATTAGTTTGCTGTTGTTGTGCTCTGTATAAATTTTTTAAAACGACTCATGGTTTCTGACATTCGTCCTGAGAGCTCTACACAAAACGAGAGAAAGACAGAGAGAGGAGAAGAGCATATCCATTGTGTAAGGTAATAGAAGATATATACTGTCTACACATAGGAGACCGGTGGGATAAATGCGCTTGCGTTAGATCTTGTTCATTTTTTTTTCGTTCTTGTCTTCCCGTTTTATTCGTCCATTTCATATTGTTTTTTTTTTTCAGTACCTACAACTTTTTTTTTGGTTATGGAATTTTTGAAAACAATTTGTGCACAATACTCACGTGCATGTGTACATACCTACATGGAGGCACAAGAGCATAATTGCACAGAAGTTTTTCCCATCGTAATCGACATTCAAAACGCAGGCGATATACAAAGAGAGTCAACCTCTACTGTACTTAGTTGAGGCCGACTGATTTAGTCATCTTTTAACTAAATTTTTTTTTGCACTTCCCATATAAGGGAAGTAGGGTATATTAACTTTGAGACTATGGCAAGTAACGAAGGGGCTAAAGTGGAGGGGTGTGCACATTTGGGTGCATTTACGGATATGGGTTTGTTGGCAAGTCCTTTTGGAATCTTTTTTTTGTACGAAATACTTTTCCTTACTTTTTGCCATGAATTGAATAAAAAAAAATTCCTTAACATGGACTTTTAAGGGGTTGCGAATAAAGTTCGGAACCAAAAATTAGCGTTTTACAGTTTTTTAGTGCCGAGTTAACTATATTAAAAGCAGGATTAGTTCTTGAAGTTTAATCCAGAGTTTTACGCCCGTAACTAAACTAAAATAGGTAAACTGATTAACATTAACTCGGTTTAACAGTCTAAGAGAACTTCAACGGCGGGAAAATCTTAGGTAAGGTTGACTGGCGGTACTCAACAACGACGTTTTCCGAGGAGGTGCATGTACATGCAAAAAATAAATATGTACATGACTATGAAAATCCGAAGTTCTATATAAAAATATTCGGTAGTGGGGTTTCATACCTTGGAAAGACGGGGCCTGCAAATTCTTGATCTTGCAACGTTGATAAGATCTTCACAGAGGCATTTGCCTGAGCTCTTGTTTCATACAATTCATAGGACAGGGCACTTCCCCGTTTAGAGCTTATATTGAAATATTTATAGGAAGCTTCTAGTCCTCTAACATTTTTTTCTAGCGCAGAACTATCATACTCAGATTTTATTTAATTGTGTGAAAAGCAAATTAAGCATGTTTAGTTTCAAGACATGCTTATTCGGTGAGAAGGGAATTTTTGAGCCGTTTGCGCAGGAGCAACAGATTAGAACTTACAGAGCCAATGTTAAAGAAAAAAAGACATAAAAAGCTTATACTAAATATGGCTGGGAGTTAGGCTTCCGTTGGATGTTTTTATCTGACACTTAACGTTTATCAGAACTTTTGAGGTCTTAAAGACGTTGACACGACATGCAGTGCAATAATTTTTCTATATCTTGCCTAGGTACTCATCGTCTATGTTCTGCGATGGACAAGTTAGCATCGTATGGGTGAAGTAAAATCTAAAACTACGTGCAAGGGTTCTAAAACTACAAATAAGTAGGCAATCATTCAATGCACCTCAAACATCTGTGCAAATTTTCATTGTGCGGCAGTGTAATGACGCAACTGAGTAGGTTGTCAGTTTTAACATTCAATCAACTCTGCTTATATAGTTCGAGAAAAACAAATCTGTGTTCGCATCTCTAGATATTTTATTCACAGTAATGTTAGGCATGTGACTTCAACTCTGTTGGTAACGTATGGTTTGGCGGGGTGGAAATTGTACCTTTAGAAAGTTGTTTCGTAAAGCTGTTGCTAATTTTTTTTGGCGGTTTCTTGGAAAGCCTAGAAAATCGAAACAATTTAATCACACGAAAAATTCTACAGAAAACGTTTCCACTAAGATTTATGTTTTCAGAAAAGAGAACAAGGTTAGGGCAAGTAAAGAAAAAGACCTTGACAACATCCAATTACCCATTTCAAAACCCGCAGCCCAGTTAACATAGGGTACGTAAGATGCAAAGGAAATGTTTTAGTATCATTGCTTTACTCATTTTGTGTTGTCCTTAACTGCGTGTGACCAAGTCAGTGTCAGTGGTCGGTATTCTTATGGTCTTTTACAAGAAGGCATTAAATGAATTGCGTTTTTTTTAGCCCTCTTGCATACATTCTTTTTTCATACTTTATATTCTTCTCATTCTCAAAGTGTTCTTTGTGTTGATTGTTTTTTTTTTCACTGCTTGAACAGGAAAAAATGAAGGCGACTCTGTCAACGGCACAGAATATCTTGCTCACCCATAATATACTTGGTGTATTTTCTTGCGCACACATGTGCACAAGCATAAGGATATGGATGGTAGGAGCCACAAGCATATGTTCATATCAACTTGAACATCCTGTGTAACCGGAATAAATTGTGAACTCTTAAACTCTCATCCTCTCCTTATATACACCAACCTCTGTCGCTCTCTGCTTTTTGATGTAGAAAATTATTCGAATTACACTTTTTACTAACCTTCGTCTACCTACCTTACCGAAAAGACAACACAGAAAAGGATATAACAAAAAAAAAAAAAACTCAACAAACACTAGGATGAAGGAAAAACGATGACAAACGACCAGACAGTCATTCAAAAGATTTGTAGAATTGTCTTCGGAAACCACTTCAAGATGTTCGCTTAAAATTAAATTTTCCAAAATCAAGAACTCTTCAATAATTGATTCCATGGTACAATGCATGTATGTGCTTCTTCCAACACTACGAACATGCAGCGTGCGCGCGGGATACCTTCCTTTCCAAAAAAAAAAAAATATTAATTACAATGCAACAACGATGTGCTGAGACAGATGGCTCATGCCACCTTTGGTGCATGCTTTAGCACCTGTTTTTCATAAATTACAAACAAAGAAAAAGAAGATCCTTGCAAGTGGTCATACTGCTTAACAGCCGTCACACTCAGCTGCATACTGCAGCAATGCAACGAAAGACTTTAAAAATGCATTAAGTTCGTCTTATGTTTTGAGGGAAGAGAATAGGATTTCTTAGTCGAGCAGGACCCTATTTCTTAGAAGGGACCCAATCACGGGGATTAGTTCGGATTGCATTCCATTTGACACGAAGAAAGAAAATGGAATCTGACCACCCGTGCTAAGAGATAATTGCCAACAGCTTGTGACGGAGATAGTTAAGAAAATGCAATACATTTCGTTTCGGGCTTGAGTAGAGTCGACGCAAGAGTGCCAGCTGGAGAGGGGAAAACTATCATTGAAATTCCGAGCCAGGTGACAGTTATTATTAGTCCTTGCCAGTAGTAAGAAATCATAAGCTTCTAGGCAGCTATCTCATTTCTATGTAAGACGAAATATGACATGCAAGATCGAGAGTTTAGAAACTGGGTAAACTGAAAAAAATTTTGTGAATCTGGCTGTAAGGCAGAAGAAAAAGGATCATCAGAAAGCTGAGCGCCAAAATTGAACCATGGCAACGAGTATTTTTTACTTCATTGATGGCCTAGTTTAAACCGGAAACTTTTTTCCGACTCTGCCTATATTTAGTCCGATCGGTGTAAACACACTACAATACGAGGACTTTAGGTGGCCTGGACTTGTAAAACATGAGAATGTCAAAAGTCCCTTAACTTGTTATTTTCAAGAATTTTGGAAAGGATTCCAGGATTTCAGGAAAGGAACACTTTTGAAGTTTTTTGGACGATAAGAGTCGCTTGTTTTGGATTTTGTCTTATTCGGTGTAAACGCAAAAGAAAAGACTAAAAAAATACAGTCGTAATCGAATATAGTCTTCGGTGTAAACAGAGCCTATTATATAGGTGTCTGACAATTTCATAGCGTCCCAAGAAAGGAACACTTTTGGTATTTATTCAATGAATCTACGTAAATCTATGTATACACAAATTCCAAAAAGGTTAAAAAGAAAATTTTTTTACTCTTCATATTTTGCCACATTCGTTCCAGCTTTATAGGGTGTTTCCACCGGACACTAATCTGCGAATAAGATAAATTTTCTTGAAATCCCCTCTAAATCACGCGATTTAAAATAGGAATTTTAATTTCTTCACGAAGAGATTTAAAATTAATCGCGCAATCAATCACTTCCACGCATGAATTGTCGATTCAACAGTACAGAATAATACGTGTTCTGTGCGTTATTAGACGAAACAAATCAAACAAACCTTTATTTGGCAGCTTGGTATCACCAACTCAGCTATGATTGTTGGGTTGTGTAAAGGGATGCGCAGAACGTTTGATATTGCTGTTGATGTAATTGGACCTGTCAAAACACTAAGGAGAGCCCACTGCAACAGAATGATGGATGTTAATGTTGGTATTGCTGGTTGATGCTAATCAAGTTGGTCAACTATCGAATTGTACCAAAATCACATCAACATATTTGACGTTTTGTTTTTCTTTTTTTAAGAATGTAATTATTTTTAAATCTGAGTTGCCCGGGAGCCAAAAAAAACTCCCGTTTTCAAGGAATTCGCAGACGACGTGACGACCAGACATTACTATTTCACACAACAGGACGTTATTGAAAAATGAAAACAAACGTCAAGTTTATCTCCTCGTTTCCGATGGAAACACTTTGAGATTAACCCTATTACAAGGTTCAAATCAACAATAGAAGAATATTTTTTAATTTTAAAGTTAATACAGACATAAAAAACTAAGTTGTTTAAAAAACGCTTTAAACACCGAAATCTAAAATTTCCGAAAAACAATGAAAACTTTCTTAATACTCCGAAGAAAAAAGCTCGTGCTTATACCAGATTTTAATAAAATCTTCTCAAAATCCGTACACGACGAAAGGATTTATAAAATTCGGTGACTATGTGCGTTCCAGAATGTTCCACTTTCACACCGAAGCGACGAGATGTCAAAACATAAGCTGGCATTTCAGAGTATTGATTTGAAATGATCATTTCGCCGCCCTCGCTCCGCGACCCTTCTTAGGATAAGCAGTCACAGAGAATAAATGATTGATTGATTGAAACTAGCTGTTTCGATTATGTAATGCTATTTTTCCACCTATCCACAGAAAGAAATCAAATAAAAATTGTTTGAGTGTGGCGATGACATTTACCGGGAGCCAAAAAATATGCCCGCTTTTGAAATAGAACACATAATTTGCTTTGCACTAGCTTTTGAGTCATGTTAATTTTGACAGTCAGACAAAGCTATTTTTTACCATCTCGTTCAAGTACAGAAGGTGGCCTTCTTCAAAGACTTGTGGTTAACAAGGCATACGATGAAGTTTCAATACCACGTGCCTAGCACAAAGAATGTCATGACTAAGAATATCCCCTTCTTAAGTCATCACTTTTTGTTTTATTATTTTAGGGAGGAAGAAATGTTAAACGGAAATTTCCCGCCACGCCAGTAGTGTGACATAATTTTAGCATGCCAATGAGGCAAGACACAAATAGAAGAGCTGCATGGAAAGAAACGAACTCCCACTATCTTTATATCTCGTATGCGAGTATATTTTCCTAAATCAATCATTATTTGGCATCCGTTTTTATGACACCCAAGGAAGTTATGTGTCAGATTAACTTACTCGACTGTGGTGGATAGGACAAACAGTTGAACGCACATCTCTTGGATAAGCTTGAATAAAAGTGAATATATAGACAGAGAGAAACGATCCCCGTCGTAATCACAACCAAAGCTGAAGATGTTCACATGCATGCTGGGAAACATGAGCACAAACGACAGCCAGAGGGTGTCCTTTCTGTGCCACCATTCAAGGAGCAGCACATAGCATCAGTAGCAGTAGGGTGTACATAACCATCGATGATTGGGGTTATACACATGACAAGGAGGTTATGCTTTTTTTTTCATTTAAAGCGGGGTTTGGTCTGTTGTTTTGAGGAAAGACAACATGCAGGGTTTTATGTAACAGAAAGGATGTGTTGAAATGGCTGTGTGTGTTCTAAAGTACTGAAAAAAAGTTGATTTACTTTTCTTGTATCTAGCGAATTGGCTAATTGTTCGTGGCGTGAGGGAAAAACTGGGCCAATAGTAATGTAAACATCCAAAAAGTTTCAAAAAGGTAAAGAGGGCAACCCACAGTACGTGAGTAAGTAGAAAAGTTGGGGGGCGAAAATCTAGGTTAAGACGAACTATTTTCAACACCATCTTCGCCACGTTGTACAGTAGATGGAAGCCAAAGAGAAGTAGAGTAGCCAAAGCTAAAAATCATAAGTTTTGGCGTTATGGGTAGCGTGTGTGCTTGCTACGTTAAAGGCGTGGGTGGGTTCGATTCACACCTTCATCATTTGAAGAATGAAACCTTCTTCACGACCTCGGCTTCGTAAGGTTCTAAACATAGCCTGCAAGACTAATATCTGTTTAAAAAAAGCTTCTCAAAATTTAGTTCAGATTCGGCGAAAAATTCTAGGTTCCAATGTCAAGAATAAAACATACACAGCACGAGAAGTTGGTTCCGCCTCATCTCTAGCTGTTGCGCTATGCCCTTTTAGGGAACAAAGTAAAAGTCAAAGAATTTATTACCATTTGAGACATCGCACCTAATACACACTTTAAAAAAAAAATAAAAAATCATCCATGGTCCGCGCAAAACTTTTCGGCTTCACTGTGGTCCGGTGGTAAACAAACTTGAAGAGAAAATCTATGTAGCAAGGAAGAATTGGGTTAAGAAGTTTCCGCCATCTTTCAAAACAAATTAATTACTCTAAGGGTTTATTATCCCTTTCAGTTTGCCCTCCTTCTCTACAACAGTGCTTGTGTGTGCAATTGGCAGAGAATTTAATGGTCGTTGAAGGCGAATTGGCCAAGGTTATTGCTCGTCCATTAGGGACTTTATTTTCTTCCTAATCACCCACGATTTGGCCAAGATTTTTATCTTCCTTATTTGTGTCACTTTGGAGGGGAATAACATATTTTTAGTTCTGAAAGAAAATCAGCCAAGCAGACAGATGCTGCAGGAAATACAACAAATGCGTCGTTATGCATAGCATCATATGTCACGGAGATAACACGTGCTACGTATATCCTATCACAAACTGATGGCACCAGGACGACGTCGTCAACAAAGGCCATCGATCCCAGAGAGAACAGCGACAGTAAATGTCATGTTTGTCTAATTAACATAATTGGTTGCGGGTGCTGGTTAGGTATGTTTTCATCTTTAAGATAAGTCCAACTTACGAAAGACAAAAACCCCCAGCACTTTTGGGTCAAAAGACTAAGAATGTGGCTTTTGTTGTACATTCGAACGTTCGGATATAGCAAGGACTGCCTGAGATGATTGGAAAATGGAAACAGGGATAGAGAAGATCCTAAATTTCAAGAAAAAAAAAAAACAAGGAAAGCCATCTTTTAGTTGAATAATGGTGGCGGTCGAGGGAGACTTCCTTTTCATTATTTTCGGGCAGGATAAAGAACATCGGCTGGCTTAGGCAGCAGGATTCACTGTGTATATATGAAACATCTGCTCTACGTACGAGTGGTAGTTTATGTTTGGCGCGAGCGCTTGTTTTCCTTTTTTCTTCTTGTGAAGTTTTTTTTTTCTTATTTTGGTTTCCTGTCTTTGGAAAGGGGAAGTGAAGAAATAACCTAACCTGGCACCTGGCGATGTGGTATTACTTGTACAATTATGTGTTCCTTTGTACCAATCTTCTTCTTTTTTTTTAAAGTACCTTCGCCCAGCAGTTTACACAATGAAAAGAAACTAAGTACATACACGTAGTCGGTCGGAAGAATATTTTTTGGAAAGTCATGTGAAATGAAGCCTTAAAAACGATGGCAGCGTTTGTAGGTAATTGGGAGGAAACTGAAGCATTGTGTTCTTGTTTCTGGTAAGGAAAGGGAGTGATTTCTTCTTTTTAGTGCATCCACAATGAGCATGGATTATTTTTTATTATAATACATATTTGCTTGCACGATATGACAGCTAAAGGGATCGAATTAGAGTTTTTGACAGTCACACATGCGTTAACTCGAACTTTGTGGTCTAAATCATGTCACAATGAGCTGGTATGGTTTTTGAACTTTTTCGTGAGTCTCGAAACTATATTCTAGGAGCTGCTTAAGTTGACCTTTGTTAAGATAATGCTTAAACAAATACAGAAATTTATTGTTAGAACAAGTTATTTGCAAGTCAGTACTAACTGACACAAGTCAATAAAGATTAAAAGGTTTTTAATAGGCAAGAAAACAACTTTAGTAACAATAAGCCAATCGGTGATTTGGTGGCTATGTTCACCAAAAAGTCACATCAGTCCTTTCATTTTCTTAGTAATAGCAAGGCTGTTGAACTTAGCAGTGTGGTACCATCAGAGTTTATGAAGCGAATTGTAGAATAGAGGTGCGTTGGGGATCACCAGAACATTCTTAATTAGTAATTAAAGTACCGCCGCAGTCTTCAGGGACGTTGAATAGAAATGTTTGTGTGTGTGTAAGGTCTAATCATGGCTATCATTAGTTTGCAACATTGAAAATTCTGTTTTCGTGTCTTTAGACGTTTGAGGAAATAACGTTGGCTCTTATTGGTAGCTGTAATGAAGGTGGTATCATCTATGGCCGACAATTGGAAGGTCCTGAATTCGTTTCCTGGTCCAACCAACCTTCTTTTCGCCTGGTAGCGTTTGAAACGATCATAGAGCCAGCCGTTATTATATATAGTAAAATTCTTCTCAGCTAATCGCACACTATAACTCTTCTTAAGCTTCAAAAGTGTACTCACGAGCCACGAAAGCAGCGCTCGCATGAACAACTTTTCTTGTTCTCTCAAGGTAACCACTTACAAATACAGGTATTAAGAGTTTTACGTCGGCAATCAAACATATATTTGCCTGCCCTGAAAAAGTAACTTCTAACAACGAGCAACTAAAAAATCTGTGACAAAACACAGACTTAAAAGTTGCCCTGAACTGGTTTAGTATCGATTGCTCATGTGCGCGTATAGGACTAAACAAGACCATAGGACTAAAAAAAAACAATCAAACCATTGCGTGACTAAATGTGTCTTGAGTGGGATAAGCCTAAAGTAGGCCTTACATTTTTGACGATCTTTTGCCACTAGTTTTTAGCTACATGAAATTAGGCCCCAATGAAAAATTGCCCCTAACTGAAAATGAAAAATTGCCCCAAATTTGCAGCAATTTTCATGATAAAAAATGCCCTCGACCAGCCGGCCGCCTCAGTTGCAGGTACTCAAGGCACTGCTCAAACTAATAAGTTTGGGAAGATTTTTAATTTGTAGTTCAGATAATATTTCGTAGGCTTTAAATTTGGCGTTTTTTTTTATAATGAAAAATTTGCCAAATTTTAAAAATTTAAAATCACCCTAACTTAAAATTTTTTCAAGTTAAAATTTTTTTCTCTTTAACTGAGGACACGTTCCATGTGGCTATTTTAGGGCGTTTTTCTTTTTTCGTTCAGAGCAGAGCTCGCACTGTCAAACAAAAATTTGTGTTTCTTTTCGCTCAGAGCATAATCAGAGGGCGCTCAATGTGCTCGGAATAATTTGACCGAGCATTCTGAGCTAATGGCTGAGCACACCGAAATGAAAGCTGAATTTTGAAAAAAAAAAATCAAAAAGGAACTTTGGTTCGGTGAAATAAGAATTTATTTTCGGCTCGTAACAATATTTTGCCAATTTTTTCAAGTTTCCTTTTCTTTCATATTGCATTCTGACAGATAACCAAAAAAAAGTGCCCAAGTGTGTTACAAAATTGGAACAGGGTACTCTGAGAGCACTCGGTTCAGAGCACGCTCAGAGTGTTGGAGCTCTGTTCAGTGCTCTACTCTAAACTAAAAAAGAAAAACGCTTATAATGTTTGTAGAATGGTAAATTGTTGTAATTTTCGTCTTTTTAATAACTATTAAATTTTATTTTGCATAGATGCCGCTCCCCAATATAAGCGACGATACGTTCGGTGAGGTTTTTAATTAATCAACCATCTTTTAATTTTTTTATTTTTTTTTTTAATTTTTTGCCAACATGTCTTGTTAAGTAAATTATAACAATTATGATGACAACTATGCCCTACAGGCCCCTCTATTCTTACGTTTGGTCGTAGAATGGAGATGAAATGTTGCGGTTCACCGGCAGGGGATGATCCTGCAACCCTTACTTGTCGCGAGTAATGCTCTACCAATTGACCTACAGCGAACACGATTGATTCTCTGTCCAAATCGAACACTCGTTTCCTTATGCCGAACCAAATGCTTCCTGTTTTCGGACAGGAATGATTAAGGTCATTGAGGGTTTCGTGGCAGGACAAATTTTGAATTGAAATTTCACACATGGAAGAGGCCTACAATTTTATGCTTATTACTTAAGGTTACTGCATTTTAATTCTAGTAAAATGCTATGTTCTTAAATATTACGCCTAAAACAAAATAGCATAGTAGAAGAGAGATCTTAGAACCAGCCTTAATCGTAGAATTTATGATGGTTTCATACGTTTCATATTGCAAAGTTATTTTCCTATTTTCGAACAGCTCAGAATATACCAATGCACATTCCACGGAATACTAAGGAAACTACTGTTCGAAAACTGGAGCACTCAAGTGTCACGATCTTAGACGGGGAAAAAAAATTATATTTTCAAAAGTTTATTAAATTTTTTTTTCAAAACTGGGTTTTGGATGAGTTGCCTATTCTCGAGCAGGTGTGTTAGAAAACTTGATATAAAAATTAATTAGTTTCTTGTGTCTCGAAAAGCCTCATTATTTTTTTGGCTTTTTTTTGCTAAATATTATAAACTAATGCTTTAACATTATAAATATTTAATTTGCATGTACTAATAGGTATGGTATTTGTACAAAACGGTTTTTCCCAAAAAGCTCTCTTCAAGATTTTTTTTTTAACTCACCGAAACCTTGTCGCAACTTCGAATTTCATAAAATATAAGATACGCCTGTGTTATAAGAATACAGTGTTAAGGTGAAGAGGGGACATGTTTGTATTTATCTGCCTTGGAATGAAGGAAATTATTAAAGTTTGAAAACTGGAGCCGTTTGAGAATAAGTACTACTACCTTACAGCTTATGAGTTACAGATTATTCTATTAACAAAAAATTTAAATTATTTCAAAACTTCTATTTCAATTTCCTTCCATTCCCTTGAATTCCCTCACGTATCATTGACAGAAATCGATTGTTGCAATTTTTCGCTTTTCAGTATTAAATATAATTTTGTGGGGCTTTGCCATAGGGGCACCCCAATACATTTAAGCAACGATACGTTCAGTTAGCTTTTTCATAATTGATTTTGGATTCCACAAAATCCTGGCAGTCCTTTGTCTTTTGTAGTTTTACAGCTTCCTTTAAGGAAGTTTCTCACTTAAATAGTCAGCCATGGTCGATCCCCCAAAGGATTGCATTGCAATTGCAACACCTCGATTGTAAACCAGCAAAAATATTCAGTGCCATTTTGCCTTTTATATTACCATTTCTGTCGTTAGGTGAACCATTGCAAGGACAACAATGGGAGGTAGCTGAAACTCTTTGACAGAAATCGAAATGCCTATTTGCCCTTATCCCACTTGGCCGCAGATTTCTCATATAATTGCACGGACTTTGTCATTTACAGCTAACAGACAGGGCAAGGAGTTGAAATCCATTGTGCAAACAAAACAGGTGAATACACATTAATTTTTTTTTTCGTACCTAGGTAGGAGACAAAAAAAAACAAGCAATCCAATACTGCTGACATCATGATGAGTAGTACTGCTGTCGAGTGTCCACATAAACCGCCTCGAAAAAAATCAACTAACAGCATGTAAACTCGATCAGTAACAGATTGTTATCACCTGCGGTGTGTTTTTTTTGTCTTCTCATCTACTAAAGCTGATAAAGCCTTAATAGACCACACATGTCCATCGAGCGCTACCGCGGTCCGTTATTTTACTAACTTCCACCATGTGCTTGGTCCCTTGCAAAAGCGAGTCCACAAACCCTTCCACTAGACTCTATAACCATATAATACTACCATGCATGAATGATTAAAGGATAATTAGGGTGTATGTCATAGTTTTCTAAATTAAATTGAGTGGTTCGGACGGCCATGAGTGGAGGGGTGGGCGGGTGTATCGTGTGTTGGCTTGACTGGCAAACAGGCGTTGTCGATTCATGCCGTCGTTGTCATGAAATGAAAATAAAAATGCCACCACAAAGGACTACGACTGGCGCGCTCGCACGCAAGTGCTGTAAAAAAAAACACACACACACACACACACTAGCACACACAGATAAAATTGAAATTATAATTTGAAATCATGCATAGCTGGCGACATAGTGTGCGGCCAATAAAACCGCGCGACCGGCTAGGAGAAAGGACTTTCCTCCCAACTGCCACCCACTTTGGCGAAATGCGGGTAGAAAAAAAAAATTTAATTCCCCGAGTTAAATATTTACCCATGGGTAGTAGACTAGAAAAGAGTGGACGTCAATATTCCCGGCGCGATGTGGCTAGCCCACCTCTTGCATCACCCTACAGCCGAGAAAGATATTACTCAGCGCGCATAGAATTTATACCAGCACCAAGGCAAACGGCGAATGTAGGTTGACGGTAGCACTGGCAGTATCAGAGGCAACAAGCACTTTGGTGCGGACAACAGGACAAGCGGCAATGAACAGCGGAAGGAAGCGACGGAAGGAAGTGGCACTCATTTGTTTAACACCGACTATTTTATCTAGTTTCCTTCTCGTATGGGCTTGTGTCTAAGGGCGGGAGGAGTGAGTGCGTTTCGGTAGCTATGTGCCTTCGGCGGACTTCCTAATTCCTTCATTTTTATAGATTATTGTGGTGAAAATGTCAAAATGTCCCCACTCTCTCTATTGGACCGGTCGGCCCCAACGGGTTGGTGTGTACAATTTATTTTTATTTTTTCGTATTTTTTGGGAAACTTTTCTCTACACACGATGACATAATTGGAAGGTACTCCAATGGCCACAGGAGTCGTCGTCGGTACGGTGTGTGGGTGATTATTTGAAAATTTATTGCAGACAGATTGAATGTTACGTGTTTGGCGGTTTTTTTGGCAAATACTTCGTGAGTGGGCGCGCTCGGTTCGCTATGGGTTGACTAATTAGTTTCGAGTGATGGTTTTTAGTTTAACTTTGAAAGAATCCTTTCGATTGTGAAAGTAATTTTATGTTTTATGGATTTTCTTTTGCAGCCCTTTTGGGTGGGATTTTATGGGGTAATATAATAAGGGAGAATGTGAAAAGGGCCATTTGGGGTCGTTAAAGCTATTAAGGAATTGCTAATGCAATCTGGTGGAAATCGCTCGTGAAAATAGGAAGCTTTCGAAAGTCTTAAACTTTGGTTTGAAAACTCTTTTATGAAGCAGTGTTAACCATGGCATAAAAAAATAGTAGGGGGCAATCGCTTAGTCAGGAAATGCATAATTTGTAAATTAAAACTTAAGGGCATCTTAAATATTTGGAAGTCGGCAGCATGGGTTGTCGCTATCTAGCTACAAATGAGTCACTTATTTAAAGGTAAACACTCAATGAACGGAACCAACTAGGATTTTTTTCTCGAATAAAATAACCCGCTTAAACTAAATTTTTAATGTTACCAGTCACAAAAACTGTGATACAAGCACTTTTAACTTCGAATAGGAGCTATGAATACATTTGAAAAATATGTTTTATATTTTTTAGAGAAATATGTAGGCTGAAAGCAGTCCTGCTTTACGGTGCAAAAGCATGGACCCTATCAAAGGCGGATGAAAACACTTTAGGCTGCTTCGAGAGGAAAATTCTTCGGACGATTTACGGTCCCGTCTGCATAGACGGAGACTGGAGGAGGAGATATAACATCGAACTGTACGGGCTGTACAGCGATACCGACCTAGCCAAAAGAGTCTAAACACAACGTCTACCATGGCTGGGTCATCTAGAGCGGATGGACACCAACGCCCCGGCCCGGAAAATCTTCAAATCCACACCGCAGGGACGGCGCGGTAGAGGAGCACCGAGTCTCAGGTGGCGCACGCAAGTGGAAGGGGACCTCAGCCAACTTCGCGTGCGAAACTGGAGACGGCTAGCTAGAGACAGAGCTGGCTGGCGAAGCTTGTTGGCTGAGGCCCAGGTCCACCCCGGACTGTAGCGCCACCTTAAGTAAGTAAGTATGTAGGCTGAAACTGCGGCCTTCGATAGATTAGTTTGATGGGTGCGCTTGTGACAATAGTTACGGCCTTCTTAGACTAGCAGTTGGGTTCATTGTGTCCATTTGAGAACCTTCTTAACACCTGTAACTAAAAAAAAAAAACAGAAATAGACCGCTGTTAAAAGCTCAGAGTGCCGCCCTCTTGGGCCAATCCGAAATTGGCTACAAATCTCAAGAGGTCATTTAGATCTGCAGTACTTAGATCTTTGGGCTCTAAGTAATGACTGTCGAGGGCTGTGTTTAGGGCATTCGCATAGCAGGTGACGAACAGACTCCATTCAGCTTCTGCAGTAATCGTTATGTAGTGTGCATACAGCGCAGTGCCCCGTTAGGATTTCCGAGAATAGTGATCTCTTTAGCTGCCTTGTGTGTCTGCACGTACTAAGTTCTGTCCAATGTAGGTAAGTGCTACTCAAGGATTAAATTTCTTCCGGCGTGCTATCGAGCTAAGCGAAATTCTTATAGACAAAAGGGCTAGAGTGATCCCTGACCCAGGCTCTGAAACTTTCCCTGCATAGTTTCACAGCCCTTGACTTCACCACATCTGATTCCATGGCTTTAATGGCCGCTTGGCTGTCAGAGTATATGGTGATGGTCCACATCCCGGATTCCCTTAGGCGGACAGCTGTTTGAGCTGACTTTCTGCTGCAGTATAGGTCCAAGGGTGTGAGGCTGAGTAGTACCTCCAGTGCTGCGGTGGGAATGGATATGCTGAGCAGAAAGTGAGTGGCCTTACCTTTAGCTATCTGCGGTGGGTGTGGTCCTTAGGGACCCTGTTATTCCATTGCAGGCTGACCTTTAAAGCTTGGTGAGGTTAGAGAGATGACACTTTCTTCTTGTAACCTTCCACCATACAGCTGCACCGTAAGTTAGGATGAGTCTTGCAACCATTATATACATTTAGTGTATCATGTTGGGTTGCAGTCTCCACATGCTGCCGAACGTTCTGCGGCAGGCGTATAATCCCACGATTGCCCGTATGACACGATCTGTCTGTTTACAATGTTTAAATGGTAAACTGGGTTTGTGGTCCGCATTTGTTTTTAATGAGTTTTGTGCAATAAAAGACCGCTACCGTAGCTTTTCGACCTCCAGCTTAGCTTTCTGTATGATAAGACCTGCATCATTTAGCTGTATCAGGTAGGATAACAAGGATGAAAAGGGACAATTTGAGTCACAGGAAAGCTACAAAAATTGGTAACAAATAGCCTCTGAAACATTGTAGCTAGGATACAAGTATACGACGAAGAACTGCGTGTTCAAAATAAAGTTACAGTAACGGTCTGTAGTCGTGAACATGAATTACATATCCAACCAACTGTGATAAAGTACTGTCCCTCGTCTGACCTTAGCCTAAAGACTAAACAACCTTTAATTGCTATTCAAAATGTGAACGACGGTTGTGTCTGTTCCCGGGACATAATTTAAGGCAAAGACCACTAATTATAGAGCCGAACTGTACTGTCACATGACATTTAAAAAAATATGCTCACACATTTCACAATTCATCACACATGAATTGTGAAACAGGCAGGAGTTTAGAGTTTCAAAATTATAGCAACGTTTGAAGCATTGACATGAAGGTGGAAAAGTCCTCGCTCTTTTTTTTTTGCTCATATTTCATTTCTAGTATAAAATGTGTTTTTTCAAACGCCTCCACACCACTCAAATCCCTCTGCCGATTCAATAGATTTCCATAAAATAACAAGAGGTACAGTACAGTGTTCCAGGGATATTTTTCTGACATGTTCCGCCTGACATCGCTTAGGGTAGGTAATGGAAATATTGATTTCATTTATGTCGTACAATTTGTGGAACTGTCACAAGCACGCAACTTACAGTAACATTACCCCCGGAACATATAGGAAAAACAAAAAATAATAATATTTCTACTTACATCGCGAATTTCCTTGATTTTGGCGCCACCCTTGCCAATTACACAACCAGCAAGACTCTGATGAATTAGAACGCGAACATCGACTTCATCGTCTTTCTGAAAATTGATTTTTGGAAAAAGAAAAACCGATTAATCAAATATGAATACGTAAAAATAAATAACCTCTTACCTCTTCGAAGTACTTGATCATTTCCGTTATGATTTTGCATGTTGAATCCAAATCAGTTGCAATTAAAATTGTACTGTAAGTGGAATTTCCAATTTAAAAACATTAATTTTGGGGAAAAGCATAAATATATATATGTGATTGTTATTTTTGATACGTGTATCCTATTTGTAGGCAATGACTAAGACTAAAAAAATTTCATCACTGAGCAGAATGGTATAAATTTTGTCACCGACACGTTGCGATATTTAGAAACAGAAAATGGATTACCCAGAGGAACATTGGTTTGACGAAAGACGAAGTCGTAGCATGAGGTTTATTATGTCCATACCCAGGTGAAAGACAATGTTTACACGGGTATGAGTTGACGAAAAGACAAGACACATAGGTAAGGGTGGAAGCTATTCGTATGGACTTGAGTGAATTTTGAAAAATATTTTCATGGATAAAGACGGGCAGAGACGCTACTGTCAGCCAACTAAGCTGCATTTCGTTATTGAATAAACTGAAAGGAACCGTACAGTGTGTACAGAGCTTCCAAGCAGTTAAGAAAAGTTTGAGGCGAAATCCAGCAATAGCATGGGTCATGGGATAAGTTTAATTTTACTAGGCACCGAAGGTATACAACCTAAGAATGATGGAAGGGTGTTTTTTGGCAATTCCAATATTCATCTGGGTTTCTTTTACATGCTTTATAATTATTAATTATTATTTTTTGAGTAGAATTTTTCGTTTGGTTTTTAATAAATGTGCAGAGTAATTAAAGAAAAAACACTGACTAAACAATTACTTTATCAGACGTTAAGCAGCTTGCCTAGCTGGTATGTATAGGAAAACTCGACACTTTTTAATTACGAAATATCATATTTCCTAAGTTTTTAATTATATCAGTCTTTTGTGAAAAAACGTTTCATTTTTTTAACACTCTTTGTTTCTGTGAAAAAAACTTTTTTTTAGTAATGACATTCAAGCTTTAACAACATGTTTCCACTGGGCACTAACCCATGTCTCCATCGGGCAAATTTAAATCCTCTCGGCAAGCGATTTAAAATAAATTCTCTCATAAATCTCATTACAAACCTATTACCTGCACCTTGGTAACAGTTTGAGAATCAAAAAAACAAACTGAAACTGTCCATGTACGGCACTTGTGACAGACAAGTGCGTTTTCTATCGAGATTTTTACAGCGAAAATTGTTTTTCGCAAAATTACAGAAACAGAGTGTTCATGTCAAATTAATCCTATATTTGTCCGGTGGAGCCATTTTGGGGTTTCTTTTTAATCGTCCCCCTCTAAACCTCTCATAATTACCAATGGAAACACTCTGAGCAATAAAACTTAAAAATAAAGCTGAGGCGCTTACACAGATAAAATAATCTAGATTTCGTGACGTTTTTGGCAGCTTTGTATCAGTCGTGAGAAAAACACTTCAAATAAGTCAAAAACAATAGTTAACAATTGAAGTCTGACTTTAAATGTCAAACAAACTACATCACTTGTCACGAGCGATTCAGCATTCACCGAAATAATGCTGAGCAAGTTTAAAGTGCTCGTATTTTAAAGTATTTTTTTTAAATTCTTTTCTCTGTATTATTATTATTTGTATAACATTTCGTGAACATATAGTTTATAATTCAGATTCTCAAATCAATACTGTTTTTATTCACTTGTTTTTGAGTTTTGTTACTCTTCTGATTCTAATTCGGTGTAAAAACGACGCTTTTTGTTCTCAATCGCTCTTAGTAGATTTCTGATTCACATTACATAACGTCATTGTGACGCTGCATTGTAACGTACCGGTATAGTATCGGGGCTGAAAAGTATCGCTCCCCCTTTGTGGGGAGGATACAGCTGCTACTAGTAAAAGTTCGAGCGAATACACTGTGCTAAACGACTAAATCGTCACAAGAGCTAAATATCCAGAGCAAAAATAGGAGTTATGTATTAATTTGCTAATGAAATTGAAAGTAGAATAAGCATTGAGTGAAAGTAATGCCAATGAAGAAAAATATCATTTCCGTTTAAAAAATCTAATCTAATTTTCAATGAAATCAATTTCCCTTAGAATTTTTCGATGCCAAATGAAGAGCAAGGAAAAAAATAAAGGTCACCATTAGGGCAGGATTGTAGTCCGGAAATATTTTGGTCACTCAATTTTTACTTACAGAGCGGTGTTCTGCATTGAATGCAGCACATTTTGTATTCGAGAATCATTTTGCTATTTAGTGGCGATTTGGAAATTAAATTATTTTGATAGGCATCTATAACATTTGTAGCCCTAGGAAGTTAAATATTTGTTGTGTTAGAGACAAGCTCGTCCATAACTTTATAAAAGCGGGTATTGGGATCAATACGCTCACATATTAAGACACTAGTCAAAGGGTCTTAAGCCTTTAAACTATTCCTAGTTAAATCAAATATGGGTCTGGGCAGACCTGGTTGGGTAATTTGGCGACGAAAAAGGACGCACATCCTAGGATCAAAAACGTTATATCGAAATTACTTTTTTTTATTGTTTCTGCCTTATAAGGCATAGTATAATACAAAACGTTGCTAGCGATTTATTTTATTCGTTATTTCGCATTATACTTCAAATTTCGCTGACACTGAAAAAAGCTATGCTAATTATTTTTTCTTTTTTCATTACCATTTCATGCCGATTTCATAGCAAACAGTGATACGGGTCAAACAACGGAGAACGTATGCAGCAAATGGGCATTTCGCCTACATTTCGCCGCAAACCACCTGCTTCCATTTTATTTCAAATCTCCCTAGGCTTCCCTAAATTTTTAATTGGTATCGACATATCATGTATACTGCTTTTTTCCCAAATTTGAAAACAGAGTTTTTTTTTTAATAAAAGCAAATATCCTGTCACTTACTAGAGACTGACCACATTACCTCTCTTGTATTGTTAAAAAATAACAAAGCAATTGTTACTGTTTTTTTTTTATTACTTTGCACATTTATAAATTTGGCCAAACGAAAAAGCGATAAGCTCCCTTATTCCATGTTAATGGGGTTAGTTTTTGTTTTATCGCTTGCATTGTTTAATGGGTGACAAAATTTAACCATTCTCTTTTTCCAATCAAAGACTTTCTCTCCCACACTACAGATTGGACAAAATCATAAGAAAAAAGTTTAAACTGGCATAAAAATTACACAAAGGACTCTATTCTTTTTTTTTTTTGTGAATCAGTTTTGATCTTACTTCCATAGTTCTATTACTGGACATTGACAAACTAGAATCTAGACAGAGAGAGAGAGAGAGAGTGAGAGTAAAGAAGCACGGATGGAAGCTTTTTCTCTCATCTTATGAAAATATTTTTACTTGCTTAAATTCTATGCTAAAGGATAAACAAAATAAAATTCTTACAAGAAAAACAAAAATTATATAATGTAGTAAAAAGGAAAAAAGTGTTTACCGTTCGGGGCCTTGGCAATCGTCGACAGACACAGTGGCTTTATACTGCTCAGATTAAAGTTTTATGGTTTTTGGGTTGAGTTCAAAATGGTTCATCGCGAGAACAGTCGTTATATTTATATCATTGGTGGTAGTAGATGGTGGTAGTAGTAGCAGTTGATGATTGGCAACAGTAAAAATTGTTTCATTTCATAATTTTTTTTGTTTTTGGTTTGGTTCGGTTCGATTTTTGTTTGTTTTTGATTTATTAATTTTTTTTTTTCACACATACGTCGCGCATCAGATTTGACATTGGTTGGTTGGTGGTGGTAGTTTTGCGAAAAATATGGCAGCCACATACATATATAATTTAATTAATTAAATGTTTACACAAATTGCAATATTATAACACGAAAACAACAAAAGGTTTTTTTGTATATTTTGTTTTTCGTGTTGGGTGGAAAAATAAAATTTATTTGTAATAAAAAAAGGATCACAATCGCAAGACGTGGCAAGGATTGTTGGTTTTTATTATTTTTTGTTTTATTTTTGTGTTATTCCATTGGCGGTTTTGTGTATGTGTGAAGTTTTTAGTGCATTTTGATACCACATTATTTGCAAGGACAAAGTTATATTCGCATAGCGGTTTTGTCATATTTGAGTATTTGGTGTAGATGGATTTTTTTTTTGGTTTCACAGGAGTTGAGAGCGCGGGATCAACAACCAATTGTCGTGCGGGGGCCAGTCGAAGGTAGTGGTTGTGGTAGTTGAATTCAGTCACAGGCAGGGCACAGGTACGGGCACGGGTTTATTGTTCGATTTTTGGTTTAAACACACATAAAGAGAGGGTGCGAGAGAAAATATAATTTGTTTAGATTTAGTTAATAAGCTTTAATACGGTTTGTTTTTTGTTTTTTTTTTCTTATATATTATATGAATAATATACAAATTATAAAAAGGTTAATATACAATTAATGAGATTTTTTTATATTAAGCTTCAGGTAAGGCAAATGAGAATTAAAGAGATTTAAAGAGATGGTTTAGTTGTTTTCTGTAAGCTAATATTTTTAGCTTAAGTGGTGATAGGTATTAATTAAGTTTTTTATTTTTAAACTGTTGATTGAGAAAAAAATAACAAATGATATTTTATAAAGAAAGACAGGAAAGACAGACTACCATAATAGGTTTGTTTTAATAGAGTTAATTAATTTAATTTGTAAATTAATCAATTTTCGAGATTCGATTTCTGTCGTTTTAAAATGTCGACAAGAGCGTATTAGGATCAAGAATGTTTGTTTTCGCTATGAACAATGAAATATTCCTATAAGGCAAAAACAGAAAGTTACATCCGTTAGGACTTTTGAAATTGGTATTAGGGTGCAATAATTCTAAAACGAACTTGATGTTTTATTCCAAATCAACTCTAATATGGTATTCCTTAAGGTACAAAAATAAATCTATGAGGTTGAAGGATGAGACAAAAACTGTTTTTTTACATACCTGAGAACGCATCTTCTGGATGTGTTGGCCACCTTTTCCAATGACGGCACCAGCAATCTGTAAAAAAATATATTTTATAAGGCAACAGGCTTAAAAAATTTCAAATAAAACAAAGTAGAGCTGAAATGTGATAGACGGGCTAATTAAGGCCCTTTGAAAAACACCAGAACCTCTATTCTAGTCCAAATAATTTGAAATGTGTTTTCCTATTACTCAGAAGTAGACAATTCTTGAGTCTTGATACTATAGTCTTTAACGCGCTGTATTTCCTTCTCTTGTTGGTGGATAACCTCTCCGAAGTTTTCTGAACTTCGCCATGAGTATGTCATTTTCTTCAAAAGCTTTCGGAGCACGACTTTCATTATATCTAATGTCGATTTCTCCGACTGTAACAATGCGTAATGATATTGTTTTGAAGTCTTAAAAATGCGTAGGAAATGATTCTATCCGAATTGAAAACTTAAACTGTAATTGACCGCCCAAAAACTAGAAGACGTTTGCCCCAAAACTGCTATAAAACAAAAGCCCTAGAATGAAAATGGTTTTTCCGTTAAAAGAGTAAATTAAATGTTTTGTCATTAACCCCCCGCGGGGCGCCACCTTAATAAGAAGGTCACAACTGAGCAAAGTCAGAACTATAATTATCGAACTGCGGAATGAACCGTGAAGTGAATAACACATTTAATCATTCCGAAATAAAAAAATGCATTTATCATTGCGAATAGCCACCTTAACGTTCTCTTCGAAACAATTTTTTTTTTTGCAAATATGGCTTTATAATGTCGAACTTCTTTTCCTTTTCCAGGGTTGGAAGATTACTGGACAATGACAGAAAGCCGTCTTGTCAGTTGGTGTCTCCACTAGATATTTTTCAGTAGCTCTCCAATCGTGGAAATCGGCAATCATGAACCTGATGAATGAAGAGACCAGGTTAAAAAAAAACTCGCTATGGTTCTTTGAAGAGAGATATTCCCTCAAAGCAGGACACACATTTGACCCTCTCAGAGAAGCAAAAACATTTGCGAGGAGGGCTTTATTGATCTCTAATGAAAAGATCTCTACTACCAAAAAGATCTCTGCTTCCAAAAAACAAAACCAGAAAAAACACACATGGAAAAGGCAAGTACAGAAATTTATAGGGCAACGCAACAATGAAAGCATGTATAAACGTAAGCAAGAATAATCTTCTTATTCCTACGGGCTTCCTTAGGGGCATTTTAAACTCAAGGAGGATTTAAAGAAACTATACATATAAGAGAAAAATTCAGGAAGTTAGATAGCGGACACAAAACAAACCCAGGAGCAAAATGCGAAGAAGATTATCAAGGCAAGCTTAGAAATTTATGTTGCCCACAAACCTCAGCTTGGAGGTCTACTTCTTCACGCGGAAGGAAAAGACTAACGGTTGTTGTCAAGTAAGCTCTCTTTGCACAAGTTTTTTTGTGAATGTCCTCAAATCAAGCAAACTAACCGGTTCACCCTGGAGCTTCTAGAGGGCGTCAAGCAAAGAGGCAAAAGCCTATCGAATTCGACGCTTTAAATACTTGAAAAAGAGAACATTTCCAGTGTTAAAAAGTCTAACGCTGCGTCTACACAGTCAATGCCCAAGGCGATGGAAATGGACATGGCAATCGCCATGAAAAAAAAGGTGGCAATTCGATTTTCAATCATTTTCAATGCGGGCTTTTCATTGCCATCAGTGCCACATTAAAAAAAGAGGGAAAATCCTTAAAGTCCTTTTAAATCCTTAAAAAAGGGAAAATTGTTAAAGTTTTGAAATTTCATAATTTCTACATTGTTTTCGGTTTGAAATTTATGTTTTTTATTTTCTATAAAAGGCGGTGGAGACCAAAAAAATTAATTTTAGGATCAAATGTCATTTTAAAGCTCATTGCCGCGTAGATTTGTGGCAATGATTGCTCATCAAATGGAAATCAATCATTGATATCCATTTGCAAATCAATATTGCAAAGCTAATTTCCAAAGCGTCTACACTACCAATGAAACAGTCAATGGAAATATTCCTTTCAATAAATTGCTTTTTTTCATTGCAAGTGGAGCTCCTGGGTAAGGAACGGGAAAGTCTAAGCAAAGTCTAAGAGAACATTTTCAGTGTCAAAAAGTCTAAGGGCTGCTGAATGTTGGGCTCTAATCGAGAATGTCTGGAAGTTCTTTCTAAGTTCTTAAAAACGTTTTGCCAGCTGTTAACACGTAAACTATTAGGGATCACTCGTTCAAAAACAACACAAATTGCTGCATAAAATAAAAAACGATTGGCATTAGTGTTTATTCATCTAAGATTGGAACAAAAAACACACATTTGTAACAGTTGATATACAATTGGTAAAACCAATTGAAAGTCTTACCAACGAATAATAAACTGACCAAATTATTCTGGCAAGATACAAAATTGAGCCAATGTTGAATATTTCATTGGCACAGAGTGCTCTTGCCGAAAATTGTTTTATTTGTGCATACACAAGACCACACTCGCGGTTAGCTTGCCATTCAACAAACGTAGCGTGCTATATTCAATATTCTGTCTCAGTTCAGATACATTTGATAAAATTGAAAAAATAAATATTTTACCAATGAATAACGACTGGGGAAAGTATTGCTTTTGCAAGATTTTAAAATTGTTCCAAAGTGTCACATGTTCGCTTTGGTACAGAGTGCTCTTGCCAAAATTTTAGGCAAACAAAATCATGCAAAGTGTCAGTAAATACAAGCAATAACTCATAAAAGATCAAGATCAAACGCATTTCGAGAATGAACTAGAGGCGGAAAAACATGCATAAACAACAAACAAGCTGGATAAAGATAAATTTTTGAGTCGATTTTTAATATAAAATTATTGGATTTAAAATTAAACAAGCAAACTCAAGCATTTGTGCCATATGTTTTGGGTTAAAATTCTTTATCTAGCATTACCTACTTCAATTCGTTTAAAGTGCTCAGACATAAAAATATGTATGCATTATTTTTCTATATGTATGTAGTTTGTTAAAGCAGCTGTGTTTGTAATGTGTGTTCCAGACTTGTGTGCAAAAACCACCTCTTATATTAGCAATACACAAATATAAGAAATTGAAACACATTTATCGCATTTTCAGTTTTTGAAAACTGCATTAAAAAGTGGCTTGTATTTTAACCCTTATACATTAGCCACCATCTCTTAATACATATTACAAGACTAATACATAAACTTTTCGTAGCCGTACAATAAATTTACGACACCTTAAAAGTACTGAGCACCTTTCTAAAAGTACTGAAAATGTTAGTTCCTAGCTCGTTTGTTCCAAGAATCCTCTATTAAAACTTCAAAACTTCTAAGACTGTTTGTTGTTGGTGCAGAAAAAAAAAGGAAAATGCGTTTAAAACATGTTTCGTAGGATTTTGCTTTAAAAATGGTTGTGTTGAAAAATTTTATTTTTCCTCCACAACTAAACGCTGAATTACAAAGTTTGCGCAGTAAAAGGATTGCTTGCATAAAGTCCATCACTTCGTGATTTAAGTGCACATCTTAGTTTAGTGAACTTTTCAAACTTGGTTGGAAAATTATTAAGTTTGCTGTGTTAACATTTTTTTTCTCATCAAAAAAAATTTAGCGTCGTAAATTTAATCAAGTTTTGTGTTGAGTAAAAAACTGATTAGTGGATTAAAAACATCTAAAGTTTATTTTTATTCTCTACTACCATCTTCCCAAATGTACATATAGCACAATGTGCCGTTAGTGCTGGACTGCTGTTTATTTTAAAGTCATAGGCCTAGTTTACACCGAGGACTTTATTTGGTCTGGGACTATATTTTTTTAGTCTCGCTTACATCGAGTAGAACCAAGTACAAAACCAGCGACACCTATCGTTCAATAAACTACAAAAATGTTCTTTTCCTGAGACATTCCTATGAAATGTGCAGAGACATCTATTGTAGATATAGAATTAATTACTTGTTGCCATGGCATTAGGCGAAAATAACAAGATAAGGCTGTTTGAAATTCTGATTATTGTTTAGTCTAGGCCACCGAAGTTTGAGGACTGACCTAAATAATTAAGTAATTTAAGTAAGTAAATACATATATGTGTAGGTATAGTCCGGATATAGTTCCGGTGTAAACTAGCTCATAGATAGTTGCCAGTCCTTATCACAGAAGACAGAGCCAAATGTCTGAGTTTTAACTAAAAAAGTTTTTGGTGTGGATCCGTAAGGTACCACTTTTGTGCAGATCCGAAAGACTTTAATGTCAGGTACTTACTGAAAGAAGGTGAACCGTGTGTGGTTGTATTTGCCATTTCAAGCTTAATGGAGGATGAGCGAATTTTGTCCTCAAGACCAATAACAATGAGTTATATGTCATTGGACAGGTATTTTTTTGTATAATAATAATTTTATGGTGGCTTACTTTGAAAAGCTCTGTGAAAGAAGTCATTGGGTTGGACTCTTCAAAAGTGCACTTTATGATCTTATAAAGGATCCGCCATCTAACGTTTTTTTTCAACTAGTGCTTATTTCGTGAATGGTTGTGTATGGTTGTGTATACGCTTGAAAAACGCTGGGAAATATGCGTTTTCGCTTCGTTAAGGGGGCCTGCGATCGACTTAGAGAAGATGCCGATATTGCCAAAAAATCATCTTTTCAGATGAAGCTTATTTTGATCTTGGCGGGTATGTAAACAAGCAAAATTGTCGCATTTGGGGCACAGAAAACCCGCACGCATTGAAACCCGCACATTGAAAAGCTGATGCACCCAAAACGAGTCACTATTTGGTGCGGATTTTGGTCCAGAGGCATAATTGCGCCATTTTTCTTAGAAAATGAGCAAGGAATGACCGTTACAGTCAATGGCGATAGTTATCGGGCCAAGTTGAACGAATTTTTGTTCACAAAAATTGAAAAGGAGGATATTGGCAACATTTGGTTTCAACAGGACGGCGCTACGTGCCACACAGCCGAAGCTACACTCGATGTTTTGCACCCTTTTTTTGAAGATCGCATTATCAGCCGCATTATTAGTCGCAGCATTATAAGTCGCTTTACCTCGTTTAACAACACTAAAAAGGTCATCTACATGTTACAGCCATATTCTTGGTAACACGCCATCATTCTTAAGATCCATTTCAAATTTTGCCTTTAACGCTTCAGCGATGAGAGGTCACAAAGGGTTTCCCATGCTGGTTCCAAAATCATTCTTATCTGAGACATGCAAATGTTTGCTGCTTTCAAATACGTATATATGTCTTTTTTAGTCCTCTACAGTTTTTTGATGCGAGGTGTTCTCTTAGGTATTCGATGGCAACGTCTACTGGTTTGCTAGGAAACAAGGCTTACACATCAAAAGAGACATAAGCTTCGTCGTCTTCGATGTTAACTTTTTCCGCGAAATTATATGTGCTTAGTACGCTTGCACCTTTCAATCTTCCCTAAAATTTGAACTCTTCGACTATGTGGACACTTTTTTTCGCATTTGGTTGCCGCCTGACACATGGATTTTTGGTAAATCTTACATTATCGGTACTTCAGGGTTAGGGATCATGAAATTAAATCTCTTTACTTTGCATGTTTCGCAGATTTCCTTAATTATGGTTTAGGCGTCGTCGTTGATCATTCTATTCAATGGGAATCTATTCAAGATGATAATAATAACTATTGAAATTTTTATTTCACATTCAGTGATGTTAAATAGTAACATTATCGAAGGCTGGAGCGACGACACAACGACGCGACGGTTTAATTTGACTGTAAGGGAGAGCGGGGCTAGAAGTAACAGGGGCAGGAAGTAACCGTCAAAAACGAAAGGGTTGCCCTAAAAATTAAAAACCACGAAAAAGAGAAAAATAATCGTCTTCTGCATTGCAACCGACTTATAAACTTCAGATGCAGATTGAACCTCAATGACACCAGCGCTGAAATCAAACGAAGGATAACTCTTGCCAATCGCTGTTTCTTTGGGCTAAGAAGGCAATTGAGTAGCAAAGCCCTCTCTCGAGCAACTAAAGTGTCCATGTATAAGACCCTCATCATCCCAGTCCTGCTTTACGGTACAGAAGCATGGACCCTGTCAAAGGCGGATGAAATCACTTTAGGCTGCTTCGAGAGGAAAATTCTTCGGACGATTTACGGTCCCGTCTGCATAGACGGAGAGTGGAGGAGGAGATATAACATCGAACTGTACGGGCTGTACAGCGATACCGACCTAGCCAAAAGAGTCAAAACAAAACGTCTACGATGGCTGGGTCATCTAGAGCGGATGGACACCAACGCCCCGGCCCGGAAAATCTTCGAATCCACACCGCAGGGACGGCGCGGTAGAGGAGCACCGAGACTCAGGTGGCGCACGCAAGTGGAAGGGGATCTCAGCCAACTTCGCGTGCGAAACTGGAGACGGCTAGCTAGAGACAGAGGTGGCTGGCGAAGCTTGTTGGCTGAGGCCCAGGTCCACCCCGGACTGTAGCGCCACCTTAAGTAAATAAGTAAGTAAGATTGAACCTCAGGTAGAGAAGTTCTAGAAGTGATGCGCCAAAAAGTAGATGATTTGTTAATTTTTGTCTTTCTCCTAACATGAGTTCAGTGCATAACGTGCCAAAAATGTTATTTAAATTTATGCTTAAGTATAATTAAGAAGACAAAGGATTTTATTTTTTTACTTTTTCTTGCCAAATGAATTGGACTTTTTTTTTTGTTTAATATTACAGTTTTTAGAATAAGAGTTACATAATTGTGATAAATTATGAACTGTGTTTTTTTTTTTTTTTTTTTTTTAAACCTGTTGAAAATAAGATATTTCATTTAAAAAAAAGCCTTATTGGTTTCACAGGTCTTGTTTCAACATGCCCCATATGCGGGGTAAATTGAAACAACACGATTTTTTTTAAGACAAATCCTGACTTATTCTGAATAGCTGTGCTGATCTTTTGATGCAAAAAGTAGCTAAAACATGGCTTTTTAATTTAAAATAGGTTTAGCTGACTCATTACCAGAATTGGAGGAGAATCATAAAATTTAGTAAAAAGTGTTACTTTTAGCCCCACTCTCCCCTACCGAAATATCTCCAAAACTGTTGCTCTCACGAAAAAAAGTTATTTTATCTTTTGCGTAGGAAATTTTAAGAAAATTTTTATTTTTTCAGTGAAAATTACCGTTACCGATATGCTCACGAAAAAACTAGGTTTTTAGCGAATAACTTTTTCCACACAAGGATTTAGGGATTGCCGCTATATGAACTATTGCTGTTGACACAAATACCTATCCAATGACGTACGACTCATTGGTTTTGGTTCCAGGACCAGCTCCCATACATTTTTGATCAGCCTCAACACTAGGAATGGTCAATGTGTGGCTAAAAAAAATTGTTGTCTTCTTTAAAACAATAACAAAAATGTACGAACAAGTGTAAAAAAAAGCATGTACAGGAAAGAGTAGAGCGCCATATTACGCACCAATGGGTGCCATATTACCCTTCATTTTTTTGTTCAATAAATTGTAGGTGTTAAAAATATATTCTTATCAATCGGCAAAACTTTTTTCTTATTCAATTACGGATAATGAAAAATAAAAATGTGTTACATCTATTTTTTTCCAGTTGTCTATTGTTAAAGGAACTACAGAAAGGATCCTGAAGTACATGATACAGTGTATAGTCATAGCCCGTACGTATTTAAAAATCAATGACATACAGCAACAATGAAGTTTTTTTAAAGCCATTGGAAATATTTTTCAACAAGTAATTAAGGCTGTAGAAATCTCTGATTTCGAAACAAAATCAACTTTAAATTTCAACCAATCGATAAGGTAATGCAGCAACTTTCCATGCATCGATGATTGAATGTGTATACCGTTTCAGAATGCAGCCGATAAACTTTATGAGTGTAAGTGTTTTAAATTCATAAAATATTTGCACACAAAGATTGTAGTGATTCACGTTAGAGCAATATAAATTCCTTATTGATGAGTCAAGTTTCGTTAAAAAGATAAAGATTTTACTTTCGATTATAGAAACTATCTCTGCTCTCCATGCTTTGGTAGAGTAAACTAAAGCAGGTGGGATTTACAAGTATGTTCCCTCACACAATAGTTGATAACGAAAAGTTCAACCTTACTTTAATTTAAAAATAATTTGATGCCCTAAAGAGAGCTTTATCTAAGCACTTTTCAAAGGTACATAAACAAGTTTTTGTATTTTTTGACAAATATTGATGTGGCCTTCTCGGAAATGTGCTTGCAAAACATTTACTCACTTTGATCCTACCAAACATAAAAAAAATAATTAACGCTTCACTCAAAGTTTCATGATTTATCCCTACATCATAAAATTAAGTAAGTACAGAGTTGGTTACCGGCCACAGTGCCTCATAAAAAAAAAACTTCTTCCCCTGATGTTTATTTTTAGAAAGCAAAATTAGAATCTGCATAGCAAAACTTTGGAACAAGTCACTTTTAACGAATGTTTTGCAAAAAAAAAAAAAAAACAAGTTTTGGGCTACTTTCTTCAAAAATTAAGCGTTTTTGTTTTATTTTTAGCATGTCTCTAATTAATATCGATTCGTACTATTTTTGTTGAATGTTACTTACACGACTTGGTATCAGCAATCGTACTTGATCATCGTTGTTGCCACCACCACCACGTTGCCTCTTGTTCTGTGAACCGCCGTCATCATTCTGTTGATTATCGCCGCGCTTCATATTGATATCCTCTGAAATGACAAAAAACAAAACCAATATTGAATAAATATTATTGTCGAAAGCTTGTCATGGAAAAAAATAAATAAATCAAGAGGTGTTGAAAATAATGTCAACCGTCACTCACTGCAAAGTGTAAACAATATAAGCCTTTTAGCCACAAATTCACCATCAACTAGGTAAACCAAAAGGCGGGAGCAAACTAAAAAGCAAAACGAAAAAATCAAAAGACAGAGTAGGTATCAAGCAAAGAGGAAAGAAAACAGGCAAGCCTCTTTTTTTCAGAGACGATACTTGGACATCTGTTGTAGCTTGTAGGGTGAGAGCGAGGTGATGCTTGAGAAATCTTTCTTCCCATGCGAAACGTTTTTCCCCGCCAATTTTTTGCATCCATTTTCAATGCCAAGGCGGCAACAATTTGATTTAATTTTGTTTATGAACAAAACAGGTTACACATTATAGCGTCACATGGCCGGAGTTTGCCTGGTTGTACATGACATCTGAGATATGTCCAGCGTCCACTTAATCAAACCGAAACGGGGGTGGGTCCCGATCACAAGTGGTCTAACAACATCAAAGGGAGAAATCGGAAAACAAGGCACATTTTCCGTAGGCGCTGAGTGACGTTGAACGCAAATGTGGAAGTGTAAATCGCATTAATAAACACAATAGGTAGTAGTTCGCAGCAGGTGGGGTCTCTTTGAGGGTATACTTTGCTGGAATGCAAAGTGCTTATATGTAGCACACTCTCGGAATCGGATTAGTATTTAATCTTGGAGCAAAGACATTGCACTTACTTATAGGTGGGCTGTTGGTATGTATTGATTTTCGCATAGAGATACAGACTCGGGCTGTGGGCAATATTCTTTAAAACAGTGCTTGGGGCTGCCTTTGTGTTGTGTAAGTACAAGAAGTACGGGCGGCGGCGGTACGGTAGTATGGATATCAAGAGATAAAACAACTTTACATTGAGATGTAAGTATTATGGGCGGCAGGAATGTGTGCGTGGGTAGGTAGATATAGTTCGATCTTTTAGGATTGTATTGTTTGATGGACTTTTACGCCTTAGGTCGTTTCACATGTGCAGGTACAAATTGACTACAATTATTATCTGTAATTGAATTTGTTATTACTGCACGGGGAACGAGAGTTCTTCTCAATCAACAGAAGTTGTTAGAGTCGAAGCATTTAAATTAAGATTGTTACATCTGTTCAAAAACGCGCAGTGTCTTGAAGATCGTATTTACGGCATTTTTACTTCAGGGGAATAAGACTTCAACAAGATGAGGATTGACGCACAGGAAACACACAACCTATGCAGCATGAGGATCCTTATTAACTCATGTCTGAAGACTGATGCTATAAAAAAGAACACAATCAAAACTAATAAGTAGCACGAGTCTTGTCAAGACCGATAAATTTATTTCAGACATTGCAAATCAATTTATAGAGTTCAGCGAGAAGTATAAGCGAAATGACGCTCTTTTGCCTCTTGTATCTTCTTGTCTTCTTTGGAAATAAAATTGTTAATATGCAGCAAGAAAGTGTCTTATGTTTGTAAAGCACCGATTAAACAATATTTAAGAAAAAAATGCAAATCAATTCCACAGAAAAATTATTTAAAATTCATGAATTTCATTTGAGCTATAATTAGCAGTTCGTTAGGATTAAACCAAACAGGCATAAATCAGAACCAAGTAATAATAATTGACAAGACGTGCAAAACAAGTTTTGTGGCTTCAGATGGGTATGTCAAACCTCAAACAGCTTAAGCCATCAAAATTTTGCTTTAGGCAAATGAATCCCATGCTTACATAATTTGTGAATGAAATGAAGTCAATGATAAAAATTTCTGTCATTTATAGGCAGAAAAATCCTTCGGCTTAAAAAAAAAACAGCGGAATCAGTTTAGAAGAGGGAGTTAAAATCATACAGTGGCAACAGGAAGATTAGTGTCCCAAGAAGTCTGCTCCGTTTTAAGCTAAGGAGTGGAGAAGGAACTGGACTTCATCAAGTTACTTGGCCTTTCGAATTGTTCCAGCAACATTAAGATCACAGGTGAGCCAACAGCTAGTGTGGAAGCTTTCAATAAGCTGAATACTCATTTGTGATGCAATCGACGTTAAATTTTATGGATTAATATAGTTTGGCATATGGCAATGTACACAACATCGTTCATGTGCCCAGCAATGGTAAGCGCGGCTGTGTGGAGGCCAAAGAACGCAATGATGACGAAACACGAGCCTTTATCGCCGCTAACCCATATTGCGAGGAACTCAGTGCCTCTCACGAAAAAAAGCAACAGGGACACAATTTATTCCGCTTTAAAGACGACGTAAATATTTTGATGTTCTTTCAGCGCTCCTTTCAAATAAAGGAAACAGGAAAAATCTTTCTTGCACTTCACTTGCAACCCCGACGTGTTTTTTCAGCTTAACTTGGTGTTCCCCAAATTTTCACTGCTATAACTGTAGAGAGCATAATAATAATCAATTCCGAATCTAAGTCAATAAGCTACTTTCTTTACTTATTATTTTTGGATACTCCTTAGATATGAACAAGAGATTGTACGATTAGATGTCAAATCTTTTTATTTCGGCTTGGTCTAGTAATAAAAGTTATTTCAACTGAAGAAAAGAATAGAAATGGTACAGCTTAGAATAGAATGTTAAGGTTGCAATTTGTATGAATTGTCAGATTTTTACACAATTTTCAAACAAGTTAAAGTTTCAACAAGCTTTCTCCTACTTTTACAAAAAAAAAAAAAAAAAAAAAAAAACAGGAGAGAGATAGTGTAGGCCACAAATGGGAGCCTTGTTGGACACCATCATAATGTATTGAGACTTCTATGCTATGTTCACTTGGCAAAAGATGAATAAGTGTAGAGATGAAGGTCTAACGTGCCAAATGTTGTAAGAAAACCATCATGGTTCATTGCCAGGGCACGATCCTGTTAGCTTCACCTATTGCGAGTACTGCTTTTACCGATCAAGCTCTTTTCTTACTCCAAATTCGACCACCTCATTCATTTTCACCCTATAAATGCAGATTGATGCAAAATAGGAATAAAATTCGTCATTTTTTTTAACAATTTGTATTCTTTGTTTAACAATAAATTAAACAAATGTATTTCGAAGCATAAAAAGGAATCTTAGGTTAAAGACTTCTTCCCCTTGTGTTCGGTTTTTCTGTCAGTGCCAAGAGTATTGAAAAATTAGGCAAGTTAAACATATAAGACCGAGATGGTAACTTTGAGGCATTCCATTTTTATATCGTCGATTTCAGTTGAAACGCGATAGAATCCAACTCTTTTAAGAATACAATTTAGCCAAAACAGTTCAATAGAAGGCAAAGATCATTGGTTTAGGACATTGGATTTTTCTATAAACAGTTTTACCACTTTAAAAAGAAACGCAAAAATATTGAAGAACCGTGAAGAATAAAAAAGGATAATAGCATTTGTTTTTATGGGATTGCATTTTACACTTAAATCTTATGCCTTTCAATAATAATTAAGAAATATCAATTGTTTATATATCAATTGTTTTCGTAATAGGTCTGAAACGTCACTTTTAGCAATTAAACATTTTATCACGTCATTGTTTTTTTTTATGTATGAAAACTTTACCTTTTTTTTAAATTAAAACAATTTCTTATAGAAAAACTATTGGCACTCTTTGTATATTTCAATGCTTAGAGCATTTTGAAGACCGTTGTAAACTTAGACTAGAGTAGTCAATTGCACTGGGTACCGTTTCTAACTGGAAGCTATTCCCACTGGCAGGCGTATTTATAGGATATTTTCCATCAATTAGAAAAAAGTGGGAGTTCTACTACTCCAAGTCCGACATTTTTATGAAATAATTTGTTTAAGAGCTCCCACCGATTGAGGGGAAAATCAACTGAACAGAATGCAAGCTTGTAGTTGAGAAAATGGAACTATCTCTTTCGCGTGAGATATTTCAAAGGCATAGCACCGGAAATTGGCGGCCAATCAAATCGTGCGACGTTCCAACCGCAATCGAACAGGACATCACGATAATTTCATGTTGCACAGGACATGAAACATCGGAGAGACCAATAAAAAGCCAACAACTAGCAATTGATCATTAAAAATTCCAAAACACCTAGAATAAGGGGAAACCGACAAGTGCCGTGGAAATTATAGCTTGTAGTGACGTGGCGCGTAAAGTTTTGGTCTTTACGAAAATTACGGTTGCTTAGCAGCTTAGGGTATATATTTTTTTTTCTACTACTATTTGAAATAGAATATAACCCATTATCTATTTGAGGGACATATGCATATCGATAAGACACCGCAGGATATCGAGTAGTAGTGGTTGTGCAAGGAAATTATCGCTGATATACAAGGCAAATTATAGCTTTGAAAATTATTAATAAAAAAAGAGAGCGGCTGCAGGCGTGCATTAAGGTGCATGCATTAAGGTGCACTTATCGTTTGAAGCTGCACACATTGTCCGGTGGTGTCCTATTTCCTATGTCAATATCAGCTGACGATTTTCAATATGAATTTTTAAGTATGTGAAAAACAGTTGCAAACAAGGACTTTTCGGTGGCATCCTATTATGGGTAAATTTTATTTATTTTCCACACACGATTTTAAGGACATACATGTTTTTTTTTGCCAGTTTATATTAAATTACATATTAATTGGTGGCAGCTAGGTAAGGCTATAATTTCAATACAATTGGCACGTCGCTATTGGAAAAATATATATATGCCAAATTGCATAATAATATAACTGCTCTTAAATTGGTTCAGAGTTATTCATATTATGTGGGAATTTTTATTAACAAATAAGACTTTTCCAGTCACTGATAAAGTATTTTCAATAAAGCAAGTGAAGCCTATCAAGCAAAAGGCTCGACAAAGACCGGAAACTGATATAGATCACACAAGAGCACATAAAGTAAGGCAAATTGAGCCTACAAACTACGGCGCCGTGGCGCAGTCGGTGAGTATAAGGAGAGAGTTCGTGGTGCAGTCGCAATATTTGGATTCACCATGTGAGAGGTCGTATAGAGCTTAATATTTATGGTTTAAGTATTTCTATGCGACTGATTTTAAGTGCAGTCATAGACAAAACATAAAGTAAACATTAGTTTCGGTGGATAAAAAAAACCGTTCATGATTAGGCGAAAAGCCCCTGACCACATTGTTTTTTAAAAGTTGTAGATATCGAGCAAGAGAGAGCAACCCCACGAGCATGTTTAACAATACATAATTATTGTTGAAAAAATGTAAAAAAAAAATCGAAGACTCAACGAATATAAATACAACCAGGGCAAGAGCGTGCATGACGCACTTTGTGCGTGTACCTATTATTACTTGAATACTTTGTGCATTAAGCAAATAAAAATGATAAAATTGGTTTTATTTGATTGTCGGATGTATATGCTCAAATTCTAGACGCAACATTGAGGATAACATATTTCTTTATTTTCTAAGACAGATATTCATACCACGTCAGCCGAGTAATTGCTTCTTTAAAATTTTACAGCATAAATACCTAAATTAAATGGACGGATGAAATTATATGCATGTTACACAAATAAGTCCCATTTGGATGGACAGGAAAATACTTGTGTAAACACACGAGGTGCAATAGCTGAGTGTGCATTAAGAAATTATATTAAACTGCACTCGATAAATTATGTTGATTTTTTTTTTCCTAGGCGGTGGTGATGCGTGGTATGGGCAACACTCTGGGCCGGGGGCGGATGTTTGCACACGCGGATGTTTGCACATCTTGCATGGGAAATATGCTTATTAAATAAGCGTACGAATTTTAATGTTGTTAAGAAAAGAGAACATGTTGTTAATAAAAGAGAAGAATGAAGTGTGCACAACCGAATTAAAACTGCAATTACTTGCAGTTCTACATCCTGAATTAACGTACTTCGTAGCCGTAGTATAGTTTTAAGTTGGCTTTAAACATGCTTCTAATGGTTCTGAAGAGCGCGGTTTTAGGAGCCTGTTACGTTAGGTTTTGATCAAAACAGACAAAGATCTACGACCTGATCTGCCAATAGGTCGTTAGACTTCCCAATAAAAGTCGGTGGCTTGATATTAGTGTGCTATCACCAGGATCATTTAGGTAAGGTTAAATAGGGGTGTGGTGAAAAGGAGCACACAGTCACCAGGCACCAAAAATGGGAGTACCGCGATCACTGGGGAACCTGTTGAACTTAACATTCAAAAGGCAAAAAGCCAAGAAGGCCTTTAAAGTTTGTGCCGTGTACCTCTTCTAAGCTTCCGAAGAAATATTCCCCTAAAAATTTCCTACGCACACGCAAAATTGCCTCGCATTCGAACAGTATGAGCTATTTCCTCAACAGATTTCCGTGTCAGAAAGCCTGAGCCTTCTTGCGTGTTTCCTCAGGAGGCCAGAACTCCCACTACAGCCCTAAGCTTGTCCCTGCTCAATTTTAATAGTCCCGATAGTTTAAATTTGATAGTAGATTTAATAGTTCGATCCTTTTCCGTCTAGTCGTGGCCAGTGAGCCCTAGATACGCTGTGTCCGGCCAGACGAGACCACCTTTGGTTGGCCGTCATTTTAATCTTCTCTTCAATAGTGCCTCTAACTACGCTTAGGGGTGGTTTGATGTTAGAAGCCACACTATTTCCAAGCAGCCCTCCTCTTCTTGCAAGCTCATCAGCTTGTTCGTTTCCCTCTATACCGCAGTGTCCTGGCACCCAGCACAGTCTCACCCGGTTCTAACTGCACAATGGCACAATGCCTTATACTACATTTACACCGACCCCTTAATTCTGAATTTAGTGAAGAAATTTCGAAATCCAATATTGCTGTTTCAGCGTTTCAAATGACAATCGAAGTCAAAATCTGAATCATCAAGAACTCCATATCGCTGAAATTGTCGTTTTTTTCTTGCTTATTTTTTGTTTTAAATTCGTCCCAGAGCATTTTTATCGATTTATGTCAAATTACAAATGTTTTGTTTGAGTATTTTCTGTCAAATGCCTTGAATTCTCTTAAAAATAAGAAATTCGGAAGTTTGAGAGGTTTGTTCAAATCGACAAACTTTGAAATGCCCAGGCGAAATTCAGCATTTAACTGAATATGGCAAAATGCTGAACATTTAGGGTGAAATGTTGAACTTAGCTTAAATGCTGAAATTAAGCTCGGTGTAAACGTTGTGCGACAGCCCCTGATATCAGATTTGATGTTGATCGATTGCATTGCCTTGAGCGTAGCCTGGCTATCGATATAAATGGCGATATCCCTAGCGGGTATCGATCTCATCTGCAAAAACTCGGCCGCCTTAAGTACAGTCAGAACCTGTGTTGGAAGACACTGCATGTATCCGTTAGTTTTAAGGATACTTTTAGTTCCGGGTCTTTTGAGAAGATACCGGAATCTGTTCCTTCCTCTGCTTTCGAACAATCTGTGAAAATTGCAATTTCATTAGGTCTGACAATTATGGCATTATTTTCCCAGTCCTCACTCACTTCCGACCAGGGAGGGAATTTCATCCGTAAGAGTTGAAGTGCTGGGCGATAGCTCCGACAGGATTGAGCCGTGTCCGTAGCTACTGCTCTCGATATAGTTAAAGTTAGTGAGCCGTAGCGCACTATTGGCAGCTATTTTTTTTTTTATCTGTAGATCAAGCGATGTTAGTTGTAGCAGAGTTTTCAGAGCTTCCATAGGTGTAGTATGGAGCGCACCTGTGATGGCTATACAAGCCGTTCCTTGAACCACTAATAATTTTCCATAAATTGGTTTTCTGTTTGTTGCTTTCCACCAAACCAAGGCACCGTAAGTAAGAATGGGTCTTACCACCACAGTATACAACTAGTGGACAATGGCAGGTTTAAAGCCACAAGTTTTCCCTACCGTTCTCTTGCAGATAAAAAGCGCATTATATGCCTTCTTGATTCTTTTTCCTACATTAAGATTCCAATTCAGTTTTTTGTCCAGGATTACCCAGGATCATTAACTGCTTAAGTTATTCTGGGATGTGCAGTTTCGGCATGGGAAAATAAAGAAATAGCTTAAGCGGAAGCGAGTAAGTTGCCTATTAGAATAAAGCCGCGTTGTCACAAGGAACAGAAACAGAATTTCATACATTAGCAACGCAAAAAGTATTCAGCGAATTTAGGTTTCAGTTGCTAATGTATGAAATTCTGTTTCTGTTCCTGTTTTACGTTGCTTGTGACAACGCGGCTTAACTCGTCGTAGGTTAAGCTTTAGGTTGGTTTCAAAACCAAGTGATTTGGCTTAAGTTGGCAATGCTGTAGTATAGTATGGAATACCATCAGTTTATTTTGCTCAAGTTGATTGCGAGTACTGGGTTTACAGCGGGTTCAAGTCATTCACTGGTCTAAAAAATTCGCACTATTATCAGCCCGTCATTCGGGATCCGCAGAAAAATTAACTTCGGGCTTAACCTTGCTCGTAAGCAACATTCGCTTTCAGTTTGGCTGGTCCCTAGCTAACTGACCCAGTTTAAAACTTCAAGTAGGCAGAGCTCCGTCTCTACTTGTTCAAGTCACCCAATGCAAGGTCGACCTTTGTATCGAGCTCGAGATTAGACTCAGGGAAATGTATTGGCTTATCGGAAGATTTTCGAAACTAAGCATATATAACAAACTGCTCTTGAACAGGCAGGTGTTAAAGCCGTCCTGGACATACGGTATACAACTTTGGGGTTGTACCAAGCCGAGCAAAAAGTTCATGTTGCAGACTTTCCAAAACAAGACACTAAGAGCAATTGTGAATGCTCCATGGTATATTAGGAATAGTGATATTCACAGAGATTTAGGAATAGCTACCGTGAGCGAAGAAGTAACAAACTTTGTTCGAAAGCTAAATGCCCGCCTTCATGTTCATTGCAACAATGAAATGATCCGTACTCTCAACGAGACTCTTAACGATGTAAACAACGAGCGACGACCCTTCGATCTAGCGACATAGGGTGAACCCGCACGAATGAACGGCTTTAGTAGTTGCATTCACTGGATAGCAACCTACCCAATGCGATAAACACTACGGAAGCGTAAACTACTTGTTAAGTTAACTTAGTCGTAGTCAAGAAGTATTATGAGAGAGCGAAAATTTACTACTATGAAGTGCGTTCTGGCCGTTTCATAGTGTCTCTCATAAATGGGTGGTTTTTTAGCACGCATATCGGCTGCTTCGGTATTATATACCTGCTAAAGTGGGCGTATTGGTATCTTTGAAAGATTTTGGAAAAAAAAATCCAAATTTGTAGGAAGACTACTTAAATTTGTATGAAGTAAAAATTAGTGCCCAGAAGTTCTAGAATTATAAATCGGCTCTGTTCTTGATCAAACGAAATCCCCGAAAAATAATTTCGTTTATAGGAAATCATATTCCAATTAATTTTATGATCCCACCCTTTGGCAACACCAATTACAACCTTAAAAACTTTGTGTCCCAACACATGTATGTATGTGTCACAAAATTTATCTATTTGAATTTACATACGGCTGATAAAGCAATCAATCAAATAAAGTGAAAATCAATATTGTCGAAATTTCTCTCGACCTGAATGTACTCGCGTCCAGTGAGAGCATTATGCATTCATTTTCCTTTTTTCATATAATTATAATGACGGCCAGGGGGACAGGACAACACAAAAAAATACCCCACTAATGTGGCCAGCAAATTTTACACCCAACCCACCCATCTATAAGTCCGATATAATTTCACATATTCATTTTTTTTTAGGAACACGATGTCTGTCCATCAAACCCATCCACCGCAGTGGTGAAGAAATTCACCTCCTGTGTCCAATTACTGTACATATAGCGGGAAATTGTACAGAAAAATAAGGAATTTGAACAAACTTTTGGTTTGCGCTACACATAACACACCTCCAATCAAACGAACATGAACACCCCCCTCTTCGCATGTCGACCTAATACACATGCCACCGTGCAACCACACATATTGGTGGCTTTCTGTCCTTACAAAGGCATGAAGATGGTTCTTTGATTATTATTTCATCAAGGCAGTTTGTCAAAACAATGCGTCGCCATGACAACCCCCACTCGTGGGTCTGTTCGACGAATTCGTATCGCAACCGAGTGCTTGACGAGAGACGCTTATGGGAAATTGGTCAAGCAGTGGCTAGCATTGCCACTACCCACCACCGCAAAGACAACCGTCGATGGCGATGAATGCACGGTCTGCAATTGACAGTGCTCGGACACACAACTCAGAGCGTGTAGTTTAAAAGCCTGAGAACCTCTTCAGAGCGGCCAGTGCATACAAACCGACCGCAATCGACGTTTGGTCGATTAATATTTGAAAGGCGTTAATTAAAAATGACTTTTGAGTAAATTACTCCGACAACGTCTTCTTTGGGAATGGCCAGGCCACCACAAACTTCATGATTGCACCGTTATTCAAATGCATTTCATATGTGGGATTCCCTCCTGCTGTTGGTGTTTCCGTTGGTGGCTGGCTGTGTGCGTGTACAAAGTGAGTCCTTTAAAAATTGCTTTCCAATCAAATACACCCGCACCCCATCAACCTAGAGGGACTTTCTCGTCATTTATAGAGCACCAACCGAGTGTTGTCTCCTTGAGTGGACATATTTCCTTAGCCAAAGCCCCCTAATAGATTTTTTTCTTTAAGCTACTTGGCTTCGTCCTTTTTTGGAGTTTCTAAAGTTAACAACTAATGCGAGTATAGCGTGCACGAGTTTTCCTCCTCCATGAATTATTGACAAGGATTCGATTTTTGTTATTTTTGTAAGTTCCTCGTTACATAAGTGGGAACGAGAAAAAGTGTGTCCTTTTTTTACAGGGGTTTTGATTTCGGAACTAGAGGCATTCTATGTAGCACGTCGAGGGTTAAATCATCTGATGGCCAGTGGGCTACGGTAAGTGCATGTAAAGTAATTTAGAAACCTAATTACCGAATATTCAGGCAATTAATTTATTTAATTGTTTCACCTCTATGCATATTGTATAGACACAACACTTATTTTGGTTTTTTTTTTTCTTTCTTGGGTATGTGTAAAAATGTAACAAATTGTCGCCCCTTTCAGCGATTAATGGTCGGCAATCGCAATACATCACACAAGTGGACAGCGTTTGGTTAATAATGATTGGATATTTTTGATTATGTCATCAATTAATAGCGATTCGAAAATTGAATAAAGCTGTTTTTTTTTTTGTACGAAAATCAAATACTAATTGTGCAATTTACTATTAAACATAATCGACGGAATGTCCTCGAAAGAAACAAGTTGATGAGACAGAACAACTCTCGTTAAACGCATTAAGATGACATTAAATTTTATTGTCGATAAATTTGGTGAAATGCTTGTGGTATTTGACCTTGAATTTAGACAGAACTTTTAAGGAATTACTGCACCAAATTGTTACTACAGTCTGGCGAAGATTTTTTCTGACAATTATCAGTCCTGCACTTCACAGCTTCATTTCTAAATAAACGGTTGTCGAGCAGCAGTTATTGAATCAACTATGTACCACATAATTCAAAAAAAAAAAATTGAACAGTTAAAACTTAAAACAAAAAACCCCGTGGTTTAAAATCTAGCTCCAAAAATATTACATACATTGGTACTTCGAGAAAGACAACATTTCTGAACCAATTTCCAATTTCTCCGATTGAGGTGTCTCAAAAAAATGAGATTTAAGACCATCAAGGGTCGTTGAGCTCGCATTTTATTCATTACCTCACATATATCCATGATTCGTCGCCTTTCCCGATTTTATAGGCGTCTTTTGAAGCAACGCGATTGAAGCAACGCAAATAAATTTGTTCAACGAGCTTTTTACGAGCTTTTTTTAGCGATTGTTAGGATATGGCATCCAAAGCAAACAAATCTTTCTGGCGGCCAAATGTTTATTTAATATTGAATGCATGGAAGTGGAACTAATGTCCAAGCATGCCTCAATCTCACAGTGTGTCATATGACATCAGCTCACGCACAGCACTGTGTCTTCTGGCATAGTATCTTTTACGAAAAATACCGAAAATGTATAACAGATGGAGACTTTTAAGCGAATACGAATATCCAGATGTGTATACACGTATATAAGGAAAATCTTTTTTGTAGATTAAATTATTTATTATAACTGTCAATTTGGTAGACGGCCATAGGCCAAACCTTATTAGACTTATGTTAATTTTAATGTTTTTATTTATATTATTATGAATTCAAATAAAGTCAAAACTAAACTAGCATAGCATCTTTTACGAACTTCATCCTGCAGCTAAGTGCGACCAAGATTCAATTCAAATAACCTGCGAGACAGGGTTGCTCGAGTTGGTGCTTCATTACCGAAAGACGAAGCGAGTTGTTCGGCACACTGTTTTTGGCGCAATCTATGACGAGTCATAAAAAGTGATCGCACAGAAAAGTTCATGATTTAATTCCATTTTTAGACCAAGATAAATGTTTGATAACCAAGAAAAATGTAGGTACACAACACAAGAAGCCCTCGTGTGACAAAACATACTGCATACTATTACCATTAAAATGTCAAAATGTACGATGGCAAGGTCAGATTTGACATTTATTACACAATACTGTTGCCATATCTCAAAACCTAAGTATGTAGCTACCCTCGTATCCTTGACATATTCTTCAGGAACATCTGGTCACATTGTATAGGTACATACTTGATCGATAAAACTCTTAGGGCGAGTTTTTCAGTGCGAGATCAACCGCATTAAACTGACATTAACCCGAAAAATAAGGTTTCCAATCAATTTCGACATATTTCGATTTAGTCCCGGCTTAATTCGCATAATTTGTCGGTTTAATCCCAAATCAAACTCTGGCGGACCGTTCGAACAGTCCCGGCTTAATTCGCATAATTTGTCGGGTTAATCCCGGATCAAACTCTGGCGAACAGTTCGAGCCTTTCTACCTGCTTTTTCTATGTGAAATCTGCTGAATTTTTGCGATTTTCTTTCGAAAAGCGTCAAAACGGCAGTATTAAAACTCTTTCGGAAAATTATGACGTAAACACTTGGCTTATTTTGAGTTGCTTTATACGCGTCTTTTATATCCGTAATAATATCCTTGTGTTCTTAGTTATGGCCTCAAACACCTTAAAAAACGTCAGCCATTTTCAACTCTTTATTTCTCAAAAAGAAATTTTCAAAAAAAAAATTTCTTTTCAAAAAAATTTTCCTTTTTTTTTCAAAGAAATTTTCAAAAAAAAATTTCGTAAATCGCCCGAAGAATTTTCCTCTCGAAGCAGCCTAAAGTGTTTTCACCCGCCATTGTGCTATATAGCCCGTATCCATAGATGCTGTCGGCCTTGAAATCGATGAAAAGGTGGTGTGTATCGAATTGGAATTATTCAATATTTTCAAAAAAAAAATTCTTTTCATTAAACCACAATATTTACTTGACTTAGGGCCGGTTTTTCAGTGCGAGATCATCCAAATTTCGGAGTTAAACTGAGATTCACCCCAGAAATGAGTTTTTCAGTGAACTTTTATCTAGGGTTAATCTCGGCTTAACTCGCCAAATTTGATGTATTAAACTCGGATCAACCCTGGAGAACAGTATGAACATCTGACAACTGATTTGCGTGTTTCTGTAAAAAATTATAACTGGGAAGAAGTTGAACTTTTTTCCTGTGAGAGTTGGGAGAGGCAATAATCTCGAGAGTCGAAAATTTTGACAACATTGTTTACGCAGTTAACTGTGCACTGAAAAACTGCTCGTTGGGTTAACAGAATCATTTTGTTATGGGATTAAAGATCTTGGTTTAAGTTGAGCTTAACTCGGCACCGAAAAACCGTCCCTTAATAGTACATTTATACCAGCACTTTAATTCAAGATTTAGTGAAACAATGTCGTTTCGTTTCAATGTCGAAAAACGTTTGTTTGAGTATTTTCTGTCAACTGCCCTGAATTCTCTTAAAAATAAGAGAATCGAAAGTTTGAGAAGTTTGTTCAATTTAACAAACTTCTAAATGCCCAGGCGAAATTAAACATTTAACTGAAATTCAAAATTTATAAATCGTGAAATATATATGTCGACACGCTGAATATTTAGCGTGAAGTGTTGACTTTACCTTAAATACTGAAATTAGGCGCGGTGTCAACGTACTATAAGTTTCTATCTTCTAGTTATTTCCTGCTAAACTTCTCTAAATTCTAAATTTCAAACTGTAATTAAACCGAAGTGCATGAAAAAATTCCCCTAGTATGCGTTCTCTGACCAATCCCGAAGTTTATAACCACACCAAATTTCGTCTTTCTACGACTTACCGTTCAGAAGTTATAAAGCGATTGGACGGTCGCACGGACAACATAGCAATACCATAAGGGGTCCTTTTTCCAGTTTTGGACGGACCACTTAAAAGAACCACGTGAAAACTAAAGGCAGCTTCACAAAGAGGTTTTGGCTTCGCTTTCGCTCCGTAACGATACGTCAGAAAAGTAAAAGTTTGAAGTTTCCTAAAAAAATTATTTCTTTTTTTCGGGAAAAATTGTTTTTTCTTTATATTCTGAGTATGTACTTCTTTAGGTTTTATGTATACATACCACTACTAAAAACTATAATCCTCATCTCGCATACATTACAATCTGTGATTTTGATTTTTTTTCAGCTGCTGAGCTGTTAGACGAAGCCAAATGTTCAGAACGTTTCAACTAGAGCTTCGCTTTGGGATCACATTATGTATCATAACGTTTTCTATATACTATTGGAGGAGCTACATTGTGTACTCCTCCTATACTAAAGGAGCTACATTGTGTTAGGTTGGGTTGGAAAGGGTTGTTTGCAATCAGTGCAAGTTCACTCGGTGGCCAGATTGGCACATTGTGATTACCCTTGTAAGGTAGACAAACATGGTTGGACATATGTCTTGCTAACTGAACCAGCCTGATCTTTTAATAAATCTTTTATTTTTTAACCTGATCTTTTAATAAATATTCCTGCCAGGTCGTCCAGGTTATCAAAGAACCCGACTCCTAAAAAGGTTAGTCGTCGTTCTTGGAGTGCTGGGCAGTGGCAGAGAAAGTGTTCTATAGACTCTATTTCTTCTTCATCCCTACAGCTTCTGCAGAAGTCGTTGGCAAAGATTCCCATTCATGTAGCCATGACACCAATGGTGCAGTGTCCCGTGACTATACCAACGAGTGTTCTTATGAAATTTCTACTGAGAGATAGAAGGGTCGTTGTTCTTTTTAGGTCGAGTACTGGCCATAAGCAGTGAGTTATGATACAATCTTTAAACTGTTGCCCACGTTCACCGGCTAGTTTGATCATTTATTGATCTATAAGACTTTTTGCTGTGTTGAAATAAACCCGTCGGTCAGCCATCGTTATGTCCATATCAGAACCTTTACTGGCCTGTTTGTCCACCATTTCATTTCCGGCCACGCCAACGTGCCCAGGAACCCAGCAGAGTAGAACTGCGTGGAGGCTTATTTCAAGTCCTTGACACACTTAGAGTATACGAGGTTGGAGTCCAGGGCCTTAAGTGCTGCTTGACTATCAACTTTGAATCTTTTATCGAAGTAAAATTGAGGTTTCTTATAATCCGTACGGGTTACAGACCCATTTTGATTTAAGATGTTCAGTATGTTCGAGTGTCCTAGACATTGTGATTTCCAGCGGTTGTTCTCTATTAGTCTGAGAGCTGCCTTTGCCGCCACATTTCTTGTGAAAAGCTCCAGAGGTTGGAGATGCAGCATTGTTTCCAGACCTGATTGAGGTGTGGATCTTAATGCACCTGTGATACCTAAGCAAGCTGATCTTTGTACCTTGTGTTAGGAAACATTGAAATCGTATGGCTAAGCTCGTAAACCGCATGGTGAGGCGGAGCCCAAGCTCCTTTGTGAATCCCGCTTAAACACATCAAATATTTAATATTCATCTGATATGAACCAGGTGGAGAAAAAAAAATCGTTTAGATTTAAAGACCTGAGTTTTGCCAGCGTCGGAAACCACAAATTTACCAACTAAAATTAAACCTTTGATTGGTTAATTAAATCGGCCACATCCGTTTTATTCGTTCATGTGACACATCAAAAGTAAAGTTGCAGGCAAGTGTATACCAGTAAGGATGGAACCTGAAGACACCCCAGAAGTAAGTTTCAAAAATACCTTTTGTAAAGCGCTACAACCTACAACTTAACTGGCTTGGCAAAGAAATTTCTCCACAAAAACTCGCGAAAGTATTCTGTAACTTTAAACAACACACGCGTGAAATTCCTTAAACTTTCTGAGCTTTTAAGTGAAAGTTTAAGGCAAATTCTACCCTTTTCTGATAACATGTCTATCACTTAAAAACTCCTTGGTAAAGTAAGTTGTAGATTAGGTTTGGGATTTTCGTAAGTACATAGTGCTTGTGTGGATGTTTTAAAAAGTAAATGTACAAATCTTATATTCGTCTGATTTTAACAGAACGAAGAATTCTAAAAATTCACCTCTCGTTGAACTCGTTTATTTATTACAAAAAGAGTAATCGAGGGCAAGTTCTAAAGTAGATTCGTCAGTAGCTAACAATACACATAGAGGGAAACCAATTCTGGGCAACCAATACCGCGAAGCAAAACTAGCTTTGGTGGTTTCTTAATGATTATTCTTCAGGTTTTTTTTTTGCCTCGGTGACACGAAACATTGCGAAATATTAAAGCGTTGTATTCAATCTAAATCTTATTTTTGCTAGATAAGGTCCCTACAATGTTGCCAATTCGAAATGAAGAATCCGTACAATGTACCTCTACGTGCAAAGGTACTCGGTAGAACTCGTAAAAGCCCTCCCTAATCCATTAATATTATGCACAAAACGTGTTTGCTGCAATTTGATTATTCACTTCGCATCGCGAACGAGGCATCTCATTAAGTAGCGAGTGTCATTCTCAGTTTCACTTGAATTGCTATGGCCGGGTCGTAATGGTCAGAGTGGTAGGGACGGGGTGGTTTATCTTTTGATTTACGACGAAGAAGAAAACCAAGTTCCACTTTTAGTCAAGACTGACCTTGAGATTCCGCGTGCATACCGCGTCAAACATGGTCTTCGGTTTCACGATATACCTACTACCAGATGTTTGCAATTGATTGTTGTCGTGAGATGTATTATAAAATATGAATTGATTCAAGTCTATGGTGTGTATCGGATTCTATTTGGTTTTTATCGTGATTGGGAATCGGAGGAGGAACTTGGAATGCACGAAACGCCTCTTCATACACACGGGGATCTTATGCAATCCATTGCATTTTGGGAGGGATTGTGCTTCGCTTTTTATGTATCTTTTGAAGTTTTTTTTATAATTTCAGTGGGCTGGTTTAGCTCTGCTATCAGTTTGTCTTAGAGTCATATCATTTTTTTTCTTAAGTAGGGCACATGTACTGTACATAGTTGAATGAAGAAAGTAGCATTTGCAACATTAAAGTTCGGTTTTGAAGCATAAGTTCTTTAATTTCTTCTTATTTACAGAACATGTATTGGGAGGGAGTTGCTTTATGTCATTTTGTTTATATTTTTTACTTTGGTTTTCCAAACATAATCTTATCCAAACATAAGATTATCATTATTGCCAACAGTACTCGTTCCACCCATACACTTGCACAGAATCTTTGTATTTTTGTAGGGGATAGGTAATTACTTTGGGATGACTCAGACTCAAATATATTTGGTCGCAAGAATTTAAATGATGAAAATCCTTTTTTTTTTCATTAAAAAATGAAAATCTTATTCATTCAATGTTTAACAATTTATTTTAAGAAGAAGAATTACCATTCCACATTTTGAACCTACATTAACCTCACATGGAAGAAGAAGCTTAAAGGCAGAACAGAAGCTGATGTCGAGCTGATCGCTGATTTCGATCAATCATACAGTTCCTTGAGTCTCGGCCTATATGGCGATGATATCATAAACATTTCGCATATTTTTGAGCACAGACTTAAACTCTAATCGACCCGACGATCCTCGTCATTTCCATTTTAATGGCACGAGTCTTTCACTAATGGCCAATAAATTGCTGGTAAGCGATCTCTTGTGGTATACATTTGCGAGGGGCTCATCGATGGCAGTTTGGTATTATGGCACAAAACCTCTGTGTTACCCAAAGATCCCAAGGCCGAAAGCGCAGTCAGTGAGAACAACTTGGATATTTGACTTAATGCACCTTAAATAGAAACTATCATAGTTTTGTTGACTGCAGCTGATCTTTGCTTACTGAAAAGCAAAGCATCTATTAATGCGCCCAGCCCTTCTAATCTCCCTTCCATTAAGCTCAAAATAAACGCTCGATTAGAGTAAAAAGACTTGCTGCAAAATTTTCTTCATTAGACAAGAAGTAATCGTTTATTTGCAAGCAGGTTGGACTTTTCCACAAAAGCAGATGCTAGAGAAGTACCAGCACAACATATCGAGGCAGTTGACTTGAGCTTGTAATGGAATTTGAACAATACCAAAACTAGAATGCCTTGGTTCATCTTAAGTTGCTACGTTGTCTTGTCAATGTTTTTTTTAAGCCAGAGCAGTAGTTTAAGTTTGTATCGGTCAAACCGACAAATTCCAAGTACAATTCTCGGTTGGTTGTCTGGAAACATCTCGAGTTCTATGCGTCTGAGACTTCCCCTAATGATTACAAGTCTTATTTTTATGATGTAAAAAAAAAAGAATATTTTTAGAAGACATCCACAGTGCGTCGTGGTCTGGAGTAATACGGCTTTATATTACAGTCGGGATGTTCTTCCTTGTAACAGCACTCAACGAAAATTGTTGCTTCAAATCGTTGCTGAGTCGGACAGTCGTTTGCAAAGATTTAGAACATTTTTGGACCTTTACTTTTGACATCCTCGAACAAATATAGTCATAACCACTTTCCCACGGACAAAGGAATAATCAGGTTTATTTTAAAGTAATATTTGAAGTCGCTAGTTCTGAATCTGCAATACATTTTACTTTCGGACGTCAAGTTTTCAAACTACGCTGATGTACAAGAAGGGAGACTTTAAGTTTTTAAACTACGATGTACAAGAAGAGGGACTTTTGTTTTACATACATATGTTTAAACGCTCCCAATAGTAAGCGTGGTTTCACTATTTTGATGCTAAAAGTTGGCAAGTCTGCTGAAGTTGATGAAATCCGGCCAGAAATGCGCAAGGCAATGGGTGAAGGGGGTGTTAAATGGCTAACACGTGTCATTAAGGTGGCCTGGGATAGCCGGAAGGCACCAAGCGATTGGCAAACAGGAGTTATAGTGCCCATTTTCAAAAAAGGGAACAGGAGAGATTGCGCCAACTATAGGGGCATATCTTTCTTGAGTCTTCCGGGAAAAGTATTCGCGAAGGTGTTGGAAACGCGTTCCAGAGCTGTAATCGAGCCTTTGTTACGGGAAGAACAGTGCGGCTTTCGGCCTGGTAGAGGCACAACCGACCAGCTTTTTACTCTGAAGGTTATTTTTGAGAAGGCCTGGGAATATGCCAAACCGGTCTATGCGTGTTTTGTAGATCTGAAAAAGGCGTATGACCAAGTCCCTGAGGATACACTGTGGAGAGTTTTGCAGGACTATGTGCTGAGTGGGCCTCTTCTTAGAGCCATCCAGTCTTTGTATGGAAACTGCAGAAGCTGTGTACGGATAAATGGCGATTTGATCCCGTCCTCTTGATGGACTGGATCCCGTCCTTATATGGACTGGATGGTGAAGCGCAGTCTTGGCGAGCAATGTTTCGAATTGGCTGGCATCAGGATGAGCCGTCTGCTTTTCGCAGATGATTTGGCCATCCTTGCATCATCCAAAGGGGAACTTAAATGAGCACTGGATAGGTTTGCAGCCATCTGTGGTGATGCTGGGATGAAAGTAAACGTGAACAAATCGGAAGTGATGGTTGTTTCCCGAACTCCTGTGCAGTGTACCCTGCACATAAATGGAGTTCCATTAAAACAGGTGGAGAAGTTTAAGTATCTCGGGATCTTTTTTACGAAAGATGGAAGGATCGATACTGAGTTGTCTTGTAGAATTGGCCAAGCTGGAGCAATAGTAAAGGAACTGCGCCGGTTGGTCGTCAGGAAAGCTGAGCTTGGAGTGAAAGCACAGATCTCAGTTTTTAATTCAGTGTTCGTTCCGACCCTCATCTATGGTCATGAAATTTGGGTAATAACCGAAAGAATTAGATCGCGGGTACAAGCTGCCGAAATGAGATTCCTGAGGTGCGTTGCTGGTGTTACTCTAAGGGATAGAGTGAGAAACGTCAGTATTCGTGGGAATCTTAATGTTGAGCAGCTACTTCTCCGTGTGGAGCGATCGATTCTTCGATGGCTTGGACACGTTGTTCGCATGCCCCCTGACAGACTTCCTAGACAGGTCATGCTAGCCGAGATGCGAGCGCGTCGCCCCCCTGGTAGGCCAAGAAACAGGTGGTGGGATCAGGTAAAGAACCTCTCTGAGTCCCGCCTGGGGATTGCGCCGGAGTCTCTTGAGTTGGTGGCGGAGGACCGAGAAAGACGGAAGGAACACTTAGCCACCCTCGCTCCGCGACCATTTTAAAGGATAAACGGCATCCGAAAATGATGATGATGATGATGTGAAATGGCCATCAAAGTCTAGAGACAATATTTATCTTTTTTTCAGTCAATAAAAGGCCCAATTGCATTCTTTGTTTGGGCAGCCACACCAACTGGGTCTTGTTCAGGGTTGTAAAGGACTGCAATCTTTTGTTTTGCAATCCCTGAATTCTTGGAAGTATTTCATGTTTTGTGATTCATTCAATTGACTTCATTTCATGACTAAGACTTCAGCGTTTAAATTTCGCATTCAACGCTGAAGCTTCAATCAAGCTTTTAACCGCATGCTTGGTAGCAAAGCATGTGGTTAAAAGCTTATTTGAAAAAGACCGCATTACGTTAAATCGCTCACTTAATGTTAACAAAAGAAATTCACTAACGCAAGTCTCCTATGCGCCATTCCTTATCAGCTACAAAGAATAGCAACGAATATACCTAGCATACGTGTGGCAAAAACTAGTGAGGTGTTATGGACAAAGAATCAATCGTGGTGATTCTTTGTGATGGATCATAAACCTCCCATTCTACTGCATTCCTAATGGTCCGCTTGTGGGGTACGCCGATTTGACCCCATAAAATAACGGCGGTCCATCCGGTTTTGAATCTCTTCCTCACTGAGACCAAATAAATGCTGCTGTCGTTGCATTTGTGTAATTCAGGAATGTTTAGGCCATCATTTTTTTCGAGATCGCGCTGGAATGTTGTTTGACATTGCCTTTTTGACGGGGCTCGTAAGATCTATCCTTTGAACATGGCAATACCAATTGAGCCGGTCGTGCTCCATTTTCCTGGAGATAGCTTCTTTTACATTGAGGCTGCCTCGGATCTTCGTACTTCTTATTCTATCTCGCTTTGTTACTCCTGCTGTCATGCAAAGCATCTTCATCTCAGCTGCCGTTCATTTGCTCTCATATTTCTTGTACGCCGCCTAACATTGTGATCCATAACATTTTGAATAATTTTCGGATAAGCCGCGTTTTTAATTTTTATGAGAACAATTCTGAACTCACCCCGAACGTTTCGCTTCGAATTACATCGAACATGGTCCGAGAAACTGGTGAACCATATGCGAGCGCCGGACGCACAACTACGGTGTAGAGCCTTCCTTTCAGCTTGGGGGGCATTTTTCGGTCACAGAAGATGGCCCAGTTTACTCGCCACTTCATCGACCCTACACTTACGCGATGATTGATGTCGTCATCACAGTTTTGCTTTGCTATTCATCATAATATCCCAGGTACCTACTTTCAACTTTTGACAGTTGGGAATCACATTTGCATTCAATTTAATGTCTGCAATTGGCTTGGGAGGGTCAGAGAATGGGCAGCACAGGTAGATACTCTGTCTTTTTTGGCTAATACGATACTCATTCCCCTCCAAAACATGCAACCATATCTGGATGCTGCAGGGATGTACGATCTTCACTTATGATGGCCCCATCGTCAGCGAAGAACAACTGATATACTTTCGGGTTAGTCAGTTTTCTTTAAAGCAGTCAATCAAGGATTACAATGAAAAGCAAAGGACTTAGGACACTTCCGTTGTGTACACCGACTTTATTTAAGAACATAGAATATTATTTATTTTTAACAAAACAATTTTTTACGAATATTTATCGTCAAAATATTAAAATATTGACATTCATCGTGCTCCAAATATCAGTAAATAGAAGTATAACAAAGGAATATAGCAGGAATTATACCAATGATGACATATCAGCCAAGAAGATGACATCAGTGTCCAAAGCTACCGCGAAACTATTAAAATATGCCAACGCATGAGTTTCACAACGCTTTAAACATACCTAAACATACAGCAAATACTTCCAGTAGGCAAAACGACCTCAATTTTCGATCAATATCGGAACAAAGAAGACATTTTGTAATTTTTAACGGGGCTAAAAAGGAGTCAATACGTCTGATTGAGGCAAGAGAGAGCATCGGGAGGCAAGAGAGAGCACCCTTGCTGATATCTGTTAAAGAACAAGATATATATTCGCAAGGGTGAGTTTTGTTACGTTTTATGTTCTCAAGACTGATTCTGGGCAGATTTCAGGACTGGTCCAGGCCCAAAAGTTGTTTCAGGGAAGATAAATGCGAAATCCTTCCCTCGATTCTTAGTATGCAACTCTTCTGGACTAAATCGATCAGCACCTCTTGACAGAGGGTTGCATAGACTCCTTTGTCATTGCTCATGTGTGACTTCAAGGCTTGTGCCGGTCCTACCGACAGCTTTGAAAATGTGAAGTTGATAGACACAGTGATCCAGATTAATCAGAAACGGAAATAATTAGTTGACTTATTACTTGCGATAGCCAACAGAAATCGATGTATGGATCAGGATTTCGGTGTTGCTTGGGTGTCAAAAAATATTAGGGTTAATAAAAATTACATTTTTGAAATATGCTTTCTCCTGCTAAAGGAATAATATATGCGATAATTTAGATGACTTTTCCTCCTTTAACCTTAGTAGCTATAATTTTGAAAAAGTTTTTACGGATAGTTCCTTTTGCAAAGACAAATTTTTAACTATACACCAGAACGTAAAAAGTCTAAGAGAGAATTTTGCTGCTCTTGTCACACATGCCGATTCTTTCCTTTGCGTTCCAGATATAATTTTTGTTTCGGTAATCTGGATTTATAGGTTTGAGATAAAAGATTATTATATTCCGCGATTTCAATTTAATTTTTTCGCGAATACAAATGAAAATTACGCTGCAGGTGGTGTTGGATGTTTTATAAAGGGTGATTTTTTAAGAGGTTGAGAACTTTTTACAAAAAAAAAAAACACAAAAAATTCGAAAAAATTAATGAAATATTTATTTGAATCGATAGTTTGAACCTTGCAATTTAATGTTTAAAGATAATTTCATGCAAATGTTGACCGCGGCTGCGTCTCAGGTAGCCTATCCGCTGAGTCCAATTTTGGCATACTCTTTCACACATATCGGCCGGTATCTCACGAATGAATGCATGGATGTTGGCTTCCAGTGCGTCAATCGAAGCGGGCTTGTCCCTATAGACATAAGCCTTGACATACCCCCACAAAAAATAATCTAATGGTGTCAAATCGCACGATCTAGGCGGCCAATTGACCGGCCCGAAGCTGTTTGACAGTGACACAAGGTACTAAACACACGTCAGCTGTCAAAACCAGTGTTGCCAAAACCAAACCAGCTAAAAAATCACCCGTTAAAAGGGGAATACGTTATTCAAGAAATCCTTAATGTTGATTGTCTCAGTGCTGATGTTTTGAAGGTTTCCATGGAAATTAACCATGAAACATTTGTTTTTTTGTGTGTGTATCGATTGCATATGTTCACTGTTTCGATGTTTTTGAAAGAATTTTCTTGTATACTTAACAGGGCAAAATCAAGAAACCTCATGGTAGTGGCCGATTTAAATATCAACATTCTGGAAAATTGTAGTCTCGCCTTAAACTACCTAGAACTGTTAGCATTGCATGTTCTCGAAAGTTACATTAACGAACCGACAAGACTTGCTTCGGGTATGTGTTTAGACCATATTTGTGGAAGATACAGAAATGGGTCGTTCAGTAGTTTCGAGAATTGTGTTCTTGACCTTATGATTACCGATCATTCAATGACTGGGTTTTCTACAACCAAAAGCAAGCCTAGTAAAGAACCACCTGATAGTTTTACTAATGTTAATATAAGGAAACTACAAACCACTCTTTAGAATGAATTTTGGGTTAATGTCTATTCGTGTACTGACGTCTGTTTCTCTTATTCAGTTTTTATTGAGTGTATAAAGAGTCATATTTTTGATTGTTCCACCACTTTGAGTCCTAAATGTCTACTGAAGAGGCTTAAACCTTGTTTCTCCAGTTTTTTATTAAACAAAGTTAAGATTAAAAACAAACTTAGACTAAAACTGTATAGAGAACCTGGTAATATGAGTTTAAAAAACAGTTATAAGAAGCTCTGTGGGGAACTTAAAAAGGAAATTCCAGTTTGCCGCGATAATTACTACTGCTCGAAATTCAGTTCAGTGCAGGGTAATCTAAAAAGTGTATGGAGACTAGTTAACAGCATCTTAAATAAACCTTCTGGTACAAAAATACTCTCAGTTATTTTGGTTGATGACCATCCTGTGACCATCCATGACAAGCAAGCTATTGCAGATGCTTTTAACGGCTATTTCACCAGCATAGCCACCAATTTGCAGTCTTGTTCTGTGCAAGCACGTTGTTTTTCAAGTAGATGTCTTTTGGAGTCGTCTTCCTCTACTAGCTTTAGATTTGAGCCTATAACTCCACTAGAAATTCTAAAGGTAATCGGCTCTCTAAGGAACAGCAGGTCATGTGGGTTTGACGGTATCTCCAGTACTCTGTTTAAAAATATTGGTTGGTATACTATAGATGTACTGTCCTTTGTCTTCAATCGCTGCATTTTTGAGGGAGTTTTTCCAGAAGAGCTGAAGTGCGCTGATGTGTTACCGCTTTACAAATGTGTAATTATAGGCCTATTTCACTTCTTCCAACTTTAAGCAAAATCTTTGAAAAACTCGTGAAGGATAGACTGGTTTCATAAATCTCAGTTTGGCTTCCAATAGGGAAAATCAACAGAGGATGCGCTTCTTGAATTTTGTAGCAAAGTTATGCCCAATCTTGATGGTAAGAAGTGTACGGCTGGCTTATTCATAGATATTACTAAAGCCTTTGATATGGTTGATCACCATATCCTTCTTAACAAAATTGAAAAGGCAGTCATTCGTGGCTTTATGTTGGACTGGCTAAGATCGTACCTAAAAAATAGATGCCAAAAAGTAAAGATCGGAAATATAAGAAGCAATCTTTTGTTTTTCAACTTAGGGGTGCACCAAGGTTCCGTGTTAGGTCCAATTTTGTTTCTTATTTACATAAACTCTCTGTTCAAACTGGATTTCAAAGGTGTTCCCAACTGCCCTTGCAGAGGCTTTTGTTATGGTTCAGACAGTCACCTTGATCTCATCTCGGACATTAATTGGGACCTAAGCCTGCTGAGAATCTGGTTCTCTAAACATAACCTGGTTATGAGTTCCAAAACAAAGATAATGTTTTTTAATTTGTCGCCTATTCCTGCTCCCGATGTGAATGTCTACTTCCATGCACCAGAGTGCCAAAGGCTGAAACTTGCTTGTTGCAACTCTTCGCAAGAATTATCCACTCCTACATTTAATTGTAACCTTAATTGTAGTGACAAATGTTTTTTGATTGAATCTGTGATAAGAGTTAAAATATTTAGCACTTACTTTAGATTCAAGATTAAGCTTCGCTTATCATATAGATTCCTTGAGGAGGTATTTCCGTTTCACCGTAAAACCGTTTACAAAGGCATATTTCAATCAAAATTACAATATGGGATCACTTGCTGGGGAGGCGCGTATATGAACGAAATTCAGCCACTCTTGGTTCTACAGAAAAGTATGGTGCGTAGATTACTCCGCAAACAAGGTAGACATCCTTCTTACCCTTTGTTCTGTAACTTGAAAATTCTTCCTGTCCGTCATTTGTATTGTTTTAAGGTATTAAAAACTTTCTTTATGAAGTCTGGTAATCGCAATTTTAGAATTATTTCTAATTTTAATTTACGTGGCAACTTTTCATTCTCAGCTAATGTTCCTTTTTTGCGCACCACAGCGTATCGTAATTTTTGTAGTATTTCCTCGATTCGGCTATTAAACAAACTTCCAGTATCGTAAAGATCGGCTTCTCTAACTGTTAAATTTTTTAATCTTGTAAAAAAGTGGCTTCTTGGTTTTAACTTTGCTGCCATTGAACAACTTCTTTCCTTAAAAATGTGTGTGACTTAAAAATTTAGTTTTTTCGCAACTTTCTTTGCAACTTTGTAAGTTTTTAATTACGTCATTTAAAACTTTCAAAAAATCTATTTTAGGATCCATATTTTCATAGAAAATTTTCAAATTACACTGGTTTGAGTTGCTAAGTTCTATGCCTCATCTGACTAGAGAAACACTCAACACCGAACAATAATCTCAAGCCGCAAAAAATTTGTTCTTCTAAACAAAGTCCTACAGTTTTTCAGAACACTAACTTAACTGTAGGTGCCATTCGATATTCGAATGCATTTGCTGTACCCATACTCATCGCATCGATGTAATTCACCGCAACCTTGAACTGGTGGCAAAAAACTCGAAACGCCATAATTGGCTACCAAGAAAACCAAGTTTTTCGCCGGCACGCCATGGACCATTATAGCACGACGCGAACGTTATAAAGGTACAAGGACGCTGTTAACGAGACTCCGCGGGCAAAGTCCAGCCATGAGCTCGCCACGTTTTGTTGACATAAACTGCGTCCCATGATAACTTGGGAAAAAATCAATAGACACCTCTTTTCGTGTTGCCCTCTGATGGAATCAAAATCACGTTTTTGGTACCGACTCTCATTGCCTTGAAGCCGGCATTTCATCCATAACCCCGAAAATCGATTAGGCAACAAAAAAAGCGCCTTTAAAAAACATTTTCAAGCCCAAAAGGGAATTATTCGTTCGTCTGTCTTCTCGGTAAAAAAAAAATATGCCAAAGGAGTCCATTTAATTTGGATAGAAAAAAAAACCATTGTTGTTGCTGGCTGTAATTAAAATCGTTTTACGCCGGTGCGGCGCGCGGTCAAAGGTGACGACGATTACAGATAAATTTCGCAGAGAAAATAAAAATATTCATTAATATTGGATTAGCCACAGACTGTTTGGTTATCCAACAACAAAAATTAAACACTTTGCATTCGCTCAAGCGAATAAAATTTAGGAATTTTTATTTAATCTCCCTCCACCACCATTTTTCGCACAACGACGACAGGGATTCAATTTTTTTTCGCAATGTATAAAAGTTATGGATTTGCACTCACCTTGATGGATAATTGAGGAAAGGAGAGTTTTGAAAAACTTTTTTTAAATGAAATTAATTAGTTTTTGCACAAGTTTTTTTACTGAAAAATTTCGAGATTTTCTGGCGCGGTTAACACCCAGCACAAGCACATAAAACTAATCAATTGCAAATGGCGGTCGAAGAAGATGACCTAGCAGAGGAAAAAATATATTGTAGTAGATTCGGCATTTCTTCCTCGCTCGGGCTTCTGTTTCACTTCCAGGAAGTACCTACATGGAAGGATGTGTTCGACGCGTAGCTTATTGGTTTCGCTATTTTTGTAGCGTGATATACTAAAACAATATACAACAAATAAACTTCTGAATTACTAGCCATTCAACTTGTGTCCATCTTGAACAACAACCCCCATTTGTTATCGTTTTTAAAAAGGCCTTCAAAACTCGTTTAGAGCCTTAAATTTCCGTGCAACAACAATTTACATTACGCCGTCAGCTGATGTATATTACCCAAAACGCAATAGAACTGATGAATTCCCGAATTTATTCACATTTTTAAGCAAATGTCATAATTTGGGGAAATTCTTCAATTTCAGCTTGTGGGCAAAGCTTTAACTTAGCGGAAGTTGAATATCTAGTTATTCAGTAATTTATGCTAGAAATGAAAATCTAACCATATGTAATATTTTCGGCCTGGGGTTCGTCAAATAAAACTGAATTTCACTTTTATAATCACACAATGAACACTTTATTTATCAAACAAAAGTTATTTTAATTCAAATCACACTTAATTCAACACTTTATTTCAATTTGATCACTCTTTACTTTATTACCGATTTTCACAAGTCAACGTTTAAAATATAACTGCCCTTTAAAATATACATTGACTCACATTTGTTAACAAATGCCGAAGTAAATTCATCAATTTCAGCTTGTGGGCAAAGCTTTTGCATGTCCGAAGCTGAATATCCAGTTATTCTGTAATTAATGGCCTAGGCTGCTATTTTCGCATGTTATTTTGCTATTTTGGACTGCATGCTATTTTGGCATATTTGACAAGAAAAATGCTGCAAATATTTTTCTTCTTACTTTTGACATATTTGCTTACAAATGAGATTAAATTCGTCAATTCGACCATTCCATTAATATCCGTTTTTGCGAATTTACATCAGCTGATCAGCTTAAGCAAATAATCTCTGACGAAGTTCGCTTGGCATGTCAGCCATTGAAATAATCATAGGGCAAGCCATTATTGTAATGTTTCTAGATTTGTTAATAATTGTTGTAATTTTTCAGTTTTCAATAAAGGTCTTGCAGTGGGCGTGTCGGCGGGCGCGTTCACATAACTTTTCAAATTCGATTTGAGGATTTTTGTGCACAGCCCCACAACTTAATTTCAGCTTTCTTACTTCAAACTAAAGTAAAGTGTCTCCACCAGACAATTAACATGTCACTTTGACACGAGCACTTACGATTTGTATGAGATAAATTGAAGATTTTTTTTATCGGATTAAAGTGGGAACATGGCACTTATAAGATCTCGGTGGCTGCATACATTTTTTTATGTAGCTGGCCCTTAAACACGAAACGCTGTTTTGATAAAACAACATATCATCGATGCTTATATTAACTCACAGCGAATTGGTTATTATTGGCCGATAGCGTTCGCCACTAACGGTATTTGTCTGGTGGTTAGTTAAAATTTTTTGTTGCAGGTTTGGTTCGCTACATCCCTCGAATGTTTTGGATGTCTAGCAGCTTCAGCATCTCCTTGGTGACAGGATCAACTTGAATTATGTGCTGCTCTAGAGCAGATAGTGATTATATCACGCGACGTGATGTGAACAAGATCCAAGACTACGAAGCGTTAAAGGCCCAACCATAATAGACTTTGATGAGCTTAAGTCGGCTTTCCGAATTGTCCCATTACACGCGATTCGTATGCCACGACCATAATAAACTTATGCTGAGTTTTTTAAGGTTTTCGTTTATTTGTGTTGGCTTAGAGTTTTGTTTTTGCTTGTCATTAGTTCACGCCTTGTCATATTTAAGCCCCTATATTAATTTTTCAACGTGCTTCAAAAAATCCGTGAAAAAAGGGAATATACCAAGAATTGTACGCTGACCTCAAAAGTTTAAATGCATTTTAGATCTGACAGTCGGTTTCAGAGATATAACATCCAAAGTTGAAGAAAAATTGACATAATTTTCAAATTTGATTTTAAATTTTCAAGGCAATGTGATACTCGAGACGTTCACAGTGAAATCTAACCAGATTTTCAAATCGTTTGCTTAAGTCTATTATGGGCAACACAATCTTTTGGCAGAACTTGAGTGGGATTTTCGTTGTATTTTGACATAAGATTAGTCCCGCTCAAGTCTATTATGTTTGGGCCTTAACTAGTTTTTCATACCCCGAAATAAATTTACAGCGAGTTTTGTAGTAGTCAATTTCTGAACGGCTTTTATTTATTTAAAAAAAAAAAAATTCTCCACATTAAAAATTGAAAGTGTCAATGGAAGTGGCACAAAAAAAGTTACCAGGCTACCGATGGTGCTGTACTAACTTAATAGAGTTTCTCGACATATTTACGAAAAATCTCAATTTTGTTTCTTAATGTGTTTATGAAGGAGAAATTTTTGCACTAAAAAAATCTCTGTGCGAAAAGGAGTGGAGAGGATATGGGACAGAATGCCGGTCAGCCGGTTTTCGCTGTTCAAGAGCGTACTGCAAAATGGAAAGTAAAAAAGACTTTATCGTTACAGGTTGGGTAATTTATGTATGGGACTTTTGGTTCGCCGTCAGCAGAATATAGCTTAAGTGTGATGCTTACACGAACATTAATGCGAAGGCGATAAAATTCCTTTTAAGGTGCGCGTATCTGTTAAACGTTTTGTTATACCATGTCTCCATCGGGCACTAATCCGCGATTAGTATAAACCTTAAATAAACCCTATACAAAATTTAAATCCTTTTGTATCGTTGTAAAGCGAACGATTAAAAATAAATCGTCTCATAAATCCCACTCACCCTATCCACAAACTTATTTTCTACACCTTTGTTACAGTTTGAGAATCAAAATAGGAAACTGAAACTGTCCTTGTACGACAGATCTGTCACAAGTACGTTTTCTATAGACCTTTTACCACGGCTGTCAAAATCTGACGTCTTTCACATTTATCGACCGTGGTATGCCAAGCAAATCGCGTTTTTATATGAAAAACTTCAAAAGTTTCTGTAGAAGTGCAAATTACTAATAAACCACTCAACCTAGAGTGTGCCGATAAGAAAAAAAGTTGTTGTACTTATTCCGTTCCTTAAATTGACCCAAAAATTATTTTAATTAAATATGTGGAAAGTATCGAAAAAGTGTTCCGAAGATGTGATCTCCTTGAATACGTGTACCATTTTGTGGTCGTATGCAATGTTTTTACAACACAAACAACACTTTTTTAATCCTTTCCGTGGTCACGCAAAGCTATCACGCAAAATGAGTGGGATGCTCCATACAAAATTATCGAAGGACAGTAAGGGACAGCAACACAAAATTTACAAAAATACGTGAAACGTATTTTGCTTGGCACTACTCTTTACGTGTTAGGAATTATTGTTGCGTGTTTGCACGTCAAACTATTATAGCTTTTAATGGCCGCCCGTCTGATTTCCTAGAAAAATTTGATTCCATGTACAGCCTTCCTATAACGTTTACTTTTCTGTCATTTTCGACCGTGTGTTGTTTTTACGGTGCAAAAAACACTTAATTTTTTTAATAATTGTCTCAAATAATTTTTTCGAGGAAGTCTTGCAAAAGCAAGAACGACACGATTTTCTTTGGTTTTTGTGACATAAGAAAAAATTTTGTTTACATCAGTGATGCCAAATCTAAGCATTAGAAAAAATTATAGCATATTATAGCAGACTGAACTCTTTTGGTCTCTCTCGCACGCACATACTAGCATAGGTTGAATGGAATCGGAATTCTCCCTCTAAACTTCTGTACGTGATAACTTGCGTAACCATGTAAATCAAGCATAATTTAAATATTTTTAGCATTACCTAGGAAGGCTGATCAAGTCGACAACTTTCTCGTTCATCGAAACACAGGGTTGCATTTTTTAAATAGTTTTATTTAAAAAAAATTTAATCTCCTGTTTATTTAACTGGGGAACATGTTGCCACAATAATTTAATCTAAAAATGAGGATAAGCGGGGGATGATTAATAATAAATCCCAAAGTGGTTCTACCAGATAAATATAAGATTAATCTGACATGAGTACTTTTTTCTGTCATTTTGGCTATCAAGCAGAGTGATGATGAGAGAGTAGTTATGTAGTTTTCCAGGATCGAAAAAAGATTTTCGTTGTAAACATCCCAAAAGAAATCGTAATTCTAACAGATCTGTCATATGTGGACTGTTTCAGTGTCCTTTTTCGATTCTCAAACTTTTAAAAAGGTTGAAAGTGGTTTGTGAAAAGGCTGAATGTGATTTATAGGCGATTTATTTTTAATCGTCTGCCGAGAGAATATAAATTTGTATGGAAAATCGCATAAATTGAAGAGGATTAAATGAAGATTTATATTAGTCGCAGATAAGTACCCGGTATTACTTTCTTCTACAATATTAGATCTTATTCTTCTACAATACGACAACCCACGACAGTTTTTTTTCGAACTTTTTCAATGAAATCTCTACTTTGGATTTACAGATGTACAGTTTTGAAGCAGCGCAAAATAACAAGAAATATTTTTACTTTTGCGTGTTCATCAATGCACTTCGAAAAACGTTTTCTTTTGACAATCTACGTTGGCTGACTTTTGTTTATATTCGCTTGACGCTTGATTAAATTATTCTAATTGATAAAGCTTAACACTTCAAACGACACGAAGATATTGTTTATATTAAATGTAGTAAAATGAAACTGGCAGAGTTTTTAAATAATCTTCTGGATAGATTAGGCGATTACAGCCCCGATAACAATACACTTTTCAAATCCGCTATTCAAAAAAAAGTCCCCATTATCTGAACGCACTCAGTCATTAACTTTTCTCCAGATTCCATTCCGTTTCCCAATTTTTCTTCGACTACAACCACCATGGGCATTTTTCGCAATCCTCTTTCTTTCGTTCTAGATTTCGCGCAGACATCTTCGCACTTTATCGCCTTCCTTCATCGTGTTCGTTTGTGTCTGCTTCGGCATCTGCGCAGAAACCGCAGCTCTTTGTGAATTTCTTTTGTGTTGTGTGCGGTTGTGTTTTAAAAATAATTACAAAAAGCGACCGTTACTGCACGTCGCTCGTTTTTAATTTGTTTAAACAGTTTCGCCATTTATCGTATTTTCTACAATGGAACCAGCCAGCGCTCAGGAAAAGCAATACCAGCTCTGCCTGGAGCTGGCAAACAAAGCAAAGGAAGCCTACTCCCAGCAATATACTGGACTTGTCGCTAATTTAAGGTTAAGCCCGAATCAAGGTTTTTTTTTTGTTTTAAATTTTTATTTTATCCTCTGGTAGGGAGTGTGTTCCATTTTAAGGTCGTGGTTAGGGCAATGTGTCTTGTTTTTTTTACTCATATTGCACAATCCCCGGCCTGTAAATGAAGCGCGGCACAACTGTAAAGAAATCGTCGATCAAATAACAGTTTCTGCTTTGCTGTGCTGTTTCTTGACTTAACTGTATTCTCTTTCGATGACAGCTTGGTGCACCTGGAGGAATTTGCGAAGATCCTCAAGACCGACAATGTGGCCTTCAACAAGGAAATGCTGCTTAAGGATTTCCAAGAGAACCTACGCAAGGATGTCCTCAGCTCGATGCAACGAAGCTGGGAGACCTGCAACATCAGCCAGAACATTGCCACACTGGAGATGATGAAGCAGAAGTTCAAAGATCAAGCGGAGCCATGTTGGTAAGGCATAGCAGTAAATGCTCTGAGGCAAAGTTGTAAAAACGTGTCTGTTGCACAGGCGCCCGTATGGCAAGACGGTGGAAGAACAGACGCTGCCGATTCGAATGCAGTGGCTCGAGAATAAGCGGCGATACCTGCAGAAGCAGATAGATTTCCAGAATTCAAAACTAGACGTGAGTGTACTGTGTGGCTAGATGGAGTCTTTGCAACTATGAGATTCTTTCCAGGAACTCCTAAAGCATAACCAGATGTACCGCAACGAGATCGAACGGATCAACGTCCAGCGCAGCTTCATACGTGAACAGATGCATCGAGGCACTGCCGAGCTGAAAAATCTCAAAGACGAATACAGCGAAATGATTGACCAGGTCCGGCACAAATATTAGCAGTGTATGCCTAAAGTAGGATTACGTTTTTCAAGCAGCGCAGCTGCGAGTAGCAATAAATTTTTCTTTTCACCGAAAACCTTGAGCCTTTGTTTGAGATCGGATGAGTAGAGATTGGTTTTTCCCCAAGGGAAACTGGTTTTTGTCCTTCTGTAAGGGATGATACACCTTTAGTATTGCGGAATGCAAATTTGCTAAGGAAAAAGGATCACGCTACGATGGGAAGAGGCATTTACCTGAACAGGCCGTGAAGTTATTAGAATAACAATATACCTGTTGCACAATGGAATAGTTTTGCGACAAAGACTCCTGCCAAACACGTTGTTTTGCAAACCTGAGAATGTGATGTAGATTTGCATTAAAGAGGGTCTGCCTTCTTAGACATGGAATTTAGTTTCTCAAGTTAAACACGACTCTTCTTTTCGCACAACAGCAATCGTTGTTTTCCTATTGATTTGAATGAGTCATTATGTGAGATTTATAGTACAAAAGGCAAACGTGTATGTGAGACGAACTGAATCCTTGAATCTTGGGTTTTAAAACTGGACTAGCAACATTTCTCTGTCCAGAACAAAGCCCATTCTAGCATGTGTACATCCGGCTTACATTATTGGCTGCCTTTTGACAGACAAATGCTTAGAGATTTTATCTTGAATAGCAGAGCACATCTATGATTAACTTTTTAAAGTATTGCTAACTAATTGCTTCGAGTCTGTGTTTGGCTGGTCACTTATGTTCCTTGTGCCTGCAACAAGGACAAAAGTATTTGATGGAAAAATTTATTCCAAGGAAAAAATAGTATTATTAGTTTAGTGTCTAAGAACAGTTGTATTGTGTTCAACTGACAAACTGGAGGGTGTTAATATCACACAACTGTTGAATACTCTTGCAGTTACAGGCATGATTAGGCACTACCGAACAAGAGATCGAGATTCAGTTGAATGCATTCACGGGATGTCTCCTAGGTCCTTAAAAAATCCTGTCCGAACAGCGGACACGTGAGAAAAGAAGTATACTCTCTTCTAGGGAATCTCGGAGATCACAGATCTCATTTTAAAAGTGCACTAAGGGTCCTCTGCGATCAATTTGAAGTGTTTAACTTTTTTCACGACTACACAAATATCCGGTCGCGTACACTGGCATAAGTAGCATAGGCAACCGAAGGGGGGTTACTTGCAACTTGCTCCCTCCGTTGCTATAAAAATTTAATGTAAACTCCTTGATCTAGCGCAATTGAATCCTTATCAGTTTTTACCCGCACTCAAAGAATGAGCGTTGCATCATCAAGAGTAAAACATCGACTTAACCATGTCTTCACCAACCACTAATCCATGATTAATATAAATCTTCATTAAATCCCCAACAAATTTACCTTAAAAATTTAAAAAAAAGAACACTGAAAAACCAGAAGTCCTCGAAAAAGGACACTGAGGACACGCTCCTGGAAAATTACATCGCCAGTCGCCACTCTCTTTTGACATACAAAATGACAGAAAAAGAGTGCTCATGTCAAATTAATCCTATATTTGTCTGGTGGCTGGAACCACTTTGGAATTTATTATTAATCGCCCCCCCTCTTATACCACGTCTCCACCGAGCACTAATCCTCCATTATTATAGATCTTTATTAAATCCATTACAAATCACGCGATTTACCATACAAATTTAAATCCTCTCGGGAAGCGATTAAAAATAAATCCTCTCATAAATCCCATTCACTCTATTCACAAACCTATTTTCTGCACCTTTGTGACAGTTTGAGAATCAAAAAAGGAAACTGAAACTGTCTCTGTGCGACAGATCTGTCACAAGTACGTTTTCTATTGTGACTTTTACTGCGGAAATCGTTTTTCGCTACTTGAAAATGACATCGCCACTCTCTTTTGAGAGTCAAAATGACAGAAACAGAGTTTTCGTGTCAAATTAATTCTATATTTGTCCGATGGAGCCACTTTGGGATTTATTTTTAATCGTCTCCCGGTAATCTTCTTTTAATTGTCGGTGGAGCCATAGAATTAGTTTTTAAGCCAATTGCCATCACCAAAAGTAATACATCGACCTAACCATGTCTCCACCAAACACTTATCCGCGATTAATATAAATCTTTATTAAATCCTCAACAAATTTACCATACAAATTTAAATCCTCTCGGCAAGCAATGGCATGTAAATCCCCTCATAAATCTTATTCACCCTTTTCACGAACCTTTTCGAACACCATTTTAACAGTTTAAGAATCGAAATGTGAGAGAAAATGTCCACGCTCCTGGAAAATTACATCGCCAGTCGCCACTCTCTTTTAACAGACAAAATGACAGAAAAAGAGTGCTCATGTCCAATTAATCCTATATTTGTCTGGTGGCTGGAACCACTTTGGAGTTTATTATTAATCGCCTGCTCCTCCCTCTTATCCTCGTATTATTGCCGGTGGAAACATAGTATCTCATTCACACTTTTCACAAACCTCTTTCAAGCCTTTTCGCAACCTTTAAAACAGTTTGAGAATCGAAAAAGCAAAAAGCAAACTCTCTCCACGTATGGCAGATCTGTCGCAAACACGATTTCTATTGGGATTTTTACAATGGAAATCATTTTTCGCTCTGGGGAATGACATCACCACGCGACGCCACTCTCTTTCTATATTTTTTATATTTGTCCTGTGGAGCCACTTTGGGATTTTTTTTAATCGTCTCCTGCTAATCCTCATTCATTGCCGGTGGAGACATAGTATATTAGCATAAATTACTGAATAACTAGATATTCAATTTCGGACATACAAAAGCTTTGCCCACAATCGAGAAATTTACCCATCCGCCGACATGTGTTTACAAATGTGAGTAAATTCATCAATTCGTCATTTCCATGCAATTTCGTTCTGGAGCTTTTACATCAGCTGATCGTGTATGGTAAATTGTTGTTGTATCTTCTTACACGTATTTACCCGACACGAAAATTTAAAGTTTTATAAAAGCTTTATAAATAACGTAAACAATTGGGTGTTGGAGGGTAAGAGGGACGCAAGTGGAATATCTAGTTATTCAGTAATTTGTGGTATTGTATCATCAGAATTTTGCTGTTTTCGAGTTTGTTATGCATGCAAGCATCGTATTCTGATTATTTAAGTTCGAATTCCTTCAGAACTTCGTTAGGTTGTCTCCACCAGAGACTAATCCGCAATTAACATACATTCCCAACTAATCTCCCTTCAAGGTTTACCATACATAAATTTAAACCCTCTCGGCAAGCGACAAAAAATTAATCCCCTCATAGTATTATGTCTCCACCGGACATTCATGCGCGATTAACATAAATTCTAAGCTAATATCCCTTAAATATCATGCAACGATATAAAATAAATCCTCTAATAAAATTCACCCTTTTCACAAGCCATTTTCAACGCTTTTCGTACACCTATATAAAAGTTTGAGAATCAAAAAGTAAAACCGAAGCTGTTTACGTATGACAGGTCTGTCACAAATAGAATTTCTATTGGGATTTTTACAATGGAAATATTTTATCGCCCTGGGAAATTACATTGCCAATATTTTTTCAGAGCCTTAATGATAGAAAACGAGTGCTCGTGTCAAAATAATCCTCTATTTGTACGGTGCTTATCCAGCTAATGGCTGGATGGCAGCTTTATGGCCGGTGGAGACATAGTATGTATTAGTGTTGATCGCTTCACCGTAGATAGAACTGCGTAAAAGTGTGTTTTTGGACAGAATTGCAAAGAAAGTTGATGCCACAGCCCACAGCCACACCCACTTCTGTTCAAATTCGGTTTTATTTATACTGTTCACAATAAATTAATATATTGATAAATAAATAACTAAGAAATAAATAAATAAATTATAATTTGATAGATATATAATAATTTATAATTAAAAAAACTATTAAATATGTGTAAATTAATTGAACAATAAACAAAACGAAATAAGTATTAACACAAAAATTAAATTTATTATAGTATTGTACAAGTGTTGTGATTTTAATAACGAGCTCAACACTAGTCTCTCACATTTTGCATTTCAAATCGTTGTTTAAACTCTGTTGATGTTCCAGCCAGGATACGAAGAAAATATTTATTAATAACTTATGGCGTATTCTTTTGAACACAGAACTGCCACACCGAGCTGTCAAATAAAACTCCGAGTTTGCGACAAATCCAGCGTGGTGTACAAATCCTGTCAAATCGCTTTGACCTTATTTTGCTTACTTTTTTTTCATTTCGTAGCGTGGTTTTGTTGGCGTCGGTTTTTTGCACTTTGTACTTAAAATGAATTAAGTTAGCTTTGTCTTACTGATCTTTAGTATTTTTGTATCGATTTCATACAATTTCAGTCGCGTTAAAAAAAAAAAAAAAAACGAATGAAAATTGAGTCAAAATGTCACTTCACATACGCAATTAAAGCTGCACCCAGCCTCCACCGTCAAATACGATGGTGGCGAAAAATCGAATTCGGTGTCGACACCAAACTAATGCGGAGTTCAAAAGAACATTTACATGAACACGATTCCGTTCAGGTATACGAGAAAAGAACAGTTTTTATCTGTATTCCACACCAGTTTCACGACTCGGGGCTGAAAAGAATACGCCATAAGTCTTTCTTGGCCTTTTCAATAACCTCATTTCCAGAATCTTTTTGGCATAACTTAAAACCAGCATAAGGGTCTAATCATAGCTATCATCGGATAGCATCATTGGAACAAATCAGTGGAACAATGTTTTCGGTTTTCTGTTAAGTCATTCATAGCAATCATTGAAAATTTCTGTCAGTGCACAAACAGCTACAGGCATTTGAGGTTGGAGTTGATCAGAGAAAGGAAAACTGACAGTTGACAATAGAGAGAGAATGGAATGCTTTTCAGTGGAACGATTTTGTCGCAAAAACACAAATCCAAATCAGCTGTTCCTTAAAATCGATTTCTGTCAGTGAAATAGTAAAAGCGATTTTACATAAAAGTTTTAACGCAATTTATGTATTTTTGTTACGGGAAAAATTCTGCAACTCATAGGCTTCATTTTGATACCAATAACAGCCAACATTGTTTGCTCAAACGTCTAAAAACATGAAAACAAATTTTTCAATGATGCAATCCGATGATAGCTATGATTAGACCCTTATGCTGGTTTTAAGTAATGCCAAAAAGATAAAAACATTATTATTCTCTCGGCTTGTCTGAAAGAGCGGGCTTGATTACTTACACATATCTTACAGCTATCGAACTTTCTTACTAGATAACAAATCTAGGAATTTACTTACTTATCTAAAGTAAGCTTAAAAAGGTTATCCTAAACCTTTTTAAAGCTTTAAATTTATCATGATGCCACAACATTTTGTTAGACCTGTGACAAATAATAGGTGCGTGTCCATACTTTCTGTACCATTTTGTTCAGATTTCCTTATTTGAAGGAGTTGGGGTAAGGGAACGCTTTGTGCGCCAAAAAACTGCCCACATTTTAAACGTCAAAGCTAATGTTAAGGAAAAGTTATAGCGATTGATAAAACATGCATTCATTAAGAAGTACTTGAAATATTTGGATTATTGTCTGCAGCATAATATTCACTGACTTTAAGTTTTTTGTGTTTAAAGTCGATAAATATATTCTTCAACATTCGAAACTTCACATTAAAGCCTTTACTACATTCGGAAAGTTTGTTTACTACATTCAAAAAGTGTGTGCACGAAAATGCTTTTTCTCTTTTTGCTTCATTACAAATCAAAGTAACTTGCTTGAAAGTTAGAAACAGCAACAGTTGTTCAAAAGTACAAATTTCACGAGTCGCTATAGCTAACACCTTAGTGTCCACCTAAATGTCATCTGCTGTTGTCCAACTCAATTGCCGCCGCTATGACACTTTTCATAATTCTGCCGAAAGAAATTTCTTGGGCTAAATTTCATAGGGAGGGGAAGTTTCAAACCCTCATTTTTGATTTCTCTTCTGTCCAAAGCTACACAAAAACTGTGTACGGGAACAGGGTTTGGCTATATTTCGTAGGTTTAAGCCGTTTTGTGTAGCTTAGGACTGGTACGGGAACAAACCAATTGTCTATAATCCTTTTTTAAAACTATAGGCCTGTCAGTCGGTGCCAATTACGCGTGGTATTTCAACCTTCGGACTTCACCTTTTGAATGGAAACGGTAGTGAAAATTTAGAGCACTGTCGAGGCTATAAAAGCATTGCTTTAATAACAACAAAAGTTTCAAATCCAAGTCACACAATAATAATTCATGGTTGAGTTCATCATATTATATATATTTTTTTTTATTTGATATATAATTTCTCTGGAATATTATTTTGTTTCACTTCTTTTATTATATACATACATAACCATTTTAATTGAACAAACACAATCACACATAAGCCAACATATTATAATAATAATACACAAATAACAATAAAAAACATAATAATCTTTATATCTTCCTTAATTGAGCATAAAAACCATACAGAGAAGCCGTTACTATTTTCCATTTAAACAATTATTTTAATAATATTTTTTATATATACTGTATTGTATTTATTATTGAATTTAAAACACAAAATATTATATTATAATATTATTCTCCGCATTATGCTTTGTATTTTTGAATAAATATACATATTGTGTATAGTAAATATGTTCATCTCTACTTTTATAAATTTTATTTAATTTGTGTAAATTGGAGCTTTTAATTACATATGTACTTAATTTTTGTCTATAATCTAAACATATAAGATTTGGTATTATATATTTTTGAATATAAGGACTTATTTTTTTTGTTTTGACAAAGCGTTTTTAATATACAATACCGGACGACTTAACATTAAAGCACTTAAGTTCACTACAATATGACTACAAAAACATTTATTACTAAAAAAATATACATATATAATTTTAGCGAAAGATAAAGTTAATTAAAATGCTATTTACCAGCGCAAGAAATAAGCCGATTTATACTATAAAAATACAGGGAAAATAAATAAATATATAGAGTGGCGCCACAGCTCGAGGTGAACCAGGGCCAACCTCGGTTCGCCATGTATGCTGTGTTGGTTGTATTCTTCACATACAATTCTTCCTTTAATTTTTTGCCGAGTCCCAACGGAGCTGTTAGAAGTTTTTCGAGACAAATAAAATTCTCGGAGGGTTTTTCAGACCCTCGCGGATGCGGGGACCGTGAAAAATTACTAGTATTTTTCTTTATATGACAAAGGAAGGATTTGATCCTAGATTTCTTGTGCACTACGCCACGGCCCCACGAAAATATTTGGAATATACTAATGAATTAACTTTAAATAAATGCAACATTAGTTTTATATTTTTAAAATACGGCACAGAGAATTACATTTTTCATTCATACAATTCGTATATTACAGGCAGGACATTAAAAGCTTTGCGTTAAACATTCTAAAATTTTGTTATATTTTACAAACTATACGTTATTCTACTATTTAAAAATATTATCTTTATATATAGTTTTGTACAATTAAGAGCTAAATACATATGTACACTTTTAATCATATTTATATGTATAATATTAGTAAAATATTTGATATTTATATATTTTTGTTTTATTTTATTGACATTATAAGTTAATGTTAACTTCTACTGTGGTGTTTTCACGAAGCAAAAAGAGACTTTTGCCTTATAATATTTGTTTTGTAATTTTATAAGATAATAAAACTAAGAAAGTATTTTCTACAATATCAAGTTTTTGATTTCCCTTTTTGCATATAACTATTAAAGTAATAAAAATTATCATTATGGACGTGAAGAGAATTTATAATAATTTCTAGATATTTATAAAAAATAAAATAAAATGGAAAAGTTAAATAATTGCATTAAATATTTGTATCTAGACTTTCTTAGAATTTTTAAGTTTGAAACGATTTTCTTAGTCCTATCTTAAACGAAGTCAAAAAAGCTAATGAACCTAGGAAACCCCTCCGATCTTATCTTATTTCTTAATAATTGTATTTAACACTTAAATTAAATATAATGAGCAAAAACAAAGATAAAAAAAAATATAATTAAACACCTTAAAGCGAAAAGACTATAAAACAAATCAGGTAAAAATACAATAACCACCGCCGGAGGTTCAAGACCACCTTGAACCTCCGGCTGCTGTGGAGGTTCAAGGTGGTCTTTGGGGATTTAGCCCAGACGAGATATTGTGCTACAGTTTTTGTCGTACTTTGGTTATCCTTAGTATCAATATCGCTGTTCAAATATTTTGCCACATTAAAAAAGAACTTGTGACTAGAAATATTGACACAGAAAGCTGCTGTTGGTGTACTCAATCCGTTCTAAAAAAATAAACTTAAGCATACACAATCGTTCCCTTTTAACATCTGAAAGACTGTGACTTTTTTCTAGGAAATGATAATATGCAAATTGAGAATACTGTCGTCGGCGATAGAATGCATAAGATTAAATTTAGCAGACACGAAGCTTTATCTCCTAAAAAAGCTTAGGAGATAAAGCTGAACCCTTCGGCACACCAGCATTTATATGGTAGAAGTTACATTTTAACAGACCAGAAACACTTGGATAGAATGGTTTCAATTTACAATGCAATTAATAAAGGACTCGTCGACTTCAAAAGCATTAATTTCCGACACGAGCACTTGATAACAAGCGAGTGGAGAAAAGCCATAAAACTGCAAGTAGAACTTTTGCGACGAAAACCATGTTGCTGTTACTTAATTGGCTGGCTGGACCACAGCCACCGCGGCACTGGAGGTACTCAGTACCAGCTCCGCATTTTGCAGGCGGAGCTGGCAGCCATAATCCAAGCTGCCTCCGAGCTGAAGAAACACAGCCCTGCAAAACAAGACCATCGGCAATTAAAGCCTTGGAATCAGACGTAGTAAAGTCAAGGGCTGTGAAACTATGCAGGGAAATTCTGGACGAGTTATCACTTGGCAAGCTTGCGAGATATGGGTCAGGGATGAATGCATCTCTAGCCCTCAAATCTATAAGAGTCCCGCTGAGTTCAATAGCACGTAGGATAGAAACTGAATCCTTGAGTAGAACCATACTACGTTGGACAGAACTTGATACGTGCAGACACACAAGGGAGCTATGGCCAGCGGTAAGCAAAAAGAGATCACTATTTTTTATCGAACTAGCCCGCAGGAATATCCGACTACTCACGGGAATCCTCACGGGGCTACACGCTGAGCGGCTAGGCATACCAGTGACGTTGAAGAAATTGAATCTGTTCGTCACCTGCTTTGCGAATGCCCAGCCCTAAACAGCATCAGGCGTAGTACCCTCGGCAGTTACTTTATCAACGAGCTAAATAATGTAGATCTTAAGGACCTCCTAAGATTTGTATACAAATCCGGATGGGTCCAAGAAGGCGGAACTCTGAGCTTCTAACAGCGGTCTATTTCTGTTTTCGTTCCAGGTATTAAGAAGGTTCCCAATGGACCCAACTGCTAGTCTAAGTGAAGCCGTGACTATTGTCAAAAGGGCATCCATCAACCTAACCTACTTCATTGGCTGCCAATTTCATTGATATCAGCGTAGATAAATACCCTTCTGAAGGGTCTATATTGCCACGAGCGACAGAACAGTCAACGTCGACAGTTGAGATAACATCGAATCTTTGTGAGCCAAACTGTCGCTCATGGAAAAGCATTGAAAGTAGTGGTTTATTGCTCGTTGAAAAAAGTGTAACTGGTTTGATGCTGTAAATACTTTCAGGGAAAACACAGAATAATTCAACAGAATAAGAAAATACGAAAGTCTGCTAATATAGTTTACCTCGTAAATAAGCAGTATAACCAGTCCAGTAAACTCAAGTTCACTTACAACCTCTATTCATAAGCTCCGAATAATACAAAATTTGCTTTCAAATCGGCTCATGATCCTTGGGCCTTGCAAAGACCTAAGATTTCGTCATTGCTGGGATACCATAAAAACAATGCGAAATGACCTTCAGAAAAATGTTCCCCGCCTAGATGTTATGTTAATCTCTTGCCTTACCAGGTAGTTAAGCTGCACATAAACACATTCAACGGATTAACACAAAATATGACAGGCAGGTATTTACTCATGTAGATTCAGTACATTTTGAATAGATGTTACTTTTATGAGTCCTGAAAAGGTAAGATTAAGCACTGTGTACCTCTCCGCAATAAATAACAATTAGCTATGTATTAAAGGAGGCATGGATATGCTTTGTTTTATTTGCATGTAGTTATTTTTTCTTTCTTTTAAAGGATATTTCTTTGATAATTTCCATCTCTCATTAAAGGGAGAGGGATTATCTTCTCTGGAAAAGCAGATACCCTCGTTATCACAATATCATAAAAGAAACCTTGGTTATAAATGGGTTCACCTTACAAAAAGAATCTTTTCGCCTGTTGTTTTTTTTTTGAACCCAACAGGGGCGTAGTGACATTACTGGAATAATGAATAATCAAATTCACTTGAGTGTTAATGTTGGTAGTAAGAAAAAAATTTAGATGCTCTGCTGTTATTAACGGTTAAGGGACCAACAGCTGTATACAAAATGTATAATATTCCTAATGTCGCAACCTACGACTTTTATCATATTTTTAAGGAATGATATACGACTGCTTTCGAAATATAAGAGAAGTGTCGAAAAAGCTCATTTATTCACGAATAAGACCCCATGTCTCGAACAAGATCTCAGGGTTCCACAGTCGTGATATTTTCAGCTTAAAAAAAAAGAGCTCAACTACAAGTTTTAACGCTCTTTTTTGAGTTTTATTAAGTAAAGAAGGCAGTCTTTGGGGTCCAGAAGTGAGAGATTTACTTTAGTGTGGGATGTATTTAAAGAATCCTAAGTATTTCGCATCTTTTTTGGCGACGTTGAATATGAGATCGATCCAATAGACTGAATATGAAGTTTTTCGGTTTCAATTCAAATTTATTGGATTAGAAGATCATTAAAGAATTTTAAACCACTGTTGGAGGAAATACTGAGCACACCAGTATCAATATGATGGGCATTAAATTTACAACTGTCCAGGAGCGTTTAGGGCCGGTTTTTCAGTGCGAGATCATCCGACTTTCCGAGTTAAACTGATGGCGTATTCTTTTGAACACTGAACTGCAGCAACGAACGTGTTGGAAAAAATCACGAATGAAAATTGAGTTGAAACGCCACTTCACATACACAACCAAAGCTACACCCAGCCTCCACCGTCAAATACGACGGTGGCGAAATTTCGAGTTCGGTGTCGACACCGAACTAATTCGGAGATCAAAAGGACATTGACATGAGCACGATTCCGTTCAGGTGTACATGAAAAGAACAATTTTTTTCTGTATTCCACACCAGTTTCACGATTCGGCATTGAAAACAACACGAAATGTAACTAACGCCAGAAATGAGCTTTTCATTGAACTCAGATCTGGGATTTATCTCAGCTGAACTCGCCAAATTTGGTGATTTAATCTCGGATCAACTCTGGAGAACAGTTGAACTTCTTTTTATGTTTTTTCTGTGTGGAATGGTAGGTGATTTGCGTGTTTCTGTGAAAAATGACATTTGAGAATAACTCGAACTTCTTTTCCTGTGTTTTTCTATGTGAAGAGAGTCGAAGATTTTGACAACTTTGTTGGCGGAGTTAACTGTGCAGTGAAAAACTGCTCGCTGGGTTAACTCCAGATTGGTTTTTTTACGACATTAACAGATCTTGGTTTAAGCTGGGCTTAGCTCAGCACTGAAAAACTGGCCCTTAGTAATCCACAAGGAAATTACGAATTCAATAATTGAAGTATTCACCCATTGCAAATGCACTCGTTTTAGGCAACAAAGCATGATGCCGAGTGCTTGAAAAATGTCGAATGCTTTGGAAATATAAAGTGCTTTTGAAAATTTCAATTAATTTTGACAAATGCGTAGCTTCATGTCACCAATACCGCGTTCTTCTTTGCGGACCTTTCTGTTCCATTTCTAACAACCGACAATGGAACAGAAGGGTCCGCAATGGTGACAGTTGTGATTTTTGAGAGCTGCCCTAATAGATTTTGAACGAAGTTGATGCTGCCCTGGACAGAGTGGCAGAAATGGACTTCTTTCTCCTGATGGGTGACTTCAATGCACATGTGGGTACAGACGACAGTACTTGGAGGAGTGTGATCGGGAGGCACGGTGACCTGGATCAAAACGGGAACGGAGGGAAGTTGTTGGACTTTTGCTGTGCATATGGCTTGTCCATTATGAACACCTTTTTCCCACACAAATACATTCACAAATACACATGGTACAAGCACAGTAAATCCAAAGCCGGTACACTTTTTTCAAATGAGAGCGATGTCTTGCGCAGATGGAGAGAGCACTTTTCGAAGTTGCTCAACCCTCAACAGGGCACTGAAGATGGCATTCCCACTGCTGACGAGATAAGGGCGGAGAATATACCCACAGTAGACGAAGTCACTAAAGCGATTAAATCGCTAAAAGTTGGCAAGTCTGCTGGAGTTGATGAAATCCGGCCAGAAATGCTCAAGGCAATGGGTGAAGAGGGTGTTAAATGGCTAACACGTGTCATTAAGGTGGCCTGGGATAGCGGGAAGGCACCAAGCGATTGGCAAACGGGAGTTATAGTGCCCATTTTAAAAAAAGGGAACAAGAGAGATTGCGCCAACTATAGGGGCATATCTCTCTTGAGTCTTCCGGGAAAAGTATTCGTGAATGTGTTGGAAACGCGTTCCAGAGCTGTAATCGAGCCCTTGTTACGGGAAGAACAGTGCGGCTTTCGGCCTGGCAGAGGCACAACCGACCAGCTTTTTACTGTGAAGGTTATTCTTGAGAAGGCCTGGGAATATGCCAAACCGGTCTATGCGTGTTTTGTAGATCTGGAAAAGGCGTATGACCGAGTCCCTCTAGATACTCTGTGGAGAGTTTTGCAGGACTATGCGTTGAGTGGGCCTCTTCTGAGAGCCATTCAGTCTCCTGTATGGAAACTGCAGAAGCTGTGTACGGATAAATGGCGTCAAATCCCGTCCTTTTGATGTGCGCGTTGGACTTCGCCAGGGATGTGTTCTGTCGCCGCTCCTTTTCATAGCATATATGGACTGGATGGTGAAGCGCAGTCTTGGCGAGCAATGTTTCGAATTGGCTGGCATCAGGCTGAGCCATCTGCTTTTCGCAGATGATTTGGCCATCCTTGCATCATCCAAAGAGGAACTTCAACGAGCACTGGATAGGTTTGCAGCCGTCTGTGGTGATGCTGGGATGAAAGTAAACGTGAACAAATCGGAAGTGATGGTTGTTTCCCGAACTCCTGTGCAATGTACCCTGCACATAAATGGAGTTCCATTAAAACAGGTGGAGAAGTTTAAGTATCTCGGGGTCTTTTTCACGAAAGATGGGAGGAGTGATACTGGGTTGTCCTGTAGAATTGGCCAATCTGGAGCAATAGTAAAGGAACTGCGCCGGCCGGTCATCAGGAAAGCTGATCTTGGAGTGAAAGCAAAGATCTCAGTTTTTAATTCAGTGTTCGTTCCGACCCTCATCTATGGTCATGAAATTTGGGTAATGACCGAAAGAATTAGATCGCGGGTACAAGCTGCCGAGATGAGATTCCTGAGGTGCGTTGCTGGTGTTACTCTTAGGGACAGAGTGAGAAACGTCAGTATTCGTGGGAGTCTTAATGTTGAGCAGCTACTTCTCCGAGTGGAGCGATCGATTCTTTGATGGTTTGGACACGTTGTTCGCATGCCCCCAGACAGACTTCTTAGACAGGTCATGCTAGCCGAGATGCGAGCGCGTCGCCCCCCTGGTAGACCAAGAAACAGGTGGTGGGAGCAGGTAAAGAAGCTCTCTGAGTCCCGCCTGGGGATTGCGCCGGAGTCTCTTGAGTTGGTGGCGGAGGATCGAGAAAGATGGAAGGACCATTTAGCCACCCTCACTCCGCGACCCTTTTAAAAGGTAAGCGGCATTTCGAAAATGATGATGATGATGCCCTTATAGAAATTTTTTTTAAGCAACCTGTTTAAGTGTATAATAAATATAATGCAGGACACTGATGCTTGAGCTGGAGCTTCTGGTGTAGTTTTTCTGGTGAAGGAGTAGGTTTAAAATTGAGCTGAAGACATAGTTTTATGCTAAAATTTGTACTCTGGGTCGAGTATGTGCCTTAATCTTAGAGAATATTATCCACTGTACGATATAGGAGGGTTTTGGCAAATACGGCCAACATTCCACGTTGGGAAATTGGAGCTGCCAAAAAACTTGAAAGAGGACTCAGCAACCTTCCTTGCACAAGTTAAATAATTTGAATAATATGCTTAATTTACAGAGCGCCATACCTCAAAAAACATAGTGTGTAGCATATTTTATCATGACTTTGGTATTTTATGTTATGTTTGTATCATTTCGAAACAAAAAAGTCATAACAATTTTGGGAGATTGCCTCACAAATATCCCTTTTGTCGTCCGATGAGAAAGTTCCTCAAAACAAGGTGCTTACTTAGTCATAGCGCGGGAGGTGGTAGTGGCTTTGTTTTAATAACCTCATGTGAACTCAATTTTCGAAAAGAAAAAAATACTTTAGATCTTAGCATTAAAAATTTCAAAAACCTTGCTTCTGTGTTGTTGGTACTGTTAAATTCTATGTAAACGCTTCAACGGCTTTCTGGAAACCTCAAAGTCAAAAACCATGGCCTGCAATAAAATTAAACATAATGAAGTAAATCTAAATTGACAGAGGAATAAATAAATAATCCACCGGTTTCCCAAATAGGTTTTCTAAAAGTCAATACATAATATCCTTTTGCGAACAGGAAAATACTATACATTTCGTGTAGGTCATCTGAGTCGAATTGGCAACAAACTCCAATTTATTTTTCAGTCAAACTTTTTCTTATTTTGTCAAATGATGTTTTCAAACTCTTTTTTCAATTTCTGTTAAGTCGGATGCGGCGTAGGTTAAGGAATTTGCGAGTCACTATACTTCAGTTTTTTTTTTTATCACAGAAATAAAAGTTTAAAACATATTACAAAAACAAGGTTTCTTCCTAGGTAACCCCAAAATGCGCCTTAAAAAATAAAAAATAGGAGAAATAAAAACATTTGACTTTTTAAAATGAGTAAAAAATTATATTTCCCTGGGCTAGAAACTTCAACAAAAATTTGATTTTTCAAAAAAGCACCAAAATTATAATTAAACAACAACATTGATCAACAAGGAACAAAGAAATCCGATACTAATTTTCTATCGACACTGGAAGTATTTTGACTTAATTGGCTAACAATAAATTTTACACTTTTCTTAAACTTCAAACACTTCTAAGAACTTATCCACTTATTTATTTACAAAAAAAAAAAAAAATACAAATCGAATATGTCTGAATAATAAAATAAAAACTACTTAAAATAGTGCAAATGCAATAGTTTATATTTTAATACATTGGTATTTTGTGTTTTACTTAAATTTGTTTTTTTTTATCATTTAAAGCTTCACCATTTGATATTTTCAATTGTTTTACAATAGTACATTTTACAAGTGTTGTTTTGGTTTTTTTTCTGATATATTTGGCTATAGCTATACAATTTTGTTTGTTGAGTATATATTTATACAGGTATAGTACAGTTCATATAATTAAGTTTAATCTCTTTTTATACAATTTGATGATAAAATTAATTAAATATTTTTTTTTAATATAATCTTAAGTATACTTTCGTATTTAATGAAATATTCTGGTCTTTTCATTTATTCTTTAATGTATAAATAGAAAAAATTTGCGAAACAGTTAAAGCTATAAATAAATACATTGTTTAATAAAAGCAACATTCTTTGTATACTCTTTTTTCCCTTTAATCTTCTATTTATAATGCAATACATATATTTTTTGGAGACAATCTAAATATTATTTACAATAAAACTTTTTAAAATTTGCCTCACAATAATATTTTCATTACAATAAAATAGTAAAAATACGCATGTTGGTTGTAAAGCTATTCAGATATTTGGACGGTGGATTGATTACCATTAAAGTTATTGTTATTATTACTAATAACAGAGCCGGTACTACTGCTGCTAATGGTAGGAAGTCAGCTGCAAAATAAATTGAAAAATCCTCGACCCTTTTCGGAACGTGGAGCCATAAGCATTGGAACTTGGTTTTTATGAGTAACAGTTATCTGAAAATTGCAATAAAAAGAGTTTATTTTTTTATAATTTTAAATATGCATATTTAAAAAATATTTTAACATTTTCAAAACTTTAAAACTAGTTTGCGTGATATTGACGTCAAAGGATGTAGCAAGAGCTCATATAATTTTGCCTTAAACAGAGTTTGGCTAATTGACTTTGCTGCTGAGTCTTAGGATGTGATAAAGTGTGCCTATGACCTACTTATGGAGTAGGAATTAGGAAAATTAATCTGCTTCTGTGTTCCTTTACCCGAGATGTCACTTTACTACCACACAACTTTCCTCATATCGATAGTTCTGTTTTTAGGGTGGTTGTGTACTTAAATTTCATGCGACATTCTTAATAGTTTCGTGGAGTTGGATTTCCTGGTTGTCCCATAAATACAGGAAAAAAGGCTCTTTACCCCTAAGCCGTCAAAAGAATACCGTGCGATAAAAGTCTTCCAAAGCTTTGCTATAAAAAAAAAAAACTATAAATTAAACCAAAACACCTAAAATGTTACGCATACGCCCGAGTGTGCTCTTAATCTATTATGGCCAGTAAAGTAAAACTTGAAAACCATTTTATGGCATTCAAAGACGGGTACGTAATTCAATTAAATTAAACCAACCTAAAGCAAATGGATTCCACATAAAGTGAAATTACTCTGCAGACTATCAGTTACCAGACTAAACTCCGCTCAAACCAGACCACATGCCGAGCCACTGAACAAAAAGAAGCCAGTAGTGCCCCATAAAGGACACACTCCAAGACCCAAACAAAGTGCATTCCCAAAGTGCATTCCAAGCAAAAAACTCAAAAACGAAAATAAAAATAAAACTCTTAACAATACTCACCATACAAGGGGCCTGCATCCAGGGTTCACCGTCAATTTGCATGGGAAAAGTTTTTCGAGTTTTTATCGTTACCTCGCTGCACTGGGCCAACCGACGTCCAGACGCTCTCAAACCTGTCCGTACTTGTCCCATGTGCAAGCAATTTTCCAAACCAATGACTTCTATGAGACGATCACCAAAATCTGTCAAAGACACCCAAGCCCATAGATAAATAGAGAATTAAATAAATGTGTGTGTGGCGAACAAAGAAAAAATGTCCTTGCACAATGTGTGTGTTGTGTAGTATGCCAAAGCAAGCACTTTTAATCTATGTTATTCCAAAGCATGGGATAGAATAGACTATTGCTACCGGTAGCTGACGCGCGTATTTCACAATGAAAGCATAAAATTGGCGATAAAAATGGAACAAGGATATTATGGGGGTGAACAGGAGGCGGACAAACGGTTTATTTGCAAAACGTGTTTAAGCCAACACAAAACACAAACGAAATCACAGCCTACGACGCGCGTAGGGATGAGCTAGATGCTCGTGTATAGCCCAGAAACAGCACATAACTTTTGGCAGTAAGAGGCAATAAAAACGCACACTTCCAGCTAGACAACACTACACTCTGCCCCATGCTACGTGCCCGGGGTGTGTGTATAAAGCACAACGAAATCGAGAAAAAAAGGATACATACCTTGTATAGCCACCGATAAGTCAACCGAATTAAAGCTGGTCGCTGATAGTTCCTTATCAGATGATTTCAGCTTCTTACCCTTCCGAAATGGACCGCCTTTCCTGATACGCTTCTGGGACAAGTGTTCGCCCCATAAATTCGAGCCACCATGTGTGTAGGGAATGTTAAGCAGAGCGATGCCTTGTAAATGTGGTCCATTTGCCAAGTCCAGTGAAACACCATCACACTGCAAAAAGAACCAAAAAAAAAAAAAACAACGAAATGAAAAAAGAATATTCGAAAAGGATTCTTGCTCTTTCTAAAGAAAGGGCCACTTATTTTTCTTTTTTTTTTTTTCGATTTTGCAAATCCTTTCTTCAGAGCCGACACTTTATTATATTTAAAATGGAATTCAAATAGGCTTTCCTTGAGGATTGTCTTTTCGTCCGAGAATGGTGCGGTGCAGCGTGTGGTTAAGCACCAAACGACAGAAAGGAATCCCTTCTCAGGCCAAATTGGGATGAATAAAGGCAAAAGACGAGTGAAAATGTTCCATTCTATTTGGAAAAATTAGGTTTTAAAGGATTGCACTTGACGGGCAGGGAGATTTATTTAATTTTACAACTTTATTGCTCTATGCCCCAACAGGACCAGGTGGCTGATTTAGATAAAAAGTATGACGTCAATGTGGCTGTGTAACACATATTTATTTATATTTTTTTTTTTATGGGCAGGATTGCTTGGCAGGTTATTTTATGACAAAGTGGCTAACACTTAAATTATCATTACAAGTACGATGGTAGGTAATAAAAAAGTGAATTTTAGTAGAAACACATTTATATCACCTAACTTGGAAGGACGAAATAATAATTTTGAATAAAGATCGTGAATAAATCTGTTGCGGAATATGGGCGCGTTAGACGAAGGAAAATACATTACGAACATAATTTGGAGCAGCAACTCAGCGGCATCAGGACACTTTTGTCTATGTTTGGAATACACAACTGTAAGTGATGTTGGTGGAAAAGGGGCTGTAATGTGAGCTGAGCTTCTGCCAAAGCATGAAATAACAGTGTTTTAGCTTATGCCCTGAACGTATTCAATATCACTATTGTATGCTATTATCCGATGTAACCTCTCGATAATGGAATTATTGTCATTGGCAGTATACCCTGTTACTGATATCAAAACTCTAAAAAGGGTTTTTAAGGAAGTTTTCTGTCTCTGAATTGAAACCCTTGTACGATACTCGATAACTGCCTTCCCGGTCATAGGTCTTTTCCAAGTCTACAAAACACGCGTAGACCGGTTTGGCATATTTTCAGGCCTTCTCAAGAATAACCTTCAGAGTAAAAATATGGTCGGTTCTGCCTCTCTCAAGCCGAAAGCCGCATTGCTCTTCCCGCAACAAAGGCTCGAATACAGCTTTGGAACGCGCTTCCAACACCTTTGCGAATACTTTTCCAGCAATCTCTCTTGTCCCCGTTTTTGAAAATAGGTACTATAGCTTCTGTTTGCCAATCGCGACGCTAGGTGCTTTCTCGCTTTCCCAGGCCACCTCAATGACACCGCTAAGGTGTTTGATTCCGCTAAGACTGTCCTAGAAATGCTACCTATATTGCTTACCAATTTGAAAATTTATTATAAATTTGAACTAAGCCTTTCCTGCACCCAGCCTTGAACTCACTACAATTCCAACAGTAAGCCGATGGTGGCGGTGACGTCTTCATATATACTTATTGCTCTTGGGCGGCCTTTGCTTGAATAAAATGCTTGAGCGAACTTAGCTGAAAGACAAACTATCTATTCCAAAAACAAAGAGGCTGTTGCTTATGGTAGCCAGATCAGGCATTTCGAAAAGAGCTGGATGTGTACCGAGTTCCTGTTTTGAATAACATGTTTCTTAGATCGTGTCAAGCGGGCATACGTGGCATTATACGCATGCCGCAGAACGTTCGGAAGCATTTGGGGACTGCAACCAAACATGGCACACTGGATGTATATAGCGGTTGTGAGACCCAGCTTAACTTATGGTGCAGTTCTCTCTAACCTTACCAAAGTCCAAAGCGCAGCCTGCATGGGTCTAACAGGATCAAACCCACCGCGGCACTGGAGGTACTACCACACCTCACCCCCTTGGACATATACTGCAGCAGCAAGGCAGCTAAAACAGCTGTTCGCCTAAGAGAATCCGGACTGTGGTCTTCAAGATCTTATGGACACGCCTCCGTGGAAACTCAATGGGCTGCCTCCACAGATACCCCAGTCACGGATTATCTCCCTATGACATTCACTTTCAACAGGAGATTCGCTACCAGAATACCTGAAAGAGGTGAATGGGAAGAAATAAGCATTACAGGAGGTGACGAGATCGCCGTACATACTGACGGCTCTAAGATAAACGTTGGAACCGGCGCTTGCATCTTCTGTGGAGCTCTGGGACTAAGTAAATGTTTTCGGATCAATGACGACTGCAGCCATTTTCAGGCGGAGCTGGCAGCCATAATCCAAGCCCTAAACACAACCCCGTAAACAAGACCATCACCATATACTCTAATAGCCAAGCGGCAATTAAAGCCTTGGTAACGATACCGCCCACCCGACCTGGAAGAGGTGAAAGTAGCTGTGTCTAAGCTCAAGTACAACAAAGTAGCCGGAGCGGACGGCCTAGCTGCGGAACTTTTTAAATCCGCTGGCGATGAGCTGGTTAGGAGCATGCACCAGTTCATCTGCAAGATATGGTCGGAAGAAAGCATGCCCGGCGAATGGAACCTCAGCATTGTTTGCCCGATCCTGAAGAAAGGAGACCCTCTGTGTTGTGCCAACTACAGAGGCATCAGTCTTCTTAACATCGCATACAAGATCTTTTCTGCTGTACTGTGTGAACACCTGAAGCCGCTTGCCAACAATCTGACAGGCACATATCAATGTGGCTTTAGGCCAGGAAAGTCCACCCTCGATCAAATATTCACACTGCGGCAGATCTTGGACAAAACCCAGGAATTCCAGGAATTCAAATCGATACACACCACCTCTTCATCGATTTCAAGGCCGCGTATGACAGCATCTATAGATACGAGCTATATAGCGCAATGTCTAGTTTTGGCATCCCTGCCAAACTCGTCAGTCTGTGCAGGATGACGATGGAAAACTCACGCTGTTCCGTCAAGGTCGGCAAAGACCTCACCGACCCCTTTGATGTCAAAAAAGGATTTAGACAAGGCGACGCGCTGTCATGCGATTTCTTTAACATCATACTTGAGAGAATTGTGCAGAACTCTCGCGCCAACACCAGAGGTACAATCTTTCAAAAGTCTGTTCAACTACTCGCATACGCAGACGACATTAACATAATCGGTACAACAAAGCGTGATGTCAGTGAAGCCTTCGCGAGTATTGGGACGGAAGCGGCGAATATGGGCTTAGCAGTCAACTAGGGTAAAACCAAGTATATGCTGTCATCAAGAAAAGACACCCAACACCGACGTCTTGGAAAAAACATCATCGACAGCTATAACTTTGAGGTAGTTAGGGACTTCGTCTACCTGGGTTTCGCTATCAATTCAGACAATGACACCAGCGCTGAAAGCAAACGAAGGATAACTTTTGCCAATCGCTGTTTCTTTGGGCTTAAGCAATTGAGTAGCAAAGCCCTCTCTTGAGCAATTAAAGTGTCCATGTATAAGACCCACATCATCCCAGTCCTGCTTTACGGTGCAGAAGCATGGACCCTGTCAAAAGCGGATGAAAACACTTTAGGCTGCTTCGAGAAGAAAATTCTTCGGACGATTTACGGTCCCGTCTGCATAGACGTAGAGTGGAGGAGGAGATACAACATCGAACTGTACGGGCTGAATAGAGCGATACATAACGTCTACGATGGCTGGGTCATCTAGAGCGGATGGACAGCAATGCCCCGGCCCGGAAAATCTTTAAATCCACATTGCAGGGACGGCGCGGTAGAGGAGCACCGAGACTCAGGTGGTGCACGCAAGTGGAAGGGGACCTCATCCATCTTCGTGTGCGAAACTGGAGACGGCTAGTTAGAGACAGAGCTGGCTGGCGAAGCTTGTTGGCTGAGGTCCAGGTCCACCCCGGACTGTAGCACAACCTTAAGTAAGTAAGTAAGTTAAGTAATCAGACGTAGTGAAGCCAAGGGCTGTGAAACTATGCAGGGAAATTCTGTACGAGTTATAACATGGCAACACTGTAACTGTGTGTTGGGTGCCAGGTCACACCGATATATCGGGAAACGAAGAAGCGGACAAGCTTGCAAGATGTCTGGGATGAATGCGTCTCTAGCCCTCAAATCTTTAAGAATCGCGCTCAGTTCGATAGCACGTAGGATAGAAACTGAATCCTTGAGTAGAACCTGCGTTGGACAGAACTTGATACGTGCAGACACACAAAGGAGCTATGGCCAGTGGTAAGCAAAAAAAATCACTATTTTTGATCGGACTAGCCCGCAGGAATATCCGAGTACTCACGGGAATCCGGGGCACTGCGCTGTAGACCACTACACGCTGAGCTGCTAGGCATACCGCTTAACGATTACTGCAGAAGCTTCAGGGACGTTGAAGAAATTAAATCTGTTCGTCGAATGCCCAGCCCTAAACAACGTCAGGCGTAGTACACTCAACAGTTACTTTTTGAACAAGCTCGAAGATCTACATAATGTAGTTCTGAAGGACCTCCTAAGATTTGTATACAAATCCGGATGGGTCCTAGAGGGCGGAGCTCTCAGCTCCTAGCAGCGGTTTATTTCTGTTTTCGTTCCAGGTGTTAAAAAGGTTCCCAATATGGACATAACGGACTCAACTGCTGGTCTAAGTGAGCCGTGACTATAGTCTAAAGGGCATCCATCAACCTAACCTAATCTAACCTAAACACATTTCTGCAGATAGATGGCAGCTAGTGATGGTTTTTATACCCGACTGAGGGTAAATTAATTTTAATGCATAGTTTGCAATACAGTGAAATAATCACCGTAGACCCTTAAGACTTTTTTGAGATATGATCGAGACCGACAGGTGAATCGATTTAGCCATGTCCGTCCGTCCGTCTGTATGTGTGAAGGTTTTAGGTCTTCAGAATCAAGCTAGAGAGCTGAAACTTGGTACACGGCTTGGATCTTTTGCTGCACAGATAAAATGTGAAATTTGGCTTAATCCGTCAACGGCCACGCCCACCACTGGCTTCAATGTAAGACAACCTCTATTTCACATTTTCTTTCAAAATGCCGTTTGGCCAAGTTAGAAAAGCCGTAGGAAATTTTGGTACTGAGCAATATAGGCCTAAGACCTTTAACAAGCTAAAAATTTGACCGCCCACAATACCATGCCCACTTTTAACATGTTAGATCTTTAAAAACCCGATTTCTCGGATAGTTGACCCCAAATCGAAAAAAAATTATATGACAAATATTAAAGATATTACCATTGGCAAAGTTTAGTCCATACAAAGTTTTGAGCTCCGCCCACCTTTAAGGGGCGTTTTTAGGAAAAAACTGTTTTTTTCCGAAATAATTTTCGGTTTTACGCATTTTGTCATGAATCTAACGAAATAACAATTAATTGATTTTAATTTTTAGGCCACACCCACTTTTGGGGGCGAATTATATATGAATTCGGGACAAACAATTTTAGGATTTGGTGTAACACGGTATATAGGGTCGGGTATATAAAAGTTTGTCACAGCCAAACTCTTGCACTTACTCACTTGTTTTAGTAAAGAGAGTTCCTATGTTTCCTCTGCAAGTCACCAAGAATTAAAAAACATATTGACAATTAACAGAGCAGAATAGTCGTTTAACACCAGAGGCGCCTCTAACCATAGCTTAGCTCGTAACACTTAGCCAAAGTGCCCCCTCTTACAACGTCATCTGTCACTCTCAGACACAATGCTCCTGATGAAATTAATCCCTTAAATTGCCAATTTGTGTCAAATACATTGTTCATTCCTCTCCCTGCACTAAACAACTACTTGAAATGCTACCCCAGTTCCTTATATCTAGTAAAGCGTTCACAAAATTGTCACTCTTCGTTTATGTGCAGGACATTGAAAATGCGTGGCCCAGCGTACATTGCCTCCGCCCATCCACTAAAGAATCGTGCAAAACCTAAAGGCACCCAAAAATAACGCACAAGGATACAAAGTTAATGTTTTCCATAACCACGTCGTCACGTAACGCATTTTCGCTGCTATATCCCTCTAAGAGTGTCGTCCTACACGCCTCGTTTAAGTGTCTCAATATCTTTCACTTGAAGAGCAGCCATTCAAGAAATTCTTCATCTACTGCCACCCGTGTAGCCAAAATATCTGACATAAATACCACCACCAGAAATAAAAATAAATTAAATAAATTCACTTCATCGTGTTGAACATTCTCTCCTCATAACCCGCACCGAACCGACCGAATCGACCGACCGACCTACCACCAACAGGATATTCAAGGACAAAATATAAAAAAAAAGTATCTATATAAACATATAAGACGAATAACGATAACTAAACGAGTGGAATAAATATGGGATTTCATTATTCTATTTCGCCGGACCCAAAAGTAAAGGATAGTCTAGGCGACCAAGTCTATTGGCAACAAAAATTTCCATGTTGGACACGTTCTAGTACTTACCACAATTTCAATATTTTCGTGGAGATTCTTGCACGAGGCTGCGAACGTCTCCGAAGTCGCGTACTCAAAGTACCACAGTTTGTTCTTCATGCGGCTGTTAAATTTATGCGGATTCTTCTCACGCTCCAAGTGAAATTTCACGCAAATTGCAGCGTCCTGGGGAGCAAAAATAAAAAGAAGAAGACATATAAGATAAAATACAAAACGCAGATAGCTGAATAATATTTTTCTTTTTTTTTTCATTTTAATATTGGAACAGTCCTGTGCATACAGCAGTTGATCAGGACGAAAGTATTTATGAAATCTCATTAAAAAAGGAAATAAGATCGAAATGCGAATTTTCCATGTGTTCGCTCAGAGGGTTATTTATGGTTGATGGAATGTTTATTGTACATATCAAGCTTTCGCTGAAGGCTGTCACAGTATGTGGGATAAAAACGCTGCCAAGCGTAAAACTAATTTGTGGTAGGTGTTGAGGGTGAGTAGTTATTGGGGGTAGGGAAGGTTATGAACATTCCTCATCAAGATTTATTGGCTCGATAAGCAAATAGTTTTTCCTTTAAGTTGACACACAAATTTCTAGACATGAAGTAGTCAAGCCAATTGGTGATTTAGATGGAGGGCCATAATATTCAGTCGTGAGCCTTCTCATGATTCAAACCTCGACTATTTAATTATTAATGCTGCAGAGCTCCGCAGTTTTTATTTAAAATATTAAAACAACTTCAACTAATTTTTTTAATGGTTCAAGTATAAACAAATTAAATCTGAAAATAATGAATATTGAAAAGTGAAAATTTTACAGAAATTTACTAACATTACAATAATGGATAGTCCTATGATCGATATAGTCCTAGAATTGTAAATGGTTGTAATTTTTCACGTTTCAATATTAAATTAAATTTTGTATGGCTTTGCCATAGAGCCGCTCCCCAATATAAACAATGATACGTTCGGTTGGCTTTTTAATTAAAAATGAATATTGTTCAGCTCAAGTTATCGGAAACGCTTAAATATTATGGCAGACAAGCAGCTTCCTCCACTAAATTGTGCTGTACATTTCTGTCAGACGAAATGCATATGCCAAAGCGTCTCATTTCAGAGGCGTGGCTGAATTTCAAATGACCTTAGCTAGATTTTGCTCAGGCTTGGTTAGGATCGGCCTAATAAAAGACGCACCTTTACAGCACCAACTAAAATAGCCACATGGAACGTGTCCTCAGTTAAAGAGAAAAAAATTTATATATGGGAAGTTTAAGATTTAAAATTTTTAAAATTGGGCAAATTTTTCATTGTGAGAAAAATCCCCAAATGTTTGCAACATGAAATTTTAAGCCAACGAATTTTCTGAACTTCAAATGAAAAATCATCGCAAACTAATTAGTTTGAGCAGTGCCTTGAGTAACTGCAAATAAGGCAGCCGGCGGCCCTGCGAACTAACTCCCAAATGACTTAACTCCCAATGAACTCCCAACAAAAATGGGATTTAGTTCATATGAACCAACTCCCATTTTTTTTGGAACTAAGTCCCAACATGAAATGAACTAACTTCCAACAAAAAAAAAATAACTAAGTCCCAGCAGTGGGACTTAGCTCATATGAACTAACTCCCAATTTTATGAACTAACTCCCACCACGAAATTGGGTGGAGTTAGCTCATTTTAGTGGGGTGCCGCGGCGTAGTGGTTAGTGTGTGTGCTTACTACGCCAGAGGTCTGGGTTCGAATCCTTCCATCATCACCTGAAAAAAAAAGACTTGTTCTTTTTCACGGTCCCCACCTCCGCGAAGGTCTGACAAGCCCTCCGAGAGTATCATTTGTCTTGAAAAACTTCTCAAAGTGCCGTTCGGATTCGGCAAAAAATTGTAGGTCCCCTTGTATGTGAAGAAATTAACACACACAGCATACATTGTTGAGAAGTTGGCCCTGGTTCACCTCGAGCTGTTGCGCCACTCTATTTACTTATTTTTATAGTTCATATTAGCTCGTAGGAGTTAGGTCACTTGGGAGTTAGTTCATAGGACGTTCGAAGCCCTACGAACTAACTCCCAAATGAACTACCTCCTAATGAACTAACTCCCAACAAAAATGGGACTTAGTTCATATGAACCAACTCCCATTTTTTTTGGAACTAAGTCCCAACATGAAATGAACTAACTCCCAAAAAAAAAGAACTAAGTCCCAGCAGTGGGATATTATATCAGCGCCCTGAGCGACCCTGACGCCCTTAGCGAACACCGGCCGGTCTTCGGCCTCACATGCAGGTGCTCAGGGCGCCGATATAATATCCCACTGCTGGGACTTAGTTCTTTTTTTTTGGGAGTTAGTTCATTTCATGTTGGGACTTAGTTCATATGAACCAACTCCCATTTTTTTTGGAACTAAGTCCCAACATGAAATGAACTAACTCCCAAAAAAAAAGAACTAAGTCCCAGCAGTGGGATATTATATCGGCGCCCTGAGCACCTGCATGTGAGGTGGTTCTTAATAAAAAAAGACTCCGGGTGTCTCTTTGGCTCATACGCCGGCCGGCCTTCGGCCTCACATGCAGGCGCTCAGGGCGCCGATATGCGGCGTATGTCCGTTTATTCGTTACTTAAAGTCTCGCAATTTTTAAGTTTTTTACGATATCAAAGAGTGTTTGGGTGGTTCTTAATAAAAAAGACTCCAGGTGTCTCTTCGACTCATATGCCGGCCGGCCTTCGGCCTCACATGCAGGTGCTCAGGGCGTCGCTACGCGGCGTATGTCTAATTATTGGTTAAAAAAAAAAAAGGGACTTAGTTCATACAATAAGTCCCGATGAACTAATTCCCAATTTTATAAACTAACTCCCACCATAAAATTTGACGGGAGTTAGTTCATTTCAGCTGGTGGGAGCTAGGTTATTTGGGAGTTAGATCGTCGGGCTGTTTTGGCGCAACGAACTAACTCCCAAATGAATAAACTCCCAATGAACTAACTCCCAAAAAAAAGGGACTTAGTTCATACGAACCAACTATCATTTTTTTTGGAACTAAGTCCCAACAAGAAATGAACTAATTCCCAACAAAAAAATTAACTAAGTCCCAGCCGTGGGACTTAGTTCATATGAACTAAGTTCCAATGAACTAACTCCCAATCTTATGAACTAACTCCCACCACAAAATTCAGTGGGAAGTGGGAGTTAGTTCATTTTAGGTAGTGGGAGTTAGGTCAGTTGGGAGTTAGTTCGTGGGGCCGCATCCGGCTGGTCGAGGGCATTTTTTATTGTGAAAATTGCTGCAATCATGGGGCAATTTTTCATTCATTTTCAGTTAGGGGCAATTTTTCATTGGGGCCTAACTTCGTGTAGCTAAAAACTAGTGGCAAATGATGGTCAAAAATGGAAGGTCTACACAAAGGCTTAACAGACTCATGACACATTTAGTCACGCAATGGTTTGATTAATTTTTTTAGTCCTATGGTCTTGTACATGGTCTTGCACATGAGGAATCGATACCAAACCAGTTCGGGGCAACTTTTTAGTCTGTGTTTTGTCACAGATTTTTTAGTTCCTCGTTGCTAGAAGTTTTAGGGCAGGCAACTACATATATTACACCGTTTATCCGACACTTAAAATCACTTTGAGCGTTATCGAATTCACGAAAACCGAAAGCATATACACTTTATGAAACCGATTCAAGTATTCGAATCGCTTGACACAAAACCGATCTTCAAATCGGTATTATCAAAAGTCAAACCGACTCCAAAATGCGCGTAGACGGTTGAATCGGTTTGAATCGATTGGCTTTTGAAATTTTGTCACAAATTGTTCGAGTTTGACATAAAAGTAAAACTAAATTTCAAGCCGGTTATTTTGAAACTACTTGCTTAGTTTGCGCATAAACATGACAGTGGAATCGGTGTGAGTCAAAACGGTTACAATTCAATTCGATTCAATTTGTCGGATAAACAAGGTTTGAGTGCCGACGTGAAACCCCTTAATTTCTGTATTTGTATGTGGTTACCTTGAGAGAACAAGAAAAGTTGCTCATGTGAGCGCTGTTTTCGTGGATCGTGAGTAAACTTTTGAAGCATAAAAAAAATTTTAGTGTGCGATTAGCTGAGCAGAATTTTACTAAAGCATTGACTTGGCTGCTCCAAGTTTCGTTAGTTTTCCAAATTGAGTAGGGAAGTTTGCTACTGTCCCTTTAAAGAGGACGTTCAGTATGCACAGCTCAAAGCGATGTTCTCTTGTTTCGTTTCTTTTTAGCAATATTGTATAGATCCAAGGTAAGAAATGCACATACCATGTACGGGTACCTACTTTAAAGGGATAAACCTGAATTCACTTGGTTGAGGTGAAAATCATTTCTACCTCATTGTCCAAGACTCATTTCTGTACTCTGAATGTGTGCAAAAATTCACCAAAGCCAAATAACGTTATAAACCATTTTTTTTAAAGTACCATCCAGAGATTCTAAAGGTCCAAAAGTTTTTAATTATCGGTATGTGGATAAAATCGTTGATACTTAACGGTCGTCTTCTATTGGTGACAGAAAATTTACTGTCACTGAGTGAAACTTTAATGAGGGGATTTTCTCGCAATTATTTCCATTTTTTAACGCCGTGTATTTTTTTTTTCTTATGGATTCCTTTTTACAAAGATTTTTTTTATTTTATTAGTTTTCTTTTTTGGGCACTGATGTCCTTTATGCAGCGATGATGATGATGATGGATATGAATAATTCAATGGATTTCAACGCTAAATGTATTTCAGTCCTTGACAAAAGCATGTGCTTTCTGTTCGATTTGTAATGTTCATTTATAATTCAATACGAGACTGATGGTCTTGGGGCATCAGTTTCGAAAGATTCTACTCGGCGAGAAAAGGATTTGCCGGGCGGTTCAAGAAGGATTTGACAGCTGACTCTCGGTGAAAGTTAATGAATGGAAATTTATTTTGTTCGTTGAAGGGATTTTTTTTTACTATCCTCTTGGCGATTTACTGACGGACAAAGCAGGGTTTAGCTCCAGGTGGAATGAAGAAAATGGAATGATTAATGACTTTATAAAGATGACGGGTTTTTCGTGTTATTCGGGAAAGCACAGTTCATGGCTAAGGTTAGGTCGAAATCGAATTCGAGAAAGAATTTTGCCTTATGTGTGCCACAATATTTGAATAGACGATTATTATCTTTCATGTCGGGTCAACAAAACTGATAACTAATGACACTAGTTTCTTTTTCGAATTGGGCGACAAAACCAAATACATGAACATTTTCTATGCTAATACCAAATTCAGGGTAGAAGTAAATTAATAATGCATGCAAAAATATGCCGCTTTCGAAACAACTTCTCCTGCATAGAGATGTATGAGAAATTTATTCAAGAACAGCATAGCTCACTTCAGTTGTTAGAAATGCACAACCAAAATGCAAATCTTTCAGAATGCGTCTGACAGACGTTTTCAGCAAAATACAAGGCGATTTCATGTCCCATATTCACTCTTGTAAGACACGAAATCTCTATGTTTAAACATTTCGTCAAAGCAAATACATTAAGCATGCTTTTCACGTAGTCATAGAACCACAAACAGAATTCGAATTTATAGAGACTGCGTCATTCCATCTTGACACAAGGGGCACCACAAAAATAATAAGCAAATGTGTAACGTCACCTATTTCCTACTACATCGCAACCATATAACGTCCTGCCAAAGTACATCAAAGTCGAGTACTGGCAATAGGCTAGATGTGCCATTTGGTATGCAAAGGATCATCACAACATTATTCCTGTGTAGGCCGACAGGCACTCATAAGTACGACACTATGTTCGAATTTTAATCCGCCGCCAGGATATGTGACACATTTAAATTTGTGTTCACTTGCCAGTGGTGATAATGGCATGACATTGAGGCATGTCCTTTCAAATGGTAATTAAATTTCGAACAGGAGGTGTGATCCAACGCCTTTGGGATATGCTTATTAGCTGCGGGTATTGAATGCGAAATTAAAGAACAACGCTTTGAGGTTGAGTACGGGGTATTTTCGGGGGATGTGTAGGTACTGGTTGAAGGACAGGGCATCAGAGAAAGGTTTTCCCTTTCCGATGATTCTCACAAGTGTGCTAGGAGTAGGTACAAACATTATTAGAGGCATTTATTCCCGGAGAATTTTTTTTTATCCAAACCATGGTAACTTGGAAAAAATTATAGTGATGCTTCAAAGAACCGGAAAGCCTTGTCCTATTTCTTGCCTTTTGCAGCCACCACTATCTTGATTGCAGGTCATGTTTCGGTCCTTTGTTGCCTTCAACATTGCTAGGGAGCCGAGATGATTTCGAAAGAGCATAAAGGAAGCTAATTGGAAATTCTAGAAAATGAAATGAGGAATTCAACTTGATAGAAAGGATCAAGAAAAATACATTTGAACTAATTACAAAATTCTCAGAATAACATTTCTTATTGAAGTGAAGGTGTATTTTATTAATGCCGTTTGATAAAATATTTCGCTCAAGTAATAATAAATTAATGAAAACATCTCGGAATGTAAAAAAGGAAGGTAATTTTTGAAATATTAGCTGGACATTTCAGGGAATTTTGTAACTTGTTGAAATTCTGCCTTTTAACTTTGTTGTGCCCCATTGCCTAAGACACCTAGTGGCAGAGAGCAAAATTTGGTCCAGTTTTCTAATCATTAGAACTGCGAATCTGATTCAATTTGGTTATACTAAATGGATGAAGAATTGCAGCTCAATTAGAATTTGTTAAGATTTTATGTGCGTTTGCGTTTTTTAAGTTCAAAATTGCCATAAAAAAATTACCAACACCGGAGGCGCATTTTTTTATGTCTTTATAATAAAATGTTGTTATAGGGGCTGGCATGATTGAACAAATTTACTACATAGCTAACACAGACGAGCTTATAGGCATAGAAATAACAACGGATAAATCGATTAAAGGGGATTAATTGAAGGGCAGGCTAGTATCCAATTTTTAACAAGCACCATTGAACCACTGAAAAAGAGAAAAAATTTGTGAGAGAGAGAAGAATTATTAGAAATGTTAGGAACATTAGTATTATTTGAGATTTTGTCTTTCGGTTTTTTTTTGCTATCTAGCTTTTGACCGCTTTACGATCGCATTTCTAGATCTTAAAACCAATTTCAAAAACCAAAAACCTCTCTACCGCAATTTCAAAACCCAGAAAAACTTTGCACATGCAAATGCATAAGCGAATACACGTGATAGGAGACTTGGCGGGTATTGAAGAGGCATGCTGCAACTGAATTCCTTAATGGAAAGAAGGTAAGAGTAACCAGATCCAATGAAAAATAATGCCGACAGATTGTGCGGTTTGATATTTTGGCGTTTAACCAATTTCACCTGGAGATGGGGCTCATTGCCTTTTTTAGTTCAAATCTGGCTTGATTTTTTAGATCTTCGAAGAAGTATTCCTGCAGAGTTTTTTTTTCTCTAGGGTGAAGCAGTTACACAGAAAATTAACAATAGTTTCTTCATCCTCCTTCTTTGCTGAATGAAGCACCAAGACTTTTGGTAAGCCTCCCTACCAGATAATTGGAGTCAGGCCCGTGATGACTCCAACTATAATGAAAAAGAGTTACCTAGTTTTCTTACAGTCGATCTATGGCCAGGATTTTTCGGAAGAAACTATCTTTGTTGTTTGATGTTGTGGTGTTTTCGGTGCCCTAGAAGCTGATGGTTTGTAAGCCTCTTCTCAATTAAGCTAGCGTCAGCTTACAAATACTCTAAATATGCCTGCAGCTTGAAACTTAGCACAGAGATATTTTGAATCTTACAGTAACCCCATTGAGAGAAACCAAGTTGGATAATAGTTTTTGTTGTTCCAAGGCTTCTATTTTAGATTGGTTGCTCGTACGGAAAAAATTAGCTAATAAAAGGGGTTAAAAAGTATTAGTTTTTCTTTAAAATAGTAAAACGTAAATCTCTTAACAAGGATTCTCTGAGCTTGATTAATCCGATCAAAGGCTACTATTCCTCTATGTAACTTTATAGCTCAAATATGAAAAGAACAGCCAACCTAGCTCAGCTAAGCGTCTTGAAACGGCTTCAGAGCTTTTAGCTTTGCCGTGGTGTTAGATGTTACAATTTTTACTGCAATGCTACCACATCTTAATCTCCACAAAGGAGAATGGCGATCACATAATCAAAAAACGATTCATTTATATAGATTAAAGACCGATGGGCGTACAGAATGCATCGAGGGTCTTAGGTCTCCGAACTTACTGAGCAGCCAACACCAACTCGAACCCATTTCGTCGCAGCAAGTTGCAGATTTGCAAAATGTGACTTGGAAGTAACGGAGGCATGCTACGATCAGAAGAGATCGTCAGAGTTTTTCCAGTAGAGACGACTAGGAAGGAAGTAGGAAAACAACCTTCTCCAAATCAGTAAGTAGTGCGCTCAGCGTCTTCACAGAAGTCACAGTCCGTTAAACGGACCGTAAAATACCTCATCCTATCCCACATTATCCTACCATTGTCACCTTAAAAAAAAGACGACCTTGTCAGACCAGGCTGGGACAATTTTTTCACGGTCCCAGCCTGGTCTGACAAGCCCTTCGAGAGTATTATTTATCTTGAAAAACCTCTCAAAGTGCCGTTCGGATTCGGCAAAAAAATTGAAGGTCCCCTTGTTTATGAAGAAATTAATACACACAGAACTTATTGTTGAGAAGTTGACCCTAGTTCACCTCGAGCTGTTGCGCCACTCTTTTAATACCCGACCGAGGGTACATTAATTTTAATGCATACTTTGTAACACAGTGAAATAATCACCGTAGATCCCTAAGACCTTTTAGAGATATAATGGAGACCGACAGATAAGTCGATTAAGCCATGTCCGTCCGTCCATCCGCCTGTCCGTATGTATGCAGTTTTGAGGTCTTTAAAATTGAGCTAGGAAGATGAAACTTGCAGCGTTGCTTGGTTCTTGTTTTGTACAGACAAAGTATGAAAATTGAGAAGATCCGCTCACAGCCACGCCCACAATTGGCTTGAATGTCAGACAACCTCAAATTAACATTTTATTTGAAAATATCTTTTGGTCAAGATAGACAAAACATATGAACTCAAATTTTGGTGGAGAGCAATATCGACCAGAAGCCTTTATTTAGGAAAAAATTGGACCGCCCACTCTATTGGCCATGCCCACTTTTAACATCTGAAATCTTTGAAAACCTGATTTCTCGGGAAATTCATTCTAAATTGAAAAAAAAAATTATATGACAAATATTAAAGATATTACCATTTGCTAAGTTTGTTGCATACAAAGCATTGAGGTCCGCCCACTTTTAGGGGGCGTTTTTGGGAAAAAACAGTTTTTTTTAGCGTAAATATTCGCTTTTAAAGCATTTTCTCGTTATTCCAACGAAATTAGAGTTAATTGATTTAAATTTTCAGCCTACGCCCCATTTTTGGGGGCATAGCCAACACAAATAATTGACATTCAGTATATGAAACAGACCGAAAAGTTTTAAATTTGGTGTTAATGGGTAAAGAGGGTCGCGTATTTAGAAGTTCGTTACAGACGAACTCATGCACTTACTTACTTGTTATTTATATGTTACTAGCTGACCTGACAGACGTTGTTCTGTCAAAGCTTTGAATATTACGTACACGCAAAATTGCAATTTTTTATGCAAATTAAATTTTATGCAAAAAGTTAAAACATAACACAAAGCAGCAAAGGTTGCTTTTGTTGTGCTTGTGTGCTTGTTGTGGAGTTGAGGCCAATCTCATTAAAAATAAAAAATTAAATTTTATGTAAGATTCCCTAAAAATGGGCGTGGCCAAAAACTTTGTATGAACGAAATGTAGAATGGAATCTGAATTATTTTTTTAGGTTATTTTTTTCTCATTCTCTTATAAATTGGGCTTAAAATATATAGAGTGGCGCAACAGCTCGAGGTGAACCAGGGCCAACTTCTCAACAATGTATGCTGGTGTGTTAATTTCTTTACATACAAGGGGACCTACAATTTTTTGCCGAATCCGAACGGCACTTTGAGAAGTTTTTCAAGACAATTAATACTCTCGGAGGGCTTGTCAAACCCTCGCGGAGGTGGGGACCGTGAAAAAGAACAAGTCTTTTTTTTTTCAGGTGACGATGGCAGGATTCGAACCCAGACCTCCTGCGTAGTAAGCACACACACTAACCACTACGCCACGGCACCCCACAAATTGGGCTTAAACGTTTTTCTAAAAAAAGGTTTTCCTTAAACTCGGCCTCCAAATTTGAGCATGGCTCATAACCTTGTATACAGAAACTAAAGCACTGGGTGTTTTCTACATAAATTTTATTAAAAGTAAAAATTTTACGATTTTAAACAAAAAAATTGAATAAAACGCATTTGAAAAATTATTTTTAAAATTAATGACACGCCCACCACAACAGGTCTACCGATATGATTTTATTTTTTTTCCTTGCAATTGCTATGAGATGCTTAAACCTAATTTCAGCTTCGTTTGACATGTTACTATAGGTTAATTTGCTTTCAGCTTCTGCGCAACTTCAGGTCGGTGCATCTCCCAGAGGCTCCGGGAAACAGGCGGGAGAATGTCATTTTTGTGATCTTCTCTCTTAGGGCAACAAATTTATGCAGGTTAGAAAGCTTTTTAAATCGGTAAAAAAATGTTCATCAGCTCTAAGACTTTAAGTATTTTCTACATCATTTATTAAACATTTTTTTTTTACATATGCAACAAAAATATTGAATAAAATGCATTTAAAAAATTATCCTTTTAATCGATGCCACGGTTAGCTTACTAGGAAAGGTTTAGAGTTCTTATTATTCTTTTGCAATAAGAAGTGTGTAATTTCAGCCTTTTAAGACGTCTTACAGTTTCGAATGCTCTGGAGGCAATAGCAACGCTGATTGTGGGCGTGTCTGTGGGCGGATTTCAAACACTTTAACACTTTTACTGCTTCGAATAACACGAGCTATGATACAGAGCTCAACATCTAAGGCCTAAAAACGTGTGATATGGCTTTTTCGATTCAGAATTCAGTCTCGATCAAATTCTCTTAAGGTTAAAAGGGTCTACCATTCTTATTTAGAAGTGTTGCAGTGTTGCGGGGTCCAGTTATAAAAGGATCCCGAAAAGCAAATAATCAACAAAATCGAGAGACGTTTCTACGAGCAAACTCTGCGAAATTTTTATAAAAAGGTAAAAATACGTGAAATGCTGACGGAAAGGACTATTTCAGGTGGCGATAGTCAACACGTTTTCTCTGCATGAATGTTTTAAACCATTTATCGACAATCAGGTTGGCTTCTGTCTACATGCCTTAAACTCAAGCGCTTCAAATCGATACTCAAAGGTGCGTATAACAACTTCAATGGAAACGAACCACTAAAGTCTCGTTTGGCTGCCTTAACTTTGTTCTTTCTTGAAGCTCTGCTAAATATTTCTGTTACCACGCAGCATTAACTGACATTTAACAAATGTCCCCTGTGCTCATGAAAATTACCCAAAACCAAATGTCAGTAGGTAAACTCTCGTTAACTGTATATGTACACTGTACATCCATAAAACGTGTGACCACAAGGAGTAAATAATTTGCTCTCGATGTTTCAGTAATATAAAAAAAAACCATCATATTAAATTTAATGAGCTAATTAGCAGTTGAGCAAGACAAAGCATGGAAAACAAATTGAATTGTGAGCAAACCGCATGAATACATGATGTCCTGCCTGCATTTTACAAAAAAAAAAAAATAGTCCTTCGAGCGCTTTTGTATTCATTACACGAGCTAATTGTTTTTTTCTTTTCCTCATTCAGTCTCTTCTGGGCATAACATTCATCCTAAAGCACCAATTACTGAAAAGAAGTTCCATTGCGGCTAAGAACAATTAACCTCGCTTCATGGATGGTAATTGAAGATAAGTAAGTCCTCAAGTGAAAAGTGGCTGACAATGCTTTTTAACTTCCCAGGACTCCTGTATAGTAGTTTAAGGATATATGAATAAATGAAGCGGTTTTAAGTGGGGAATATTGAAGAGATCTGCCATTCAAGAGTTTTTTTTTCAGTATTCAGTATTTTGTAGAAAATAAAACCTGAAGGACAATACATTTTCCACAGGGAATTGGAAAAGAATTATATTTCCAGAAGATATTAACCGTGTCCTGGGCACATTTCACTTAACAAGTAGTTTATACAATTAAAGTGCAGAGATACACATTCCAATACTAACAAAAGGAGAATGTCCTTTGCCAGAGGCAACCATAGCATTCCATAATTGACTTCGTCTATGACCATTGAACCGTGAAATTAAATTTTCTCCAAAAACTCGAACCTAAGCCATGGCAGGATTAGGTTCGCTGGGTTACACACTCTAAACACGACATGGAGCTTTGCACTGGACAAGTGAATACATGTGCACGAGACGATTATGAGACCCTGTGATACGCATACAAATATGCGGTTAATGTCCATCGCACTTAAGATATAAGCATCAGCGTAATAAACGGAATAAATTACGCAACGACTTACCACTCCGACTGAGAAATAATTATTGATAATGTTGTACGGGGCGGAGCAATCCTTTTCCGATTGCACTTTTATTGGTTTCTGGATTGGAATGTTTAGCATGCTTCCGCTGGTGGTTATATTGCCGTTGCCATCACCTACACTGTCGTCAGCAGGATGCTGGGGATTACTATTTGCATCGAACTTGGTTGGCGTTGTTGGCGTCGAAGGAGTGGTAGGTGAACGGGTTGCTATCACATCGGGCGATGCTGGTGTCGATATATTTCCTGGCATTATTCGTTGATTGTTATTTTGATTATCTGGATCTGCTATGGTTGGGGATTGCATGAGCTCATAATGTCGTGGTAAGCAAAGCGGTGACAGTTGCAGACGAGGTGACGGCGGACTTGTACTGGTGTAATGGTTGTGCTCCTCTCGTATTTTCGTTTGAATTGTTGACATTGATATGCTTCGGACGTTGTTCTCTTTGGAAAGCTCACTGGATGAGGTGTTGGTGCCGTTACGATGGATCTCTTCGAAGGATTCAATCACGGATTTTTCCACAATCACCCGCTGGGATAATTCAATAACTTTTTGCATATTGGAGTGGAGAGTCACCTGGGGGTTGAAACAAATAACGTCGATAAGAATCAATTACAAATCAAAAGAAAAGGAATCGGGAGGGTGTGCTGCCTTTTTGTGAGATAATTTGGTAAGAGAATGCAGGATATAATATTCGTTTAATTATTGGATTCTTAGTAAAGAATAAAAGACTATTTTTAAATATATTATTGAGATGCCAACTAAGGCGTCTTATAAGAGTAATTTCTTAGGAAAAATTCTTATTTACATAATTATTATGGTGTATTCCCTAGACCTATATGTACCTAAAGACATTTACATACCCTGTATTGGAACAACTATATGAAGAATTTAATATAGGCAACGAGCTGAAGTTATACATTTACACCAGCACTTTAATTCTAAATTTAGTGAGAAAATTTCGAAATCCGATTTTGCGTTCTTACTGGAGTTTCATCGTTTCAAATGACAATCGGGGTCAAAATCTGAAATATCAAGTGCTTCATTGGCGATTGAACGCAGCCCCCCGGTGGAGATTAGAGGAATATGTAGAGACCTGCAACTACGTCAGCTTTTAAAAAAATCCCCGAATTCATCAACCGGCTTTGATTTACTTGTCAGATGGTGAAAAAATAAACAAAAACTTAACAAAAAAACAAAGGCGGGAAAAAATACGTCTTCTTCATTGTAGTTTTTGTCAGTCAACAAAAAGTCAAAATTTTCAGTTTGACGTTGTTGCAGGTCTCTATAAATTCCTCTCCTGTCGTCAATTGACGAATGAAAGTCTAAATTCGCTACCTGGTGGACAGTAGAGGCATATGTAGAGAATTTTTGTTGACTGACAAAAACGTCAATGCTGTTTTACGGCCTTAGTTTGATTGGTCAGTTTTTGTTTATTTTTGAACCATGTGACAAGTTAACCAAAGCCGGATGATAAACTTGGAAATTTCTTTTAAAGTTGGCGTTGTTGCAGGTCTCTACATATTCCTCAATTCTCCAGTGGGGGGCTACCTTCAATCGCCAATACAGCAAAAAAAAAAATTTCGTTATTGACGAATGAAAAAGTTGATATGCGATACCTGGTGGACAGTAGAGGAATATGTAGAGACCTGCAACAACGTCAAAGTAAAAATGTTGACGTTTTTTTTGACTGATAAAAACGTCAATGCTGTTTTGCCGCCTTAGTTTGATTGGTCAGTTTTTGTTTATTTTTCAACCAAGTGACAAGCCAGTCAAAGCCGGATGATAAACTTGGAAACTTTTTCTTCACCGGGGGGCTGTCTTCAATCGCCAATACAGCAAAAAAAAATCGTTTTTGACGAATGGAAAAGTCGATATGCGATACCTGGTAGACAGTAGAGGAATATGTAGAGACCTACAACAACGTCAAATTGAAAATTTTGACTGTTTGCTGACTGATAAAAAACTTCAATGCTGTCTTCTCGCCTTAGTTTGATTGGTCATTTTTTGTTTCTTTTTTCGCCAGTTGACAAGTAAATCAAAGCTGGTTGATGAGTTCGGGGATTTTTTGAAAGTTGACGTTGTTGTAGGTCTCTACATATTCGTCTATTGTCCGCCAGGTATCGCATTCTGACTTTTCCATTCGTCAATAAGAGAATCGGAAGTTTGAGAGGTTTGTTCAGTTCAACAAACAGTTGCATTTAACTGAAATTCAACATTCAAAAATTCTTCAAAATCGTGAAGTGTTGAATTTAGCTTAAATGCTGAAATTAGGCTCTGTGTAAATGAACTATTAGATAATGCTGCAGAAAAAAAAAACTTAAATGAGCTGATTTCTATGTGTACTATCAAGCATACAGAAACAGAAAGGATGTTAGTTTTTAAATATGCCCAACATTATTATTGATCCTTTTTTCAAATACTCGAAGCTTAAAGGAAGCTCGCACCTTTGTTTTTTAGCAACACATCTGTCAACCTATATCTCAGATAATATGATCAATAAACCGCCTAAAACCTAACATCGTTAAGCACTCACCTTCGGTTTTAGAATCTCCTCCATCGGTGCGGTGTTAGTCACTTCTATACTCCATCGGTCTAGCATCACAATAGTCGATCGACTTATCTTGTCCATAAGCTTAGGGATGTTTTCACCCTCATAGCCGCCACCCCAACGTAAGCATCGAGCCAAATCGTTTCCCGTCCCCAGCGGTATCACCCCGATAGCTGGTTGCGATTGCAATTGAATGGAATCTGTGCCAAAAAACAAACATAGAACCGAACAGAAAAAAACAAAATATTTACAAAATAAATAAAAAGCCAATTACAGATGACAAGAACAATCTACGATGGGCCATACCCATTGCCTCGAGCACCCAGCCGACAGTTCCATCACCACCACAGCAAATAACTTTGAAATTGGGCAAATCCTTGAACAGTGTCAAGCCTGTGTATGGTGAGAATGAAAAAAAAACAACACAAAACGAAGTTCGAAAATAATTTAATACAATTAAGGTTAACCGAGTTAGATAGAAAGTTGCCCTCAACCACACAGTCTGTTAAGCAGGGAACAAGCTGTAAGGTCAATGACAATAAAAGCAAACATCTTACCTTCTTTTGGACCACCCTTCGATAGGTCGTACACCTGCCTCGGATTAAGCATATACTGAAACTTTCTCAGAATACGATCGCCTTGTCGTCCCCCGCTTTTCGGATTGACAAACACCAAAAGCGGACAGCCTGCATCTGATGGGGTGATTTGGAAGTGTGTAACCTGTGTTTGAGATGTCTTGCAAAGTAAATAGATATATTTCAAATGTGTTAGTCACCGTAAGCCCCACACGCAGAGAGACAAATTGTTAGTTGAAAGGACAAATAGGGATAGTGATAGCTGAATAAACAAAACACAACCCAAAGGACAACAAAACACTCAAATTACCTTGAAATTAGTTGATTGATTAACCGAACGTTGACGATCCAGTACCGCTGGACAGATAGCCGTAGGCGGCACAATCAATTCTGAATACTCTCCTAGGGTACATTCCTTTTTCACAGACGATGCGCATCGATTGTGTAACTGTAAGGGACAAAAAACAAAAAAACAGTAGATAGTTGAGCAGCAGTTTTGTATGGGTTAGTTCTGTATTTGGTTTTGTTTGACAGCTAATTAGCTCAATTTTTTTGTTTTTGTATTGAGCCTTGCGTGTATTAATTAAGATTGAAGAAAAAGGATAATGACAGCGATCACAATGAATAAGTATTTTTGGAACTGCGACAGCAAGAAAATGCCACGAGAGCCATCATTTGCGTGTTTGTCCTTTTATTAGAATGAATTTCCAGGATGATGGCAAAACAAGAGAAAAAAAAAAACAGTTCAAATGTAGCAAATCAAGAAGGGGAGAGACGGAAAGCGCTGAATTGATTAAAATTAAATTTTCCGGCAAATTACGAATTGATGGTAATCGATTTGTGGCTTCCTTTTGCAAATTGAAATTGAAATTTTAAATTTACTTAGTCGAAATATTACCGTTTTTTTATATTTAAAGGTAATAGAATTAAATTACGAGCTGTTTGTAAACAGTGTTCAATAGATACTCAACGTATACCACAGAAAGAAGGATTTTGGTTTTTGGGCAAATTAAATTTACAAAAAAAAGAATACTGAAAAATGCTTACATTTTTGTTACGTATACGCCACAGTAAGCAAGTGAAATACTTTTACGTTACATTCCTTTCGGCATTGTAAATTGTCGCAATTTTTCAATGTTAAAGGGATTTTCGTATTGCTTTTTCCTATGGGTCGCTCCCCGATATAATCAACGATACGTTCGGTTAGGTTTTTAACTAAAGGTAAAGATAAGACTGTATGCCAAGCGGCCTTATAAACTAATGCTGAAATATGACTCAAATTTTAATCATAAGCCCATTTGACGAGCCATAAAAGTCAGATGTATTAGACTATACGGCATATATTACCAAAACGTTCATATGCCCTCTGCCGGGAGTACGGGTGGCATGCTTTTCATCTGTCTAATTAATAAAGTTATTACACTATGCAACTGTTATACTTAAATCACTAAAAAAAAGACCGTCAAGTATGAAGACATACGCGGAGCGGTCCGTCGGCTTTTGTTGAAGGGTATAGTCATCTATATTGCGCAGTTTGTGTAACATTCTATTTATTTATTAAAATTATTTTTGGATATATTTTACAGTCTGTAATAGACTTTTTTTAAAGTGTTGTCTACTGTTCTTATATTGGGTGATTTTATGTTGGATCTCTTTACTCTAAAAAAAGGCTGTCTAAACGAAAACAGAGGGAAGGACATACTCTTTCTTGGCCTTTTTTAGGATTTTTATAATTTAAGACTCATAAAACAGCAATTTCGATTATCTTTAATTACCGTTAAATTTTTTGATCAATTTTACAACCACCTGTACTAGCATTTGCCACTCGAATTCTGTGGACATGGATTTCTGAGAAAACGGTAAAAATATGCTGTTTTTTATTTCGCTTATTCGAATGGGCTTAAGAACTTAGATTCGAAAACGGCAATTTTGAAACGTTTTTCATGCAGTTCGCTTGCCTTTTAAACATTACATACTTCAGCCAAATTAAAACAAGGTGGTCAATGTTTTCACGTTTTTCAGTTAAATCTTCGAAGTTTTTCAATATTCAAAGACTGCTATAGCTTTGTATAAAATCTAAGAAGATGGACTATGCCCGGTGTTAATTTAAAAATCATACCTTATACCGCTTGGGGGATAGAGGGGAAATATGCGTTCTTTTGACCTTTTTTTTAATTTTTTAAATTTCAAATCCATATAACAAATATTTTAAAGTTTTTTTCCAATTCCCGTTAGACTTGTTTTCAATAGCACAACCACCAGCACTAGCCTTGGATGTCTTTTTTTAATTCTATGGCCACCGGTTTATGCGTAAACGGTAAAACAAGCTCCTTTTTCATTTCGTTTTTTAAATAGGCGTCTAAAAACTTAGGTTAAAAACGACAATTTAAAAAAAATTTAACGCAGCCTTCCATTTTTTTTGTAAGTTTTGTACTTTAACCGAATCTGAAAAAGATCGCCTAAGCTACTAGAAGACTTTAAAAATTGGTTTTGAAAATGCTTTTATGTTTTTTAGTTAAATCTCAGAAGATTTGAAAATTTCAAAATCCGTTCAAAATTTTCAAAATTTTCCTAAAAATTTTGAAGTATTTCTGATACGTGTGATTTTTTTCATAGAATTCCAACAAACAGCACCAGAGATAAAGGATGGGGGACACACACGTTTTTTCATGCATTTTTGCTATTTTTTTCGAATATGCATTAAAACTGCAGTACTCAAACTGTTTTTGAAAAATATGACCTAAGCACTTGGTTTACTTTGCCTTATACGTTTGTTCAATATTCATTTTGATCAATAAGCCGTTCAAAAGTTATGGCCTCCAACACTTTGAAAAACGTCACGCATTTTCGACTCTCCATTTCTCAAAAACGTTCTGACATTTTCGAAAAGTTTTATTTTTTGATTTAACCTAGTATTTCTTAAACCTTTTTTTTAAAAGTTTTGTTTTTCTAGTTCCTGTCTACTAAACTTCTTGAAAAAAAAAACACTGAAAAACATTAAGTCCATTTTCACATGAAATTTCAAACTGTAATTAAACCAAATAAAGGTGCCTAAAAAAAATTGCCCTCTTTGGATTCTCTGATTATTTCCACAGTTTATACGCACATCAAATTTTGTCTTCCTACGACTTACCGTTCAGAAGTTATAAAGCGATTCGACGGACGGACGGACAACGTAGTGATACCATAAGAGGTCTTTTTTTCATTTTTGTACAGACCGCTAAGAACTTGAAGTTTGCAAATTGCTTGGATATTTTCTGGAAAAATTTCAAGTCTAAAAACATTTATGTATGAACTTAAAACAAATTATGATTTTTTGATATGACCAAATATTCCATAATGAAAATTTCGAGAATGGCACAGGGTCGTATTGGGTTTATGGCGGAATATTATGTTTGTGTTCCTATTACACAGTGTGCCCTAAAGGTCATATTTATCTGTCAAAACGAATGTGGTCAAACCGTAAAATATTGACATATGGTCACATGAAATTATGATTATTACAATATATGACGACAAACGACAGAGATATCTGTCAGAAAAGGATTATATATGACCAAATAGCATACAGTCTAATCTTAGAAAATGTGTTTTTATTCGGTCGGATTTTAGTAGTGAAAATTTTAATTTTTTAAGACCCATTAAGGTTTTAAAAAACTACAAACTTAACAAGATCTGATGGTACATAGCTTACTGCTGAGTGTCGGCATTCATTGTATGGAATGACTAAAAAAGGAAAATAGGGACTCGAGGTCAGTTTCTAGGTCAAGCGTTTGAGGAAAAAGAGTTAAGTTGAGGTCACTCTTCTGTATTAATTTTTTATTTGTTTATTTTACAATCTACTAGTTTTTTCGACCAATTTTTTGAACAAGGAGATCACTGATTTACTTTTTTGTTTCTTTAATCATTTAACGTTAACTTATTTTCTTATTATACTGAAAATAATGATTTGTTTACCTTCGATTTTTAACAACGAAAGATATAATGTAAAAATTTGCGAATTTATTTAAAACTGTTTTTCTATGGGCTTAAAATGATTACAATATATTAGAAAATAACATATTACTATTTTTAGATAATCTAAAGCCTATTTGGTTTGGCAGGCAGCCGTCTCTCAGATTGACATTAAAAAACATTTACACGAAATATTAAAATTATTATAAAGTGGAAACACACAGTGAAGAATAAGTCTAATTCAAGACAGTTAAATGGCTTAATTAAGTATAAGTAAATATATACAAGCAAACAAAAATCGATCGGCGATTATAAAAATTGATAAAATTTTTCTATAAAACAAAGTTTGAGTGCCATGCCTGTTCTTCATACGAGTCTGTTTGTATTCTTGTTCCAAAGTTCTAGAAAAGCGAAGGAACACAATTTTAATTCTATTTTTTTTTTGCAGTAAGCCCACTTCATTACTTTTGAGCTTATCAGAATAGAATCTATTGAATTGTTATAAAAATTAAATTTGAAATTTTCTGTGCCTTTAAAAAAAAGGCCAAACGAGTTTTATGACCTGAAATCGCACGATGGTAACCCATTGAGATCTTTGATTTATTTTCGTTTTTCACAGCGGTCTATAAATAACATTGCCATTACTCATCCAGGGAAATTTTACTTAAAAGCAACTCTCCGTTTTTTTTCTATGATTACCAACCCCTAACATCTCTACCTAACACCAGATTTACCCTTTGCCAAACACTTAACAACGAGAAAGTCCAATTTCCTTCCCCGCAAAGTCGATTTGAAATCTGAAATCTCAAAGCCAAAGAAAAAGCGTTCAGAATTCAATTTGTCCAAATGTAGAGTAGGTGGAATATGCTTTGTTTCAATCACCACAAACGAAACGAACCAAAGGACATCTGAAAACAGTATTATACCATTCCATTTTGTTTGACACTTTTGAAATGTTGTACAAACACTCGAAAACCAATGTAGCCTACAAGTGCATATCAATTGGTTTTCGAGTCCTTTTCGCTCACAGATCTGTTGTTATCATTTTTTTTTTGCTTTTTTTGAAAGTGTTTTATACATACCATCATGTGACACCAACGACACGTCAGTCCTGTTATGCCATGATACGCTTTTATACGTTTTCTACACTTTGAACAACGCCCATAGCAGTTGCCTTCCACCCAGTGATGCAAGAGATCGCCTCCGCCTTTGGATTTCTTTGATTTGACGTATGTTGTGATACAGGAAGCCGGAGCATGTTGTACGCATCTCTCATGGACTGTATATTTGCATACTGGAAACAAAAAAAGAGAAGAAAATTAGAGAAACATCTAAACTGTGTGTTTTTGAACAAGGATAAAAATGGCTTCTGATTCGGGTAAAAATGTCACCTTTAAATGACACCGAAAGGGGAAGGATATACATATATATAGGATGGAAGGATATAAAAAGAACAGAAGGGCGAGGAATTTTTCAAATCTGCCTAGGAGATGTGTCATTTTGCTTTAGAAATGATGGATGCGATGGAATGTTTCGGGATGAAAATATGTTTCTTTGGAAATTAAAAAAAGATTAAATATTGAAATTTTAATTTATATAAAACCAAGCTTTTATCAACAAATTACAAAGGCGACATGCATCCAGTGCGTAGGCAGTTTCATTTCATTATGAGGGATAGAACGGGCACATGAATATATATGAGGGCTAAAGTCAAGGGCTTAAAAGAAAAAAGGTATTTCAAAGTTACAAGTCACTTTGAATTTGGTTTTGATTCATTGCCCTTTACCCAAGTATTCTCAAATCAAAGGAAAAAATAATAGTTTGATGCCAGACGGAGCTCGGGATTTTTCGTCGAAGAACCCAATCGGTGAACCCAAGCACATCAGTTGCTATCCTTTTGATGAGAACTCAGTATCGTTGCACTGCTTCTAGTCTTTAGCCTTGTTTGTAGTATCGATTGCACCCTTTCTGCGCTGGTTTTTCTTTCTGGGTTAATTCAAGCCGGAATCTGTCAGAAGCAATTGTGAGCAGCTTATAAATATACACTTCTAACGGTAAAGTACAACCAAATCAAGTTGCATGCTTTCTAGGCTATGTCAGCAGCAAAAGGCAGTTGCTTATAGCCTTCCATTCGCAGAATCTATAAGCTTCTATCTGCGGAGTAAAACAGAGCTTCTTTGTTTTTTTATCTAGGCTCGGTCAATACGCAAACCAATTTGACTTGACCCTCCCATTCGCGGGTTTCAACTGAATCTGGTAAGAGTTAAGATAGGATCTGCATTTAGCCATACTAAGGTGCCTATATCCCCTCTCCGCGGATGACAACCAAGTGGGGTTGTATTCTAGGCAGGCTTTGCCAGGAGGCACTAAATGTCCCTTGTCCTGTAGTTCATTCGTTTCCAAACTTTCAATTTATGGCTGATAATTAGCAACATCGGCTAATTGATCAGTTGAGATAATAATCGGTTTCAAAAATGTCCATCCTCATTTTGCCTGACCCATTCCACCGCACTTCCTGGATGTTAGCTTATACCCCAGCCTGGGTTATAATCAATGACTTATAATTTATTACCCAGTAAGAACTTGGCACGATGGACTCAAAACATTTATAATATAAAAGACACGTTATGGAGACCAAAAGGAGAATTATTCTGTCTACCTGCCTGAAGTAGGGTAGAGTGCGATACGATCCGTCGTAGATGGAAATTTAAACGAACTATGCTAATTTCTTGGGGTTCCGTGGCGTAGTGGTTAGTGTGTGTGCTTACTACGCCGAAAGTCTGGGTTCGAATCCTGCCGTCGTCACCTGAAAAAAAAGACTTGTTCTTTTTCACGGTCCCCACCTCCGCGAGGGTTTGACAAGCCCTCCGAGAGTATCAATGGTCTTGAAAAACTTCTCAAAGTGCCGTTCGGATTCGGCGAAAAATTGTAGGTCCCCTTGTATGTGAAGAAATCAACACACACAGCATACATTGTTGAGAAGTTGGCCCTGGTTCACCTCGAGCTGTTGCGCCTATCTATTTAAATATGCTAATTTCTTACTAGGCTCTCCGTCCTTAGAGCTAAACAAAGAATCTGGTGGTCCAGGTTGGGGGTCATGCCATCGGGGTGACTTTCCGGCCACGTAAGGCCACAAGCCTCGGATTCGGACGGATTTACTGTTGACGACCAATGCAAACGAGAAAAGGACAACGAGCTCCGGATCTGGACGTGAAATGTTAGGTTCCTTAACAGACCACGTGCAGCCGAGCAACTAGCGGAGGCCCCTATCGACTGCAAGGCAGGCATTACTCCAAGAAATGTGGTGGGACGGGCCGGGCAAAAGAAGGATGAAAAACTGCGACCTCTACTACGGCGACTGCTATCGGCTTTAAAGACCGCGCCTATTTGGATGTGGTTTCGTTGCTGGAGGCAGACTTAGGCAAAAAGTCTTGAGCTTCAACCCTGTAAGCGAGCGCCTCGCGACGATTCGCATCAAGGCTAAATTCGCCAGCATTAGCCACATATGTGCGCATGCCCCCACAGAGGAGAAAAATGACGGTACCAAAGATATGTTCTACGAGCTCCTGGACAAAACTTATGAGCAGTGCCCTAGCTACGACATTAAGATTGTCCTAGGCGATTTTAATGCCAAGCTAGGAAGGGAGGGCATCTTTGGTCGTAAAGTCGGAAAACATAGCCTGCACGACACGACCTCCGATAACGGCTTAAGGCTGATCGACTTTGCTGCGGGGCGACACGTTGTGGTAGCTAGTACACAGTTCCCGCTTCTCAATATCCACAAAGGGACATGGAGATCTCCCGATCAATAAACCGTCAACCAGATTGACCATATTGCGATCGACGCAAGGCACTCCTCCAGTTTCATGGATGTCCGAACTTTCCGAGGGGCCAACATTGACTCGGATCACTACCTTGTTGTAGCCAAGGTACGGCTGCGGATATCCCGACCAGCGCCAAGTATTGGAAATGCTGTGAGGAAGTTTGAGGTCGGCCGACTACAATTGCAAGAGATCGCCAGGTCTCTCCAACCGAGTCTCTCAAAACCTTCTACGAAGTCCTATGCAGCCAGCAGCAAGTATTGACAGCCAGTGGCAACATTGCCAAAATGCCATCAGAGACGCCACCTCTGAAGTGCTGGGTTTCACACGGCCACCACAAAGAAACCCCTGGTTTAACGATGAATGCCAGCAAGCACATGCAGCTAAACAGGAAGCATACAAAGCAGCGCTGCACAGATGGACTAGAGCTGCTCGCGAGTTCTACTAGCAGAGGAGGAGAGAGGAACACCGGCTTCTCCGAAGGAAAAAGAGAGAGCACAAGAAGCGCGCGGTTGAAGAGATAGAGAGATGTTACAACAGGAATGAGGTTAGAAAGTTTTACCATAGGATCAAAAGGTCCTGCCAAGGGTATAAACTTGAACTGAAGCCTGTAAGGACCATCAAGGGAACATCGTTGTAGAGTCGCAGTCGGTGCTGCGGATTTGGAAAGACCACTTCTGCAGACTGTATAACGGCGAGGACGAACCAAATACCGCTGCCAGGCAGAACGAACCATTCAACCCGGGCGAAGAAGTTACCGACGAAGCATACGAACGATACCGCCCACCCGACCTGGAGGAGGTGAAAATAGCTGTGTCTAAGCTCAAGTGCAACAAAGCAGCCGGAGCAGACGGCCTAGCTGCCGAGCTTTTTAAAACCGTTGGCGATGAGCTGGTTAGGAGCATTCACCAGCTCATCTGCAAGATATGATCGGATGAAAGCATGCCCGACGAACGGAACCTCAGCATTGTTTGCCCGATCTTGAAGAAAGGAGACCCTCTGAGTTGTGTTAACTACAGAGGCATCAGTCTTCTTAACATCGCATACAAGATCTTTTCTGCTGTACTGTGTGAACGCCTGAAGCCGTTTGTCAGCAATCTGACAGGCACATATCAGTGTGGTTTTAGGCCAGGAAAGTCCACTATCGACCAAATATTCACACTGCGGCAGATCTTGGAGAAAACCCAGGAATTCCAAATCGATACACACCACCTCTTCATCGATTTCAAGGCCGCATATGACAGCATCTATAGAGATGAGCTATATAGCGCAATGTCTAGTTTTGGCATCCCTGCCAAACTCGTCAGTCTGTGCAGGATGACGATGGAAAACTCACGCTGTTCCGTCAAGGTCGGCAAAGACCTCACCGACCCCTTTGATGTCAAAAAAGGATTTAGACAAGGCGACGCGCTGTCATGCGACTTCTTTAACATCATACTTGAGAGAATTGTGCAGAACTCTCGCGCCAACACCAGCGGTGCAATCTTTCAAAAGTCCGTTCAACTACTAGCATACGCAGACGACATTGACATAATCGGTAGAACAAAGCGTGATGTCAGTGAAGCCTGCGCGAGTATTGGGACGGAAGCGGCGAATATGAGTTTAGCAGTCAATGAGGGCAAAACCAAGTATATGCTGTCATCAAGAAAAGACACCCAACACCGACGTCTTGGACAAAACATCATCATCGACAGCTATAACTTTGAGGCAGTTAGGGACTTTGTCTACCTGCGTTCCGCTATCAATTCAGATAATGACACCAACGCTGAAATCAAATGAACGATAACTCCTGCCAATCGCTGTTTCTTTGAGCTAAGAAGGCAATTGAGTAGCAAAGCCCTCTCTCGAGCAACTTATGTGTCCATGTATAAGAACCTCATCATCCCAGTCCTGCTTTACGGTGCAGAAGCATGGACCCCGTCAAAGGCGGATGAAAACAAATTAGGCTGCTTCGAGAGGAAAATTCTTCGGATTTACGGTCCCGTCTGCATAGACGGAGAGTGGAGGAGGAGATATAACATCGAACTGTACGGGCTGTACAGCGATACCGACCTAGCCAAAAGAGTCAAAACACAATGTCTACGAAGGCTGACTCCCCGGCCCGGAAAATTTTCGAACCCACACCGCAGGGACGGTACGGTAGAGGAGCACTGAGACTCAGGTGGCGCACGCAAGTGGAAGGGGACCTCAGCCAACTTCGCGTGCGAAACTGACGACGGCTAGCTAGAGACAGAGCTGGCTGGCAAAGCTTGTTGGCTGAGGCCCCGACCCAGCCCGGACTGTAGCTCAACCTTAAGTAAGTAAGTAATTTCTTACTAGTTTTTATTTGGTTGCTAAATTTTGTAGGTGTTTTGGTGAGCTTAATCTTAGCTCTTCCACGTCTGTTATTTAAGAACTAATCGTTGCCGAAGAGCGGAATATTTCATTTGTAGTGCCTGCATCCTGCCTTTTCACTGATAAATTAACTTCCTCGAGGCACGGTTTGAGCGAAAAATCCATCTGTATGCTTGAAACAACTATTTGTTAAGATATGCTTGCACTTTTCAGGTCCTGCACCCATATAAGAATTATTCCCTCTTTATTTCCTTCTTTTTAACAAACACATCTTATTGGACCCGAGCTATAAAGCTCTATTTTAATTGGATAAAATCCAGTTAAATTGTTGAGTGAAGAAAGAGTTTTTCGAAATGCTTAGATCAAAGCAACATTCAAGCGACGGACGGATCAAATAAAACGAAAAACTTAATTCTTTTCAAAATACAGAAATTAAAATTTTCCTTAAAGAGAAAAAATTCTCTTAATCTGACATGAAAATTTGAAGTCTCCAATTATGTTTATTAAGCCAAAAGTACCATGAAAAGCAAATACATGGGACATTAAATGTCAAAAAGTCAAAAGATTAAATAACACAAAAATGTTGCTTTCCAAAGCCTCAAGGTTAAAGTTTTAATAAGCGTAAAATGAATTCATCAAAACTACACGCGTTGCATATCGTATTCCGTTTAAATTAAGCAACTAAATGAATGTGTGTTGTGTGCAAACTTTTTTTTTCCAAATTAATTAAGTGTATGGAAGTTTTTGCTTTTATGTATCCAACCGACTTCTCATCCTCTTGTGTGTGCATGTGTTCCCCTACACGTCAACAACATTGCTGAAGTTTAATTCAAAATTAAAATCCAACTAAATCCTCTAACAACCCACATTACGCTGGAATTTTTTTTTTTTATTTTCATAACCGAAAATAATTTAAAACTTAACTGGCACAGGCACAGGAGGTAAATACTATAAAGGAGCGCAAAAAAGGAAGGACAAAGTAATGCAAACGAAATATTATGTGCTGGAAACAAAGAGAAAGAGTTTTTTTTTTATTTTCATTTTGTAAACTTACACACGCAACAAAGTCCTTTCTTCCCCAGGCCAACTAGCATGTTCAGACAAAGGTTACAGTATGCAGGTTTACTGAAGTGCTTCAGCCTCCACACATGAATGCCGTCCTCCTTTAATGCTGTGTTATCCACTCCTGCAAAGTACAAACAATGACAAAAGGATGACATACAAAAAAGATGTTAAATAAAATAGGCAAAAAAGGAAGGATAAAACGGACAAAAATGCGAAGAGTAAACAGTTGCTTAGTAGCTTGTTGAGGGAGCGCGAATAACTTATAAGACAAAAGAACCAAAAGTGTTAGATCCTTTCAACTCTCAATTGGGTGTTTGTATACGTACCAAGTAGCACCAGAAGCGGTATCGTCGTCAGTCCGCCCCTTTGCCATTCGTCCAAGGATACTGTGCCATCAGCATCATAGTCAATTTCCACCATCATCTCTTGCAATATCTGGAAAGATAATTACATTTTGTTATGTGTGTGTTATGTCTTATGTGTCTGCTGCTGTTGATACTTAAATTTATGACGTTTGAATTGAATTTGTCTTCCTTCGAGAAGAATTCTTTTTCGTATTTCGTTTTTTTTTTTTTGACAGATATAATGTTACGATTGTTACAATTTATTTTGTTACAATGATCAAAATGGAAAATTGAGTGCAAGTGGTTTTTCCCCGCACAGGGTGGCGACTGAGTCGAAGGTTAAGTGCGATGTCTGATTTAAAGTGATAACCTGCTGTTGTTTGAAAGTAATTTTTATGTTGATAGGGAATAATTTCTGGCAAAAATGCAGAGTTTAAAGAGAAAGGATATCTGATTTTAAGGTCGAAAATGGAACCCGAAGCTGAATTGTAATGGTTCATTTTATTACCCCCACAAAATCAGTTCTCGCATCGCGAGTTTTATTTGCGTTGAAACAGACATTTACCATGCCCTTTGGTTTTTTTTGAACACGATTGTCATCAAATTGAAGGATGAAAGGACACAAAGATTGCCATAAAATTGAATCGGATCCTTGAAGAGTTATCATGTACTCTATAGGTGGCGTTGCAGTTCGGGGTGGACTTTCGCCTCAGGAGTGTTCAGTTCACTGATCAACAAAATCAAATGTTTTTCTTGTTAAGATTTTTATTTAAGCCGAATGATGCAAAAAGATGAAGGCTAGTACTTATTCTACTCTGCGTCGGAAGCAAAACGATTCTAATCACGAGTTTTTCGTTGCTGTGGTACACGATCGAGCTGGAACCTTGCGGTTGTCTGACAATCGAATAGCGGAAAAAAATCGAGGAGAAGTTCCTAGATGCCATGTGGAAGGAATTATCCGCCCCAGGAATCGAGGAGCTTCATTTTGAAGGGGCTGTATGGTTGAGTTGTTGTAGCTTACAGAAACAAGCTTTCGGTGGACTTCCTTCACCGCTTAGTTTTAGAGGTTTGCGAAACGTGAAAAGTCACCAAGCTAAAATACACAACTGTAGCAGAGTTGGAAAAATACACTCTACCGACGGCGAGTACCGTGTCCCTACACGTACCCAGAGAAACTCTTCGGCCACATACAGAGTCGGGAGCTTAAAGCCGATTTATCGAGAGTCCTTAAGACAGGGCTTAGAAGACAGAACGGCGGTCACTAATATTCGCGTTTTCTGCGAAAGGCAGCGTGCGTTCTTCTAAGGAAAAATGATGGAACCTGGACTGAGAGTAGTTGGAAGGTTTGGTGCAAGCTCACTTTCCTGGGTCCACATTAGCTTTGGCAATCTGAGAGCACAAGAATCTCACTCTCCGAAGAGAAGCCGTACAAATCTACGGGACCGGATGGCGTTCTCCCGATCATGTTTTAAAGAGCAGTACGAGTTCGCAATCCAAAATACGATGGGAATTCGCAGGCTTAGTCTAAGAATAATATGTATTCCTTAAGCTCGGAGGGAAATAAGGGTCATTTTTATACCCCATCCCATAGGATAGGAGGTATATTAAGTTTGTCACATAGTTTGTAACACGGTGAAATAATAATGGTAGACCCCCAAGACCTTAAGGGCATATGATCGAGACCGAATTCTGAATCGAATGAGCCATGTCCGCCCGTCCGCCCGCCCGTCGGTCTGTATGTCACATGTTTTTTGGCTTTAAATTTTGAGCTAGGGTGAAACTTCGTACGTAAGGTCCACGTCATGAGAAGCAGTACAAGTGCAAAAATTTTTGAAATCTGCCCAAAGACACGCGCACAATCGGTGTAAATGTGCAACTACCTCCAGAGTTTTCAAAACTGTAAGACGTTCAAAAAGGCTGAAATTTGACATTTAGCCTCTCTTAATGACGTAAGAGACAAGATCAGATGTCTTGTGATCTCGTAAGACACAAAAGAGACAAATTTAATTGGTAAACCTCCTCTAGTGGGCGTGGCATCTATTTTAAGGGTAAATTTTAAAATGCAGTTTACTCAATATTTTTGCTCGAAATTGAAAAAATTTTACTTATTATTTTAAGTAGAAAACGATCAGTATTTGGAGGCAGTATTGAAGAAAAACCTAATATTTTGCAGAAAAACTTAATTTCGACTGGCCTTGAGCCTAATTTAGGAAAGCATGAAACAAAAAAGTAGCAGGTTAGGTATGCGAGACTTCAGTTCAGATTTCGTTCATATGAAGTTTTTAGCCACGCCCCTTTTTAGGGGTCGATTTTTCAAAAATATTGTATTTGAACCAAAAAATTGCATTTTTACGTACATTTAAGTGTAGCTTGAAAATATCTGTGGAAATATCTTATAATGAATAGTTTGTAATAAGGTGCGGTTGCGCCCCTTTCCGAAGTTCGCATTACTTATAAAATATCAAAAAATAGCTATCCATCAGCATTTCACAATTTGGGATAGGATCTGGTATTCAACGGTCCGTTTTACGGACTGTAACTTCTGCGTACACACTGTAGCACTTACTCACTGGTTTTATCTAAAGCTGGTAAACGGGGTCATACAGCAACAGAGGACTTCAGACCAATAAGTCTCGCAGCCTTTATGCTAAAACCCTGGCACGACTACTTGAACTTCACATTAGGACCAGCAATGCGTTTCCAATCTAGTCGCAGCATGCATACATGAAGGGCAAATCCACAGGAACCGCATTGCATGAGGTGGTAGGGAAAATAGAAAGGAGTCTACACTGTAATGAGTTTGCGATAGCTGCCTTCCTCGATATTGAAGGGGCCTTTTAATAGCGTAGATCGGTTGAAAGATCGCGTTCTAGTGGACGCTAGCATTGAACAGGGGATTATGATCAGGGTTTGAAACATGCAAATAGAAAGGTGAAATATTATCTCCACTCCTGTGAGGGCTGGTTATCAACAGTATTCTAAAGAAGCAAAGTGCTACGGGTAGCGGGAAGCTATAAAGAAGTACCACGGCGTACGCAGATGAGTGGCCGGTAGTTTTCTTTACCAGAAACTACAAGAAACCCCAATTTAAAGTCCTAAAATTATAGGAAGTTGAATTATACCTTACTATAGCGCAAAGTATCTAGGTGTAGTTCTGGACATAAAACTGAATTGCATTCTTTATGTAGGGAAAAGAATAAAGAAGGCACATAATGCTCTTTTTATTTGCAGGAGTTCGGTATGGAAAACTTGGGGCTTAAAACCGGCCATCGTTCACTAGCGGCAAACTGTGGTGGTAGACGGTGCCTTGGTTAGGTGTAAAGAAATAAAGAGGAATAGAGTTTATGGTAAATTATCAGCGGTTCAAAGAACGGCTCGTATAGCCATTACAGATGCGCGCGCCGCTCCGTACTACACCCTCGAAAGCTTTAAGCACTCTGCTGCACCTTACACCGCTTGATCTACAGATAAAATAACTTGCGGGTAATAGTTCTACGGCTCACTTATTTAAATCATTTTAAAGGCAGTAGCTACGCACACGATACGATCCTGACAGAGCTACTGCAAGGTAATCCAATTCTAACGGATGAAATTCCCTCACTGGTCGACTGTGACACACCGTATGATGTTTTTTATACAGTGAGGGAGGGCTGGGAAATAATGCAATTATCAGGCCTAATGAAATTGCATTTTTCACACATGGTTCGGAAACAGGGGAAGGAACAGGTTCCGGTATCTTCTCAAAAGATACGGAGCTAAAAGTAAACTTAAAACTACCGGATACAATCAATGTCTTCCACAAGTTCCACAGGTTCTGCTTGTACTTAGGGCGACCAAGACCGTGAGGTCTGAGATAAAAGCGGCCGAGCTCGGAGATCGATATCCGGCTGAGATATTGCTATTTACATCGAAAACCAGGCTAGGCTCAAGGCATTGGAATCGATCAACATCCATCAAATGTGATATAGTCTGGGGCTGTAGGGCAGGAGCCGGGTGAGACTGTACTGGGACAAGCTGCTGACGAGCAGGGACAAGCTGCTGACGAGCTTGCAAGAAGAGGAGGGCTCATCCAAAATAGTGAAGTTTTGAACATCAAACCACCCCTCTGCGTAGTAAGAGGTAAAATTGAGCAGAAAAATGCAATGACTGCCAACCAAAGGTGGTCTAGTCTAACTGGACACTGGGTATCCAAGGCTCTCTGGCCACTTTTTGACGGACAAGAATCGAACGGACTATAAATAATGCACAGGGACAAGCTTAGGGCTTTAGTGGGAGTTCTGACAGGACACTGTCTCCCGCGGAAACACGCTAGTGGCTCAGGCTTTCTTAAACGGATATTTGGAGAATGTTTAAACTGTTTTGCATCAGGGATCCCGATGTGCCCGTTTTGGTGCCTAGTGTCTGTGTCACCCATTTAACCACCACACCTCTGTTTAACCTTAACTAACCTACATATGTATGTATGGGAACACAACACAGAGACGAAGTTCCGAGAGTCACCCTGCAATCGAAATGACAAGACATTTTCACAGCAAGGAGATGTTACTGAAAGAAGGTTAGCTGCCTGAAGAATCCCATAGCAAAATATGTGAACTTGGCATATGATATATTGGGAAAGATACTTAAACCAGTTATATACAATCAATTTTCTCGATGTTTCCGAATAGAGGATATGAAAAGAAGTGGCAACAGATCTTGAAATTATCAGTATGTGCTTAGAAAAGCGCGGCGTCTTCCGTCGACGCCATAAGGGCATCAATAGCGAATAAACAATCGAAAAAATAAGTACACTAATTGAATTGAATTGAATGTATAGCGTGCGAGTATAAAAACCACTTGTACTGCTACCTAAAAGATCTATAGTACCCCTTTTCTTTGATCTGGGTTCTTAGAGCTATCTTTATAAACCTGATAACCTCCCTAGATGGGACGTTGTCATAGTCATTCCCTGTTAAATTGGGTATCCCAGTAATTTTAAATCTGTGGAGAGCAAGAGCAGGACACTCTATCAAAAGGTGTTCCATAGTTTCTTTTGTTTCTCCACAGTGCCTACATAGTTCAGTGCTGCTGTGGTCTAGTTTGGATAGGTGATAGTTACATGCTGCATGTCCAGTGAGGGCTCCACAGAACAATAAGAAGATATATAGGAAAACTGTAAACTTCGGACACTGGACATAAGAACGTCTTTGATTCAGTAAACTGCTTTTTCCTTCGAATTTTCGTCTGAATAAATACACTGCGCTTCCTGCAAGAGCTAGTGTCAACATATCACTCCAAGAGGAAGCTCAGGTTTTAAAACAAGCAAGGGAAAGCTATTAACAAAGTAGTAGCTAAAATCAAAGCCTTGCTAATATTTGCCAGGTTTGAGTTGGTGGAAATGCTCAAGGCAATGGATGAAGAGGGTGTTAAATGGCTAACACGTGTCATAAAGGTGGCTTGGGATAGCGGGAGGGCACCTAGCGATTGGCAAACGGGAGTTATAGTGCCCATTTTCAAAAAAGGGAACAGGAGAGATTGCGCCAACTATAGGGGCATATCTCTCTTGAGTCTTCCGGGAAAAGTATTCGCGAAGGTTGGAAACGCGTTCCAGAGCTGTAATCGAGCCTTTGTTACGGGAAGAACAGTGCGGCTTTCGGCCTGGCAGAGGCACAAACGACCAGCTTTTTACTCTGAAGGTTATTCTTGAGAAGGCCTGGGAATATGCCAAACCGGTCTATGCGTGTTTTTTAGGTCTGAAAAAGGCGTATGACCGAGTCCCTCGGGATACACTGTGGAGAGTTTTGCAGGACTATGTGGTGAGTGGGCCTCTTCTGAGAGTCATCCAGTCTTTGTATGGAAACTACAGAAGCTGTGTAACGGATAAATGGCGTCAAATCCCGTCCTTTTGGGACCAGGGCTGTGTTCTGTCGCCGCTCCTTTTCATAGCATATATGGAGTGGATGGTGAAGCAGTCTTGGCGAGCAATGTTTCGAATTGGCTGGCATCAGGATGAGCCATCTGCTTTTCGCAGATGATTTGGCCATCCTTGCATCATCCAAACAGGAATTTCCACGAGCACTGGATAGGTTTGCAGCCGTTTGTGTTGTGCTGGGATGAAAGTGAACGTGAACAAATCGGAAGTGATAATTGTTTCCCGAACTCCTGTGAAGTGTACCCTGCACATAAATGGAGTTCCATTAAAACAGGTGAAGTTTAAGTTTAAGTATCTCGGGGTCTTTTTCACGAAAGATGGGAGGAGTGATACTGAGTTGTCCTGTAGAATTGGCCAAGCTGGAGCAATAGTAAAGGTACTGCGTCGGCCGGTCACCAGAAAAGCTAAGCTTGGAGTGAAAGCAAAGATCTCCGTTTTTAATTCAGTGTTCGTTCCGACCCTCATCTATGGTCATGAAATTTGAGTGAAATTAGATCGTGGGTACAAAGCTGCCGAAATGAGATTCCTGAGGTGCATTGCTGGTGTGACCGAAAGAATTAGATCGTGGGTACAAGCTGCCGAAATGAGATTCCTGAGGTGCATTGCTGGTGTTACTCTAAGGGACAGTGTCAGTATTCGTAGGAATCTTAATGTTTAGCAGCTACTTCTCCGAGTGGAGCGATCGATTCTTCGATGGTTTGGCGCGTTGTTCGCATGCCCCCTGACAGACTTCCTAGACAGATCATGCTAGCCGAGATGCGAGCGCGTCACCCCCCTGGTAGGCCAAGAAAAAGGTGGTGGGATCAGGAAAAGAACCTCTCTGAGTCCCGCCTGGGGATTGCGCCGGAGTCTCTTGAGTTGGTGGCGGAGGACCGAGCTTAGTGGTGGTTGGTGTCATTAATACCTGCACCTTTTGAGCATAATGCTTACACCAGAGCTAAATAATTTCAAGATGGTCAAGTCTTCTCTGGCTAGTAAATAACCTTTGATCGGACGATTCGTTTCAGAATTATTTGGGCCTTTGCAGGTTACACGAAAGCTTGTTAGACATTTAGACATTAGGTGTTAGAATCTTCGCGAACCCTCAGGTTATCAGTTTTTAGTTATTTATAGTGCCATAAGTTTGTTGACGTCATCAGTTCTTAAGACAGAACTTGGGCGAAAACTGTTTTTATGAGAGTACTAGCTTGGTCGGTTCGACAGAACATTAGAAGCACCAAGCCATATACCGGCGCGACATTCATAAAGCGGCTTTCAAATCACATGAAATAAAGATTCAGCCTCTAGAACTGCGAGGTGGATATCGGTCGGATAGGCAAGGACAAACAGTTAGTTCTATTCCACGAGATGGGTTTATTTTTTTTGCCCGTGTTAGCGTGTATTCTCGCGAATAAAAGTTTTATGAAAACAACGTCACGAGTGAATAGTTCTCATTTTACCCTAAAACGAATCCTTTTATGTATGTCCTTGGCAATTAAACCCAAACAATGCAATCCAATCAAAAAGCAAGCCAAATAATTGTCCTTTTCTGTTTTTGAAACAATGTAAATCCAATACCTCACAAGTGAAAAGGAAAAAGGTGAAAACCAAACTGGTTGGGAAAATAATTGGAAAAGTTTCACAATAAAAAAAAACACACCCAAACCAAATCAAATTGATTTGCGTAAACAAACCTAAACAGCAATCAAAACAACAAAAGTATTCCAAGACAATTGTAACCTGTCAGTAGAGCAGTATATCTTTAGGTAAAAGTCCTGACGTAAAAACAGAAACAGAAACAAACTTACACCTTTGCAACACTTACCGGTCTCAATTCACTGACATCCCATCCAAGGTATTCCGCCACGGACATCATTTGGCTAACAATGGCATCCATTTCTGCAGTATCTAGTACACCATTGCCATCCGTGTCGTACAATCTAAACATAACTGAGGATGAGACAACAAAAAAAAAATAGATAAGGAGAAATCAAAAAGCCATAACAGCCAGAGGACGTGCAGAGTGCAGAAGTGCGAGAATTCATTAAACTTTTATCCAGAGATATTTGCACTCATCCCCCATGTTAAGGACATGTTGTTCAACATAAAAAAGTTAACTTACATTCGAGTTTATCCTCGGGCCGTCCGGCTTCCAGGAGCGATAGATAGCAGACGACATCTTTTAGTGGAACCTTCAATGAGAACGGATCGAAGAAGGACATTTTTCGTGCGAGGAGTTTTATGTCAGCTGAAAGAAAAGCAATGAGAAAAACATACAGTAAAACAATAATCTAGGATATAAACAAAGGTTAACGAGTGTAAGGGCAGCAGATGAGTTGGAAAAGGGGATGTATGGCAGACCGGAAAGGGAATAGTTTTGAAAGAATTGTAATAAGGATGGACAAGTGATTCGATGTGAATGTAACAACGTACTTTTAATAAATTTATCCATAAGGACTTGTGAGTCTTTCACAAATACCTATGTTTACTACACTTGACTTACCTGATCCTTGCAGGGTGCTGTAATTGTTTAGTTTGTCAGTGTTCAAATAGTTTTTAGGTAATTCAAAAATGCCATTATGCCGTTGGTGAAAACTGTCATTCTTTTTTTGAGAATTGTTCGTGAAAGCAATGAGTGGTGGGGAAAACAACTGATAGTTCTCATGGTATAAGTCCAACACTTGATCTTAATTAAACTGACCTAGTTCAAACCGTTTTCGGTTTCAAAATAATAAAAAATCACTTTCATCAGCAATCCCCATTTTCCTTTGGATTTGTCTGCTCCGGTAACACCTACTTTTCCATTCCCTTGGATTTGAGGACTTTTCAATATCTTTGTTGAATGCTTGCAATTTTTCCCTTCAAAATGAACACCACTTCTCTGTTTGCCTGTCTGTATGGTAAATAAGTTCAAAGATAGGATTCGTCATCATCGTCGCCCAGGACATTTCGATGAGAAATTCTTTCTCTCTGACTTGCATGTCCCGTTGCAATATTTCTTTTTAAAGTGCGTGACACATTTTTGTTCCCCGCTGTCAGTGAGAGTCTTTTCTCTGAATGCAGTAGACAGGATATCCCATCTCTGTATAATGCTCAACGATTTACCACTAAATGAAAAACCAATAATGTCGAACAGCAATCTCATTACGTTCTCAATTTTCGTTACCATGCAAAATATTATTTTTTCCACTTGACATCCCTGTCGTTGGTAAAGGACATCGCTCTCTGTGATCTTCGACAACAAGAGAACAACAACAAAGCACAATACATATCCTCCCTAGTCCTATAACCTTATACACAACGCATAAACGGAAACTTGTATTGCTTCTCGTTCTGCCAGGGCTTATTGTATCAAAAATTGTTGACGTTAAGAGGACATCAAGAAGTAAATCTTCCTTTTCTTTTCTTCCGTGCCAGAAAGTCAACGCACGGGCGGCGGTGACTGACACGCGAAGACGATGATGAACGTGCCAAGGCGATACAATGTCGGGCTCGTGCCCTGAGTATAGTCTGTTGTTCGGATTTTGTTGCCACCGCATTGGCGTAGCCAAAGGTACGAGGATACACGCTTCGTTGGCTTAAAGGAAAATTTAAGTGTTTATGTCTGAACTGTAAGCACCGCGCAGTTCGGGATAAGCTATGGAATCCTTGTAGTTACACTTGAAAAACTTGAGGGGAGTGTAATTTTTCAATTTAAATGATAATTTATCAAGTGAAATCGGAAATGTCAGGTGGGTCGAGTGAGTGGTGGCATTTTCATCCGAAGTCGGGTGATTAATGAGGCCAAATGTTAAGCCGTGTAGCCTTTCAAGTGGTATTTCTGGACGCAATTTTCGAGTTTAATTGGCGGAATAAAGTGAAGATGTTTACCGGGATGAGATGAAAGATAATGGAACATGATTTCAAGTAATGACTTGGTTGCCTTTGAATGAGTGGTTTATTACGCCAAGGAGACAGGTATATATCACTCAAAAAAGGAAAAAAAAAATGTAAATATTTTTCCTTTATAATTGAGCAATTCGAATGAAAAGACAAAGTACCATAATCTCTCAACTTTACAAGATATTTATGATGTCAACTTTGGTATTAATGAGCCTTTCGATTACGTCGTTAATAAGGTCCGGATTTGCAAAGTCGTTACAATTGGTTGTAAATTTAAATGAAAATAATGATGAGTAGATCTAGATAGATGCTAATAGGAGCAACAGTGTAAAATGCTTCATTGAAATATTCTTGAGTCAAAGAATAATGCTTTCCTAGAGAACTCTTAAAGCTTTTAATTAGTTAGCAATTTTTTTTAATCTTTTAGGATGCTGAATAAATGTTTTTAAATATTGAATAACTTAAAAATAAATATTTCCCTATATCTGATTGCTCTTTACAATTTTTTTGCAATCGTTTAAAGACATACACAGAGTGCTCCATCCTTCATTATGCAGTTTGAGTAAAATTCTATAATAATTTAAACCATTGCTTAAAATATATTATGTATTCGGATTAACACCTTTTTTGTAGTTTGAAATCTGCAGGTTTAATATTGCCTGATTTTTAAGTTTCTTTACCCCAAGGCCTGGGACACACGGCGCAGCGACAGTAAAACGCGCGACTAATAACCGCACGATTTTCTGCAGCAAGTATACTCAAAACACGAACAATAATTTCCCTTTCGTCTTCTGTCAGTTTTGATGGAAAACGTAATTTTCATCGTTAAAAAAAAGAGTTTTGAAGCTTTTTGTGGGAAACTCTGAACACAAACATTAGTTTGCCGAGCGATTCCTGTGAATAGTGGTGAAAACCGTAATTTTCATGGTTAAAAAAAAAAAAATTAAACTTTTTGTAGCACGGTTTGAAAGAGTATTACTTCGAAAAATTGTTGCTTATGAAATCTTGCCACTAATTGTCGTAGCTGCAATTGTGTTTTAAGGCAGAAAGGCGCGCGTTTTTCTGTCACCGTATGTTTCTGGCCTAAATTGCTTCAAAATACGGAGTAGCAAGGTAGGTAGGTAGGAAAGTGGCTTATTAAATGCACTTAGGTCAAAAAGTAGGCCCATTTTACCGCCAAGTGGGTATATGACCAAGGGAGTAGGTTGGCGTGAGTTCTATGACAGCCAGTCAGTCTTAGGAGGAAGTAGGAGCCTAGTATGGATTTCCTGTACGACGCGAGTGCCGCGCAGCAACAGGGAAAGTTTTGTACTTTTTCTTCCTCTTCCTCAACTAGGCAGCTTCTACAGAAGTCGTTTGAGAATAGACCTAGTCTTTTTGCTTTAAGACTGCAGGTGATAATTCCCACTGCAGTGCTAATTTCGGATCTCTTTAAGGAGATCAAGCTTTCTAATCTTCTTGGATCGAGGCGAGGCCAGATTTACTTGGAGTTTAAACAAGTGGTGCCTGTCCTCCATCTGGCGTTAGTTTCTTGTATGCTGTGATTTTTGAGCTGTAATTTGAAGGTATAGCTAGAGGAGTATCTATATTACAGGAGATTTCATCTTGTAGCAGTCTAGTGGCGTTCTTAGCGAGTTTATCAGCCTCTCAGTTTCCCATGATGTCTGTATGGCCTGTCACCCAGCACAGGCGGATGTGAAACTGTTCGAAGGTCTCATCAAGAGATGTGCGACAGTAGATAACTAATTTAGAGTTTATAGAGATCGATGTCAGGGATTTGATGGCAACCTAGCTATCCGTACTTTACCCAGGACAGGGCTTCACTAATTGCCATTATTTCTGCTTGAAAGACGTTGCATTGGTTGGGTAGGCGAAGAGATTTAGTTAAGTTAAGGCACTCAGAGAATACACCACTTCCTACACCGTCTTTCGTCTTGGATCAAAGGGTATATTACCGCCGTACCACAGGTCTCTGTTCGAAATCCGGGCTTGGAAGTTTTTCTCTGGGAAGTATGAAGGAGTAGCAAAAAACTTTGAATTTTTTTTAAATAGGTATTTCTTTCTTAAAAAACTTATATAAATATATTCTTGTTTTCAAAACCTGTTCTGTCTACTTAGCCCTCATGTGGTTTTTGCTTGCGTCAAATTGGGTTAATATGAAGTAAGTGGTAATATATACATGTTTGCTACCAGCATCAGCATTTCAGTCAGTCAACTAAATTCTTTTCAAGCTCATCTCGCAAACGATTGATTCTTTTTCAACCCGCTATAGCCTTGAGTTACAACTTCAGAAAATGGACTATGCCCGTTATTTAATTCAAATTTATACCTACTACCGTTTCATCATAGGGAGGGAAAACGATTTCTATACCTTTTTTAACATTTAACTATTTTATTTTAAATTATCAAATTTTAAACATTAAATTACTTTGCAGATATCATTAGACTTTTTTTATATTTTAACCAGATGCGCTTGTAATGGCTATTTTTCGTTTTTCCTAAATTTAGCGAACATATTTTTCTGAGAAATCGGTTAAACTTTTTTTTTCCTAGATAGGAAAAACCTTCATAGGCACTACGAGGACCGGCCGCGCGTGCTCATAGTAGTGTGAGATTCTTACACACTAAAAAACCTCCCATTTTCCGTCAGACTACGACTAAGTTTCCTGAACAAGTAGTTTAAGCTTCTGTAGTAATCGCGTGTGGCAGGCTGCCTTCCAACGAAGGCACCTACAATACCGTCAATTTATGCGGTTTCATCTTATGCTGCTAGATCTAACGGTCTCATTCGTTGTAGTCGGCGCGTAAGATTTGTCTGATCCAAAGTTCGGATAATTTCATTGTTGCAGTGTCCGCGAAGACGAGTACTAAGTTTGCGAGCAAAGTTTGTTACCTCGTCAGACACGGTTGCGATTCCTAGATCTCGGTGTAGATCGCTATTTCTTATGAACCATGGAGCATTAACGATTGCTCTGAGTGTCTTATTTTGAAAAGTTTCTAAAATAGATATATTGCTTGGTTCAGTACAACCCCAGAGTTGTATACCGTACGTCCAAGATGGTTTTAGCACTTGCTTATACAAAAGCAGTTTGTTATATACGCTTAGTTTCGAAAATCTTCCGATAAGCCAATTCATTTCTCTTAACTTGCTTTCGAGCTCGTCGCGTTTCTTTTTAACGTGCGGCTTCCATTTAAGTTTTGCGTCTAGAGTCATTCCTATATATTTCGCTTCATTTGAGTACGGGATTTGTACCGAGTTAATGAATATAGGTTTGTTTTTATCTTTTTATAAGTAAAGTTAACATGCGTTGACTTAATCTCGTTAAGGACGACTCGCAAGCTCTTCGTCCAGTCGCATATTTTGTCTAAGGCGCGCTGGAGTTTCCCTATTGATAATTCAACTGTCGTATCAATAGCGAGAATAGCAGTGTCGTCTGCGAACGTAGCTAAAATTGTTCCCTCATCGTGGGGAATGTCTCTTGTATAAAGCAAAAATAATATTGGGCCGAGAACGCTTCCTTGCGGGACACCGGCATTTATCTCTTTGAATTCCGAGTACTCATTTTCGTACCTTACGCGAAAGATTCTGTCTTCAAGGTAAGACTCTAAGATTCCATAGAGTTTTTCTGGTAAGCTAAGCCTTAACTTGTACTTCAGGCCTTCGTGCCACACCTTGTCGAAGGCTTGCGATACGTCGAGAAAAGCGCTAGAACATATCTTTTTCGCTTCCAGAGCTTTTTCGATTTCGTTTGTTATTCTATAGACCTGGTCGATTGTTGAATGTTTTTTTCTAAATCCGAATTGGTGATCCGGAATCAATCGTCTTTCTTCAATGATTGGTTGCAACCTTTTAAGCAACAATTTCTCGAATACCTTAGATATTATCGGCAGTAGCGAAATAGGTCTGTATGACTCTTTGTCGTTCGGACAGATTTTCCTGGTTTCGCAACCATTATGACCTCGGCCACTTTCCATTGCCTTGGAACGTATAAAATTCTCATAGAGGCGTTAATGATATAGAGTAGCTTGACCAAAGCTTTTTTCGGTAGCTCCTTTAGAATTTCGCTAGTAATTAAGTCGTAGCCAGGGGCTTTGTTGTTTTTCAGATTATTTATCGTTTGACGAAGTTCAGCCCATAAAGTAAGAGCCCATAAAGATTGAGCTCCTCGACCAACGGTTTCCCGCCAAACGGTTTGAATGTTTCTTCTAGGTAATCTGCAAATAAATCCGCTTTTTCTTTGTCTTCTCTTGCCCATTCGCCGTTGTCTTTTCTTAATGGCGCAGGGTGTGCTATAGGCTTCTTAACGGACTTGACTGCTTTCCAAAGAGAGTAGTTTGAACCTTTATCGGCAGTCAAACTTTCGAGGTAAGCAGTAGTCTCGCGACTTTTAAAATCTTGAAGTTCGTGGTTCAGTTTGTTAGAAAGGTGGTTCAAGATGGTCTTATCCGGGGGTGCTCGCGAACGTTGCCATCTCTTGCGCGCTCTCCTCTTTTCGCATATTAGCTCTTCTATTTCTCGCGGATATATTGTTAATAATATCCGATAATTCGGACCTCCGAAAAGAAGTGTTATTCCACGCAGCGCTCTGAAAAGCTCTCACGAGTTTATCTAATTCGTCTTCTATTTCAAGTGGCGTTTTGAGCGGTACATTTAAAGCTGTGTTTTCTTTCAGTATTTTCTAAAGTCGTCGGTGTTGTTGTTAGTTAATCTAGGCGCTCTATTCTTTTTCGCTAGGCTTCCGCCGATTTTCAAAAGAACTGCCGAGTGATCTGAACAGAGATCGAAGCGTTCTTCTACGTTCGTAAGGTAACGAGTTACCCCCTTGTCGATAAAGAAGTCGACGAGATCAGGTATTTTATTTCTGTCGGTTGGCCAATATGTTGGCTTTCCCGTCGATAAGAAGATCACGCCGCGTTTTGTACTTGCTTTAAAGAGGACCTCTTGTTGAATTGCACCGTGAGCTCCTAAAAGTATTTTCCCCGTTAAGGTCTCCGCCGATGATAAAGTTTGTCCCAAGTGATTCAAAGAGGGAAGCAAGATCTTCATCAGCCAGGCGATACTGCGGAGGAAAATAGCTCGACGCGATGTTATAATCTAAGTGCCTCAATTTTACGGAGATTGAGCTTATTTGCATGGAATCCAGTTCTATTTCTGCGTTTTTGGAGTGCTTAATACAGTCTTTGATGTAGAGAGAGGATCCGCCTCTCGAATTTTCTGAAGGATGATGCGCGTGATAGTCGATGTAACCTTTTATTTTGGGTGCCGAACCCTTTTTAAAGTGGGTTTTCGAAGTCAGGCATATGTCTATATTATTCTTCCGTAGAAATACTTCTAGTTCGTAAATTTTTTGCAAAAGGCCGTTTGCATTCCATGTAATAATTTTGATTGACTTTCCTATATTCATGATTTTTGTTATATGTTTTTCGAGGCTTAAACTCGAGCTCGCTTAATTTGTTTAATATTACTTGATTTACTTTCGTTTGTTGCTCAAGTTTTTCTAGAATCATAAGTAGAATTTGAGAGACCGAATCTGGTGCGGCCGATTGTTGCTTACTTTCATGTGAAGCGACTTGAGCGTACGATCTTGGACCACCAAGTGTGGGTTTTCCGGTTGAACTTGGACCAGCGACGTTTTCTTGTGCTGTTTGAACCTTTTCTTTAATCAATCCCGTACCCTTGGTCGACTTAGGGGTTTTTGGTTTATGGGCTTTAGTAGGTTTTAGACTTGGACAATTTTGTTCAATACTTTTCTTTGGAGCTTTAACTCTATGGCGATTTTGCATCCTCGGTAGCTCGCTGGGTGACTTCCGCTACAATTGGCGCAGACCGCTGGAGCCTGACTGCTGACATTGCAATCAGTCGCAAGATGTTCACCGGCGCATTTAACGCATCGCAGTTCTTTTTGGCAGTATGCTTGCGTGTGTCGGAAACCTTGGCATCGTTTGCATTGAGGTACTAGTCTGTTGCCCTTCCACTTGGGCTTCGGTTTAACATGCTACTTTTTTATTTATTTTTTTTTCCTAAAAGGCTCTAGGTTAGGAACGATCATTTTGAAATTTAGTAACGCAGTAAGATTGTCTAGTGAATCACTACCCTTAAGATACTATAAACTATAGTATAATATACTTTTCTTATAGTAATTTAAATAATAATTTTAAAAAATCTATTTCCAAAACCTTTTTGTGTTTCTGAGTGAAATCTCAGAAGTTTTTGGATCTTCAAAGTTTGTTATAGTTTTTTTTCAAAGTTTTCAAACATGGACTATGCTTGTTGGTGTTAGTTATTTCAAAATTTAAACTTATTTAGTTTGGGAGATTTAGGGGCGAAATAACGATCTTTTGACCCTTTTTAGCATGTTTTAAAATTCAAATCTAATACTATGTCTCCACCGACAATTAAAAGAAGATTACTGGGAGACGATTAAAATAAATCCCAATGTGGCTCCATCGGACAAATATAGGATTAATTTGACACGAAATATCTGTTTCTGTCATTTTGGCTCTCAAAAGAGAGTGGCGATGTCATTTCCATTTCGATTTTCGCTGTAAAAATCACAATAGAAAACGTACTTGTGACAGATCTGTCGTACAGGGACAGTTTCAGTTTCCTTTTTTGATTATCAAACTGTTACAAAGGTGCAGAAAATTGGTTTATGAATAGGGTGAATGGGATTTATGAGAGGATTTATTTTTAATCGCTTGCCGAGAGGATTTAAATTTGTATGGTAAGGCGGGTGATTTGTAGAGGATTTAATAAAGACTTATATTAAATATTAAAATTTTTGTTTCCTTCATTTACCGAATGACTTTTTAGAAATATAAGAAATACCTGGGCTACCTTTGACTGTTTTTCTTGAATTTTGTGGACACAGAGTTTCGAGACAACCAGCTGTTTTTTCTCCTTCGTTTTTCAAATATGCTTAGAAAAACCAGAACTGGGAAACGGAGAGGTCAAAGCATTAAAAATAACTAGGAAGATAGCTGAATTAAATTTTAAATACAGCTAGTTTCCATTCTGCACATTTTGTAATTTTACTAATTTTGAATAAGACCGCACTTACTGTTGAGATATGATTTTAAAAGACTGTTTTTGAAAATGATTTTATGTTTTCTCGTCTTAATACCGTTTTCACACCGAAGCCAAAGTCTAGATTCTGAGCAAATCGATTTCAAAATCGATTTCAAAATTGAATTGCCCCTTTCACACTGCGAAAATAAAAAACGAAAACATTTCTCTTTTTTATTTTATAAACAAACTTCATCGGCTGTCATGTCTGCTTTTGATTGAATTATGCATTGACATACTATATATGCCTGTCACCTTGAAAAAGTCACATAGAAAGCAAGGTCATCTATTAGGAAAAAAATGCTCACACTGGGTTCTTGAAAAAATAGAAAAATTCGCATAGATTAGTGCGTCACCTATGTTAAACTGATACAAGCTTTTTATATTTGCAAAACAAGATCGGCGTTACCAACTTCATGATTTTTGCAGCAAATGTTTTTTGTATTCCTTTTACTTGCATGACATCTAACGACTGTTATAAATTGATGAAAATATAAAATTACATGATAACGAACAAATAATAATGTGTTTATTTAAGATCTTCCTTAAAAAATCCTTATTTCATAAAGGTCACAAAAGGTAATAAAGGTAAATTTCATAAATAGTAACAATTCACAATCCACAATGGATTAAAGGGAGAAAAAATTAGTTATGTTATAGGTTAGGTACTCATAATTGACATTTAAAAAAGCCATGTCCATTCCATCCGTCTCTCTATATGTTACCAATCTTCAAGGATTCATTGAGGTCTTTGGTCGTATGCGTGCGAAGCGGTGAAATTTAGAATATTTAAACACATTCTACTCACGAGCGGCATACACTTTAAAATTTATTTATGGCCTTAGTTTTAGCAATACAAAAAGAAGATAAGGAATAGTCAATTTTTATACGTATCCATTTTCCGTATCACTATAAATTGACCCTAAGTACAAAGTATGTAAAAAACAAGTATATGTATAGGTGCACACGAAAAACGACATTTGAGCCGAATTTAGAACGACTCGAAGTCCTTTGCTTGTTTTTCTTATGCGAACAGTCAACTGATACTTAGGAGAGACAATGATTGCAAGATTCGAAGATTTTGAAACTTTATTGACGGAGTTAGTTTTCTTTAAAACTAACAGATCTTTGTTTAACTCGAACTTAAAACGAATGCACCTCTTGAAAATAGTTTTAAACTTCTTCTTTGTCTTTATATCAACGTCAAATGACAGTTGTCTTGTGTGTTTCCGTGAAAACTGCATTCGAGCAGACAACTCGAAATTTTTTGCCTGTTTTCCGGTGAGAAAATGTCACTTCTCTTAGTCTTATTCTAAAATTCAAATTGCATTATGAGAGTAAAAGTCCACAAGGGAAAATATTTTTGTGGTTTATAGGTACAATTTGAATTATCTACAATTTAAATACCTACAAAGTTTTTACTAATTTTTGAATGCTCGATTAGTTTGAACTGGCAATGCTTTTTTTGCGTTTCTGTATTTTTCCGCTCGCATTTTGGCGTCGTTACTTATGTTTCGACTAGATGAGCATAGGCAACTGGCAGTCCATATATATAATGTCACTGTTCCTATGATTCCCAGAAAATCGAATACAATCTATTACATTTATATTCGATTTTGTGGGAATCTAGATTCTGAATTCTACAAATGTATGGGAAATCTAATATATTTTAATTAGATTTTAGAGTTTTTTACTCTGAATCTAGATTCTGGCTTGGTGTAAAAACCGTATTATTTCAGGAGTTTTGAATCTTTAAGATTCGCTACAGTTTTCCTTAATATTATAGATAATTTTCAAAACGTGTAATTTTTTATATAAATCATCCAAATAATACAGAAAAAAGGGAAGGCTTTTTTGTGATTTTTTTTCGAAAATGCGTATAAAAGAAGCATTTAGAACGCATCCAGAAAAATAAAAGTTAAAAACTTGTTTATCGCGAGTTTTTAAATAAGAGTTTTCATAAAAATGTGATTCAAAAGTTGTGCTCTCAAACACTTTGAAAAATAGCATCCCTTTTCAACTGTTCATCTGTCACAAACTTTTCAATATTTTCGGAAAAATATATCTTCCTAAAAAAGCTTCCTGCCTAAGCTTGGTTTTTGAAATTTTGTTCTATTTCACATTTTCACATGAAACTTAAAAAATTGTCTTAAAATTTTTTCTTTCTTCGACCTATCTTCTATTACAGTTACAACTGGGTTTTGGCGAAAAGTTTTGGCAGAAAAGTAACTTAGCGATACTATAAGACGTCCTTTTTCCAATTTTGGATGGACCGCTTGAATTGAATTATGGGCTAAGAATTTTTTGGTTCTTAATATGATTAAGACAGATTTGTGAGTCGGATGAGACATGTCCGTCCGTCTGTCTGTCGGTAGTTTTAAGGCCTTACATTTTGAGATAGGACCTTTTTGGGTGCCAAAGTAGTACAAGAGCAAAATATTTTTAAATCCGCCTACTGACACGCCCACTTTACTTAATAGCATTGAAAATAAAAATAATCGTAGGACGCTGAAATTTGATATGAAGAAATCTTGTGTAAGTATTGTGATTGGCGTTTCAAAAAAGCAAAAAACGCCCCCATTTTGGGCGTGGTTGCATTTATTTTGTCGTTCCTTATAACTTATTTGTATACAATGGCGCAAATTCATAGTCAGATAAAGCCGACTTTAATGGAATATCATTGACCTATATAACTAAAAGACGTTTAGTGACGTCGTCACGTTTGGGAAACAGTTGGCCAGACTATGTACTTTTAAACGGGTTAAAATAGACCTTTCCTGATAAAAAGTTATTTTTTGGTTTGAAATCACTCCAATGATTTGCTGTTTGCTTTCGGTCTATATAGCTTTGGTTGCTCCCAGACTTCAAAAGCGAAATTAATTTGCAAAATTTTAATGAAAACTCTCTAACTTATTGGTTTTCACGTCAAATACTCTGACGTTTGACTCTAAAGTCGATATTAACTATACAGGGGGAAAAATGTGTGTATGAAAAACGAAAAGCGAAAGCCGGCTTTTTTTTTAGTTCAGGGTATAGCTAAAGTCGACTAATGGCACAATGATAGGGTTAACTATGAATTTGCGCCAATATGTTTACTTGTACTCGAGAAATTCTTGCTTTATATGCTAACATATATCTGCATACGATCAATTTATTAGAAAAAACTTAACCACGCCCACTTTTGAGGGCGTACTTGAATAAAAAACCTAACAAATCTTATACTTACTTACTTACTTACTTAAGGTGGTGCTACAGTCCGGGGTGGACCTGGGCCTCAGCCAACAAGCTTCGCCAGCCAGCTCTGTCTCTAGCTAGCCGTCTCCAGTTTCGTACGCGAAGTTGGCTGAGGTCCCCTTCCACTTGCGTGCGCCACCTGAGTCTCGGTGCTCCTCTACCGCGCCGTCCCTGCGGTGTGGATTCGAAGATTTTCCGGGCCGGGGCGTTAGTGTCCATCCGCTCTAGATGACCCAGCCATCGTAGACGTTGTGTTTTGACTCTTTTGGCTAGGTCGGTATCGCTGTACAGCCCGTACAGTTCGATGTTATATCTCCTCCTTCACTCTCCGTCTATGCAGACGGGACCGTAAATCGTCCGAAGAATTTTCCTCTCGAAGCAGCCTAAAGTGTTTTCATCCGCCTTTGACAGGGTCCATGCTTCTGCACCGTAAAGCAGGACTGGGATGATGAGCCGACTGGGATGATGAGGGTCTTATACATGGACACATTAGTTGCTCGAGAGAGGGCTTTGCTACTCAATTGCCTTCTTAGCCCAAAGAAACAGCGATTGGCAAGAGTTATCCTTCGTTTGATTTCAGCGTTGGTGTCATTGTCTGAATTGATAGCGGAACCCAGGTAGACAAAGTGCCTAACTACCTCAAAGTTATAGCTGTCGATGGTGATGTTTTGTCCAAGACGTCGGTGTTGGGTGTCCTTTCTTGATGACAGCATATACTTGGTTTTGCCCTCATTGACTGCTAAACCCATATTCGCCGCTTCCGTCCCAATACTCACGAAGGCTTCACTGACATCACGCTTTGTTCTACCGATTATGTCAATGTCGTCTGCGTATGCGAGTAGTTGAACGGACTTTTGAAAGATTGTACCTCTGGTGTTGGCGCGAGAATTCTGCACAATTCTCTCAAGAATGTTGTTAAAGAAGTCACATGACAGCGCGTCGCCTTGTCTAAATCCTTTTTTGACATCAAAGAGGTCGGTGAGGTCTTTGCCGACCTTGACGGAACAGCGTGAGTTTCCCATCGTCATCCTGCACAGACTGGCGAGTTTGGCAGGGATGCCAAAACTATATAGCTATATAGCTATCGATTTGGGACTCCTTCCAAGATCTTTGCAAGATTTAGGTAACAACTTTTTTTAATCATGTATTTTTCTAATTTCAACAAAGTTTAAAAACAGGCAGTCCACAGCTGTCACAAGAAAACTGTGTGACAATCTCTTGCGCAGATCAATTTTGCTGACTTGCGACATCACTCGTCATAAATCACTCTAGCCCTGATCATACAAAACCCACGTTCGAAATGTCTTTATATTCCCATATGATATAACATTGTGTTTCCATCTTTTATAATTGGTTAATAAAGTATTTACCATTTAAGCAGTCTTTCGATCAATGTACTCTTCTCGTTGAAATTCGCATCATTCCATCCCATCGCGTTGTTCGTCGTCGTCCTGTCGGCACGAATATTTTATGTAGCTTAATATCGAAACACTTTCTTGACTTGCTTTCACTTCCCAGCACACCACTCCCGTTTTCGACCGACTGGCAATGAGTGGTGCCGACTGAATGTATAAAATTTCATGGAAAATTAATTGCATCGCCAAAGAGAACACCTAATTAGCACTCCTCCCTGTCACGTCGTTAATTACGCTCCATTGTTTCGACTGACATTGGCCCTATCTGCTGATTAATGGCAACCAATTCGAGCCATGCGCCGACTTATGTACGCATATAATTATAGAAAATTAAAGCCTTCTGTTCACTTGGCGGAGTCCACTGCATTGCTGGTTATTTCCAAAATTTAATCCTTTGAAAGGTTTTCCCACAAAAAAAAAAGAGGTATTCCAACACACGCCCCATGAAACACCCATCTGTCCAAGCTCGTGCTTCCAATTTTTTTGAATGGAAAACCCATTTCATTCGAATTCTATTTCTGTGGGTGTGCCATAAGCCCCAACGACCGACGTCCGTCTACATCCGGAATCAACCCTTTTAAATAATCACTTGATCCTCCAGCATAATTTCTTCCGACCAGCAAACATCTTGCATCAAATTGTCTGGAAGAGGATTTAAATTACACCCCCTGGCCGCGGCCGGATCTCTTCGTTCGTGGCCCACATCATTACGACGGCCGGTCCGGAGATAAGGTCAAAAACTTCTCATAATTCTGTAAAAGTTTTCTAATATAATTGACTAGCGGTGCTGCGCCACACCAACACGATGCCGAGCTTGAAGTATAACCAACCTAATAATGGGATCGGAGCGCGCTGTAGCCCATAATCCGATTTCATTTTGATTAAACGCCTTCCGTTCGAAAACCGCACACACAGAACCTCAAAAGATTGCGGAACCCCTATCTTAATTTCGAAAAAAAAGGAAAGAACTAGTATAAAGAAACCCGACTAGGATAATAGAACTTTAAGTTATACATTCACTACGTGGGCGAAGGATACACACTCAATCGAATTAAGGACTTTGTGCGGTAGGTATATGGGGGTTGGTCAGGATCGAAAGGGAGTACTTGGAGGTGCTTGGCTTGGCAGGGAGACTTACCGTCAATTTTGCAATTAACTGAATTGTTGCTCTTTTTCGATGAGTTACGTGACATTTGCGAATGACTCTGCGTGTGTTGTGAGTGTGATGGACTTGAATCGATGGAACGACGGGCGGCCGATTGAAATATACTGGGACCACCCAGTGGGCTTGGTGTTACTGTGACCATTGGATGTACACTTCCTACAACAACAAAAAAATAAACACACACACAAATAGAAAAACAAAAACGAAACAAAATGTAAAACAAACTAAATGGTAAGCGAAAGAAACAAATGAAATGGAAATGAAATGCGATCTACCGGCGGCCGGCGCGGTGGGAGCAATGGAAATGGGAAGCAATTAAAAGGACGACTGTATTAGTGGATACACTGGAGGGTGGTCTCGAAATATACTTTTAAGCCTTACGTGGTAGGGGCCAAATGCTTTTATTAAATTACTCTCTTGAGGAGACGATTTTCCTCCGGCGGCGGCATGCGGCGTTGTTTGAAGTCTGTCATTGTGTCTCGGGGTCGGTAAGTAATGGCTTCTTTGAAGCAAGGCGATCTCTTAAGGACCGAGAAAAAGATTTACTTACTTGCTATTAGCTATTATTTAGTCAAGATAAGTTATGGACTTTGGGACATGGATGTAAGGATATATAATAATTAACGTCAAATGCCGTAGAGCATGGGACATTTGGGTGATATTTATTTGGATTGCCTTACGGCTTTTGTCTTATGGAAATTTGAACAATCACTTTAGAACTTTTGGGGAGTTATGTCTATGCGAATCTTAATTTTATTGCCTGAGGGATGATTTCTTGAGCAGTCACATTATGAATGGCGAATCTGTGTTATTACAATTCACAGGGGGTGCAGAGCAACTGAAACTTTTGGGGCATTTAATGCAATTTTTCAGAGGTCGTAAGACATAATCAAGGTTTGAGTCGTTTTATTTTTTTTAAATAGGACTATAACATTGTTAATTAAATAGTCTGATCTAAGTTCTGACCAAATAGAAAGTTAATCAGTATAATGTTGAGGTAATAATATTCCACTTAAGACTTGGGACAAGGGATAATTTAGTGTTTGGAGAGATGGACGCTTATGCAATAAAAGTAAAGTCATGCAAATCGATTTGAAAATCTATTTTTTTTTTTGTAAGTTTCCGAATCATATTTTTTATAATAAAGGGAAAATTATAGAGAACATAAGAACAGCCATAAGAACATTCTCCAAACCTGTTTTACTAGGATCATGACCTAAATGACCTAATGAATGAAGCTTATCGGTGATGCCATGAAATTTCTCCACGAAACTCTGTTTCGCTTCAGTCATCGTAACACTTGGCTGAATTTCCGCTATGCTACTGATATTTGGTATTGATCCTAAAAAAAGGATGTGAAAAAAGTCGATTCACTTATAAAACTCATGAATTACCAAAAAAAAAAAACAAAAACGAAAAACCGAATAATGAGTAGTTAATCTATCAAAAGGAGGAAGTTCACGCTATTCAAGGATATTTATGCTCTACAGCAAAAGCACTTGGAGAAACTTACCCTTTGTATGCGAGGTCACCGGAGCACATGCGGCCGTGCTACTAATCGCCGCCATTTGGTTGAGTGCCTTTCCATGTATTTGCGATTGCGTGATGCCGGGCTTCAGGAAGGATATGAACAAATGTTTTGTTAGCTCTTCAGGCGCCTCGCAGTCCAAAAAGGCGTCCAAAAATCGACGAAACCCATCATAGTCGATTTCCTGCAATTAAACAAGAGGACATCAGCATCACAAAAACCATTCATTGAATTGCGGTCATCCAACAACCGCAACAGGAGCGACAGCCACCAGAAATAATATCTGCTGTGCGGTCGCCAATTAAGTGAGGTAAATTGCATGAAATTATTCGCTTCTGTAAAACGGGAAGGATGCTCCGAGACAGGTTCAGTGCCGGAGCCATACCCAATGTTCATAATTGCTTTGACCTTTCCAATTTAAACCAAGTGAGGATGGTATAGGCGAAATTTATGTGCGCACATCTTATAGGGTCGCATGAGAGTTCACAGAGCTGAGATAATAAATTAAGGACACGGCAACAAATAACACCCATCAGCAGTTGTGTAAAGGTCGTAAAATATATGCGCCCACTCATAAATTCGGTGCACACAAAACAAAAGCGAAAAACGAACGGTAAATTGGAAGGTGTCGGCTGTCAGGAGGGGTGTTAGCATATATCCTCACTGACGGCGAATGAGGAATGTCTCCCAAAAGGATACAGGCGCAAAGATACAAGTGGATAAATTAAGAAATGACGCGCGATGCCGGATACTAAAATGGGATTCGGGACGGAACAGGACGATAAATTTGACAAAAAACATAATTATGATGGATTGCAGTCATGTTACACCCTGTGTTTTATATATATGTGTGCTGGGGTTAATGTAGGTTCAGGCTATTTTCGGTTAAACCGAATGTTGTGGGCGTTTGGGTGTACGATTGGTCGGGCGAATTTATGAAGCCCAAGGGTGGTAAACAAAATAATCGTTGGCCGATTATGTTGAGGGGTTAAATTGTAGTAAAAGGAATTATGGTGAGATTATTATGGGACAAGTTTTAAGGCCGATTAATAAGACACTATAAAAAAATAGTTTTAATAATACTGAGTGACCCTTATTTAATAAGCTTGTCTTTAAGGTTAGGTTACAATATTTGCATGTTGTTAATTTACAAGCAACTCTATTAATGTCATTGTTGCTGCTGATTCCTTAGATTAGGTTTGGCAGTCGGGTTCAAAAAAACCGACACACTTACCCTGTGTGAGAAATCCC